>CM057343.1:147873628-149123628 GCA_030015575.1 Agapanthus africanus | reverse complement strand
GGAACGTCTGTTTTGATGAAGTAGTCAAAGAGTTTGACATCATCAAAATGGTAGATGAACCTTGTATAAACAAAAAGGCAGTAGGGAGTATGGTAACGATCCTCGTAGAGTACGTGGATGACATACTCTTGATAGGGAAGGAGTTTCCTTTGCTACGCTCGGTCAATCTCCGCTTATCACAATGATTCTCCATATAAGATCATAATGATACCTACTAAATCCTGGATTTTGGATCTACGAGATAGATCTAAATGGATATTAGGACACTCACTAGTCGTAGTGAGATGGTATCAGTTGATCCTGGGGAGAATCACTGGAAGTGTTCCAGAGTGATAAGAACGACTGAATGTCAGTCACAGGCATTGTCTTTACCCTCAGTAAAGGGACGGTATGTTGGAAGAGTTCCAAGCTAGATACCGTGGCATACTAGACGATAAAGGCTGGATACATCGCTACTTAAGATGCTACCAAAGAGGTTGTCTGGGTGTATATTTGTTCATGAGATGAACTTAGTTCCTCCCATTGTGTGACAATGGAGTTGTGGCTTATGCCAAGGAACGCAGGTCCTATCAGTGATGCAGACATATTCTAAGGCAGTATCACCTGATCATGGAGATGGTTGATCTCTAAGGGATCGAGGTTAGGAGAGTAGACTAAGAGGACAACACGGCGGATCCGCTCACGAAGGCCTATTCCCAGAGAGAGACTTTTATGGGATGGTTGAGTATGAGATACTACAACCACTGCTATCAGATGGCCCTAGTGCAAGTGGGAGATTGTTAGTTATATGTATGCCCTAGAGGCCATTACTATACATAGGATGTATATTGTAGTGGATGCTTGGACATATATAGGGAGGACTTTCTTGCTCGACATGATAGTAAGCTATCTGGTTGATCTTTACCTTAACGTGTATACTGATTGTCTCTCTGTTACATGTTGGTAAAGCCCTTAGGATGTGTACTTGACTATCTGGACTATGATGCGGATCATACTAGTGGGGACATGGTAGTCCATAAGTACATCCTTCAATGTCCCTAGTCATGGGTGTATCGAGACGGGGCATCGATATACCAGAGTAGACTAGCGTATACCTTCTCGACCCATACAGATGGGCGATGGATGATCCCATATCCATCGGTGTTTGACATCAGAGATGATATACGGGTGCTCAGTGGAGACTGGGTACACTGGACGGACTCGCCGAGAACTCCTAGATGGTATTATACCTTACGTCAGATGGCAGTTCTCTGGTGACACTGGTACAGAGTAGTCTGTTGACCTGAGATCGTCATAGAGTCTTGTGTGGTTCCCACTGTGCTTTGATTTCCATCTTACCACGTCCAAGAGGGCGTGCAAAACGGTGGTTTTTCGGTACAGTCCCGAGTCACATGGAGGCAATGAGCGATAGGAAGGGATTCGTCTCTCCCGGTATAGGGAGTTGATGTTGCGCTGTGTTCGATTGGCTATAACAGGAAATCCCTGGCCAGGGTTGCTGAGATTTACTGGTAAGTGTTACCAGTAGTTTATCGAATTGTTATAGGCCTCATATCGACACGACTTATCGAGCTATTGGGGTCTGACGTTTACCACCCCTAGGCGAGATATGCGACATATCAGACGAACAGACCGGACTGTGCGGTAAGTGTTACTGGTTGGATTCACTGGAGTGTGAGCGGGCTTGCTCGTCGATCTTCTGATCGCTCAATACTCGGGTGGCCGTTACGTTTAGCAGACCGCTTGCGGCTTGTGGGTGCTTGATATGATCATCACCTGCTGCCGGCGTATTGACGAGTCTTTAGAGTCCTACACAGAGGTTTCCTGGCTCAAGCGAAACGAAATAGGAGCGCATATGAGATATGTGCGGGACCGAGAATAATACCAGTATGTGATACTGTATTCGATTCTCGCGATTTGTGACATTGATCGGTTATATGCGATATAGCCGGGTTATCGGATCAAGTGTTGATTCGATAAGTTGTTACTGATGATACTAGTCGGTTATATGCGATATAACCGGATCGTTAAATCAAGTGTTGATTTAATGATTTAATGTATAATTATATATTTGATATATTATTTTGCATTAACTAGTATCGGTTCACTTTAAATGGATTTTCTCACTTGGTTTGTTCACAAGTTGTATATGTGATATACTTTTGTGCACTTGATTGTATCATGTTTGATGATACATGTTAACTTGGTTAAGTGTAAAGATTAAACCATGGTTAAGTTAATGATTAGGGTTTTGCTTTTCTTTCTTATTTATTTATTTATTTATTTTGGAAAGAATAAAGAGAAAATGGTGGCTTTCTTTGTTTGTAGTTGAATCTTCATGAAGGTTTGACTTTGTAACCATTTTGTCTTCATGCTTAACCCTAACCATTTAAACAAACCACGGTCTATTCTCTACACTTAACTAGGGTTAGGATATGATAAGTACTCATATTATTTTCTATTTTGAAAATACTTATGATATTCTTTCTTCTTCTTCTTCATCTTCTACTTGAAGAAAAAGCTTGCCTCATCAATGGCAACTTGACGAAAAGAGTGAGAAATCCAATTCTAAAGTGAACCCACTTTCTATTTCTTCATCCTCTACCTCTTGCCAAGTAGTATAGGGTGTTCTCTTCACAAGTTTCATGACTTGGTGAAGTGGGAGCTTGATCTAGTGATGCCTCGACGTAGATCATCTTCGGCATCGTCGTCGATGACCTAGCACGCTTTTTCTCCGATGAAGCCGACGCTAGAGCCCAAGATCCGATTCGTACAGCGAGGAGACTTCCCCGCGGAGCCATGGAGGTGGAGGACCGGATCTACAAAGGTTGTATTTCCGCTTTCTCTTTAGTTAAGTTGTTAGCTAGTTTTGCTTTGTCGCCTAAACTTCTAGCCAACGATCTAGTTTAGGGTTTCTCGGCACCCGTAAAATTTGAAATTGGCATGGTTGATGCCTTGTGAGACCTCTTGAGAGTGCCTAGGAACCCTACAAATATAAGGTATGTCTGCATGAAGTAAATATGATGAAGTATCAAAATAAATATCAATACACATATATTAGCGTCCCATTCCACTGATATTGGTGTAAGAGTATATATAACAGCTCCCTCATACCCTGTTATATATACAAATGAAGTATGATCAATGTAATAAAAGTCTGTATATATGTGGATCCCGTCCACCTGTCACCCCAATGACAATAAGCATCATGCATGTAAATGTGAGGATATAATCAAATCATGGAAACATCATGAAACCTGTTCCTAGCATCGGCACGTAAATCCTCGTCCATATGGGGCTCCGTCAGCGGTATCGGCCTTCGGCCCCGGCAGCACGGGTCAACCCATGTCCATCTCTCAACTCCGGTCGGTATCCCCCGGATATCCGCCGAGCTCAAATACAATCACTGGTAGGTACTCGCCCTCCTCCAGGATCAATCGGCATAATCCTTCGATCATCTTGCCGAGAGGAACCATACCGGGCCCCACCATGTACCCTCATACGGCACACACTCCTCGTATGGGGTATGTAATCAGAACCGATAAATCTCATGGTGGCTGCGCAAATATCATATCAAGGAAACCGGGTATTTCAAATAAGTATATACTCTCCTTTGAAACTATCCACTGTTCCCAAATCCAGAAATATCATGAAAACGAATATCTCAATGCGTATAATCAGAAAGCATGATGTATATGACCTAGAATAATAGCATGCACATACAAGGTCATATCCTGAGGCAATAATACTACTGTGTAGTGACATGGCAATTATCGATGATGAAGTGTGTGAGCCGGCAAGCAAGTGTACGTGGATCATATGCATCATCGATAATGGTGCTGGTGTCCTAACAGCATGATTGCAATATAGAAATAAACACATGCAATGCGATGCGGAATCAAATAATCAATGCAACAGTGAAGAATCTACACCAATATGTACATATCCTGCAGTGGTGCCATTTGAAATATGACGAATCGGGGTTTTGGTAAAATAAGGGTTACGGTGTTTTTAAGAATAGATACGTCTTTTGAAAATACACGTAGAATCCCTTTACTTGTCCTTTAGATATTCCCGATTCGTTAGTTTTGAAATAGGTATGACTCGGGTCTAGTCTTAACATCTACGAAGCCAAGTCCATCAGGAGGTGTATGGAAACCACTTAAATCTGAGTCGATATATATATATAATATAATAGTCGGTGATCCCGCCTCAATAGTATCGCGTACGATACAGTATATCATATGCCAATCCTCATGTCATGAGTGCGGATCTATCATCAATATAGGCTCGTACGGTAAATCGTCGTACGGCATCCCAATAGCTGGGTACGGGTCAATATCACATTCCTCTCAACAAATATCAGGTATCATTATTATCATATCACATAATCTGGGGTACTGATCTAAGTCTAGTACAACTGATACCATCTATATACTGTGTGTGTAAGCACACGTCCAAAGGCCCGCTAGAAATCACATGTCGTATCCCCAAATACGAATCATATCAAATCACCAATCTCACGGCACAATGCCCAAAATCATCGACTCATCTCCAAAGTCACCCAATATCATCAAACACAGTACACGTATTGTTGGAGATAGTGCCCTCAGAGTAAATTATTGGATCGCAGGTACGTGATTGCAATGATTGAAGAGGACCTATACCGGTAGGACAGTCTTACTCGAGATGATACTATGCTATCTGGTTTGCCTTTATCAGTCGTGTACATGTTCAGGTGACTGATTACATGTTACACTTTGATAGAGCCCTTAGGATCTTGCTTTACTACCAACAGTATGATGGCGATCATATACGTGAGAGTTGGGTAGTTTATACGCATATCCTTAATAGTGGTCCCTAGTCGTGGGAGTTTCGAGACAGGGTATCGATACTCCGGAGTAGACTAGTGTATACAGTCGAGACCCCGACGAGGGGCGGTGGCCGGTCTCACAAGCCACTGGTGTCAGTTTGATCACCTAAGATGTATACAGGTGCTCATTGGGTTATGAGTACACCGGACAGGACTCGCCGGGAATCTGCTAGTTGGTATTATACATATCGTCAGATAGCAGTTCCCTGGTGACCTGTGTACAGGTTAGTTCATCGACCTGAGCTCGTCATTTGTCTCGTGTGAGTTCCCACTGTGCTTTGAATTCTACCCTACCATAGCTCAAAGGAGTCGTGCAAACAGGTAGTTTTTGGGTACAGTCCCGAGCCACATGGAGGCACGTGAGCGGATCGGCAGGGGATTCGTCTCTCCCGGTATTGGGGGTGAGATCGTGCTGTGTCTAGGAGAGCCAGTACACAAAGCCCACGGCCGTGGCAGGAGATTTACTGGTAGGTACTCCAGTAGTATCTCAGGGTGTTATTGGGCTACACTCCGACACGACTTATACTACTATTGGGGGTCTGACGTTACTAGCCCCTTAGGCAGATATGTGATACTCATAGACGAACGGACCAGACTGTATATACATTGTCACTGTTAGGCTCAGTAGGGTTTCCAGATGAGTTCGCTCATCGGCCTCCCTTGAGGTCAATCCATGGGCAGCCGTTACGCATAGCTAGTGCCGCTGACGGTTTGTGGTTAAACCCACTGTCAGGGTACTGACGAGTCATTAGAGTCCCCCACAGACAGTTTCCCAAGTTCGGGCGAAATATTGTAGAGGCCGTATGGTTTTATGGCAGGGTTCGGAAAATTCACGTGCGTTTACGTACGTGTTATTTTTCGGACAGATAATACTGGTCGGCTTTGGTTTAAGCTGGATCCGAGTATTATATTGAGTAGATATAATATCTTTGTCTCAGTTGCATTTGTATTCGGTCGTAATACAAATACGGGTATATTTATACAGTTACGGGGTTGTCCTGAAATTCGTTTCGGGATCACTTTTGGAAGTTGCCAGTTTCCAGTTTTCTATCAGCCGTCTTTTAACATTCGGTTAAAGACGGATTTATCTTTTCTTGAGACGAGTATGGAAGTTTCTAGATTCATCTAGATGAGGTGACTAGGTTGAATGGTGTTGTGTTTTCATTGGTTGCTTTTGGTGTGTTCACACTTTGTGTTCACATTAGAGATATTTGTTTGTGTTCACACTAGAGATATTTGTTTATGTTCACACATGATATTTTCTTATTGTCATCTCCGCCTCTCCTACACTCACCCCCCACCTCTATATATGTGGCCGGCCCCCTCCCCATTCTTACACTCTCACTTTGTAGTAAAAGATTATGATAGTATTTGGGGTGCATAGAAATTTCATTGCCTTTTTCGTTCCATCACCCGATTCGAGTGGCAACTTCATTTACCGATCGTCCACGGAATTGGACGAAGTGAGACAAAGTAATCTATTCATTCTCTACATCATTCTTGGTCGTCTCTTTTGGCAAACTTGACGACCGAGTTGCCTCGAGTCAGAGGCGGGAGCCCGTTTAAAGAATCGTTGACGTGGTGCCACCTGGACGAGAAGATCGGAGATCGACGAGATCGGAGCAGCCGCAACGGAGCGTGGGATGATGGTTAAAGAACGAAGGACTCGTATCGTTCGGTATAACCTTTCTACTCTCTTTAGAGTTTGTTAGTTTAGCAATAATGGTAGATCCGGGTTAAAGTATACGATAGCGCCAGTTAAAAAGTTTTTGTTCCGCATTTGGCGTCTGTAGACGGCCGGGGCGCTACCATAGACTTATAGTGGTATCAGAGCCTCACCATTTTGCTTTACTAACTTGTGCTAACGCGTTTCAAATATCGATCGAACCGGATATCGAAAACTTCAAAATTTCCATTCTGAGTTTCTGTCGATTTTAAAAGGGTTCCAAAATTAATTTTACATATCACAGAAAATTCAGCAGGGTTTTATTAGAACACCGTACAAATTTGGGCTCATGAATCGACAAGACTGCCGCGGAATCGCGGCCAAACCCATGGTTTAGCCGCGCATCCGCTGCCATTCTGTGAGATCATGCCCCCAAATTTGCACAGTAGCTTCTATGTTGGAATTTGAGGTTTTTGGTATATATCTTTTGGGCCCAGATTTTGTTACTGTTCAACAGATGTTCGTGGGGCCCACTTCATGATATTTAGTCGATCGAAATTTAAACATGTTAGTTTACAGTGCTTACATTATATCTCCGACCGGGAATGTCATTTGATCGGTAAACCGCGTCTGATTGCTATAGTTCCTTTAGACGGGTTTGCGAACGTGACATTCGCGTTGATGTTCTGTGTTGTGCTGTGATGTTGCGGATTTGTCGTGGTGGATAGCAGTGTGCAATGGTAGTGCAGTTTGGATTATTTGTACATTTGATATTGCGGGGTGAGCGTCCAACATGTGGACTTCCATCACTGCCTGTTGTATAATATTCTTTTGGGGCACGACCAGGTTGCGGTTGATGTACCTATTGTACTATTTTTCATTTCTGTACTAGGTTTTACCCCGCGACGGAGTGCATGGATAGCCAGGTTCTGGAGGGCAACGGGTCCGCATCTCATGGCTTTGAGAGGCCGAGGGGCCTCACTGTAAAATTGGCAGACTATTCGACGCACTCGTAGGGGGTACAGGTTGACCCAAGGAGGGGTGCTCAAGCTACCGGATTCCGTGAAGTGCAGGGTGGTCCATTCACTTTGCTGTAGGGGGCTGCCTCGCTTCAGGTTTTGGCGGGTAACTTGCCGCACCCGTAGGGGTCTAGGTTTCATTGCACAGGCTATCCACACGACCAGGGGAACGTCGGGTTTCAGCAGCGGCTCTGTGAAACTCGGGGATCCCAGATTATCTGTATTGTTCTGTGATGCTTATTACTTTTCTTTAATGTTGCATATTATCACGCCTAGAGCGATTATTGTATAATGGTTTATATACTATTAGATGTTGTATATGTTTTACACCCGTGCTAGTCCACTCCCCGCTCTGTCGTTAGTTAAGTAACCTAACGAGTGATGACGGGACCCAGTGACGAATGCGGATGGCATATACGTACATTTTATTTTCGTTCTTTTCTGGTGTGATTGATTGATGGGACTGCATTGATTCTGATCAATGCACAGTAAAACAAACCTGTTTGCAGTTGTTGGAACAAATTTAAAAAGTGTTATTGCAAAGACGTTTCCTTTTGTTTTGCATAGCGGTTTTCAGTGGAATATCCTGCACCTCATTCTACGGGGCAAGGGCCGATATCCCTTCACCGGGACTGACCCCTTGGGCAGAAGTTTACGTCAGGGTAATAACTTCACTATAGTCGATTACAAGTTGCTTTGCATCGCGGTATTCAGTGGAATATCCTGCACCTCATTCCACGGGGAAAGAGCCGAGATCCCTTCATTGGGAGTGACCTCTTTAGCAAAAGGTTTTCGCCACTATATTTTAAAAAGCTATCAGGTTCCTTCAGCGATATCAAGTTCGTTACGTTAAAGGTTTTTGGCCAAAAACCAGCCGTAGCCCTCCGTCACTTCTTTTGGGTATTCAGTAGTATTCAAGCTATGTATTTTGACCTAATGCCAAGGCATAGTGTTTGGTAGCTGCTGGGTATTCATTTGTTGCATAGATAGATGAGTTGGTTTGGGACAGCCGTTCTGCCATTTTGACCTAACGCCAAGGGCATGTGCGGGTGGGTTCAAATTAACAAGATAGTGACGGGTAGAACTTAGCATGTGACTTATGACATTTTGACCTAACGCCAAGGTTATAAGAGCATGGGGCAAAAATCATATCGGGAGTTTCTAAACAAACTGAAACTTGCCAAGTATGCGCATACCTTCTGGAGTATGAGTAACGTGGATGCATTCCGTCACGTTATCATGCGATGAGAGTTGGATCCCGATTCCCACTGATGAGTTGGTTTACTCTTTGGGTGATCCCGATTGATTCTTCTTTCAGGTTTGGAAGAGAATTTGACAGGACAGTGGGAGGTTTCCGGATTAGATAAAGTGATAACCATTCTGATCTAGGTTAGAGTACACGCAGAGTGTTTCTTTTCTCTCTCTCTTTGGCAGCGACCTTTGACCGACCCTTGACTATGACTCGGTGACCAGGTTGACCGAACCTTCTTAAAATACTGGCTTTTGGATTTTCTGAGTTGCATAAGTCACTGCCACTCCTTCTTTTACCCTTTGAATTTCTCAGAACACCCCGTATTACTACGGACATCCACTTCCATTGGATAGATCCATCGTATGGTTATATACGAACTCGGAGGGATTTCCTCGAGGATGGATCAAGGTTCAGGAGAAATAGAATTAGTTTATTCAGTTGTCTTTTATTATCACCTTCTCTCAGGTTGCGAGGGCTCCTTGGTTTAGGAGAGTACACCTATTACGCTTATTAGATAGTCTTATTCCAAACCATAGGCAGGTGCCGAAAGGTAGGGAATGAAGAAAACCAATTAGCCTAAGTAGGGTGTGCAGAAGGTAATATGTAAAGACAAAATAAAAGGATTAGAAAGTGGGCAAAGTAAATTGCGACTGTTATCATTCACGACCAAACCGCGTACATCGTCGCCACTCCTATTTCACCTTTAAAAGAATAAGGTATTATTCAGTTGTCTTTTATCATCACCTTCTCTCAAGATGCGAGTACTCCTTGGTTTAGGAAGGTACACCTATTATGCTTTCTGGATAGTCTTCTTCCAAACCATAGGTTGGTGCCGAACGGTAGGGAAGGAAGAAAACCATTTAGCCTAACGACGGTGTACAGAAGGTAACGACTAAAGACAAATAAAGGGACTTGGAAAGATAGCAATGAAATATACAGTTATAGTCATGAATTGGATTATGGAAGAGGCGTTACTATAAATACCAGGATACCCCTACGAAACATTTTCATGTTTCAGTGCATTGTTAAAGGAAAACTGTTTTCCCGATTAGATACTTACTCCAAGGGTATGTATTTACCAGGTTTCATTCTCATATCTGTATGGTTTTACAGATGATGAGTGGGAGTAAGTTATCGGGAATTAGGTGATTATCCTCATTATATCGGAATTCGTTGTAATTGGTGATATATGAAGAAATCGCTAGGGTACAGTTTTCAACCTACGACGCACAGGTTTTTAGTTGCTTAACTCAGCGGACTTATACAGAGTATTGTATGTTGTCAAGTGTCCATCAGGACAAAGGGGAAGGTCCTCGTACTATGTTCTGTTTACTTATGACTTCTCTAGTTTTTAGACAAGTATTTCGTAGAAATACAAGGTCTAAGTTTTAAGAAGTTGTGGGTATAAGAATAAAGTAGAGAACCGGGTGTCACAAGTATCGGGATTTTTCAAAGAGATCGAAGATGTAGATTCTTGTGATTGGTATTCAGATGATAGTGATGATTTTGAGAAACATGTTTCTCTTTCAGGTTACTCATAATTGGATGGATTCCTAAGTTGAGTAATGCTGATTAGCCTCTTTCCATTAAGTTGATATGCACTGGAGACAGCTGCATGATTTGAATATGGTTCCAATTAAATAAGTGCCACAGTTTCTATATTGGATATAGACTGGTTCATACCTTAAAAGATGTTAAGGTACGGGGAGTTGTCCAGTTTATGCTTAAAACCAGACTCTGGATAACTCAGGGCACGTTTCTGTAATGGCTGTTTGTGGGTTGACCTTGGTTATGACGAGGGTTGATATTCTACCATTTGGAAGATCTATAGTGATATTGTTCTTGACTCGCCACAGTTTTAGTAAAATGGATCTTTTTCAGAAAACAGTAGTGGGAGTATGGTAGAACTGGAAGTGATTCCAGAACCGCGAACGATTACGAAAATATTTAATAGGACCTATATATTCAATCAGGTTTGACATTGCATTAGCCACTCCGAAGATATGGTGGGTAACCTCAGACACCCGAGAGGTACTCCGGTAGCTTCAAGGACGGTGACAGGGAGGTTCTTATCTACCCAGACTTGACACTACTGTTGTTCCAGGCTATGAGACCCGGTAGGAGGGTTGTCGTAGTCAGTGGGAGCAGCAGAAGCATAGTGGGCAAGTAGCTTATGTCTATTTATAGACTTGAGCAGTTATAGCGGAGATAGATCATCTAGTTTTGATGTGACAGTCATGGGTTTGACTTCAATCAGAATAGAGGATGGATCTGTTAAGAAGGTAGTAGGGTGTGATGTCATGGTATTTGGATGACATACACAGAGTAGGAAGTAAAATTACTATACTACGATCGGTTGTACTGTGGTCGTCACACAGTTGTTTTCTCCAGACAGGATATGGATATAATATTTGACATTCTGGTTTCTAGATCTATGGTTTTAGATCTGGATTTGGGTAGTTTCCCAATATGGGTACTTTGACAGTATTCTAATGGTTTTTAGAATAGATGACTCCTAGCATGGTGGTGTACCTGCAGGTGATGGAGTCACCTTCTCTAAAGATGTCTTACAGACAGAAGGGGAGAGGGATGTGCATGATTGGCAGATCACTTGTTTAGGCAATTGAGTCAATCATGAGATGTCAAGTACCACACCAAATGTTGTTTTTGCACTAGATGCAATAAGTTTGTATTAATCCAATCCTGGAGAAACATAAGGAAGCAGTTTTAGAACATAAGTGCATGTTCTACGGATTTGATGACGGCAGCCTCCTTCGGGAGACGATTATCATTCCAGGCTTCAAAGGTGACATGGTTGACAGAGAGATTGTCAGAGTTATAGTTTTCCCTCTAAAGAGGGACGGTATTATGGACAGGTGGTCCAAGAGGATACTGTGGGTGGAATGGTGCCGGATACTGATTAGGTTCAGTGATCGATACAGTCTAAGAAGTTTGGATTTGGAGTTCATTTATGAACTTGGTCCCATCAGATATCAAGACATATTCTATGACAAGTATTACTCAATTCGGGAGATAGCTTTCTCCGCGAACTTAAGATTAAGAGAGACATAGAAAGAAACACCTAGGCGGATCCACTCACTGAGGCTATTTCTCGAACACAATAGTTTTACAAACAGGCTTTGTGAAACTGATTAGTAGAGGAGTTGGATGTTCGGTTTCACACGGGCTGTGAGTAGTCGACATCGCAATAATTAGCCTTGAGTGCAAGTGGGAGATTGTTGGAGATAGTGCCCTCAGAGTCAATTATTGGATCGCAGGTACGTGATTGCAATGATTGCGAAGGACCTATACCGGTAGGACAGTCTTACTCGAGATGATAGTATGCTATCTGGTTTTCCTTTATCAGTCGTGTACATGTTCATGTGACTGATTACATGTTACACTTTGATAGAGCCCTTAGGATCTTTCTTTACTACCAACAGTATGATGGAGATCATATACGTGAGAGTTGGGTAGTTTATACGCATATCGTTAATAGTGGTCCCTAGTCGTGGGAGTTTCGAGACAGGGTATCGATACTCCGGAGTAGACTAGTGTATACAGTCAAGACCCCGACGAGGGGCGGTGGCCGGTCTCACAAGCCACTGGTGTCAGTTGGATCACCTAAGATGTATACAGGTGCTCATTGGGTTATGAGTACACCGGACAGGACTCGCCGGGAATCTGCTAGTTGGTATTATATATATCGTCAGATAGCAGTTCCCTGGTGACATGTGTACAGGTTAGTTCATCGACCTGAGGTCGTCATTTGTCTCGTGTGAGTTTCCACTGTGCTTTGATTTCTACCCTACCACGGCTCAAAGGATTCGTGCAAACAGGTAGTTTTTGGGTACTGTCCCGAGCCACATGGAGGCACGTGAGCGGATCGGCAGGGGATTCGTCTCTCCCGGTATTGGGGGTGAGATCGTGCTGTGTCTAGGAGAGCCATTACACAAAGCCCACGGCCGTGGCAGGAGATTTACTGGTAGGTACTCCAGTAGTATCTCAGGGTGTTATTGGGCTACACTCCGACACGACTTATACTGCTATTGGGGGTCTGACGTTACTAGCCCCTTAGGCAGATATGCGATACTCATAGACGAACGGACCGGACTGTATATACATTGTCACTGTTAGGCTCAGTAGGGTTTCCGGATGAGTTCGCTCATCGGCCTCCCTTGAGGTCAGTCCATGGGCAGCCGTTACGCATAGCTAGTGCCGCTGACGGTTTGTGGTTAAACCCACTGCCAGGGTACTGACGAGTCATTAGAGTCCCCCACAGACAGTTTCCCAAGTTCGGGCGAAACGTTGTAGAGGCCGTATGGTTTTATGGCAGGATTCGGAAAATGCACGTGAGTTTACGCACGTGTTATTTTTCGGACAGATAATACTGGTCGGGTTTGGTTTAAGCCTGATCCGAGTATTATATTGAGTAGATATAATATGTTTGTCTCAGTTGCATTTGTATTCGGTCGTAATACAAATGCGGGTATATTTATACAGTTACGGGGTTATCCTGAAATTAATTTCGGAAACACTTTTGGAAGTTGCCAGTTTCCAGTTTTCTATCAGCCGTCTTTTAACATTCGGTTAAAGACGGATTTATCTTTTCTTGATATGAGTGTGGAAGTTTCTAGATGCATCTAGATGATATGACTAGGTTGAATGGTGTTGTGTTTTCATTGGTTGCTTTTGGTGTGTTCACACTAGAGATATTTGTTTATGTTCACACTAGAGATATTTGTTTGTGTTCACACATGATATTTTCTTATTGTCATCTCCCCCTCTCCTACACTCACCCCCCCACCTCTATATATGTGGCTGGCCCCCTCCCCACTCTCACACTCTCACTTTGTAGTAAAAGATTATGATAGTATTTGGGGTGCATAGAAATTTCATTGCCTTTTTCGTTCCATCAACCGATTCGAGTGGCAACTTCATTTACCGATCGTCCACGGCTTTGGAAGAAGTGAGACAAAGTAATCTATTCATTCTCTACATCATTCTTGGTCGTCTCTTTTGGCAAACTTGACGACCGAGTTGCCTCGAGTCAGAGGCGGGAGCCCGTTTAAAGAATCGTTGACGTGGTGCCACCTGGACGAGCAGATCGGAGATCGACGAGATCGGAGCAGCCGCAACGGAGCGTGGGATGATGGTTAAATAACGAAGGACTCGGATCATTCGGTATAACCTTTCTACTCTCTTTACAGTTTGTTAATTTAGCGATAATGGCAGATCCGGGTTAAAGTATACGATAGAGCCAGTTAAAAAGTTTTTGTTCCGCATTTGGCGTCTGTAGACGGCCGGGGCGCTACCGTAGACTTACACGTATAATGAATATGCAAGGGTGTGCGTGTAGGTGTAAATCTATTCTAGGGTTCGCGACTATGAACTACACTAGTTGCTTTTAACCCTAAACTATCCATAATACACCTAACACAATAACCACGACACACTATAACTATCATATATAGTATATCAACTACGGACTGTGGGGGTGCTATACGATATCCACCCGACTTCCCCATAGATTTAATCTACTCACCTTGCGTCTTCATTTGTGGACGTCACCACGCATTTTGCTTGTCGTCCCGAAGTCTTTATGGGGTACCTACACATTAACATATCGCAAATGCGTATCAGAACCAATTCAAAACAAAAACGGCATACGAATCCCAAAACGATACGCTAAGGCCTATAGGTTAGAACCTATGGACGACGCCCTCAAAACCAACAACAAACCTCGATATCGTCGTATAAACGCTAAGTAGTCGAGGTAAAATGCAATACACAAATTCAGAATTCACAATACGGAATATGGAAACACAAATCCAAAACAGCAACTAAGGAAATAGGCTCCAGATTTCACCCTAGGTCAAATTAGACAAATCTATACATGCCAGGGGTCTAAACTACTGATGAGGGAACACCAAAACCAAAACGAGGCAAATCCACCATGGTCTGGCCGCAAATTGCGGCCAGAATGGATAAATTTGCGGCCGGGAAAGGGAAGTAGGGGCTAGGGTTTTGTGTGGTGGTTCCTGGGTGCCTGCACATCTCACTGTCTAATCAATTTTATTTTAGGATGTCTAGGGTGATAGCAGATCTCATATAAGCTTCCCATATTTCATAACTTTTCCGATATCGGTTTCTAAATCCGTACTCCGGGTCTTAAGTTTCATGTTTGGCTCTCAATACATGCACTAGGGTGTTACATAACCTCCACAGGGCTCAATTTCACATTACAACACAAAATTCCCTCAAACCCTAACTAGGTTTTCCTCAAATCCACAAATACACACAATATCGATAAGAAACTTGAATCGAAGCTTAAGCACAAGAAATACCACTCTAATTGTGAAGGAATTACCTCATAAGACCCACATGAATCCTCAACAGCGCCAAAATGAAAGCTTTCTTTGTCCATCCTATAGCTTGCAAGCTTATGCACATTTTATGTAAAAAGGAAGTGAGGTTTTGATGAGATTATCATGGTGTTTTGGAGGATTGAAGAAGGGGGAGGAGGGAGAGGCAGCAGCTTCAGCAGGAGGAGAGGAAGAGGGAGAGAGAAATGGTGAAGAATAATGGAGGAAGGTTGCACACAAGACAAAGGTCACACCCCCCTTTTCTCTCTCTCACCCATACCTTATTATCTTATTCCTTATTCCATTTTCTTTTCTTTTTCCTTTCTTTTTCCTTTTCTCCAAAACCTTCTCACTAGAATAGTGAACCCAAATGAACAACCATGGTAGAAAATGCACAAGTGTAAAGAAAAATGATATGTGCATGTTTTGCACAAAATGCTAAAAAACCAATTAGCGATTTTTAATCGCGATTAACACAAAATTAGCATATAATTAATCATAAAAACTTAAAAATGACATAATTCCATAAAACACCCTATTTTAGAATTTTTCATAATTTTTCCAATTTTTTTCTGTATTTAATTATACCAAAATATTAAATTATTCAATAAAATAATATTAAATTATAAAAATTCCCAAAAGATAATATTTTATTTTTTTGAAATGTTACAGTTTTACTCCGTTTTTCTTGCCCGTTGTCCTTAATTTCAGTCGGGGGTAGCCGATAAGTTCTGTTTTTACCGCCGATCGTCCCAAATCCCGGGGGGGACGTCTCTCCCGTTGAACCGAAAGCCAGCAAGGAAATATTATGTTTTCACAGCCGAGAGTCCCCAGACCGAAAGAGAGTAGGAGGTCGGGACAAAAAAAACAATAAAAAGGGGATGCAACACGAGGACTTCCCAGGAGGTCAACCATCCTAGTACTACTCTCGCCCAAGCACGCTTAGCTGCGGAGTTCTGATGGGATCTTGTGCTTTAGTGCTGGTATGGTCGCATACGAAAGGTTTGGGTCACCAATCTCTTTTATTCTCTCCCGGGCCGTGATGGATTCTGCATATTCTTCATTCCTTATCTGCCAGTTTCTCTCCTTTTCTCCGTCAGATTCAGCCGCATTAAACGTTAGGCTGGATATACGGAAGACCAGTGCCGTTTTACTCTGTTTTCCATGCTTGTCGTCCTTAATTTCAGTTGGGGTGGTCGATACGTTCTTATTTTACCGCCGATCGTCCAAATCCATGGGGGGACGTCTCGCCCGTTGAACCGAAAGCCCGCAACGAAATATTCTGTTTTCACAGCCGAGCGTCCCCAGACCGAAAGAAAGTAGGAGGTCGGGAAAAAAACAATAAATAGGGGATGCAACACGAGGACTTCCTAGGAGGTCACCCAAGAAAGTACTACTCTCGCCCAAGCATGCTTAACTGCGGAGTTCTGATGGGATCCTGTGCTTTAGTGCTGGTTTGGTCGCATCCGAAAGGTTTGGGCAGCCAAACTCTTTTATTCTCTTCCGGGCCGCGACGGATTCTGCATGTTCTTCATTCGTTGTCTGCCGGTTTCACTCCTTTTCTCCGTCAGATTCAGCTGCATTAAACGTTAGGCTGGATATACCGAAGACTAGCGCCGTTTTACTCCGTTTTCCTTGCCCGTCGTCCTTAATTTCAGTCGGGGGTGGCCGATACGTTCTGTTTTTACCGTCGTTCATCCCAAATCCCGGGGGCATGTCTCGCCCGTTGAACCAAAAGCCCGCAACGAAATATTCTGTTTTCACAGCCGAGCGTCCTCAGACCGAAAGAGAGAAGGTGGTCGGGACAAAAAAAAAATAAAAAGGGGATGCAACACGAGGACTTCACAGGAGGTCACCCATCCTAGTACTACTCTCGCCCAAGCACGCTTAGCTGTGGAGTTCTGATGGGATCTGGTGCTTTAGTGCTGGTATGGTCTCATCCGAAAAGTTTGAGTCGCCAAACTCTTTTATTCTCTTCCGGGCCGCGACGGATTTTGCATATTCTTCATTCGTTGTCTGTCAGTTTCTCTCCTTTTCTCCTTCAGATTCATCCGCATTAAATGTTAGGCAGGATATACCGAAGACCAACGCCGTTTTACTCCGTTTTCCTTGCCCGTCGTCCTTAATTTCAGTCGGGGGTGGCCGATACGTTCTGTTTTAACCGCCGATCGTCCCAAATCCCGGGGGTGGGGATGTCTCGCCCGTTGAACCGAAAGCCCACAACGAAATATTCTGTTTTCACTGCTGAGCGTCCCTAAACCGAAAGACAGTAGGAGGTCGGGACAAAAAAAACAATAAAATGGGGATGGAACACGAGGACTTCCCAGGAGGTCACCCCATCCTAGTACTACTCACGCCCGAGCACGCTTAACTGCGGAGTTCTGATGGGATCCGGTGCTTTAGAGCTGGTATGGTCGCATCCGAAAGGTTTGGTTCGCCAAACTCTTTTATTCTCTTCTGGGACGCGATGGATTCTGCATATTCTTCATTCGTTGTCTTACGGTTTCTCTCCTTTTCTCCGTCAGATTCACCCGCATTAAACATTAGGCTGGATATACCGATGACCAGCGCCGTTTTACTCCATTTTCCTTGCCCGTCGTTGTTAATTTCAGTGGGGGTTAGCGGATACGTTCTGTTTTTACCGCCGATCGTCCCAAATCCCTTGGGGGGACGTCTCGCCCGTTGAACCGAAAGCCCGCAACGAAATATTCTGTATTCACAGAAGTGCGTCCCCAGACCGAAAGAGAGTAGGAGATCGGGACAGAAAATAAATAAATAAAATGGGGATGCAACACGGGGACTTCCCAGGAGGTCACCCAAGATAGTACCACTCTCGCCCAAGCACGCTTAACTGCGGAGTTCTGATGGGATCCGGTGCTTTAGTGCTGGTATGGTCTCATCCGAAAGGTTTAGGTCGCCAAACTCTTTTATTCTCTTCCGGGCCGCGACGGATTCTGCATATTCTTCATTCGTTGTCTGCCGGTTTCTCTCCTTTTCTCCGTTAGATTCAGCCGCAATATCTAAGACTACGGTAGCGCCCCGGCCGTCTTTCCGAGGCCAAAATGCGGAACAAATTTTTTTTTCAAACTAGAAACCGGCGCTATCGTATGCTTAAAACCCGGATCGAACCATTAACCTACAACTAGCAACAAGAGAAAGGGTTGGAAAGCTATACCGATCGATCCGTGTCCTTCGGTCTTTGGCCACCATCCCAAGCTCCTCGCGGCATCTCCAGTCTTGATCTCCTCGTCGGAAAGGGCACCAAATCTTCGAGTCTTTTTACGGGCTCCCGCTTCATCTGAAGCAACTCGTGCACGAAGTTCGCTCGTCGACGTGTCCAAGGCGAAGTAGAGAATGCTTATGACAACTTTGTCTCTTGCATCCATTGCATGGATGGAGGTTAGAGATGATGCCATTAATGGAGGTTGTGAGCTAGAGGAAGGAGAAGAAGAAGAAGCTTTCTTTTTCTTTTGTTGTATATTTGATAAAATGAGATAGTGAGTATCAAAAACACAAGAGCTAGCTCCCATACATGGATTCCCTTCTCTCTCCTCCTCTCATTTAAACCCACACATCCATCACACAATGTGACATATGCACAATAAAAGAGACCATGAGTCACTAGGTTGCATGTGTCACATTAAATGCACCTCATGATGATTTCTAGCTCATAATTTCCATTTGTAAACATTAACCTAAATGTTTACAACAATAAAAAGGTATTGCAACATCTAAAGTAAACTCGTGATGGGTCACAAGGATACCCCTCACCTGTATATACATACCTGCATCCGCATTCCGACCGAATGCGAATGCGATGAGACTAAAGTAATCCAACAAATCTAATACTAGGATCCGGCTTAAACCAAAGCCCACTAGTATGATCCGCCCGATCATGATCCGTGCACTACTGCACGTATATGATCGGACCCTGCCATATATCTTACGGCCTCTACAACGTTTCGCCTGAAACTTGAGAAACTGTCTGTGGGGGACTCTGAAGACTCTTTAATATATTGGCTGTGGATTTAACCACTACCACGTCAGAGGTACTAGACGTCGTAACGGGCTACCAGGTGTTGACCAAAAGGGAGGTCGATGAGCGAATTTATCCCGACACCCTACTGAGCCTGTCAGTGACAATATCCGTACAGTCCGGTCCATTCGTCTATGAGCATCGCATGGCGGTCCTAGGAGGTTGGTAAAATTCAGACCCCCAAAAGCGGTACAAGTCGTGTCGGAGTGTAGCCCAGAACACCCTGAGATACATTTGGAATACCTACCAGTAAATATCCTGCCTTGGCCAAGGACTTCGTGTAATGACTCTCCTAGACACAGCGCGATCTCACCCCCAATACCGGGAGAGACGAAACCCCTGCCGATCCGCTCACTGCCTCCATGTGGCTCGGGACTGTACCCAACTAAAAACAGTTTGCACGACTCCTTTGAGCCGTGGTAGGACGATCTCAGGTCGATGAACTAACCTGTACACATGTCACCAGGGAACTGCTATCTGACGTCAGGCATAATACCAACTAGCATGTTCCCGGCAAGTCCTGTCCGGTGTACACATAACCCAATGAGCACATGTATACATCTTAGGAGAACTGATTAGTCGAAAATATTGTATATTTTAGCCGGCAATTTCTTCATCATTTGCACTCATTTAGAAGTGTACGGTATTCATATTTCACATATTAGCAAATCTGTCGCAAAATATCAGATTACATGTGTTAGACCTTAAAACCAGCCCTATAAAGGAAATTGACTACATTTCATGGCATCGCATCATCCCTACATTTGCGCAACACTTGTTTTGAGATCTGTGCAGGAAAATCCAGCAGAAAGGCCAAAAATTTACAGGGTACAGCTAAAACGTTACGCCAACTCAATGATTTCAGTTCTGGTATTAATCCAAAGGGACAAATACAAATCAACACATCAGATGAAGCCCAATATGTTAGCACAAGACCACTGCAAAAAGCCCAAGGCCCAAGCCCCACAAAGTGCCGCGGATCCGCGGCAGGAGCCTGCTTGCGCCGCGGATCCGCGGTGGGTCCAAGGAGTTACCTCCTCAAATTCAGTGCATTATCTCTCTCTCAGGGTCAACACTACATCAAGACATGACAAATTCTAGAAGACTCCAGAGGTTTCTGCCAGATCAGCAAACTAGGGTTTTCTAAGCTTAATTAATCCTAGCTTAAAACCTAAGCTAGCTCCTAACAAACTCTTTCTAGAAACTCCTCAACAAACTTTTGGAGGGAAACCTAGACCTAGGGTTTGGGAAATCTATAAATAAGACCCTAGGCTCACTTGTAAAAGGGATCCAAATTATTCAATCTTGGAAAAAAGGAGACTATTGAATCAATCCATTAGTTCATTCTATCTCTTTCTTCCTCTTCTTCTTCCACAAATCTAGTGAGAGGATTTGTGTGAAACCCTAACCCTAAATTCCAATCAAAAGCCAAGATCCCGAGTACCCATCAAGCAAGAAGCCTTGCAACATTTTAGGAGCCGAGCCGGTCTTCAACAGAGCAAGTGGTCCAAGCCGATCCGCGACTCAAGGAGCCGAGCGACGTCAATTCAACAATTTAGGTTCTTCCTCTTGTAGTTCTTGAGCGACTGTAATCAAATTGTTGATATAAATAAAAGGTGATATTCTTTTATCTTGTTTTCTTTAAATTCTTGCATCATGCTATCTTTTAAATTCTTGAATGCTTTCTGTGTAATGATGTTTGAGTAATACTCCGCTCGTCGAGGAGTCGAGACAATCAATAGAATGATGATGTAATATATCTAAAAACGATTCTTGATTCCTACGAGTTTTGTAAACCCTAGCAAGTTCAAGAATCGACGACCCAATTCGTTGCGATGCTTTCTTGATTAATATCGCTCGAGATTGGGGAGTTACGATCGTTTCTTGAAATTGTTAGAGGCTAGAATGCAAATGATATCAACGAAAGAACAAGGGTTTAAAAGTTGAAACCCCAGTTTCATCAAGAAAGCCCTAACTCTCGTCGATTATCATCGATCTAGTATCAATCCTTCGAAGGACAAGAACACGAAATCTTGAAATTACATCACATCTATAGATCCGATCGATTCCTACGAGCCTCATTTAGATTCTTGACATTTTGGTTGGAAATATTATCGAAACCCAATTCTTGATTGTTTATCAGTTTCTTGATTCTTGATTAAATATCGTGACACCTGAATCAATCAATAAATTCTTGAATCATGTTTTCTTTTCTTTTCGATTAACTTTTCGATTCAAACAAACCAAATATAAAAACGAATCGCACAATCCCTGTGGACGATCCGCACTCGCTTACGATCTACAACTGACACCGTAGTTGATTGCGGTCAAATATAATTTTTTGATTGTGAACTTTATTCAATTTTCTAAATACCGATACATGATACTGTTATCGATCAAATGAAACCGTTATCGGGAAACAATTGATTCGATACTTGTTTTTTACTTTTTACATTACACAATCCGGAAATTGTACCAATCAAAATGGCGCCGTTGCCGGGGATTACGCGCTAATTCATTTTATATCATAATTTGAATTGAAAGATTTATTTCATTTTGATTTTTGAGATCAAAATTCGTGCAAACCCTAAACAATTTGTTGTGTTTCATTGCAAGGAGATCTGGAGCTTTCTGGAAATTGATAAAAAATTTTGGAAAATACCAGAGAGCAGAGGGAATATACAGAAGCTCTCTGAAGAATTTTGGTGAAGTGATCTCATCAAGAGACCGCGGAAGGGCGGCATTAACCTCCTATTGCGGCGGAACCGCGGCAAGTTTGGGGGATCTCTGAAAAAGTTTTGCTTCAGGTACTTTTTTGACCTCTCCTCTCTCCTCTTTTTAGCTCCAACTGACAATTTTCTGCAGGATTCTTTGCAAAGAATAGCAGCTCGCAAATTGCAAAAGTAAATTTGTGCGTGATATTTTTTCTTGGTTGTTTGCATTATAAATACGGATATTAAGGGGCACGGCCAAATCCAAATTAGGTGGGGATTTCATTACCCTTCCTAGGCCCCGAATATCGCAAAAATTGCATCCGCATTGACCCACATTAACTAAAAGAAATCTAGAGATGACTCTAAGGACTGTCGCGCTCAATTAGGACAAGAGAAGGCCGTGGGTAATTCATTGCTTATCCGCGTTTTCTTGTGGTGCCTAAGGCGAGTGTGTCTAAGGCTAGTGGTTATTAATTAGGCCCAATACTTATGTAGTGGAGTACCTTCCCACTTACCTGGCACTTATCCGGCCACAGGGGAACAAAGAGGCAGTGGAGGATTCTATCCTGCGACTTGTCTTTTGGCGGTTAGGAGCAGTCTAGAGCCGGACCTAGGTGACCACTAGATTCTAGGGTTTGTGTGTTGCATTTGTTTTGTCGCATCATTTTTTAAAAAAAAAAATCCGACTCTTTTTCAAAGCAAGCACCGCATTCATTCATTACCCCTAATTATAAGCCAACGCTGCCACTTGTACTAACCCTTTTTAGTACAAGATAGGCTGGACACGGGATTCTAGTGCCCGTTTAGTCCGCATACCCTTTATCGACTCCGAAGTCGATATTTCTCCATTTACCTTTCCTTTACCCACTACCACACCTACGCTGATGGATCCGAATCCATCGAACTTCCTTAACCCTAATCTGCCGCCGTCCGTTGGTGCGCAGAATCTACCCCGCATCTCTCTCCAGGAGAAGTGTTACCCTATTCGAGATCCTCTTTCGACCTGCTTATCCACACCACCAGCCAATGGGGATAACTTTGAGATTAAGCCCCAGTATATCAACCTTTTACCCAAATTCCACGGACTCAAGACTGAGGACGCTTACGTTTTCATTACCAAATTTGAAAACGTATGCGCGATGATGGGTACGTCACAACTTTCAGTGGATGCTATGCGTCTACGACTTCTCCCATTTACATTGTGCGATTTAGCCGAGAAGTGGCTATATAACACTATCGCACATTCTATTACGAATTGGGAAGAATTTGTCGCTGCATTCCTTAAGAAATTTTACCCAATCCAAAAGACAGCTCGAATCCGTAGCGAACTGAATCAATTTACCCAGCTCCCTGCTGAACCATTTTCAAAATGCTTTGAACGTTTCAAGGATCTATTGGTTCAGTGTCCTCATCACGGCATCCCGAGATGGGAGCTTTGCCGAATCATATATGAGGGCAGTAACCCTAACACTAAATAGAGCCTTGAAAATATGTGTCAAGGTATTTCTATGTCTAAGGATGATGGGGAAGCTTGGCGATATTTAGAAGAGTTCGTTGAGAAGTCTTTACAGTGGGAAAGTCCATCATTTAGGAGTGGCATTAACCAATCGGATGTTTCCATAGGAGTTAGAGCTGACATTTTAGCTATACACAAGAAACTCGAGACTATGGAAAACAAATTTTTAGCCGCCTCCCTTAATCAAATGTCACCTTCCAAAACTGTATGTGGCTGCTGTTCTGATCCGTCTCACTTGACGGAAGAATGTCCGTTTCAAGGTCGTGAGTATACCAATGCCGCATTTGAAAGACCTAGAAACGATCCATTTTCTTCCACATATAATCAGGGTTGGAGGAATCACCCTAATTTTGCTTGGAACCAATCACACTCTCAAAACACGGTTCCAAGCCAAAACAATTTCCAAAGGGTCCCTCCACCACAACAGCAACCACAACTTCAATTGAGTCAGCACCCCTTTCAAGCACATAATTTTCAAAATCCGGTCAACACACCTGCACTGTCTAGTCCTTTACAGTTGACCGGAACTGATGAATCCACTTCTTTTGCACAATACATGAATTTGGTCTTGACAAATATCATGCAAGTTTCGACTGAAATGAAGTCTTCTGTCGATAAAATTGAGAAAAACTCTGCGTCCCAAAACGAGAGTATTAAATCGATGGAAGAAGAAATTGTACGATTAAAAGCCGAAATTAGTGCAAGAGAGAAAGGGAAACTTCCAGCTCAACCCTTACCCAATCCTGGCTATTCACATCATGTGAATGCAATCACCACGTTGAGATCTGGAAGAGTGCTTGACAATCATGTTGGGGAAGAAGTTGATGATATTGACAATCCTATTAACACCCCGGCTGAGACCTTTCCTTACACACACACTTCTACTTCTAGTTCTGACCATAGTTCTTCTACCCCACCACCTTCTTCCGAGCCTATTCTTCGTTTCCCAAAAGGCTCGCCACTACAGCCCACCTCTTTTACTCCTCCACGGACGATCCCCACTTCTATACTGGGATCGGTTCCACACACACTTCCTTCTCCTATGATGGACCCAGCACTTATTGCTAAAGCACCTTATCCTAATCGGTTAAGGGCTAACACACCAAGTCCACATATGGAGAAGATCACTGAGATGTTTAAACAGGTTAACATCAATATCCCTCTTCTATATGCTATCCAACAAGTCCCCGCATATGCAAAAGTTCTTAAAGACTTGTGCACTAGAAAGAGGAAGAAACAAATGCCCAAGAAGATATTCATGGCAAAGACTGTAGACACGGCTTTCCCCCAGCAATTACCGAGAAAACGTAAGGATCCTGGATATCCTACGATTTCCATCTCTATTGGGGAGAAACACATTAACCGTGCTCTACTAGATCTTGGGGCAAGTGTTAACCTGCTTCCTTTCTCAGTTTATGAGCAGTTAGGGATCGGAGAGTTGAAACCATCTTCTTGCACTCTCCAGATGGCTGACCGATCAATCACCAGACCTAGGGGTGAACTAGAGGATGTGTTAATAAAAATCGGGGAATTTATATTCCCTGTAGACTTTATTGTAATTGATACACAGCCTGTAGCAAACTCACGGAATCAAATTCCGGTGATTTTAGGTCGCCCCTTTTTGGCCACTTCCAACGCTATCATCAACTGTCGAAATGGTTCTATGACCCTATCCTTCGGGAAGAGGACAATTGAGATGAACATTTACAAATTGGGAAGTGTACCCTCCGAACCTACTGCTCAGGTCTGTTCTGTCGACTTAATGGATGTCGACAGCAGCGAATTTGATGATCCTCCTGATACCGATCTAGACTCTTTTCATATGTTAATGTGTGACCCAACTATGTATCATACATATACGGACTCTTCCACCGAGATGTCCGGGTCAACAATTAACACCGAGTATGAACTGCTTTTAGAGTCTGAAGATCACCCCGCACTTTGTGATGACATTATTCTTCGGGGTATTGATGAAACTTTTGAGGTGATCTTCGCTGATGAACTCGCATTACTGAATAACACGGGTGTTGAGATGAATCAGGTTCCGCTCAATGAAATTGAACCTCCACCCCTTCTTCTGACTTGTAAGAAGAATGCGAGTAATCCATTACACTCACTGCATCGTCTCTCCAAAATGAGACGCACACACATTCTATTCCACCACTTAACCTTTCCCCACTTCTTCTTCCACCAACCCGAGCACTGCATTGATAAAATTTTCGAATGGTTGGTGTTGGCGTTCGGTCTTTGCAAAGCTTGGCATCGACCAATGATTTTTGGCCCCCACTTGTGATTTTCAAAGCTTAACATTGCATAACTCAAGTTTGGGGGGTATGTTTTTCTGGCTCCTAAAAAGAATTTTTACAAAATGATGAGCTAATAATAAGTTTGGGGGAGGTTCTTCACTTAAATATTTTGCCCCCACTAATAAATTCCTCCCAAGCTTACAGGTTTTTCGAGCTTTAGCAGAAGGCAACAGTGAGGACACTGTTGAAAACAAGTTTGGGGGAGGTTTGTGCTTATTTTCACATCATTTGCATATCATTTGCATAAGCACAAAACATTTTAAAAAAAAAAAACCTATGAAAATTTAAAAAAAAATAAAAATAAAAATATTTTTGTACATAAATATGATAATAAAAGTTTAGATAGTGAAAAATTACATCCATGAGATTAGAAAAATTTAAGAAAACTAAGAAAATTAGAAGTTTTTTATACGAACTAGTAATAAGTAGTTATGAGCCGTTGTCCCAAGGGTTAGTAAGATGAAAGACGTCACTAATCTGAGGATAAAAATAAGTCTGAAAAATAGTTTCTATTCTGGAAGCCAAACATTTTGAACGTTGATACCCTGCTATTCGCACTTACACACGTCTTGAAGCCTGGGATAGTAGAGGATACCTTGAAATGCTCTTGTCTTAAAGCCAAAAGTATGAAGGAAATAAAAAAAAAATGAAATGAAGAAAATTTAAAGTGGTGAGAAAAATGGACACTGGTTTTGTTATCACCAAAGGCAATAAAAAAAATATATAGCGAGGGTGCTTCTTCACCTAGTGCCCTAAGGCCAACTGGTCTGGGAGTCACTGCTATGCCTGAGGTGGTGCAAGACGAGGAAAATACACCAAATAAGTAAGCACATGAGTAATCGGTCGGTTAGTACCTCAAGAAGTATTAACGGTCGCATGAAAGTGTGTGAGCAATCTCATCTAAATATTCATTAATTAAAAAGTACTGAGGCTGATGGGCAAGAGTATGATAGCTTGAATTGAATTCTCCAGGTGTAGGGATGTCTTTACACACACGCAGGGAGATATGATCGATGTTTGGAAGAAAGATAGGAATGAAGAATAAGACGATGTTTTATTGTGGGAGGACGTGATTTCTGACATCTTTTCATGACCATTAAGATAGGGCTCATGACAACCGAAAAGCTAGCTTAGTTGGAAACCCTAATTTTCAAGGATTTTCTTTTAAGATTATTTTCTTTAAATATAATATTCATGATCTTGCTCTTATTATTGGATTTTGTGGGTGCAATCCGCTGAAAACCCTCAGGAGACAACACTCCTCCTACTAGGGACACCTAGAGGTTTAAAGTCTTGTTGCACGTGCTCAGTGCAATCGTGTTGCCTACGAAAGTGTGCTAGTTAGTTTTTCTCTTTCTTTATTTTCTCCTTCTCTTTTTAATAAAACAGTTCGCTCGAGACGATCGAAATTAAGTTTGGGGGAATTTGATTAGTCAAAAATATTGTATATTTTAGCCGGCAATTTCTTCATCATTTGCACTCATTTAGAAGTGTACGGTATTCATATTTCACATATTAGCAAATCTGTCGCAAAATATCAGATTACATGTGTTAGACCTTAAAACCAGCACTATAAAGGAAATTGACTACATTTCATGGTATCGCATCATCCCTACATTTGCGCAACACTTGTTTTGAGATCTGTGCAGGAAAATCCAGCAGAAAGGCCAAAAATTTACAGGGTACAGCTAAAACGTTACGCCAACTCAATGATTTCAGTTCTGGTATTAATCCAAAGGGACAAATACAAATCAACACATCAGATGAAGCCCAATATGTTAGCACAAGACCACTGCAAAAAGCCCAAGGCCCAAGCCCCACAAAGTGCCGCGGATCCGCGGCAGGAGCCTGCTTGCACCGCGGATCCGCGGTGGGTCCAAGGAGTTACCTCCTCAAATTCAGTGCATTATCTCTCTCTCAGGGTCAACACTACATCAAGACATGACAAATTCTAGAAGACTCCGGAGGTTTCTGCCAGATCAGCAAACTAGGGTTTTCTAAGCTTAATTAATCCTAGCTTAAAACCTAAGCTAGCTCCTAACAAACTCTTTCTAGAAACTCCTCAACAAACTTTTGGAGGGAAACCTAGACCTAGGGTTTGGGAAATCTATAAATAAGACCCTAGGCTCACTTGTAAAAGGGATCCAAATTATTCAATCTTGGAAAAAAGGAGACTATTGAATCAATCCATTAGTTCATTCTATCTTTTTCTACCTCTTCTTCTTCCACAAATCTAGTGAGAGGATTTGTGTGAAACCCTAACCCTAAATTCCAATCAAAAGCCAAGATCCCGAGTACCCATCAAGCAAGAAGCCTTGCAACATTTTAGGAGCCGAGCCGGTCTTCAATAGAGCAAGTGGTCCAAGCCGATCCGCGACTCAAGGAGCCGAGCGACGCCAATTCAACAATTTAGGTTCTTCCTCTTGTAGTTCTTGAGCGACTGTATTCAAATTGTTGATATAAATAAAAGGTGATATTCTTTTATCTTGTTTTCTTTAAATTCTTGCATCATGCTATCTTTTAAATTCTTGAATGCATTCTGTGTAATGATGTTTGAGTAATACTCCGCTCGTCGAGGAGTCGAGACGATCAATAGAATGATGATGTAATATATCTAAAAACGATTCTTGATTCCTACGAGTTTTGTAAACCCTAGCAAGTTCAAGAATCGACGACCCAATTCGTTGCGATGCTTTCTTGATTGATATCGCTCGAAATTGTGGAGTTACGATCGTTTCTTAAAATTGTTAGAGGCTAGAATGCAAATGATATCAACGAAAGAACAAGGGTTTAAAAGATGAAACCCCAGTTTCATCAAGAAAGCCCTAACTTTCGTCGATTATCATCGATCTAGTATCAATCCTTCGATGGACAAGAACACGAAATCTTGAAATTACATCACATCTATAGATCCGATCGATTCCTACGAGCCTCATTTAGATTCTTGACATTTTGGTTGGAAATATTATCGAAACCCAATTCTTGATTGTTTATCAGTTTCTTGATTCTTGATTAAACATCATGACACCTGAATCAATCGATAAATTCTTGAATCATGTTTTCTTTTCTTTTCGATTAACTTTTCGATTCAAACAAACCAAATATTAAAACGAATCGCACAATCCCTGTGGACGATTCGCACTCGCTTACGATCTACAACTGACACCGTAGTTGATTGCTGTCAAATATAATTTTTTGATTGTGAACTTTATTCAATTTTCTAAATACCGATACATGATACTGTTATCGATCAAATGAAACCGTTATCGGGAAACAATTGATTCGATACTTGATTTTTACTTTTTACATTACACAATCCGGAAATTGTACCAATCAAGAACCAACTGACACCAATGGCTTGTGAGACCGGCCACCGCCCCTCGTCGGGGTCTCGACTGTATACACTAGTCTATTAATGGAGTATCGATGCCCAGTCTCGAAACTCCCACGACTAGGGACCACTTTAAGGATGTGCTTATAGACCCCAGCTCCCACGTATATGATCGTCATCACACTGCTGGCAGTCAAACAAGAATCCTAAGGGCTTTATCAACGTGTAATAGCGACCTGTAAGGTCACCTAAAGCAGTACACGATGATAAAGATAAACCAGATAGCATACTATCATTTCGAGTAAGACTGTCCAACCGGCATAGGTCCTCCCTCAATCATTGCAATCACGTGCCTGTGATCCAATAATTGACTCTGAGGGCACTATATCCAACAATCTCCCACTTGCTGGTATGGTCGCATCCGAAAGGTTTGGGTCGCCAAACTCTTTTATTCTCTTCCAGACCGAGACGGATTCTGCATATTCTTCATTCGTTGTCTGCCGGTATCTCTCCTTTTCTCCGTCAGATTCAGCTGCATTAAACGTTAGGATGGATATACCGAAGACCAGCGCCGTTTTACTCCGTTTTCCTTGCCCGTCGTCCTTAATTTCATTCGGGAGTGGCCGATACGTTCTGTTATTACCGCCAATCGTCCCAAATCCTGAGGGGGACGTATCGCCCGTTGAACCGAAAGCCCGCAACGAAATATTCTGTTTTCACAGCCGAGCGTCCCCAGACCGAAAGAGAGTAGGAGGTCGGGACAAAAAAAACAATAAAAAAGGGATGCAACATGAGGACTTCCCAGGAGGTCACCCATCCTAGTACTACTCTCGCCAAATAACGCTTGACTACGGAGTTCTGATGGGATCCGGTGCTTTAGTGCAGGTATGGTCGCATCCGAAAGGTTTGGGGCGACAAACCCTTTTATTCTCTCCCGGGCCACGACGGATTCTGCATATTCTTCTTTCATTGTCTGCCGGTTTCTCTCCTTTTCTCCATCAGATTTAGCCGCATTAAACGTTAGGCTGGATATACCGAAGACCAACGCCGTTTTACTCCGTTTTCCTTGCCCGTAGTCCTTAATTTCAGTCGGGGGTGGCCGATACGTTCTGTTTTTACCGCCGATCGTCCCAAATCCCGGGGGGGACGTCTTGCCCGTTGAACCGAAAGTCCGCAACGAAATATTCGGTTTTCACGGCCGAGCGTCCCCAGAACGAAAGAGAGTAGGAGGTCGGGACCAAAAAAACAATAAAAAGGAGATGCAACCCGATGACTTCCCAGGAGGTCACCCATCCTAGTGCTACTCTCGCCCAAGTACGCTTAATTGCGGAGTTCTGATGGGATCCAGTGCTTTAGTGCTGGTATGGTCGCATACGAAAGGTTTGGGTCGCCAAACTCTTTTATTCTCTTCCGGGCCGCGACGGATTCTGCATATTCTTCATTCGTTGTCTGCCGGTTTCTCTCCTTTTCTCCGTCAGACTCAGGCGCATTAAACGTTAGGCTGGATATACCGAAGACCAACGCCGTTTTACTCCGTTTTCCTTGCCCGTCGTCCTTAATTTCATTCGGGGGTGGCCGATACGTTCTGTTTTTACCTCCGATCGTCCCAAATCCCGGGGGGGACGTCACGCCCGTTGAACCAAAAGCCCGCAACGAAATATTCTGTTTTCACAACCGAGCGTCCCCAGACCGAAAGCGAGTAGGAGGTCGGGACAAAAAAAACAATAAAAAGGGGATGCAACACGAGGACTTCCAAGGAGGTCCCCCATCTTAGTACTACTCTCGCCAAAGCACGCTTGACTGCGGAGTTCTTATGGGATTCGGTTCTTTAGTACTGGTATGGTCGCAGCCGAAAGGTTTGGGTCGACAAACTCTTTTATTCTCTTCCGGACCGCGACGGATACTGCATAATCTTCATTCGTTGTCTACCGGTTTCTCTCATTTTCTCCGTCAGATTCAGCCGCATTTAACGTTAGGCTGGATATACCGAACACCAGCACCGTTTTACTCCGTTTTCCTTGCCCGTAGTCCTTAATTTCAGTCGGGGGTGGCCGATACGTTCTGTTTTTACCGCCGATCGTCCCAAATCCCGGGGGGGACGTCTTGCCCGTTGAACCGAAATCCCGCAACGAAATATTCTGTTTTCACGGCCGAGCGTCCCCAGAACGAAAGAGTGTAGGAGATCGGGACAAAAAAACCAATAAAAAGGAGATGTAACCCGAGGACTTCCCAGGAGGTCACCCATCCTAGTGCTACTCTTGCCCAAGTACGCTTAATTGCGGAGTTCTGATGGGATCCGGTGCTTTAGTGCTGGTATGTCGCATCCAAAAGTTTGGGTCGCCAAACTCTTTTATTCTCTTCCGGGACGCGACGGATTCTGCATATTCTTTATTCGTTGTCTTCCGGTTTCTCTCCTTTTCTCCATCAGATTCAGCCACATTAAACATTAGGCTGGATATACCGAAGACCAGCGCCGTTTTACTCCGTTTTCCTTTACCTTCATCTTTAATTTCAGTCGGGGGTGGCCGATACGTTCTGTTTTTACAGCCGATCGTCCCAAATCCGGGGGGGACGTCTCGCCCGTTGAACCGAAACCCCGCAACGAAATATTCTGTTTTCACAGCCGAGCGTCCCCAGACCGAAAGAGAGTAAGAGGTCGGGACAAAAAAAAACAATAAAAGAGGATGCAACACAAGGACTTCCCAGGGGGTAACCCATCCTAGTACTACTATCGCCCAAGCACGTTTAGCTGCGGAGTTCTGATGGGATCCGGTGCTTTAGTGCCGGTATGGTCGCATACGAAAGGTTTGGGTCGCCAAACTCTTTTATTCTCTTGCGGGCCGCGACGGATTCTGCATATTCACCATTCGTTGTCTGCCGGTTTCTCTCTTTTTCTCCGTCAGATTCAGCCGCATTAAACGTTAAGCTGGATATACCGAAGACCAGCGCCGTTTTACTCCGTTTTCCTTGCCCGTCATCATTAATTTCAGTCGGGGTGGCCGATACGATCTGCTTTTACCGCTGATCGTCCCAAATCCCGGGGGGGCGTCTTGCCCGTTGAACCGAAAGCCCGCAACGAAATCTTCTGTTTTCACGGCAAAGCGTCCCCAGAACGAAAGAGAGGAGGAGGTCGGGACAAAAAAACAATAAAAAGGAGATGCAACACAAGGACTTCCCAGGAGGTCACCCATCCTAGTGCTACTCTCTCCCAAGTATGCTTAAGTGCGGAGTTCTGATGGGATCCGGTGCTTTAGTGCTAGTTTGGTCGCATCCGAAAGGTTTGGTTCGCCAAACTCTTTTATTCTCTTCCGGGCCGCGACGGATTCTGCATATTCTTCATTCGTTGTCTACCGGATTCTCTCCTTTTCTCCGTCAGATTCAGCCGCATTAAACGTTAGGCTGGATATACCGAAGACCAGCGCCATTTTACTCCGTTTTCCTTGCCCGTCGTCCTTAATTTCAGTCGGGGGTGGGCGATACGTTCTGTTTTTACAGCCGATCGTCCCAAATCCCAGGGGGGACGTCTCGCTCATTGAACCAAAAGCCCGCAACGAAATATTCTGTTTTGACAGCCGAGCGTCCCCAGACCGAAAGAGAGTAGGAGGTTGGGACAAAAAAAACAATAAAAAGGGGATGCAACACGAGATCTTTCCAGGAGGTCACCCATCCTAGTACTACTATCGCCCAAGCACGCTTAGCTGCGGAATTCTGATGGGATCCGGTGCTTTAGTGCCGGTATGGTCGCATCCGAAAGTTTTGGGTCACCAAACTCTTTTATTTTCTTCCGGGCCGCGACGGATTCTGCATATTCACTATTCGTTGTCTGCCGGTTTCTCTCCATTTCTCCGTCAGATTCAGCCGCATTAAACATTATGCTGGATATACCGAAGACCAGCGCCATTTTACTCCGTTTTCCTTGCCCGTCGTCCTAAATTTCAGTCGGGGTGGCCGATACGATCTGTTTTTACCGCCGATCGTCCCAAATCCCGGGGGGCGTCTTGCCCGTTCAACCGAAATCCCGCAACGAAATATTTTGTTTTCACGGCCGAGCGTCTCCAGAACGAAAGAGAGGAGGAGGTCGGGACAAAAAAAACAATAAAAGGGAGATGCAACACGAGGACTTCCCAGGAGTCACCCATCCTAGTGCTACTCTCTCCCAAGTACGCTTAAGTGCGGAGTTCTGATGGGATCCGGTGCTTTAGTGCTGGTATGGTCGCATCAGAAAGGTTTGGCTCGCCAAACTCTTTTATTCTCTTCCGGGCCGCGACGGATTCTGCATATTCTTCATTTGTTGTCTACCGGTTTCTCTCCTTTTCTCAGTCAGATTCAGCCGCATTAAACGTTAGGCTAGATATACCGAAGAACAACGCCGTTTTACTCCGTTTTCCTTGCCCGTCGTCCTTAATTTCAGTCGAGGGTGGCCGATACGTTCTGTTTTTACAGCCGATCGTCCCAAATCCTGGGGGGGACGTCTCGCCCGTTGAACCGAAAGCCCGCAACGAAATATTCTGTTTTGACAGCCGAGCATCCCCATACCGAAAGAGAGTAGGAGATTGGGAAAAAAAAAACAATAAAAAGGGGATTCAACATGAGATCTTCCCAGGAGGTCACCCAACCTAGTACTACTATCGCCCAAGCACGCTTAGCTGCAGAGTTCTGATGGGATCCGGAGCTTTAGTGCTGGTATGGACGCATCCGAAAGGTTTGGGTCGCCAAACTCTTTTATTCTCTTCCGGGCCGCGACGGATTCTGCATATTCTCCATTCGTTGTCTGCCGGTTTCTCTCCTTTTCTCCGTCAGATTCAGCCGCATTAAACGTTAGGCTGGATATACCGAAGACCAGCGCCGTTTTACTCCATTTTCCTTGCCCGTCGTCCTTATTTTCAGTCGCGGGTGGCCGATACGTTCTGTATTTACCGCCGATCGTCCCAAATCCCGGGGGGACGTCTCGCCCATTGAATTGAAAGCCCACAACGAAGTATTCTGTTTTCACAGCCGAGCGTCCCCAGACCGAAAAAGAGTAGGAGGTCGGGACAAAAAAAACAATAAAAAGGGGATGTAACACGTGGACTTCCCAGGAGGTCACACAAGATAGTACTACTGTCGCCCAAGCACGCTTAACTGCGGGGTTCGGATGGGATCCAGTGCTTTAGTGCTGGTATGGTCGCATCCGAAAGGTTTGGGTCGCCAAACTCTTTTATTCTCTTCTGGGCCGCGACGGATTCCGCATATTCTTTATTCGTTGTCTGCCGGTTTCTCTCCTTTTCTCCGTCAGATTCAGTCGCATTAAACGTTAGGCGGGATATACCGAAGACCAGCGCCGTTTTACTCCGTTTTCCTTGCCCATCGTCCTTAATTTCAGTCGGGGGTGGCGGATACGTTCTGTTTTTACCGCTGATCGTCCCAAATCCCGCGGGGGGCGTCTCGCCCGTTGAACCGAAAGCCCGCAATGAAATATTTTGTTTACACAGTCGAGCGACCCCAGACCGAAAGAGAGTAGAACGTCGGGACAAAAAATACAATAAAAAGGGATGCAACACGAGGACTTCACAGGAGGTCACCCATCCCGGTGCTACTCTCGCCCTAGCACGCTTGACTGCGGAGTTCTGATGGGATCCGGTACTTTGGTGCTGGTATGGTCGCATCCGAAAGGTTTGGGTCGCCAAACTCTTTTATTCTCTTTCGGGCCACGACGGATTCTGCATATTCTTCATTCGTTGTCTGCCGGTTTCTCTCCTTTTCTCAGTCAGATTCAGCCGCATTAAACGTTATGCTGGATATACCGAAGAACAGCGCCGTTTTACTCCATTTTCCTTGCCCGTCGTCCTTAATTTCAGTCGGGGTGGCCGATACGTTCTGTTTTTGCCGCCGATCGTCCTAATTCCCGGGGGGGACGTCTCGCACGTTGAACCGAAAGCCCGCAACGAAATATTCTGTTTTCACAGCCGAGCGTCCCCAGACCGAAAGAGAGTAGGAGGTCGGGACAAAAAAAACAATAAAAAGGGGATGCAACACGAGGACTTCCCAGGAGGTCACCCAAGATAGTACTACTCTCGCCCCAAGCATGCTTAACTGCGGAGTTTCGATGAGATCCGGTGCTTTAGTGCCGGTATGATCACATCCGAAAGGTTTGGGTCGCCAAACTCTTTTATTCTCTTCCGGGCCGCGACGGATTCTGCATATTCTTCATTCGTTGTCTGCCGGTTTCTCTCATTTTCTCTGTCAGATTCAGCCGTATTAAACGTTAGGCTGGATATACCGAAGACCAGCGCCGTTTTACTCCGTTTTCCTTGCCCGTCGTCCTTAATTTCAGTCGGGGTTGGCGGATACATTCGGTTTTTACCGCCGATCGTCCCAAGTCCTGAGGGGGACGTCTCGCCCTTTGAACCGAAAGTCCGCAACGAAATATTCTGTATTCACAGCCGAGCATCCCCAGACCGAAAGAGAGTAGGAGGTCGGGGCAAAAAAACAATAAAAAGGGGATGCAACACGTGGACTTCCCAAGCGGTCACCCATCCTAGTACTACTCTCCCCCAAGCACGCTTCACTGCGGAGTTCTGATGGGATCCGATGCTTTAGTGCTGGTATGGTCGCATCCGAAAGGTTAGTGTCGCCAAACTCTTTTATTCTCTTCCGGGCCGCGACGGATTCTGCATATTCTTCATTCGTTGTCTGACGGTTTCTCTCCTTTTCTCCGCCAGATTCAGCCGCAATAAACGTTAGGCTGGATATACCGAAGACCAGTGCCGTTTTACTCCGTTTTCTATGCCCGTCGTCCTTAATTTCAGACGGGGGTGGCCGATACGTTCTGTTTTTACCGCCGATCGTCCCAAATCCCGGGGGGAACGTCTCGCACGTTGAACCGAAAGCCCGCAACGAAATATTCTGTTTTCACAGCCGAGCGTCCCCAGACCGAAAGAGAGTAGGTGGTTAGGACAAAAAAAAACAATAAAAAGGGGGGTGGGACAAGAGGACTTCCCAGGAGGTCACCCATCATAGTACTACTCTCGCCCAAGCACGCTTAACTGCGGGGTTCTGATGGGATCCGGTGCATTAGTGCTGTTATGGTCGCATCCGAAAAGTTTGGGTCGCCTAACTCTTTTATTCTCGTCCGGGCCGCGACGGATTCTGCATATTCTTCATTCGTTGTCTGCCGGTTTCTCTCCTTTTCTCCATCAGATTCAGCCGCAATAAACGTTAGGCTGGATATACCGAAGACCCGCGTCGTTTTACTCCGTTTTCCTTTGCCGTCGTCCTTAATTTCAGTCGGGGTGGCCGATACGTTCTGTTTTTACCGTCGATCGTCCTAAATCCCGGGGGGGGGACATCTCGCCCGTTGAACCAAAATCCCGCAACAAAATATTCTGTTTTCAAGGAAGAGCATCCCCAGACCGAAAGAGAGTTGGAGGTCACCCATCCTTATACCACTCTCGCCCAAGCACGCTTAATTGCGGAGTTCTGATGGGATCCGGTGCTTTAGAGCTGGTATGGTCGCATACGAAAGGTTTGGGTCGCCAAACTCTTTTATTCCCTTCCGGGCCGTGACGGATTCTTTATATTCTTCATTCGTTGTCTGTCGGTTTCTCTCCTTTTCTCCGTCAGATACAGCCGCAATAAACGTTAGGCTGGATATACCGAAGACCAATGCCGTTTTACTCCGTTTTCCATGCCCGACGTCCTTAATTTCTGTCGGGGGATGGCGGATACGTTCTGTTTTTACCTCCGATCGTCCGAAATCTCGCGTGGGGGGTCTCGCCCGTTGAACCGAAAGCCCGCAATGAAATATTCTGTTTTCACAGCCGAGCGTCCCCAGACCGAAAGAGAGTAGGAGGTCGGGACAAAAAAAAAATAAAAAGGGGATGCAATGAAAGGTTTGGGTCGCCATACTCTTTTATTCTCTTCCGGGCCGCGACGGATTCAGCATATTCTTCATTCGTTGTCTGCCGGTTTCTCTCCTTTTCTCCGTCAGATTGAGCCGCAATAAACGTTAGGCTGGATATACCAAAGACCAGGGCCGTTTTACTCCGTTTTCCTTGCCCGTCGTCCTTAATTTCAGTCGGGGGTGGCGGATACGTTCTGTTTTTACCTCCGATCGTCCCTAATCCGGGGGGAGGACGTCTCGCCCGTTGAACCGAAAGCCCGCAACGAAATATTCTGTCTTCAAAGCCGAGCGTCCCCAGACCGAAAGAGAGTAGGAGGTCGGGACAGAAAATAAATAAATAAAAAGGGGATGCAACACGAGGACTTCCTAGGAGGTCACCAATCCTAGTACTACTCTCGCCCAAGCACGCTTAACTGCGGAGTTCTGATGGCATCTGGTGCTTTAGTGCTGGTATGGTCTCATCCGAAAGGCCTGGGTCGCCATACTCTTTTATTCTCTTCCGGGCCGCGACGGATTTGGCATATTCTTCATTCGTTGTCTGCCGGTTTCTCTTCTTTTCTCCGTCAGATTGAGCCGCAATAAACGTTAGGCTGGATATACCGAAGACCAGCGCCGTTTTACTTCGTTTTCCTTGCCCGTCGTCCTTAATTTCAGTCGGGGGTGGCGGATACGTTCTATTTTTACCTCCGATTGTCCTAAATCAGTAGGGGGGAGTCTCGCCCGTTGAACAGAAAGCCCGCAACGAAATATTCTGTCTTCAAAGCCGAGCGTACCCAGACCGAAAGAGAGTAGGAAGTCGGGACAGAAAATAAATAAATCAAAAGGGATGCAACACGAGGACTTCCCAGGAGGTCACCTATCCTAGTGCTACTCTCGCCCAAGCAAGCTTAACTGAGGAGTTCTGATGGGATCCGGTGCTTTAGTGCTGATATGGTCGCATCCGAAAGGCCTGGGTCGCCATACTCTTTTATTCTCTTCCGGGCCGCGACGGATTCGGCATATTCTTCATTCGTTGTCTGCCGGTTTCTCTCATTTTCTCTGTCAGATTGAGCCACAATAAACGTTAGGCTGGATATACCGAAGACCAGCGCCGTTTTACTCCGTTTTCCTTGCCCGTCGTCCTTAATTTCAGTCGGGGGTGGCGGATACGTTCTATTTTTACCTTCGATCATCCCAAATCCGGGGGGGACGTCTCGCCCGTTGAACGGAAAGCCCGCAATGAAATATTCTGTCTTCAAAGGCGAGCGTCCCCAGACCGAAAGAGAGTAGGAGGTCGGGACAGAAAATAAATAAATAAAAATGGGGAAGCAACACGAGGACTTCCCAGGATGTCACCGATCCTAGTACTACTCGCGCCCAAGCACGCTTAGCTGCGGAGTTCTGATGTGATCCGGTGCTTTAGTGCTGGTACGGTCGCATCCGAATGGCCTAGGTCGCCATACTCTTTTATTCTCTTCCGGGCAGCGACGGATTCGGCATATTCTTCATTCGTTGTCTGCCGTTTTCTCTCCTGTTCTCCGTCAGTTTGAGCCCCAATAAACGGTAGGCTGGATATACCAAAGACCAGCGCCATTTTACTCCGCCTTCCTTGCATGTTGTCCTTAATTTCAGTCGAGGGTGGCGGATACGTTCTGTTTTTACCTCCGATCGTCCCAAATCAGGGGGGGACGTCTCGCCCGTCGAACCGAAAGCCCGCAACGAAATATTCTGTCATAAAAGCCGAGCGTCCCCAGATCGAAAGAGAGTAGATGGTCGGGACAGAAAATAAATAAATAAAAAGGGGTGCAACACGAGGACTACCCAGGAGGTCACCCATCCTAGTACTACTCTCGCCCAAGCACGCTTAACTGCGGAGTTCTGATGGGATCCGGTGCATTAGTGCTGGTATGGTCGCATCCGAAAGGCCTGGGTCGCCATACACTTTTATTCTCTTCCGGGCCGCGACGGATTCGGCATATTCTTCATTCGTTGTCTGCCGGTTTCTCTCCTTTTCTCTGTCAGATTGAGCCGCAATAAACGTTAGGCTGGATATACCGAAGACCAGGGGCGTTTTACTCCGTCTTCCTTGCCCGTCGTCCTTAATTTCAGTCGGGGGTGGCGGATACGTTCTGTTTTTACCTCCGATCGTCCCAAATCCGGGGGGGACATCTCGCCCGTTGAACCGAAAGCCCGCAACGAAATATTCTGTCATCAAAGCCGAGCGTCCCCAGACCGAAAGAGAGTAGGTGGTCGGGACAGAAAATAAATAAATAAAAAGGGGTGCAACACGAGGACTTCCTAGGAGGTCACCCATCCTAGTACTACTCTCGCCCAAGCACGTTTGACTGCGGAGTTCTTATGGGATCCGGTGCTTTAGTGCTGGTATGGTCGCATCCGAAAGGCCTGGGTCGCCAAACACTTTTATTCTCTTCCGGGCCGCGACGGATTCGGCATATTCTTCATTCGTTGTCTTCCGGTTTCTCTCCTTTTCTCCGTCAGATTGAGCCGCAATAAACATTTAGGCCAGATATACCGAAGACCAGCGCCGTTTTACTCCGTCTTCCTTACCTGTCATCCTTGATTTCAGCGGGGGTGGCGGATGCATTCTGTTTTTACCTCCGATCATCCCAAATCCGGGGGGGGCGTCTCGCCCGTTGAACCGAAAGCCCGCAACGAAATATTCTGTCTTCAAAGCCGAGCGTCCCCAGACCGAAAGAGAGTAGGAGGACGGGAAAGAAAATAAATAAATAAAAAGGGAATACAACACGAGGACTTCCCAGGAGGTCACCCATCCTAGTACTACTTTCGCCAAAGCACGCCTAACTGCGGAGTTCTGTTGGGATCAGGTGCTTTAGTGATGGTATGGTCGCATCCGAAAGGCTTGGGTCGCCAGACTCTTTTATTCTCTTCCGAGCCCCGACGGATTCGATAAATTCTTCATTCGTTGTCTGCCGGTTTCTATCCTTATCTCCGCCAAATTGCGCCGCAATAAACGTTAGGCTGGATATACCGAAGACCAGCGCCGTTTTACTCCGTCTTCCTTGCCCGTCGTCCTTAATTTCAGTCGGGGGTGGCGGATACGTTCTATTTTTACCTTCGATCGTCCCAAATCCGTGGGGGGGACGTCTCGCTCGTTGAACCGAAAGCCCGCAATGAAATATTCTGTCTTTAAAGCCGAGCGTCCCCAGACCGAAAGAGAGTAGAGGTCGGGACAGAAAATAAATAAATAAATAAGGGATGCAACACGAGGACTTCCCAGGAGATCACCCATCCTAGTACTACTCTCGACAAAGCACGTTTCACTGCCGAGTTCTGATGGGAATCGGTGCATTAGTGTTGGTATGGTCGCATCCGAAAGTCCTGGGTCGCCATACTCTTTTATTCTCTTCCGGGACGCGACGGATTCGGCATATTCTTCATTCGTTGTCTGCCGGTTTCTCTCCTTTTCTCTGAGCCGCAATAAACGTTAGGATGGATACCGAAGACCAGCGCCGTTTTACTCCGTCTTCCTTGCCCGTCGTCCTTAGTTTCAGTCGGGGGTGGCGGATACGTTCTGTTTTTACCTCCAATTGTCCCAAATCCGGGGGAGGACGTCTCGCCCGTTGAACCGAAAGCCCGCAACGAAAAATTCTGTCTTCAAAGCTGAGCGTCCCCAGACCGAAAGAGAGTAGGAGGTCGGGATAGAAAATAAATAAATAAAAAGGGGATGCAATACGAGGACTTCCCAGGAGGTCACCCATCCAAGTAGTACTTTCGCCCAAGCACGCTTGAATGCTGAGTTCTGATGGGTTCCGGTGCTTTAGTGCTGGTATGTTCTAATCCGAAAGGCCTGGGTCGCCATACTCTTTTATTCTCTTCCGGGCCACGATGGATTCAGCATATTCTTCATTCGTTTTCTGCCGGTTTCTCTCCATTTCTCCGTCAGATTGAGCCGCAATAAAGGTTAGGCTGGATATACCGAAGACCAGCGCCGTTTTACTCCGTCTTCCTTGCCCGTCGTCCTTAATTTCAGTCGGGGGTGGCGGATACGTTCTGTTTTTACCTCCGATCGTCCCAAATCCGGGGGGGAGGTCTCGCCAGTTGAACCGAAAGCCCGCAACGAAATATTCTGTCTTCAAAGCCGAGCGTCCCCAGACCGAAAGAGAGTAGGAGGTCAGGACATAAAATAAATAAATAAAAAGGGGATGCAACACGGGGACTTCCCAGGAGGTCACCCATCCTAGTACTCCTCTCGCCCAAGCACGCTTGAATGCTGAGTTCTGATGGGTTCCGGTGCTTTAGTGCTGGTATGGTCGCATCCGAAAGGCCTGGGTCGCCATACTTTTTTATTCTCTTCCGGGCCGCGACGGATTCAACATAATCTTCATTCGTTTTCTGCCGGTCTCTCTCCTTTTCTCCGTCAGATTGAGCCGCAATAAACGTTAGGCTGGATATACCGAAGACCAGCGCCGTTTTACTCCGTCTTCCTTACCCGTCGTCCTTAATTTCAGTCGTGGGTGGCGGATACGTTTTGTTTTTATCTTCGATCGTCCCAAATCCCGGGGGGGGACGTCTCGGCCGTTGAACCGAAAGCCCGCAACGAAATATTCTGTCTTCAAAGCCGAGCGTCCCCAGACCGAAATAGAGTAGGAGGTCGGGACAGAAAATAAATAAATAAAAAAGGGATGCAACACGAGGACTTCCCAGGAGATCACCCATCCTAGTACTACTCTCGACAAAGCACGCTTAACTGCGAAGTTCTGATTGGATACAGTGCTTTAGTGCTGGTATGGTCGCATCCGAAAGGTTTGGGTCGCCATGCTCTATTATTCTCTTCCAGGCTGTGACGGATTCGGCATATCCTTCATTCGTTGTCTGCCGGTTTCTCTCATTTTCTCCGTCAGATTTAGCGGCAATAAACGTTAGGCCGGATATACCGAAGACCAGCGCCGTTTTACTCCGTCTTCCTTGCCCGTCGTCCTTAATTTCAGCCAGGGGTGACGGATACGTTCTGTTTTTACCTCTGATCGTCCCAAATCCGGGGGGGGGCGTCTCGCCCGTTGAACCGAAAGCCCGCAACGAAATATTCTGTCTTCAAAGCCGAGCGTCAACAGACCGAAAGAGAGTAGAAGGTCGGGACAGAAAATAAATAAATAAAAAGGGGATGCAACACGAGGACTTCCCAGGAAGTCACCCATCCTTGTACTACTCTCGCCCAAGCACGCTTAACTTCGGAGTTCTGATGCGACCCGGTGCTTTAGTGCTGGTAAGGTCGCATTCGAAAGGCCTGGTTCGCCATACTCTTTTATTCTCTTCCGGGCCGCGACGGATTCGGCATATTCTTCATTCGTTGTCTGCCGGTTTCTCTCCTTTTCTCCGTCAGATTGAGCCGCAATAAACGTTAGGCTGGATATACCGAAGACCAGCGCCGTTTTACTCCGTCTTCCTTGCCTGTCGTCATTAATTTCTGTCGGGGGTGGCGGATACGTTCTGTTTTTACCTCCTATCGTCCCAAATCCGGTGGAGGACGTCTCGCCCGTTGAACCGAAGGCCCGCAACGAAATATTCTGTCTTCAGAGCCGAGCGTCCTAAGAACGAAAAAGAGTAGGAGGTCGGGACATAAAATAAATAAATAAAAAGGGGATGCAAAATGAGGACTTCCCCGGGAGGTCACCCATCTAAGTACTACTCTCGCCCAAGCATGCTTAACTGCGGAGTTCTGATGGGATCCGGTGCTTTAGTGCTAGTATGGTCGCAGCCGAAAGGCCTGGGTCGCCATACTCTTTTATTCTCTTTCGGGCCGCGACGGATTCGGCATATTCTTCATTCGTTGTCTGCCGGTTTCTCTCCTTTTCTCCGTCAGATTGAGCCGCAATAAACGTTAGGCTGGATATACCGAAGACCGGTACCGTTTTACTCCGTCTTCCTTGCCCGTCATCCTTAATTTCAGTGGGGGTGGCGGATACGTTCTGTTTTTATCTCCGATCATCCTAAATCCGCGGGGGGGGGGGGGACGTCTCGCCCATTGAACCGAAAGCCCGCAACGAAATATTCTGTCTTCAAAGCCGAGCTTCCCCAGACCGAAAGAGAGTAGGAAGTCAGGACAGAAAATAAATAAATAAAAAGGGGATGCAACACGAGGACTTCCCAGGAGGTCACCCATTCTAGTACTACTCTCGCCCAAGCACGCTTAAATGCGGAGTTCTGATGGGATCCGGTGCTTTAGTTCTCGTATGGTGGCATCCGAAAGGCTTGGGTCGCCATACTCTTTTATTCTCTTTCGGGCCGTGATGGATTCCGCATATTCTTTATTCGTTGTCTGCCGGTTTCTCTCCTTTTCTCCGTCAGATTCAGCCGCATTAAACGTTAGGCGGGATATACCGAAGACCAGCGCCGTTTTACTCCGTTTTCCTTGCCCGTCGTCCTTAATTTCAGTCGGGGGTGGCGGATACGTTCTGTTTTTACCGCCGATCGTCCCAAATCCCGCGGGGGGCGTCTCGCCCGTTGAACCGAAATCCCGCAATGAAATATTTTGTTTTCAAAGTCGAGCATCCCCAGACCGAAAGAGAGTAGAAGGTCGGGACCAAAAAAACAATAAAAAGGGATGCAACACGATGACTTCCCAGGAGGTCACCCATCCCGGTGCTACTCTCGCCCTAGCACGCTTGACTGCGGAGTTCTGATGGGATCCGGTACTTTGGTGCTGGTATGGTCGCATCCGAAAGGTTTGGGTCGCCAAACTCTTTTATTCTCTTCCGGGCCACGACGGATTCTGCATATTCTTCATTCGTTGTCTGCCGGTTTCTCTTCTTTTCTCCGTCAGATTCAGCCGCATTAAACGTTATGCTGGATATACCGAAGAACAGCGCCGTTTTACTCCGTTTTCCTTGCCCGCCGTCCTTAATTTTAGTCGGGGGTGGCCGATACGTTCTGTTTTTACCGCCGATCGTCCCAATTCCCGGGGGGGACGTCTCGTCCGTTGAACCGAAAGTCCGCAACGAAATATTTTGTATTCACAGCCGAGCGTCCCCAGACTGAAAATGTGTAGGAGGTCGGGACAAAAAAAACAATAAAAAGGGGATGCAACACGAGGACTTCCCAGGAGGTTACCCAAGATAGTACTACTCTCGCCCCATGCCCCATGCACGCTTAACTGCGGAGTTCCGATGAGATCCGGTGCTTTAGTGCCGGTATGATAACATCCGAAAGGTTTGGGTCGCCAAACTCTTTTATTCTCTTCCGGGCCGCGACGGATTTTGCATATTCTTCATTCGTTGTCTGCCGGTTTCTCTCATTTTCTCCGTCAGATTCAGCCGTATTAAACGTTAGGCTGGATATACCGAAGACCAGCGCCGTTTTACTCCGTTTTCCTTGCCCGTCGTCCTTAATTTCAGTAGGGTTGGCGGATACGTTCTTTTTTTACCGCCGATCGTCCCAAGTCCTGAAGGGGATGTCTCGCCCTTTGAACCGAAAGCCCGCAATGAAATATTCTGTATTCAGAGCCGAGCGTCCCCAGACCGAAAGAGAGTAGGAGGTCGGGACAAAAAAACAATAAAAAGGGGATGCAACACAAGGAATTCCCAAGCGGTCACCCATCCAAGTACTACTCTCCCCCAAGCACGCTTGACTGCGTAGTTCTGATGGGATCCGATGCTTTAGTGCTGGTATGGTCGCATCCGAAAGGTTAGTGTCGCCAAACTCTTTTATTCACTTCCGGGCCGCGACGGATTCTGCATATTCTTCATTCGTTGTCTGCCGGTTTCTCTCCTTTTCTTCGCCAGATTCAGCCGCAATAAAAGTTAGGTTGAATATACCGAAAACCAGCGCCGTTTTACTCCGTTTTCTATGCCCGTCGTCCTTAATTTCAGTCGGGGGTGGCCGATACGTTCTGTTTTTACCGCCGATCGTCCCAAATCCCGGGAGGAACGTCTCGCACGTTGAACCGAAAGCCCACGACGAAATATTCTGTTTTCACAGCCGAGCGTCCCCAGACCGAAAGAGAGTAGGTGGTTAGGACAAAAAAAACAATAAAAAGGAGGGTGGGACAAGAGGACTTCCTAGGAGGTCACCCATCATAGTACTACTCTCGCCCAAGCACGCTTAACACCGGGGTTCTGATGGGATCCGGTGCTTTAGTGCTGTTATGGTCGCATCCGAAAAGTTTGGGTCGCCTAACTCTTTTATTCTCTTCCGGGCCGCGACGGATTCTGCATATTCTTCATTCGTTGTCTGCCGGTTTCTCTCCTTTTCTCCGTCAGATTCAGCCGCAATAAACGTTAGGCTGGATATACCGAAGACCCGCGTCGTTTTACTCCGTTTTTCTTTCCCGTCGTCCTTAATTTCAGTCGGGGTGGCCGATACGTTCTGTTTTTACCGTCGATCATCCCAAATCCCCGGGGGGGGACATCTCGCCCGTTGAACCGAAATCCCGCAACGAAATATTCTGTTTTCACAGAAGAGCATCCCCAGACCAAAAAAGAGTTGGAGGTCACCCATCCTTGTACCACTCTCGCCCAAGCACGCTTAATTGCGGAGTTCTGATGGGATCCGGTGCTTTAGAGCTGGTATGGTCACATACGAAAGGTTTGGGTCGCCGAACTCTTTTATTCCCTTCTGGGCCGCGACGGATTCTTCATATTCTTCATTCGTTGTCTGGCGGTTTCTCTCCTTTTCTCCGTCAGATACAGCCGCAATAAATGTTAGGCTGGATATACCAAAGACCAACGCCGTTTTACTCCATTTTCCATGCCCGTCGTCCTTAATTTCTGTCGGGGGTAGCGGATACGTTCTGTTTTTACCTCCGATCGTCCCAAATCTCGCGTGGGGGGTCTCGCCCGTTGAACCGAAAGCACGCAATGAAATATTCTGTTTTCACAGCCGAGCGTCCCCAGACCGAAAGAGAGAAGGAGGTCGGGACAAAAAAAAACAATAAAAAGGGGATGCAACGAAAGGTTTAGGTCGCCATACTCTTTTATTCTCTTCCGGGCCGCGACGGATTCAGCATATTCTTCATTCGTTGTCTGCCGGTTTCTCTCCTTTTCTCGGTCAGATTGAGCCGCAATAAACGTAAGGCTGGATATACCGAAGACCAGCACCGTTTTACTCCGTTTTCCTTGCTCGTCGTCCTTAATTTCAGTCGGGAGTGGCGGATACGTTCTGTTTTTACCTCCGATCGTCCCTAATCCGGGGGGAGGACGTCTCGCCCGTTGAACCGAAAGCCCACAACGAAATATTCTGTCTTCAAAGCCGAGCGTCCCCAGACCGAAAGAGAGTAGGAGGTTGGGACAGAAAATAAATAAATAAAAAGGGGTTGCAACACGAGGACTTCCTAGGAGGTCACCAATCCTAGTACAACTCTCGCCCAAGCACGCTTAACTGCGGAGTTCTGATGGGATCTGGTGCTTTAGTGCTGGTATGGTCTCATCCGAAAGGCCTGGGTCGCCATACTCTTTTATTCTCTTCCGGGCCGCGACGGATTTGGCATATTCTTCATTCGTTGTCTGCCGGTTTCTGTCCTTTTCTCCGTCTGATTGAGCCGCAATAATCGTTAGGCTGGATATACCGAAGACCAGCGCCGTTTTACTCCGTTTTCCTTGCTCGTCGTCCTTAATTTCAGTCGGGGTGGCGGATACGTTCTGTTTTTACCTCCGATCGTCCCAAATCCATAGGGGGACGTCTCGCCCGTTGAACCGAAAGCCCGCAACGAAATATTCTGTCTTCAAAGCCGAGCGTACCCAGACCGAAAGAGAGTAGGAAGTCGGGACAGAAAATAAATAAATCAAAAGGGATGCAACACGAGGACTTCCCACGAGGTCACCCATCCTAGTGCTACTCTCACCCAAGCAAGCTTAACTGCGGAGTTCTGATGGGATCCGGTGCTTTAGTGCTGATATGGTCGCATCCGAAAGGCCTGGGTCGCCATACTCTTTTATTCTCTTTCGGGCCGCGACGGATTCGGCATATTCTTCGTTCGTTGTCTGCCGGTTTCTCTCCTTTTCTCTGTCAGATTGAGCCGCAATAAACGTTAGGCTGGATATACCGAAGACCAGCGCTGTTTTACTCCGTTTTCCTTGCCCGTCGTCCTTAATTTTAGTCGGGGGTGGCGGATACGTTCTATTTTTACCTTCGATCATCCCAAATCCGGGGGGGGGACGTCTCGGCCGTTGAACCGAAAGCCCGCAACGAAATATTCTGTCTTCAAAGGCGAGCGTCCCAGACCGAAAGAGAGTAGGAGGTCGGGACAGAAAATAAATAAATAAAAAGGGGATGCAACATGGGGACTTCCAAGGAGGTCACCCATCCTAGTACTACTCGCGCCCAAGCACGCTTAGCTGCGGAGTTCTGATGGGATCCGGTACTTTAGTGCTGGTATGGTCGCATCCGAAAGGCCTGGGTCGCCATACTCTTTTATTCTCTTTCGGGCCGCGACGGATTCGGCATATTCTTCCTTCGTTGTCTGCCGTTTTCTCTCCTTTTCTCCGTCAGATTGAGCCCCAATAAACGGTAGGCTGGATATACCAAAGACCAGCGCCGTTTTACTCCGTCTTCCTTGCATGTCGTCCTTAATTTGAGTCGAGGGTGGCGGATACGTTCTGTTTTTACCTCCGATCGTCCCAAATCCACCGGGGACGTCTCGCCCGTCGAACCGAAAGCCCGCAACGAAATATTCTGTCATAAAAGCCGAGCGTCCCCAGATCGAAAGAGGGTAGGTGGTCGGGACAGAAAATAAATAAATAAAAAGGGGTGCAACATGAGGACTTCCCAGGAGGTAACCCATCCTAGTACTACTCTCGCCCAAGCACGCTTAACTGCGGAGTTCTGATGGGATCCGGTGCTTTAGTGCTGGTATGGTCGCATCCGAAAGGCCTTGGTCGCCATACACTTTTATTCTCTTCCGGGCCGCGACGGATTCGGCAAATTCTTCATTCGTTGTCTGCCGGTTTCTCTCCTTTTCTCCGTCATATTGAACCGCAATAAACGTTAGGCTGGATATACCGGAGACCAGCGCCGTTTTACTGCGTCTTCCTTGCCCGTCGTCCTTAATTTCAGTCGGGGGTGGCGGATACGTTCTGTTTTTACCTCCGATCGTCCCAAATCCGGGGGGGGACATCTCGCCCGTTGAACCGAAAGCCCGCAACGAAATATTCTGTCATCAAAGCCGAGCGTCCCTAGACCGAAAGAGAGTAGGTGGTCGGGACAGAAAATAAATAAATAAAAAGGGGTGCAACAAGAGGACTTCCCAGGAGGTCACCCATCCTAGTACTACTCCCGCCCAAGCACGCTTGACTGCGGAGTTCTGATGGGATCCGGTGCTTTAGTGCTGGTATGGTCGCATCCGAAAGGCCTGAGTCGCCAAACACTTTTATTCTCTTCCGGGCCGCGACGGATTCGGCATATTCTTCATTCGTTGTCTTACGGTTTCTCTCCTTTTCTCCGTCAGATTGAGCCGCAATAAACATTTAGGCCGGATATACCGAAGACCAGCGCCGTTTTACTCTGTCTTCCTTGCCTGTCGTCCTTGATTTCTGCGGGGGTGGCGGATACGTTCTGTTTTTACCTCCGATCGTCCCAAATCCGGGGGGGCGTATCGCCCGTTGAACCGAAAGCCCACAACGAAATATTCTGTCTTCAAAGCCGAGCGTCCCCAGACCGAAAGAGAGTAGGAGGTCGGGACAGAAAATAAATAAATAAAAAAGGAATACAACACGAGGACTTCCCAGAAGGTCACCCATCATAGTACTACTTTCGCCCAAGCACGCTTAGCTACGGAGTTCTGATGGGATCCGGTGCTTTAGTGCGGGTATGGTCGCATCCGAAAGGCCTGGGTCGCCATGCACTTTTATTCTCTTCCGGGCGGCGACGGATTCGGCATATTCTTCATTCGTTGTCTGCCGGTTTCCCTACTTTTCTCCGTCAGATTGAGTGGCAATAAACGTTAGGCCGGATATACCGAAGACCAGCGCCGTTTTACACCGTCTTGCTTGCCCGTCGTCCTTAATTTCAGTCGGGCGTGGCGGATACGTTCTATTTTTACCTCCGATCGTCCCAAATCCGGGGGAGGGACGTCTCGCCTGTTGAACCGAAGGCCCGCAATGAAATATTCTGTCTTCTAAGCCTAGAGTCCCCAGACCGAAAGAGAGTAGGAGGTCGGGACAGAAAATAAATAAATAAATAGGGGATGCAACACGAAGACTTCCCAGGAAGTCACCCATCCTAGTACTACGCTCGCCCAAGCACGCTTGACTGCGGAGTTCTGATGGGATCCGGTGCTTTAGTGCTGGTATGGTCGCATCCGAAAGGCCTGGTTCGCCATACTCTTTTATTCTCTTACGGGCCGCGAAGGATTCGGCATATTCTTCATTCTTTGTCTGCCAGTTTCTCTCCTTTTCTCCGTCAGATTGAGCCGCAATAAACGTTAGGTCGGATATACCGAAAACCAGCGCCGTTTTACTCCGTCTTCCTTGCCCGTCGTCCTTAATTTCAGTCGGGGGTGGCGGATACGTTCTGTTTTTACCTCTGATCGTTCCAAATCCGGGGGGGGACATCTCGCCCGTTGAACCGAAAGCCCGCAACGAAATATTCTGTCTTCAAAGCCGAGTGTCCCCAGACCGAAAAAGAGTCGGAGGACGGGACAGAAAAAAATAAATAAAAAAGGGATGCAACATGAGGACTTCCCAAGAGGTCACCCATCCTAGTACTACTTTCGCTAAAGCACGCTTAACTGCGGAGTTCTGATGGGATCAGGTGCTTTAGTGATGGTATGGTCGCATCCGAAAGGCCTGGGTCGCCAGACTCTTTTATTCTCTTCGGGGCCGCGACGGATTCGGCATATTCTTCATTCGTTGTCTGCCGGTTTCTCTCCTTTTCTCCGTCAAATTTAGCCGCAATAAACGTTAGGCTGGATATACCGAAGACCAGTGCCGTTTTACTCCGTCTTCTTTGCCCGTCGTCCTTAATTTCAGTCGGGGGTGGCGGATACGTTCTGTTTTTACCTTCGATCGTCCTAAATCCGTGGGGGGGACGTCTTGCCCATTGAACCGAAAGCCAGCAATGAAATATTCTGTCTTCAAAGCCGAGCGTCCCCAGACCGAAAGAGAGTAGAGGTCGGGACAGAAAATAAATAAATAAAAAAGGGATGCAACACGAGAACTTCCCAGGAGGTCACCCATCCTAGTACTACTCTCGACAAAGCACGCTTCACTGCGGAGTTCTGATGGGATCCGGTGCTTTAGTGCTGGTATGGTCGCATCCGAAAGACCTGGGTCGCCATACTCTTTTATTCTCTTTCGGGACGCGATGGATTCGGCATATTCTTCATTCGTTGTCTGCCGGTTTCTCTCCTTTTCTCCGTCAGATTGAGCCGCAATAAACGTTAGGATGGATATACCGAAGACCAGCGCCGTTTTACTCCGTCTTCCTTGCCCATCGTCCTTAGTTTCAGTCGGGGGTGGCGGATACGTTCTGTTTTTACCTCCGATCGTCCCAAATCCGGGGGAGGACGTCTCGCCCGTTGAACCGAAAGCCCGCAACGAAATATTCTGTCTTCAAAGCCGAGCGTCCCCAGACCGAAAGACAGTAGGAGGTCGGGACAGAAAATAAATAAATAAAAAGGGGATGCAACACGGGGACTTCCCAGGAGGTCACCCATCCAAGTAGTACCCTCGCCCAAGCACACTTGAATGCTGAGTTCTGATGGTTTCCGGTGCTTTGGTGCTGGTATGGTCTTATCCGAAAAGCCTGGGTCGCCATACTCTTTTATTCTTTTCCGGGCCGCGACGGATTCAGCATATTCTTCATTTGTTTTCTGCCGGTTTCTCTCCATTTCTCCATCAGATTGAGCCGCAATAAACGTTAGGCTGGATATACCGAAGACCAGCGCCGTTTTACTCCGTCTTCCTTGCCCGTCTTCCTTAATTTCAGTCGGGGGTGGCGGATACGTTCTGTTTTTACCTCCGATCGTCCCAAATCCGGGGGGGGACGTCTCGCCAGTTGAACCGAAAGCCCGCAACGAAATATTCTGTCTTCAAAGCCGAGCGTCCCCAGACCGAAAGAGAGTAGGAGGTCGGGACAGAAAATAAATAAATAAAAAGGGGATGCAACACGAGGACTTCCCAGGAGGTCACCCATCCTAGTACTCCTCTCGCCCAAGTACGCTTGACTGCGGAGTTCTGATGGGATCCGGTGATTTAGTGCTGGTATGGTCATATCAGAAAGGCCTGGGTCGCCAAACACTTTTATTCTTTTCCGGGCCGTGATGGATTCGGCATATTCTTCATTCGTTGTCTTCCGGTTTCTCTCCTTTTCTCCGTCAGATTGAGCCGCAATAAACATTTAGGCCGGATATACCGAAGACCAGCGCCGTTTTACTCCGTCTTCCTTGCCTGTCGTCCTTGATTTCAGTGGGGGTGGCGGATACGTTCTGTTTTTACCTCCGATCGTCCTAAATCCGGGGGGGACGTATCGCCCGTTGAACCGAAAGCCCGCAAAGAAATATTCTGTCTTCAAAGCCGAGCGTCCCCAGAACGAAAGAGAGTAGGAGGTCGGGAAAGAAAATAAATAAATAAAATAGGAATACAACACGAAGACTTCCCAGGAGGTCACCCATCCTAGTACTACTCTCGCCCAAGCACGCTTAGCTGCGGAGTTCTGATGGGATCCGGTGATTTAGTGCTGGTATGGTCGCTTCCGAAAGGCCTGGGTCTCCATGCACTTTTATTCTCATCCGGGCGGCGACGGATTCGGCATATTCTCCATTCGTTGTCTGCCGGTTTCTCTACTTTTCTCCGTCAGATTGAGCGGCAATAAACGTTAGGCCGGATATACCGAAGACCAGCGCCGTTTTACTCCGTCTTGCTTGCCTGTCGTCCTTAATTTCAGTCGGGCGTGGCGGATACGTTCTATTTTTACCTCCGATCGTCCCAAATCCGGGGGGGACGTCTCGCCCGTTGAACCGAAAGCCCGCAACGAAATATTCTGTCTTCAAAGCCGAGAGTCCCCATACCGAAAGAGAGTAGGAGGTCGGGACAGAAAATAAATAAATAAATAGGGGATGCAACACGAAGACTTCCCAGGAGGTCACCCATCCAAGTACTACTCTCGCCCAAGCACGCTTAACTGCGGAGTTCTGATGGGATCCGGTGCTTTAGTGCTGGTATGGTCGCATCCGAAAGGCCTGGTTCGCCATACTCTTTTATTCTCTTCCGGGCCGCGACGGATTCGGCATATTGTTCATTCGTTGTCTGCCGATTTCTCTCCTTTTCTCCGTCAGATTGAGCCGCAATAAACGTTAGGCTGGATATACCGAAGACCAGCGCTGTTTTACTCCGTCTTCCTTGCCAGTCGTCCTTAATTTCTGTCGGGGGTGGTGGATACGTTCTGTTTTTACCTCCTATCGTCCCAAATCCGGTGGAGGACGTCTCGACCGTTGAACCGAAAGCCCGCAACGAAATATTCTGTCTTCAAAGCCGAGCGTCCCAAGAACGAAAGAGAGTTGGAGGTCGGGACATAAAATAAATAAATAAAAAGGGGATGCAGAACGAGGACTTCCCCGGGAGGTCACCCATCCAAGTACTACTCTTGCCCAAGCATGTTTAACTGCGGAGTTCTAATGGGATCCGGTGCTTTAGTGCTGGTATGGTCGCATCCGAAAGGCTTGGGTCGCCATACTCTTTTATTCTCTTTCGGGCCGCGACGGATTTGGCATATTCTTCAATCGTTGTCTGCCGGTTTCTCTCCTTTTCTCCGTCAGATTGGGCCGCAATAAACGTTGGGCTGGATATACCGAAGACCAGCACCGTTTTACTCCGTCTTCCTTGCCCGTCGTCCTTAATTTCAGTGGGGGGTGGCGGATACGTTCTGTTTTTATCTCCGATCATCCCAAATACGTAGGGGAGGGGACGTCTCGCCCATTGAACCGAAAGCCCGCAACGAAATATTCTGTCTTCAAAGCCGAGCTTCCCCAGACCGAATGAGAGTAGGAGGTCAGGACAGAAAATAAATAAATAAAAAGGGGATGCAACACGAGGACTTCCCAGGAGGTCACCCATTCTAGTACTACTCTCCGTCAGATTGAGCCGCAATAAACGTTAGGCTGGATAAACCGAAGACCAGCGCCGGTTTACTCCGTCTTCCTTGCCCGTCGTCCTTAATTTCAGTCGGGGGTGGCGGATTCGTTCTGTTTTTACCTCCAATCTCCAGGGTTGCTGGGCACACGCACAAGGGTCTACGAGGCATCAACCATGCCCGATTAAAAATTTAGCCGTGCCGAACAACCCGATACAAGATCTTTAAACTAGAGATTAGGCGAAAACTAGTATGTTAACAACTTTAACACTAAGTGAGAGGGATTACAACCTTTGTAGATCCGGTCCTTCACTTCATATGCTCCGTGTTGTGGTCCCTTCGCTGCGATCATCGGGATCCGGACTCTCGAGAGGTTCCACGAAGAGAAAGATGCAACCTTTGCTTCCGATCTTCGATACAAAGATGATCTACCTCGAAATTTCGTTAACACGAGCTAACACTCATGAAATGATGTGAACATCCTCATCTAAATGGCAAGGGAAGATGAGGATGATGAAGTAGGATTTTTTCTCTTTTTATTTATATTTTTCTCACATATTTTCATCACAAATATCAAAGCTAGAAAGCTTTGCAAGCAAAAAAGAAGAAGGAAGAAGATGAACAATATCATAGGTGATGAATAATCAAATGTTATCATAATTATTTATGCAACCATGGTTGCAGTAACCATTGTAGAGAGTTTACTAGGGTTAGGGTTTGGGTTGGGTTAAAGGGCGAGTCACAAAGAAATATCTATCATAATATCTTAACAAAGACAAAGTAAAGCTTCTAGAATCAACTAGAAGGTTTAACCCTAATCCAAACCCTAATCATGTTTAAACTCCTCTAAACATGTTGCATTAATAATTATAATATGTTACAATATTATATATCACATATACAATATTTATTGTAACAAAATAAAATAATACATTTAACACATATCGCATATATATCAATGTATTACCCGAGTGAGAAAAAGAATCTTTTAGTGAGCTAATATTAGTTAATGTAATTTAATATATCATATTTATTATTATACATTAAATTATCGAATCAACACTTGATCCGACAATCCGGCTATATCTCATATAACCGACTAATATTTATCCGTACCGATTCATCGAATCAACACTTGATCCGATGACCCGGCTGATATCAAATATCGCGAGAATACAATACGATATCACATACCGCATTATCCTCGGTCCCGCACATATCACATATGTGCTCCTACTCCGTTTTGCCTGAGCCAAGAAACCTCTGTGTAGGACTCTAAAGAATCGTCAATACGCCGGCAGTAGGTGATGATCATATCAAACACCCACAAGCTGCAAGCGGTCAGCTAAACGTAACAGCTACCCGGGTATTGAGCGCTCAGAAGATCAACAAGCAAGCCTGTAACTTCTCCTGTGAATCCAATCAGTAACACTCCCGTACAGTCCGGTCTCGTCGTCTGATATGTTGCATATCTCGCCTAGGGGTGGTAAACGTCAGACCCCAGTAGCTTGATAAGTCGTGTCGATTTGAGGTCTATAACAGTTCGAGAAACTACTGATAACACTTACCAGTAAATCTCAGCTACCCTGGCCAGGGATTTCCGGTTATAGCCAATCGAACACAGCACAACATCAACTCCCTATACCGGGAGAGACGAATCACCTCCTATCGCTCATAGCCTCCATGTGATTCGGGACTGTACCCAAAAGCCACCTTTTTGCACGCCCTCTTGGACGTGGTATGATGGAAATCAAAGCACAGTGGGAATCACACAAGACTCTATGACGATCTCGGGTCAACAGACTACTCTGTACCAGTGTCACAGGAGAACTGCCATCTGACGTATGGTATAATACCATCTGGGAGTTCTCGGCGAGTCCGTCCAGTGTACCCAGTCTCCACTGAGCACCCGTACACCATCCTTGATGTCAAACACCGATGGATATGGGATCATCCATCGCCCATCATATGGGTCAAGATGCGTATACGCTAGTCTACTCTGGTGCATCGATGCCCTGTCTCGATACACCCTCGACTAGGAACAATTATAGGATGTACTCGTCGACTACCGTGGCCCCACTAGTATGATCTCATCATAGTCCCAGTAGTCGAGTACATATCCTAAGGGCTTTATCAACATGTAATATAGAGACAATCAGAGTACATGTTAAGATAAAGTACAACCAGATAGCATACTATCATGTCGAGCAAGAAAGTCCTCCCTATATATGTCCAAGCATCCATTACAATATACATCGTATGCACAGTAATGGCCTCTAGGGCATACATATAACTAACAATCTCCCACTTGCACTAGGGCCATCTGTTGTGGTATCACATACCCAACAATTAGCTGCGGTTGAAGTATCTCATACTCAACCATCCCATAAAATTCTCTACTGGGAAAAAGGCCTTTGTGAGTGGATCCGCGCTGTTGTCCTCTGTGTCTACTCTCCTAACCTCGATCTCCCTGGAGATCAACCATCTCCATGATCAGGTGATACTTCCTAAGAATTATATCTGGATTTCTGATGGGACGGTAGTTCCTTGGCTAAAGCCACAACTCCGTTGTCACACAATGTTAGGAACGAAGTTCATCTTATGAACTTATATATCCAGACTGCCTCTTTGGTAGCATCCTTGGTAACGATGTATCTTGCCTTTAATCGTCTAGTATGTCACGGTATCTAGCTTGGAACTCTTCCAACATACCGTCCCTCCACTGAGGGTATAGACAATGCCTGCGACTGACATTCAGTCGTTCTTATCACCCTGGAACCTTTCCAGTGATTCTTCTCAGGATCGATTGATACCATCTCACTACAACTAGTGAGTATCCTAACATCCAATTAGATCTATCTCATAGATCCAAAACCCAGGATTTAGGAGGTATCACCTTGATCCTATATGGAGAATCCTTGTGATAAGCGGAGATTGACCGTGCGTAGCATAGGAAACTCCTTCCCTATCAAGAGTATGTCATCCACGTACTCTACGAGGATCACCACCATACTCTCTACTACCTTTTTGTATATACAAGGTTCATCTACCATTTTGATGAAGTCAAACTCTTTGACTACCACATCAAAACAGACGTTCCAACTCCGCGATGCCTGTTTTATCATATAAAACATCTTGCACACGTTTCCGCTGCTCCCACTGTCTACGAAGCCCTCTGGCTGTGTACTTATAGACGCTCTTTTCTAAAACATCATTTAGAAAAGCTGTCATGACACCCAACCACCAGATATCGTAGTCATGGTATGTAGCCGTGGCAAGTAGGATCTGGATGGACTTAAGCATAGCTTTGAAAGTCTCAACCTTTCCATGTACACCAAGTAATCTTCTCAAGATATACTCGCTCCTGATGGGGATTTAACCCTTCAGATAAAGCAACCAAAGTCCATACTTTGTTGGTGTATAAGGATTCCATCTCAGATCGCAAAGCATCCAGCCATTCTTACAGAGTCCCACTCCTGATGGACAGCTCGAAACTAGTTGGGTCATCATCCCATGATGCAATCCTCACTCCCACTGTCATAGAGAAACCGAAGTATCTCTCAGGTGGGTGAGGAACCCTACTAGATCGGCGGAGAGGCTGAGGTTCGTTGGAAACTATTGAATCCATATTCAATAGGTATGCAGCTTCTCAAGTGCATTACTCCCAAAAAGAAATAGAAAACTCAGTATTACTCATCATAGCACACCATATCACATAGGGTGTTATTGCTCCGCCCCGATATACCAACATGCTATGGTGTATACGGAGGAGTAATGCTGAGAGAGAATCTCATTCTCCTTTAGAATAGTCCAGGAATTCCGTACTCAAGTATTCTCCTCCTTGATCTCATCAAAGGACATAATACTTATACCCGTTGTTGGTTCTCTACTTCTAACTTATATTCTGTGAATATCTCAAAAGGTTCGGACTTGTGTTTCAACTGTAACATATGTCTGAATCTTGAGAGATCATCAGAGAATGTAATGAAGTACAAAGAACCGGTCTTGGCATGTGTAGACAGGAGACTTTCATACATCAGCATGTATCAATCCCAAGAGTTCACTAGCTCTTTCTCTGTTTCCAATAAACAGAGCTATGGTCATCTTATCTTTGTGACATGACTGGCAAGTTTCACAAGTTGTAAATTCAAACTAATTTAAATATACATCTAAATGTAACTTCATCCAGTCGGGTCACATTGATATGACCTAGTCTACAATCCTCAAGAAGGATTCGTTCATTTCTGAACTCTTCCTCTTGTGTGTGTTCTGTATACTAAGAACTGTAGTTTGATTTAGAACGTCAATGCTTTTAGATAACGTGCCTGAACCGATCAACTCTTGATATAGGAAATGTTCAAAACATTATCCAACAATACAAAATTATATCTTTCTTTACTAATAAAGAGACTGATATGATTTTGTATATCAGGTTCGGTATCTAATAACATTCGTTCAGAATCAATGTATTCTGGTAATACAGGGTGATAGTGACCAACAGACTTGGCTGCAACACTTGCACCATTTTCTGTCTCATGAAACTAATCACCCGTTCTCAGTTCTCTACCTTTCTGTAGCCCATGTAACAGATTACATATGCGGGATCCTGATCGGGTATCACATACCCAGGACGTAAAGGATACTGAGAAACAGTTCTCTGTAATGAACACACCCGAAGATGATGCATCAACATGCACTATCTTCGTTTGGGCGGCACGGGAAATCTGGTATTCCCCAATTTTCTGCTCTGTCTTATAACAATTATAAGTTGGAGCGGGACCAACGTTCCCCAGCTCAGTATAACAAGCGGGTTCGGTCAATAATCCGTATTATTATCTTGATTAAGGCGTGATATGGTCGCTACCTGGAGAGAGAGAGAAGAAAACACTCAGCGTATGCTCTTGCAAGATTAGATTGGTTATCTAATATATCTAATCAGGATGTCTCTCACTGTTTTAATCAAATCTTCCTTCAAACCCTAAAAGGAAAGACTAGCCGGGATTAATTACACGCTACAAGTTCGCCAATCTTTCAGCCAGGCTAGTGTCGGTACTTTGAGGGAGGTCCCCCGTGCTTTCGCACGAACCTAATTAAAGTAAACCTCGTTTTCCCAGAGGCGTAACCCCGTTGACACCTTTCTAGACACCTACTTGATCGAATAATTGTAATGTGTAAAACTCTCCCAGGAGTAACTCTTACTCGCAGCGGATATCGGGATCCAACTATCTTATAGAAGGTATGCAATCTCATTGCAAATTTCAACACTTGAAATTCCCGATAATATTTTTCCCCTAGCGATCTATGACCTTAACTAAGTCAACAAACCATAAATCGCAAGTCAAGTTCAACCCGTACATTTCCCGATTGAATTAAACCCACCCGTACGACCCTTAACTGAGTCAACAAGGCCGTACGAATACCCTAATCTAATCACATCTCATGTTTTAACAGATAAACATTACTTAGCTACCGTACACTATGCCTTAACTAAGTCAACAAACATAGCACGAATACTAAATAATATCTATCTGAAATGACGGAGGGCTACGCAGGTTTTTCAGAAAACCCTTTGCGTAATGAACTTGATATCGTTGTAGAATCGAGTGATTTTAAATGGAGTGTTTTTGAGGCTTTTCTAGTTTTGCTAAATGGGTCACTCCCGGTGAAGGGATCGTCGGCCCTTTCCTCATCGAATAAGGTGCAGGATATATCACATATACCGCTGTGCAAAGCAAGAACTATATAAGCAATCAAAAGACAAACCGAGTTTGTAGCATCTGCCAGTTATTGCTAAAGGAGTCAATCCCGGTGAAGGGATCTCGGTCCTTTCCTTATCGAATAAGGTGCTGGATGTTCTACAAGGAACACCGCTATGCAAAGCAAGAACTAGAGCTACCAGTTTTTAAACAAGTTTCTACAACATCTTAGGTTTCTTTTATTTCATTAATCTCGTTAATGAAGTCCCATTTTAATATGCTTCACAAGCATCTCTTTTGAAACGAAATCTGCAATATAACATATAACTCATATATATAACATAAACATTCGTCTCAGGCAGTAATATGATCTCATCACAGAACATTGCAGCAGAAGAACATATATGAAATATTGGATATACTAGGATGCCCGTGTTTTCAATACGAGCCTGTATAAAACACGGATTCCACGGTCGCGATGAATAGCCAAACCTACATCCCTAGACCCCTGCGAGAGCGGCAAGTAACACAGCCAATTCTAGGGTTAGGAGACCCGGTCTCGACTCCTCGAGATGGTCTCCTACTGGACCCTAGAACCCGGTTACTTGTGCTCCCCGCCTTGGGTCTACCTAGTGCGGAAAAGTAAATAATATACAACGGTGACATCTTCCGCTACCTGGAAGTGCCCCAATAAAAGAATATTACATACAAATGAATTTTACATGAATGAAAAAGAAAAACTCTCATCTCACATAAAAAACCCCGGCTATTCAAACGCGACGATCCAATACAACATATCACAGCAACACATAATATCACATATCATCAACGTAAGCAAGTATGCGTATCCCGATTGTCGTTGATGTATAGCAACGAAGCCGGCGATACACCACATACTACGCTTACGGTCACAGAAAAGAAAGTGTAAAACTACAACAGTTGGAATCCGCAACCTCCTTAGACATCGCATGCCTAACCAAATGAATTTCTTAGACATCACATGCCTAACAATTATAAACCCCGCATTTTAGTCTCATTTTCGAAAACTCTTTTCAATATCAAGTCGGGCAATTCAACAAGATTCCCGACATCCTGATCGAATGCTCGTCGCAAATTTTAGTAGACGGACGCACCCCCAGATGCCGTCGACGAAGTGCACTAAGGCGGAACACCGCTGCCGCGAGCACCCGAATGGATGCTTTCGGCGACGGGGTTCTCCTACAGTCACTTGGTCGGGGCTTTGGGGCATGGCTGTCTATTAAGTTTACCCGGCGAGTATCCGCGTACACTACGTGATTGCGACGGACTTTTGATCATATCAAAATTCCGTAGCAACCGATCATTTGAGACTAAACTGCTATGTCTATAATATTCAAATTAGTTATCTCATAACTAACTGTGGATTCCAATTATTGTATCACATTCCAGATAAATAGACAAAGTTAAACTTTCCGATCGAATAATCAAACACCCAAGATTTCCCCAATATATCTCAACACTTGAAATCAGTCTAAAAACATTCATCACATGCCACAGTACCAATGGTCCAGCCGTAGAAGGATCAAGCCAACGCCTCACATGTGGCACACCGTACTGCCCCAAACCCTAAGGTTCAAAAGGCAGTTCAAGACGGTCACATAATCGAGTTAAGGTTTGTTGTCTTCTAGAGGGTCCACTGCGTTACTTGCACGACTTAGAACGTTCTTAAACTCGAGAAAAAATCCAACTTTTGAAAAATTTTCCGACAGGGGAAAAAGTGAGATATTGATATCCGTTCGAACTTTTTAACAGTTTCTAAAATTATCCGGAAAACCACATAGACAAAATCTAATACTCCGATCGAAACATCGAATCCCCAAAACAACCCCAGAAAACTCAACTGTAGAATAAATATTAAAAATTTCCAGAGAACTCAGCACTGTGTAATAGGAATTACTGTGCAAAATAGGAGGGGTGACGTCATCAAATGGCCGCGGAACCGCCGCAGAAGCCAGGCTTCTGCCGCGGTTCCGCTGCACTTTTGACGAATTAGCCCCTCGAATTTCACAGTAATTCTAATAAGACCCTGCTGAATTTTTTAGAAATTTTTAATTGACAAAAAACCAAATTTTCAGAAAATTTCCAGAGAGCATTTTGGAGTCGGGGTTTTGGGTTCGATCGGACTTTAAACTTCGTCAAGACTTCGCCTAAAACTCTAGCTTGGCTCTGATACCACTGCAGGGTTGCTGGGCACGCGCACAAGGGTCTACGAGGCATCAACCATGCCCGATTAAAAATTTAGCCGTGCCGAACAACCCGATACAAGATCTTTAAACTAGAGATTAGGCGAAAACTAGCATGTTAACAACTTTAACACTAAGTGAGAGGGATTACAACCTTTGTAGATCCGGTCCTTCACTTCATATGCTCCGTGTTGTGGTCCCTTCGCTGCGATCATCGGGATCCGGACTCTCGAGAGGTTCCACGAAGAGAAAGATGCAACCTTTGCTTCCGATCTTCGATACAAAGATGATCTACCTCGAAGTTTCGTTAACACAAGCTAACACTCATGAAATGATGTGAACATCCTCATCTAAATGGCAAGGGAAGATGAGGATGATGAAGTAGGATTTTTGCTCTCTTTATTTATCTTTTTCTCACATATTTTCATCACAAATATCAAAGCTAGAAAGCTTTGCAAGCAAAAAAGAAGAAGGAAGAAGATGAACAATATCATAGGTGATGAATAATCAAATGTTATCATAATTATTTATGCAACCATGGTTGTAGTAACCATTGTAGAGAGTTTACTAGGGTTAGGGTTTGGGTTGGGTTAAAGAGTGAGTCACAAAAAAATATCTATCATAATATCTTAACAAAGACAAAGTAAAGCTTCTAGAATCAACTAGAAGGTTTAACCCTAATCCAAACCCTAATCATGTTTAAACTCCTCTAAACATGTTGCATTAATAATTATAATATGTTACAACATTATATAACACATATACAATATTTATTGTAACAAAATAAAATAATACATTTAACATATATCGCATATATATCAATGTATTACCCGAGTGAGAAAAAGAATCTTTTAGTGAGCTAATATTAGTTAATGTAATTTAATATATCATATATATTATTATACATTAAATTATCGAATCAACACTTGATCCGACAATCCGGCTATATCTCATATAACCGACTAATATTTATCCGTACCGATTCATCGAATCAACACTTGATCCGATGACCCGGCTGATATCAAATATCGCGAGAATACAATACGATGTCACATACCGCATTATCCTCGGTCCCGCACATATCACATATGTGCTCCTACTCCGTTTTGCCTGAGCCAAGAAACCTCTATGTAGGACTCTAAAGAATCGTCAATACGCCGGCAGTAGGTGATGATCATAAACACCCACAAGCTGCAAGCGGTCAGCTAAACGTAACAGCTACCCAGGTATTGAGCGCTCAGAAGATCAACAAGCAAGCCTGTAACTTCTCCTGTGAATCCAATCAGTAACACTCCCGTACAGTCCGGTCTCGTCGTCTGATATGTTGCATATCTCGCCTAGGGGTGGTAAACGTCAGACCCCAATAGCTTGATAAGTCGTGTCGATTTGAGGTCTATAACAGTTCGAGAAACTACTGATAACTCTTACCAGTAAATCTCAGCAACCCTGGCCAGGGATTTCCGGTTATAGCCAATCGAACACAGCACAACATCAACTCCCTATACCGGGAGAGACGAATCCCCTCCTATCGCTCATTGCCTCCATGTGATTCGGGACTGTACCCAAAAGCCACCTTTTTGCACGCCCTCTTGGACGTGGTATGATGGAAATCAAAGCACAGTGGGAATCACACAAGTCTCTATGACGATCTCGGGTCAACAAACTACTCTGTACCAGTGTCACCGGAGAACTGCCATCTGACGTATGGTATAATACCATCTGGGAGTTCTCGGCGAGTCCGTCCAGTGTACCCAGTCTCCACTGAGCACCCGTACACCATCCTTGATGTCAAACACCGATGGTTATGGGATCATCCATCGCCCATCATATGGGTCAAGATGCGTATACGCTAGTCTACTCTGGTGCATCGATGCCCTGTCTCGATACACCCTCGACTAGGAACAATTATAGGATGTACTCGTCGACTACCGTGGCCCCACTAGTATGATCTCATCATAGTCCCAGTAGTCGAGTACATATCCTAAGGGCTTTATCAACATGTAATATAGAGACAATCAGAGTACATGTTAAGATAAAGTACAACCAGATAGCATACTATCATGTCGAGCAAGAAAGTCCTCCCTATATATGTCCAAGCATCCATTACAATATACATCGTATGCGCAGTAATGGCCTCTAGGGCATACATATAACTAACACAATCGTCCCAAATCCGGTGGGGGGGACATCTCGCCCGTTGAACCGAAAGCCCGCAACGAAATATTCTGTCTTCAAAGCCGAGCGTCCCCAGACAGAAAGAGAGTAGGAGGTCGGGACAGAAAATAAATAAATAAAAAGGGGATGCGACACGAGGACTTCCCAGGAGGTCACCCATCCTAGTACTACTTCGCCCAAGCACTCTTAACTGCGGAGTTCTGATGAGATTCGGTGCTTTAGTGCTGGTATGGTCTTATCCGAAAGGCCTGGGTCGCCATACTCTTTTATTCTCTTCCGGGCCACGACGAATTCGGCTTATTCTTCATTCGTTGTTTGCTGGTTTATCTCCTTTTCTCCGTCAGATTGAGCCGCAATAAATGTTAGGCTGGATATACCGAAGACCAGCGCCGTTTTACTGCGTCTTCCTTGCTCGTCGTCCTTAATTTCATTCGGGGGTGGCTGATACGTTCTGTTTTTACCTCAGATCGTCCCAAATCCGGGGGGGAAGTCTCACCCATTGAACCGAAAGCCCGCAACGAAATATTCTGTCTTCAAAGCCGAGCGTCCCCAGACCGAAAGAGAGTAGGAGGACGGGACAGAAAATAAATAAATAAAAAGGGGTTGCAACACGAAGACTTCCCAGGAGGTCACCCATCCTAGTACTAATCTCGCCCAAGCATGCTTAACTGCGGAGTTCTGATGGAATCCGGTGCTTTAGTACCGGTATGGTCGAATCCGAAAGGCCAGGGTTGCCATACTCTTTTATTCTTTTCCGGGCCGTGACGGATTCGACATATTCTTCATTCGTTGTCTGCCGGTTTCTCTTCTTTTCTCCGTCAGATTGAGCCGCAATAAACGTTAGGGTGGATATACCGAGGACCAGCGCCGTTTTACTCCGTCTTCCTTGCCCGTCATCCTTAATTTCAGTCGGAGGTGGCGGATACGTTCTGTTTTTTACCGTCCGATCGTCCCAAATCCGGGGGGGAAGTCTCGCCCGTTGAACCGAAAGCACGCAACGAAATATTCTGTCTTCAAAGCCGAGTGTCCCCAGACCGAAAGAGAGTAGGAGGTCGAGACAGAAAATAAATAAATAAAATGCGGATGCAACATGAGGACTTCCCAGGAGGTCACCTATCCTATTACTACTCTCGCCCAAGCACGCTTAACTGCGGAGTTCTGTTGGTATCCGGTGCTTTAGTGCTGGTATGGTCGCATCCGCAAGGCCTGGGTCGCCATACTCTTTTATTCTCTTCCGGGCCGCGACGGATTCGGCATATTCTTCATTCGTTGTTTGCCGGTTTCTCTCCTTTTCTCCGTCAGATTGAGCCGCAATAAACGTTAGGCTGGATATACCGAAGACCAGCGTCGTTTTACTCCGTCTTCCTTAATTTCAGTCGGGGGTGGCGGATACGTTATGTTTCTGTCTTCAAAGCCGAGCGTCCCCAGACCGAAAGAGAGCAGGATGTCGGGAAAGAAAATAAATAAATAAAATGGGGATGCAACACAAGGACTTCCCAGGAGGTCACCCATCCTAGTACTACTTTCGCCCAAGCACGCTTAACTGCGGAGTTCTGATGGGATCCGGTGCTTCAGTGCTGGTATTGTCTCATCCGAAAGGCCTAGGTCACCATACTCTTTTATTATCTTCTGGTCCGCGACGGATTCGGCATATTCTTCATTCGTTGTTTTCCGGTTTCTCTCTTTTTCTCCGTCAGATTGAGTCGCAATAAACGTTAGGATATACCGAAGACCAGCGCCGTTTTACTCTGCCCGCCGTCCATAATTTCAATCGGGGGTGGCGGATACGTTCTGTTTTTGCCTCCGATCGTCCCAAATCCGGGGGGGTGTCTCGCCCGTTGAACCGAAATCCGCAAGCTAATATTCTGTCTTCAAAGCCGAGCGTCCCCAGACCGAAGGGAGTAGGAGGTAAGGACTGAAAATAAATAAATAAATAGAGGTTGCAACACGAGGATCTTCCCAGGATGTCACCCATCCTAGTACTACTCTCGCCCTAGCATGCTTAACTGCGGAGTTCTGATGGGATCCGGTGCTTTAGTGCTGGTATGGTCGCATCGAAAGGCCTGGGTCGCCATATTCTTTTATTCTCTTCCGGGCCGCGACGGATTCGGTATATTCTTCATTCGTTTGTCTACCGGTTTCTCTCCTTTTCCCCGACAGATTGAGCCGCAATAAAAGTTAGGCTGGATATACGAAGACCAGCTCCGTTTTACTCCGTTTTCCTTTCCCGTCGTCCTTAATTTCAGTCGGGAGGTAGCAGATACCGTTCTGTTTTACTAAGCGATCGTCCCAAATCCTGGGCGTGGGGAAGTCTCGCCGTTGAACCGAAAGCCCGCAACAAAATATTTTAATCTTCGAAACCGAGCGTCCCCAGACCAAAAGAGAGTAGGAGGTCTGGACAGAAAATAAATAAATAAAAAGTGGATGCAACACGAGGACTGTCAAGGAGGTCACCCATCCTAGTACTACTCTCGCCCAAGCACGCTTAACTGCGGAGTTCTGTTGGGATCCGGTGCTTTAGTGCCGGTATGGTCGCATCCGAAAGGCCTGGGTCGCCATACTCTTTTATTCTCTTCCGGGCCGCGACGGATTCGGTATATTCTTCTATTCGTTGTCTACCAGTTTCTCTCCTTTTCTCCATCAGATTGAGCCGCAATAAACGTTAGGCTGGATATACCGAAGACCAGCGCCGTTTTACTCCGTCTTCCTTGCCCATTGTCCTTAATTTCAGTCGGGGTGGTGGATACGTTCTATTTTTACCTCCGATCGTCCCAAATCCGGGAGGGGGGACGTCTCGCCCGTTTGAAACGAAAGCCCGCAACGAAGTATTCTGTCTTCAAAGCCGAGCGTCCCCAGACCGAAAGAGCGTAGAGAGGTCGGGACAGAAAATAAATAAATAAAAAGGGGATGCAACACGAGGACTTCCATGGAGGTTGCCCATCCTAGTACTATATCTCGCCCAAGCTCGCTTAACTGCGGAGTTCTGATGGGATCCGGTACTTTAGTGCTTGTTATGGTCGCATCCGAAAGGCATGGGTCGCCATACTCTTTTATTCTCTTTCGGGCCGCGACGGATTCGGCACATTCTTCATTCGTTGTCTGCCGGTTTCTCTCCTTTTCTCCGTCAGATTGAGCCGCAATAAACGTTAGGCTGGATATACCGAAGACCAGCGCCGTTTTACTCCATCTTCCTTGCCCGTCGTCCTTAATTTCAGTCGGGGGTGGCGGAAACGTTCTGTTTTTTACCTCCGATCGTCCCAAATCCGGAGGGAAGTCTCGCCCATTGAACCGAAAGCCCGCAACGAAATATTCTATCTTCAAAGCCGAGCGACCCAACGACCGAAAGATAGTAAGAGGTCGGGACAAATAATAAATAAATAAAAAAGGGATGCAACACGAGGACTTCCCAGGAGGTCACCCATCCTAGTAATACTCTCGCCCAAGCATGCTTAACTGCGGAGTTCTGATGGGATCCGGTGCTTTAGTGCTGGTATGGTCGCATCCGAAAGGCTTGGGTCTCCATACACTTTTATTCTCTTCCGGGCCGCGTCAGATTACGGCTTATTCTTCATTCGTTGTCTGCCGGTTTCTCTCATTTTCTCCGTCAGATTGAGCGGCAATAAACGTTAGGCCGGAATATACCGAAGACCAGTGCCGTTACTTACTCCGTCTTCCTTGCTCGTCGTCCTTAATTTCATTCGGGGTGTGGCAGATACGTTCGGTTTTTACCTCTGATCATCCCAAATCCGGGTGGGAGTCTCGCCATTGAACCGAAAGCCCGCAACAAAATATTCTGTCTTCAAAGCCGACCGTCCCCAGTCCGAAAACGAGTAGGAAGACGGGACAGAAAAATAAATAAATAAAAAGGGGTTGCAACACAAAGACTTCCCAGGAGGTCACCCCATCCAAGTACTACTCTCGCCCAAGCATGCTTAACTGCGGAGTTCTGATGGGATCCGGTGCTTTAGTGCAGGTATGGTCGAATCCGAAAAGCCCGGGTTGCCATACTCTTTTATTCTTTTCCGGGCCGTGACGGATTCGGCATATTCCTCATTCGTTGTCTGCCGGTTTCTCTTCTTTTCTCCGTCAGATTGAGCCGCAATAAACGTTAGGGTGGATATACCGAAGACCAGCGCCGTTTTACTCCGTCTTCCTTGCCCGTCGTCTTTAATTTCAGTCGGAGGTGGCAGATACGTTCTGTTTTTACCTCCGATCATCCCAAATCCGGGAGGGGAAGTCTCGCCCGTTGAACCGAAAGCCCGCAACGAAATATTCTGTCTTCAAAGCCGAGTGTCCACAGACCGAAAGAGAGTAAGAGGTCGGACGAAAATAAATAAATAAAATGGGATGCAACATGAGGACTTACCAGGAGGTCACCTATCCTAGTACTACGCTCGCCCAAGCACGCTTAACTATAGAGTTCTGTTGGGATCCGGTGCTTTAGTGCTGGTATAGTCGCATCCTAAAGGCCTGGGTCGCCATACTCTTTTATTCTCTTCCGGACCGCGACGGATTCGGCATATTCTTCATTCGTTGTTTGCCGGTTTCTCTCCTTTTATCCGTCAGATTGAGCCGCAATAAACGTTAGGCTGGATATACCGAAGACCAGCACCGTTTTACTCCGTCTTTCTTGCCCGTCGTCCTTAATTTCAGTCGGGGGTGGAGGATACGTTATGTTTCTGTCTTCAAAGCCGAGCGTCGCCAGACCGAAAGAGAGTAGGAGGTCGGGACAGAAAATAAATAAATAAAAAGGGGATGCAACACACGGACTACCCAGGAGGTCACCCATCCTAGTACTACTCTCGCCCAAGCACGCTTAACTGCGGAGTTCTGATGGGATCCGGTGCTTTAGTGCTGGTATGGTCTCATCCGAAAGGCCAGGGTCGCCATACTCTTTTATTCTCTTCCGGGCCGCGACGGATTAAGCATATTCTTCATTCGTTGTCTGCCGGTTTCTCTCTTTTTCTCCGTCAGATTGAGCCGTAATAAACGTTAGGCTGGATATACCGAAGACCGGCGCCGTTTTACTCCATCTTCCTTGCCCGCCGTCCTTAATTTCAGTCGGGGGTGGCGGATACGTTCTGTTTTTTCCTCCGATAGTCCCAAATCCGGGGGGGGTGTCTCGCCCATTGAACCGAAATCTCGCAACGAAATATTCTGTCTACAAACCCGAGCGTCCCCAGACCGAAAGAGAGTAGGAGGTAGGGACTGAAAATAAATAAATAAAATGGGGATGCAACACGAGGACTTCCCAGATTGAGCCACAATAAACGTTAGGCTGGATATACCGAAGACCAGCGCCGTTTTACTCTGTCTTCCTTGCCCGTCGTCCTTAATTTCAGTCGGGGGTGGCGGATACGTTCTGATTTTACCTCCGATCGTCCCAAATCCGGGGGGGTCATCTCGCCCATTGAACCGAAATTCCGCAACGAAATATTCTGTCTTCAAAGCCGAGCGTCCCCAGACCGAAAGAGAGTAGGAGGTCGGGACAGAAAATAAATAAATAAAAAGAGGTTTCAACACGAGGACTTCCCAGGTTGTCACCCATCCTAGTACTACTCTCGCCCAAGCACGCTTGACTGCGGAGTTCTGATGGGATCCGGTGCTTTAGTGCTGGTATGGTCGCATACGAAAGGCCTGGGTCGCCATACTCTTTTATTCTCTTCCGGTCCGTGACGGATTCGGTATATTCTTCATTCGTTGTCTGCCGGTTTCTCTCCTTTTCCCCGACAGATTGAGCCGCAATAAAAGTTAGGGTGGATATACCGAAGACCAGCGCCGTTTTACTCCGTTTTCCTTACCCGTCGTCCTTAATTTCTGTCGGGGGTAGCGGATACGTTCTGTTTTTACCTTCGATCGTCCCAAATCCCGGGCGGGGGGAAATCTCGCCCGTTGAACCGAAAGCCCGCAATGAAATATTCTATCTTCAAAGCAGAGCATCCCCAGACCGAAAGAGAGTAGGTGGTCTGGACAGAAAATAAGTAAATAAAAAGTGGATGCAACACAAGGACTTCCAAGGAGGTCACCCATCCTAGTACTACTCTCGCCGAAGCACGCTTAACTGCGGAGTTCTGATGGGATCCGGTGCTTTAGTGTCGGTATGGTCGCATCCGAGAGGCTTGGGTCGCCATACTCTTATATTCTCTTCAGGGCCACGACGGATTCGGCATATTCTTCATTCGTTGTCTGCCAGTTTCTCTCCTTTTCTACGTCAGATTGAGGCACAATAAACGTTAGGCTGGATATACCGAAGACCAGCGCCGTTTTACTCCGTTTTCCTTGCCCGTCGTCCTTAATTTAAGTCGGGGGTGGCAGATACGTTCTATTTTTACCTCCGATCGTTCCAAATCCGGGAGGGGGGACGTCTCGCCCGTTGAACCGAAAGCCCGCAACGAAATATTCTGTCTTCAAAGCCGAGCGTCCCCAGACCGAAAGAGAGTAGGAGGTCGGGACAAAAAATAAATAAATAAAAAGGGGATGCAACACGAGGACTGCCCAGGAGGTTACCCATCCTAGTACTACTGTCACCCAAGCTCGCTTAACTGCGGAGTTCTGAAGGGATCCGGTGCTTTAGTGCTTGTATGGTCGCATCCGAAAGGCTTGGGTCGCCATACTCTTTTATTCTCTTTCGGGCCGCGATGGATTCGGCATATTCTTCATTCGTTGTCTGCCGGTTTCTCTCCTTTTCTCCGTCAGAGTGAGCCGCAATAAACGTTAGGCTGGATATACCGAAGACCTGCGCCGTTTTACTCCGTCTTCCTTGCCCATCGTCCTTAATTTCAGTCGGGGATGGCGGATACGTTCTGTTTTTACCTCCGATCTTCCTAAATCCGCGGGGGGGGGGGGGGCGTCTCGCCCGTTGAACCGAAAGCCCGCAACGAAATATTCTGTCTTCAAAGCCGAGCGTCCCCAGACCGAAAGATAGTAAGAGGTCGGGACAGAAAATAAATAAATAAAAAAGGGATGCAACACGAGGCCTTCCCTGGTGGTCACCCATCCTAGTAATAATCTCGCCCAAGCACGCTTAACTGCGGAGTTCTGATGGGATCCGGTGCTTTAGTGCTGGTATGGTCACATCCGAAAGGCTTGGGTCGCCATACTCTTTTATTCTCTTCCGGGCCGCGTCGGATTCGGCATATTCTTCTTTCGTTGTCTGTCGGTTTCTCTCGTTTTCTCCATCAGATTGCGCCACAATTAACGTTAGGCTGGATATACCGAAGACCAGCGCCGTTTTACTCCATTTTCCTTGCCCGTCGTCCTTAATTTCAGTCGGGGGTGGCGGATACGTTCTGTTTTTACCTACGATCGTCCCAAATCCGCGGGGGAAATCTCGCCCGTTGAACCGAAAGCCCGCAAGGAAATATTCTGTCTTCAAAGCCGAGCGTCCCCAGACCGAAAGAGAGTAGGAGGTCGGGACAGAAAATAAATAAATAAAAAGGGGATGCAACACGTGGACTTCCCAGGAGGTCATCGATCCTAGTACTACTCTCGCCCAGGCACGCTTAACTGCGGAGTTGTGATGGGATCCGGTGGTTTAGTGCTGGTATGGTCGCATCCGTAAGGCTTGGGTCGCCATACTCTTTTATTCTCTTCCGGGCCGTGTCGGATTCGGCATATTCTTCATTCGTTGTCTGTCGGTTTCTCTCCTTTTCTCCTTTCAGATTGAGCCGCAATAAACGTTAGGCTGGATATTCCGAAGACCAGCGCCGTTTTACTCCGTCTTCCTTGCCCGTCCTCCTTAATTTCTGTCGGGGGTGGCGGATACGTTCTGTTTTTACCTCCGATCGTCCCAAATCCGCGGGGGAAATCTCGCCCGTTGAACCGAAAGCCCGCAAGGAAATATTCTGTCTTCAAAGCCGAGCGTCCCCAGACCGAAAAAGTGTAGGAGGTCGGGACAGAAAATAAATAAATAAAAAGGGGATGCAACACGAGGACTTCCCAGGAGGTCATCGATCCTAGTACTACTCTCGCCCAAGCACGCTTAACTGCGGAGTTCTGATGGGATCCGGTGCTTTCGTGCCGGTATTGTCGCATCCGAAAGGCCTGGTCGCCATACTCTTTTATTCTCTTCCGGGTCGCGACGGATTCGGCAAATTCTTCATTCGTTGTCTGCCGGTTTCTCTCCTTTTCTCCGTCAGATTGAGCCGCAATAAACGTTAGGCTGGATATTCCGAAGACCAGCGCCGTTTTACTCCGTCTTCCTTGCCCGTCCTCCTTAATTTCTGTCGGGGGTGGCGGATACGTTCTGTTTTTACCTCCGATCGTCCCAAATCCGGGGGAACGTCTCGCCCGTTGAACCGAAAGCCCGCAACGAAATATTCTGTCTTCAAAGCCGAGCATCCCCAGACCGAAAGAGAGTAGGAGGGCGGGACAAAAAATAAATAAATAAAAAGGGGTGCAACACGAGGACTTCCCAGGAGGTCTCCCATCCTAGTACTACTCTCGCCCAAGCACCCTTAACTGCGGAGTTCTGATGGGATCCGGTGCTTTAGTAATGGCATGGTCGCATCCGAAAGCCTGGGTCGCCATACTCTTTTATTCTCTTCCGGGCCGCGACGGATTCGGCATATTCTTCATTCGTTGTCTGCCGGTTTCTCTCTTTTTCTCCATCAGATTGAACCGCAATAAACGTTAGGCTGGATATACCGAAGACCAGCGCCGTTTTACTCCGTCTTCCTTGCCCGTCGTCCTTAATTTCAGTCGGGGGTGGCGGATACATTTTCTTTCTGTCTTCAAAGCCGAGCGTCCCCAGACCGAAAGAGAGTAGGAGGTCGGGACAGAAAATAAATAAATAAAAAGGGGATGCAGCTCGAGGACTTCCAAGGAGGTCACCCATCCTAGTACTACTCTTGCCCAAGCACGCTTAACTGCGGAGTTCTGATAGGATCCGGTACTTTAGTGCGAGTATGGTCTCATCCGAAAGCCCTGGGTCGCCATACTCTTTTATTCTCTTCCGGGCCGCGACGGATTCGGCATATTCTTCATTCTTTGTTTGTCGTTTTCTCTCCCTTTCTCCATCAGATTGAGATGCAATAAACGTTAGGCTGGATATTCCGAAGACCAGCGCCGTTTTACTCCGTCTTCCTTGTCCGTCGTGCTTAATTTCAGTCGGGGGTGGCGGATACGTTATGTTTCTGTCTTCAAAGCCTAGCGTCCCCAGACCGAAAGAGAGTAGGAGGTCGGGACAAAAAATAAATAAATAAAAAGGGGATGCAACACGATGACTTCCCAGATTGAGCCGCAATAAACGTTAGGTTGGATATACCGAAGACCAGCGCCTTTTAACTCCGTCTTCCTTGCCCGTCATCCTTAATTTCAGCCGGGGGTGGCGGATACGTTCTGTTTTTACCTCCGATCGCCCCAAATCCGGGGGGGACGCCTCGCCCGATGAACCGAAAGCCCGCAACGAAATATTCTGTCTTCAAAGCCGAGCGTCCCCAGACCGAAAGATAGTAAGAGGTCGGGACAGAAAATAAATAAATAAAAAAGGGATGCAACACGAGGACTTCCCAGGAGGTCACCCATCTTAGTAATACCCTCGCCCAAGCATGCTTAACTGCGTAGTTCTGATTGGATCCGGTGCTTTAGTGCTGGTATGGTCGCATCCGAAAGGCTTGGGTCGCCATACTCTTTTATTCTCTTCCGGGCCGCGTCGGATTCGGCATATTCTTCATTCGTTGTCTGCCGGTTTCTCTCCTTTTCTCTATCAGATTGACCCGCAATAAACGTTAGCCTGGATATACCGAAGACCAGCGCCGTTTTACTCCGTCTTCCTTGCCCGTCGTCCTTAATTTCAATCGGGGGTGGCGGATACGTTCTGTTTTTTCCTCCGATCGTCCCAAATCCGGGGGGGAAGTCTCGCCCGTTGAACCGAAAGCCCGCAACGAAATATTCTGTCTTCAAAGCCGAGCGTCCCCAGACCGAAAGAGAGTAGGAGGTCGGGACAGAAAATAAATAATTAAAAAGGGGATGCAACACGAGGACTTCCCAGGAGGTCAGCTATCCTAGTACTACTCTCGCCCAAGCACGCTTAACTGCGGAGTTATAATAGGATCCGGTGCTTTAGTGCTGGTATTGTCGCATCCGAAAGGCTTGGGTCGCCATACTCTTTTATTCTCTTCCGGGCCGCGACGGATTCGGCATATTCTTCATTCGTTGTCTGCCTGTTTCTCTCCTTTTCTCCATCAGATTGAGCCGCAATAAACGTTAGGCTTGATATTCCGAAGACCAGCGCCGTTTTACTCCGTCTTCCTTGCCCGTCATCCTTAATTTCAGTCGGGGGTGGCGGATACGTTCTGTTTTTACCTTCGATCGTCCTAAATCCGGGGGGGGACGCCTCGCCCCTTGAACCGAAAGCCCGCAACGAAATATTCTGTCTTCAAAGCCGAGCATCCCCAGACCGAAAGATAGTAAGAGGTCGGGACAGAAAATAAATAAATAAAAAAGGGATGCAACACAAGGACTTCCGAGGAGGTCACCCATCTTAGTAATACTCTCGCCCAAGCATGCTTAACTACGGAGTTCTGATTGGGGCCGGTGCTTTAGTGCTGGTATGGTCGCATCCGTAAGGCTTGGGTCGCCACACTCTTTTATTCTCTTCCGGGCCGCGTCGGATTCGGCATATTCTTCATTCGTTGTCTGCCGGTTTCTCTCCTTTTCTCCATCAGATTGAGCCGCAATAAACGTTAGGCTGGATATACCAAAGACCAGCGCCGTTTTACTCCGTCTTCCTTGCCCGTCGTCCTTAATTTCAGTCGGGGGTGGTGGATGCGTTCTGTTTTTACCTCCGATCGTCCCAAATCCGGGGGGGAAACCTCGCCCGTTGAACCGAAAGCCCGCAACGAAATATTCTGTCTTCAAAGCCGAGCGTCCCCAGACCGAAAGAGAGTAGGAGGTCGGGACAGAAAATAAATAATTAAAAAGGGGATGCAACACGAGGACTTCCCAGGAGGTCACCTATCCTAGTACTACTCTCGCACAAGCACGCTTAACTGCGGAGTTATAATGGGATCCGGTGCTTTAGTGCTGGTATTGTCGCATCCGAAAGGCCTGGGTCGCCATACTCTTTTATTCTCTTCCGGGCCGCGATGGATTCGGCATATTCTTCATTCGTTGTCTGCCGGTTTCTCTCCTTTTCTCCGTCAGATTGAGCCGCAATAAACGTTAGGCTTGATATTCCGAAGACCAGCGCCGTTTTACTCCGTCTTCCTTGCCCGTCATCCTTAATTTCAGTTGGGGGTGGCGGATACGTTCTGTTTTTACCTCCAATCGTCCCAAATCCGGGGGGGACACCTCGCCCGTTGAACCGAAAGCCCGCAACGAAATATTCTGTCTTCAAAGCTGAGCATCCCCAGACCGAAAGATAGTAAGAGGTCGGGACAGAAAATAAATAAATAAAAAAGGGATGCAACACGAGGACTTCCCAGGAGGTCACCCATCTTAGTAATACTCTCGCCCAAGCATGCTTAACTGTGGAGTTCTGATTGAATCCGGTGCTTTAGTGCTTGTATGGTCGCATCCGTAAGGCTTGGGTCGCCATACTCTTTTATTCTCTTCCGGGCCGCATCGGATTCGGCATATTCTTCATTCGTTGTCTGGCGGTTTCTCTCCTTTTCTCCATCAGATTGAGCCGCAATAAACGTTAGGCTGGATATACCGAAGACCAGCGCCGTTTTACTCCGTCTTCCTTGCCCGTCGTCCTTAATTTCAGTCGGGGGTGGTGGATACGTTCTGTTTTTACTTCCGATCGTCCCAAATCCGGGGGGGAAGCCTCGCCCGTTGAACCGAAAGACCGCAACGAAATATTCTGTCTTCAAAGCCGAGCGTCCCCAGACCGAAAGAGAGTAGGATGTCGGGACAGAAAATAAATAATTAAAAAGGGGATGCAACACGAGGACTTCCCAGGAGGTCACCTATCCTAGTACTACTCTCGCCCAAGCACGCTTAACTGCGGAGTTATAATGGGATCCGGTGCTTTAGTGCTGGTATTGTCGCATCCGAAAGGCCTGGGTCGCCATACTCGTTTATTCTTTTCCGGGCCGTGACGGATTCGGCATATTCTTCATTCGTTGTCTGCCGGATTCTCTCCTTTTCTCCGTCAAATTGAGCCGCAATAAACGTTAGGCTTGATATTCCGAAGACCAGCGCCGTTTTACTCCGTCTTCCTTGCCAGTCATCCTTAATTTCAGTCGGGGGTGGCGGATACGTTCTGTTTTTACCTCCGATCGTCCCAAATCCGGGGGGGGGACGCCTCGCCCGTTGAACCGAAAGCCCGCAACGAAATATTCTGTCTTCAAAGCCGAGCGTCCCCAGACCGAAAGATAGTAAGAGGTCGGGACAGAAAATAAAAAAATAAAAAAGGGATGCAACACGAGGACTTCCCAGGAGGTCACCCATCCTAGTAATACTCTCGCCCAAGCATACTTAACTGCGGAGTTCTGATGGGATCCGGTGCTTTAGTGCTGGTATGGTCGCATCCGAAAGGCTTGGGTCGCCATACTCTTTTATTCTCTTCCGGGCCGCGTCGGATTTAGCATATTCTTCAATCGTTGTCTGCCGGTTTCTCTCCTTTTCTCCATCAGATTGAGCCGCAATAAACGTTAGGCTGGATATACCGAAGACCAGCGCCGTTTTACTCCATCTTCCTTGCCTGTCGTCCTTAATTTCAGTCGGAGGTGGCGGATACGTTCTGTTTTTACCTCCGATCGTCCCAAATCCGAGGGGGGAAGTCTCGCCCGTTGAACCGAAAGCCCGCAACGAAATATTCTGTCTTCAAAGCCGAGCGTCCCCAGACCGAAAGAAAGTAGGAGGTCGGGACAGAAAATAAAAAAAGGGGGGGATGCAACACGAGGACTTCCCAGGAGGTCACCAATCCTAGTACTACTTTCGCCCAAGCACGCTTAACTGCGGAGTTCTGATGGGATCCGGTGCTTTAGTGCCGGTATTGTCGCATCCGAAAATCCTGGGTCGCCATACTCTTTTATTCTCTTCCGGGCCGCGACGGATTCGGCATATTCTTCATTCGTTGTCTGCCGGTTTCTCTTCTTTTCTCCGTCAGATTGAGCCGCAATAAACGTTAGGCTGGATATACCGAAGACCAGCGCCGTTTTACTCCGTCTTCCTTGCCCATCATCCTTAATTTCAGTCGGGGGTGGCGGATACGTTCTGTTTTTGCCTCCGATCGTCCCAAATCCGAGGGGGGACGCCTCGCCTGTTGAACCGAAAGCCCGCAACGAAATATTCCGTCTTCAAAGCCGAGCCTACCCAGACCGAAAGATAGTAAGAGGTCGGGACAGAAAATAAATAAATAAAATAGGGATGCAACACGAGGTCTTCCCAGGAGGTCACCCATCCTAGTAATACTCTCGCCTAAGCATGCTTAACTGCGGAGTTCTGATGGGATCCGGTGCTTTAGTGCTGGTATGGTCGCATCCGAAAGGCTTGGGTCGCCATACTCTTTTATTCTCTTCCGGGCCGCGTCGGATTCGGCATATTCTTCATTCGTTGTCTGCCGGTTTCTCTCCTTTTCTTCATCAGATTGAGCCGTAACAAACGTTAAGCTGGATATACCGAAGACCAGCGCCGTTTTACTCCGTCTTTCTTGCCCGTCATCCTTAATTTCAGTCGGCGGTGGCGGATACGTTCTGTTTTTACCTCCGATCGTTCCAAATCCGTCGGGGAAGTCTCGCCCGTTGAACCGAAAGCCCGCTACGGAATATTCTGTCTTCAAAGCCGAGCGTCCCCAGACCGAAAGAGAGTAGAAGGTCAGGACAGAAAATAAATAAATAAAAAGGGGATGCAACATGAGGACTTCCCAGGAGGTCACCTATCCTAGTACTACTCTCGCCCAAGCACGCTTAACTGCGGAGTTCTGATGGGATCCGGTGCTTTAGTACTGGTATTGTCGCATCCGGAAGGCCTGGGTCGCCATACTCTTTTATTCTCTTCCGGGCCACGACGGATTCGGCATATTCTTCATTCGTTGTCTACTGGTTTCTCTCCTTTTCTCCGTCAGATTGAGCCGCAATAAACGTTAGGCTGGATATTCCGAAGACCAGCGCCATTTTACTCTGTCTTCCTTGCCCGTCGTCCATAATTTCAGTCGAGGGTGGCGGATATGTTCTGTTTTTACCTCCGATCATCCCAAATCCGGGGGGGACGTCTCGCCCGTTGAACCGAAAGCCTGCAACGAAATATTCTGTCTTCAAAGCCGAGCGTCCCCAGACCGAAAGAGTTTAGGAGGTCGGGACAGAAAATAAATTAATAAAAAGGGGTGCAACACGAGGACTTCCCGGGAGGTCTCCCATCCTAGTACTACTCTCGCCCAAGCACGCTTAACTGCGGAGTTCTGATGGGATCCAGTGCTTTAGTGCAGGTATGGTCGCATCCGAAAGGCCTGGGTAACCATACTCTTTTATTCTCCTCCGGGCCGGGACGGATTCGGCATATTCTTCATTCTTTGTCTGCCGGTTTCTCTCCTTTTCTCCGTCAGATTGAGCCGCAATAAACGTTAGGCTGGATATACCGAAGACCAGCGCCATTTTACTCCGTCTTCTTTGCCCGTCGTCCTTAATTTTAGTCGGGGGTGGCGGATACGTTATGTTTCTGTCTTCAAAGCCAGGCATCCCCAGACCGAAAGATAGTAGGAGGACAGGACAGAAAATAAATAAATAAAAAAGGGATGCAACACGAGGACTTCCAAGGAGGCCACCCATCCTAGTACTACTCTCGACCAAGTACGGTTAACGGCGGAGTTCTGATGGGATCCGGTGCTTTAATGCTGGTATGGTCTCATCCGAAAGGCCTGGGTCGCCATACTCTTTTATTCTCTTCCGGGCCGCGATGGATTCGGCATATTCTTCATCCGTTGTCTGCCGGTTTCTCTCTTTTTCTCCGTCACATTGAGCCACAATAAATGTTAGGATGGATATAACGAAGACCGGCGCCATTTTACTCCGTCTTCCTTGTACGTCGTCCTTAATTTCAGTCGGGGGTGGCGGATACGTTCTATTTTTACCTCCGATCGTCCCAAATCCGGGGGGACGTCTCGCCCGTTGAACCGAAATCCCACAATGAAATATTCTGTCTTCAAAGCCGAGCGTCCCCAAACCGAAAGAGAGTTGGAGGTCGGGACAAAAAAATAAATAAATAAAAAGGGGTTGCAACACGAGAACTTCCCAGATTGAGCCGCAATAAACATTAGGATGGATATACCGAAGACCAGCGCCGTTTTACTCTGTCTTCCTTGCCCGTCGTCCTTAATTTCAGTCGGGGTTGGCGGATACGTTCTGTTTTTTTTACCTCCGATCGTCCCAAATCCGGGGAGGGGGGTCGTCTCGCCAGTTGAACCGAAATCCCGCAACGAAATATTCCGTCTTCAAAGCCGAGCGTCCCCAGACCGAAAGAGAGTAGGAGGTCGGGACAGAAAATAAATAAATAAATAAAAAAGGGTTGCAACACGAGGACTTCCCAGGAGGTCACCCATCCTAGTACTACTCTCGCCAAAGCACGCTTAACTGCGGAGTTCTGATGGGATCCGGTGGTTTAGTGCTGGTATGGTCGCATCCGAAAGGCCTGGGTCGCCATACTCTTTTATTCTCTTTGAAGGGTTAGCCTATCACCTCGTCAAGGGTTTGGTAGCATCACATATGCCATAATCAAAATTTTAGAGGTGCTAAGTTAACTCGACAAGAATCGAAACTAGAAGTTTTAGGGATTCATACAAATAAGCATCACATGCAAATGTAAAACTATCACTAAGAGTAGAGATTACAACCTTTGTAGATCTCCCTCGGTGACTCCTTGGCACTATGAGAGTTTGGAACGGATCGATGGAAGCCTTCCTTGTCCACGATGATCCACCCGAAGTCCCTTTGCCCAAAGCTCCTTGCCTTACTTATTTCGCGAACGAAGTAGAGCAAACACCCTACACAAATCGGCTAGATGTGTGTAGTATGATGATGTGGTTTATATTCAACAATTAAAACCCTTTCTTTTTATCAACTTCACTCAAGAGAAAAATCAAGAGAGGAAGAAGAAGATAATGGTGGCTAAGCTTGAGCTTTCTATCATATCACATATGATAACTTGTTTTCTTCACACCAATTTTTTCATGCTGTTTCATTTTATGTTTCATATCACATATGAAGCCTTTTATAGTGATGAGAAGGAATAATCATCATTATTCCATTACCACTATAATTATGGGTGGAAATTCTTTTCATAAAGAATTAAGCATGGGTGGAAATTCTTTTCATTAAGTTAAATAAAGCTTACCCACTAAAGAATAAAGGAGCATGAATGGGTTTTCTTTACATTAACTTAAAATGATAAATATAAATAAAAGCTTCAATATAAGTCTTGCATTGCCACCATTCTTGTATCATCAACCATGATACTATGTATGCATGTATGTGTCCATGCACATCATCATGTGCATGCATGCATGCATACAAAAGGATTTAATTAAAGAATTAATCTAAATGTAATTTGTTAAATCAACACTTGATTTAGAAAACCGGTCATATCACATACGATCCGATAAATAGAAAATGCCCGATTAATATACGTTATCACATAACCGTATTTAATCGGGTCCCGCGCATATCTCATATGCACACCACATCTTTTTGCCTGAGCCAGGAAACTTCATTGTGGGACTCTAAGACTCGTCAATACGCCGGAAGTAGATGATGATCATATCAAACATCTACAAGCCGCAAGAGGTCAGCTAAACATAACGGCCACCCGGGTATTGAAACGATCAGAAGAAAACCAGCGAAGCTGTAAAAAACTCCCGTCGAGCCAACTGGCAACACTTACCGTACAGTCCGGTCTCTTCGTCAGATATGCTGCATATCGAGTCCAGGGATGGAATCGTCGACCCCAGTAACTCAATAAGTCATGCTGGTGTATGGCTCATAACAGATTGAGAAACTACTGATAACTCTTATCAGTAAATCTCAGCAGCCCTGGTCAGGGACTTCATGTTATAGCCAATCGAGCATAGCACAACATCAACCCCCAATACCGGGAGAGATGAAACCCCTCCTATCGCTCATTGCCTCCATGCGCCTCGAGACTGTACCCAAAGACCACCTGTTTGCACGACTCAGTAGAGCCGTGGTAGGGTGGAGATCAAAGTATAGTGGGAGGACACACAAGACTATGACGATCTCGGGTCTACAGACTAACCTGTACCAGTGTTCCCTGAGAACTGCTATCCGACGATAGATATAATACCATATAGGAGTTCTCGGCAAGTACGATCAGTGTACCCAGTCTCCACTGAGCACCCGCATACAATCTTTGGTGTCTCCTCACCAGATGGATATGGGATCATCCATCGCCCATCATATGGGACAAGAATGGTATACGCTAGTCTACTCTGGAATATCGATGCCCTGTCTCGATACACCCTCGACTAGGAACAGTTCAAGGATATGCTTATAAACTACACATGCCCCACTAGTATGATCCGCATCATAATCACAGTAGTCAAGCAAATATCCTTTGGGCATTATCAACATGTGTAAATGATTAAATCTACATGTCCAGATAAAGTAAACCAGATAGCGTACTATCATGTTGAGCAAGAAAGTCATCTATCTCCATAGATATATGTCCAGGTTTCCACTATCCATATAATGGCCTTTAGGGCATACATATTACTAACACTCTTCCGGGCCGCGACGGATTCGACATATTCTTCATTCGTTGTCTGCCGGTTTCTCTCCTTTTCCCCGTCACATTGAGCCAAAATAAACGTTAGGCTGGATATACCGAAGACCAGCGCCGTTTTACTCCGTCTTCCTTGCCCGTCATCCTTAATTTCCGTCGGGAGTGGCGGATACGTTCTGTTTTTACCTTCGATCGTCCCAAATAGCGGGGGGGGGGGGGGATCTCCCCCATTGAAACGAAAGCCCGCAACGAAATATTCTGTCTTCAAAGCCGAGCATCCCCACACCGAAAGAGAGTAGTAGGTCAGGACAGAAAATAAATAAATATAATGTGGATGCAACACGAGGACTTCCAAGGAGGTCACCCATCCTAGTACTACTCTCGCCCAAGCACGCTTAACTGCGGAGTTCTGATGGGATCCGGTGCTTTAGTGCTGGTATGGTCGCGTCCGAAATGCCAGGGTCGCCATACTCATTTATTCTCTTTCGGGCCGCGAGGGATTCGACATATTCTTCATTCGTTGTCTGCCGGTTTCTCTCCTTTTCTCCGTCAGATTGAGCCGCAATAAACGTTAGGCTGGATATACCGAAGACCAGCGTCGTTTTACTCCGTCTTCCTTACCCGTCGTCCTTAATTTCAGTCGGGGGTGGCGGATACGTTCTGTTTTTACCTCCGATCGTCCCAAATCCGGGAGGGGGAACGTCTCGCCCTTTGAACCGAAAGCCCGCAACGAAAAATTCTGTCTTCAAAGCCGAGCGTCGCCAGAGCGAAAGAGAGTAGGAGGTCGGGACAGAAAATAAAAAAATAAAAAGGGGATGCAATACGAGGACTTCACAGGAGGTCACCTATCCTAGTACTACTCTCGCCCAAGCACGCTTAACTGCGGAGTTCTGATGGGATCCGGTGCTTTAGTGCTGGTATGGTCGTATCCGAAAGTCCTGGGTCACCATACTCTTTTAGTCTCTTCTGGGCCGTGACGGATTCGGCATATTCTTCATTCGTTGTCTGCCGGTTTCTCTCTTTTTCTCCGTCAGATTGAGCCGCAATAAACGTTAGGATGGATATACCGAAGACCAGCGCCGTTTTACTCCGTCTTCCTTGCCCGTCGTCCTTAATTTCAGTCGGGGGTGGCAGATACGTTCTGTTTTTACCTCCGATCGTCCCAAATCCGGGGGGGGACGTCTCGCCCGTTGAACCGAAAGCCCGCAACGAAATATTCTATCTTCAAAGCCGAGCGTCCCCAGACCGAAAGAGAATAGGAGGTCGGGACAAAAAATAAATAAATAAAATGGGGATGCAACAAAAAGACTTCCCAGGAGGTCCCCCATTCTAGTACTACTCTCGCCCAAGCAAGCTTAACTGCGGGGTTCTGATGGGATCTGGTGCTTTAATGCTAGTATGGTCGCATCCGAAAGTCCTGGGTCACCATACTCTTTTATTCTCTTCCGGGCCGCGACAGATTCGGCATATTCTTCATTCGTTGTCTGCCTGTTTCTCTCCTTTTCTCCGGCAGATTGAGCCGCAATAAACGTTAGGCTGGATATACCGAAGACCAATGTCATTTTACTCCGTCTTCCTTGCCCGTCGTCCTTAATTTCTGTCGGGGGTGGCGGATACGTTCTGTTTTTACCTCTGATCGTCCCAAATCCGTGGGGGGACGTCTCGCCCATTGAACCGAAAGCCCGCAAAGAAATATTCTGTTTTCAAAGCCGAGCGTCCCCAGACCGAAAGAGAGTAGGAGGTCGGGACAGAAAATAAATAAATAAAAAGGGGATGCAACACAAGGACTTCCCATGAGGTCACCCATCATAGTACTACTCACGCCCAAGCACGCTTAACTGCGGAGTTCTGATGGGATCCGGTGCTTTAGTACTGGTATGGTCGCATCCGAAAGGCCTGGGTGGCCATACTCTTTTATTCTCTTCCGCGCCGCGACGGATTCGGCATATTCTTCATTCGTTGTCTGCCGGTTTCTCTCCTTTTCTCCGTCAGATTGAGCCGCAATAAACGTTAGGCTGGATATACCGAAGACCAGCGCCGTTTTACTCCGCCTTCCTTGCCCGTCGTCCTTAATTTCAGTCGGGGGTGGCGGATACGTTCTGTTTTTACCTCCGATCGTGCCAAATCCCGGGGGAGCGTCTCGCCCGTTGAACCGAAAGCCCGCAACGAAATATTCTGTCTTCAAAGCGGAGCGTCCCCAGACCGAAAGAGAGTAGGAGATCGGGACAGATAATAAATAAATAAAAAGGGGATGATGCAACACGAGGATTTCCCAGGAGGTCACCCATCCTAGGTTCTACACTCGCCCAAGCACGCTTAACTGCGGAGTTCTGATGGGATCCGGTGCTTTAGTGCTGGTATGGTCGCATCCGAAAGGCCTGGATCGCCATACTCTTTTATTCCCTTCCGGGCCGCGACGGATTCGGCATATTCTTCATTCATTGTCTGCCGGTTTCTTTCCTTTTCTCCGTCAGATTGAGCCGCAATAAACGTTCGGCTGGATATACCGAAGACCAGCTCCGTTTTACTCCGTCTTCCTTGCCCATCGTACTTAATTTCATTCGGGGGTGGCGGATACGTTCTGTTTTTACCTCCGATCTTCCCAAATCCGGGGGGGACGTCTCGCCCGTTGAACCGAAAGCCCGCAACGAAATATTCTGTCTTCAAAGCCGAGCGTCCCCAGACTGAAAGAGCATAGGAGGTCAGGACAGAAAATAAATAAATAAAAAGGGGTGCAACACGAGGACTTCCCAGGAGGTCTCCCATCCTAGTTCTTCTCTTGCCCAAGCGCGCTTAACTGCGGAGTTCTGATGGGATCCGGTTCTTTAGGGATGGTATGGTCGCATCCGAAAGGCCTGGGTCGCCATACTCTTTTATTCTTTACCGGGCCGCGACGGATTCGGCATATTCTTCATTCGTTGTCTGCCGGTTTCTCTCCTTTTCTCCGTCAGATTTATCCGCAATAAACGTTAGGCTGGATATAACGAAGACCAGCGCCGTTTTACTCCATCTTCTTTGCCCGTCGACCTTAATTTCAGTTGGGGGTGGCGGATACATTCTGTTTTTACCTCTGATCATCCCAAATCCAGGGGGGACGTCTCGCCCGTTGAACCGAAAGTCCGCAAAGAAATATTCTGTCTTCAAAGCCGAGCGTCCCCAGACCGAAAGAGAGTAGGGGGTCGGGACAGAAAATAAATAAATAAAAAGGGTGCAACACGAGGACTTCCCAGGAGGTCACATATCCTAGTACTACTCTCGCCAAAGCACGCTTAACTGCGGAGTTCTGATGGGATCCGGTGCTTTAGTGCTGGTATGGTCGCATCTGAAAGGCCTGGGTCGCCATAATCTTTTATTCTCTTCCGGGCAGCGACGGATTCGGCATATTTCTTCATGCGTTGTCTGCCGGTTTCTTTCCTTTTCAACGTCAGATCGAGACGCAATAAACGTTAGGCTGGATATACCGAAGACCAGCGCCGTTTTACTCCGTCTTCCTTGCCCGTTGTCCTTAATTTTAGTCGGGGGTGGCGGATACGTTCTGTTTTTACCTCCGATCGTCCCAAATCCAGGGGGGGAGGGGGCGTCTCGCCCATTGAACCGAAAGCCCGCAACGAAATATTCTGTCTTCAAAGCCGAGCGTCCCCAGACCGAAAGAGAGTAGGAGGTCGGGACAGAAAATAAATGAATAAAAAGGGGATGCAACACGAAGACTTCCAAGGAGGTCACCCATCCTAGTACTACCCTCTCCCAAGCGCGCTTAACTACGGAGTTTCGATGGGATCCGGTGCTTTTGTGCTGGTATGGTCGCATCCGAAAAGCCTAGGTCGCCATACTCTTTTATTCTCTTCCGGGCCACGAAGGATTCGGCATATTCTTCATTCGTTGTCTGCCGGTTTCTCTCCTTTTCTCCTTCAGATTGAGCCGCAATAAACGTTAGGCTGGATATACCGAAGACTAACGCCGTTTTACTCCATCTTCTTTGCCCGTCGTCCTTAATTTCAGTCGAGGTGGCGGATACGTTCTGTTTTTACCTCCGATCGTCCTAAATCCGGGGGAGGACGTCTCGCCCGTTGAACCGAAAGCCCGCAACGAAATATTCAGTGTTCAAAGCCGAGCGTGCCCAGACCGAAAGAGAGTAGGAGGTCGGGAGAGAAAATAAATAAATAAATAAAAAGGGGATGCAATACGAGGACTTCCCAGGAGGTCACCTATCCTAGTACTACTCTCGCCCAAGCACGCTTTACTGCGGAGTTCTGATGGGATCCGGTGCTTTAGTGCTGGTATGGTCGCATCCGAATGGCCTGGGTCGCCATACTCTTTTATTCTCTTCCGGGCGCGCAATGGATTCGGCATATTCTTCATTCGTTGTCTGCCTGTTTCTCTCCTTTTCTCCGTCAGATGGAGCCGCAATAAACGTTAGGCTGGATATACCAAAGACCAGCGCCATTTTTCTCCGCCTTCCTTGCCCGTCGTCCTTAATTTCAGTCGGGGGTGGCGGATACGTTCTGTTTTTACCTCCGATCGTACCAAATCCGGAGGGGACGCCTCGCCCGTTGAACCGAAAGCCCACAACGAAATATTCTGTCTTTAAAGCGGAGCGTCCCAGACCGAAAGAGAGTAGGAAATCGGGACAGAATATAAATAAATAAAAAAGGGATGATGCAACACGAGGATTTCCCAGGAGGTCACCCATCCTAGGTTCTACACTCGCCCAAGCACGCTTAACTGCGGAGTTCTGATGGGATCCGGTGCTTTAATGCTGGTATGGTCGCATCCGAAAAGCCTGGGTCGCCATACTCTTTTATTCCCTTCTGGGCCGCGACGGATTCGGCATATTCTTCATTCATTGTCTGCCGGTTTCTTTCCTTTTCTCCGTCAGATTGAGTCGCAATAAACGTTCGGCTGGATATACCGAAGACCAGCGCCGTTTTACTCCGTCTTCCTTACCCGTCGTACTTAATTTCATTCGGGGGTGGCGGATACGTTCTGTTTTTACCTCCGATCGTCCCAAATCCGGGGGGGACGTCTCGCCCGTTGAACTGAAAGCCCGCAACGAAATATTCTGTCTTCAAAGCCGAGCGTCCCCAGACCGAAAGAGCGTAGGAGGTCGGGACAGAAAACAAATAAATAAAAAGGGGTGCAACACGAGGACTTCCCAGGAGGTCTCCCATCCTAGTTCTCCTTTTGCCCAAGCGCGCTTAACTGCGGAATTATGATGGGATCCGGTTCTTTAGGGCTGGTATGGTCGCATCCGAAAGGCCTGGGTCGCCATACTCTTTTATTCTTTTCCAGGATGCGACGGATTCGGCATATTCTTCATTCGTTTTCTGCCGGTTTCTCTCCTTTACTACGTCAGATTTAGCCGCAATAAACGTTAGGCTGGATATACCGAAGACCAGCGCCGTTTTACTCCATCTTCTTTGCCCGTCGACCTTAATTTCAGTCGGGGGTGGCGGATACATTCTGTTTTTATCTCCGATCGTCCCAAATCCAGGGGGGACGTCTCGCCCGTTGAACCGAAAGCCCGCAAAGAAATATTCTGTCTTCAAAGCCGAGCGTCCCCAGACCGAAAGAGAGTAGGAGGTCGGGACAGAAAATAAATAAATAAAAAAGGTGCAACACGAGGACTTCCCAGGAGGTCACCCATCCTAGTACTACTCTCGCCCAAGCACGCTTAACTGCGGAGTTCTGATGGGATCCGGTGCTTTAGTGCTGGTATGGTCGCATCTGAAAGGCCTGGGTCGCCATACTCTTTTATTCTCTTCCGGGCAGCGACGGATTCGGCATATGCGTTGTCTGCCGGTTTCTTTCCTTTTCAACGTCAGATCGAGCCGCAATAAACGTTAGGCTGGATATACCGAAGACCAGCGCCATTTTACTCCGTCTTCCTTGCCCATCGCCCTTAATTTCAGTCGGGGGTGGCGGATACGTTCCGTTTTTACCTCCGATCGTCCCAAATCCGGGGGGGGACGTCTCGCTCGTTGAACCGAAAGCCCGCAACGAAATATTCTGTCTTCAAAGCCGAGCGTCCCCAGACCGAAAGAGAGTAGTAGGTCGGGACAGAAAATAAATAAATAAAAAGAGTATGCAACACGAGGACTTCCCAGGAGGTCACCCATCCTAGTACTACTCTCGCCCAAGCACGCTTAGCTGCGGAGTTCTGATGGGATCCGGTGCTTTAGTGCTGGTATGGTCGCATCTGAAAGGCCAGGGTCGCCATACTCTTTTATTCTCATACGGGCCGCGACGGATTCGGCATATTCTTCATTCGTTGTCTGCCGGTTTCTCTCCTTTTTTCCGTCAGATTGAGCCGCAATAAACGTTAGGCTGAATATAACGAAGACCAGCGTCGTTTTACTCCATCTTCATTGCCCGTCGTCCTTAATTTCAGTCGGGGGTGGCGGATACGTTCTGTTTTTACCTCCGATCGTCCCAAATCCGGGGGGGCATCTCGCCTGTTGAACCGAAAGCCAGCAACGAAATATTCAGTCTTCAAAGCCGAGCGTCCCCAGACCGAAAGAGTGTAGGAGGTCGGGAAAGAAAATAAATAAATAAAAAGGGGATGCAACACGAGTACTTCCCAGGAGGTCACCCATCCTAGTACTACTCTCGCCCAAGCACGCTTAACTGCGGATCCTGATGGGATCCGGTGCTTTAGTGCTGGTATGGTCGCATCCGAAAGCCCTGGGTCGCCATACTCTTTTATTTTCTTCCGGGCCGCGACGGATTCGGCATATTCTTCATTCGTTGTCTGCCGGTTTCTCTCTTTTTCTCCGTTAGATTGAGCCGCAATAAACGTTTGGCTGGATATACCGAAGACCAGTGCCGTTTTACTCCGTCTTCCTTGTCCGTCGTCCTTAATTACAGTCGGGGGTGGCGGATACGTTCTGTATTTACCTCCGATCGTCCCAAATCCAGGGCGGGGGGGAGGGGGGAACGTCTCGCCCGTTGAACCGAAAGCCCTCAACGAAATATTCTGTCTTCAAAGCCGAGCGTCCCTAGACCGAAAGAGAATAGGAGGTCGGGACAGAAAATAAATAAATGAAAAGGAGATGCAACACGAGGAATTCCCAGGAGGTCACCCATCCTAGTACTACCCTCGCCCAAGCGCGCTTAACTACGGAGTTTTGATGGGATCCGGTGCTTTTGTGCTGGTATGGTCGCATCCGAAAAGCCTAGGTCGCCATACTCTTTTATTCTCTTCCGGGCCGTGAAGGATTCGGCATATTATTCATTCGTTGTCTGCCGGTTTCTCTCCTTTTCTCCGTCAGATTGAGCCGCAATAAATGTTAGGCTGGATATACCGAAGACTAACGCCGTTTTACTCCGTCTTCCTTGCCAGTCGTCCTTAATTTCAGTCGGGATGGCGGATACGTTCTGTTTTTACCTCCGATCGTCCCAAATCCCGGGGGGGGGGGACGTCTCGCCCGTTGAACCGAAAGCCCGCAAAGAAATATTCAGTCTTTAAAGCCGAGCGTCCCCAGACCGAAAGAGAGTAGGAGGTCGGGACAGAAAATAAATAAATAAAAAGGGGATGCAATACGAGGACTTCCCAGGAGGTCACCTATCCTAGTACTACTCTCGCCCAAGCACGCTTAACTGCGGAGTTCTGATGGGATCCGGTGCTTTAGTGCTGGTATGGTCGCATCCGAAAGGCCTAGGTCGCCATACTCTTTTATTCTCTTCCGGGCGCGCAAAGGATTCGGCATATTCTTCATTCGTTGTCAGCCTGTTTCTCTCCTTTTCTCCGTCAGATTGAGCCGCAATAAACGTTAGGCTGGATATACCGAAGACCAGCGCCGTTTTACTCAGTCTTCCTTGCCCGTCGTCCTTAATTTCAGTCAGGGGTGGCAGATACGTTCTGTTTTTACCTCCGATCGTCCCAATCCGGGGGGGGCGTCTCGCCCGTTGAACCGAAATATTCTGTCATCAAAGCCAAGCGTCCCCAGACCGAAAGAGAGTAAGTGGTCGGGACAGAAAATAAATAAATAAAAAGGGAATGCAACACGAGGACTTCCCAGGAGGTCACCCAGGGGGACGTCTCTCCCGTTGAACCGAAATCCCGCAACGAAATATTCTGTCTTCAAAGCCGAGCGTCCCCAGACCGAAAGAGATTAGGAGGTTGAGACAGAAAATAAATAAATAAAATGGGGATGCAACACGGGGACTTCTCAGGAGGTCACCCATCCTAGTACTACTCTCGAACAAGCACGCTTAACTGCGGAGTTCTGATGGGATCCGGTGCTTTAATGCTGGTATGGTTGCATCCGAAAGGCCTGGGTCGCAATACTCTTTTATTCTCTTCCGGGCCGCGACGGATTCGGCATATTCTTCATTCGTTGTCTGCCGGTTTCTCTCTTTTTGTCCGTTAGATTGAGCCGCAATAAATGTTAGGCTGGATATACCGAAGACCAGGGCCGTTTTACTCCGTCTTCCTTGCCCGTCGTCCTTAATTTCAGTCGGGGGTGGCGGATACGTTCTGTTTTTACCTCCGATCATCCCAAATCCGGGGGGGACGGCTCGCCCGTTGAACCGAAAGCCCACAACGAAATATTATGTCTTCAAAGCCGAGCATCCCCAGACCGAAAGAGAGTAGGAGGTCGGGACAGAAAATAAATAAATAAAAAGGGGATGCAACACGAGGACTTCCCAGGAGGTCACCCATTCTAGTACTACTCTCGCCCAAGCACGCTTGACTGCGGAGTTCTGATGGGATCCGGTGCTTTAGTGCTGGTATGGTCGCATCCGAAAGGCCTGGGTCGCCATACTCATTTATTCTCTTCCGGGCGCGCAAAGGATTCGGCATATTCTTCATTCGTTGTCAGCCTGTTTCTCTCCTTTTCTCCGTCAGATTGAGCCGCAATAAACGTTAGGCTGGATATACCGAAGACCAGCGCCGTTTTACTCAGTCTTCCTTGCCCGTCGTCCTTAATTTCAGTCAGGGGTGGCAGATACGTTCTGTTTTTACCTCCGATCGTCCCAAATCCGGGGGGGGGGGCGTCTCGCCCGTTGAACCGAAATATTCTGTCATCAAAGCCAAGCGTCCCCAGACCGAAAGAGAGTAAGTGGTCGGGACAGAAAATAAATAAATAAAAAGGGAATGCAACATGAGGACTTCCCAGGAGGTCACCCAGGGGGACGTCTCTCCCGTTGAACCGAATTCCCGCAACGAAATATTCTGTCTTCAAAGCCGAGCGTCCCCAGACCGAAAGAGATTAGGAGGTCGAGACAGAAAATAAATAAATAAAATGGGGATGCAACACGGGGACTTCTCAGGAGGTCACCCATCCTAGTACTACTCTCGAACAAGCACGCTTAACTGCAGAGTTCTGATGGGATCCGGTGCTTTAGTGCTGGTATGGTTGCATCCGAAAGGCCTGGGTCGCAATACTCTTTTATTCTCTTCCGGGCCGCGACGGATTCGGCATATTCTTCATTCGTTGTCTGCCGGTTTCTCTCTTTTTGTCCGTTAGATTGAGCCGCAATAAACGTTAGGCTGGATATACCGAAGACCAGCGCCGTTTTACTCCGTCTTCCTTGCCCGTCGTCCTTAATTTCAGTCGGGGGTGGCGGATACGTTCTGTTTTTACCTCCGATCATCCCAAATCCGGGGGGGACGGCTCGCCCGTTGAACCGAAAGCCCACAACGAAATATTATGTCTTCAAAGCCGAGCATCCCCAGACCGAAAGAGAGTAGGAGGTCGGGACAGAAAATAAATAAATAAAAAGGGGATGCAACACGAGGACTTCCCAGGAGGTCACCCATTCTAGTACTACTCTCGCCCAAGCACGCTTGACTGCGGAGTTCTGATGGGATCCGGTGCTTTAGTGCTGGTATGGTCGCATCCGAAAGGCCTGGGTCGCCATACTCTTTTATTCTCTTCCGGGCCATGATGGATTCGACATATTCTTCATTCGTTGTCTGCCAGTTTCTCTCCTTTTCTCCGTCAGATTGAGCCGCAATAAACGTTAGGCTGGATATACCGAAGACCAGCGCCGTTTTACTCCATCTTCCTTGCCCGTCGTCCTTAATTTCAGTCGGGGGTGGCGGATACTTTCTGTTTTTACCTCCGATCGTCCCAAATCCGGAGGGGGACGTCTCACCCGTTGAACCGAAAGCCCGCAACGAAATATTCTGTCTTCAAAGCCGAGCGTCCCCAGACCGAAAGAGAGTAGGAGATCGGGACAGAAAATAAATTAAAAAAACGGGATGCAACAAGAGGACTTCCTAGGAGGTCACCCACCCTAGTACTACTCTCGCCAAAGCACGCTTAACTGCGGAGTTCTGATGGGATCCGGTGCTTTAGTGCTGGTATGGTCGCATCCGAAAGGCCTGGGTTGCCATATTCTTTTATTATCTTCCGGGACGCGACGGATTCGGCATATTCTTCATTCGTTGTCTGACAGTTTCTCTCCTTTTCTCCGTCAAATTGAGCCGCAATAAACGTTAGGCTGGATATACCAAAGACCAGCGCCGTTTTACTCCGTCTTTCTTTCCCTTCGTCCTTAATTTCAGTCGGGGGTGGCGGATACGTTCTGTTTTTACCTCCGATCGTCCCAAATCCGGGGGGGGTGGACTTCTCGCCCGTTGAACCGAATGCCTGCAACGAAATATTCTGTCTTCAAAGCTGAGCTTCCCCAAACCGAAAGAGAGTAGGAGGTCGGGACATAAAATAAATAAATAAAAAGGGGATGCAATACGAGGACTTCCCAGGTCGTCACCCATCCTAGTACTACTCTCGCCCAAGAACACTTAACTGCGGAGTTCTGATGGGATCCGGTGCTTTTGTGCTGGTAGGGTCGCATCCGAAAGGCCTAGGTCGCCATACTCTTTTATTCTCTTCTGGGCTGCGACGGATTAGGCATATTCTTCATTCGTTGTCTGCCGGTTTCTCTCCTTTTTTCCGTCAGATTGAGCCGCAATAAACGTTAGGCTGGATATACCGAAGACCAGCGCCGTTTTACTCCCTCTTCCTTGCCCGTCGTCCTTAATTTCCGTCGGGGGTGGCGGATACGTTCTGTTTTTATCTCCGATCGTCCCAAATCCGGGGGGGACGTCTCGCCCGTTGAACCGAAAGCCCGCAACGAAATATTCTGTCTTCAAAGCCGAGCGTCCCCAGACCGAAAGAGAGTAGGAGGTCGGGACAGAAAATAAATAAATAAAAAGGGGATGCAACACGAGGACTTCCCAGGAGGTCACCCATCCTAGTACTACTCTCGCCCAAGCACACTTTACTGCGGAGTTCTGATGGGATCCAGTGCTTTAGTGCTGGTATGGTCGATCCGAAAGGCCTGGGTTTCCATACTCTTTTATTCTCTTCCGCGCCGTGACGGATTCGGCATATTCTTCAGTCGTTTTCTGCCGGTTTCTCTCCTTTTCTCCGTCAGATTGAGCCGCAATAAACTTTAGGCTTGATATACCGAAGAGCAGCGCCGTTTTACTCCGTCTTCCTTTCCCGTCATCCTTAATTTCAGTCGGGGGTGGCGGATACGTTCTGTTTTTACCTCCGATCGTCCCAAATCCGGGGGGACGTCTCGCCCGTTGAACCGAAAGCCCGCAACGAAATATTCTGTCTTCAAAGCCGAGCGTCCCCAGACCGAAAGAGAGTAGGAGGTCGGGACAAAAAATAAATAAATAAAAAAGGGATGCAACACGAGGACTTCCCAGGAGGTCACCCATCCTAGTACTACACTCGCCAGACCACGCTTAACTGCGGAGTTCTGATGGGATCCGGGGCTTTAGTGCTGGCATGGTCGCATTTGAAAGGCCTGGGTCGCCATACTCTTTTATTCTCTTCCGGGCCGCGACGGATTCGGCAAATTCTTCATTCGTTGTCTGCCGGTTTCTTTCATTTTCTCCCTCAAATTGAGCCACAATAAGCGTTAGGCTGGATATACCGAAGACCAGCGCCGTTTTACTCCGTCTTCCTTGCCCGTCGTCCGTAATTTGAGTCGGGGGTGGCGGATACGTACTGGTTTTACCTCCGATCGTCCCGGTGGGGAGTCTCGCCCGTTGAATGAAATCCCGCAACGAAATATTTTGTCTTTAAAGCCGAGCGTCCCCAGACCGAAAAACAGTAGGAGGTCGGGACAGAAAATAAATAAATAAAAAGTGGATGCAACACGAGGACTTCCCAGGAGGTCACCTATCCTAGTACTACTCTCGTCTAAGCACGCTTAACTGCGGAGTTCTGATGGGTTCCGGTGCTTTAGTTCTGGTATGGTCGCATCCGAAATGCCTGGGTCGCCATAATCTTTTATTCTCTTCCGGGCCACGACGGATTCGGCATATTCTTCATTTGTTGTCTGTGTAAGTCTACGTTAGCGCCCCGGCCGTCTACAGACGCCAAATGCGGAACAAAAACTTTTTAACTGGCGCTATCGTATACTTTAACCCGGATCTGCCATTATTGCTAAACTAACAAACTGTAAAGAGTGTAGAAAGGTTATACCGAACGATCCGAGTCCTTCGTTCTTTAACCATCATCCCACGCTCCGTTGCGGCTGCTCCGATCTCATCGATCTCCAATATGCTCGTCTAGGTGGCACCACATCACTGATTCTTTAAACGGGCTCCCGCCTCTGACTCGAGGCAACTCGGTCGTCAAGTTTGCTAAAAGAAACGACCAAGAATGATGTAGAAAATGAGTAGATGACTTTGTCTCACTTCGTCCAAGTCCGTGGACGATCGGTTAATGAAGTTGCCGAGGGAATCGGGTGATGGAATGAAATGAGCTGTGAATTCCATACACCCCAAAATCTATCATAATCTTTTCAAGTGAAACATCAAGTGTGAGGAGGAGGAGAGGGGGCCGGCCATATATATGCAAAGAGGGAGGTGAGTGTAGGAGAGGGGGAGGTAACCATAAGAAAATATCATGAAGAAATATCCTTAAGTAAACAAAACTCATTAATGAAATGAATGACTCACTAAACCTAGTCATCCATTCATTAATGCAACCAATGAAAACACAACACCATTTAACCTAGTCATCACCTTCTAGAACCTTCTAGAAGCATGACTCACTCTCATCCAAGAAAAGATAAATCCGCCTTTAACCAAATGTTAAAAGACGGCTGATAGAAAACTGGAAACTGGCAACTTCCAAAAGTGATCCTGAAACAACTTTCAGGATAACCCCGTAACTGTATAAAAATACCCGCATTTGTATTACGACCGAATACAAATGCAACTGAGACAAAGATATTATACCTACTCAATACAATACTCGGATCCGGCTTAAACCAAAGCCGACCAGTATCATCTGCCCGAAAAATAACACGTGCGTAAACGCACGTGCATTTTCCGAACCCTGCCATAAAACCATACGGCCTGTACAACGTTTCGCCCGAACTTGGGAAACAGTCTGTGGGGGACTCTAATGACTCGTCAGTACCCTGGCAGTGGGTTTAACCACAAACCGTCAGCGGCACTAGCAATGCGTAACGGCTGCCCATGGACTGACCTCAAGGGAGACCGATGAGCGAACTCATCCGGAAACCCTACTGAGCCTAACAGTGACAATGTATATACAGTCCGGTCCGTTCGTCTATGAGTATCGCATATCTGCCTAGGGGGCTAGTAACATCAGACCCCCAATAGCAGTATAAGTCGTGTCGGAGTGAAGCCCAATAACACCCTGAGATACTACTGGAGTACCTACCAGTAAATCTCCTGCCATGGCCATGGACTTTGTGTAATGGATCTCCTAGACACAGCACGACCTCGTCCCCAATACCGGGAGAGACGAATCCCCTGCCGATCCGCTCACGTGCCTCCATATGGCTCGGGACTGTACCCAAAAACTACCTGTTTGCACGACTCCTTTGAGCCGTGGTAGGGTAGAAATCAAAGCACAGTGGGAACTCACACGAGACAAATGACGACCTCAGGTCGATGAACTAACCTTTACACATGTCACCAGGGAACTGCTATCTGACGATAGGTATAGTACTAACTAGCAGATTCCCGGCGAGTCCTGTCCGGTGTACTCATAACCCAATGAGCACCTGTATACATCTTAGGTGATCCAACTGACACCAGTGGCTTGTGAGACCGGCCACCGCCCCTCGTCGGGGTCTCGACTGTACACACTAGTCTACTCCGGAGTATCGATGCCCTGTCTCAAAACTCCCACGACTAGGGACCACAATTAAGGATATGCGTATAAACCACCCAACTCTCATGTATATGATCGCCATCATACTGTTGGTGGTAAAACAAGATCCTAAGGGCTCTATCAAAGTGTAACATGTAATCAGTCACCTGAACATGTACACGACTGATAAAGGAAAACCAGATAGCATACTATCATCTCGAGTAAGACTGTCCTACCGGTATAGATCCTCCGCAATCATTGCAATCACGTACCTGCGATCCAATAATTGACTATGAGGGCACTATCTCCAACAATCTCCCACTTGCACTCAAGGCTAATTATTGCGATGTCGACTACTCACAGCCCGTGTGAAAACGAACATCCAACTCCTCTACTAATCAGTTTCACAAAGCCTGTCTGTAAAACTATTGTGTTTGAGAAATAGCCTCAGTGAGTGGATGCGCCTAGATGTTTCTTTCAATATCTCTCTTAATCTCAAGTTCGCGGAGAAAGCCATCTCCCGAATTGAGTAATACCTGTCTTAGAATATGTCTGGATATCTGATGGGACCAAGTTCATAAATGAACTCCAAACCCAAACTTCTTAGACTGTATCGATCACTGAATTTAATCAGTATCCGGCACCATGCCTCCCACAGTATCCTCTTGGACCACCTGTCCATAATACTGTCCCTCTTCGTCAGAGGGAAAACTATAACTCTGACAATCACTCTGTCATCCATGTCACCTTTGAAGCCTGGAATGATAATCGTTTCCCGAAGGAGGCTGCTGTTATCAAATCCGTAGAACATGTACTTATGTTCTAAAACTGCTTCCTTATGTTTCTCCAGGATTGGATTAATTCAAACTTATCGCATCTAGTGCAAAAACAACATCTGGTGTGGTACTTGACATCTCACGATTGACTCAATTGCCTAAGCAAGTGATCTGTCAATCATGCACATCCCTCTCCCCTTTAGTCTATACGACACCTTTAGAGAGGGTGACTCCATCACCTGCAGGTACACTACCATGCTAGGAGTCAACTATTCCAAAAACCATTAGAATATCTGTCAAAGTACCCACATTGGGAAACTACCCAAATCTAGATCTAAAACTATAGATCTAGAAACCAGAATGTCAAATATTATATCCATATCCTGTCTGGAGAAACAACTGTGTGACGACCACAGTACAACCGATCGTAGTATATGAATTTTACTTCATACTCTGTGTATGTCATCCAGATACCATGACATCACGCCTTACTACCTTCTTAACAGATCCATCCCCTATTCTGATTGAAGTCAAAACCATGACTGTCACATCAAAAATAGATGATCTATCTCCGCTATAACTGCTGTAGTCTATAAATAGACATAAGCATCTTGCCCACTATGCTTCCGCCGCTCCCACTGACTACGACAACCCTCCTATCGGGTCTCATAGCCTGGAACAACAGTAGTGTCAAGTCTGGGTAGATAAGAACCTCCCTGTCACCGTTCTTGAGGCTACCGAAGTACCTCTCGGGTGTCTGAGGTTACCCACCAAATCTGCGGAGTGGCTATTGGAATGTCAAACCTGATTGAATATATAGGTCCTATTAAATTTTCCGTAATCGTTCGCGGTTCTGGAATCACTTCCAGTTCTACCATACTCCCACTACTGTTTTCTGAAAAAGATCCATTTTACTAAAACTGTGGCGAGTCAAGAACAATATCACTATTGATCTTCCAAATGGTTGAATATCAACCCTCGTCATAGCCAGGGTCAACCCACAAACAGCCATTACAGAAACGTGCCCTGAGTTATCCAGAGTCTGGTTTTAAGCATAAGCTGGACAACTCCCCGTACCTTAACATCTTTTAAAGTACGAACCATTCTATATCCAATATAGAAACTTTGGCACTAATTTAATTGGAACCAGATTCAAATCATGCAGCTGTCTCCAGTGCATATCAAATTAATGGAAAGAGGCTAATCAGCATTACTCAACTTAGGAATCCTTCCATTTATGAGTAACCTGAAAGAGAAACAAGTTTCTCAAAAACCAATACTATCATCTGAATACCTATCACAAGAATCTACATCTTCGATCTCTTTGAAGAATCCCGATACTTGTTACACGTGGTTCTCTACTTTATTCTTATACCCACAACTTCTCAAAACTTAGACATTGTATTTCTACGAAACACTTGTCTAAATACTAGAGAAGTTATAAGTAAACAGAACATAGTACGAGGACCTACCCCTTTGTCCTGATGGATACTTGGACAACATACAATACTCTGTATAAGTCCGCTGAGTTGAACAACTCAAAACTTGTGCGTCGTAGGTTGGAAACTGTACCCTGGCGATTTCCTCTAATATCACCAATTACAACGAATTCCGATATAATGAGGATGATCACCTAATTCCCAATATCTTACTCCCACTCATCATCTGTAAAACCATACAGATATGAGAATGAAACCTGGTAAATACATACCCTTGGAGTAAGTATCCAATCGGGAAAACAGTTTTCTTTTAACAATGCACTGAAACATGAAAATGTTTCGTAGGGGTATCCTGGTATTCACAGCAATGCCTCTTCCATAATCCAATTCATGACTTCAACCATATATTTTATTGCCATCTCTCCAAATCCCTTTATTTGTCTTTAGTCATTACCTTCTGTACACCATCGTTAGGCTAAATGGTTTTCTTCCTTCCCTACCGTTCGGCACCAGCCTATGGTTTGGAAGAAGACTATCCAGTAAGCATAATAGGTGTACCCTCCTAAACCAAGGAGTTCTCGCATCTTGAGAGAAGGTGATGATAAAAGACATCTGAATAATACCTTATTCCTTTAAAGGTGAAATAGGAGTGGCGATGAAGTACGCGGTTTGGTCGTGAATGATATCAGTCGCAATTTACTTTGCCCTCTTTCTAATCCCTTTATTTTGTCTTTACATATTACCTTCTGCACACCCTACTTAGGCTAATTGGTTTTCTTCATTCCCTACCTTTCGGCACCAGCCTATGGTTTGGAATAAGACTATCCAATAAGCGTAATAGGTGTACTCTCCTAAACCAAGGAGCTCTCGCAACCTGAGAGAAGGTGATAATAAAAGACAACTGAATAAACTAATTCTTTTTCTCCTGAACCTGGATCCATCCTCGAAGAGGTCCCTTTGAGTTCGTATATAACCATACGATGGATCTATCTAATGGAAGTGGATATCCGTAGTAATACGGGTATTCTGAGAAATTCAAAGGGTAAAAGAAGGAGTGGCAATGACTTATGCAACTTAGACAATCCAAAAGCCAGTATTTTAAGAAGGTTCGGTCAACTTAGTCACTGAGTCATAGTCTAGGGTCGGTCAAAGGTAGCTGCCAAAGAGAAAGAGAAAAGAAACACTCTGCGTGCACTCCAACCTAGATCAGAATGGTTATCACTTTATCTAATCCGGAAACCTCCCGCTGTCCTGTCAAATTCTCCTCCAAACCTAAAGAAGAATCAATCGGGATCACCCGAAGAGTAAACCAACTCATCAGTGGGAATCGGGATCCAACTCTCATCGCATGATAACGTGATGGAATGCATCCACGTTACTCATACTCCAGAAGGTATGCGCATACTTGGCAAGTTTCAGTTTCTTTAGAAACTCCCGATATGATTTATGCCCCATGCTCTTATGACCTTGGCGTATATCAACAAATCATAAGTCACATGTTAAGTTCTGCCCGTCATTATCTTGTTAATTTGAACCCACCCGTACATACCCTTGACGTATGCCAACAAGGCAATACGACTGTCCCAAACCAACTCATCTATCTATGCAACAAATGAATACCCAGCAGCTACCAAACACTATGCCTTGACGTATGCCAACAAACATAGCTTGAATACTACTGACCATCCATAAGAAACGATGGAGGGCTACGGCTGGTTTTTGGAGAAAAACCTTTAACGTAGTGAACTTGATATCGCTGAAGGAACCTGATAGCTTTTTAAAATATAGTGGCGAAAACCTTTTGCTAAAGAGGTCACTCCCGGTAAAGGGATCTCGGCTCTTTCCTCGTGGAATGAGGTGCAGGATATCCCACTGAATACCGCTATGAAAAGAAACATGTAATCGACTATAGTGAAGTTATTACCCCGACGCAAACTTCTGCCCAAGGGGTCAGTCCCGGTGAAGGGATATCGGCCCTTGCCCCGTCGAATGAGGTGCAGGATATTCCACTGAATACCGCTATGCATAACAAAAGGAAACGTCTTTGAAATAACACTTTTTAAATTTGTTCCAACAACTGTAAATAGGTTTGCTTTACTTTGCATTGATCAGAATCAACGCAGTCCTATCAATCAATCACCCCAGAAAAGAACGAAAATAAAATGTACGTATATGCCATCCGCATTCGTCACTGGGTCCCGTCATCACCCGTTAGGTTACTTAACGAACGACAGAGCGGGGACTGGACTAGCGCGGGTGTAAAACATATACAACATCTAATAGTATATAAACCAATATACAATAATCGCTCCAGGCGTGATAATATGCAACATTACAGAAAAGTAATAAGCATCACAGAACAATACAGATAATCTGGGATCCCCGAGTTTCACAGAGCCGCTGCTGAAACTCGACGTTCCCCTGTCGTATGGATAGCCTGTGCATGAAACCTAGACCCCTACGGGTGCGGCAAGTTACCCGCCAAAACCTGAAGCGAGGCAGCCCCCTTACAGCATAGTGAATGGACCACCCAGCACTTCACGGAATCCGATAATCTTGGGCACCCCTCCTTGGGTCAACCTGTACGCCCTACGAGTGCGGCGAATAGTCTGCCAATTCTAGAGTGGGGCCCCTCTGCCTCTCAAAGCCATGAGATGCGGACCCGTTGCCCCTCCAGAACCCGGCTATCCGTGCACTCCGTCGCGGGGCAAAACCTAGTACAGTAATGAAAAATAGTACAACAGGTACATCGACCGCAACCTGGTCGTTCCCCAAAAGAATATTATACAACAGGCAGTGACGGTAGTCCACAAGTTGGACGCTCGCCCCGCAATATCAAATGTACAAATAAACTCAAACTGCACTACCATTGCACACTGCTATCCACCACGACAAATCCGCAACATCACAGCACAACACAGAACATCAACGCGAATGTCACGTTCGCAAACCCGTCTAAAAGAACTATAGCAATCAGACGCGGTTTACCGATCAAATGACATTCCCGGTCGGAGATATAATGTAAGCACTGCAATCTAACATATTTAAATTTCGATCGACCAAATATCACAAAGTGGGCCCCACGCAAATCTGCTGAACAGTAATAAAATCTGGGCCCAAAAGATATATACCAAAAACCCCAACTTCCAGAGAAGAATACACTGTACAAATTTGGGGGCATGATCGCTCAGAACGGCCGTGGATGCGCGGCCAAACCATGGGTTTGGCCACATTTCCGCGGCAGTCTTGTCAATTCACGTGCCCAAATTTGTACGGCGTTCTTATAAAACCCTGCACAGTTTTCTGAGATGTGTAGAATAATTTTAGGACATCATTTAAAATCTACAGAAACTGTGAAAATGGAAAAATACGGTTTTTAATTTCCGGTTCGATCGATGTTTTAAACACGTTAGCACAAGTTAGTATAGCAAAATGGTGAGGCTCTGATACCACTGTAAGTCTACGTTAGCGCCCCGGCCGTCTACAGACGCCAAATGCGGAACAAAAACTTTTTAACTGGCGCTATCGTATACTTTAACCCGGATATGCCATTATTGCTAAACTAACAAACTGTAAAGAGTGTAGAAAGGTTATACCGAACGATCCGAGTCCTTCGTTCTTTAACCATCATCCCACGCTCCGTTGCGGCTGCTCCGATCTCATCGATCTCCAATATGCTCGTCTAGGTGGCACCACATCACTGATTCTTTAAACGGGCTCCCGCCTCTGACTCGAGGCAACTCGGTCGTCAAGTTTGCTAAAAGAAACGACCAAGAATGATGTAGAAAATGAGTAGATGACTTTGTCTCACTTCGTCCAAGTCCGTGGACGATCGGTTAATGAAGTTGCCGAGGGAATCGGGTGATGGAATGAAATGAGCTGTGAATTCCATACACCACAAAACCTATCATAATCTTTTCAAGTGAAACATCAAGTGTGAGGAGGAGGAGAGGGGGCCGGCCATATATATGCAAAGAGGGAGGTGAGTGTAGGAGAGGGGGAGGTAACCATAAGAAAATAACATGAAGAAATATCCTTAAGTAAACAAAACTCATTAATGAAATGAATGACTCACTAAACCTAGTCATCCATTCATTAATGCAACCAATGAAAACACAACACCATTTAACCTAGTCATCACCTTATAGAACCTTCTAGAAGCATGACTCACTCTCATCCAAGAAAAGATAAATCCGCCTTTAACCAAATGTTAAAAGACGGCTGATAGAAAACTGGAAACTGGCAACTTCCAAAAGTGATCCTGAAACAACTTTCAGGATAACCCCGTAACTGTATAAAAATACCCGCATTTGTATTACGACCGAATACAAATGCAACTAAGACAAAGATATTATACCTACTCAATACAATACTCGGATCCGGCTTAAACCAAAGCCGACCAGTATCATCTGCCCGAAAAATAACACGTGCGTAAACGCACGTGCATTTTCCGAACCCTGCCATAAAACCATACGGCCTCTACAACGTTTCGCCCGAACTTGGGAAACTGTCTATGGGGGACTCTAATGACTCGTCAGTACCCTGGCAGTGGGTTTAACCGCAAACCGTCAGCGGCACTAGCAATGCGTAACGGCTGCCCATGGACTGACCTCAAGGGAGGCCGATGAGCGAACTTATCCGGAAACCCTACGGAGCCTAACAGTGACAATGTATATACAGTCCGGTCCGTTCGTCTATGAGTATCGCATATCTGCCTAGGGGGCTAGTAACGTCAGACCCCCAATAGCAGTATAAGTCGTGTCGGAGTGAAGCCCAATAACACCCTGAGATACTACTGGAGTACCTACCAGTAAATCTCCTGCCATGGCCATGGACTTTGTGTAATGGCTCTCCTAGACACAGCACAACCTCGCCCCCAATACCGGGAGAGACGAATCCCCTGCCGATCCGCTCACGTGCCTCCATATGGCTCGGGACTGTACCCAAAAACTACCTGTTTGCACGACTCCTTTGAGCCGTGGTAGGGTAGAAATCAAAGCACAGTGGGAACTCACACGAGACAAATGACGACCTCAGGTCGATGAACTAACCTGTACACATGTCACCAGGGAACTGCTATCTGACGATAGGTATAGTACTAACTAGCAGATTCCCGGCGAGTCCTGTCCGGTGTACTCATAACCCAATGAGCACCTGTATACATCTTAGGTGATCCAACTGACACCAGTGGCTTGTGAGACCGGCCACCGCCCCTCGTCGGGGTCTCGACTGTACACACTAGTCTACTCCGGAGTATCGATGCCCTGTCTCGAAACTCCCACGACTAGGGACCACAATTAAGGATATGCGTATAAACCACCCAACTCTCACGTATATGATCGCCATCATACTGTTGGTGGTAAAGCAAGATCCTAAGGGCTCTATCAAAGTGTAACATGTAATCAGTCACCTGAACATGTACATGACTGATAAAGGCAAACCAGATAGCATACTATCATCTCGAGTAAGACTGTCCTACCGGTATAGATCCTCCGCAATCATTGCAATCACGTACCTGCGATCCAATAATTGACTATGAGGGCACTATCTCCAACAGTCTGGCGGTTTCTCTTTTTTTCTCCGTCAGATTGAGCCGCAATAAACGTTAGGCTGGATATACCGAACACCAGCGCCGTTTTACTCCGTCTTCCTTGCCCGTCGTCCTTAATTTCAGTCGGGGGTGGCGGATACGTTCTGTTTTTACCTCCGATCGTCCCAAATCCGGGGGAGACATCTCGACCGTTAAACCGAAAGCCCGCAACGAAATATTCTGTCATCAAAGCCGAGCGTCCCCAGACCGAAAGAGAGTAGGAGGTCGGGACAGAAAATAAATAAATAAAAACGGGATGCAACACGAGGACTTCCCATGAGGTCACCCATCCTAGAACTACTCTCGTCATATCACGCTTAACTGTGGAGTTCTGATGGGATCCGGTGCTTTAGTGGTGGTATGGTCGCATCCAAAAGGCTTGGGTCGCCATACTCTTTTATTCTCTTCCGGGCCGCGACGGATTCGGCATATTCTTCATTCGTTGTCTGCCGGTTTCTCTCCTTTTCTCCGTCAGATTGAGCCGCACTAAACGTTAGGCTAGATATACGGAAGACCAGCGCCGTTTTACTCCGTCTTCCTTGCCCGTCGTCCTTAATTTCAGTCGGGGGTGGCGGATACGTTCTGTTTTTACCTCCGATCGTCCCAAATCCGGGGGGGTGGACGTCTCGCCCGTTTAACCGAAAGCCCACAACGAAATATTCTGTCTTCAAAGCCGAGCGTCCCCAGACCGAAAGAGAGTAGGAGGTCGGGACAGAAAATAAATAAATAAAAAGGGGATGCAACACGAGGACTTCCCAGGAGGTCACCTATCCTAGTACTACTATCGCCCAAGCACGCTTAACTGCGGAGTTCTGATGGGATCCGGTGCTTTAGTGCTGGTATGGTCGCATCTGAAAGGCATAGGTCGCCATACTCTTTTATTCTCTTCCGGGACGCGACGGATTCGCCATATTCTTCATTCGTTGTCTGCCGGTTTCTCTCATTTTCTCCGTCAGATTGAGCCGCAATAAACTGTAACATTTGGAAGATTTAGAAACAAATAAAATTAATTAAATTAATAATAATTTGATAAATCACAAAACGGTTAAAATCAAATAAGTCAATCTTCATAAGTTATATGTAATACAAATTAAATCAAAATTTTTATATGCAAAATAAATAAGTTATAAGGGTTTTAATGATAAATTTAGCTTCATTTTAATAAAATGTGTGTTTTATAATAAGTTAAGTTGTGAGGGGTTAATTTGTAAAGTTTAAGTTTTTATGCAAAATAGGGTATTGTTAAGGGTTTAAGTGAAAGTAGATGAAATCATTTCAGTTCTGAAAATATAATTAAATTAAACAAAAATTTGAAGATAATGCAAAAACACCTCATGCTTGCATGCAACCTCTCATCTCACACCTCCTCCTTGCATGAAACAAGCACACTTCAACCCTTGACGCCTCCTCCTTCACCCTATCCTTTCCTCCTCTCATATATATAGCTCCTTTTCAGTTCAACTTCAAATTAAAATTCAAATGAATTAAAAGAAAAGAAAAGTTAAAAGAGAAAAGAAAGAACAACAAGAAGAAGAAGAAGAAGGTGCTTTGTTCTTGAGTGTTGTTCATCATCAAGTTAGGAAGGACTTAGCATCTTGGAGGGTTATTCCTACAGCATTATAGGAGGGTAAAATCCTTAATCACAGTAGAGATAAAGCTCTGTAGTTAGTTAACTAAATTTTAGCTAAGTCACATAATATCGTATTTTAGTTAAAATTAAGCTCTGTTAAAATCTGCTAATATTTATAAGATAATTAATTGAACTAAACAGAGTTAAAATGATATAGGTAACAACTAGAGTAAACCACAAGACCACGACACCAAGGGGCCGGTTTTGGGCCGGCGGCCATACAAGGAAATCCGGCGTCGCCGGCCATGGGGAGGACTTTGTGGGTTTTCTCTGTTGGGTAGTTTACAGTACACAATTTTGAATATTTTGGTGTTGTTTAATTAAATTAGTTTCACAGTAGTTAAAATCTGGGAACATATATCGGAAAAGGTAATTCAAAACACTATATACGATACGACTAAAACACGTCGCGTTTTATATTTTGTAACAGTGCAGATTGAGGTTAAAATCCAGCAAGATTAAGTGTTTAAGAACTTGATATAATCGAATAGTATGTAACTTGTAAGTAGGAAAGGGTGTTTTTCATTTCCGACATATCGGAATAGCCGTGTTTCTTATATGCGTTAAATTGTAAATTTAGATTCGGATACGAGAAATTCAGAAGCAACAAGAAAAGGGAAAGGATTAGCAATTCCGGAGTAGATTCGACCTTTCCGGTGAGTAGACTAAATATCTACCGGGGAATTTTGTAAAGATGGCGTATTTCGCCCGTAATTTTATTTAACTTAATGTTATATATTGTTATGCCCAATTGATAAATTACATTCATTATATACACATATAACTTGCTTAGTTGTTAGAACACTTCACAATTATCGATGAGTCATACCATGTGCACATCTTACATGCTACACACACCTCATCGATATTGCTATGTCACTTACACTTAAACATCATACTTGTTAAAATGAATTTATATCGTATTTCACATATCAATAGTAGTAGTAAATTGCAATGTTTACATTATGTTACCATATGCGTATTTCTGTGTTATATATGAGGTAACTGCAGAATTGAGGATTTATGGTTTTGAGTTTTGAATAATATTACATAAATCCAGAGTTTTCATGATTGATGTGTCATGTCCACCATGAGATGTTTTCTGTTTTGGTTTTATTCCGGACCGAGTGGGGGAGATATACGGTCGCGGATTTTACGTTATCCATACTGAGTGGGGGAGATATACAGTTGGATACATGGTGGACCCGGTCGAGACCGAGGGGCAGGATAGCCGTATTGAGACGGGGGAGCCTAGCGAGGTTACTCGATACCGGAGTTAGTGATAAATATACGGCGTGTATCTAGATGATAACGACCGGTATTGTTGATTCAGGATCATTCGGGGAATGATGCCTATATGAAATGGAAGTTTTGTGTCGTTGACGGACACTGAGAAATGATTTTATTGAGTTGAGATTTCCCTAGTATCAGGAGATTTATTGTTGAATTTCACATATACTCATACCTCATTTTGATTCATATTTCTGTAGTATGATTGTCATATTTACTTTATTCACCGTTATATGTTAGTCATATTCACTGAGTTGGCAACTCACCCCCGTTGTGCCACAGTTCCTTGCAGGGATAGAGTGGACGGGTAGCTGCGAGGCAGAGCTACATTTGCAGTTGTATTTCATCTTTTGATAGGTAGGTTACATGTGTAGTAACCTTCCTTTTTGATTTTGTATTTGTATCTAGAAAGTCTCCATCAAACCTGTATTTTGACTTAGAATGAGAGATTATATATATATATATGGACAGTTGAGATCATTTGGTCAGTATATCATAGTTTCTTTCTTTATGAGATTCATAGTGATGTTCTATATGTTTATATTCATGTTCATTGTTAATATTGTTGATTCCAAATAGGAATACAACTAAACTTAACCTTTATTAGTTGTTTAATAAATTAACCTCATAAATTGGTATTTTTACTTGAAAACAAAATTTTCTTAAATAATTCCGCATTAAGGTATTATGATCTTGGTTTTCGGCTTACTTGGACTTTGTGCATATCTTTAGATATGATACAATCTAAGTGCCGGTCACATCCACACTTGGGTCGTAACAAGCTCCACGGTGTGAGACATTTTTCTAAGTTTGATTTGGGATCAGGTCATCATTAGTTGCGGGTTCGGAATGATGACATTCCGAAGACTGCTTTTTGTGCGCGCTACGGGTCCTCGTGTTGCATCCCCTTTTTATTTATTTATTTTCTGTCCCGACCTCCTACTCTCTTTCGGTCTGGGGACGCTCGGCTTTGAGGACGGAATATTTCGTTGTGGGGATTTCGGTTCAACGAGCGAGACGCCCCCCCTCCCTCCCGAATTTGGGACGATTGGAGTCGGAGGGAAAAAAACAGAACGTATCCGCCGTTCCAGACTGAAATTAAGGAGGACGGGAAAGGAAGACGGAGTAAAAGGGCGCTGGTCTTCGGTATATCCAGCCTAACGTTTATTGCGGCACAATCTGACGGAGAAAAGGAGAGAAACCGGCAGACAACGAATGAAGAATATGCCGAATCCGACGCGGCCAGGAAGGGAATAAAAGAGAATGGCGACCAAGGCCTTTCGGATGCGACCATACCAGCACTAAAGCACCGGATCCCATCAGAACTCCGCAGTTAAGCGTGCTTGGGCGAGAGTAGTACTAGGATGGGTGACCTCATGGGAAGTCCTCGTGTTGCATCCCCTTTTTATTTATTTATTTTCTGTCCCGACCTCCTACTCTCTTTCGGTCTGGGGACGCTCGGCTTTGAGGACGGAATATTTCGTTGCGGGGATTTCGGTTCAACGAGCGAGACGCCCCCCTCCCTCCCGGATTTGGGACGATCGGAGTCGGAGGGGAAAAAACAGAACGTATCCGCCGTCCCAGACTGAAATTAAGGAGGACGGGAAAGGAAGACGGAGTAAAAGGGCGCTGGTCTTCGGTATATCCAACCTAGCGTTTATTCCGGCTCAATCTGACGGAGAAAAGGAAAGAAACCGGCAGAAAACGAATGAAGAATATGCCGAATTCGACGCGGCCAGGAAGGGAATAAAAGAGAATGGCGACCCAGGCCTTTCGGATCCGACCATACCAGCACTAAAGCACCGGATCCCATCAGAACTCCGCAGTTAAGCGTGCTTGGGCGAGAGTAGTACTAGGATGGGTGACCTCCTGGGAAGTCCTCGTGTTGCATCCCCTTTTTATTTATTTATTTTCTGTCCCGACCTCCTACTCTCTTTCGGTCTGGGGACGCTCGGCTTTGAGGACGGAATATTTCGTTGCGGGGATTTTGGTTCAACGAGCGAGACGCCCCCCCTCCCGGATTTGGGACGATCGGAGTCGGAGAGGAAAAAACAGAACGTATCCTCTGTCCCAGACTGAAATTAAGGAGGACGGGAAAGGAAGACGGAGTAAAAGGGCACTGGTCTTCGGTATATCCATCCTAACGTTTATTGCGGCTCAATCTGACGGAGAAAAGGAGAGAAACCGGCAGACAACGAATGAAGAATATGCCGAATCCGACGCGGCCAGGAAGGGAATAAAAGAGAATGGCGACCCAGGCCGTTCGGATGCGACCATACCTGCACAAAAGCACCGGATCCCATCAGAACTCCGCAGTTAAGCGTGCTTGGGCGAGAGTAGTACTAGGATGGGTGACCTCCTGGGAAGTCCTCGTGTTGCATCCCTTTTTTATTTATTTATTTTCTGTCCCGACCTCCAACTCTCTTTCGGTCTGGGGACGCTCGGCTTTGAGGATGGAATATTTCGTTGCGGGATTTCGGTTCAACGGGCGAGACGCCCCCCCTCCCTCCCGGATTTGGGTCGATCGGAGTCGGAGGGGAAAAAACAGAACGTATCCGCCGTCCCAGACTGAAATTAAGGAGGACGGGAAAGGAAGACGGAGTAAAAGGGCGCTGGTCTTCGGTATATCCAGCCTAACGTTTATTGCGGCTCAATCTGACGGAGAAAAGGAGAGAAACCGGCAGACAACGAATGAAGAATATGTCGAATCCGACGCGGCCAGGAAGGGAATAAAAGAGAATGGCGACCCAGGCCTTTCGGATGCGACCATACCAGCACTAAAGCACCGGATCCTATCAGAACTCCGTAGTGAAGCGTGCTTGGGCGAGAGTGGTACTAGGATGGGTGACCTCCTGGGAAGTCCTCGTGTTGCATCCCCTTTTTATTTATTTATTTTCTGTCCAGACCTCCTACTCTCTTTCGGTCTGGGGACGCTCGGCTTTGAGGACGGAATATTTCGTTGCGGGATTCGGTTCAACGGGCGAGACGCCCCCCCTCCCTCCCGGATTTGGGACGATCGGAGTCGGAGGGGAAGTCTTCGTGTTGCATCCCCTTTTTATTTATTTATTTTCTGTCCCGACCTCCTACTCTCTTTCGGTCTGGGGACGCTCGGCTTTGAGGACGGAATATTTCGTTGCTGGATTTCGGTTCAACGGGCGAAACGCCCCCCCTCCCTCCCGGATTTGGGACAATCGGAGTCGGAGGGGAAAAAACAGAACGTATCCGCCGCCCCAGACTAAAATTAAGGAAGACGGGAAAGGAAGACGGAGTAAAAGTGCGCTGGTCTTCGGTATATCCAGCCTAACGTTTATTGCGGCTCAATCTGACGGAGAAAAGGAGAGAAACCGGCAGACAACGAATGAAGAATATGCCGAATCCGACGCGGCCAGGAAGGGAATAAAAGAGAATGGCGACCCAGGCCTTTCGGATGCGACCATACCAGTACTAAAGCACCGGATCCCATCAGAACTCCGTAGTTAAGCGTGCTTGGGCGAGAGTAGTACTAGGATGGGTGACCTCCTGGGAAGTCCTTGTGTTCATCCCCTTTTTATTTATTTATTTTCTGTCCCGACCTCCTACTCTCTTTCGGTCTGGGGACGCTCGGCTTTGAGGACGGAATATTTCGTTGCGGGATTTCGGTTCAACGGGCGAGACGCCCCCCACCCTCCCGGATTTGGGACGATCGGAGTCGGAGGGGAAAAAACAGAACGTATCCGCCGTCCCAGACTGAAATTAAGGAGGACGGGAAAGGAAGACGGAGTAAAAGGGCGCTGGTCTTCGGTATATCCAGTCTAATGTTTATTGCGGCTCAATCTGACAGAGAAAAGGAGAGAAACCGGCAGACAACGAAAGAAGAATATGCCGAATCCGACACGGCCAGGAAGGGAATAAAAGAGAATGGCGACCCAAGCCTTTCGGATGCGACCATACCAGCACTAAACCACCGGATCCCATCAGAACTCCGCATTTAAGCGTGCTTGGGAGAGAGTAGTACTATGATGGGTGACCTCCTGGGAAGTCCTCGTGTGTTGCATCCACTTTTTATTTATTTATTTTCTGTCCCGACCTTCTACTCTCTTTCGGTCTGGGGACGCTCGGCTTTGTGGACGGAATATTTCGTTGCGGGATTTCGGTTCAACGGGCGAGACGCCCCCCCTCCCTCCCGGATTTGGGACGATCGGAGTCGGAGGGGAAAAAACAGAACGTATCCGCCGCCCCAGACCTAAATTAAGGAGGACGGGAAAGGAAGACGGAGTAAAAGGGCGCTGGTCTTCGGTATATCCAGCCTAACGTTTATTGCGGCTCAATCTGACGGAGAAAAGGAGAGAAACCGGCAGACAACGAATGAAGAATATGCCGAATCCGACGCGGCCAGGAAAGGAATAAAAGAGAATGGCGACCCAGGCTTTTTGGATGCGACCATACCAGCACTAAAGCACCGGATCCCATCAGAACTCCGCAGTTAAGCGTGCTTGGGCGAGAGTAGTAATAGGATGGGTGACCTCCTGGGAAGTCCTCGTGTTGCATCCCCTTTTTATTTATTTATTTTCTGTCCCGACCTCCTACTCTCTTTCGGTCTGGGGACGCTCGGCTTTGAGGACGGAATATTTCGTTGAGGGATTTCGGTTCAACGGGCGAGACGCCCCCCTCCCTCCCGGATTTGTGACGATCGGAGTCGGAGGGGAAAAAACAGAACGTATCCGCCGTCCCAGACTGAAATTAAGGAGGACGGGAAAGGAAGACGGAGTAAAAGGGCGCTGGTCTTCGGTATATCCAGCCTAACGTTTATTGCGGCTCAATCTGACGGAGAAAAGGAGAGAAAACGGCAGACAACGAATGAAGAATATGCCGAATCCGACGCGGCCGGGAAGGGAATAAAAGAGAATGGCGACCCAAGCCATTCGGATGCGACCATAGCAACACTAAAGCACCGGATCCCATCAGAACTCCGCAGTGAAGCGTGCTTGGGCGAGAGTAGTACTAGGATGGGTAACCTCCTGGGAACTCCTCATGTTGCATCCCCTTTTTATTTATTTATTTTCTGTCCCGACCTCCTACTCTCTTTCGGTCTGGGGACGCTCGGCTTTGAGGACGGAATATTTCGTTGCGGGATTTCGGTTCAACGGGCGAGATGCCCCCCCTCCCTCCCAGATTTGGGACGATCGGAGTCGGAGGGGAAAAAACAGAACGTATCCGCCGCCCCAGACTGAAATTAAGGAGGACGGGAAAGGAAGACGGAGTAAAAGGGCGCTGGTCTTCGGTATATCTAGCCTAACGTTTATTGCGGCTCAATCTGACGGAGAAAAGGAGAGAAACCGGCAGACAACGAATGAAGAATATGCTGAATCCGACGCGGCCAGGAAGGGAATAAAAGCGAATGGCGACCCAGGCCTTTTGGATGCGACCTTACCAGCACTAAAGCACCGGATCCCATCAGAACTCCACAGTTAAGCGTGCTTGGGCGAGAGTAGTACTAGGATGGGTGACCTCCTGGGAAGTCCTCGTGTTGCATCCCCTTTTTATTTATTTATTTTCTGTCACGACCTCCTACTCTCTTTCGGTCTGGGGACGCTCGACTTTGAGGACGGAATATTTCATTGCGGGATTTCGGTTCAACGGGCGAGACGCCCCCCCTCATTCCCGGATTTGGGACGATCAGAGTCGGAGGGGAAAAAACAGAACGTATCCGCCGTCCCAGACTGAAATTAAGGAGGACGGGAAAGGAAGACGGAGTAAAAGGGTGCTGGTCTTCGGTATATCCAGCCTAACGTTTATTGCGGCTCAATCTGACGGAGAAAAGGAGAGAAACCGGCAGACAACGAATGAAGAATATGCCGAATCCGACGCGGCTAGGAAGGGAATAAAAGAGAATGGCGACCCAGGCCTTTCAGACGCTACCGTATCGCGGTAACAACTTTCTTCTTCTCCAGAATTTCACTTCGTGTCGTGGGTGTTTGTTTTGTTTGTGGTTGCCCGTGGATTATATACGGAGACTAATTTATGTCGTCGCCCGTAGGACGTGGATTAATCTAAATCCGTATTTTCTTAGATTTGGGCTCTATTGTTCCAAGTTAGGGACATAGTGGTCCATTGAATGTATGGCCGTCGGGACCCATCACCTCTCTGACGACGTTGAAGGATTACAGTGACAGATGTCAGAGGAGTTCAGAGATGTACCTTTGAACCAAAGTTGATTGGGGGATCTATAGTCCAATTTAGGACTAAAGTCTGTTTGATAGGTTTAAGGATACGTTAGCCATATTTGAGGCTAAGATCAACTTAAACGGGATCGTTTAGATCCGACAAAAGAGCATTTGGGCTATGTTCTTCCAGTTTAGGGACGTAGTGGTCCATTGAATGTATGGCCGTCGGGACCCATCACCTCTCTGACGACGTTGAAGGATTACAACGACAGATGTCAGAGGAGTTCAGAGATATACATTTGAACCAAAGTTGATTGGGGGATCTATAGTCCAATTTGGGACTAAAGTCTGTTTGAAAGGTTTAAGGATACGTTAGCCATATTTGAGGCTAAGATCAACTTAAGCGGGATCGTTTAAATCCGACAAGAGAGCATTTGGGGCTCTATTGTTCCAGTTTAGGGACGTGGTGGTCCATTGCCAGTTTAGGGACGTGGTGGTCCATTGCCAGTTTAGGGACATGGTGGTCCATTGCCAGTTTAGAGACATGGTGGTCCATTGGTTTAAGGACGCTTGAGTCCGTGAGTTTAAGAACGCTTAAGTCCATAGGTTGGTTTAAGAACGCTTAAGTCCATATGCTGGTTTAAGGACGCTTAAGTCCATGAGTTGGTTTAAGGATGCTTAAGTCCATATTGATGTGTGGTTGTCAGGACCCGTCACCTCTCTGACGACGTTGAAGGGTTACAACGACAAATGTCAGAGGAGTTCGGAGATGTACACTTGAACAGGGTGTAAATTGATTTAAGAGAGCAGTTGTGCTCAGCTCAATTTAATTTGAGGACTTACGGCCAGTATTGGGCTAAGTCCAGTTGGGAATATTCAACAATTTTTATTTGTCTGGCCCGTTAGGCCTTTGATTGGGCTCTGCCCTTGTTTAATAATGCATGGCATTTTGTTTGGTCTATTAGACCTTTATTTGGGCTCTACCCTTTTTAAATGATGCACAGCATCTGTTTTGGTCTGACAGACCTTTGTTTGTGCTCTGCATTTTTTAAAATAATGCATGGCATTTTATTTTAGTCTGTTTTAGACTTTTTTCCTTTTAATTGGGCTCTGCCCCTTTTAATAGTGCATAGCACTTTTATTTGGTCTGATAGACCTTTTTATTGGGCTCTGCCCTTGATAATGCCTTGCATTAAATGCTCTGACAGCGCCCCACGTGGCTTGTCGGGCGCTTTGCGCCAATTGAGGAGTGAAAGGCGCAAACTCATATGATGGTGACATGTGTCATGCTCTGGTGAGCGCAAGCGCAGTGCGCTGCAACAGTGCGATGCGCTGTTGAGCTGCTGACACGTGGCGCGCTCTGGTGAGTTGCGCCAACCCAAGAGCGCAATGCTCATTTTTTTTAAAGCGCAAGGCGCAGATTGCTCTAGGGCTGACACGTGGCGCTCTATGGTGGCTTGCGCCAACCCAAGAGTGCAACAGTGCAAATTTTACAAACGCAAGGCACTGTCTTATATTTTGATTAAATTTAGATAAAAGAAAACAAGTTTTTCTTGTTTTCCAGAGAGGTTTTACCTCAAATATCAAGAACCAGTGGTTCATCAAAAGGCAATGCCTTTATTATTATTATATTTTTTTTATTGAAGATCTTTGATCCAGTTCTTAGATCAATGATCTTTTTAGAAGAAACTCTTCTTTTTATTCAAAGGGTTTTACCTTTATTTTTTTGTGAGCTCTTCTCAAAATTTTCTAGTGAAGTTCTGAATATCTCTCTCTGTTTTTTTTTGTTGTTTCTGTGTGTTCATCTCTTTTAGACTTGGAGTCTAGGGGCCTGTAACGCCTTGAAAAGTCATTTTGGTGTTTTCCCGAAAATCGGTGAAAAATTGATATTTTTCCGTAAATCGTCTTTTTTGTTATTTTGCAGTTTAGGCCTAATTATACCTAATTTGGATAGTTAATTGCTAGTTTTTAGTAGCTAATGAGTTACTTTTAAATTTCCGGTCATTTAAAATTTTTCCCTAATTTTTCAATTTTTAATATTATTTTAAGCCGGTAAAAAATACATTAAATTAGCGATAAATACAAATTTAAATGGGCTAATTTTAATCTTTAAAATCATGTTAATTAAAATCTAGTTTGTAATATAATTTTTTAGTATTTTATTTCAAGTTTTAATTGGCTTTTACTATGGGAAACAAAAATATATTTATTTTGAGCTAAAACTTGCAAATATGGTATTGTGGGGGGTCTTTTTGCATCGAATTTCTTTGTAAAACCTCTCTCACTCATTCCTATCCCCTAGGCCGGCCCCACAACCAGCAGCCCAAGAAATTTCCTTACCTCTTTTTGACTTAAAACCATGTGAAGAAGTGTTGTGTTTTAAAAGGGTTAATTTGGAAGTATGTGTACATTGATTTGAAAGGGTTGACTTGGGCATTTTCCCACAACACCCACACCATCCCCATTTCCTCCTCCACAGCCGAAATTCTGCAGTTTACAGCAGCCCCATCCCCCCTCCTTGTATCACCTCTTTTCATCATCAAAGTTCATCCAAAATTGCTCCAAAAATCCACAATTTATTCAAAATTCAAATCAAATCCTTATGCTATCCTTTCTCCTTAGCCATTCTAGCTTGGATCTTGGATGCCAGGAGGCATCTTGGGAGGCAACGTTTCTTGCTAGATCCATAGATCTTGTGGTATAATCCTTACCCATTTAACTTCTTTTGGTTAATTCCTTTATTTGAATGGTTTTAGTGTTAATAGTTTAGCTAATTTCTAGTTTAGGTTTTAAGTTCATGGCTTGAATTTTAACTAGGCTTTTAGAAACCATTAATAGGTTAATTAAGCTATTTTTCTATCTAGTTGTCACACTAACCTAATCAATGGGGTTACTTTGCTTATGTGGCTTCAATTATGCTAATCTAAGTTAATCTAGTGTGAAACTTTGATTGCTATTGCTATTTAGAAAAATCAAGAAAGGGTTTGCTTATGGAAAATAGGTTTTGAAGCATGGTTAATGTGTTGAAAATTTGTGTAGTGTCTATCTAATGGTGTGACTTGGGTGATTATGCTAGATTGTAGTCTTTTTGTCGCAAATCTGCGAAGTTGCACGAATTTGGAAGTCTTTTGTGCTTACTAGTTTTTATTAAAATATTGTGGTGAAGTTTTTGTGTTATCTTGATGATATTTTTAGCATATCCTATGACATTTAGGATGTGTGAGTGCGGAGTTTTGTGTAATCGGGTTTTAGTTTTTCCGGGCATCCCAAAACAACGATTATAGTTAGTTTTTGTGATTTTCGTGTGTGTTCCGCGCACCTTGTGCACGTTGTCCCTAACTCGTGAACATTGATATTTTCGTTTGGGATTTGCGTCGTTACATTATATGTAAACTTATGTTTTGTATTGGTGCAAATTCCAGGTTCGGTCGCGGAGACTTCGGACGCGGCACGAAAAGGAAAGGCGGTGATTGGACATAGCTAGCTGGGGATTCCGGTGAGTAGATGTAACATCTACGGGGGACTATCGTTTGGATGGTGCAAGTCGCCCGATAGTTTAAGTAGTTTAAAGATTTCTAGTGATATTAGTAATTAGGAGTAAATGCTTGCGTAATATCTTGCTACATCCATGCTTTATATTGTCATACATATGTGAACCCACTCTATAGGACACCTGCACCATTGTCAGGGTTTTTATATGCAGCACGAGCACTATTCATGCGTATACACAAGCCCTGATAATTGCCATGCCACGACACTAGATAACTTATAATCTAGAATATTGTCACCATATTTGATACTTAAACCTGTACTATTGCAATAAATCTATAAAATAAAATTGTACAATTGCTACGCATGTGCATGTATATCATTATATCATTTGTTCATGCCTAGTTATTAATCATACATTGAAACCTGAACATTGATACCATATGCATTCATTATCATTGACATATGCACCCATGATGGTTTCTTGAGATTTTATGATATTTCTGGATTTCGGGGGAAAGCCGCAAGATTTACAAACTTATTATCCTTTAAAATATGAAAAGTTGCGGTTTTCTAGTGATGTAAGTGTCGTCCACCATGAGTTTGCTGTGGTTTTCGAGACCCGTTTCGAGGAGTTGGATGAACCGTCTCGGGTATATAGTGGGCCTGGTGAGGTACCCCGGGGCAAGAAGATTGCAGATGATGGAGTTGAGCCTGGCAGGGGATGGATTACCTACCGGTGACTGTTTTGGCACGGCGGATATCCAGAGGATACCGACCGTGTCCGCGAAATGATGAGATATTGATATTTGAGATGGGTCAGCCGGACGGCTGAGGCCAGAGATACTACGATATGGATATATGAGATTTGAGACAGTTTTGAGGTATCGTTGCTGGACACGGATTCTGGTTGATTCTATTGGTATTGTGCTGATATTTCAAAAGAGATTCCTAAAGGTAAAAGATGATTTCTTATACTTACACATGCAGATCACGAGTTGATTCATATTGCATACTTACCTGCTAGTATATTCATATTGCATACATACCTTCTAGTATATTCATGTTGTATACATACCTGCTAGTATATCCTGCCATACCTGTATTATAGATGCTAGGATGCTTGTGTGCATGGTTGCGATAGCCTCTATAGATATTATTTATTACTCACGAGTTGGCAACTCACCCCCGTTGTGCCACAGTCTTTTGCAGGTCCACTCCGTCAGCACAGTAGCGGTGGGCGCACTTGTTTCTTTTGCCTGGACTCGAGGCTTTTGCTCATAGGTGGCTTGTATTATTATTTTGTACCACCTTGTATATTCTTTGTATCTAGAGTACTCCATCTACTGTATCTACCAGTATTGTTGTATATTGACTTAGAGACGAGACTGTGAGATTTGTGGACTTTTCATGCTGTATTTTGGGGTCGAGCTCACTTGAGTCGACATGATATTTTACTGGTGCTTTTTATGTTTATTATGCACATTGTTGATTTACATTGCGTGGGATTTGTGACCGCCTTGTGGCGAAGGGCTAGCTCCCGCTTGGGGATGCCCTTTTTGTTGTATTTATATATATTCTTGTTGTATCCATTTTGGGGGCCAGTATTTACAAAGGAGACTCTGCCGAAATTTTCGGAAAAATTGATATTGTTTTTAAAAAGGCTTGATATGACTTATTTGATAAACTCGCTTTCAATTGATTGGTTTTCCTTCACTCTTCTGCTTATTTGGTTTTGATTTCTGGGCCTTGGCTTACTTATTTTACGGACGCCTTGAGACGTTTCGTAATTTAAGTGCCAGTCACGTTCCGTACCTTTCGGGTCCTGACAAAGTTGGTATCGGAGCGATAGGTTTTACCTTTTTGAGTGTAGGATGACCCTTGGTAAATGAAGTAAGTGACTTAAGCAGGGTAACGTAGCATGCATATGTCCGCGGCATACTTGCAATACGGTACTCCGCCTAGGTGACTTTAGGATATACTTGCTTGAAATTCCTTCTTCAATTCTGTGTATCCTATGATTCTATTGCACTGTTCTTATCATCCTGTTCTTGTAACGGCCACTATGCCGCCGAAGGCTACGAGGGCACAGAGGGTTGCCGCCCGACATGAGATCCGAGCAGGCTCGTCCGAGACGAGGACCGAGCAGGGTGGTGTACCTACGCCTCAGGGACAGACTGATCCGCATTCCCCAGGCCGCATGGACAGGCTGGAGTTTCGTATGGAGGAGCTACGACAGATGATGGGAGGTATGCAGGAGTTACGACAGATGGTGGGATCCTTAGTAGCGGCCAGTCGTGAACCGAGATCGGAGGATGTACCTACCACATCACAGACTACCATGGTGCCTGCTGCCCAGACAGTTGCTCCTACTACTACTACCGTGGCTATCCCAGTATCGCTACAGGATTTTATGAGGCTGAGACCTCCAGTCTTCACGGGCACCGATGCAGCAGAGGATCCGCAGACATTTCTTCATAGTTTAGCCAGGATCTGCCGTTCACACAGATGTTCTGACGATCGATGGGTGGAGCTTGCGAGTTTCCGTCTAGAGGGCCTCGCACAGACATGGTGGAAGCCAGTCTTGAGAGGTCGAGCTGCAGGTCTACCGCCTATGACTTGGGCCGAGTTTACAGCAGTCTTTCTAGCTCGTTTCCTCCCAGAAAGCATTCGTGACGCCAGAGCTCGTAGTTTTGAGGCCTTGATCAAGACTCCAGGGATGACGGTGTCTGAGTACGATGTCCAGTTCATGCAGTTGTCCAGATATGCTCCGTATTTGGTGGATACCGAAGAAAAGAGAGTGAAGAGGTTCGTACAGGGACTTGACACCCAGCTATTTCTTGCTATCGGCGCCCAGCACTTCGACACTTATTCAGCTGCTATGGATTCGGCGTTGCAGATGGAGGCACGCATTTCAGCGACTTCGGCCGTTCCCGGGCCGAAGAGGATTCGTACCGGTATGCCAGATCAGAGGCATCATGCCAGATCCTTTCCGAGAGATGGTGCCGACAGAGGGGTTGGGCGAAGTCAGCTATATGGTTCATATCCACAGGGACAGCAGGCGTCGCCAGGATGTTTTGGGTGCGGGAGTCCGCACCATCATATCAGATACTATCCGGTGAGACGACAGGGAGCAGCGACAGTTCCATATGTGACCCCACCACCATCACCACCTCCTCCTCAGAGAGCTCTACTTCCTACCACAGGCGATGCTCCACGCCAGTTAGGTGCACCCAGAGGCCGTGGACGCGGCGGTCCTATTAAGAGAGGACGAGGAGTCCGAGGCCGAGGCCGAGGACAGCCAGCTATTGGTGGAGGACAGGCTCGAGTGTTTGCTTGGACACCGCAGGATGCGCAGGCATCCAATGCTGTTGTGACAGGTACCTTGCCAGTATGTTCTTTCGGCGCGCGAGTATTATTCGACCCAGGTTCCACACATTCGTACGCATCTACACACTTTGCACCGATGTTGAGCCGTGAGTCGTCGTCGTTAGATCAGCCGCTTGTTGTTATTACCCCGGTAGGCGAGTTGTTTATCGCTCGTTTTGTGTTTCGTTTGTGTTCCGTTCGTATCGGGGAGAGGGATTCATTGGTAGATTTGATTCTCCTCGATATGTTGGACTTTGATGTGTTTCTGGGCATGGATTGGCTAGCCACTTGTTATGCTTCTGTGGACTGCCGTGAGAAGGCAGTCAGATTTAGCTTTCCGGGAGAGCCAGTCCTTCTTATTCAGGGAGACCGCAGTGTCACCCTTCCCAGCTTGATTTCGTCTCTTCGCGCTGGTCAGCTACTACGGAGGGAATGTCAGGGATTCTTAGCTTATGTCTGTGATACTCGAGCTGCAGAGGTTCCGTTGGACCGGGTCCCGATTTTTTGTGAGTTCCCTGATGTTTTCCCTGATGAACTGCCTGGGCTACCGCCTGAGCGTGACGTTGAGTTCTGCATTGACTTGATTCCCGGCTCGGGGCCTATTTCTATACCGCCTTATCGGATGGCCCCGGTGGAGCTTAGAGAGCTGAAGGATCAGTTGCAGGATTTGTTAGATAAGGGGCTTATTCGACCTAGCGTTTCTCCGTGGGGTGCTCCAGTCCTGTTTGTCAAGAAGAAGGACGGCAGTTTGCGTTTGTGTATCGACTACCGCCAGCTGAACAAAGTTACCGTACAGAACCGGTATACCTTACCACGTATCGACGATTTGTTCGACCAGCTTCAGGGGGCAGGATATTTCTCGAGGATCGATTTGCAATCAGGATACCATCAGCTACGAGTTCGACAGGAGGATATATCGAGGACAGCTTTCCGCACGCGCTACGGCCACTATGAGTTTTTGGTGATGTCGTTCGGACTCACCAACGCCCCAGCAACATTCATGGATTTGATGATTCATGTATTCAGGCCGTATCTCGACTTGTTCATCATAGTGTTCATTGATGATATTTTGGTGTATTCCCGGAGCCGAGAGGAGCACGTGCAGCACTTGCGGATTACGTTGCAGACTTTGAGGGAGCACTAGCTTTTCGCAAAATTTCCAAGTGTGCATTCTGGTTGGACAGCGTTGGTTTCTTGGGTCACGTGATTACGAGAGATGGCATATGTGTGGACCCGAAGAAGATCGAGGCCGTTCAGCAGTGGCCCAGACCGACATCAGTCACGGAGATCCGCAGTTTCCTAGGCCTGGCTGGCTACTACAGGCGATTCGTTCAGGATTTCTCCCGTATTGCTGCACCTTTGACCGGATTGACCCAGAAGGGAGTTCCTTTCGTTTGGACAGAGGAGTACGAGCACAGTTTTCAGCAGCTACGGACTTGTTTGACTACGGCACCGGTATTATCTTTGCCGTCAGGATCAGGCGGATTTGTGGTCTATTGTGACGCTTCACGAGTGGGGCTAGGGTGCATATTGATGCAGCATGACAGGGTGATCGCGTATGCTTCATGGCAGTTGAAGAAACTTGAACAGAAATACCCCACTCACGATTTGGAGATGGCTGCAGTGGTCTTTGCACTTAAGATCTGGCGACATTACCTATACGGCGAGTCGTGCCAGATATTCACTGATCACAAGAGCTTAAGGTATATATTTCAGCAGTGAGACGTGAATCTCAGACAGCGCCGTTGGATGGAACTAGTAAAGGACTACAATTGCAAGATTTTGTATCACCCGGGCAAGGCTAATGTAGTAGCGGATGCTTTGAGCAGGAGGCCCGGGGGTAGTCTATCTTGTTTGCGCACAGTACAGAGGCAGTCGTCGGCAGATTGGCAGATTTTATGCAACAGCCGAGTTAAGTTCGAGTTCACTCTGACAGGGGGACAGCTTGCGCATGTTCGTGCACGTCTGCAGTTACTTGACCGTATTCGAGAGGCACAGCCGAGCGATGACCGTCTTTCAGAGATCATGGAGCAGATTAGGCAGGGCAGAGATTCCGAATTCTTGATCGACGATCAGGGAGTACTGCGATTTGGGACTCGACTGTGCGTACCAGATTCTAACAGACTACGACATGAGATTCTTGAGGAGGCGCATAGATCGACATACAGCGTTCATCCGGGTTCCACCAAGATGTACCGCGATTTGAGAGATGTCTTTTGGTAGGACGGGATGAAGAGGGACGTCACAGACTTCGTATCGAGATGCCTGACTTGCCAGCAAGTCAAGGCCGAACACTAGAGGCCCGCGGGAGAGTTGCAGCCTTTGCCCATTCCGGAGTGGAAATGGGAGCAGATTTCTATGGACTTCGTTGTGGGTCTACCCAGGACCAGAAGAGGGTACGACTCCATTTGGGTGATTGTGGATCGATTGACGAAAGCGGCTCACTTCCTGCCAGTGAAGACGACTTTCGGTTTTGCTCAGTATGCCCAGATATACATCGACGAGATTGTACGACTGCATGGAGTCCCGACGTGTATCATGTCCGACAGATGCACCCAGTTTACCAGCCGACTATGGCAGCGACTTCAGGAGGCATTAGGCACCCGTTTGAGTTTCAGCACAGTATTTCATCTGCAGACCGACGGCCAGTCAGAGCGGACTATTCAGACTTTTGAGGACATGCTCCGAGCGTGCGTTTTAGACTTCTGAGGTAGCTGGGATCATCATTTACCCTTAGTGGAGTTCTCCTACAACAACAGCTTCCAGGATACTATTCAGATGGCACCTTTCGAGGCATTGTATGGGAGGAGACGTAGATCGCCCGTCTGTTGGACAGAGCTCAGCGAGAGCAGTATATTGGGGCCGCAGCTTGTTGAGGAGACGACAGCGAAGATACAGTTGATTCGAGACCGGATGAGAGCGGCTCAGAGTAGCCAGAAATCGTATACAGACAGGCGCCGTCGCAAGCTAGAGTTCGCTGTTGGCGATCATGTTTTTCTGAGGGTCTCTCCGATGAAGGGCGTGATGCGATTTGGGCGAAAAGGAAAGATTAGTCCCAGTTTTGTGGGTCCCTTCGAGATTCTCGAGCGTGTCGGTGCAGTTGCATATCGTTTGGCTCTTCCACCCAGCTTTCACGATGTTCACCCCGTCTTCCATGTTTCGATGCTCCGCAAGTACCTTCATGACCCTTCGCATGCGATTCAGCACCCGACAGTACAGCTAGAGCGCGACCTTTCTTTTGCAGAGCAGCCGGTGGCCATCCTGGATCGGCAGGTGAAGAAATTGAGATCGAAAGTTATACCGACCGTCAAGGTCTTTTGGCGTGGCCCGAGCAGCGAGGAGGTCACCTGGAAGACCGAAACGAGATGAAGAAGAAATATCCCCATCTCTTTGAAGGTACGCGTAGTTATATTTTTAAATTCGGGGACCGATTTTCTTTAAGAGGGAAATATTGTAACGCCTTGAAAAGTCGTTTTGGTGTTTTCCCGAAAATCGGTGAAAAATTGGTATTTTTCCATAAATCGTCTTTTTGTTATTTTGCAGTTTAGGCCTAATTATACCAAATTTGGATAGGTAATTGCTAGTTTTTAGTAGCCAATGAGTTACTTATAAATTTCTGGTAATTTAAAATTTTTCCCAAATTTTTCATTTTTTAATATTATTTTAAGCCGGTAAAAAAATACATTAAATTAGCGATAAACACAAATTTAAATGGGCTAATTTAAATTTTTAAAATCATGTTAATTAAAATCTAGTTTGTAATATAATTTTTAAGTATTTTATTTCAAGTTTTAATTGGTTTTTATTATGGGAAACAAAAATATATTTATTTTGAGCTAAAACTTGTAAATATGGTATTGTGGGGGTCTTTTTGCATAGAATTTCTTTGTAAAACCTCTCTCACTCATTCCTCTCCCCTAGGCTGGCCCCACAACCAGCAGCCCAAGAAATTTCCTTGCCTCATTTTGACTTAAAACCATGTGAAGAAGTGTTGTGTTTTAAAAGGGTTTTAAAAGGGTTAATTTGGAAGTATGTGTACATTGATTTGAGAGGGTTGACTTGGGCATTTTCCCACAACACCCACACCATCCCCATTTCCTCCTCCACAGCCGAAATTCTGCAGTTTACAGCAGCCCCATCCCCCCTCCTTGTGTCACGACCCGAAAGAGCACGTGACTGGCCCTTGAATCCTATGAAGTCTATAGGACTCCATCTGATCCAAGTAAGCCAAAAGCCTAGAAATCTAAAACCATTTAAGGAGTAAATAAAGGAAAAACTAGTTTTAAGAGGTAAAGAAAACATGTTTTGATAATCAGGATTTTAAATAACTAAGCCGAATATGCATTTTTAAAAAGTGTAATCTTTCCTGAAAATTTCGGCAGAGTTTCCTTTGTAAAAACTGGCCCCAAACGGGGTACTACAAGAGTAATATATAAGAAATGATAAAAGGCATCCCCAAGCGGGAGCAAGCTCTTCGTCAATCGACGGTCACAACCACGCAAGCAATAATAATATACAACGCCGAACGGCGAGGATCAAAATCCAAAAAGAAACATAAAACAGCCAGAAAACCGTAATACTACAAGCGCGACTCTAAGGTCGAAATAATACAACACTGTCTTCTAAGTCTGAAACAATATACAAGTTTTGGTTGATGGAATTTCTAGATACAATAAATAATACAGGAACAATGTCGGTTCTGATACAAAAGAACCCACCTACCAACGCAAGTCACCTATATGGAAGCAGTGTGCCAGAAATGCCGCTATGGAATCTGTACGGCAAAAACCTGCAAGGACTGTGGCACAACGGGGGTGAGTTGCCAACTCGTGAATAGAAAAATATCTACAAGCAGAGATCGAATGCATGACCCATCCTAGGTCAATACGATCAGATATAAATAAACCTCAATATGAATAAATCTGAAGCATGCTAAACTGGCAATGTAATCTCTATACATGCGTGTAGTGCCAAGTGCTCGTGCTAGTGCCTCAGGTAATAGCATGTCATAAATATGAGGTACAATCAATGAAATCGATCTGCATGTACGTGGGTCCCGTCACTCGTCCCCCAATGACAATAACCATCATGCATGTAAATATCATCAGCATAAGCATGGAAATATGAGGATATAAACCACCTGTGTCCCTCGCGACACGTCAAAATCATAGAACCGGAGTGCCCAGCATCGACACTCGAAAACATCATGAAAACTGTGCCCAGCATCGGCACGTAAATCCTCATATATCGGGCTCCGTCAGTCCGGATCGGCCCACAGGCTCTGTCTGCGGTATCGGCCCTCGGCCCCAGCAGTACGCCCATATCCATCTATCGACTCTGGTCGGTATCCTCCGGATAACCGCCAGGTCCAACCAATCACCGGTAGGTAGTGGTCCCACTGCCAGGCTCACCGTCTACTACACAGCGAAACCGTTCTCGCCCCGGGATACCATACCGGGTCCACCATGTACCCGCAATCGGCCTCATCCGCCTCCTCGAATCGGGTTTCACATGTCGCTCTCAGCATCGAGAAAACATATGGTGGACGCACTGAAATATCATATCAAGGGTAACCGGGTTTTTAACACAATTATATATTCTCTTTTGAAATACCCACGGTTCCCAAATCCAGAAATATCATGGAAACAACATATCTCAATGCGTATAATCAAAACATGATGTATGCGACATGTAAAGAAAGGTAAGCATATCAGGAGTCATGCAACATGGAATAGTAATGTGCACATGTCGAGGGAAACCGCTCTTTTAAAACGAATCAGTTTTGAAGAACATCTTGCGGTTCCCAAATCTCTAATCAAGTCAGAATCATCTATGTTTGGGTACAGGTATAAGTATACAATATGCCATGCAAGAATCATATCATGAATGCAACCATACTGCAGTGTAGTGGCATGGCAATTATCGATGATGAAGTGGGTGAGACGGCAAATAGTGTACGTGGAACATACGCATCATCGATAATGGTGCTGGTGTCCTAACAACATGATAATAATACAGCGATAAACATATGCAAAGCAATATGAATAGCATGAATATACGGAAATCGAATAATCAATGCAATAGTGAAGAATCTACCTCAATAAATATATCATGCAGCCTTGCCTTTTGAAATAAGACGAATCAGGGTTTTTGGTAAAATAAGGGCTACGGTGTTTTAAGAAAAGATGTGTCGTTTGAAAATATCCGTAGAATCCCTTTTTCCTATCCTTAAAATATCCCCGATTCGTTAGTTTTGAAATAGGTATGACTCGGTTCTAGCCTGACGCCTACTCGGCGAACTACGAACCCAACAATCAAGTCAATCGAGAGGGGTATGAAAACCACCTAAATCTGAGTCGATATCACACCATCTCATCACATGACAGGTATTACTACCATCATATCACATCTCCAATACGAACTCTGTCATGTCGCCAAATCTCACGGCCTCAATCGAATCTCATCGACTCATCTCAATCCCACGTATCATCCTCAAAACTCGTATATGAACACATAGTCCCATACCCATGTGTAGATATACACACCATCATATGCGCACAGATAAATGGAAGAATGTATACAAGTATGTGAGTATGTGTGAGTGTGGGTGCAACCACTACTCTAGGGTTTCGCACTATACTCAACCAATACATCCTTATTATCAATAATCCATTATTACCATCAATAATCCTAAACAACACATAATAAATATATGTGTGTATACGTATTCGTATACATCACCACGGACTGCGGGGGTGCTATACGCCATCCACCCGACTTCTCCCCGTAGATATAATCTACTCACCTCGCTTCTCATGTGTCGGTGCCGATGTCGCCATCTTCATCTTCATTGCCTCACATCTCGTCGGGTACCTACAAGTATATCACAACGCTAAAGCACATGAAAATCACATCGGAAACCAAAACGGCACATGCTACACCTATAGGTAAAAACCTATAACCTCTCATGCAAACACGATCAATATCCACTTGTCGTTGACGTCCAAACGCCACCCGACAGGAACGAAACACCAAATACCAAAATCCATGCTAAAACAAGTCGTAAACCATGCACCCACATAGGAAAATCATCCCAGATTTTACCCTAATTGGAATTAGTCAAAACTAGACATACCCAGGGTCAAGAATAGAGGAAATAGGGCCATGCACAAAAATCGAGGCAACTCCCTCCTTCTCTGGCCGCAAATTGCGGCCAGAAGGGATTAATTGGCGGCCTCACTGTTGAGTTGGGGGCTAGGGTTTGGTGTGGTGGTTCTATGGTGCCTGCACATCTCACTGTCAACTCAATTTCATTTTTGGGGTCTCGGGGTAATAGCAGATTCCACAAAACACTTCCAGATTTACAGTTTTCCCCGATATCGATTCCGTAATTCCGTATTCTGGTTTCAAGTTCAGGTTCGGGTCTAAATTAGCATCACACAAGGGATTCTAAGGTCACCACAATTCTCAATTCCATCTTTGATTTCAGTTTTACCCTAAACCCTAACTTGAATTCTCCAAAGTCCACAAAACGATACAATATCGATATGAAACTAGAATTGATGCACAAGGAAATTGAAATACTACAAGAGGGTGCAGAAATTACCTCCTTTGGCAACTCAAGAAAATTCTTGAGTTGCTCAAAGTTCTCCAAATCCAATCTTGCTAGGTTCAATGTGTAGCTAGTGAGCTCGGGAATAAGTTTTGTGAAATGGGAATGGGGTTTTGGCTTTGTTTTCATGGTGGATCTAGGGTTTTAGTGAAGAGGGTGAGAGAGGGAGAGAGAGCAGCAGCAGCTCCAACAAGGGGAGGGAGAGAAAATGAGAAGGGAAATGATGGGGGGGCATGGGTCAAAAGAGGTGAAGGTTGACTTGGTCCCTTTCTCTCTCTCATCATACTACCTTTTCTTTTCTTTTCTTCACTAAACTCTTCTCACTTGAATAGTAGACCCAAAACAAAAGCCATGGTAGAAATGCACAAGCAACACAAGTGTAGAAAATGATATGTGCACATTTTTGCACAAAAATGCTAAAAATCCTATTAGCGATTTTTAATCGCGATTAGCACTAAATTAGCATATAACTAATCTTAAAGACTTTAAAATGGCATAATTCCATAAAATACCCTATTTTAGAATTTTCCAAAATTTTTCCTCATTTATTTGTATTTAATTATACCAGAATATTAAAATATTCATTAAAATAATATTAAATTATAAAATTTCCCAAACATCATATTTTATTATTTTGGAAACGTTACACCTTGTCTCACTTTTCATCATCAAAGTCCATCCAAAATTGCTCCAAAAATCCACAATTTATTCAAAATTCAAATCAAATCCTTATGCTATCCTTTCTCCTTAGCCATTCTAGCTTGGATCTTGGATGCTAGGAGGCATCTTGGGAGGCAACTTTTCTCGCTAGATCCATAGATCTTATGGTATAATCCTTACCCATTTAACTTCTTTTGGTTAATTCCTTTATTTGAATGGTTTTAGTGTTAATAGTTTAGCTAATTTCTAGTTTAGAGGTTTTAAAGTTCATGGCTTGAATTTTAACTAGGGTTTTAGAAACTATTAATAGGTTAATTAAGCTATTTTGCTATCTAGTTGTCACACTAACCTAATCAATGGGGTTACTTTGCTTATGTGGCTTCAATTATGCTAATCTAAGTTAATCTTGTGTGAAATTTTGATTGCTATTGCTATTTAGAAAAATAAAGAAAGGGTTTTCTTGTGGAAAATATGTTTTGAAGCATGGTTAATGTGTTGAAAATTTTTGTAGTGGCTATCTAATGGTGTGACTTGGGTGATTATGCTAGATTATAGTCTTTTTGTCGCAAATCCGCGAAGTTGCACGAATTTGGAAGTCTTTTGTGCTTACTAGTTTTTATTAAAATATTATGGTGATGTATTTGTGTTATCTTGATGATATTTTTAGCATATCCTATGAAAATTAGGATGTGTGAGTGCGAAGTTTTGTGTAATTGGGTTTTAGTTTTGCCGGGAGCCCCAAAACGACGATTATAGTTAGTTTTTGTAATTTTCGTGTGTGTTCCGCGCACCTTGTGCACGTTGTGCCTAACTCGTGAACATTGATATTTTCATTTGGGATTTTCACTATTTCATGATATGTAAACTTATGTTTTGTATTGGTGCAAATTCAAGGTTCGGTCGCGGAGACTTCGGACACGGCACGTAAAGGAAAGGCGGTGATTGGACATAGCTAGCTGGGGATTCCGATGAGTAGATGTAACATCTACGGGGGACTATCGTTTGGATGTCGCAAGTCGCCCGATAGTTTAAGTAGTTTAAAGATTTCTAGTGATATTAGTAATTAGGAGTAAATGCTTGCGTAACATCTTACTACATCCAAGCTTTATATTGTCATACATATGCGAACCCACTCTATAGGACACCTGCACCATTGCCAGGGTTTTTATATGCGGCACGAGCACTATTCATGCGTATACACACGCCCTGGTAATTGCCATGCCACGACACTAAATAACTTATAATCTAGAATATTGTCACCATATTTGATACTTAAACCTGTACTATTGCAATAAATCTTTAAAATAAAATTGTAGAATTGCTATCCATGTGCATGTATATCATTATATCATTTGTTCATGCCTAGTTATTAATCATACATTGAAACCTGAACATTGATACCATATGCATTCATTATCATTGACATATGCACCCATAATGGTTTCTTGAGATTTTATTGTTGGAGATAGTGCCCTCAGAGTCAATTATTGGATCACAGGCACGTGATTGCAATGATTGAGGGAGGACCTATGCCGGTAGGACAGTCTTACTCAAGATGATAGTATGCTATCTGGTTTATCTTTATCATCGTGTATTGCTTTAGGTGACATTACAGATCACTATTGCACGTTGGTAGAGCCTTTTAGGATTCTTGCTTGACGGCCAGCAGTATGATGGCGATCATATACGTGGGAGCTGGGGTCTATAAGTACATCCTTAAAGTGGTCCCTAGTCGTGGAAGTTTTCGAGACAGGACATCGATACTCCGGAGTAGACTAGTGTATACAGTCGAGACCCCGACGAGGGGCGGTTGCCGGTCTCACAAGCCATTGGTGTCAGTTGGTTCACCTAAGATGTATATAGGTGCTCATTGGGTTATGAGTACACCGGACAGGACTCGCCGGGAACATGCTAGTTGGTATTATACCTGACGTCAGATAGCAGTTCCCTGGTGACATGTGTACATGTTAGTTCATCGACCTGAGATCGTCATTTGTATCGTATGAGTTCCCACTGTGCTTTGATTACTACCCTACCACGGCTCAAAGGAGTCGTGCAAACAGGTTTTAGGTTGGTACAGTCCCGAGCCACATGGAGGCAGTGAGCGGATCGGCAGGGGTTTCGTCTCTCCCGGTATTGGGGGTGAGATCGCGCTGTGTCTAGGAGAGCCATTACACGAAGTCCTTGGCCAAGGCAGGAGATTTATTGGCACCAGTAGTATCTCAGGGTGTTCTGGACTACACTCCGACACGACTTGTACCGCTTTTGGGGGTCTGACTTTTACCAACACCCTAGGCCCGCCATGCGATACTCATAGACGAACGGACCGGACTGTACAGATATTGTCACCGATAGGCTCAGTAGGGTGTCAGGATGAGTTCGCTCATCGACCTCCCTTTTGGTCAATACCTGGTAGCCCATTACGTACAGCTATTACCTCTGACGTGCTAGTGGTTAAATCCACCGCCAATGTATTGACGAGTCTTTAGAGTCCCCCACAGACAGTTTCTCAAGTTTCGGGCGAAACGTTATCGAGGCCGTATGATATATGGCAGGGTTCGATCATATACGTGCGGTATTGCACGGATCATGATCGGGCGGATCATACTAGTGGGCTTTGGTTTAAGCCGGATCCTAGTATTAGATTTGTTGGATTACTTTAGTCTCATCGCATTCGCATTCAGTCGGAATGCGGATGCAGGTATGTATATACAGGTGAGGGGTATCCTTGTGATCCGTCACGAGTTTACTTTAGATGTTGCCAGATCTTTTTATTGTTGCAAACATTTGGATTAATGTTTGTTAATGGAAATAATGAGCTAGAAATTCATCATGCATTGCATTAAATGTGACATGGACATTTAGATGACTCATGGTCTCTTTTTTAGCAAATATGTCACATTAGTGTTTTGTTTAATGTGTTGAAATGAGATGGGGAGAGAGAGGAGCTGCCATGGTGAGGATTCTTTGGTCTTGTATTTTTCCTTGAACTCACTCTCTCACTCTCAATTCCAACAAAAGAAAAGAAAAGAAAAGAAAAAGAAAAGCTCTTGTTCTTCTTCTTCTTCCTCTAACTCATTGCTTCCATCAATGGAAACATTTTAACCTCCATCAAAAGCCATGGATGCAAGAGACAAAGTGATCACAACATTCTCTACAACACCTTGGACGCGTCGGCTAGCACACTTCGCGCCAGAGTTGCTTCGGATGAAGCGGGAGCCCGTAAAAAGACTTCTCGATGTGGTGCCCTTTCCGACGAGGAGATGGAGACCGGAGATTCCACGAGGAGATCGGGATGGTGGCCGAAGATCGAAGGACATGGATCGCTCGGTATAGCGTTCTATCCCTTCTCTTGTTAGCTAGCATTAGTTTAATGGTCCGATCCGGGTTTTAGTACGCGGTAGCACCGGTTTACAAGTTTAGAAAAAGTTTCGTTTCCGCATTTTGGCCTCGGAATGACGGCCGGGGCGCTGCCGTGCACTTACATTGGTATCAGAGCCATGCCATTAACCTAGTCTAGCTTGCTCTAACGTGTTTACAAGTTTGATCGAACGGATTTTCCAAAAACCCGATTTTCAAGTCCAGGTTTCTGTCGAATTTTTGCTGTGCTCAAAAAATTATTTGATACATTGAAAAAATACGTGCATGGTTTTATAAGAATTCTGTGAAAATTTGGTCGGCTGAAATTACTGTAGCACGGCGTATCAGCGGCCAAAACCACGTTTTGGCCGTGGATCCGCCGCCGTACTGTGGCCAAACTACACCAAATTTCTACAGTGGGTTTCTGACATGGAAATAGGGTTTCTGGTATATTCTTTTTGGGCCCAGATTTATTTTGAGTGCTACAGTAGTGCTTGGGGCCCACTTCGGGAAATTTAGACGATCGAAAATTTTAAACATGTTAGTTCACAGTATTTACATTATATCTGCGACCGTGAATGTCATTTGATCGGTAAATCCCGTCTAACTGCTATAGCCCTTTTAGACGGATTTGCGAACGTGACATTCACGTTGATGTTCTGTGTTGTGCTGTGATGTTGCGGATTTGTCGTGGTGGATAGCCTGGATGCAATGTTAGTACAGTTTCGTTGTATATGTACATTTGATATTGCGGGGCGAGCATCCGACATGTGGACTACCGTCACTGCCTGTTTGTATATTATTCTTTTGGGGCACGACCGGGCTGAGGTCAATATACCCGTTGTATATTTTACTTTCTGTACTAGGATTACCCCGCGGTGGGGTGCACGGATAGCCGGGTTCTAGAGGGCAATGAGCCCGCATCTCATGGCTTTGAGACGGAGGGGGCTTCATTCTAGAATTGGCGGGCTATTAGCCGCACTCGTAGTGGGTACAGGTTGACCCAAGTGTTGGAGATAGTGCCCTCAGAGTCAATTATTAGGTCACAGGTACGTGATTGCAATGATTGATGGAGGACCTATCCCGGTAGGACAGTCTTACTCGAGATGATAGTATGCTATCTGGTTTACCTTTATCATCGTGTACTGCTTTAGGTGACCTGACAAGTCGCTATTACATGTTGATAGAGCCCCTAGGATTCTTGCATGACCACCAGCAGTATGAGGGCGATCATATAAGTGGGAGCTGGGGTCTATAAGCATATCCTTAAATGGTCCCTAGTCGTGTGAGTTTCGAGACAGGGCATCGATACTCCAGATTAGACTAGTGTATACAGTCGAGACCCCGACGAGGGGCGGTGGCCGGTCTCACAAGCCACTGGTGTCAGTTGGATCACCTAAGATGTATACAGGTGCTCATTGGGTTATGAGTACACCGGACAGGACTCGCCGGGAACATGCTAGTTGGTCATATACCAGACGTCAGATGGCAGTTCCCTGGTGACATGTGTGCAGGTTAGTTCATCGACCTGGGGATCGTCATTTGTCTCGTGTGAGTTCCCACTGTACTTTGATTACTACCCTACCACGGCTCAAAGGAGTCGTGCAAACAGGTTTTAGTTGGGTACAGTCCCGAGCCACATGGAGGCAGTGAGCGCATCTTCAGGGGTTCGTCTCTCCCGATATTGGGGGTGAGGTCGTGCTGTGTCTAGGAGAGCCATTACACGAAGCCCTCGGCCGAGGCAAGGAGATTTACTGGTAGGTATTCCAGTAGTATCTCAGGGTGTTCTGGGCTACACTCCGACACGACTTGTACCGCTTTTGGGGGTCTGACTTTTACCAACCCCCTAGGCCCGCCATGCGTTGCTCATAGACGAACGGACCGGACTGTACGGATATTGTCACTGACAGGCTCAGTAGGGTTGTCAGGCTGAGTTCGCTCACAGACGTCCCTTTTAGTCAATACCTGGTAGCCCGTTACGTATTGGCTTATACCTCTGACGTGCTAGTGGTTAAATCCACAACCAAGGTGTTGACGAGTTTTTAGAGTCCCCCACATTCTGTTACTCAGCTTTCGGGCGAAAGGTTGTAGAGGCCGTATGGAGATATGGCAAGGTTCGATCAGATACGTGCGGTATTGCACGGATCAGGATCGGACAGTTTGTACTATAGGCCGTATGGTAATATGGCAGGGTTCGATCAGATACGTGCGGTATTGCACGGATCAGGATCGAACAGATATTACTAGCCGGCTTTGGTTTAAGCCGGGTCCTAGTATAGTACAGTGTAGATTTTGTCTCATTGCATTTGTATTTCGGTCAAAATACAGATGCGGGTGTGTATGCACAGTATCGGGGTTTTCCTGTAATTTATTACGGGACCAGTTTTCTGGAGTTGCCAGTTTGCTTTCTGTTTCAGCCAATTTCCTTTGTATCGTTCATTGGCCGAAGATTGGTGGAGGAGGGCTTATTTGCATTGTTGCAAATAAGTGTTTGTGGAGGGACTTCTTTGCATCTTGTTGCTTCATGATGACTTCCCCATCATTGACTTGTTTTGACTCCATCATGGCTTGACTTTTAAAGTCATGATTGTTAATGATGAGAGATGGTTGTTAGTTGAGTGTGGGTTTGATTTTGTGATGATTCCTTTTGCATGATAGCCTTCTCTCTCTCTCCATTGCATTATTGGATGGCTCTCTCATTTTCTATCACACTCTCCCTCATTCTCACTCACTCCCCATTGTAGTGGCCGGCCATTCCTCTTGAGGGGCTGTCCCATTTTTTACATGAGGGGATTACACTCATTTGGCTTTGGAAAATTCATACAAGTTCCATCTCCAAACTCCATTGTTCATCCCTCCACCAAAAGGCAATTCCTACAACCCCAAATGAGACTTCTTCACTACACATTCTACAGCGAATCTTGGGCACGTCGACTAGCCAGCTTCGTGCCCGAGTTGCCTCGGCATTGAGGTGGGAGCCCGTAAAAGAAGTAGGCGATGTGGTGCACTTCCGGCGACGAGGTGGAGACCGGAGCTTCCGCAGGAGATCGGGACGACGACGAAAAGACCGGAGGACTTGGACTAGTCGGTATATTTCTCCTCCCCATCTTGTAGTTAGCTAGGACTAATTAATGGTTCGATCCGGGTATTAGTGCGCGGCGGTTTGCCAATTCAAGTAAAATTTAAGTTTATCACCGCTTCCACATTTGGCCGTCGGATTGACGGCCGGGGCGCCGCGGTGCACTTACAATGGTATCAGAGCCTCGCCATTAACTTAGTCTAGCTTGGTTTAATGTGTTTGCATTTCCGATCGATCAAAAGTTCCAAAACCGTGTTTTTCCAATCGACAGTTTTCTGTTGAAATTTTTTGGTCTCCAAAAATTTTTCAGGTTGTATAAAATTGATGTACTGGGGACCACTAGGCTACTGTAGAAATTCGACAGGGTGAATCGACAGTGGAGGCGCGGAACCGCGGCCAAACGCCCCTTTGGGCCGCGGTTCCGCCGCGCACTGTGGAGATCCCTGCACCAAATTTCTACAGTGTCTTTGTGGGCTTAAAATATGGGTTTTGGAATATTAATTTTGGGCCCAGAATTTCTTGATGTGCTACAGTAGTACTTGGGGGCCCACTTGTTGAAGTTTGATCGATCGGATATTTTAAACACATTATTTCACAGTATTTACATTATATCTGCGACCGTGAATGTGACTCGATCGGTAAATCCGGTCTAACTGCTATAGCCCGGTTAGACGGATTTGCGAACGTGACTTTCACGTTGATGTTCTGTTTTTGCTGTGATGTTGCGGATCGGTCGTGGGGGATAGCCTGGATGCAATGCTAGTACAGTTTTGTTGTATTATGTACATTTGATATTGCGGGGCGAGCGTCCGACATGTGGACTGCCGTCACTGCCTGTTTGTATTATTATTTTGGGGCACGGCCAGGTTGCGGTCGATGTACCCGTTGTATGTATATTTTACTTTCTGTACTAGGATTACCCCGCGGAGGGGTGCACGGATAGCCGGGTTCTGGAGGGCAACAAGCCCGCATCTCATGGCATTGAGACAGTGGGGGCTTCACTCTAAGATTGGCGGGCTATTCGCCGCACTCGTAGGGGGTACAGGTTGACCCAGGAGGGGTGCCCAAGTTACCGGATTCCGTGAAGTGCTGGGTGGTCCATTCACGGTGCTGAAGGGGGCTGCCTCGCTTCAGGTTTTGGCGGGTAACTTGCCGCGCCCGTAGGGGTCTAGGATTTTATTGCACAGGCTATCCACACGACCAGGGGAACGTCGGGTTTCAGTAGTGGCTCTGTGAAACCCGGGGATCCCAGATATCTATATTGTTCTGTGATGCTGTACATTTCTGTGATGTTACATTTTATCACGCCTTGAGCGAAATATAATATATTGGTATATATATTAGTAGATGTTGTATATGTTTTGCATCCGCGCTAGTCCAGTCCCCGCTCTGTCGTTAGTTAGCTAACCTAACGGGTAATGACGGGACCCAGTGGCGAATGCGGATGGCATATACGTACATCAGTATATTTTCGTTCTTTTGGTGCGATCAATTGATGGGACTGCATTGATTCGGATCAATGCAAGTTAAAACAAACCTAATCTGATGTTGTTGGAACACTTTTCAAAAAGCTGTTATTGCAAGGACGTTCACTTTTGTTTTGCACCGTGGTATTCATTTAGAATATCCTGCTCCTCAGTCGACGAGGCAAGGGCCGAGATCCCTTCACCGGGAGTGACCCCTTGGACAGAAGTTTGCGTCAGGGCATTAACTTCACTATAGCCGATTACTTTTGCTTTGCACCGTGGTATTCAGTTGGAATATCCTGCACCTTATTCTACGGGGAAAGAGCCGAGATCCCTTCACCGGGAGTGACCTCTTTAGCAATGGTTTTCGTCACTATATTTTTAAAAGCTATCCGTTCCTTCAACGATATCAAGTTCATTACGTTAAAGGTTTTCGCCAGAAACCATTCGTAGCCCTCCGTCGTTTCATATGGGTAGTCAATAGTATTCAAGCTGTGTTTGTTGGCCAAAGTCAAGGCACAGTGATTGGTAGCTATTGGGTATTCATATGCAGCATAGATAGATGCGTTGGTTTGGGACAGTCGTACTGCCATTTTGGCCAAAGTCAAGGGTATGTACGGGTGGATTCAAATTAACCTGGAGAATGACGGGTAGAACTTGACATGTGACTTATGATATGTTGGCCAAAGTCAAGGTCATAAGAGCATGGGGCAGAAATCACATCGGGAGTTTCAAAAGAACTGAAACTTGCCAGATATGCGCATACCTTCTAGAGTATGATGACGTGAGCGGATTCCGTCACGTTATCATGCGATGATAGTTGGATCCCGATTCCCACTGATGAGTTAGTTTACTCCTCGGGTGATCCCGACTAATTCTTCTTTCAGGTTTGGAGGAGAATTTAAGGTACAGTGGGAGGTTTCCAGATTAGATAAATTGGTAACCATTCTGATCTAGGTTAGAGTGCACGTTGAGTGTTTCTTTTCTCTCTCTCTTTGGCAGCGACCATTGACCCGACCCTAAGACTATGACTCAGTGACCAAGTTGACCGAACCTTCTTAAACACTGGCTTTTGGATTGTCAGAGTTGCAGACCTCATTGCCACTCCCACTTTTACCATTTTCTCCAGGACACCCCGTTTTACTACGAACGTCCATTTCCATTGGACAAAACCATCGTATGGTTAGATACGAACTCGAAAGAATTTATTCGAGGATGGTTTCAGGTTCTGGAGAAAACGGATAGGACTATTCAGTTGTCTTTTCCTTTTACCCTCTCTCAAGTTGCGAGTACTCCTTGGTTTAGGGGTAGTACACCTATTATGCAAATTGGATAGTCTTCTTCCAAACCATAGGCAGGTGCCGACCGGTAGGGAATGAAGGAAACCAATTAGCATAACAATGGTGTACAGAAGGTATTAAGTTTAGACAAAGCAAGGGATTAGTAAGAGGGCAAAGTAAATTGCAACAGATATTCAAGACCAAACCAGGTATTTCTTCGCCAATCCTAAAATCACCTTTGAATTTCTCCAGGACACTCCGTATCACTACGAAGATCCACAGTTTATTGGATGCTCCATCGTATGGTTATATACGAACTCGAAAGGAACTTGTTCCAGTTCGGGGATGGATTCTGGTCCAGGAGAAATAGGAATAAGGTTTATTCGGTTGTCTTTTATCTTCACCCTCTCTCATTGCGAGTGTTCCTAGGATTGGGACAGTACACCCATTATGCTTATTGGATAGTCTTCTTCCAAACCATAGGCTGGTGCCGAACGGTAGGGAAGGAAGAAAACCATTTGGCCTAAAGGGGTGTACAGAAGGTAAAGACTAAAGACATATGAAGGGATTTGGAGAGGTGGCAAAGAACTATACGGTTACAGTCGTGAATCTGGAAGAGGCATTACTAGGAATACCGAGATACCCCATCGAAACATTTCAATGTTTCAGTTTTACTGTGTACTGTTAAAGGAAAACTGATTTCCCAGTTTGACACTTGCTCCAGGGTATGTATTTACCAGGTTTGATTCTCACATCTGTATGGTTTTACAGATGATGAGTGGGAGTAAGTAATTGGGAATTGGGTGATCATCCTCATTATATCGGGATTCGTTGTAATCGGTGATATTTGAGGAAATCACCTGGGCTGTTTGCCGGTCGGCAAATATTTGGTTTTGAATATCCGCTGTTATGCACCAATTTCAAATTGATATATCTGTACGTCTATTTTCATAGAGTGAGATATACCTTTCTGAAATTATGTCTACGACATTTACCTATATCAGTGGATGGTTAGGTAAGGAGCATTAAACAGCGGTGTAATTCTTTTTAACCATAAGTACAGTTTTCAACCTACGACACACAGTGAATGAGTTATCAGACTCAAGGGACTTACACAGAGTATTGTATGTTGTCCAGCGTCCATCAGGACAGAGGGGTTGGTCCTCGTACTATATTCGGTTTACTTATGACTTCTCTAGTTTTTAGACAAGTGTTTCGTGGAAACACAGGGTCCGAATTTTGAGAAGTTATAGGTATTTGAATAGAGTAGAGAACCAGTTGTAGCATGTATCGGGATTCTTCAAAGAGATCGAAGATGTAGATACTTGTGTATGGTATTCAGTTGATAGTAATGATAAAGAGATCTTGCTTCTATTTCAGGTTACTCATAATTGGAAGCATTCCTGAGTTGAGTAACGCTGATCGGCCTCCTTTCATTTAGTTGACATGCACTGGAGACAGTTGCATGATTTGGATCTGGTTCAGTTAAATCAGTGCCTCTGGTCCTATATGGGATATAGAACAGTTCGTATCTTAACGATGTTAAGGTACGGGGAGTTGTCCGGCTTATGATTAAAACCAGACGCTGGACAACTCAAGGCACGTTTCTGTAATGGCTGTTTGTGGGTTGACCCAGGCTATGACGAGGGTTGACTTTCTACCATCTGGATGAACAATAGCAATATTGTTCTAGACTCGCCACAGTTTTATTAAAAATGGATTTTTTTCAGAAAACAGCAGTGGGAGTATGGTAGAACTGGAAGTGATTCCAGAACCACAAACGATTACTGAAGATTTGATAAGGAACCTAAAGATTCAATCCGGTTTGACATTCCATTGGCCACTCCGCAGATAAGGTGGGTAACTTCAGGCGCCCGAGAGGTACTCCGGTATCCTCAAGGACGGTGACAGGGAAGTTCTTGTTTACCCACAATTGCCATTGCTGTTGTTCCAGGTTACGAGACCCGGCAGGAGGATGAGTATAGCGTCGTTCTGAACTCGCTTCAGAAGTGTACGTGTATATGACTCTGCCAGAGGGTTGTCGTAGTCAGTGGCAGCAGCGGAAGCATTGGTGGACAGGTGGCTTATGTCTATTTATAGACTAGAGCAGATGTATCGGAGATAGATCATCTATTTCTGACGTGACAGTCATAGGTTTGACTTCATCAGAATAAGGGATGGATCTGTTGAGAAGGTAGTAGGGTGTGATATCCTGGTTTTTGGATGACATACACAGAATAGGAAAGGAAACTCCTATACTACAATCGGTTATACTTTGGTCGTCACACAATGGTTTCTCCACAAAGGAAATGGATTTTGTATCTAACATACTGGTTACTAGATCTATGGTTTTAGATCTAGATTTGGGTGGTTTCCCAATCAGGGTACTTAGACAGCATTCTAAGAGTATTTAGAATGGACGACTCCTGGCACGGTAGTGTACCTGCAGGTAATGGAGTCACCCTCTCTAATGGTGTCTTATAGACTAAAGTAGAGAGGGATGTGCATGATTGGCAGATCACTTGCTTAGACAATTGAGTCAATCATGAGATGTCAAGTGCCACACCAGATGTTGTTCTTGCACCAGATGCAATAAGTTGACATTTGATCCAATCCTGGAGAAACAGTCGGAAGCAGTTTTAGAACATAAGTGGATGTTCTAGGAATATGATAACGACAGCCTCATTCGGGAGACAGTTATCATTCCAGGCTTCCAAGGTGACATGGACGACAAGGAGGTTGTCAGAGTTATAATTTTCCTTCTGACGAGGGGCAGTATTTTGGACAGGTGGTCCAAGGCAATACTGAGGGTGGCATGGCGCAGGATACTGATTAAGTTCAGTTGACGATACAGTCTAAGAAGTTTGGATTTGGAGTTTATTTATGAGCTATGTCCCATCAGACATCCAGACACATTCTAAGACAGGTATTGCTCTTTTCGGGAGATGGCTTTCTCCGCGAACTTGAGATATAGAGAGACATAGAAAGAAACCACAAGGCGGATCCACTCACTGAGGCTATTCCTCGAACGCAATAGTTCCGCAAACGAGCTTTGTGGAACTGATTAGTAGAGGAGTTGGGTGTTCGGTATCACACGGGCTGTGAGTATGCGACATCGTAATAATTAGCCTTGAGTGCAAGTGGGAGATTGTTGGAGATAGTGCCCTCAGAGTCAATTATTAGGTCACAGGTACGTGATTGCAATGATTGATGGAGGACCTATCCCGGTAGGACAGTCTTACTCGAGATGATTGTATGCTATCTGGTTTACCTTTATCATCGTGTACTGCTTTAGGTGACCTGACAAGTCGCTATTACACATTGATAGAGCCCCTAGGATTCTTTCTTGACCACCAGCAGTATGAGGGCGATCATATAAGTGGGAGCTGGGGTCTATAAGCATATCCTTAAATGGTTCCTAGTCGTGTGAGTTTCGAGACAGGGCATCGATACTCCATATTAGACTAGTGTATACAGTTGAGACCCCGACGAGGGGCGGTGGCCGGTCTCACAAGCCACTGGTGTCAGTTGGATCACCTAAGATGTATACAGGTGCTCATTGGGTTATGAGTACACCGGACAGGACTCGCCAGGAACATGCTAGTTGGTCATATACCAGACGTCAGATGGCAGTTCCCTGGTGACATGTGTGCAGGTTAGTTCATCGACCTGGGGATCGTCATTTGTCTCGTGTGAGTTCCCACTGTACTTTGATTACTACCCTACCACGGCTCAAAGGAGTCGTGCAAATAGGTTTTAGTTGGGTACAGTCCCGAGCCACATGGAGGCAGTGAGCGCATCTTCAGGGGTTCGTCTCTCCCGGTATTGGGGGTGAGGTCGTGCTGTGTCTAGGAGAGCCATTACACGAAGCCCTCGGCCGAGGCAAGGAGATTTACTGGTAGGTATTCCAGTAGTATCTCAGGGTGTTCTGGGCTACACTCCGACACGACTTGTACCGCTTTTGGGGGTCTGACTTTTACCAACCCCCTAGGCCCGCCATGCGATGCTCATAGACGAACGGACCGGACTGTACGGATATTGTCACTGACAGGCTCAGTAGGGTTGTCAGGCTGAGTTCGCTCACAGACGTCCCTTTTAGTCAATACCTGGTAGCCCGTTACGTATTGGCTTATACCTCTGACGTGCTAGTGGTTAAATCCACAACCAAGGTGTTGACGAGTTTTTAGAGTTCCCCACATTCTGTTACTCAGCTTTCGGGCGAAAGGTTGTAGAGGCCGTATGGAGATATGGCAAGGTCCGATCAGATACGTGCGGTATTGCACGGATCAGGATCGGACAGTTTGTACTATAGGCCGTATGGTAATATGGCAGGGTTTGATCAGATACGTGCGGTATTGCACGGATCAGGATCAAACAGATATTACTAGCCGGCTTTGGTTTAAGCCGGGTCCTAGTATAGTACAGTGTAGATTTTGTCTCATTGCATTTGTATTTCGGTCAAAATACAGATGCGGGTGTGTATGCACAGTATCGGGGTTTTCCTGTAATTTATTACGGGACCAGTTTTCTGGAGTTGCCAGTTTGCTTTCTGTTTCAGCCAATTTCCTTTGTATCGTTCATTGGCCGAAGATTGGTGGAGGAGGGCTTATTTGCATTGTTGCAAATAAGTGTTTGTGGAGGGACTTCTTTGCATCTTGTTGCTTCATGATGACTTCCCCATCATTGACTTGTTTTGACTCCATCATGGCTTGACTTTTAAAGTCATGATTGTTGATGATGAGAGATGGTTGTTAGTTGAGTGTGGGTTTGATTTTGTGATGATTCCTTTTGCATGATAGCCTTCTCTCTTTCTCCATTGCATTATTGGATGGCTCTCTCATTTTCTATCACACTCTCCCTCATTCTCACTCACTCCCCATTGTAGTGGCCGGCCATTCCTCTTGAGGGGCTGTCCCATTTTTTACATGAGGGGATTACACTCATTTGGCTTTGGAAAATTCATACAAGTTCCATCTCCAAACTCCATTGTTCATCCCTCCACCAAAAGGCAATTCCTACAACCCCAAATGAGACTTCTTCACTACACATTCTACAGCGAATCTTGGGCACGTCGACTAGCCAGCTTCGTGCCCGAGTTGCCTCGGCATTGAGGTGGGAGCCCGTAAAAGAAGTAGGCGATGTGGTGCACTTCCGGCGACGAGGTGGAGACCGGAGCTTCCGCAGGAGATCGGGACGACGACGAAAAGACCGGAGGACTTGGACCAGTCGGTATATTTCTCCTCCCCATCTTGTAGTTAGCTAGGACTAATTAATGGTTCGATCCGGGTATTAGTGCGCGGCGGTTTGCCAGTTCAAGTAAAATTTAAGTTTATCACCGCTTCCGCATTTGGCCGTCGGATTGACGGCCGGGGCGCCGCCGTGCACTTACACCAATGAGGGGTGCTTAAGTTACCGGATTCCGTGAAGTGCTAGGTGGTCCATTCACTTTGTTGAAGGGGGCTGCCTCGCTTCAGGTTTTGGCGGGTAACTTGCGGCGCCCGTAGGGGTCTAGGATTTCATTGCACAGGCTATCCACACGACCAGGGGAACGTCGGGTTTCAGTAGCGGCTCTATGAAATCCGGGGATCCAGATATCTGTTTTATTCTGTGATGCTTATTACATTTCTGTGATGTTGCATTTTATCACGCCTTGAGCGATTATTATATATTGATATATATATATATACTAGTAGATGTTGTATATGTTTTGCATCCGCGCTAGTCCAATCCCCGCTCTGTCGTTAGTTAAGTAACCTAACGGGTAATGACGGGACCCAGTGGCGAATGCGGATGGCATATACGTACATCGTATTTTCGTTCTTTATTGGTGTGATCAATTGATGGGACTGGGTTGATTCGGATCAATGCAAGCTAAACAAACCTATTCTGATGTTGTTGGAACATTTTTCAAAAAGCTGTTATTGCAAGGACGTTCTGTTTTGTTTTGCACAGTGGTATTCAGTTGGAATATCCTGCACCTCAGTCGACGAGGCAAGGGCCGAGATCCCTTCACCGGGAGTGACCCCTTGGACAGAAGTTTGCGCCAGGGTAATAACTTCACTATAGCCGATTGCCTTTTGCTTTGCATCGAGGTATTCATTTGGAATATCCTGCACCTCATTCTACGGGGAAAGAGCCGAGATCCCTTCACCGGGAGTGACCTCTTTAGCAAAGATTTTCGTCACTATATTTTTATAAAAAGCTATCCGGTTCCTTCAACGATATCAAGTTCATAACGTTAAAGGTTTTTCGCCAAAAACCATTCGTAGCCCTCCGTCATTTCAGACGGGTAGCACTTAGTATTCATGCTATGTTTGTTGACCAAAGTCAAGGCGTAGTGTATGGTAGCTATTTGTTACTTTTCTGCAGTATAGATAGATGCGTTGGTTTGGGACAGTCGTACTGCCTTGTTGGCCAAAGTCAAGGGTAGGTACGGGTGGGTTCAAATTAACCTGGAAAATGACGGGTAGAACTTGACATGTGACTTATGATTCGTTGGCCAAAGTCAAGGTCATAAGAGCATGGGGTAAAAATCACATCGGGAGGTTCTAAAGAAACTGAAACTTGCCAGATATGCGCATACCTTCTGGAGTGTGATAACGTAAGTGGATTCCGTCACGTTATCATGCGATGATAGTTGGATCCCGATTCCCACTGATGAGTTGGTTTACTCCTCGGGTGATCCCGACTAATTCTTCTTTCAGGTTTGGAGGAGAATTTGACGTTACACTGGGAGGTTTCCTGATTAGATAAATTGATAACCATTCTGATCTAGGTTAGGGTGCACGCTAAGTGTTTCTTTTCTCTCTCTTTGGCAGCGACCATGGCCCGACCCTTGACTATGACTCAATAACCAAGATTAACCGAACCTTCTTAAACACTGACTTTTGGATTGTCAGAGTTGCATACCTCATTGCCACTCCTACTCTTACCCTTTTCTCCAGAATACCCCGTATTACTACGAACGTCCACTTCCATTGGATAAAACCATCGTATGGTTATATACGAACTCGAAAGAACTTATTCGAGGATGGTTTCTGGTTCTGAAGAAAACGAATAGGACTATTCAGTTGTCTTTTCCTTTTACCTTCTCTCAGGTTGCGAGTGCTCCTTGGTTTAGGACGGTACACCTATTACGCTAATTGGATAGTCTTCATCCAAACCATAGGCAGGTGCCGAATGGTAGGGAATGAAGAAAACCATTTAGCCTAAATGGTGTACAGAAGGTATTAAGTAAAGACAAATAAAAGGATTAGTAAGAGGGCAAAGTAAACTGCGACTGCTATTCACGACCAAACCGAGTATTTCATCGCCACTCCTATATCACCTTTGTATTTCTCCAGAACACTCTGTATCACTACTAAGATCCACAGTTTATTGGATACTCCATCGTATGGTTATATACGAACTCGAAGGAACTTGTTCCAGTTCGGGGATGGATTCTGGTTCAGGAGAAATAGGAATAAGGTTTATTCGGCTGTCTTTTATCTTTACCTTCTCTCGGGTTGCGAGTGCTCTTAGGATTAGGACAATACACCCATTATGCTTATTGGATAGTCTTCTTCCAAACTATAGGCTGGTGCCGAAAGGTAGGGAAGGAAGAAAACCATTTAGCCTAAGAGGGTGTACAGAAGGTAATGACTAAAGACATATGAAGGGATTTGGAGAGATGGCAAAGAAATATACGGTTACAGTTGTGAATCTGGATAATGGAAGAGGCATTACTAGGAATACCCGGATACCCCTTCGAAACATTTACATGTTTCAGTTTCACTGTGTACTGTTAAAAGAAAACTGATTTCCTAATTAGACACTTGCTCCAAGGTATGTATTTATCAGGTATGGCTCTCACATCCGTATGGTTTTACAGATGATGAGTGGGAGTAAGTTATTGGGAATTGGGTGATCATCCTCATAATATCGGGATTTGTTGTAATTGGTGATATTTGAGGAAATCGCCTGGGTTGTTTGCCGGACGGCAAATATTTGGTTTTGAATATCCATTGCTATGAACCAATTTCAAATTGATATATCTGTACGTCTATTTTTATAGAGTGAGATATACCTTTTTGAAATTATGTCCATGACATTTACCTATATCAGTGGACGGTTAAGTAAGGAGCATTAAAACAGCAGTGTAATTCTTCTTAACCATAAGTACAGTTTTCAACCTACGACGCACAGGGAATGAGTTATTAGACTCAGGGGACTTATACAGAGTATTTTATGTTGTCCAGTGTCCAATAGGACAGAGGGGTTGGTACTCGTACTATATTCTGTTTACTTGTGACTTCTCTAGTTCTTAGACATGTGTTTCGTAGAAATGCAAGGTCTAAGTTTTGAGAAGTTATAGGTATAAGAATAAAGTAGAGAACCAGGTATTGCAAGTATCGGGATTCTTCAAGGTGATCGAAGATGTAGATACTTGTGTATGGTATTCAGTTAATAGTAATGATTAAGAGAACTTGCTTCTCTTTCAGGTTACTCATAATTGGAAGCATTCCTAAGGTGAGTAACACAGATCGGCCATCTTCCATTTAGTTGACATGTACTGGAGACAGCTGCATGATTTGAATCTGGTTCCAATTAAATCAGTGCCTCTGATTCTATATTGGATATAGAATAGTTCATATCTTAACAATGTTAAGGTACGGGGAGTTGTCCAGCTTATGCTTAAAACCAGACTCTGGATAACTCAAGGCACATTTCTGTAATGGCTGTTTGTGGGTTGACCCAGGCTATGATGAGGGTTGACTTTCTACCATCTGGAAGACCGATAGTGATATTGTTCTTGACTCGCCACAGGTTTAGTAAAATGGATTTTTTCACAAAACAGTAGTGGGAGTATGGTAGAACTGGAAGTGATTCCAGAACCGCAAACGATTACTGAAAATTTGATAAGAACCTAAAGATTCAATCTGGTTTGACATTCCATTGGCCACTCCGCAGATATGGTGGGTAACCTCAGGCACCCAAGAGGTACTCCGGTAGCCTCAAGGACGGTGACAGGGTGGTTCTTGTTTACCCAGACTTGCCATTGCTGTTGTTCCAGACTGTGAGACTCGGCAGGAGGATGAGTATAGCGTCATTCTGAACTGGCTTTAGAAGTGCACGTGTATATTATTCTGCCAGAGGGTTGTCGTAGTCAGTGGGAGCAGCGGAAGCATAGTGGACAAGTGGCTTATATCTATTTATAGACTAAAGCAAATATAGCGGAGATAGATCATCTATTTCTGATGTGACAGTCATTGGTTTGACTTCATCAGAATAGGATATAGATCTATTAAGAAGGTAGTAGGGTGTGATGTCCTGGTATTTGGATGACATACACAGAGTAGGAAGTGAAATTCCTATACTATGATCGGTTATACTTTGGTTGTCACTCAGTGGTTTCTCCACATAGGATATGGATATTATATCAGATATTCTGGTTACTAGATCTATGGTTTTAGATCTAGATTTGGGTAGTTTCCCAATCTGAGTACTTAGACAACATTCTAAAGGTGTTTTAGAATGGACAACTCCTGGCACGGTAGTGTATCTGCAAGTGATGGAGTCACCCTCTCTAAAGGTGTCTTACAGACTAAAGGGGAGAGGGATGTGCATGATTAGCAGATTACATGCTTAGGCAATTGAGTTAATCATGAGATGTCAAGTACCACGCCAGATATTATTTTTGCACGAGATGTAGTAAGTTGATATTAATCCATACCTGGAGAGACATTCGGAAGAAGTTTTAGAACATAAGTGAATATTCTAGAGATATGATAACAACAGCCTCATTCGAGAGACAGTTATCATTCCAGGCTTCCAAAGTGACCTGGATGACAGAGTGATTGTTAGAGTTGTAGTTTTCCCTCTGACGAGGGGCAGTATTTTGGACAGGTGGTCCAAGCGGATACTGAGGGAGGCATGGCGCGGGATACTGATTAAGTTCAGTTGACGATACAGTCTAAGAAGTTTGGATTTGGAGTTCATTCATGAACTAGGTCCCATCAGATATCCAGACATATTCTAAGACAGGTATTGCTCATTTCGGGAGATGGCTTTCTCCGCGAACTTGAGATAAAGAGAGACATAGAAAGAAACATCAGGGCGGATCCACTCACTGAGGCTATTCCTCGAATGCAATAGTTTCGCAAACGGGCTTTGTGAGACTGATTAGTAGAGGAGTTGGGTGTTCGGTATCACACGGGCTGTGAGTATACGACATCGTAATAATTAGCCTTGAGTGCAAGTGAGAGATTGTTGGAGATAGTGCCCTCAGAGTCAATTATTGGATCATAAGCCTGTGATTGCAATGATTGAGGGAGGACCTATACCGGTAGGACAGTCTTACTCAAGATGATAGTATGCTATCTGGTTTATCTTTATCATCGTGTACTGCTTTAGGTGACATTACAGATCACTATTGCACGTTGGTAGAGTCCTTTAGGATTCTTGCTTGACGGCCAACAGTATAATGGCGATCATATACGTGGGAGCTGGGGTCTATAAGCACATCCTTAAAGTGGTCCCTAGTCGTGGGAGTTTTCAAGACATGGCATCGATAATCCAGAGTAGACTGGTGTATACAGTCGAGACCCCGACGAGGGGCGGTGGCCGGTCTCACAAGCCATTGGTGTCAGTTGGTTCACCTAAGATGTTTACAGGTGCTCATTGGGTTATGAGTACACCGGACAGGACTGGCCGGGAACATGCTAGTTGGTATTATACCTGACGTCAGATAGCAGTTCCCTGGTGACATGTGTACATGTTAGTTCATCGACCTGAGATCGTCATTTGTCTCGTGTGAGTTCCCACTGTGCTTTGATTACTACCCTACCACGGCTCAAAGGAGTCGTGCAAACAGATTTTAGTTGGGTACAGTCCCGAGCCACATGGAGGCAGTGAGCGGATCGGCAGGGGTTTCGTCTCTCCCGGTATTGGGGGTGAGATCGCGCTGTGTCTAGGAGAGCCATTACACGAAGTCCTTGGCCAAGGCAGGAGATTTACTGGTAAGTATTCCAGTAGTATCTCAGGGTGTTCTGGACTACACTCCGACACGACTTGTACCGCTTTTGGGGGTCTGACTTTTACCAACCCTCTAGGCCCGCCATGCGATGCTCATATACGAACGGACCGGACTGTACGGATATTGTCACTGACAGGCTCAGTAGGGTGTCAGGATGAGTTCGCTCATCGACTTCCCTTTTGGTCAATACCTGGTAGCCTGTTTCGTACAGCTAGTACCTCTGACATGCTAGTGGTTAAATCCACAGCCAATGTATTGACGAGTCTTTAGAGTCCCCCACAGACAGTTTCTCAAGTTTCGGGCGAAACGTTGTTAAGGCCGTATGATATATGGCAGGGTTCGATCATATACGTGCGGTATTGCACGGATCATGATCGCGCGGATCATACTAGTGGGCTTTGGTTTAAGCCGGATCCTAGTATTAGATTTGTTAGATTACTTTAGTCTCATCACATTCGCATTCATTCGGAATGCGGATGCAGGTATGTATATACAGGTGAGGGGTATCCTTGTGATCCGTCATGAGTTTACTTTAGATGTTGCCGGATCTTTTTATTGTTGCAAACATTTGCATTAATGTTTGTTAATGGAAATAATGAGCTAGAAATTCATCATGCATTGCATTAAATGTGACATGGACATTTAGATGACTCATGGTCTCTTTTTTAGCAAATATGTCACATTAGTGTTTTGTTTAATGTGTTGAAATGAGATGGAGAGAGAGAGGGGCTGCCATGGTGAGGATTCTTTGGTCTTGTATTTTTCCTTGAAGTCACTCTCTCACTCTCAATTCCAACTAAAGAAAAGAAAAGAAAAAGAAAAGCTCTTGTTCTTCTTCTTCTTCCTCTAGTTCATTGCTTCCATCAATGGCAACATTTTAACCTCCATCCAAAGCCATGGATGCAAGAGACAAAGTGATCACAACATTCTCTACAACACCTTGGACGCGTCGGCTAGCACACTTCGCGCCCGAGTTGCTTCGGACGAAGCAGGAGATCGTTAAAAGACTTCTCGATGTGGTGCCCTTTCCGACGAAGAGATGGAGACCGGAGATTCCGCGAGGAGATCGGGATGGTAGCCAAAGACCGAAGGACACGGATCGCTCGGTATAGCATTCTATCCCTTCTCTTGTTAGCTAGCATTAGGTTAATGGTCTGATACGGGTTTTAGTACGCGGTAGCGCCGGTTTACAAGTTTAGAAAAAGTTTAGTTTCCGCATTTTTGCGTCGGAATGACAGCCGGGGCGCTGCCGTGCACTTACATTTATGATATTTCTGGATTTCGGGGGAAAGCCGCAAGATTTACAAACTTATTATCTTTTAAAATATGAAAAGTTGCGGTTTTCTAGTGATGTAAGTGTCGTCCACCATGAGTTTGTTGTGGTTTTCGAGACCCGTTTCGAGGAGTTGGATGAACCGTCTCCGGTAAATGGTGGGCCCGGTGAGGTACCCCGGGGCAAGAAGATCACAGATGATGGCGTTGAGCCTGGCAGGGGATGGATTACCTACCGGTGACTGTTTTGGCACGGCGGATATCCAGAGGATACCGACCGTAGCCGCGAGATGATGAGATATTGATATTTGAGATGAGTCAGCCGGACGGCTGAGGCCAGAGATACTACGATATGGATATATGAGATTTGAGACAGTTTTGAGGTGTCGTTGCTGGACACGGATTCTGGTTGATTCTATTGGTATTGTGCTGATATTTCAAAAAAGATTCCTAAAGGTAAAAGATGATTTCTTATACTTACACATGCAGATCACGAGTTGATTCATATTGCATACATACCTGGTAGTATATTCATATTGCATACATACCTGCTAGTATATTCATGTTGCATACATACCTGCTAGTATATATCCTGCCATACCTGTATTATAGATGCTAGGATGCTTGTGTGCATGCTTGCGATAGCCTCTATAGATGTTATTTATTACTCACGAGTTGGCAACTTACCCCCGTTGTGCCACAGTCTTTTGCAGGTCCCCTCCGTCAGCACAGTAGCGGCGGGCGCACTTGTTTCTTTTGCCTCTTTTGCCTGGACTCGAGGCTTTTGCTCGTAGGTGGCTTGTATTATTATTTTGTACCACCTTGTATATTCTTTGTATCAAGAGTACTCCATCTACTGTATCTACCAGTATTGTTGTATATTGACCTAGAGACGAGACTATGAGATTTCTGGACTTTTCATGCTGTATTTTGGGGTCGAGCTCACTTGAGTCGACATGATATTTTACTGGTGCTTTTTATGTTTATTATGCACATTGTTGATTTACATTGCGTGGGATTTGTGACCACCTTGTGGCGAAGAGCTAGCTCACGCTTGGGGATGCCCTTTTTGTTGTATTTATATATATTCTAGTTGTACCCATTTTGGGGGCCAGTATTTACAAAGGAGACTCTGCCGAAATTTTCGGAAAAATTGATATTGTTTTTAAAAAGGCTTGATATGACTTATTTGATAAAATCGCTTTCAATTGATTGGTTTTCCTTCATTCTTCAACTTATTTGGTTTTGATTTCTAGGCCTTGGCTTACTTATTTTACGGACGCCTTGAGACGTTTCGTAATTTAAGTGTCAGTCACGTTCCGTACCTTTCGGGTTGTGACAGGGCCTTTTTATAGTGCCAATTGATTTGTTAAATCAGTTAAAGAGATCTTCCTCTGAGTGATTTAGGGATTTTTTCCCCACCGTTGGATCTTTGATCCAAGGGTTTCTGTTTTACAGAAGAGAATCTTATTGTTTTAACAAGATCAGAAAGATGTTTCTAGAATTTTAATTCTGTTTTAGTGCTGGCACAGTTGGCGCAAGCGCACCTACGCTTGACACGTGTCGCGCAGCGCAGAGCACAGATCAGCTGAAGCATTGCTTCAATTATTTTAACTTTAATTTTAACTTTAATTTCAAGGTAGAGCTTTGCTCTGATTGGGGGAAACAAAAGCGTTGCTTCGTTTCCCGCCTTGGAATTTGAACAGAGCCTTGCTCTTATTGGGTAAACAAATGCCCCCCCACCGTTGCACTGACGTGGCCCCAAACGTGAGCGCAGTGGTGGCAGAATTCCAACCGTTGCGCCCACTTTTGGAAGTTGAAACGGCTCTCTTAATGCCTATAAATAGGACCTTTGGTCCCTTAGGTGATTTTGCATCTCTTCATAAGGATTTTCATTCAGAGCCTTGCTCTTTTGTTTAAGCACTTTTAAGAGTTCAAACTCTAGAGAATTTTTAGGAAAAAAATTAGATTAGATTAAATTAATTTTAAGAGCCTTGCTCTCAATAGATCCCTGATCTAAAGAAAACCCATTTAGGGTTTCACAGAGCTTTGCTCTATAGGTCTAAAGGGATCTAAAGAGAACTAAAGAGAACCCTATTAGGGTTCTATTATAAAGCTGTGCTCTTTAAAAGATTTTCCTTGTATTTTCTTAATTCATCAATGGAGCTTTGCTCCTTCCAAATCATACAGAAGAACTCTTAGATGTTTTTCATGGATCTTGGAGTTTAAAGATGGCATTTTATTCTACGATGAATTATATCGTTTTGCTTAATCAGTCTTTCTGATAATTTTGTTGATTCTCTTTTATATAAACAATGGACGCCCACATGTACGATCTCGTCGAAATTATCACTTACGGGGACATCCGCCGACTCGGCCGTTCTCAGAATTGAGAGTTCACCAACGCCGAGTGTGCCGAAATCATGAGCCGCTTCGACGTATACAATGGTCAACTGCTTCCTCGGCGCTCCCCCTCCTGAAGCTTATTGTGGGAGCAATTTGGGAAGCGCTTCCCCTATTCTTTACCGGCATGCCGCTTAGGGCATTGGACGCCGCCGAGGACAAGGTGCACTCAGTGTACCTGATGAACTTAATCTCGAAGAGACGGCGAGACACTCTTGTCGATCTCTTGCACCAGGCCTTTCAACAGTCCGCCATTCTTGCTGTCTATCGGAGGGTGGAGGACATCAGTGGGGATCCCGACGCCCGTGCTCGCAAAAAGAAGCACACCAGGATGGTTCGCCAAGCTTGGAAAGTCTTGGACAAGGTCACTTTCGAGTTCTTCAATCCCTGTCCAGGATCTGAGGTTTTGCTGTTGTAATCATTTGAATAATGTCTTCGTCTATTTCTTTATGATTGTAAGAACCCTTTGCAATATGAATGGAAAATTTCTCATTTCAGCTTGTCTTATTTCTCGTTCTAAGTCTTTTGCACATGCATGAATAGAGGTGTCTCGAACGCTTGATCAAATGCAAATCGGATGTTCTTTCTGTCGCTTTCTTCTTTTCTTTTTTTTTATTATCAGTATGCTGCCTTAGTAAACATGGTCGATAGATGATAGAACGAGCATCCTGTCTTAGCTCTCAAGCCGCAGGTTTAGATCTGCTGCCTAAGACTTTTCAACTTTATGAGCCGTATGTTAGTGTATATGCCCTAGAGGCCATTACTGTACCATACTAGTTTGTATATTACTTAATGGAAGCTTGGGATATTCACCATTGTATAGACAATCTTGCTCAAAATAGTAGTATGCTACTTGGTTTGTCTCTACTTCAATGTGTATACATGTGTTTCTTTTAACATATCGCCTATACACATTAGTGGAGCCCTAAGGATCTTTGCTTGATTACCAGCGTTGTGATGGCAGTCACACTCGTGGGGGCTGGGTAATCTATAAGCACATCCTTATACAGGTCCATAGTCGTAGGACTATCGAGACAGGGCATCGATACTACGGAGTAGACTAGCGTATGCGCTTCTCATCCCAGCAGGGGAGACGGTCTGTCCCACAGCCGTCAGTACGTCGTACTTGAGATAGTATGCGGGTGCTTGTTAGGTTACGAGTACACTGGACAGGACTCGTCGGGAACTGATTGGTTGGTACTATACCTATCGTCAGTTATCAGTTCCCAGGTGACATGAGTACAGCTTTGTCCGCTGACTTGACACTGTCACTTCGCCTCGAGTGTGTTCCCACTGTACTTTGATTACTACCCTACCACGGCTCAAAGGAGTCGTGCAAACAGGTAGTAGTTGGGTGCAGTCCCAAAGCACTTGGAGGCAGTGACGGTTAGACAGGATTCGTCTATACCGGTATTGGGAGTTGATATCGCGCTGTGTCAAGGAGAGCCATTACACACAGTCGTCCCTGGCCAGGGCAAGCGAGATGCACTGGTAGGTTTCCAGTGTTATCTCAGGGTGTTCTGGGCTACACTCCGACACGACTTGTACTGCTATTAGGGGACTGACGTTTACCGCCCCCTAGGCCCGCCTTGCGATATTCTCAGACGAACAGACCGGACTTTACGGAGACTGTCACATTCAGGCTCAGTAGGAGTTCGGATGAGTTCACCTCGTCGGTCTTCTTATCGGCATCTACCTGGGGGACGTTACGCACAGCTAGTGCTGCTTGCGGTCTGTGGTTAAACCCACTGCCGGCGTAGTGTCGAGTCTTTAGAGTCCCATACAGAGAGCTATTCGCCTTTAGGCAAAAGAGTAGAGGTCGCATGGTTTTGCGACAGGGTTCGGTCATATCCGTGCACTTGTGCACGTTTGGTGTCCGGGCAGTTATTACTAGAGGGCTTTGGTTTAAGCTAGATCCTAGTATACGTTTTGGGATTGGTTTTATCTCGTTTGTATTCGTGTTCCTCGGAACGCGGATGCGGGTGTGTATGCACGGTTGACAGAGACAGAGGCAGGGGATTCTCATTAGGGTTGTTGACTGTTGACTTTTGCTAAACCCTAATGAGAATAAGAAATATGATTAATAATAATATTAATTAAGTATTAGTGTGCCTTGGTTGGGTTGAAAGTTTGACTTTGTTGACTTGTTGACTTTGTTGACCGGTTGATTAGCTTGGACTTGTTGATCATCATCATTACAATGGCTATCATTTCAAGGCTAAGACTTTTTGCTTGCTTGTTATTCTTTACAAAATGAGTGCATGAAATGATAATGCCATTGACATGAACCATCACATAATACTCAATTATTGTTATTATTATGATTTTTTGGTGTTATGAGAGCATGGAGGCAAAAAGTCTTCTTCATTCTATCATATTGATTCTCTCTCATCCTCAAGGCTCTCCTCTTCCTCTTGCTCTCTCTCTCTAGCTCATGGTTATTTTGTCTCATGAGTTGAGAAACAAGAACCATGGAGATAAAACCCAAAACAATTCTCTATTCATCCTAGTGTACAAGGTCTAGCAAGCCAAGTATTCTAGTTTCCTCTAGATTGAGTTTGGAGCCAAAGGTAGAAGCTTTCGGGTGGATCCATCTTCGGCACAAGGAGACGACGAGGTGAGGCCGATCCGACCACCACAAGGAGTTAAAGAGAAGCAGTTCAAGTTTAGGTATTACCCCTAACCTAGTAGCTAAACTCTTAGTTAGATTGTTAGATAGTTTGTTTAACAAAGATCCGGTTTTTGAGTCCATGTTACCTCCACCGAAAAATCGTTTTTCACCGCTTCCGCATCCCCGAAAGAATTGGGGATGGGTAAAGTGGAATTCCAGTGGTATCAGAGACTGGTTAAACACTATCTAACTTGTTAGATAAGTAACTAGAAGTTCGATTGGAGAAAAAAACACAAAACATGCCCGAACTTTAAACTTTCTGTCGATTTTTATTCTGCTCTAAAAATAATTTAACACATCTGAAAAATCGCCTCAGGGTTTTTAGTGAACACAGCAGAAAAACGATCCATTGATCCGACCAACTCACCGCGGAAACACGGCAAGGAGAGCTTCTTGCCGCGGATCCGCGGCCGAGTTGACTCTGTCGTGGATCGGTTTTGCTGCAGTGTGTTTCTTAGGGTGTTTTGGGATTTTTGGAATATGATTTCTCTGCCCAGATTTTCCAGAAAGCAAAATTTGTTTTTGGGGTGGTTAAAAATCCGTATTTTGATCGAACTTCTAAAGACTTTAGCTAACGGGTTATATCTGTGATGTGATATATGTATTGAACGTCTGCTAATCGCTATACGTCGATTAGTGGGGGTTATACATATCTGTGATCTGTAATGTTGATGGTATGTGTATATGAATTCATTGGATTGTCGTGGATGAATAGCCGGGGGGTTGTGAGATGAGAGTTTTCTTTATCTTTCAATTCATGTAATTTGTAATTGATGTAATATTATTTGTATGGCCGCACATCCGGGATGAGGTTGTAGCCGCCATTGTATAATTTCTCTTACTGTTTTTGCTCCTAGGATAGACCCAAGGAGGGGGTGCACAAACTACCAGGTACCTTGAAGTGCCGAGTGGCTTACTCACGTTGTTAAGGGAGGTTGCTTCACTTCGGGTATTTGGCAGGTAGTTTGCCGCACCCATAGGGGTGTAGGGTGGGGTATTGGCTATTCACCGCGACCGTGTAATCCGCTTTTCGTTACAGGCTCATACGGAATGCGGATTCCTAGTATATCCAATGTGTTCATCTGTGATCTGGAATGGCTATCATTGCATCTGACGAATGTATATATCTATATATGATATCTATTTAGGCGTTGCTTATGTTTTGCATCCGCGCTAGTCCAGCCCTCGCTCTGTCGTTAGTTAAGTAACCTAACGGGTAATGACGGGGCCCCGTGGCGAATGCGGATGGCATAAGCGTACGTCATATTTTCGTTGTTTTCTGTAATGGTAGGATTAAATGATGGGACGCATTAAAATTAATGCAAGAAAATAAACCAAGTAAAGTCGTTGGAACACTTTCAAAACCACTCGGTTTCTTTTCAAAAACCAACTTTTAAACGCGGAGCTTAAGCCACTCCTTTTAAAAGCTATCTCGTTCCATCGATTATATCAAGTTCACTACGTTCACGGTTTTGCCAAAACCATTCGTAGCCCTCCGTCATTTCACATGGATAGTCAATAGTATTCAAGATATGTTTGTTGGCCAAAGTCAAGGAATAGTGATTGGTAGCTATTGGGTATTCATGTGCAGCATAGATAGATGCGTTGGTTTGGGACAGTCGTACTGCCTTGTTGGCCAAAGTAAAGAGTAAGTACGGGTGGGTTCAAATTAACCTGGAGAATTACGGGTAGAACTTGACATGTGACTTAGGATTTGTTGGCCAAAGTCAAGGTCATAAGAGCATGGGGCAAAAATCCACATCGGGAGTTTCTAAGGAAACTGAAACTTGCTAGCGCTGCATAACATTTGGAGTGTGATGATTCTGGTAGGATTCCTTCAGTTTTGTCACGCGATGATATTTGGATCCCGATCCTACTGTGAGTATATGCTACTCCTCGGGAAATTTCTCACTTAACGATCAATACTATAAACCAAGTAGGTGTCTAGAAAGGTGTTTAGTGGGGTTACGCCCCCAGGGAAAAGAGGTTATTTAATTAAGGAACTTCGAGCAAGCGTTGGAAAACTTCCCTCGAAGTACCAACACTGGCCTGGCTGAACGGTTAAGCAAGTATTGTACGGTGAGATTGATCCCGACTAATTCTTCCTTTTTTGGTTTGAGGAGGAATTCGAGAAACAGTGGGAGCCATCCTGTTTAGACAAACTAAAAACCACTCTAAACTTGCAGGAGCATCATGCTGAGTGTTTCTTCTCTCTCTCCTAATTGCAGCGACCAATCGTCATGACCAGACTTAAGTTACTTCTAGATAAAAATATACTAACAGGGCCAAATTACAAAGATTGGCTCAGGAATGTCAAAATGGCAATCACTTACGACAAGCTGGGGTATCTCCTTACCACCAAAGCTCCCCCTGTCCCAGGTCCCACCTCCAGCGTCGCGGATAAGGAAATCCGTAAGACCTGGGAGATCAATTGCGCGAAGGCCAAATGCCTCGTGCTTGTCTCTATGGACAATGAACATCAGAGGAGGCATGAGAATATGGACCTAGAATCCATATTTCTCCATACTAAGGATCTATATGGAGAGCAATCCCGTATCGCCAGATACGAAGTCTCAAAAAAGTTGTTTTCGACGAGATTGGCCGTCGGATCATCGGTAGCGGAACACGTGCTTAAGATGATTGGCTTCATTGAAGAGCTCGTGGACCTTGGGACCACGTTAGAGAACGAGCTCTATATGGACTTGATTCTCCAGTCCCTTCCTTCCACTTACGCCCAGTTTATCCTGAACTTCAACTTGCAAGGAAAAGAAGTTGAACTTCCGGAGCTCCTCAACATGTTGAGGAGTGCAGAAGGCACCCTACAGAAAGGTAGGGAAACATCCACTTTGTTTGTAGGAGAATCTTCCTCTTCTAAGTCCATGGCGAAAGCCAAGGAAAAGAAGAAGAAAGCCCCCGCCAAACCAAGGGGCGGTCTTAGTAAAGTGGAAACGAAGGGAAAAGCAAAAGCAACAAAGAAAGCGGGGCAGCTTGTGGGAAAGAAAGAGTGCTTCTATTGTCATAAGAAAGGACACTGGAAAAAAGATTGCAGGGTTTGGAAGGCCAAGAACTAGGACCCGAAGCAAGTTGCGGCTTCGGCTTCAGGTGTGTATGTTATTGAAAACTGTCTATCAATAAACTCTACTTCCTGGGTATTGTATACCGGATCAGGATCTCATATCTGTAATTCTTTGCAGGCACTGAGAAAGCGTAGGGTTTTGAAGGCAGGTGATATGACCCTCAGAGTTGCAAACGGAGCTGGCATGGATGCTGAGTCCATAGGGGACTATCACCTGGGATTGTCAGATTGACACGTTTTGGTTTTGCGTAATTGTTATTTTGTACACAATGCAACTTGTAATATCATTTCTGTATCTTTAATGTCTAAAGAAGGTTATGAATTTGCATTTGTAAGTAATGTTGTAAACATTCACCTTAATCAATTTCTGATTGGGTCGGGTACATTAAGCAATGGTATATACGTATTAAACCAACCACAGATTTTCAATGTCCAGAATACACACAAAAGAAAGTCTCCGGAAACAAATCAGGCTTTCTTATGGCATTGTAGACTGGGTCACATCAATAAGAGAAGGTTGACAAAGTTACATACAGAAGGATATTTAGATTCGTTCGAATATCAATCGTATGCAACTTGTCAATCCTGTCTCAAAGGAAAGATGACAAAGACTCCGTTCACTGGACACGGAGTAAGAGCGAGCGAGCTCTTGGGACTCGTACACAGCGACGTGTGCGGTCCAATGTCTACACATGCGCGAAGCGGTTATTCTTACTTCATTACTTTTACGGATGACTTTTCAAGGTACGGATATGTCTTCTTTGTTAGTTGTATGTATGCCCTAGAGGCCAGTATTGTACAGATGTTGTATATTATATTGGATGCTTGGACATATATAGAGATGACTTTCTTGCTCGAGATGATAGTATGCTATCTGGTTACTCTTTATCTTAACATGTACACTAGTCTCTTTATACTGTCTTATAGTTACATGTTGGTAAAGCCCTTAGGATATGTACTTGACTACCTGGACTATGATGCAGATCATACTAGTGGGGACATGGTAGTCCATAAGTACATCCTTCAAGGTCCCTAGTCGTGGGTGTATCGAGATGGGGCATCGATATACCAGAGTAGACTAGCGTATACACTTCTCGACCCATGTGATGGGCGATGGATGATCCCATATCTATTGGTGTTTGACATCAGAGATGGTATACGGGTGCTCGGTGGAGACTGGGTACACTGGACGGACTCGCCGAGAACTCCCAGATGGTATTATACCTCACGTCAGATGGCAGTTCTCAGGTGACACTTGTACAGGTTAGTCTGTAGACCCGAGATCGTCATAGAGTCTTGTGTGATTCCCACTGTGCTTTGATCTCCACCTTACCACGTCCATGAGGGCGTGCAAAACGGTGGTCTTTGGGTACAGTCTCGAGTCATATGGAGGCAATGAGCGATAGGAGGGGTTTCGTCTCTCCCGGTATTGGGGGTTGATGTTGCGCTGTGCTCGATTGGCCGTAACAGGGAAGTCCCTGGCCAGGGCTAATCAGAGATTTGCTGGTAAGTGTTACCAGTAGTTTCTCGACCCGTTACGAGCCTCACATCGGCATGACTTATCGGGTTATTGGGGTCTGACGTTTACCACCCCTAGACTTGATGTGCGACATATCAGACGAAGAGACCGGACTGTACGGTAAGTGTTACTGGTCGGATTCGCAGGAGTGTGAGCGGGCTAGCTCGTCGATCTTCTGATCGCTCAATACCCGGGTGGCCGTTACGTTTAGCAGACCGCTTGCGGCTTGTGGGTGTTTGATATGATCATCATCTGCTACCGGCGTATTGACGAGTCTTTAGAGTCCTACACAGAGGTTTCCTGGCTCAAGCGAAACGAAATAGGAGCGCATATGAGATATGTGCAGGACCGAGAATAATGCGTGTATGTGATACCGTATTCCATTCTCGCGATATATGTATCGAATGGTTATATTCGATATAACCTAGTTATCGAATCGAAGATCGATTCGATAAGCCGATACATTGAATACTAGTCGGTCATGTGCGACATGACCGGATCATTGAATCAATTGTTGATTTAATGATTTAATGTATAATTATATATTTGATATATTACTTTGCATTAACTAGTATTGGTTCACTTTAAACGGATTTTTCTCACATGGTTTGCACATTGTATATGTGATATATTTTTGTGCACCTTTTTGTATCATGTTTGATGATACTTGATCATATGGTTAAATGAATAGAATTAAACCATGGTTATTTTGTAATTAGGGTTTTGCATATTTATTTATTCATTTATTTGTTTATTTATGTGGATAAATTCAAGATGAGAATGGTGGCTATTTTTGTTTCTTATATGAAGCTTCATGAACCCTTGACTTTTGCTACCATTCTTGTCATCATGCTTAACCCTAACCCACCCAACTAACCATGGTATATTCTCTACACTTAACCAAGGTTTAGTTATGATAAGTATTGATTTTCTATTTCATTTTAATTAGAACTTATCATAACTAGCTCATCTTCTTCTTCTTCTTCAAGCTTGCTACATCAATGGCAACTTGAGTTTTAGTGAGAGAAATCTAAATCTAAAGTGAACCCACCTCCTATTTCTTCATCCTCTACCTCTTGCCAAGTGGTTTTGGGTGTTTTCTTCACAAGTTTCACTACTTGGTGAAGTCGGAGCTTGCACTAGTGCAACCTCGACGTAGATCGTCTTTGACACGAAGCCGACGACCTTGCTCGCCCGTTTTCCGATGAAGCCGACGAATGAGTCGAGGATTCATGATGGACAGCGAGGGCATGACCACGTGGAGCTAAGGAGGTGGAAATCCGGATCTACAAAGGTTGTAGCATCCAACTTCTTGTTAAGTAGTTAACTAGTTTTTAGTTTCGCCTAGACATCTAGCAACGATCCGTTAACTAGGGTTTCTCGGCACCATAATTTTTAAATTTGAGATGTTCGATGCCTTGTGAGACCTCTATAGGATGCCTAGGAACCCTACAGTGGTATCAGAGCCTAGCTAGAGCCTTAGGCGAAGTCCTGACGGAGTTTGAAGTCCGAACGAACCCGAAACCCCAATTCTATAATGCTCTCTGTACATTTTCTAAAAATTAGGATTTTTCCAGATTAAAAATGCCTAAAAAATTCAGCAGGAAGATCTAAGAGTTATGGTGAAACACGATCTCTTGATTCATCTAAACAGCCGCGGAAACGCGACAGAAGCATGCCTTCTGCCGAGCTTCCGCCGCTGACTGTTCATATTGCGCAATAATGTTTGCACAGTAACTCATATTTAATTATGTTGGATTTTCTGGGAATTTTTAATATTTATTCAAGAGTTGTATTTTCTGGAATCGTTTTGGGGATTCGGTGTTTCGATCGGAGTATCAAATTTCGTCTTTGTGTTTTTCCGGATAATTTTTTAGAATATGTTAAAAAGTTCGACCGGATATAAATACCCAATTTTTCCCCTGTCGGGAAATTTCCAAATATTGGATTTTTCCATAGTTTAACGACGTTCTAAGTAGTGCAAGTAACGCGATGGACCCTCTAGAAGACAACAAACCATAACTCGATTATGTGACCGTCTTGAACTGCCCTTTGAACCTTCGGGTTTGGGGCAGTACGGCGTGCCACATGTGAGGCGTTGGCTTGACCCTTCTACGGCTGGACCGTTGCTACTGAGGCACGAACTGAATGTTGTTAGACTTATTTCATGTGTTGAGCTGTATCGGGAAAACTTGGGTATTCGACTGTTCGATCGGAAAGTTTAACATTTTCTGTTTATCCGGAATTGGATACAATAATTGGAATTCATAAACAATTATGAGATAACTGGAAGAATGTTATAAATCTAGCGGTTTAGTTTCACTTGATATCGAAAAGAGTTTTCGATAGTGGGACTAAAATGCGGGGTTTATAACTGTTAGGCATGTGATGTCTAAAGAAGTTGCGGATTCCAATTGTTGTAGTTTTACACTTTCTTTTCTGTGACCGTAAGTGTAGTATGTTCATATCGCCGGTTTCGTTGCTATACGTCAACGACAATTGGGGTATGCATACTTACTTACGTTGATGACATGTGATGTTATGTGTTGCTGGATATGTTATATTGGATCGTCGTGTTCGAATAGCCGGGGTTTTTTATGTGAGATGAGTGTTTTTCCATTTTCATTCATGTAAAAACTTGTATGTAATATTCTTTTATTTGGGGCACTTCCAGGTAGCGGAAGTTGTCACCCTTTGTATATTATTTACTTTTCCGCATTAGGATAGACCCAAGGAGGGGAGCATATGTAACCGGGTTCTGGGGTCCAGTGGGAGACCAACTCGAGGAGTCGAGTCCGGGTCTCCTAACCCTAGAATTGGCAGGGTTGCTTGCCGCTCTCGTAGGGGTCTAGGGGTGTGGGATTGGCTATTCATCACGACCGTGGAATCCATGTTTTATACTGGCTCGTATTGAAAACACGGACGTCCTAGTATATCCAATATTTCATATGTTTATTCTGCTGCGATATCTGTGTTGTGACTCTGTGATGGATATAGTATATAGTATATATGATATATTATATAGACGTTACTTATGTTTTGCACCCGCACTAGCCCTGCCCTGCTCTGTCGTTAGTTACCTAACCTAACGGTGCACGAGGGGACATCGAGGCGAATGCGGATGGCATAAGCGTACGTCATATCTATCTGTGATGTTTAGGTATTTAAATGATGGGACTTCATTAATATGATTAATGAAAGGAAAGAAACCTAAGATGTTGTAGAATCAGATTTTAAATAAAACAGGTAGCTACAGTTCTTGCTTTGCACAGTGGTATATATGATATACCTTGCACCTTATTCGATGAGGAAAGGACCGAGATCCCTTCACCGGGAGTGACTCCTTTAGCAATAACTGGCAGATGCTACACACTCGGTTTGCTTTTGACTGCTTTTGCGTTTTTGCTTTGCACAGCGATATATATGATATATCCCGCACCTCATTCGACGAGGAAAGGGCCGACGATCCCTTCACCGCGAGTGACCCCTTTAGCAAAACTAGAAAAGCCTCAAAATCATTCCATTTTAAAACTTCATTTGATTCTACAACGATATCAAGTTCATTACGCAATAGGTTTTCAGAAAAACCTGACGTAGCCCTCCGTCATTTCAGATAAGCACTAGTTAGTATTCGTGCTACGTTTGTTGACTATGTTAAGGCGTAGTGTGCGGTAGCTAATTAGTGCTTATCTGTATAAGCATATGATGCGATTGGATTAGGGTAGTCGTGCGACTTTGTTGACTATGTTAAGGGTCGTGCGGGTGGGTTTAATTCAATCGGGAAATGACGGGTTGAACTTGACTAGCACTTATGATTTGTTGACTATGTTAAGGTCATATAGCTGCTAGGGGCAAAAGATTATCGGGAATTTCAAGTGTTGAAATTTGCAATGAGATTGCATACCTTCTATGAGATAGTTGGATCCCGATACCCACTGCGAGTAAGAGTTACTCCTGGGAGAGTTTTACACATTGCAATTAGCCGATCAAGTAGGTGTCTAGAAAGGTGTCAACGGGGTTACGCCTCTGTGAAAACGAGGTTTACAGTAATTAGGTTCGTGCGAAAGCACGGGGGACCTCCCTCAAAGTACCGACACCGGCCTGGCTGAAAGATTGGCGAACTTGTAGTGTGTAATTAATCCCGGCTAGTCTTTCCTTTTAGGGTTTGGAGGAAGATTTGATAAAAAGCAGTGGGAGCCATCCTGATTAGATAAGATAATAACCAATCTGATCTTGCACGAGCTTATGCTAAAGTGTTTTCTTCTCTCTCTCTCCAGGTAGCGACCATTTCATGCCTTAATAAAGATAATAATATGGATGTATTGACCGAACCCGCATGTTATACTGTGCTGGGGAACGTTGGTTCCATTCTTTCCTATATGAGTTATAGGACTGAAAAGGATATAGGGGAATACCAGGATTCTCATGCTACCCGAATGAAGAAAGTACATGTTGATGCATTTTCTTCGGGTGTGTTCGTTACTGAGAACTGTTTCTCCATTTGCAATACGTCCTGGGTATTGGATACCGGGTCAGGATCCCATATATGTAATCAGTTACATGGGCTTAAGAAAGGCAGAGAACTTGGAGAAGGTGATAAAGACATTAGAGTTGGAAATGGTGCAATTGTTGCAGCTAAGACTGTCGGGGAATATCACCTTGTATTACCAACTGGTAATACATTGGTTCTGAACGAATGCTATTACATGCCGAACCTGATATGCAACATTATATCGGTTTCTTTGCTAAGTAAAGAAGGATATAATTTTGTATTACAGGACAATGTTATGAACATTTTCCATAACCAAAAGTTGGTTGGATCAGGCACGTTGTACAATGGCATTTATGTTCTAAACCAATCAACAGTTCTGAGTATAACAAACACACACAAGAGGAAGAGTTCAGAACTGAACGATTCTTTCTTGTGGCATTGTAGACTAGGTCACATCAATGCGACACGACTGGCTAAGTTACATAAAGATGGATATTTGAAACCTTTCGAATTTTCATCTTATGACACTTGCCAGTCATGTCTCAAAGGCAAGATGACCAAAACTCCGTTTACGGGACACGGAGAAAGAGTTACCGAACTCTTGGGACTGATACATAGTGATGTATGCGGTCCCATGTCTACACATGCCAGGGATGGTTCTTCATACTTCATTACATTCACTGACGATCTCTCTAGGTTCGGGTATGTATTCCTGATGAAACACAAATCAGAAGCTTTTGAGAAATTTAGAGAATATAAACAAGAAGTCGAGAACCAAACCGGAAAAAGTATTAAAATCCTTCGATCTGATCGAGGAGGTGAATACTTGAGCAATGAATTCCTGGACTTCCTAAAAGAGAATGGGATTCTCTCTCAGCTGACTCCTCCATATACACCACAGCACAACGGTGTATCTGAACGGAGAAACCACACCCTATTAGATATGGTGCGCTCTATGATGAGCACAGCTGAGTTACCTATTTCCTTCTGGGGATATGCGCTGGAGACAGCAGCATACCTATTGAATCAAGTTCCATCTAAATCTGTACCTACCACACCATATGAGATATGGAGTGGGAAGAGACCGTATTTTAAACGAGTTAAAATATGGGGTTGTCCGGCCTATGTCAAAAGACAAAATCCAGACAAACTCGAGGCACGGTCAGTTCTTTGCAAGTTTGTGGGATATCCTAAGAATTCCCAAGGATATTTTTTCTACCATGCTGAAGAACAAAAAGTGTTTGTTTCTCAATATGCCACCTTTTTAGAAAAGGAATTTCTTGAAAAAGAAATTAGTGGCAAAGTGGTAGAGCTGGAAGAGGTTCCAGATACACAAACAGTAACAGAAGATTTAGTGGAACCAGAGCATTCAGTAGCTTCCGACGAACCTCAGCCTCTCCGCCGATCTAGTAGGGTTCCTCGCCAGCCTGAGAGATACTACGGTTTTCTCATGGATGGTGGGAGCGAGGATTGCATCATGGAGGATGATGACCCAACTAGCTTCGAGCAGGCCATCACGAGTAGGGACTCGGTGAAATGGCTGGATGCTATGCGGTCCGAGATGGAATCCATGTACACCAACAAAGTATGGACTTTGGACGTTGCTCCTGAAAGGGTAAAACCCATTGGGAGCAAGTGGATCTTCAAGAAGAAACTTGGTGTAGATGGGAAAGTGGAGACTTTCAAAGCTAGACTTGCAGCAAAGGGTTTTCGTCAAAGACCAGGTGTGGACTATGACGAGACCTTTTCTCCAGTGGCTCTGCTTAAATCCATCCGGATCATGCTTGCCATCGCTGCTTATCATGATTACGAGATCTGGCTAATGGATGTTAAGACCGCCTTTCTAAATGGTGATTTAGAAGAGTGCGTGTACATGACTCAGCCAGAGGGCTTCGTAGACAGCGGGAGCAGCGGGAAGGTGTGCAAGCTGCTTAAATCCATTTATGGATTAAAGCAAGCATCGCGGAGTTGGAACATCTGCTTTGATGTCGTTATCAAAGTGTTTGATTTCGTCAAAAATCCAGATGAACCTTGTATCTACAAGAAGGTGGCAGAGAGTAAGGTTGTCTTCCTCGTATTGTACGTAGACGACATACTCTTGATAGGAAATGATATTCCTATGCTGCAAGCGGTCAAGCTCTTCTTATCACAAAGATTCTCAATGAAAGATCTTGGTGATGCCTCCTGCATATTGGGAATTAGGATCTATAGAGATAGATCCAAACGGATTTTGGGATTGTCCCAATCCAGGTACATTGACACCATACTAAAGAGGTTTAGTATAGAAGAGTCCAAGCGTGGGAACTTGCCCACGATCTCTGGAGTCACTCTCTCCAAAGAGATGTCTCCCAAGACTGATTTGGAGAGAGCTCGCATGCAAGGGATACCCTATGCTTCGGCAGTAGGCTCTATCATGTATGTGATGCTATGTACCAGACCCGATGTAGCATACTCACTAAGTGTAGTGAGCAGGTATCAAGCTGATCCTGGAGAGAGTCACTGGATAGCTGTGAATAGCATTCTCAAGTACTTGCGAAGGACTAGAGATATGTTCTTGGTGTATGGTAACGGAGAACTCCAAGTGGAGTCCTTTACCGATTCCAGCTTCCAGAGTGATAAGGACGACTCTAAGTCGCAGTCGGGTTTTGTCTTTACCCTTTACGGAGGGGCGGTTAGCTGGAAGAGTTCCAAGCAGGAAACCGTGGCAGACTCGACGATGGAGGCTGAATACATCGCTGCCAACGATGCTGCCAAAGAGGCTGTTTGGATCAAGAAGTTCATTACTGAACTTGGAGTGGTTCCATCCATTGAGCATCCAATACCTTTGTATTGCGATAACAATGGAGCGGTGGCTTTGGCCAAGGAACCCAGGTCCCATCAGCGGTCCAGACATATTCTGAGGCGGTATCACCTGATCCGGGAGATAGTTGATCGCCGGGAGATCGAGGTCAGGTGAGTTGACACGAAGAACAACACGGCGGATCCACTCACGAAGGCCATTCCCCAGATACAGTTTGAGAGATTCTTCGGGATGCTCGGTATGCGATACTACAGCAGCTGGCCCTAGTGCAAGTGGGAGATTGTTAGTTGTATGTATGCCCTAGAGGCCAGTATTGTACAGATGTTGTATATTATATTAGATGCTTGGACATATATAGAGATGACTTTCTTGCTCGAGATGATAGTATGCTATCTGGTTACTCTTTATCTTAACATGTACACTAGTCTCTTTATACCGTCTTATAGTTACATATTGGTAAAGCCCTTAGGATATGTACTTGACTACCTGGACTATGATGCAGATCATACTAGTGGGGACATGGTAGTCCATAAGTACATCCTTCAAGGTCCCTAGTCATGGGTGTATCAAGATGGGGCATCGATATACCAGAGTAGACTAGCGTATACGCTTCTCGACCCATGTGATGGGCGATGGATGATCCCATATCCATTGGTGTTTGACATCAGAGATGGTATACGGGTGCTCAGTGGAGACTGGGTACACTGGACGGACTCGCCGAGAACTCCCAGATGGTATTATACCTCACGTCAGATGGCAGTTCTCAGGTGACACTTGTACAGGTTAGTCTGTAGACCCGAGATCGTCATAGAGTCTTGTGTGATTCCCACTGTGCTTTGATCTCCACCTTACCACATCCATGAGGGCATGCAAAACGGTGGTCTTTGGGTATAGTCCTGAGTCACATGGAGGCAATGAGCGATAGGAGGGGTTTCGTCTCTCCCGGTATTGGGGGTTGATGTTGCGCTGTGCTCGATTGGCCGTAACAGGGAAGTCCCTGGCCAGGGCTGATCAGAGATTTGCTGGTAAGTGTTACCAGTAGTTTCTCGACCCGTTACGAGCCTCACATCGGCACGACTTATCGGGTTATTGGGGTCTGACGTTTACCACCCCAAGACTTGATGTGCGACATATCAGACGAAGAGACCGGACTGTACGGTAAGTGTTACTGGTCGGATTCGCAGGAGTGTGAGCGGGCTAGCTCGTCGATCTTCTGATCGCTCAATACCCGGGTGGCCGTTACATTTAGCAGACCGCTTGTGGCTTGTGGGTGTTTGATATGATCATCATCTGCTACCGACGTATTGACGAGTCTTTAGAGTCCTACACAGAGGTTTCCTGGCTCAACCGAAACGAAATAGGAGCGCATATGAGATTTGTGCAGGACCGAGAATAATGCGTGTATGTGATACCGTATTCCATTCTCGCGATATATGTATCGAATGGTTATATTCGATATAACCTAGTTATCGAATCGAAGATCGATTCGATAAGCCGACACATTGAATACTAGTCGGTCATGTGCGACATGACCGGATCATTGAATCAAGTGTTGATTTAATGATTTAATGTATAATTATATATTTGATATATTATTTTGCATTAACTAGTATTGGTTCACTTTAAACGGATTTTTCTCACTTGGTTTGCACATTGTATATGTGATATATTTTTGTGCACTTTTTTGTATCATGTTTGATGATACTTGATCATATGGTTAAATGAATAGAATTAAACCATGGTTATTTTGTAATTAGGGTTTTGCATATTTATTTATTCATTTATTTGTTTATTTATGTGGATAAATTCAAGATGAGAATGGTGGCTATTTTTGTTTCTTATATGAAGCTTCATGAACCCTTGACTTTTGCTACCATTCTTGTCATCATGCTTAACCCTAACCCACCCAACTAACCATGGTATATTCTCTACACTTAACAAAGGTTTAGTTATGATAAGTATTGATTTTCTATTTCATTTTAATTAGAACTTATCATAACTAGCTCATCTTCTTCTTCTTCTTCAAGCTTGCTACATCAATGGCAACTTGAGTTATAGTGAGAGAAATCTAAATCTAAAGTGAACCCACCTCCCATTTCTTCATCGTCTACCTCTTGCCAAGTGGTTTTGGGTGTTTTCTTCACAAGTTTCACTACTTGGTGAAGTCGGAGCTTGAACTAGTGCAACCTCGACGTAGATCGTCTTTGACACGAAGCCGACGACCTTGCTCGCCCGTTTTCCGATGAAGCCGACGAATGAGTCGAGGATTCATGATGGACAGCGAGGGCATGACCACGTGGAGCTAAGGAGGTGGAAATCCGGATCTACAAAGGTTGTAGCATCCAACTTCTTGTTAAGTAGTTAACTAGTTTTTAGTTTCGCCTAGACATCTAGCAACGATCCATTAACTAGGGTTTCTCGGCACCATAATTTTTAAATTTGGCATGTTCGATGCCTTGTGAGACCTCTATAGGATGCCTAGGAACCCTACATTCTTAATGAAACATAAATCTGAAGCCTTTGGAAAATTCCAGGAATATAAGAATGAAGTAGAAAAACAAACCGGAAAAAGTATCAAGACACTGAGATCTGATCGAGGTGGTGAATAATTGAGTGCCGAGTTCCTGGACTACCTAAAAGAGAATGGAATTCTCTCTCAGCTTACTCCTCCATACACTCCACAACATAACGGTGTATCGGAGAGATGGAACCGAACCCTATTGAATATGATACGTTCTATGATGAGTAACGCTGAGTTACCGCGATCATTCTAGGGATATGCACTAGAATCAGCTGCATATCTTTTGAATCGAGTTCCAACTAAGACAGTGCTTACCACACCATATCAGATGTGGTGTGGGAAGAAACCCTATCTTAAGCACATTAAGACATGGGGATGTCCAGCTTTTGTCAAAAAGCAGCATGCGGACAAACTCGAGGCACGCTCAGTACAGTGCAAGTTTGTGGGATATCCAAAGAACTCCAAGGGATATTTCTTCTATTGCGAAGAGGAACAAAAGGTTTTTGTTTCTCGTCATGCCTGCATCTTGGAAACTGAGTTTTTGGAAAATCAGATAAGTTGGAGCGCAATAGAACTGGAAGAAATTCCAGAACCACGAGCTATTACTGAAATCTTAGAAGAACCAGAGGGTTCGAAAGAACATGACATTCCTACGCCACTCCGCAGGAGTAGTAGGTAGTCTCATCCACCTGAGAGATACTACGGTTTTCTCATAGACGGGGATAGAGAGGATTGCATCATTGATAGTGATGAGCCTACTAGCTTCCAGTAGGCCATTCAGAGCATTGACTCAGTAAAATGGCTGGATGCAATGCGGGCCGAAATGGAGTCTATGTACACCAACAAAGTATGGACTTTGGACATTGCTCCAGATGGGGTAAAACCAGTAGGATGCAAATGGATCTTCAAGAAGAAGATTGGTGCAGATGGACAGGTTGAGACCTATAAGGCTAGACTTGTTGCAAAGGGTTTTCGTCAAAGACCTGGTTTGGACTATGACGAAACCTTTTTTCCAGTGGCTATGCTGAAATCCATTCGGATCCTTCTTGCCATTGCTGCCTTCCACGATTATGAGATTTGGCAGATGGATGTAAAGACCGCTTTTCTAAATGGAAATTTAGAGGAGTGTGTCTATATGGACCAGCTAGAGGGTTTCATTCAGAGTGGGAGCAGCGGAAAGGTGTGCAAGTTGCTTAAGTCCATCTATGGACTAAAGCAGTCATTGCGGAGTTGGAACATCTGTTTTGATGATACAGTCAAAGATTTTGGCTTTATCTAAAATCCAGATGAACCATGCATCTATAGTAGATTTGTAGCAAGAACTGTCGTATTCATCGTTTTATACGTGGATGGCATTCTTTTGATAGAAAATGACATTCCTATGCTACAATCTGTCAAAGGGTTCTTGTCACACAGGTTATCCATGAAAGACCTGGGTGATGCCACTTACATTCTGGGGATCCGGATCCATCGTGATAGATCCAAGAGGATATTAGGACTTTCGCAGTCCAGGAACATCGACACCATACTGAAAAGATTCAGTATGGAAGATTCCAAGCGCGGTAATCTACCGGCTTGTCACGGGATCACCCTCTCCAAAAAGATGTCTCTCAAGATTGATTTGGAAAGGGATTGCATGTCTATTATACCCTACACTTCTGCGGTAGGCTCTATAATGTATGCGATGTTGTGTACCAGACCGGATGTAGCTTATGCACTGAGTGTAGTAAGCCGGTATCAGTCAAACCCTAGGGAGAAGCACTGGATAGAGGTAAAGAACATTCTCAAGTACCTGAGAAGGACTAAGGAGATGTTGTTGGTGTATGGCGGAAAAGACCTCCAGATCGAGGCCTTTGCAGACTCCAGCTTCCAGAGTGACAAGGATGATTCCAAGTCCATGTTGGGTTTTGTCTTTACACTCAATGGAGGGGCGGTGTGTTGGAAGAGTTCCAAACAGGAAACCGTTGCTGACTCGACGATGGAAGCAGAATATATCACTGCTGCTGATGCCGCAAAAGAAGCCGTCTGGATGAGGAAGTTCTTGACAGAACTTCAGGTGGTTCCATCCATTGTTGATCCAATACCTCTGTATTGCGACAACAATGGGGCTATAGCTTTAGCGAAGGAACCCAGGTCCCATCAGAAGTCCAGACACATCTTGAGGCGGTATCACCTGATCAGGGAGATCGTGGGTCGCCAGGAGATCGAGATTCGGAGAGTTGCTATGGAAGATAACACTATTGATCCACTCATGAAGGCCTTACCCCAGACTCAGTTCGAGCGGCTGATCGAGATGATAGGTCTTCGATACGCCAGTATATGGCCTTAGTGTAAGTGGGAGATTGTTAGTGTATATGCCCTAGAGGCCAATACTGTATCATACTAGTTTGTATATTACTTAATGGAAGCTTGGGATATTCACCATTGTATAGACAATCTTGCTGAAAATAATAGTATGCTACTTTGTTTGTCTCTACTTCAATGTGTGTACATGTGTTTCTTCTAACATATCGCCTATACACATTAGTGGAGCCCTTAGGATCTTTGCTTGATTACCATCGTTGTGATGGCAGTCACACTCGTGGGGGCTGGGTAATCCACAAGCACATCCTTATACAGGTCCCTAGTCGTAGGACTATCGAGACAGGGCATCGATACTCCGGAGTAGACTAGTGTATGCGCTTCTCATCCCAGCAGGGGAGACGGTCTGTCCCACTGCCGTCAGTTCGTCGTACTTGAGATAGTATGCGGGTGCTCGTTAGGTTACGAGTACACTGGACAAGACTCGTCGGGAACTGATTGGTTGGTACTATACCTATCATCAGTTATCAGTTCCCAGGTGACATGAGTACAGCCTAGTCCGCTGACTTGACACTATCACTTCGCCTCGAGTGTGTTCCCACTGTACTTTGATTACTACCCTACCACGGCTCAAAAGAGTCGGGCAAACAGGTAGTAGTTGGGTACAGTCCCGAAGCACTTGGAGGAAGTGACAGTTAGACAGGATTCGTCTCTCCCGGTATTGGGAGTTGATATCGCACTGTGTCAAGGAGAGCCATTACACACAGTCGTCCCTGGCCAGGGCAAGCGAGATGCACTGGTAAGTTTCCAGTGTTATCTCAGGGTGTTCTAGGCTACACTCCGACACGACTTGTACCACTATTAGGGGACTCATGTTTACCGCCCCCCTAGGCCCGCCATGCGATATTCTCAAACGAACAGACCGGACTGTACGGAGACTGTCATATTCAGGCTCAGTAGGAGTCCGGACGAGTTCACCTCGTCGGTCTTCTTATCAGCATCTACCTGGGGGCCGTTACGCACAGCTAGTGCCGCTTGCGGTCTGTGGTTAAACCCACTGCCACCGTAGTGTCGAGTCTTTAGAGTCCCACACCGAGAGCTATTCACCTTTAGGCAAAAGAGTAGAGGTCGCATGGTTTTGCGACAGGGTTCGGTCACATCCGTGCACTTGTGCATGTTTGGTGTTCGGGCAGTTATTACTAGCGGGCTTTGGTTTAAGCCAGATCCTAGTATACGTTTTGGGATTGGTTTTATCTCGTTTGTATTCGTGTTCCTCGGAACGTGGATGCGGGTGTGTATGCACGGTTGACAGAGACAGAGGCAGAGGATTCTCATTAGGGTTGTTGACTGTTGACTTTTGCTAAACCCTAATGAGAATAATAAATATGATTAATAATAATATTAATTAAGTATTAGTGTGCCATGGTTGGGTTGAAAGTTTGACTTTGTTGACTTGTTGACTTTGTTGACCGGTTGACTAGCTTGGACTTGTTGACCATCATCATTACAATGGCTATCATTTCATGGCTAAGAATTTTTGCTTGCTTGTTATTCTTTACAAAATGAGTGCATGAAATGATAATGCCATTGACATGAACCATCACATAATACTCAATTATTGTTATTATTATGATTTTTTGGTGTTATGAGAGCATGGAGGTAAAAAGTCTTCTTCATTCTATCATATTGATTCTCTCTCATCCTCAAGGCTCTCCTCTTCCTCTTCCTCTTGCTCTCTCTCTAGCTCATGGTTCTATTGTCTCATGAGTTGAGAAACAAGAACCATAGAGATAAAAACCAAAACACTTCTCTACTCATCCTAGTGTACAAGGTCTGGCAAGCCATGTATTCTAGTTTCCTCTAGATTGAGGTTGGAGCCAAAGGTAGAAGCTTTCGGGTGGATCCATCTTCGGCACAAGGAGACGACGAGGTGAGGCCAATCCGACCACCACAAGGAGTTGAAGAGAAGGAGTTCAAGTTTAGGTATAACCCCTAACCTAGTAGCTAAACTCTTAGTTAGGTTGTTAGATAGTTTGTTTAACAAAGATCCGTTTCTAGAGTCTATGTTACCCCACCGAAAAATTGTTTTTCACCATTTCCGCAACCCCAAAGAACCGGGGACGGGTAACGTGGACTTACACCGTGAGGGTCTCATAAAGACTTTTCTCCCCACAGATCGAGAGGATCTCGTAGGTGTATTTTCTCCTTAGGGATCGTGAGGATTCCTAAGTGCGTTTTCTCTTATAAGTCGTAAGGATCTTATAAGAGAATTTTTCCCTCTTACGAGTCGAAAGGACCCGTAAGCGGTTGTTTCCTGATTGATAGATTTTTGCGTGATTAGTTAATTACCGGAATCAAGACGGTTTCGCTTGTAGCTAGCCGGTTGAGTACGGGTCGTCCGTAGGGAGATGGGAATCTTTTTCTATGTGCTTTGACGAGTTAAGTCCAAATTACCAGGTTTGTTTGAGATTAACTATGTGCTAAATTGTATATAAATAGAGCTTGTTAGGGTTAGGATTAGGTTAGTTCGAGTTAGGAGTCGCTCACTTCTTTCGTTGCCACTCTTAATATCGGTGTTACGGTAATCGACAACAACGGGGATTAGCACGACTAGGAAGGAACTTGCGAGTATAAGATAGGCTTTCCAACGCTTAGTTCCTTCTTTGTGGTTCTTGTCCGTCTGTTCTTGGCTCTTAGCCTTAACATCCGGTTAATTCAACCACAACCGGTCTCACTAAGGAATCACCGCTATCATGTAGGATAGGGTGCCGTAGGGAGCGGATTGTGGTTCAATTAGCGGGAGTCCGAATTAAGATGTTGGGCAAGAAAAGAGTGAGAGAGATTTCCTTCTCTCAAACTTTCCTTATCCTACCCTAACAAGTGAGAAACTACTCACCCATAACAAAGAAAAAGAAAATACAACAAAAGGAGGAAGATAGAAAGAAAGAGGTTAGAAGTTTACAACTAGCTATTTGAGACCTCACGTTGGCAAGGATCAAGCTTAAGCTGTAAGTCGATGTACAACACCCCAATACTTGTGGGGAGGCGGAATTTTCAAAAACGAACTTGTTTAGTGAACAAACATCGATTAACCGCTTGAATCGAAGCTAAACGATAACTAACCAAACACATAGATGTTTTAAACTACTATGCTTAGGGATTATACCTATCGAACCAAGTCCTTCGGCTTTACGATCTCCTCGTCCTCCTCGGCCTTCTCGATGTAGTAGATGATCCACCCGAGAGCAAAACTCCAAGCTTAGCCTCTAAACTTGAGGCAACTAACCTTCTTGGATTGCTAATCAAAGAAGATAGATGAGATAGAGTGAGGGTTATGGATTGTTTAGTCTAACTAATCCTTGTTCTCAACACATGAGAGGTGAGGATTAGGGTTTGAAGAGAGAGAGCTTGAGGAGAGAGAATGTGAATATGATAATTGAATAAAGATTATGAGTTATCATAATATATATGAAGCATTTACATTTTTCAAGAAAAGAAAAAGAAGTGATGAATAATCATGCTTCACAAATATCAAGTGGTGATTCATTATCATGAGTCATTAAGCATTTATGATGCATTAATGACCATGACGAATCACTCTCATGACTCACTAATCTCATTCAATGTATATGCCACCTAAACCTCCTTAGTCACCATCTTCTAGAAGCTTCTCGCGTAATTACGAGAACGCCCCTCCGATCCGTAAAAATACGGAAAAACTTTAGACTGTATAAATCCAATAACCGGATATCAGTAACTGGCTTAAACCAAAGCCGACTGGTAAAAACTGTCCAGACGACGTAAGTGTGTAAACACACATACGCGTCCGAACTCTTTGTCGTAAAACCATACGACCTCTATATCGTTTCGCCTGGAGTAGGAAACTCTCTGTGTGGGACTCTAGAGACTCGACTACTACGCTGGCAGTGGGTTTAACCACAGACCACAAGCGGCACTAGCTGTACGTAACGGTCCCCAGGTAGTTGTCGATAAGAAGGCCGATGAGGAAACCCATCCGAACTCCTACTGAGCCTGCTGTGACAATCTCCATACAGTCCGGTCCATTCGTCCAAGACTATCGCATATCGGGCCTAGGGGGGCGGCAAGCGTCAGTCCCCTAATAGCGGTATAAGTCGTGTCGGAGGGAAGCCCATTACACCCTGAGAAACTACTGGAACCTACCAGCAAATCTCGCTTGCCTTGGCCAGGGACTTTGCGTAATGGCTCTCTGACACAGCGTGATATCAACTCCCAATACCGGGAGGGACGAATCCTGTCTAACCGCCACTGCCTCCAAGTGCTCGGGACTGCACCCAACTGCTACCTGTTTGCACGACTCCTTTGAGCCGTGGTAGGGTAGCAATCTAAGAACAGTGGGACACACTTGAGGCGAAGTAGCAGTGTCAAGTCCGCGGACTATGCTGTACTCATGTCACCTGGGAACTGTTCACTGACGACTGGTATAAAACCAACCAACAGTTCCCTGTGAGTCCTGTCCGGTATACCCGTAACCTAACGAGCACCTGCATACTATCTCCAGTACGACGTACTGATGGCTGTAGGACAGACCATCTCCCCAACTGGGATGAGAAGCGTATACACTAGTCTACTCCGGAGTATCGATGCTCTGTCTCGATAATCCAACGACCAGGGACCTGAATAAGGATGTGCTTGTAGACTACCCAGCCCCCACTAGTGTGACTGCCATCACAACGCTGGTAGACAAGCAAGATCCTAAGAGCTCTATCAATACGTATACTCACATATTAAGATAGAAAAACCAAGTAGCATACTACCATGTTTAGCAAGACTGTTATACACATGTGAATATCCCAAGCTTCCATTAAGTAATATACAAACTAGTATGATACAGTAATGGCCTTCTAGGGCATAAACACTAACATAAGCATCATTGTTGTTAAGGATAAAGTAAAATGGAAGAAGAAAGAAACAAACAACAAATAACAACAACTAGATTAGCAAATGAAAAATACAAGCAATTATAATTAACCACATAACAAGACAAGCATGATAACAAAAAGAACTCTTTTATTCATCACTTCACTCATAAAAGCTCACTACAAGATTTTAATGGAGAAAAGATAATAAGAGGAAGAAGAACAACAAAGTATATCTAAAACCTAATACAAGAAAATAAGCACCCTTGGCTTGGCAAGTTCTGGGCTATTTATAGGCAGGAAACAGAGAACCTGTGGCAACATTCAGGACCAACATGAATTGACCAAACTGCCCCCAAAAGATAACCCTCTGCCGAGTCAGCATGGCTGTGGATCCGCGGCCAAAGCGCCATGTTAGCCGTGGATCCGCGGACATAAAGAGGAATTGATGTCTGGTTTTTTGTGGTTTTCCCTGGTTTGCTATGTCCTTCAGTGTGGTATACTTAGTTTCTCAGAAGCTCTTCACAATTTTTCCAGAATTTCAGCAGATCAAAAGGTGATTTGATATGGATCTTTTGCCATGATTTTTCTTGAGCTCCGTGTAGACATGTTGGATCTTGTGTTGACATTGTGCTTTGTGCATGAAAATGACCATCGATTTACCATTTTTTCCCTTAAACTGGTGTATAGCAACATACGGATAGAGAGCGGAGACCCGTATTTATCTGTGGTTGGCAGTAATCCAGAATTTGTCGCGCTTTTCCATGAATTTCACTGTTTAGAGCTGAGAACCTGTATCCTGCAATTAACTAGCAAACACGGCTCAAGAGTACCTACCGATAAGCAATGTGACAAAAAAATGGGCGGTAAAAAATTGCAAAAATCTGATATGAACAAATACCCCCAACCTTATCATTTGCTCGTCCTGAGAAAAGCCAATTTATTCACAAAAATTCCTAACCTCACTTTCGCAGGGAACGCGATTGCACTGAGCATGAGCAACAAGCCGTTAAACCTCTAGGTGTCCCTAGTAGGAGGAGTGTTGTCTCCTGAGGGTTTTCAGCGGATACTACCCATAAAATCCCGTCAAGCTAGTTTTGCAAAATAACTATGATTCAAACCCTAAGGTTTTGTTTTAAAAATAATAATTCTATTATCCTAAGTCTAGACTATCGAACCTTTATTTTTCACACTTCGCTTCTTATTTAACTTAAGATTTTATATGTCTTTACGTGCAGTGTAAATAGTGTCGTTAAGTTTCAAAAGGATCGATTAAAGTCATCATGTCACAAAATAATGTTAGTTATATGTATGCCCTAGAGGCCATTACTATACATAGGATGTATATTGTAGTGGATGCTTGGACATATATAGGGATGCCTTTCTTTCTCGATATGATAGCATGCTATCTGGTTACTCTTTACCTTAACGTGTACACTCATTGTCTCTCTGTTACATGTTGGTAAAGCCCTTAGGATGTGTACTTGACTACTTGGATTATGATGCGGATCATAATAGTGGGGACATGGTAGTCCATAAGTACATCCTTCAAGGTCCCTAGTCATGGGTGTATCGAGACAGGGCATCGATATACCAGAGTAGACTAGCGTATACCTTCTCGACCCATGTAGATGGGCGATGGATGATCCCATATCCATTGGTGTTTGACATCAGAGATGATATACGTGTGCTCAGTGGAGACTGGGTATACTGGATGGACTCGCTGAGAACTCCCAGATGGTATTATACCTCACGTCAGATGGCAGTTCTCTGGTGACACTGGTACAGAGTAGTCTGTTGACCCGAGATCGTCATAGAGTCTTGTGTGATTCCCACTGTGCTTTGATTTCCACCTTACCACGTCCAAGAGGGCGTGCAAAACGGTGGTTTTTGGGTACAGTCCCGAATCACATGGAGGCAATGAGCGATAGGAGGGGATTCGTCTCTCCCGGTTGCGCTGTGTTCGATTGGCTATAACCGGAAATCCCTGGCCAGGGTTGCTGTGATTTACTGGTAAGTGTTACCAGTAGTTTCTCGAACTATTATAGACCTCATATTGACACGACTTATCGAGCTACTGGGGTCTGACGATTACCACCCCTAGGCGAGATATGCGACATATCAGACGAACAGACCGGATTGTACGGAAAGTGTTACTGGTTGGATTCACAGGAGTGTGAGCGGGCTTGCTCGTTGATCTTCTGATCGCTCAATACCCGGGTGGCCGTTACGTTTAGCAGACCGCTTGCGGCTTGTGGGTGTTTGATATGATCATCACCTGCTGCCGGCATATTGACGAGTCTTTAGAGTCCTACACAGAGGTTTCCTGCCTCAAGCGAAACGAAATAGGAGCGCATATGAGATATGTGCGGGACCGAGAATAATACGTGTATGTGATACCGTATTCTATTCTCGCGATGAATGTATCGATTGGTTGTATGCGATATAACCTAGTTATCGAATCGAGGATTGATTCGATAAGTCGATACATTGAATATTAGTCGGTCATATGCGATATGACCGGATCGTTAAATCTAGTGTTGATTTAATGATTTAATGTATAATTATATATTTGATACATTACTTTACATTAACTAGTACTGGTTCACTTAAGATTGATTATCTCACTTGAATGTGCACATTGTATATATGATATATGTTTGTGCACTAGTTTGTATCATGTTTGATGATACATGCAAACTTGGGTGTGTGTTTACTTTAAACTATGATTAAGTTAATGGTTAGGGTTTGATTTATTTATTTATTTACTTTATTCATTTTGGCAAAGAATGAAATGGTGGCTTGCTTTGTTTTTTTTGTTGAAGCTTCATGAAGCTTTGAATAAGTGACCATTTTGTTTCTTTCCTTAACCCTAACCATTTACTTTAACCCTAGTTTATTCTCTACACTTGTTAACTCACCCATGGTTGCTAAATGATAAGAATCACTTGGATTTTCTTTTGAAAATAATTCTTTTTCCTTTCTTCTTCTTCATCGTCTTCATGAAGAAAAAGCAAAGCTTTCTTGAAAAATGTCAAGTGATGAAATCAAGTGAGAAATCCAAATCCAAAGTGAACCCACTTCCTATTTCTTCATCCTCTACCACTTGCCATGTTGTATAGGGTGTTTTCTTCACAAGTTTCATGAGCTAGTGAAGATGGAGCTTGAGTTTGAGTTGCCTCGACGTAGATCATCTTCGGCATCGAAGTCAACGACCTAGCCCGCTCATTTCTCCGACGAAACCATCGCTAGAGTCCGGGATGCCGGTGATCGCAGCGAAGGGACGTCATCACGGAGCTAAAGAAGTGGTGGACCGGATCTACAAAGGTTGTATTTCCATTCACTTATTAGTTAAGTTGTTATAGTTTCGCCTTTGCCTCTAGTTATCGATCTATGATTAGGGTTGTTAGGCACACGGAAAATTTGATTTTGCCATGGTTGATCAGTTGTGGAACTTCTTGAGTGTGCCTAGGAACCCTTCAGTGGTATCAGAGCCTAGCTAGAGCTTTAGGCGATGTGTAGACGATGTTAGAAGTCCGATCGAACCCGAAACCCTAATTCAAAACCACTCTCTGGATATTTTCTGGAATTTTGGATTTTTGTAAATTAAAAATTGCCAAAAAATTTAGCCGGGAATTATAGGAGTTACTGTGAAGCACGTGACGCTAACTCGACCAAAGCGCCGCGGAACCGCGGCCCCACCCTGGCTTGCGCGGCGGTTCCGCGGCCACCTTGGTGAGTTAGGCCACGTGGCTTGCACAGTAATTCTTTTCTGGAAGTGCTGTGTCTTCTGGGAATTTTTAAAACATACTCCACTGTTGAGTTTTTTGGGGTTGTTTTGGGGATTCGATTATTCGATCGGTTTATTTAATTTCATCTATGTCTTTTTCCGGATAATTTTAGAAAATGTTAAAAAGTTCGACCGGATATAAATACCCACTTTTTCCCCTGCCGGGAAATTTCCAAGTGTTGGATCTTTCCGTGGTTTAATAACGTTCTAAGTAGTGCAAGTAACGCGATGGACCCTCTAGAAGACAACAAACATTAACTCGATTATGTGACCATCTTGAACTGCCCTTTGAACCTTAGGGTTTGGGGCAGTACGGCATGCCACATGTGAGGCGTTGGCTTGACCCTTCTACGGCTGGACCGTTGGTACTGAGGCATGAAGTGAATGTTTTTAAACTTATTTCATGTGTTGATCTATTTCGGGAAAACTTGGATGTTTGAATGTTCGATCGGAAAGTTTAACATTTTCTATTTATCTGAAATGGGATACAATACTTGGAATCCACAAGTAGTTATGAGATAACTGATTTGGGTGTTATAAACATAGCAGTTTAGTCTCACTTGATCGGTTGCCACGGAATTTTGATGCGATCAAAAGTCCATCACAATCACGTAGCGTACGCGGATACTCGCCGGGTAAACTTAATAGGCAGCTACACCCCATAGCCCCTACCAAGTGACTGTAGGAGAACCTCGTCGCCGAAAGCATCCGTCCGGGTGCTCGCGGCAGCGGTGTTCCGCCTTGGTGCACTTCGTCGACGGCATAGGGGGTGCGGCCGTCTACTGAAGTTTGCGACGAGCATTCGATCAAAATGCCGGGAATCTTGTTGAATTGCCCGACTTGTTATTGAAAAGTGTTTTCGATAATGAGACTAAAATGCGGGGTTTATAATTGTTAGGCATGTGATGTCTAAGGAATTCAGATGGTTAGGCATGCGATGTCTAAAGAGGTTGCGGATTCCAACTGTTGTAGTTTTACACTTTCTTTTCTGCGACCGTAAGTGTAATATGTGATATCGCCGGTTTCGTTGCTATATGTCAACGACAATTGGGATGCACATATTTACTTACGTTGATGACATGTGATGTTATGTGTTGCTGGATATATTATTTTGGATCGTCGTGTTTGAATAGCCGGGGTTTTTTTTATGTGAGATGAGTGTTTTTCATTTTCATTCATGTAAAAACTTGTATGTAATATTCTTTTATTGGGACACTTCCAGGTTGCGGAAGATGTCACCATTGTATATTATTTACTTTTCCGCACTAGGATAGACCCAAGGTGGAGGGCACAAGTAACCGGGTTCTGGAGTCCAGTGGGAGACCAACTCGAGGAGTCGAGTCCGGGTCTCCTAACTCTAGAATTGGTAGGGTTGCTTGCCGCTCTCATAGGGGTCTAGGGGTGTGGGTTTGGCTATTCATCGCGACCGTGGAATCCGTGTTTTATACTGGCTCGTATTGAAAACACGGACGTCCTAGTATATCCAATATTTCATATGTTTCTTCTGCTGCGATATCTGTGATGTGATCATTTGATGTTCTGTGATAAATACTATATATAGTATATATGATATAATATATAGACGTTACTTATGTTTTACACCCGCGCTAGCCCTGCCCCGCTCTGTCGTTAGTTACCTAACCTAACGGTGCACGAGGGGACATCGAGGCGAATGCGGATGGCATAAGTGTACGTCGTATTTATCTTTGATGTTTAGGTAACTTAAATGATGGGACTTCATTAATGTGATTAATGAAAGAAAAGAAACCTAAGATGTTGTGGAATCGAATTTTCAAAAAAAAAAAAGGTAGCTACAGTTCTTGCTTTGCATCGCGGTGTTCCTTGTAGAACATCCTGCACCTTATTCGATAAGGAAAGGGCCGAGATCCCTTCACCGGGAGTGACCCCTTTAGCAATAACTGGCAGATGCTACACCCCTCGGTTTGTCTTTTGATTGCTTCTATAGTTTTTGCTTTGCACAGTGATATATGTGATATATCCCGTACCTCATTCGACGAGGAAAGGGCCGACGATCCCTTCACCGGGAGTGACCTCTTTAGCAAAACTAGAAAAGCCTCAAAAACACTCGATTTTAAAATCATTTGATTCTACAACGATATCAAGTTCATTACGCAATAGGTTTTCAGAAAAAAAACCTGTCGTAGCCCTCTGTCATTTCAGATTAGGAGTAGTTAGTATTCGTGCTGCGTTTGTTGGCCTTTGTCAAGGCGTAGTGTGCGGTAGCTGATTGGTGCTTATCTGCTTATGCATATGATGCAGATTGGGTTAGGGTAGTCGTGCGACCTTGTTGGCCTTTGTCAAGGGTCGTGCGGGTGGGTTTAATTCAATCAGGAAATGACGGGTTGAACTTGACTAGCATCCTATGGTTTGTTGGCCTTTGTCAAGGTCATAGGAGGTTAGGGGCAAAATTATCGGGAATTTCAAGTGTTGAAATTTGCAATGAGATTGCATACCTTCTATGAGATAGTTGGATCCTGATACCCACTGCGAGTAATTGTTACTCCTGGGAGAGTTTTACACATTACAATTAGCCGATCTAGTAGGTGTCTAGAAAGGTGTTAACGGGGTTACGCCTCTGGGAAAACGAGCTTTACTGTAATTAGGTCCGTGCGAAAGCATGGGAAACCTCCCTCAAAGTACCGACACTGGCCTGGCTGAAAGATTGGCGAACTTGTAGCGTGTAATTAATCCCGGCTAGTCTTTCCTTTTAGGGTTTGAAGGAAGATTTGATAAAAACAGTGGGAGCCATCTTGATTAGATTAAAAAATAACCAATTTGATCTTGCAAGAGCGCACGCAGAGTGTTTTCTTCTCTCTCTCTCCAGGTAGCGACCATATCACGCCTTAATCAAGATAATAAAAATGACATATTGACCGAAACCGTTTGTTATGCTGAGCTGGGGAACGTTGGTCCCGCTCCAACTTATAATTGTTATAAGACAGAGCAGGAAATTGGGGAATACCAGATTTCCCGTGCCGCCCAAACGAAGAAAGTGCATGTTGATGCATCATCTTCGGGTGTGTTCGTTACACAGAACTGTTTCTCAGTATCTTTTACGTCATGGGTATGTGATACCAGATCAGGATCCCGCATATGTAATTTGTTACATGGGCTACTGAAAGGTAAAGAACTGAGAACGGGTGATAAGTTTCATAAGGCAGAAAACGGTGCAAGTGTTGCAGCCAAGTCTGTTGGTCACTGTCACCCTATATTACCAGAATACATTGATTCTGAACAAATGTTATTAGATACCGAACCTGATATACAAAATCATATCAGTCTCTTTATTTAGATAAAGAAGGATATAATTTTGTATTGTTGGATAATGTTTTGAACATTTCCTATATCAAGAGTTGATCGGTTCAGGCACGTTATCTAAAATCATTGATATTCTAAATCAAACTACAGTTCTTAGTATATAGAACACACACAAGAGGAAGAGTTCAGAAATGAACGAATCCTTCTTGAGGTATTGTAGACTAGGTCATATCAATGCGACCCGACTGGATGAAGTCACATTTAGATGCATATTTAAATCTGTTTGAATTTACATCTTGTGAAAATTGCCAGTCATGTCACAAAGATAAGATGACCATAGCTCTGTTTATTGGAAACAGAGAAAGAGTTAGTGAACTTTTGGGATTGATACATGCTGATGTATGAAGGTCCCCTGTCTACACATGCCAAGACTGGTTCTTTGTATTTCATTACATTCTCTGATAATCTCTCAAGATTCAGACATATGTTCCTGCTGAAACACAAGTCCGAACCTTTTGAGATATTCACAGAATATAAGTTAGACATAGAGAACCAAAATAGGTATAAGTATTATGTCCTTTGATGTGATTGAGGAGGAGAATACTTGAGCACGGAATTCCTGGATTATTCTAAAGGAGAATGAGATTCTTTCTCAGCATTACTCCTCCGTATACACCATAGCACGATGGTATATCGGGGCGGAGCAATTGCACCCTATGTGATATGGTGTGCTCTATGATGAGTAATACTGAGTTTCCAATTTCCTTTTGGGAGTTATGCGCTTGAGAAGCTGCATACCTATTGAATAGGGTTCCAATCAAATCAGTTGCCTACCACTTCATATGTGATATGGAAAGGGAAGAGTCCATATATTATGTTTGTTAAGATTTTGGGTTGTCCGGCCTATGTCTAAAAGCAAGATCTGGACAAGCTCGAAGCAAGGTCAGTTATGTAGAACTGGAAAGGTTCCAGCTATACAAACTGCAGCTGATGATTGGGTAGAACCAAAGGATTCAATAGATTCTAACGAACCTCATCCTCTCCGCCGATCTAGTAGGGTACCTCACCCACCTGAGAGATACTTTGGTTTCTCTATGACAGTGGGAGCGAGGATTGCATCATGAGATGATGACCCAACTAGTTTCGAGCTGGCCATCAGGAGTGGGACTCTGTAAGAATGGCTGGATGCTTATCGATCTGAGATGGAATCCTTATACACCAACAAAGTATGGACTTTGGTTGCTTTATCTGAAGGGTTAAATCCCCATCAAGAGCAAGTATATCTTGAGAAGATTACTTGGTGTAGATGGAAAAGTCGAGACCCCGACAAGGGGCGGTGGCCGGTCTCACAAGCCACTGGTGTCAGTTGGTTCACCTAAGATGTATACAGGTGCTCATTGGGTTATGAGTACACCGGACAGGACTCGCCGGGAACATGCTAGTTGGTTTTATACCTGACGTCAGATAGCAGTTCCCAGGTGACATGTGTACAGGTTAGTTCATCGACCTGGGGATCGTCATTTGTCTCATGTGAGTTCCCACTGTGCTTTGATTACTACCCTACCACGGCTCAAAGGAGTCGTGCAAACAGGTTTTAGTTGGGTACAGTCCCGAGCCACATGGAGGCAGTGAGCGGATCTTCGGGGGTTCGTCTCTCCCGGTATTGGGGGTGAGGTCGCGCTGTGTCTAGGAGAGCCATTACACGAAGTCCTTGGCCAAGGCAGGAGATTTACTGGTAGGTATTCCAGTAGTATCTCAGGGTGTTCTGGGCTACACTCCGACACGACTTGTACCGCTTTTGGGGGTCTGACTTTTACCCACCCCCTAGGCCCGACATGCGATGCTCATAGACGAACGGACCGGACTGTACGGATATTGTCACTGACAGGCTCAGTAGGGTGTCAGGATGAGTTCGCTCATCGACGTCCCTTTTAGTCAATAGCTGGTGGCCCGTTATGTATTAGCTTATACCTCTGACGTGCTAGTGGTTAAATCCACAACCATAGTATTGACGAGTCTTTAGAGTCTACCACACTTTCAGTTACTCAGCTTTCGGGCGAAACGCTGTAGAGGCCGTATGGAGATATGGCAGGGTCCGATCAGATACGTGCGATATTGCACGCATCAGGATCGGACGGTTTTGTACTAGTGGCCATATAGTTATATGGCAGCGTTCGATCAGACACGTGCGGTATTGCACGGATCAGGATCGGACGGATATTACTAGCCGGCTTTGGTTTAAGCCGGATCCTAGTATAGTACAGTGTACATTTTGTCTCTTCGCATTTGTATCCGGACGGAATACAGATGCGGGTGCGTATGCACAGTATCGGGGTTTTCCTGTAATTTATTACAGGACCAGTTTTCTGGAGTTGCCAGTTTGCATTCCGTTCCGGCCGGTTTTTCTTTGTTCTTTCCCGGCCGGACTTTTCCGATGGAGGGTGTTATTTGCAAGTTTGCAAATAACACATTGTGGAGGGTTTTATTGCATAAGGATTGATATGATAAGCATCTTTGCTTTTCATGCATTTATTGTGATAAGAATGGATTTGAGGTTGATTTGAGTTTTGTGATGATTATGTCTAGGATGTGGTCACCTCTTTTCACTTCCTACACTCACCTCCCTTCATGCTTCATAATCTTTGCTCCACCATTTTCTAAGTATGAGAGTTTTTTGGAAAAGTGAGAAGAAGAAAAGAGAAGGAGAGAGCTTCATCTTTGAGAGGGTTTTTCATTCTTGATCTCTTTTCATGCTAAGAAAAATGCAAGCACCATTTTTCTTATCTTGTTTCCTCCATCATCCACAAATGGCAACAAACCCCAAAGTGAGACATACACTCTACACTATATTCCTACAGCAAATCTTGGACGCGTCGATTCGCCAGCTTCGCGTCCGAGTTGCCTCGGTATTGAGGTGGGAGCCCGTAAAAGTACCCGGCTTCGTGGTGCCCTTTCCGACGAGGAGGAGACGGACGGAGATCCCGCGAGGAGATCGGAGTGGAGATGAAGACCGGAGGACTCGGATCAGTCGGTATATCTCTAACCCATCCTCTTGTTAGCTTAGACTAGTTTAATGGCACGATCCGGGTGTTTAGTGCGCGGTGGTGCCGGTTTGCTAAGTCCGCAAAATTAAAGTTTATTACCGTTTCCGCGTTTGGCCGTCGGATTGACGGCCGGGGTGCCGCCGTGCACTTACAGTGGTATCAGAGCCTCGCCATTAACTTCGTCTAGCTTCGTTTGATGTGTTTTTCAGTTCCGATCGACCAAAATTCCAAAAACCATATTTTGATCACATAAGTTTTCTGTTTGAAATTTTTGGTCTCGAAAAATTTTTCAGGTTGTAAAATATTGATGTACTGGAAAATCTAAGAACTCTGTAAAATTTCGATGAAGTGATTCCACAGTTGGAGCGCGGAAGCGCCGCACAAACCCCCATTCCGCCGCCCTTCCGCCGCGAACTGTAGAGATCACTGCACCAATTTTTTACAGAGGCTTTCTGGGATTAAAATATGGGTTTTGGAATATTAAAATTGGGCCCAGGTTTTCTGTGAGTGCTACAGTTTTGATTGGGGGCCCACTTGTTAATTTTTGGTCAATCGGAAAATTTTAAACACATTTTTCACAGTATTTACATTATATCTGCGACCGTGAATGTCACTCGATCGGTAAATCCGGTCTAACTGCTATAGCCCGGTTAGACGGATTTGCGAACGTGACTTTCAAGTTGATGTTCTTTATTTATGCTGTGATGTTGCGGATCGGTCGTGGGGATAGCCTGGATGCAATACTAGTACAGTGTTGTTGTTTATGTACTTTTGATATTGCGGGGCGAGCGTCCGACATGTGGACTGCCATCACTGCCTGATTGTATTATTCTTTTGGGGCACGACCTGGTTGCGGTTGATGTACCCGTTGTATGTATATTTTACTTTCTGTACTAGGGTTGCCCCGCGGTGGGGTGCACGGATAGCCGGGTTCTGGAGGGCAACAAGCCCGCATCTCAGGGCATTGAGACGGAGGGGGCTTCAGTCTGGAATTGGCAGGCTATTTGCCGCACTCGTAGGGGGTACAGGTTGACCCAGGAGGGGTGCCCAAGTTACCGGATTCCGTGAAGTGCTGGGTGGTCCATTCACGGCGCTGAAGGGGGCTGCCTCGCTTCAGGTTTTGGCGGGTGACTTGCCGCGCCCGTAGGGGTCTAGGTTTTCATTGCACAGGCTATCCACACGACCAGGGGAACGTCGGGTTTCAGCAGTGGCTCTGTGAAACCCGGGGATCCCAGATATCTGTATTGTTCTGTGATGCTGTACATTTCTGTGATGTTGCATTTCTTTTCACGCCTTGAGCGAAATATAATATATTGGTATATATATTAGTAGATGTTGTATATGTTTTTCATCCGCGCTAGTCCAGTCCCCGCTCTGCCGTTAGTAAGCTAACCTAACGGGTGATGATGGGACCCAGTGGCGAATGCGGATGGCATATACGTACGTCAGTATATTTTCGTTCTTTGTGGTGTGATCAATTGATGGGACTGCATTGATTCGGATCAATGCAAGTTAAACAAACCTATTCTGATGTTGTTGGAACACTTTTCAAAAAGCTGTTATTGCAAGGACGTTTACTTTTGTTTTGCATCGTGGTATTCATTTGGAATATCCTGCTCCTCAGTCGACGAGGCAAGGGCCGAGATCCCTTCACCGGGAGTGACCCCTTGGACAAAATTTTGCGTCAGGGCAGTAACTTCACTATAGCCGATTACTTTTGCTTTGCATCGCGGTATTCATTTGGAATATCCTGCACCCCATTCTACGGGGAAAGAGCCGAGATCCCTTCACCGGGAGTGACCTCTTAAGTAAAGGTTTTCGTCACTATATTTTGATAAAGCTATCCGTTCCTTCAACGATATCAAGTTCATTACGTTAAAGGTTTTCGCCAGAAACCATTCGTAGCCCTCCGTCGTTTCATATGGGTAGTCAATAGTATTCAAGCTGTGTTTGTTGGCCAAAGTCAAGGCACAGTGTTTGGTAGCTGTTGGTTATTCATATGCAGCATAGATAGATGCGTTGGTTTGGAACAGTCGTACTGCCTTGTTGGCCAAAGTCAAGGGTAGGTACGGGTGGATTCAAATTAACCTGGAGAATGACGGGCAGAACTTGACATGTGACTTATGATTTGTTGGCCAAAGTCAAGGTCATAAGAGCATGGGGTAAAAATCACATCGGGAGTTTCAAAAGTACTGAAACTTGCCAGATATGCGCATACCTTCTGGAGTGTGATACCGTGAGCGGATTCCGTCACGTTATCATACGATGAGAGTTGGATCCCGATTCCCACTGATGAGTTGGTTTACTCCTCGGGTGACCCCGACTAATTCTTCTTTCAGGTTTGGAGGAGAATTTGAGGTACAGTGGGAGGTTTCCTGATTAGAAAAAGTGATAACCATTCTGATCCAGGATAGAGTGCACGCTGAGTGTTTCTTTTCTCTCTCTCTCTGGCAGCGACCATTGACCCGACCCTAGACTATGACTCAGTGACCAAGTTGACCGAACCTACTTAACACTGGCTTTTGGATTGTCAGAGTTGCAGACCTCATTGCCACTCCTACTTTTACCCTTTTCTCCAGGACACCCCGTATTACTACGAACGTCCACTTCCATTGGACAAAACCATCGTATGGTTAGATACGAACTCGAAGGAATTCGAGGATGGTTTCCGGTTCTGGAGAAAACGGATAGGATTATTCAGTTGTCTTTTCTTTTCACCCTCTCTCAGGTTGCGAGTACTCCTTGGTTTAGGAGTAGTACACCTATTATGCAAATTGGATAGTCTTCTTCCAAACCTTAGGCTGGTGCCGACCGGTAGGGAATGGAGAAAACCAATTAGCCTAAACGGTGTGCAAAAGGCATTAAGGTTAAGACAAAGCAAGGGATTAGTAAGAGGGCAAAGTAAATTGCTACTGATATTCACAACCAAACCAAGTATTTCTTCGCCAATCCTAAATCACCTTTGTATTTCTCCAGGACACTCCGTATCACTATGAAGATCCACAGTTTATTGGATACTCCATCGTATGGTTATATACGAACTCGAAAGGAACTTGTTCCAGTTCGGGGATGGATTCTGGTTCAGGAGAAATAAGAATAAGGTTTATTCGGTTGTCTTTTATCTTCACCTTCTCTCGCATTGCGAGTGCTCCTAGGATTGGGACAGTACACCCAATATGCTTATTGGATAGTCTTCTTCCAAACCATAGGCTGGTGCCGAACGGTAGGGAAGGAAGAAAACCATTTGGCCTAAAGGGGTGTGCAGAAGGTAATGACTAAAGACATATGAAGGGATTTGGAGAGGTGGCAAAGAATTATATGGTTATAGTTGTGAATCTGGATAATGGTAGAGGCATTACTAGGAATACCAGGATACCCCATCGAAACATTTCAATGTTTCAGTTCACTGTGTACTGTTAAAAGAAAACTGATTTCCCGATTAGACACTTACTCCAGGGTATGTATTTACCAGGTATGATTCTCACATCTGTATGGTTTTACAGATGATGAGTGGGAGTAAGTTATTTGGAATTGGGTGATCATCCTCATTATATCGGGATTCGTTGTAATCGGTGATATTTGATGAGATCACCTGGGCTGTTTGCCGGTCGGCAAATATTTGGTTTTGAATATCCGCTGTTGTGCACCAATTTCAAATTGATATATCTGTACGTCTATTTTCATAGAGTGAGATATACCTTTTGATATTATGTCGATGACATTTACCTATATCAATGGTTGGTTAGGTAAGGAGCATTAAACAGCGGTGTAATTCTTCTTAACCATAAGTACAGTTTTCAACCTACGACACACAGTGAAAGAGTTGTTAAACTCAGCGGACTTATACAGAGTATTGTATGTTGTCCAGTGTGCAGTAGGACAGAGGGGTTGGTTCTCGTACTATATTCTGTTTACTTTTAACTTCTCTAGTTCTTAGACATGTGTTTCGTAGAAACACAGGGTCTAAGTTTTGAGGAGTTATAGATATTTGAATAGAGTAGAGAACCAGGTGTAGCAAGTATCGGGATTCTTCAAGGTGATCGAAGATGTAGATACTTGTATATGGTATTCAGTTGATAGTAATGATAAAGAGAAATTGCTTCTCTTTCAGGTTACTCATAATTGGAAGCATTCCTAAGTTGAGTAACGCTGATAGGCCTCTCTCCATTTAGTTGACATGCACTGGAGACAGCTGCATGATTTGAATCTGGTTAAATTAAATCTGTGCCTCTGGTTCTATATTGGATATAGTACAGTTCATATCTTAACATTATTAAGGTACGGGGAGTTGTCTAGCTTATGATTAAAACCAGACTCTGGATAACTCAAGGCACGTTTCTGTAATGGCTGTTTGTGGGTTGACCCAGGCTATGACGAGGGTTGATTTTCTACCATCTGGAAGATCAATAGTGATATTGTTCTTAACTCGCCACATTTTAAAAGAAATGGTTATTTTTCAGAAAACAGTAGTGGGAGTATGGTAGAACTGGAAGTGATTCCAGAACCGCAAACGATTACTGAAGATTTGATAAGGAACCTAAAGATTCAATCTGATTTGACATTCCATTGGCCACTCCGCAGATAAGGTGGGTAACTTCAGGCATCCGAGAGGTACTCAGGTAGCCTCAAGGACGGTGACAGGGAAGTTCTTGTTTACCCACACTTGCCATTGTTGTTGTTCCAGGCTGCGAGACCCGGCAGGAGGATGAGTTTAGCGTCGTTCTGAACTAGTTTTAGAAGTGCACGTCTATATGACTCTGCCAGAAGGTTGTCGTAGTCAGTGGGAGCAGCGGAAGCATTGGTGGACATCAGGCTTAAGTCTATTTATAGACTAAAGCAGATGTAGCGGAGATAGATCATCTATTTCTGATGTGACAGTCATAGGTTTGACGTCATCAGAATAGAGGATGGATCTGTTGAGAAGGTAGTAGGAAGTGATATTCCTTTACTACGATCGGTTATACTTTGGTCGTCACACAGTGGTTTCTCCACACAGGACTTGGATATTATATCAGACATTCTGGTTACTAGATCTATGGTTTTAGATCTAGATTTGGGTGGTTTCCCAATCTGGGTACTTTGACAACATTCTATGAGTATTTAGAATGGATGACTCCTGGCATGGTGGTGCACCTGCAGGTAATGGAGTCACCCTCTCTAAAGGTGTCTTATAGACTAAAGAGGAGAGGGATGTTCATGATTAGCAGATCACTTGCTTAGGCAATTGAGTCAATCATGAGATGTCAAGTACCACACCAGATGTTATTCTTGCAGTAGGTGAAATAAGTTGATATTGATCCAATCCTGGAGAAACAGTCGGAAGCAGTATAAAACATAAGTGGATGTTCTAGGGATATGATAACGACTGCCTCCTTTAGAAGACGGTTATCACTCCAGGCTTCCAAGGTGACATGGACGACAAGGAGGTTGTCAGAGTTATATTTTTCCTTCTGATGAGGGGCAGTATCTTGGACAGGTGGTCCAAGGCAATACTGAGGGTGGCATGGCGCAAGATACTGATTATATTCAGTTGACGATACAGTCTAAGAAGTTTGGATTTGGAGTTCATTTATGAGCTCGGTCCCATCAGATATCCAGACACTCTAAGACAGGTATTGCTCATTTCGGGAGATGGCTTTCTCCGCGAACTTGAGTTTTAGAGAGACATAGAAAGAAACTTCAGAGCGGATCCACTCGCTGAGGCTATTCCTCGAACGCAATAGTTTCGCAAACAGGATTTGTGCGACTGACTAGTAGAGGAGTTGGGTGTTCGGTATCACACGGGCTGTGAGTATGCGACATCGCAATAATTAGCCTTGAGTGCAAGTGGGAGATTGTTGGAGATAGTGCCCTCAGAGTCAATTATTGGATCACAGGCACGTGATTGCAATGATTGAGGGAGGACCTATCCCGGGACGACAGTCTTACTCGAGATGATAGTTTGCTATCTGGTTTACATTTATCATCATGTACTGCTTTAGGTGACCTGATAGGTCGCTATTGCACGTTGATAGAGCCCCTAGGATTCTTGCTTGACGACCAGCAGTATGAGGGCAATCATATACGTGAGAGCTGGGGTCTACAAGCATATCCTTAAAAGGTCCCTAGTCGTAGGAGTTTCGAGACAGGGCATCGATTCTCCAGAGTAGACTAGTGTATACAGTCGAGACCCCGACGAGGGGCGGTGGCCGGTCTCACAAGCCACTGGTGTCAGTTGGTTCACCTAAGATGTATACAGGTGCTCATTGGGTTATGAGTACACCGGACAGGACTCGCCGGGAACATGCTAGTTGGTCTTATACCTGACGTCAGATAGCAGTTCCCAGGTGACATGTGTACAGGTTAGTTCATCGACCTGGGGATCGTCATTTGTCTCGTGTGAGTTCCCACTGTGCTTTGATTACTACCCTACCACGGCTCAAAGGAGTCGTGCAAACAGGTTTTAGTTGGGTACAGTCCCGAGCCACATGGAGGCAGTGAGCGGATCTTCGGGGGTTCGTCTCTCCCGGTATTAGGGGTGAGGTCGCGCTGTGTCTAGGAGAGCCATTACACGAAGTCCTTGGCCAAGGCAGGAGATTTACTGGTAGGTATTCCAGTAGTATCTCAGGGTGTTCTGGGCTACACTCCGACACGACTTGTACCGCTTTTGGGGGTCTGACTTTTACCCACCCCCTAGGCCCGACATGCGATGCTCATAGACAAACGGACCGGACTGTACGGATATTGTCACTGACAGGCTCAGTAGGGTGTCAGGATGAGTTCGCTCATCGATGTCCCTTTTAGTCAATAGCTGGTGGCCCGTTACGTATTAGCTTATACCTCTGACGTGCTAGTGGTTAAATCCACAACCATAGTATTGACGAGTCTTTAGAGTCTACCACACTTTCAGTTACTCAGCTTTCGGGCGAAACGCTGTAGAGGCCGTATGGAGATATGGCAGGGTCCGATCAGATACGTGCGATATCGCACGCATCAGGATCGGACGGTTTTGTACTAGTGGCCATATAGTTATATGGCAGCGTTCGATCAGACACGTGCGGTATTGCACGGATCAGGATCGGACGGATATTACTAGCCGGCTTTGGTTTAAGCCGGATCCTAGTATAGTACAGTGTACATTTTGTCTCTTCGCATTTGTATCCGGACGGAATACAGATGCGGGTGCGTATGCACAGTATCGGGGTTTTCCTGTAATTTATTACAGGACCAGTTTTCTAGAGTTGCCAGTTTGCATTCCGTTCCGGCCGGTTTTTCTTTGTTCTTTCCCGGCCGGACTTTTCCGATGGAGGGTGTTATTTGCAAGTTTGCAAATAACACATTGTGGAGGGTTTTATTGCATAAGGATTGATATGATAAGCATCTTTGCTTTTCATGCATTTTTTGTGATAAGAATGGATTTGAGGTTGATTTGAGTTTTGTGATGATTATGTCTAGGATGTGGTCACCTCTTTTCACTTCCTACACTCACCTCCCTTCATGCTTCATAATCTTTGCTCCACCATTTTCTAAGTATGAGAGTTTTTTGGAAAAGTGAGAAGAAGAAAAGAGAAGGAGAGAGCTTCATCTTTGAGAGGGTTTTTCATTCTTGATCTCTTTTCATGCTAAGAAAAATGCAAGCACCATTTTTCTTATCTTGTTTCCTCCATCATCCACAAATGGCAACAAACCCCAAAGTGAGACATACACTCTACACTATATTCCTACAGCAAATCTTGGACGCGTCGATTCGCCAGCTTCGCGCCCGAGTTGCCTCGGTATTGAGGTGGGAGCCCGTAAAAGTACCCGGCTTCGTGGTGCCCTTTCCGACGAGGAGGAGACGGACGGAGATCCCATGAGGAGATCGGAGTGGAGATGAAGACCGGAGGACTCGGATCAGTCGGTATATCTCTAACCCATCCTCTTGTTAGCTTAGACTAGTTTAATGGCACGATCCGGGTGTTTAGTGCGCGGTGGTGCCGGTTTGCTAAGTCCGCAAAATTAAAGTTTATTACCGTTTCCGCGTTTGGCCGTCGGATTGACGGCCGGGGCGCCGCCGTGCACTTACAGTATTTCCATTCACTTATTAGTTAAGTTGTTAACTAGTTATAGTTTCGCCTTTGCCTTTAGTTATCGATCTATGATTAGGGTTGTTAGGCACACGGAAAATTTGATTTTGCCATGGTTGATCAGTTGTGGAACCTGTTGAATGTGCCTAGGAACCCTTCAAATAAAGCCCAGATAAAAATTTAAAAAGGATCACATAAGTTTTATAAAGAGTTAAGCATTTTTCAAGTCTCGTTTTCCAGTAAGGTTTCAATTTCAGAATTTCTATCTTCCTTAACAGGAAACTAGGTCTTATTTTTCACTTCACCTTTTTCTTGTTTTCATTTCATACACACCTCTGTGAACGTGCAATAGTCTTTATCATAGAATAAAACCTTCATATCTCCGCTAGAAATACTTTTTTATAGAAACTTGTCTTTTGTCAAGATTATTCTCACACAAAGAACCGTTAGGAATTTTAACTCGGAGAGAACACTTGCTTGACTTTGTTTTAATCTGGACTTTCTAGGCTTCTTAACGAGCTTTAGGCCAATGCTCCCAAACCAGTTGGCTTTAGAGCATTAGTTGTAGAGACACCCCAGCGGACTTAATTGCTCAAGTTACCTAGGCCCAAAAACAAAAGACAATTTAGCGTGAAAATCATGATGATTCAATGCGAACGGAGATATAACCGACAGTTCAATTATTTTTTTTAGATAAAAGACGTGTTTAGTGGGTTCGGTGTGTAATCATTCCAATCAAGTTCCAGATGGGTTATTTTTCAGAATTAGTTCCAATTAAGGCATCCATAACATCCCTTCATATCCGCTTCACTTCATAAACTTTTCTTGATATTACTTATTTCAGAACAAACCTATTTGATCCTCAGAAAATAATTTATCCATTTAAAAGTTTTCAGACATAATAGACTTGTCATCAAATTTTCAAAGCTCACGACACGTGTAGTGTGATGTAAAGACGTATATCAGCTATAGTTAACTTCAAAGGAGAGTTATCTTTCAGATTTTCAAAATCTAAAAATAAGATTTAGTTATTCTTATCTTATCAAACAAAACCGTTGAAATATTGAATCTGACTTCTCCCACTAGCTAACTTTACGAAAAAGTTTTTATGTTTTTAGAAAATTTTCTGATTTTTATGGATTTTATGGATTTTAGTATGCAGATGCAAAATATACATATGAATGCGAAGGTTAGAAATGTGTACCGAGCGTACCGCCAAACATAAACTGGGCAGTGTCCTCACTGTCATTGCATGAAAAATTATTGAAGGGTCAAAATTGTCGGTTAGATCTACACATTTTTTTTTTAATTTTTTTTATTTTTATTTTTATTTTTAAAAGAAAAAGAAAAGAATAATAAAAATGGATATGCACCGGACAAGAATATCCACATATATATACAAAATGGTATATACATACCCCCAAACTTATTTGAAACAGTGTCCACTATTTTGGCTGGATAACCGAAGTTTGGTGGTAGGCAGAGGAAGATTATGCAGGGTAAACCGGCTCCTGTAAGACCAGGAGCTCCTCTGTTGGTTCGGCGCTAAGGTACGGTTTTAGTCTGTGTCCGTTTACTTTGAAAAATAAACCGTCCTTTGGATTCTCCAAATCCACAGCGCCATACGGATTCACATTCCGCACAAAATATGGCCCTTTCCAGCAAGATCTGAGCTTACCTGGATGGAAATGTAGCCGGGTGTCGTAAAGCATTTCTGTTTACTAGGTGCGAATGTTTTGCGCAAAAGGTGTTTATCATGAAACACCTTCGTTCGGTTCTTAACGACAACCGTGTTTTCGTAAGCCTCATCCCGAAGCTCGCTCAATTCGTTCAACTGCAGCTTCCGATGGCTGCCCGCATCTTCGAGAGACAGATTCAGCTCCTTTATCGCCCAAAATGCGCGATGCTCTATTTCCACAGGAAGGTGGCAAGCTTTTCCGTAAACAAGCCGATAGGGATACATGCCAAGATCGGTCTTATAAGCAGTTCGAAATGCCCAAAGGGCATCAGTGAGTTTTAACGACCAATCCTTACGGTTCTTGGAAACCGTCTTCTCCAGTATCTACTTGATTTGCCGATTTGAAACTTCGGCTTGCCCACAGGTTTGGGGGTGATAGGGCGTAGATAGCTTATGATTAATGGAATATTTCCACATCAAGGCCTCGAAAGTATTATTGCAGAAATAAGTTCCATTGTCGCTAATGATCGCTCGGGGGTGTCCAAACCGGGAGAAAATGTTTTCCTTAAGAAATCTAACGACAATCTTGTTGTCGTTAGTCCGGCTGGGCACAGCCTCGACCCACTTAGAGACATAATCAACAGCAAGAAGGATGTACAAGTTCCCAAAAGAGCTAGGAAACGGCCCTATGAAATTAATCCCCCAAACATCGAAAATCTCCACAACCAAAATTGGTTGGAGCGGCATCTCGTTTCTCCTGGATATCCTGTAAGTCCATGCTACCTCTCCCGGTACTTTCGGGCATGCGGAATTTGTTAAAAAACGATTTTTTCTAGAGGTGGTAACATGGACTTAAAACCCGGATCTTTGTTAAACATCTAACTAACAACCTATCTAGGAGTCGTTAACTACTCGGTTAGGGGTTTATACCTTGCTTGTCTTGAACTCCTTCGTCTTCAAGCTCCGATGGTGGTCCGGATCGGCTTCTTCCCGTCGTCTCCTTACGCCGAAGATAGATCCACCTGAAAGCTCCAACCTTTGGCTCCTTCTTCGATCTTTGAAGAAACTAGTTCACTCGGTTTGCTAAACCTTGTGAACTAGAGTGAGTAGAGAAGAGTTTGTATGGGATTTTATCTATGGTTCTTGGTTCTCAACTCATGAGTCAAGTGAACCATAGAGTCAAGTGAGGGAGAGCAAGAGGAGGAGATGAGAGCTCAAGACCAAGAGAGAGAATGAGCATGAAAGAATGAGAGAAGACTTTTCTCATTTGGCTCTCATAATCCAAAACAATCATAACACCTCATATCAATCAAGTATTATGTGATGGTTTAAGCAACCATAGCCATATCATTTCATGCACTCATTTTGCACAAAAGAGCAAGCAAGCAAAAGTCTTTGCCATGAAATGATAGCTATAGTTATCATGATGGTCAACTAGTCAAGCCTAGTCAACCGGTCAACAAAGTCAACAAGTCAACAAAAGTCAACAAGTCAACAAAGTCAATCCCTCAACAACCATGTCACCATAATACTTAATTAATATAATTGTTAATCACATATCATATTCTCATTAGGGTTGACCAAAAAGTCAATAGTCAACAGTCAACGGTCAACAACCCTAATGAGAATCCTCTGCCTCTGTCTCTCCGTCAACTGTGCATACACACCCGCATCCGCGTTCCGAGGAACACGAATACATACTGGATAAATCCAATCCCAAAAGGTACACTAGGATCTGGCTTAAACCAAAGCCCGCTAGTGTGAACTGTCCGGACACTGTACGTGCACAAGTGCACGGATGTGACCGAACCCTGTCGCAAAACTATGCGACCTGTCGCAAAAGCATGCGACCTCTACTCTTTTGCCTAAAGGCGAATAGCTTTCTGTGTGGGACTCTAAAGACTCGACACTACGCTGGCAGTGGGTTTAACCACAGACCGCAAGCGGCACTAGCTGTGCGTAACGGTCCCCAGGTAGATGCCGACAAGAAGACTGACGAGGTGAAACCCATCTGAACTCCTACTGAGCCTGAATGTGACATTCTCCGTACAGTCCGGTCTGTTCGTCTGATACATCGCATGGCGGGCCTAGGGGGCGGTAAACGTCAGTCCCCCAATAGCGGTACAAGTCGTGTCGGAGTGAAGCCCAAAACACCCTGAGATAACACTGGAAGCCTACCAGTATATCTCGATTGCCCTGCCCAGGGACTACTCGTGTAATGGCTCTCCTAGACACAGCGCGATGTCAACCCCTAATACCGGGAGAGACGAATCCTGTCTAACCGTCACTGCCTCCAAGTGCTTCGGGACTGCACCCAACTACTACCTGTTTGCACGACTCCTTTGAGCCGTGGTAGGATAGTAATCAAAGTGCAGTGGGAACACACTCGAGGTGAAGTGACAGTGTCAAGTCAGCGGACTAAGCTGTACTCATGTCACCTCGGAACTGATAACTGACGATAGGCATAATACCAACTAGTCAGTTCCCGACGAGTCCTGTCCAGTGTACCCGCAACCTAACGAGCACCCGCATACTATCTCAAGTACGAAGTACCGACGGCTGTGGGACAGACCGTCTCCCACACTGGGATGAGAAGCGCATGCGCTAGTCTACTCCGGAGTATCGATGCCCTGTCTCGATAGTCCTGCGACCAGGGACCTGCATAAGGATGTGCTTATAGATTACCCAGCCCCACTGGTGTGACCGCCATCACATTGCTGGTAATCAAGCAAAGATCCTAAGGGCTCCACTAATGTGTACAGGTGATATACTAAAATAAACACATGTACACATTGAAGTAGAAACAAACCAAGTAGCATACTACTATTTTGAGCAAGATTGTTTATACAAGGTGAATATCCCAAGCTTCCATTAAGTAATATACAAACTAGTATGATACAGTAATGGCCTCTAGGGCATATACACTAACAATCTCCCACTTGCACTAAGGCCATGTACTGGCATATCGAAGACCTATCATCTCGATCAGCCACTCAAACTGAGTCTGGGGCATGGCCTTGGTGAATGGATCTGCAGTGTTATCTTCTGAATTCACTCTCTTTACCTCGATCTCTCGGCGATCAATGATCTCCCTGATCAGGTGGAACCGCCTCAAAATGTGCCTGGACTTCTGATGGGACCTGGGTTCCTTCGCTAAAGCTATAGCGCCGTTGTTGTCACAATACAGCGGTATTGGATCAACACTGGTAGGAACCACCTGAAGTTCCGTGAGGAACTACTTCATCCAGACAGCTTCCTTTGCGGCATCGCAAGCAGCTATGTACTCCGCTTCCATAGTTGAGTCAGCAACGGTCTCCTGCTTGGAACTCTTCCAGCAAACCGCCCCTCCATTGAGGGTAAAGACATAACCCGACATGGACTTGGAGTCATCCTTGTTACTCTGGAAGCTGGAGTCAGCAAAGGCCTCAATCTGGAGGTCTTTTCCGCCATACACCAAGAACATCTCCTTAGTCCTTCTCAGGTACTTGAGAATGTTCTTTACTGCTTTCCAGTGTTTCTCCCCTGGGTCCGACTGATACCGGCTTACAACGCTCAATGCGTATGCTACATCTGGTCTGGTACACAACATCGCATACATAATAGAGCCTACCGCAGATGCGTAGGGTATTGATGACATGCAATCCCTTTCCAAATCAGTCTTGGGAGACATATCTTTGGAGAGGGTGATTCCGTGACAAGCCGGTAGATTACCGCGCTTGGAATCTTCCATACTGAATCGTTTCAGTATGGTGTCGATGTACCTTGACTGTGAAATTCCCAACATCCTCTTAGATCTATCATGATAGATCTGGATCCCCAGAATGTAGTTGGCATCGCCCAGGTCCTTCATGGAGAACCTCTGCGACAAGAATCCTTTGACTGACTGTAGCATAGGAATATCATTTCCTATTAGGAGAATGTCATCGACGTACAAGACGAGGAATACCACATTTCTCCCTACAATCTTACTGTAAATGCATGGTTCATCTGGGTTTTTGATAAAGTCGAATTCTTTGACAGTATCATCAAAGCAGATGTTCCAACTCCGCGATGCCTGCTTAAGTCCATAGATGGACTTGAGCAACTTGCACACTTTACCGCTGCTCCCACTCTGAATGAATCCTTCTGGCTGATCCATATAGACGCACTCTTCCAAATTTCCATTTAGGAAAGCCGTCTTTACGTCCATCTGCCAGATCTCATAATCGTGGAAGGCAGCAATGGCAAGAAGGATCCGAATGGATTTAAGCATGGCTACCGGAGAAAAGGTCTCGTTATAGTCCAAACCAGGTCTTTGACGAAATCCTTTGCAACGAGCCTAGCTTTATAGGTTTCAACCTGCCCATCTACACCAATCTTCTTTCTGAAGATCCATTTGCAGCCTACGGGTTTTACCCCTTTTGGAGCAAAGTCCAAAGTCCAAACTTTGTTGGTGTACATGGACTCCATCTCGGTCCGCATTGCATCCAGCCATTTTACCGAGTCACCGCTCTGAATGGCTTGCTGGAAGCTCGTAGGCTCATTATAATTAACTGTACAATCCTCTCTATCCCCGTCTATGAGAAAACCGAAGTATCTCTCGGGCGGATGAGACTGCCTACTACTCCTGCGGAGTGGCGCAGGAATGTCCGGTTCCCCTGAACCTTCTGGTTTTACTAAGGTTTCAGTAATAGTCTGTGGTTCTGGAATTTCTTCCAGTTCTACTGCGCTCCCACTAATTTCCTTTTCTAGAAACTGGTGTTCTAGAAAGTGGGCATGATGAGAAACAAGGACTTTTTGTTCCTCTTCGCAGTAGAAGAAATATCCTTTGGAATTCTTTGGATATCCCACTGTAAGTCCATGCTACCTCTCCCGGTACTTTCGGGAATGCGGAATTTGGTAAAAAACGATTTTCTTAAAGATGGTAACATGGACCTATAACCCGGATCTTGGTTAAACATCTATCTAACATCCTAACTAAGAGATTCTAGCTACTCGGTTAGGGGGTTATACCTAGCTTGTCTTGAACTCCTTCTCTTCAAGCTCCGATGGTGGTCCGATGGCTCCTTCTCGTCGTCTCCGTACGCCGAAGATAGATCCACTTGAAAGCTCCAACCTTTAGTTCCTTCTTCGTTCTTTGAAGAAACTAGTTCACTTGGTTTGCCAAACCTAGTGAACTAGAATGAGTAGAGAGGAAATAGAATGGGATTTTATCTATGGTTCTTGATTCTCAACTCATGAGACAAGAGAACCATAGATCAAGAGAGGGAGCAAGAGGTTGAAGGTGAGAGCAAGAGGAGAGCTCAAGAACAAGAGAGAGAATAAGCAAGAAAGAATGAGGCTCTCTTTTGTCTTTCACCCTCTTATAATCCAAAGTGATCATAACTCATCATATCAAAAAAGTCTTATGTGATGGTTTGAAGCAACCACAACCATATCATTTCATGCACTCATTTTACACAAATGAGCAAGTAAACAAAAGTCTTTGCCATGAAATGATGGCTATGGTTATCATGATGGTCAACTAGTCAAGCCTAGTCAACCGGTCAACAAGTCAACAAAAGTCAACAAGTCAACAAAGTCAACAAGTCAACAAAAGTCAACAAGTCAACAACCATATCACCATAATACTTAATTAATATAATAGTTAATCACATATCACATTCTCATTAGGGTTGAGCATAAAGTCAAATAGTCAACGGTCAACGGTCAACAACCCTAATGAGAATCCGCTGCCTCTGCCTCCCTGTCAACTGTGCATACACACCCGCATCCGCGTTCCGAGGAACACGAATGCAAACTGGATAAATCCAATCCCATAAGGTACACTAGGATCTGGCTTAAACCAAAGCCCGCTAGTGTAAACTGTCCGGACACTGTACGTGCACAAGTGCACGGATGTGACCGAACCCTGTCGCAAAACCATGCGACCTGTCGCAATACCATGCGACCTCTACTCTTTTGCCTAAAGGCGAAAAGCTTTCTGTGTGGGACTCTAAAGACTCGACACTACGCTGGCAGTGGGTTTAACCACAGACCGCAAGCGGCACTAGCTGTGCGTAACGGTCTCCAGGTAATGCCGACAAGAAGACCGACGAGGCGAAACCCATCTGAACTCCTACTGAGCCTGAGTGTGACATTCTCCGTACAGTCCGGTCTGTTCGTCTGATACATCGCATGGCGGGCCTAGGGGGTGGTAAGCGTCAGTCCCCCAATAGCGGTACAAGTCGTGCCGGAGCGAAGCCCAAAACACCCTGAGATAACACTGGAAACCTACCAGTATATTTCGTTTGCCCTGGCCAGGGACTACTCGTGTAATGGCTCTCCTAGACACAGCGCGATGTCAACCCCCAATACCGGGAGAGACGAATCCTGTCTAACCGTCACTGCCTCCAAGTGCTTCGGGACTGCACCCAACCACTACCTGTTTGCACGACTCCTTTGAGCCGTGGTAGGGTAGTGATCAAAGTACAGTGGGAACACACTCGAGGCGGAATGACAGTGTCAAGTCAGCGGACTAAGCTGTACTCATGTCACCTGGGAACTGATAACTGACGATAGGTATAATACCAACTAGTCAGTTCCCGACGAGTCCTGTCTAGTGTACCCGTAACCTAACGAGCACCCGCATACTATCTCAAGTACGACGTACTGACGGCTGTGGGACAGACCGTCTCCCACACTGGGATGAGAAGCGCATGCGCTGGTCTACTCCGGAGTATCGATGCCCTGTCTCGATAGTCCTGCGACCAGGGACCTGCATAAGGATGTGCTTATAGATCACCCAGCCCCACTAGTGTGACGGCCATCACATCGCTGGTAATCAAGCAAAGATCCTAAGGGCTCTACTAATGTGTATAGGCGATATACAAAAATAAACACATGTACACATTGAAGTAGAAACAAACCAAGTAGCATACTACTATTTTGAGCAAGATTGTATATACAAGGTGAATATCCCAAGCATCCATTAAGTAATATACAAACCAGTATGATACAGTAATGGTCTCTAGGGCATATACACTAACAATCTCCCACTTGCACTAAGGCCATGTACTGGCGTATCGAAGACTTATCATCTCGATCAGCCGCTCGAACTGAGTCTGGGGCAGGGCCTTGGTGAATGGATCTGCAGTGTTATCTTCTGAAGCGACTCTCCGAACCTCGATCTCCTGGCGATCTACGATCTCCCTGATCAGGTGATACCGCCTTAAGATGTGCCTGGATTTCTGATGGGACCTGGGTTCCTTCGCTAAAGTTATAGCCCCGTTGTTGTCGCAATACAGAGGTATTGGATCAACAATGGACGGAACCACCTGAAGTTCTTTCAAGAACTTCCTCATCCAGACAGCTTCTTTTGCGGCATCAGATGTAGCGATGTATTCCGCTTCCATCGCCGAGTCTGCAACGGTTTCTTGTTTGGAACTCTTCCAACACACCGCCCCTCCATTGAGGGTAAAGACAAAACCCGACATGGACTTGGAATCATCCTTGTCACTCTGGAAGCTGGAGTCAGCAAAGGCCTCGATCTGGAGGTCTTTTCCGCCATACACCAAGAACATCTCCTTAGTCCTTCTTAGGTACTTGAGAATGTTCTTTACCGCTATCCAGTGTTTCTCCCCAGGGTTTGACTGATACCGGCTTACCACACTCAGTGCATAAGCTACATCCGGTCTGGTACACAACATCACATACATTATAGAGCCTACCGCAGAAGCGTAGGGTATAATAGACATGCGATCCCTCTCCAAATCAGTCTTGGGAGACATCTCTTTAGAGAGGGTGATCCCGTGACAAGCCGGTAGGTTACCGCGCTTGGAATCTTCCATACTGAATCTCTTCAGTATGGTGTCGATGTACCTGGACTGTGAAAGTCCTAATATCCTCTTGGATCTGTCACGGTAGATCCGGATACCCAGAATGTACGAGGCATCACCCAGGTCTTTCATGGAGAACCTGTGTGACAAGAACCCTTTGACAGATTGTAGCATAGGAATGTCATTTCCTATTAAGAGAATGTCATCCACGTATAAAACGAGGAATACTACAGTTCTCGCTACAAATCTACTATAGATGCATGGTTCATCTGGATTTTTGATAAAGCCAAATTCTTTGACCGTCTCATCAAAGCAGATGTTCCATCTCCGCGATGCCTGCTTTAGTCCATAGATGGACTTAAGCAACTTGCACACTTTTCCGCTGCTCCCACTCTGAATGAAACCCTCTGGTTGGTCCATATAGACACACTCCTCTAAATTTCCATTTAGAAAAGCGGTCTTTACGTCTATTTGCCAGATCTAATAATCGTGGAAGGCAGCAATGGCAAGAAGGATCCGAATGGATTTCAGCATGGCTACTGGAGAAAAGGTTTCGTCATAGTCCAAGCCAGGTCTTTGACGAAAACCCTTTGCTACCAGCCTAGCTTTATAGGTCTCAACCTGTCCATCTACACCAATCTTCCTTTTGAAGATCCACTTGCATCCTACGGGTTTTACCCCGTCTGGAGCAATGTCCAACGTCCATACCTTGTTGGTGTACATGGACTCCATTTCGGTCCGCATTGCATCCAGCCATTTCACTGAGTCAACGCTCTGAACGGCCTGCTGGAAGCTAGTAGGCTCATCATATTCTATGATGCAATCCTCTCTATCCCCGTCTATGAGAAAACCGTAGTATCTCTCGGGCGGATGAGACTGCCTACTACTCCTGTGGAGCGGCGTAGGAATGTCCTGTTCTGTTGAACCCTCTGGTTCCACTAACCTTTCAGTAATAGTCTGTGGTTCTGGAATTTCTTCCAGTTCCACTGCGCTCCCACTATTTTCCTTTTCCAAGAACTGGTGTTCTAGGAAGTGGGCATTACGAGAAACAATGACTTTTTGTTCCTCTGCGTAGTAGAAAAGATACCCCCTGGTGTTCTTTGGGTATCCCACAAACTTGCACAGTACTGAGCGTGCCTCGAGTTTGTCCGCATGCTGCTTTTTGACAAAAGCTGGACATCCCCAGATCTTCAGATATTGAAGATAGGGTTTCTTCCCACTCCACATTTCATATGGGGTGGTAGGCACAGTCTTAGTCGGAACTCGGTTCAAAAGGTATGCAGCTGATTCTAGCGCATACCCCCAGAATGATCGCGGTAACTCAGCGTTACTCATCATGGACCGCACCATATCCAATAGGGTGCGGTTCCGTCTCTCCGATACACCGTTATGTTGCGGGGTGTATGGAGGAGTAAGCTGAGAGAGAATTCCGTTCTCTTTTAAATAGTCCAGGAACTCGGCACTTAAGTATTCTCCACCTCGATCCGATCTTAGAATCTTAATACTTTTGCCGGTCTGTTTCTCTACTTCATTCTTATACTCCTGGAATTTTTCAAAGGCCTCGGACTTATGTTTCATTAAGAAGACATAGCCGTACCTTGAGAAGTCATCCGTAAAAGTAATGAAGTAAGAATGTCCGCTTCGGGCTTGTGTAGACATTGGACCGCACACGTCACTGTGTACGAGTCCCAAGAGCTCGCTCGCTCTTACTCCTTGTCCAGTAAACGGAGTCTTTGTCATCTTTCCTTTGAGACAAGATTGACAAGTGGCATACGATTGATATTCGAACGCATTCAAATATCCTTCTGTATGTAACTTAGTCAACCTTCTCTCATTAATGTGACCCAATCTACAATGCCATAAGAAAGTCTGATTTATTTCTGGAGACTTTCTTTTGTGTGTACTCTGGACGTTGAAAATCTGTGGTTAGTTTAACACGTATATACCATTACTCAATGTACCTGACCCAATCAAAACTTGATTAAGGTGAATGTTTACAACATTACTTACAAACGCAAATTCATAACCTTCTTTAGAAACTAAAGATACAGAAATGATATTACAAGTTGCGTTGGGTACAAAAAAGCAATTACGCAAAACCAAAACATGTCCATCTGACATTCCCAGGTGATAGTCCCCCACGGCTTTAGCATCCATGCTAGCTCCGTTCGCAACTCTGAGGGTCATGTCACCTGCCTTCAAAACCCTACGGTTTCTCAACGCCTGCAAAGAATTACAGATATGAGATCCTGATCCGGTATCCAATACCCAGGAAGTAGAGTTTATTGAAAGACAGTTTTCAATAACATACACACCTGAAGCTGAAGCTGCAACCTGCTTCAATTCCTGTGTTCTGGCCTTCCAGGCCCTGCAATCATTCTTCCAGTGTCCTTTCTTATGACAATAGAAGCATTCTTCCTTATCCACAAGCTTCCCCGCTATCTTTGTTGCTTTACCTTTTCCCTTCGTATCCACTTTACTAACACCGCCCCTTGGTTTGGCGGGGGCTTTCTTCTTCTTTCCCTTGGCTTTCGCCTTGGACCTAGAAGAAGATGATCCTCCTACAAACAAAGTGGATGTATCCCTACCTTTCTGTAGGGTGCCCTCTGCGCTCCTCAGCATGTTGAGGAGCTCTGAAAGTTCAACCTCTTTTTCTTGTAAGTTGAAGTTCAGTATAAACTGGGCGTAAGTGGAAGGAAGGGACTGGAGAACTATATCCGTATATAGCTCACTCTCCAATGTGATCCCTAGGTCAGCGAGCTCCTCAATGAAGCCGATCATCTTTAGCACGTGCTCGGCTACTGATGATCCGACGGCCATTCTTGTCGAAAATAACTTTTTCGACGCTTCGTATCTTGCGATACGAGATTGCTCTCCATACAGTTCTTTTGTATGAAGCAATATGGATTCCATGTCCATATTCTCATGCCTCCTCTGATGTTCGTTGTCCATCGAGGAAAGCAGGAGGCATTTGGCCTTCGCGCTATCAATCTCCCAATTCTTACGGATTTCCTTATCCGCGACGCTGGAAGTTGGACCAGGGACAGGGGGAGCTTTGGTGGTAAGAAGATACCCCAGCTTGTCATAAGTGATTGCTATCTTGACATTTCTGAGCCAATCTTTATAGTTTGGCCCTGTCAGTTTGTTTTTATCTAGGAGTAACTTAAGTCCAGTCATGTTGATTTGGTCGCTGCAATTAGGAATGAGAAGAAGAAACACTCAGCATGATGCTCTTGCAAGTTTAGAGTGGTTTTTAGTTTGTCTAAACAGGATGGCTCCCACTGTTTCTCGAATCCCTCCTCAAACCATAAAGAAAGAATTAGTCAGGATCAATCCCACCGTACAATACTTGCTTAACCGTTCAGCCAGGCCGGTGTCGGTACTTCGAGGGAGGTTTTCCAACGCTTTCGCGAAGTTCCTTAATTAAAGAACCTCTTTTCCCTGGGGGCGTAGCCCCGCTAACACCTTTCTAGGCACCTACTAGGTTTATAGCATTGATCGTTAAGTGAGAAATTTCCCGAGGAGTAGCATATACTCACAGTAGGATCGGGATCCAAATATCATTGCGTGACGAAACTGAAGGAATCCTACCAGAATCATCACACTCCAAATGGTATGCAAATCTAGCAAGTTTCAGTACTTATGAAACTCCCGATGTGGATTTTTGCCCCATGCTCTTATGACTTTGGCGTGAGGTCAAAATGTCATAAGTCACATGTCAAGTTCGTCCCATCATTATCCAGGTTAATTTGAACCCACCCGTACATACCCTTGACGTAGGCCAAAATGGCAGTACGACTGTCTCAAACCAACGCATTCTATCTATGCAACAGATAAATATCCGGCAGCTACCAATCACTATGCCTTGGCGTGAGGTCAAAATACATAGCATGAATACTACCGAATATTTAACTGAAATGATGGAGGGCTACGGATGGTTTTGGCAAAACCGTGAACGTAGTGAACTTGATTTGGTCGATGGAACGAGATAGCTTTTAAAAGGAGTTGCTCAAGCTCCGCATTTAAAAGTTGTTTTTGAAAAGAACCGAGTGGTTTTTCGAAAGTGTTCCAACGACTTTAACTTGGTTTATTATCTTGCATTAGTTCTTTTAATGCGTGATATTCTTGCATTAGTTCTTTTAATGCGTCCCATCATTTAATCCTACCATTGCAGAAAACAACCAAAATATGACGTACGCTTATGCCATTCGCATTCGCCACGGGGCCCCGTCATTACCCGTTAGGTTACTTAACTAACGACAGAGCGGGGGCTGGGCTAGCGCATCTGTAAAACATAAGCAACGCCTAAATAATATCATATATAGATATACTGCAATGATAAACATTTCAGATCACAGATAAATACATTGGATATACTAGGAATCTGTAATTTGTACGAGCCTGTAACAAAAACAGATTACACGGTCGCGGTGAATAGCCAAATACCCCACCCAAGACCCCTACGGGTGCGGCAAACTACCTGCCAAGTACCCGAAGCGTTGTAACCTCCCTCATCTCCTATGAGTAGGCCACTCGACACTTCGGCATACCCGGTAGTTTGTGCACCCCCTCCATGGGTCTATCCTAGGAGCAAAAACAGTAAAAAGAAATTATACAATGACGGCTACAACCCCGACCCGGTTGTGCGGCCATACAAATAATTATTACATCAATTTACAAATTTACATGAATTGCAAGAAAAGAAAACTCTCGTCTCACAACCCCGGCTATTCACCCGCGACAATCCAACATATTTATATACACATTCCAGCACATTACAGATCACAGATTTGTATAACCCCCACTAATCGACATATAGCGATTAGTAGACGTTCAATACAAATATCACATTACAGAAAACCCGTTAGCACAAGTCTTTTAGAAGTTCGATCAAAAATACGGATTTTCGGGACCCCAAAATAAAATTTTCGTTCTGGAAAATCTGGGTTGAAAATACATGTACCAAAATTCCCAAAATACCCCCAAGAGTAAACTGCAAAAAATAAAACTCCTGACCGAGTCAACTCGGCCGCGTTTCCGCGGCGGGAGCGTGCTCCCGCCGCGGAAGCGCGGCGCTTTGATCGAATCAGGGGCCCAAAATTTTGCAGATTCTTTAAAAAAGCCTGAGTCGATTTTAGGTGTGTTCCAAAAAGTTTTTCCAGTACTTTAGAAATCGACAGAAAGTTGAAAATTTGGGGTTTTGTTTTCGGGACTTTTTCTTTGATCGATCTTCTAGTTACTTGCTAACATGTTAGATAGAGTTTAACCTGGCTCTGATACCACTGTAAGTCCATGCTACCTCTCCCGGTACTTTCGGGAATGCGGAATTTGGTAAAAAACGATTTTCTTAAAGATGGTAACATGGACCTATAACCCGGATCTTGGTTAAACATCTATCTAACATCCTAACTAAGAGATTCTAGCTACTCGGTTAGGGGGTTATACCTAGCTTGTCTTGAACTCCTTCTCTTCAAGCTCCGATGGTGGTCCGATGGCTCCTTCTCGTCGTCTCCGTACGCCGAAGATAGATCCACTTGAAAGCTCCAAACTTTAGCTCCTTCTTCGTTCTATGAAGAAACTAGTTCACTTGGTTTGCCAAACCTAGTGAACTAGAATGAGTAGAGAGGAAATAGAATGGGATTTTATCTATGGTTCTTGATTCTCAACTCATGAGACAAGAGAACCATAGATCAAGAGAGGGAGCAAGAGGTTGAGGGTAAGAGCAAGAGGAGAGCTCAAGAACAAGAGAGAGAATGAGCAAGAAAGAATGAGGCTCTCTTTTGTCTTTCACCCTCTCATAATCCAAAGTGATCATAACTCATCATATCAAAAAAGTCTTATGTGATGGTTTGAAGCAACCACAACCATATCATTTCATGCACTCATTTTACACAAATGAGCAAGTAAACAAAAGTCTTTGCCATGAAATGATGGCTATGGTTATCATGATGGTCAACTAGTCAAGCCTAGTCAACCGGTCAACAAGTCAACAAAAGTCAACAAGTCAACAAAGTCAACAAGTCAACAAAAGTCAACAAGTCAACAACCATATCACCATAATACTTAATTAATATAATAGTTAATCACATATCACATTCTCATTAGGGTTGAGCATAAAGTCAAATAGTCAACGGCCAACTGTCAACAACCCTAATGAGAATCCGCTGCCTCTGCCTCCCTGTCAAATGTGCATACACATCCGCATCCGCGTTCCGAGGAACACGAATGCAAACTGGATAAATCCAATCCCATAAGGTACACTAGGATCTGGCTTAAACCAAAGCCCGCTAGTGTAAACTGTCCGGACACTGTACGTGCACAAGTGCACGGATGTGACCGAACCTTGTCGCAAAACCATACGACCTGTCGCAATACCATGCGACCTCTACTCTTTTGCCTAAAGGCGAAAAGCTTTCTGTGTGGGACTCTAAAGACTCGACACTACGCTGGCAGTGGGTTTAACCACAGACCGCAAGCGGCACTAGCTGTGCGTAACGGTCTCCAGGTAATGCCGACAAGAAGACCGACGAGGCGAAACCCATCTGAACTCCTACTGAGCCTGAGTGTGACATTCTCCGTACAGTCCGGTCTGTTCGTCTGATACATCGCATGGCGGGCCTAGGGGGTGGTAAGCGTCAGTCCCCCAATAGCGGTATAAGTCGTGCCGGAGCGAAGCCCAAAACACCCTGAGATAACACTGGAAACCTACCAGTATATCTCGTTTGCCCTGGCCAGGGACTACTCGTGTAATGGCTCTCCTAGACACAGCGCGATGTCAACCCCCAATACCGGGAGAGACGAATCCTGTCTAACCGTCACTGCCTCCAAGTGCTTCGGGACTGCACCCAACCACTACCTGTTTGCACGACTTCTTTGAGCCGTGGTAGGGTAGTGATCAAAGTACAGTGGGAACACACTCGAGGCGGAATGACAGTGTCAAGTCAGCGGACTAAGCTGTACTCATGTCACCTGGGAACTGATAACTGACGATAGGTATAATACCAACTAGTCAGTTCCCGACGAGTCCTGTCCAGTGTACCCGTAACCTAACGAGCACCCGCATACTATCTCAAGTACGACGTACTGACGGCTGTGGGACAGACCGTCTCCCACACTGGGATGAGAAGCGCATGCGCAGGTCTACTCCGGAGTATCGATGCCCTGTCTCGATAGTCCTGCGACCAGGGACCTGCATAAGGATGTGCTTATAGATCACCCAGCCCCACTAGTGTGACGGCCATCACATCGCTGGTAATCAAGCAAAGATCCTAAGGGCTCTACTAATGTGTATAGGCGATATACAAAAATAAACACATGTACACATTGAAGTAGAAACAAACCAAGTAGCATACTACTATTTTGAGCAAGATTGTATATACAAGGTGAATATCCCAAGCATCCATTAAGTAATATACAAACCAGTATGATACAGTAATGGCCTCTAGGGCATATACACTAACACCCACAAACTTACACAGTACTGAGCGTGCCTCGAGCTTGTCCGCATGCTGCTTTTTAACAAAAGCTGGACTTCCCCATGTCTTAATGTGCTTAAGATAGGGTCTCTTCCCACACCACATCTCATATGGTGTAGTAGGCACAGTCTTAGTAGGAACTCGGTTCAAAAGGTATGCAGCTGCTTCTAGCGCATACCCCCAGAATGATCGCGGTAACTCAACGTTACTCATCATGAACCGTACCATATCCAATAGGGTTCGGTTCCGTCTCTCCGTTACACCGTTATGTTGCGGAGTGTATGGAGGTGTAAGCTGAGAGAGAATTCCGTTCTTTTTTAGATAGTCCAGGAACTCGGCACTTAAGTATTCTCCACCTCGATCCGATCTTAGAATCTTGATACTTTTGCGGGTTTGTTTTTCTACTTCACTCTTATATTCCTGGAACTTTCCAAAGGCTTCGGACTTATGTTTCATTAAGAAGACATAACCGTACCTTGAGAAGTCATCCGTAAAAGTGATGAAGTAAGAATAACCGCTTCGCGCATGTGTAGACATTGGACCGCACACGTCGCTGTGTACGAGTCCCAAGAGCTCGCTCGCTCTTACTCCGTTTCCAGTGAACGGAGTCTTTGTCATCTTTCCTTTGAGACAGGATTGACAAGTGGCATACGATTGATATTCGAACGAATCCAAATATCCTTCAGTATGTAACTTAGTCAACCTTCTCTCATTGATGTGACCCAGTCTACAATGCCATAAGAAAGTCTGATTTATTTCCGGAGACTTTCTTTTATGTGTATTCTGGACGTTGAAAATCTGTGGTTGGTTTAATACGTATATACCATTACTCAATGTACCTGACCCAATCAAAACTTGATTAAGGTGAATGTTTACAACATTACTTACAAACGCAAATTCATAACCTTCTTTAGAAACTAAAGATACAGAAATGATATTACAAGTTGCGTTGGGTACAAAAAAGCAATTACGCAAAACCAAAACATGTCCATCTGACATTCCCAGGTGATAGTCCCCCACGGCTTTAGCATCCATGCTAGCTCCGTTCGCAACTCTGAGGGTCATGCCACCTTCCTTCAAAACCCTACGGTTTCTCAACGCCTGCAACGAATTACAGATATGAGATCCTGATCCGGTATCCAATACCCAGGAAGTAGAGTTTATTGAAAGACAGTTTTCAATAACATACACACCTGAAGCTGAAGCTGCAACCTGCTTCAATTCCTGTGTTCTGGCCTTCCAGGCCCTGCAATCATTCTTCCAGTATCCTTTCTTATGACAATAGAAGCATTCTTCCTTATCCACAAGCTTCCCCGCTTTCTTTGTTGCTTTAACTTTTCCCTTCGTATCCACTTTACTAACACCGCCCCTTGGTTTGGTGGGGGCTTTCTTCTTCTTTCCCTTGGCTTTCGCCTTGGACCTAGAAGAAGATGATCCTCCTAAAAACAAAGTGGATGTTTCCTTACTTTTCTGTAGGGTGCCCTCTGCGCTCCTCAGCATGTTGAGGAGCTCTGAAAGTTCAACCTCTTTTTCTTGTAGGTTGAAGTTCAGTATAAACTGGGCGTAAGTGGAAGGAAGGGACTGGAGAACTAAGTCGGTATAGAGCTCACTCTCCAATGTGGTCCCTAGGTCCGCGAGCTCCTCAATGTAGCCGATCATCTTAAGCACGTGCTCTGCTACTGATGATCCGACGGCCATCCTTGCCGAAAATAACTTTTTCGACGCTTCGTATCTTGCGATACGAGATTGCTCTCCATACAGTTCTTTTGTATGAAGAAATATGGATTCCAAGTCCATATTCTCGTGCCTCCTCTAATGTTCATTGTCCATCGAGGCAAGTACGAGGCACTTGGCCTTCGCGCTATCAATCTCCTAAGTCTTACGGATTTCCTTATCCGCGACGCTGGAAGTGGGACCAGGGACAGGGGGAGCTTTGGTGGTAAGAAGATACCCCAGCTTGTCGTAAGTGATTGCCATCTTGACATTCCTGAGCCAATCTTTGTAGTTTGGCCCTCTCAGTATGTTTTTATCTAGGAGTAACTTAAGTCCAGTCATGTCGATTGGTCGCTGCAATTAGGAGAGAGAGAAGAAACACTCAGCACGATGCTCTTGCAAGTTTAGAATGGTTTTTAATTTGTCTAAACAGGATGGCTCCCACTGTTTCTCGAATCCCTCCTCAAACCATAAAGGAAGAATTAGTCGGGATCAATCCCACCGCTCAATACTTGCTTAACCGTTCAGCCAGGCCAGTGTCGGTACTTCGAGGGAGGTTTTCCAACGCTTTCGCGAAGTTCCTTAATTCAAGAACCTCTTTTCCCTGGGGGCGTAGCCCCGCTAACACCTTTCTAGTCACCTACTAGGTTTATAGCATTGATCGATTAGTGAGAAATTTCCCGAGGAGTAGCACATACTCACAGTAGGATCGGGATCCAAATATCATCGCGTGACAAAACTGAAGGAATCCTACCAGAATCATCACACTCCAAATGGTATGCAAATCTAGCAAGTTTCAGTACTTATGAAACTCCCGATGTGGATTTTTGCCCCATGCTCTTATGACCTTGACTTTGGCCAAAATATCATAAGTCACATGTCAAGTTCTACCCGTCATTATCCAGGTTAATTTGGATCCATCCGTACCTACCCTTGACTTTGGCCAAAATGGCAGTACGACTGTCCCAAACCAACGCATCTATCTATGCTACACATGAACACCCAATAGCTACCAATCACTATGCCTTGACTTTGGCCAACATACGTAGCTTGAATACTATTGACTATTTTTGTGAAACGACGGAGGGCTACGAATGGTTTTGGCGAAACCGTGAACGTAGTGAACTTGATATAGTCGATGGAACGAGATAGCTTTTAAAGGGAGTGGCTCAAGCTCCGCATTTAAAAGTTTGTTTTGAAAAGAACCGAGTGGTTTTTCGAAAGTGTTCCAACGACTTTTACTTGGTTTATTTTCTTGCATTAGTTCTTTTAATGCGTGATATTCTTGCATTAGTTCTTTTAATGCGTCCCATCATTTAATCCTACCATTGCAGAAAACAACCAAAATATGACGTACGCTTATGCCATTCGCATTCGCCACGGGGCCCCGTCATTACCCGTTAGGTTACTTAACTAACGACAGAGCGGGGGCTGGGCTAGCGTGGCTGTAAAACATAAGCAACGCCTAAATAATATCATATATAGATATATTGAAAAGATATCCATTTCAGATCACAGATGAACACATTGGATATACTAGGAACCTGCAATTCGTACGAGCCTATAACGAAAAGCAGATTACACGGTCGCGGTGAATAGCCAATACCCCACCCAAGACCCCAACGGGTGCGGCAAACTACCCGCCAAGTACCCGAAGCGGAGCAACCTCCCTCATCCCCGTGAGTAGGCCACTCGGCACTTCGGCATACCCGGTAGTTTTTGCACCCCCTCCATGGGTCTATCCTAGGAGCAAAAACAGTAAAAAGAAATTATACAATGACGGCTACAACCCCGACCCGGTTGTGCGGCCATACAAATAATTATTACATCAATTTACAAATTTGCATGAATTGAAAGAAAAGAAAACTCTCGTCTCACAACCCCCGGCTATTCACCCGCGACAATCCAACGAATTCATATACACATTCCAATAACATTACAGATCACAGATTTGTATAACCCCCACTAATCGACATATAGTGATTAGCAGACGTTCAATACAAATATCACATTACAGAAAAACCCGTCAGCTAAAGTCTTTTAGAAGTTCGATCAAAAATACGGATTTTCGGGACCCCAAAAAATAAAATTTTCGTTCTGGAAAATCTGGGCAGAAAATATATATTCCAAAAATCCCAAAACAACCCCAGAAATACACTGCACCAAAGATGGACCTCGGCCGAGTCAACTCGGCTGCAGAACCGCGGCGGGAGCGTGCTCCCGCCGCGTTTCCGCGGCGCTTTGACTCGATCGTTGGACCAAATTCGGTGGGTGTTCACACAAAATCCTGAGCCGATTTTTAAGATGATAATTATCAACTTTTGAACAGAATAAAAATCGGCAGAAACTTGAAATTCTCGGGTTCGTTTTCGTGACTTTTTCTTTGATCGATCTTCTAGTTACTTGCTAACATGTTAGATAGAGTTTAACTAGGCTCTGATACCACTGTAAGTCCATGCTACCTCTCCCGGTACTTTCAGGCATGCGGAATTTGGTGAAAAATAATTTTTCTAGAGGTGGTAACATGGACTTAAAACCCGGATCTTTGTTAAACATCTAACTAACAACCTAACTAGGAGTCGTTAACTACTCGGTTAGGGGGTTTATACCTTGCTTGTTTTGAACTCCTTCGTCTTCAAGCTCCGATGGTGGTCCGGATCGGCTTCTTCCCGTCGTCTCCTTACGCCGAAGATAGATCCACCTGAAAGCTCCAACCTTTGGCTCCTTCTTCGATCTTTGAAGAAACTAGTTCACTCGGTTTGCTAAACCTTGTGAACTAGAGTGAGTAGAGAAGAGTTTGTATTGGATTTTATCTATGGTTCTTGGTTCTCAACTCATGAGACAAGTGAACCATAGAGTCAAGTGAGGGAGAGCAAGAGGAGGAGATGAGAGCTCAAGAACAAGAGAGAGAATGAGCATGAAAGAATGAGAGAAGACTTTTCTCATTTGGCACTCATAATCCAAAACAATCATAACACCTCATATAAATCAAGTATTATGTGATGGTTTAAGCAACCATAGCCATATCATTTCATGCACTCATTTTGCACAAAAGAGCAAGCAAGCAAAAGTCTTTTCCATGAAATGATAGCTATAGTTATCATGATGGTCAACTAGTCAATCCTAGTCAACCGGTCAACAAAGTCAACAAGTCAACAAAAGTCAATAAGTCAACAAAGTCAATCCCTCAACAACCATGTCACCATAATACTTAATTAATATAATTGTTAATCACATATCATATTCTCATTAGGGTTGACCAAAAAGTCAATAGTCAACAGTCAACGGTCAACAACCCTAATGAGAATCCTCTGCCTCTGTCTCTCCGTCAACTGTGCATACACACCCGCATCCGCGTTCCGAGGAACACGAATACATACTGGATAAATCCAATCCCAAAAGGTACACTAGGATCTAGCTTAAACCAAAGCCCGCTAGTGTGAACTGTCCGGACACAGTACGTGCACAAGTGCACGGATGTGACCGAACCCTGTCGCAAAACCATGCGACCTATCGCAAAACCATGCGACCTCTACTCTTTTGCCTAAAGGCGAATAGCTTTCTGTGTGGGACTCTAAAGACTCGACACTACGCTGGCAGTGGGTTTAACCACAGACCTCAAGCGGCACTAGCTGTGCGTAACGGCCCCCAAGTAGATGCCGACAAGAAGACTGACGAGGTGAAACCCATCTGAACTCCTACTGAGCCTGAATGTGACATTCTCCGTACAGTCTGGTCTGTTCGTCTGATACATCGCATGGCGGGCCTAGGGGGCGGTAAACGTCAGTCCCCCAATTGCGGTACAAGTCGTGTCGGAGTGAATCCCAAAACACCCTGAGATAACACTGGAAGCCTACCAGTATATCTCGATTGCCCTGGCCAGGGACTACTCGTGTAATGGCTCTCCTAGACACAGCGCGATGTCAACCCCCAATACCGGGAGAGACGAATCCTGTCTAACCGTCACTGCCTCCAAGTGCTTCGGGACTGCACCCAACTACTACCTGTTTGCACGACTCCTTTGAGCCGTGGTAGGGTAGTAATCAAAGTGCAGTGGGAACACACTCGAGGCGAAGTGACAGTGTCAAGTCAGCGGACTAAGCTGTACTCATGTCACCTGGGAACTGTTAACTGACGATTGGCATAATACCAGCTAGTCAGTTCCCGACGAGTCCTGTCCAGTGTACCCGCAACCTAACGAGCACCCGCATACTATCTCAAGTACGAAGTACCGACGGCTGTGGGACAGACCGTCTCCCACACTGGGATGAGAAGCGCATGCGCTAGTCTACTCCGGAGTATCGATGCCCTGTCTCGATAGTCCTGCGACCAGGGACCTGCATAAGGATGTGCTTATAGATTACCCAGCCCCACTAGTGTGACCGCCATCACATTGCTGGTAATCAAGCAAAGATCCTAAGGGCTCCACTAATGTGTATAGGTGATATACTAAAATAAACACATGTACACATTGAAGTAGAAACAAACCAAGTAGCATACAACTATTTTGAGCAATATTGTTTATACAAGGTGAATATCCCAAGCTTCCATTAAGTAATATACAAACTAGTATGATACAGTAATGGCCTCTAGGGCATTTACACTAACATATCTGGCCTAAGTGATGGCACCGGGAGCAAGTCTTGCAGTAGTCATGAGCGTCTTTGAAGAGTTGTGGCCAATTGAAACCACACTGCAAGATCTTCTCTGCTGTCTTTCTATGGACAAAATGCCCGCCACATGCTTGATCGTGGCAAAATGACAGCACACTCTTGAATTCATTGTCAGGGACACACCGACGAATAATTTGGTCGGGACAGTACTTGAACAGATAGGGTTCGTCCCAGTAAAAGTGTTTTACTTGGGATAAGAATCGAAGTTTGTCCTGACTTGACCATTCAGTTGGTAGCAATCCTGTGGCCAAATAGTTCACAATATCTGCGAACCAGGGTTCGCAAGATACTGTCAAGAGCTGTTCAACCAGAAAACGTCGTTGATCGGAATGTGAAGCGACGGCGAAGAAGGAAGTCGTGAGAGATGGTCGATGACTATGTTTCCATATCCTCTTTTGTCCTTGATGACAAGGTCAAACTCTTGAAGCAAGAGGATCCAACGTATCAGCCAAGATTTTGCATCTTTCTTCACAAAAAGATGGCGCAGAGCAGAATGGTCCGTATAGAAGATGACTGGAGAGCCGATGAGGCAGGGCCTGAACTTTTCTAAAGAAAATACAACAGCCAAGAATTCCTTCTCAGTTGTTGTATAATTGAGTTGGGTGTCGTTCAGGGTTCGGCTAGCATAATAGATTACGTGCGGCATCTTGTTGATGTGTTGTCTAAGAACAGCACCGATGCAAAGTCGGATGCATCGCACATAATCTCAAATCGGTGCGTCCAGTCAGGAAAAGAAAGAACGGGAGCAGAAGTGAGTGAGATTTTTAATGACTCGAACGCAGTCATACTGCTCGAGTTGAAGTCGAATGTCGTGTCCTTGGCCAACAAAAGAGTCAAGGGTCTAGCAATCTTGCTAAAGTCCTTGATGAACCGTCTACAGAAACCGGCATGGCCAAGGAAGGCTCGGATGCCTCTGATGCATCTGGGAGGAGGGAGATTGGAGATGACTTCAATCTTCGCTTTATCTACCTCAATTCCATTTTGCGAGATGATATGTCCTAAAACAGTACCTTCGCGCACCATGAAGTGACACTTCTCCCAATTTAAAGTGAGGTTCTTGTCCTTACACCGGGTAAGGACAGCGTCGAGATGCAGCAAACACTCATCAAAGGAATCGCCAAAAATGGAGAAATCATCCATAAAGATCTCCAAGAATTTTTCCACCATGTCTGAGAAGATTCCCATCATACACCGCTGGAAGGTAGCGGGCGCATTGCATAACCCAAAGGGTATGCGACGATATGCAAACGTGTCGAAAGGACAAGTGAATGTGGTTTTGTCCTGGTCTTTTTCGGTGATGGGAATCTGATTATAGCCGGAGTAGCCATCAAGAAAGCAGTAGTACGCGTGTCCAACCAATCGTTCAAGCATCTGGTCAATGATAGGTAGCGAAAAGTGGTCTTTCCGTGTTGCGGCGTTGAGTTTTCTGTAATCAATGCATACTCGCCACCCAGTCTGGGTGCGGGTAGGGATTAACTCGTTCGTCTCGTTGGTTATGACCGTTATGCCTAATTTCTTGGGGACAACATGAATGGGGATAACCCACTGGCTATCAGAGATAGGGTAAATGATACAATTATCTAGACACTTTACGATCTCCTTTTTTACAGCCTCCTTCATGACTGGGTTGAGTCGCCTTTGTAGATCCCTGGCTGGTTTGGCATCATCCATCAGATGAATGTGATGTTCAACGATCAGGGGACTAATCCCCTTGATGTCCGCCATTGACCAGCCAAAAGCTTGCCTATTACTGTGCAAGACCGTAAGAAGGGCTTTCTCTTGCTCTGGAGCTAGAGAAGCCGAGATGATAACAGGAAGGGTCTCGTTCTCACCTAAGTAAGCGTACTTAAGGTGAGACGGCAATGGCTTGAGTTCGAGCATTGGGGGTGAAACGATTGAAGGCAAGATTGGTGAAAAGGTCTCGAACTCAAAAGATTCCAGCAGAGGTTCAAAATGAGTGTAAGCGACCGAGTTGGATGGTTTAGGTAACTCATCCGGAAATTCGAAGGATTCAAACTCGGGTGGTGACTGGCCAAGATTGTTCGAGAAAGTGAAACACTCGTAGTCATTGTCGGGCGCAGACGCAGCAGTAGGTTCAAAGAGGGACGCACTAGTGGCGTCAAGATTGCTGTGATCGAACAAAAACTCCTCGAATTCACAGTCCTCTGGGGTGATCTCCTGGATTGAACAAACGTCCAGTATATGAGCATTAGGTTCGTAGGGCTGATTCCCTAACCTAAAAATGTTGAGTTCAATTGTCATGTTTCCAAAAGATAGGTTCATCGAACCATTTCGACAATTGATCACAGCATTTGAGGTTGCAAGGAATGGGCGACGAGTATCACCGGAATTTGATTCCGGGGGTTAGCTACAGGCTGTGTGTCTAAAACAATGATGTCAACGGGGAATATGAAGTCCCCGACCTTTATTAACACATCCTCTAGCTCACCCCTAGGATGGGTGATCGATCGATCAGCCATTTGGAGAGTACAGTGTGTGGGTTTCAGCTCTCCTACACCTAGTTGCTCATATACTGAGTACGGAAGCAGGTTAACACTGGCACCAAGATCCAAAAGTGCGCGGTTGATGTTCTTATCCCCAATGGTAATAGAAATCATAGGACAGCCAGGGTCCTTCCATTTTTGAGGTAAAGACTGGGTAAGAGCATCACTCACAGCACTAGCTAAGAAAACTTTCTTAGGTACCTGAGATTTCCTCTTTTTTGTGCACAAGTCCTTTAAGATTTTTGCGTAGGAAGGGACTTGTTGGACAGCATCTAAAAGGGGAATGTTAATGTTAACCTGCTTAAACAACTCCAGAATATTCTCCATTTGTGGATTTTGTTTATTGGAGCTCAACCGGTTTGGAAATGGAACGTTTTTAAAATTGGTTGAGTCCAATGCTTGTGGAGGAGATTGTGGAGTTGGAACGGATCCCAGAGCTGGAGTTTTCATGGAGTGAGAAGTGGGTCCGTTCAGAGCAGAAGAAGAAGAAGAACCTTTTGAAGGATGAAGAATAGGCTCAGAAGATGAGGAAGGAGATGAAGAAGACGAAGCGGCCGGGGTGTCATTATCCTCAATTGTTGTGCCGATGTTGTTGTGCAGCATCCTTCCAGATCTCAATGTAGTCATGGCACTCACATTATGGTTCTGTTGTTCAAGAGCAACATGCACATTATGTGGGTGACCAGGATTGGGAGTGGTTGAGATGGAAGCTTCTCCTTTTCTCGCTCGCTTAATGCCGCATTCAGCTGTGCAATCTGGGCTTCGATGGTCTTGATGCTTTGTCCGTGTGCAGCAGTGTGTTGCATCAAAGACTGAATAGACGACTGGATGTTTGCGGTGGATTGTGTCGATTGTTTAACAAACGCCTCCAGACTTCGTTCTAGCGAGGAAACCTTATCGTTGTTTGACGGAACAAAGTTGTTTTGGGGAAAAGAATTGTTGGGTGCAAAGTTGTTCGTCTGATTTTGAAAAGGTTGGGGCTGGAAAGGCTGCTGAAATTGATGTTGAGTTTGTTGCTGAGCTTGTTGTTGCGGAGGAGGGGGCCTCTGGAAATTGTTGCCTTGTATTTGATGCTGGTCCTGATTCCAGGAGAAGTTGGGGTAGTTCCTCCAACCGGGATTGTAGGTGGAAGAGTATGGATCGTTTCTTGGTCTTTGCTGAAATGCAGCATTAACCTGATCCTGTCCTTGAGATGGTGAATTGTAAGGACACTCTTCGGTTAAGTAAGATGGATCGGAACAACAAGCACAAATGGTACGAAGGGGAAGAACAGGGGCAGGAGCAGGAGATGAAAATTTGCTCTCTATCGCTTCAAGTTTTCTCGTTATTGCAGCCATTTCAGCTTTCATTGCAATAGAGACATCGAGTTAGTGAATGCCTAGCTAGACTGACTAGTAGAAGTGGAGGAAGAAGAAGAAGAAGTTGGTCTGGTGCTCTCTCATTGAAGCGTTTGTTCCGCAAGGTCGTCGAAGAATTGCCATGCTTCCTCGTCAGATTTGGACAGGAAGTGGCCCTGACAAATGGTTTCCAACAACTGCTTGGTTGCTGGGTTCAGGCCCTCGTATAAAGTTTGGCAAAGTTGCCATTTCTCAATACCGTGGTGAGGGCACTAAACAAGAAGGTCTTTATACCGGTCAAAGCACTTCCAAAAGGGTTCATTAGGAAGCTAGGAGAATTGGTTGATTTGGTTACGGATCCTCGCGGTCTTATGATTTGGATAGAATTTCTTGAGAAATGCTTTCACAAACTCGTCCCAACTGGTTATGGAGTGGGAAGCGGTGCTATACAGCCACTTCTCAGCAAGATCGCACAAAGTGAACGAAATGACCCGTAGCCGTATAGCATCGTCTGACAGCTGGGTTGTTTTCATCATGGCACAAACATTCTGGAACTTGTTGATGAAGATATAGGTATCTTCAGATTCAAGCCCATGAAATTTCGGAAGCATGTTAATGAAGTGGGGCTTAATTTCAAAATTATCCCCATTGGCCGGTGGAAGGGAAAGACAGGTGGGAAGTGCAGAGCGGGTGGGATAGAAACGATCCTGGAGCGCGATTCGCTGTGGCGCTACAACAGGCGGTGGTGGTGGGTTATTCGCATCCATAGGAGGTGGAATCAATCCCGGGGGAGTCAAAGGGATGTTTGGATTAAATCCTGACATCGCGGAAGAAGAAGTTGGTGATGGTGAAGGTGAGGATGTATGAACGGAATTCCGGTCAACGTCGGAGTTGGCCGGCAAAGGTAAGGGTGAAAGAGGTATGGAGGGAGTTTCGACGTCTGAGTCGATCGCGTAGTCAGTAGCGATTAACGTAACGCGGACTAGGCGGGCACTAGGGTCCCGAGTCCAACCGGACATACACTAAACGAGTTTAGTGTAGTCAAAACGGAGAAGGTGAGGGTAAGAAAACGTTAATGGAGAAATACGATGGGAGGTGGGTGAAAAAATGGGATTCTGGCGACAAAAGGCAAGTTTTTATAAAAGTTTTGTGTTTCTTTTTTCTTTTTTTTTTTAGAAAGATCTTTACAGAAATATGTACAGACTTACGGCTTCAAACAATCACAGACAAAATATGCACAATCACACCTAGATCTAGGGTCACCTAGGTCAGCTAGACAGCTCCTAACTGTTCTAAAGGGCTAGAAATAGGACCTCAAACCGCCTCTTCTCCACCAATTGCGGTCGGGTAAGTGCCAGGTAAGTGGGAGGCTCCCTACTACGTAAGTAGTGGTTCTAATTAAATAACCACTTGCCTTGGACACACTTGCCTAGACACCGCAAAGTCAGGATAGGATAAACGGCCGATGCCTACAACCAGTCCTCTGTCCTATTGAGCGCGACGTCCTTAGAGCTGAGTCTAGTATTTTTTAATTAAATAATGGTCAATGCATATGCCTTTTGTGATTTCTGGGGTCCTGGGAAGGGTGATGAAATCCCCACCCAATCTGGATTGGTTTCAAGCCCCTTAAAGTCCGATTAAAAAATGCAAAGCAGTAACAATCAACTGCAATCAATTTTTTATTTTTTTAAGCGCGGCGCAAAGAATCCTGCACAAAAACAATTTATTGGAAGGGGGAAGAGAGTTTGCGCAAAGAATGCTGCAGAAAAAACAGTTCAGTGGACTTCAGAGGAGTGGGGAAGAGGCAGAAGGACTCACAGGGGATTTTCTGTTGCTGATGGCAGCAACATGCCGCGGTTCCCGGCCAAACAAGCCCTATGGCCGCGGTTCCGCGGCTGTATGGGTGAGTTGGGCCTTCAGTTTTCTTGAATGTTCTGGTTGGGGTGTCCTCTTCTTGTCTGGATCCCCTGAATCTTGATTTGCTCACTGGGTTTGCTCCAGAATTCTTCAGTAGACCGTTGGTTCCGTCTTGATCACCCGTGGTGTCGCCACGAGTTATGGGTCTAATTTCCCACGTCTTTGGCACTGAACTCGACCTTCTTTTTACCCTGCATACTTGCACAAAAACTAATCAAAAATAACAAAATGAATTTTACAATATATTTTTTTTGTTTTGTTTTTCGGTTATATTTATATTCACAAATTAACCCGAAATTACACAAAGAAATAAACTACCGTCTCCCCGGCAACGGCGCCATTTGATTGATAGATTTTTGCGTGCTTAGTTAATTACCACAATCAAGATGGTTTCGCTTGTAGCTAGCCGATTGAGTACGGGTCGTCCGCAGGGAGATGGGAATCTTTTTCTATGTGCTTTGACGAGTTAAGTCCAAATGTCCAGGTTTGTTTGAGATTAACAATGTGCTAAAATGTATATAAAGAGAGCTTGTTAGGGATAGGATTAGGTTAGTTTGAGTTAGGAGTCACTCACTTCTTTCGTTGCCACTCTTAATATCGGTGTTACGGTAATCGGCAACAACGGGGATTAGCACGACTAGGAAGGAACTTGCGAGTATAAGCTAGGCTTTCCAACGCTTAGTTCCTTCCTTGTGGTCCTTGTCCGTCCGTTCTTGGCTCTTAGCCTTAACCTCCGGTTAATTCAACCACAACTGGTCTCACTAAGGAATCGCCGCTATCATGTAGGATAGGGTGCCGTAGGGAGCGGATTGTGGTTTAATTAGCGGGAGTCCGATTGGGAGCAAGTGGATCTTCAAGAAGAAACTTGGTGTAGATGGGAAAGTGGAGACTTTCAAAGCTAGACTTGTTGCAAAAGGTTTTCGCCAAAGACCAGGTGTGGACTATGACGAAACCTTTTCTCCAGTGGCTATGCTTAAATCCATCCGGATCATGCTTGCCATCGCTGCATATCATGATTACGAAATCTGGCAAATGGATGTTAAGACCGCCTTTCTAAACGGTGATTTAGAAGAGTGCGTGTACATGACTCAGCCAGAGGGCTTCGTAGACAGTAGGAGCAGCGGGAAGGTGTGCAAGCTGCTTAAATCCATTTATGGATTAAAGCAAGCATCGCGGAGTTGGAACATCTGCTTTGACGTCGTTATCAAAGAGTTTGATTTCGTCAAAAACCCAGATGAACCTTGTATCTACAAGAAGGTAGTAGAGAGTAAGGTTGTCTTCCTCGTATTGTACGTGGACGACATACTCTTGATAGGAAATGATATTCCTATGCTGCAAGCGGTCAAGCTATTCTTATCACAAAGATTCTCAATGAAAGATATTGGTGATGCCTCCTGCATATTGGGAATTAGGATCTATAGAGATAGATCCAAATGGATATTGGGATTGTCCCAATCCAGGTACATTGACACCATACTAAAGAGGTTTAGTATGGAAGAATCCAAGCGTGGGAACTTACCCACGATCTCTGGAGTCACTCTCTCCAAAGAGATGTCTCCCAAGACTGATTTGGAGAGAGCTCGCATGCAAGGGATACCCTATGCTTCGTCAGTAGGCTCTATCATGTATGCGATGCTATGTACCAGACCCGATGTTGCATACTCACTAAGTGTAGTGAGCAGGTATCAAGCTGATCCTGGAGAGAATCACTGGACAGCTGTGAAGAGCATTCTCAAGTACTTGCGAAGGACTAAAGAGATGCTCTTGGTGTATGGTAACGGAGAACTCCAAGTGGAGTCCTTTACCGATTCGAGCTTCCAGAGTGATAAGGACGACTCTAAGTCGCAGTCGGGCTTTGTCTTTACCCTTTACGGAGGGGCGGTTAGCTGGAAGAGTTCCAAGCAGGAAACCGTAGCAGACTCGACGATGGAGGCTGAATACATCGCTGCCAACGATGCTGCCAAAGAGGCTGTCTGGATCAAGAAGTTCATTGCTGAACTTAGAGTGGTTCCATCCATTGAGCATCCAATACCTTTGTATTGCGAAAACAATGGAGCGGTGGCTTTGGCCAAGGAACCCAGGTCCCATCAGCGGTCCAGGCATATTCTGAGGCGGTATCACCTGATCCGGGAGATAGTTGATCGCCGGGAGATCGAGGTCAGGAGGGTTGACACGAAGAACAACACGGCGGATCCACTCACGAAGGCCATTCCCCAGATACAGTTTGAGAGACTCTTCGGGATGCTCGGTATGCGATACTACAGCAGCTGGCCCTAGTGCAAGTGGGAGATTGTTAGTTGTATGTATGCCCTAGAGGCCAGTATTGTACAGATGATGTATATTATATTGGATGCTTGGACATATATAGAGATGACTTTCTTGCTCGATATGATAGTATGCTATCTGGTTACTCTTTATCTTAACATGTACACTAGTCTCTTTAAACTGTCTTATAGTTACATGTTGGTAAAGCCCTTAGGATGTGTACTTGACTACCTGGACTATGATGCAGATCATACTAGTGGGGACATGGTAGTCTATAAGTACATCCTTCAAGGTCCCTAGTCGTGGGTGTATCGAGACGGGGCATCGATATACCAGAGTAGACTAGCGTATACGCTTCTCGACCCATGAGATGGGTGGTGGATGATCCCATATCCATTGGTGTTTGACATCAGAGATGGTATACGGGTGCTCAGTGGAGACTGGGTACACTGGACGGACTCGCCGAGAACTCCCAGATGGTATTATACCTCACGTCAGATGGCAGTTCTCAGGTGACACTTGTACAGGTTAGTCTGTAGACCCGAGATCATCATAGAGTCTTGTGTGATTCCCACTGTGCTTTGATCTCCACCTTACCACGTCCATGAGGGCGTGCAAAACGGTGGTCTTTGGGTACAGTCCCGAGTCACATGGAGGCAATGAGCGATAGGAGGGGTTTCGTCTCTCCCGGTATTGGGAGTTGATGTTGCGCTGTGCTCGATTGGCCGTAACAGGGAAGTCCCTGGCCAGGGCTAATCAGAGATTTGCTGGTAAGTGTTACCAGTAGTTTCTCGACCCGTTATGAGCCTTACATCGGCACGACTTATCGGTTATTGGGGTCTGACGTTTACCACCCCTAGACTTGATATGCGACGTATCAGACGAACAGACCGGACTGTACGGTAAGTGTTACTGGTTGGATTCACAGGAGTGTGAGCAGGCTAGCTCGTCGATCTTCTGATCGCTCAATACCCGTATGGCCGTTACGTTTAGCAGACCGCTTGCGGCTTGTGGGTGCTTGATATGATCATCATCTGCTACCGGCGTATTGACGAGTCTTTAGAGTCCTACACAGAGGTTTCCTGGCTCAAGCGAAACGAAATAGGAGCGCATATGAGATATGTGCGGGACCGAGAATAATGCGTGTATGTGATACCGCATTTCATTCTCGCGATGAATGTTTCGATTGGTTGTATGCGATATGACCTAGTTATCGAATCATTGATTCGATAAATCGATACATTGGATTCTAGTCGGTTATGTGCGACATGACCGGATCATTGAATCAAATGTTGATTTAATGATTTAATGTATAATTATATATTTGATATATTACTTTGCATTAACTAGTATTGGTTCACTTTAAATGGATTTTCTCACTTGATGTACATGTTGTATATGTGATATACTTTTGTGCACATCTTTGTGTCATGTTTGATGATGCATGTAGTTTGGTTTTGTGTTAAGACTTAAACCATGGTTATGATAATAGTTAGGGTTTTTATTTATTTACTTATTTATTTATCTATTCTTTTTTGATAAATAAATAAAAGATAACAAAATGGTTTCTTTCATGAAGCTTGATGAAGCTTCATGAAGCTTTGACTAAAGTGACCATTTTGTCATCATCCTTAACCCTAACCATTCTCATTTGACAATGGTTTATTCTCTACACTTAACCAAGGTTAGAAGATGATAAGTATTGATTTTATTATTCTTTTTACACAATACTTATCATATTCTATTTACTTCTTCTTCTTCATCTTCAAGAGAGAAAGCTTGATGCCATCAATGGCATCTTGAGTTCTAAAGTGAGAAATCCAATTCTAAAGTGAACCCACCTCCTATTTCTTCATCCTCTACCTCTTGACAAGTGGTTTTGGGTGTTTTCTTCACAAGTTTCTCAACTTGGTGAAGTTGGAGCTTGAACTTGTGCAACCTCGACGTAGATCATCTTCGGCACGAAGCCGACGAACTATTCCGCTCGTTTTTCCGATGAAGCCGACGATTGAGTCTAGGATTCCAGATGGACAGCGAGAGGACGCCTACGTGGAGCTAAGGAAGTGGAGAACCGGATCTACAAAGGTTGTATCCTCTCTCCTTTAGTTAAGTTGTTAACTAGTTTAGTATATCGCCTAGATTTCTAGTTAACGATCCGTGTTAGGGTTTCTCGGCACCCATAAAATTTTAAATTGGCATGGTTGATGCCTTGTGAAACCTCTTGAGAGTGCCTAGGAACCCTACAGTGGTATCAGAGTCTAGCTAGAGCCTTATGCGAAGTCCAGACGGAGTTTGAAGTCCGATCGAACCGAAACCCTAATTCAAAACATGCTCTCTGTACTTTTTTCAAAAATAGGGTTTTTTCTATATTAAAAATATGCAGAGAAATCAGCAGGAGATTGTAAGATTTACTGTGAAATTCGATGGCATAATTCAATTAAACTGCCGCGGTTCCGCGGCACGAGCATGGCTCGTGCGGTGGTTCCACGGCCGTACGGCCCCACTGTACAAAAATTTTCACACAGTAATTCTTACTTTGCAGTGCTGGTTTTCCTGGGAATTTTTAATATTTATTCATGAGTTGAATTTTCTGGGTTGTATTGGGGACTCGGTGTTTCGATCAGATTATCAAATTTGTCTGTGTGGTTTTCTGGATAATTTTAGAATATGTTAAAAAGTTCGACCGGATGTAAATACCCAATCTTTCCCCTGCCGGAAAATATCCAAGTGTTGGATTTTTGTGTGGTTTAAGGACGTTCTGAGTAGTGCAAGTAACGCGATGGTCCCTCTAGAAGACAACAAACCTTAACTCGATTATGTGACCGTCTTGAACTGCCCTTTGAACCTTCGGGTTTGGGGCAGTACGGCGTGCCACATGTAAGGCGTTGGCTTGACCCTTCTACAGCTGGACCGTTGGTACTGAGGCATGAAGTGAATGTCTTTGAACCTATTTCATGTGTTGGACGGTTTCGGGAAAACTTGGGTGTTCGAATGTTCGATCGGAAAGTTTAATATTTTCTATTTATCCGGAATGGGATACAATAATTGGAATTCACAAACAGTTATGTGATAACTGAATGAATGTTATAAATCTAGCACTTTAGTTTCACTTGATATTGAAAAGAGTTTTCGATAATGAGACTAAAATGCGGGGTTTACAACTGTTAGGCATGTGATGTCTAAGTATTTCATTTGATTAGGCATGCGATGTTTAAAGAAGTTGCGGATTCCAATTGTTATAGTTTTACACTTTCTTTTCTGTGACCGTAAGTGTAATATGTGATATCGCCGGTTTCGTTGCTATATGTCAACGACAATTGGGATGCGCATATTTACTTACGTTGATGGCATGTGATGTTATGTGTTGCTGGATATGTTATATTGGATTGTCGTGTTTGAATAGCCGGGGGTTTTTATGTGAGATGAGTGTTTTTCATTTTCATTCATGTAAAAACTTGTATGTAATATTCTTTTATTTGGGACACTTCCAGGTAGCGGAAGATGTCATCCTTTGTATATTATTTACTTTTCCGCATTAGGATAGACCCAAGGAGGGGAGCACAAATAACCGGGTTCTGGGGTCCAGTGGGAGACCAACTCGAGGAGTCGAGTCCGAGTCTCCTAACCCTAGAATTGGCAGGGTTGCTTGCCGCTCTCGTAGGGGTCTAGGGGTATGGGATTGGCTATTCATCACGACCGTGGAATCCGTGTTTTATACTGGCTCGTATTGAAAACACGGACGTCCTAGTATATCCAATGTTTCATATGTTTCTTCTGCTGCGATATCTGTGATGAGATCATGTGATGTTCTATGATAGATACTTTATATAGTATATATGATATATTATATAGACGTTACTTATGTTTTGCACCCGCACTAGCCCTTCCCTGCTCTGTCATTAGTTACCTAACCTAACGGTGCACGAGGGGACATCGAGGCGAATGCGGATGGCATATGTGTACGTCATATCTATCTGTGATGTTTAGGTATTTAAATGATGGGACTTCATTAATGTGATTAATGAAAGAAAAGAAACCTAAGATGTTGTAGAATCAAATTTTAAACAAAACAGGTAGCTACAGTTCTTGCTTTGCATAGCGGTATATATGATATACCCTGCACCTTATTCGATGAGGAAAGGACCGAGATCCCTTCACCGGGAGTGACTCCTTTAGCAGTAACTGGAAGATGCTACACACTCGGTTTGGCTTTGATTGCTTTTAAGAGTTTTTGCTTTGCACAGTGATATATATGATATATCCCGCACCTCATTCGACGAGGAAAGAGCCGACGATCCCTTCACCGGGAGTGACCCCTTTAGCAAAACTGGAAAAGCCTCAAAATCACTCCATTTCAAAACTTCATTTGATTCTAGAACGATATCAAGTTCATTACGCTCATGGTTTTATGAAAACCTGCGTAGCCCTCCGTCATTTCAGATAAGTACTACTTAGTATTCGTGCTACGGTAGTTTGGCATTCGTCAAGGCGTAGTGTAGGGTAGCTAACTAGTATTTATCTGCTTATGCATATGATGCAGATTGGATTAGGGTATTCGTACGGCGTTGTTTGGCATTCGTCAAGGGTCGTGCGGGTGTGTTTAATTCAATCAAGAAATGTACGGGTTGAACTTGACTAGTGGACTATGGGTTGTTTGGCATTCGTCAAGGTCATAGAACACTAGGGGTAAAATATTATCGGGAATTTCAAGTGTTGAAATTTGCAATGAGATTGCATACCTTCTATGAGATAGTTGGATCTCGATACCCACTGCGAGTAAGAGTTACTCCTGGGAGAGTTTTACACATTACAATTAGCCGATCAAGTAGGTGTCTAGAAAGGTGTTAACGAGGTTACGCCTCTGGGAAAACGAGGTTTACATTAATTAGGTTCGTGCGAAAGCACGGGGGACCTTCCTCAAAGTATCGACACTGGCCTGGCTGAAAGATTGGCGAACTTGTAGTGTGTAATTAATCCCGGCTAGTCTTTCCTTTTAGGGTTTGAAGGAAGATTTGATAAAAACCAGTGGGAGCCATCCTGATTAGATAAGATAATAACCAATCTGATCTTGCACGAGCATACGCTAAACTGTTTTCTTCTCTCTCTCTCCAGGTAGCGACCATTTCATGCCTTAATCAAGATAATAATATGGATGTATTGACCGAACCCGCATGTTATAATGTGCAGGGGAACGTTGGACCCGTTCTATCTTATAAGTGTTATAAGAATGAACAGGAAACAGGAGAATATCTGGATTCTCACACCGCCCAAACGGAGAACATGCATGTTGATGCATCATCTTCGGGTGTGTTTGTCATTGAGAACTGTTTCTCAGTTCACCCTACGTCCTGGGTATTAGATACCGGATTAGGATCCCACATATGTAAGATGTTACATGGGCTGCGAAAAGGTAGAGAACTGGGAAAATGTGATTATTCCGTTCAAGTAGGGAACGGTGCAAATGTTGCAGCCAAAGCAGTTGGCGAATATCACCTAGTATTACCAAGTGGTGATACAATAATTCTGAATGAGTGCTATTATATACCAAACATGATGTGCAACATTATATCAGTTTCTTTATTGAGTAAAGAAGGATATAATTTTGTAGTAAAGGATAATGTTATGAACATATTCCTAGATCAAAAGTTGATTGCATCAGGCTCGCTACATAATGGCATATTCATTCTAAATCAAAATACAGTCCTCAATATACAAAACACACACAAGAGGAAAAGTTCAGAAATGAACGAATCCTTCTTGTGGCATTGTAGACTTGGTCATATCAATGCGACACGACTGGCTAAGTTACATAAGGATGGTTATTTGAATCCGTTCGAATTATCATCTTATGATACTTGCCATTCATGTCTCAAAGGAAAAATGACCAAAGCTCCGTTTAGTGGACACGGAGAAAGAGTTACTGAACTCTTAGGACTGGTACATAGTAATGTATGCGGTCCCATGTCTACCCTTGCCAGGAACGGTTCTTCCTACTTCATTACATTCACTGACGATCTCTCTAGATATGGGCATGTGTTCCTATTGAAACACAAGTCTGAAGCTTTTGAGAAATTCAGAGAATATAAGCACGAAGTAGAGAACCAAACGGGCAAAAGTATTAAGATCCTTCGATCTGATCGAGGAGGAGAATACTTGAGCAATGAGTTCCAAGATTATCTAAAAGAGAATGGGATTCTCTCTCAGCTTACTCCACCTTATACACCACAGCACAACGGTGTATCGGAACGAAGGAATCGCACCCTATTAGATATGGTGCGTTCAATGATGAGTACAGCTGAGTTACCTATTTCCTTATGGGGGTATGCGCTTGAGACAACCATACACCTATTGAATATGGTTCCTACCAAATCAGTGCCTACCACTCCATATGAGATATGGAAAGGGAAGAGACCATCTCTTAAGTATGTTAAGATATGGGTGTTGGAGATAGTGCCCTCAGAGTCAATTATTAGGTCACAGGTACGTGATTGTAATGATTGAGGGAGGACCTATCCCGGTAGGACAGTCTTACTCGAGATGATAGTATGCTATCTGGTTTACCTTTATCATCGTGTACTATTTTAAGTGACCTGACACGTCGCTATTACACGTTGATAGAGCCCCTAGGATTCTTGCTTGACCACCAGCAGTATGAGGGCGATCATATAAGTGGGAGCTGGGGTCTATAAGCATATCCTTAAAAGGTCCCTAGTCGTAGGAGTTTCGAGACTGGGCATCGATACTCCATTAGTAGACTAGTGTATACAGTCGAGACCCCGACGAGGGGTGGTGGCCAGTCTCACAAGCCACTGGTGTCAGTTGGATCACCTAAGATGTATACAGGTGCTCATTTGGTTATGAGTACACCGGACAGGACTCGCCGGGAACTTGCTAGTTGGTCATATACCAGACGTCAGATGGCAGTTCCCTGGTGACATGTGTTCAGGTTAGTTCATCGACCTGGGGATCATCATTTGTCTCGTGTGAGTTCCCACTGTACTTTGATTACTACCCTACCACGGCTCAAAGGAGTCGTGCAAACAGGTTTTAGTTGGGTACAGTCCCGAGCCACATGGAGGCAGTGAGCGTATCTTCAGGGGTTCGTCTTTCCCGGTATTGGGGGTGAGGTCGTGCTGTGTCTAGGAGAGCCATTACACAAAGTCCTTGGCCAAGGCAAGGAGATTTACTGGTAGGTATTCCAGAAATATCTCAGGGTGTTCTGGGCTACACTCCGACACGACTTGTACCGCTTTTGGGGGTCTGACTTTTACCAACCCCCTAGGCCCGCCATGCGATACTCATAGACGAACGGACCGGACTGCACGGATATTGTCACTGACAGGCTCAGTAGGATTGTCAGGCTGAGTTCGCTCATAGACATCCCTTTTAGTCAGTACCTGGTAGCCCGTTACGTATTGGCTTATACTTCTGACGTGCTAGTGGTTAAATCCACAACCAAGGTGTTGATGAGTCTTTAGTGTCCCCCACATTCAGTTACTCAGCTTTCGGGCGAAAGATTGTAGAGGCCGTATGGAGATATGGCAGGGTCCGATCAGATACGTGCGGTATTGCACGGATCAGGATCGGACAGTTTGTACTATAGGCCGTATGGTTATATGGCAGGGTTCGATCAGATACGTGCGGTATTGCACGGATCAGGATCGAACAGTCATTACTGGCCGGTTTTGGTATAAGCCGGATCCTGGTATAGTACAGTGTAGATTTTGTCTCATTGCATTTTGTATTTCAGTCGAAATACAGATGCGGGTGTGTATGCACAGTATCGGGGTTTTCCTGTAATTTATTACGGGACCAGTTTTCTGGAGTTGCCAGTTTGCTTTCCGTTTCAGCCGATTTTCATTGTTCCGTTCATTGGCCGAAGTTTGGTGGAGGAGGGCTTATTTGCATAGTTGCAAATAAGTGTTTGTGGAGGGGATCTTTGCATATTGTTTTATCATGACATCCTTTCATTGACCTTGACTTCTTCTTGTCATGATGGCATGACTTTGGAAGCCATCATGCATGTTGATGATGGTTGAGTTGAGTGTTGGTTTTGCCTTGTCATCATTGGTTCTCATGATTTCCTTTTGCATGATAGCCTTCTCTCTCTCTCCCTTGGATTATTGAGATGGTCTTTCATTTTCATTGGCCTCTCCCATTCATTCTCTCCACTCCTCACTAGTGGTGGCCGACCAAGTCCTATAGGGGCTGTCCAAAATTGGGTGTGGGTATTTTTGTTCATATCATGCTCCAAAATACCCCAAGCTCCTCCACATTTTTGTCCTTGTTTTCATTCCTCCACCACAAAGGCACCTCCATGAACCCCAAATGAGACACAATCCTCTACTACACATTCTACAGCAAACCTTGGGCACGTCGAGTAGCCGACTTCGTGCCCGAGTTGCCTCGGCATTGAGGTGGGAGCCCGTAAACAAAGTAGGCGATGTGGTGCACTTCCGGCGACGAGGAGGAGACGGGACATTCCGCAGGAGATCGGGACGATGACGAGAAGACCGGAGGACTTGGATCGTCGGTATATCTCTATTCCCTTTCTTGTAGATTGCTAGGACTAGTTAATGGTTCGATCTGGGTATTAGTGCGCGGCGGTTTGCCAGTATAAGAAAATTTAAAGTTTATAATCGCTTCCGCATTTGGCCGTCGGATTGACGGCCGGGGCGCCGCCGTGCACTTACAGTGGTATCAGAGCCTCGCCATTAACTTAGTCTAGCTTGGTGTAATGTGTTTTTCAGTTCCGATCGATCGAAATGTCCGAAAACCCAAATACACCCACGACAGTTTCTGTTGAATTTTTCCAGTCTCCAAAAATTTTTCAGGTTGCATAAAAGTACTGTGCTCGATGATCTAAGACCAGTGGAAAAATTCGAGACACTGATTCTCCAACTGGAGCGCGGAACCGCGGCAAGTACCCACTTAGTGCCGCGGTTGCGCCGCCGTAGTCATTGATCAGTGTGTGGAAATTTTCCAGTGGGCCTCTGGGGTTAAATTTGGGTTTCTGGAACATTAATTTTGGGCCCATATTTTCTGTAACTGCTACAGTATTGTTTTGGGGCCCACTTGTTAATTTTTAATCGATCGGATATTTTAAACACATTTTTCACAGTATTTACATTATATCTGCGACCGTGAATGTCACTTGATCGGTAAATCCTGTCTAACTGCTATAGCCCGGTTAGACGGATTTGCGAACGTGACTTTCACGTTGATGTTCTATGTATTTGCTGTGTTGTTGCGGATCGGTCGTAGGGATAGCCTGGATGCAATGCTAGTACAGTTCTGTTGTATTATGTACATTTGATATTGCGGGGCGAGCGTCCGACATGTGGACTGCCGTCACTGCCTGATTGTATTATTATTTTGGGGCACGACCTGGTTGCGGTCGATGTACCCGGTGTATGTATATTTTTACTTTCTGTACTAGGATTACCCCGCGGAGGGGTGCACGGGTAGCCGGGTTCTAGAGGGCAACAAGCCCGCATCTCATGGCATTGAGACGGAGGGGGCTTCACTCTAGGATTGGCGGGCTATTCGCCGCACTCGTAGGGGGTACAGGTTGACCCAGGAGGGGTGCCCAAGTTACCGGATTCCGTGAAGTGCTGGGTGGTCCATTCACGGTGCTGAAGGGGGCTGCCTCGCTTTAGGTTTTGGCGGGTGACTTGCCGCGTCCGTAGGGGTCTAGGTTTTCATTGCACAGGCTATCCACACGACCTGGGGAACGTCGGGTTTCAGTAGTGGCTCGGTGAAACCCGGGGATCCCAGATATCTGTATTGTTTCTGTGATGCTGTTCATTCTCTGTGATGTTGCATTTTATTCACGCCTTGAGCGAAATATAATATATTGGTATATATATTAGTAGATGTAGTATATGTTTTGCATCCGCGCTAGTCCAGTCCCCGCTCTGTCGTTAGTAAGCTAACCTAACGGGTAATGACCGGACCCAGTGGCGAATGCGGATGGCATATACGTACATCAGTATATTTTCGTTCTTTTTGGTGTGATCAATTGATGGGACTGCATTGATTTGGATCAATGCAAGTTAAAAACAAACCTAATCTGATGTTGTTGGAACACTTTTTCAAAAAGCTGTTATTGCAAGGACGTTCACTTTTGTTTTGCATCGTGGTATTCATTTGGAATATCCTGCTCCTCAGTCGACGAGGCAAGGGCCGAGATCCCTTCACCGGGAGTGACCCCTTAGACAGAAGTTTGCGTCAGGGCATTAACTTCACTATAGCCGATTACTTTTGCTTTGCATCGTGGTATTCAGTTGGAATATCCTGCACCCCATTCTACGGGGAAAGAGCCGAGATCCCTTCACCGGGAGTGACCTCTTTAGCAACGGTTTTCGTCACTATATTTTTAAAAGCTATCGGTTCCTTCAACGATATCAAGTTCTTTACGTTAAAGGTTTTCGCCAGAAACCATTCGTAGCCCTCCGTCGTTTCAGAAGGGTAGCACGTAGTATTCATGCTGTGTTTGTTGACCTTCGTCAAGGCATAGTGTATGGTAGCTGCTTGTTACCTTTCTGCTGCATAGATAGATGCGTTGGTTTGGGACAGTCGTATAGCCTTGTTGACCTTCGTCAAGGGCTTGTACGGGTGGATTCAAATTAACCTGGATAATGACGGGTAGAACTTGACATGTGACTTATGATTTGTTGACCTTCGCCAAGGTCATAAGAGCATGGGGCAGAAATCACATCGGGAGTTTCAAAAGAACTGAAACTTGCCAGATATGCGCATACCTTCTGGAGTGTGATGATGTGAGCGGATTCCGTCACGTTATCATGCGATGATAGTTGGATCCCGATTCCCACTGATGAGTTGGTTTACTCCTCGGGTGACCCCGACTAATTCTTCTTTCAGGTTTGGAGGAGAATTTGAGGTACAGTGGGAGGTTTCCAGATTAGATAAATTGGTGACCATTCTGATCTAGGTTAGAGTGCACGCTGAGTGTTTCTTTTCTCTCTCTCATTGGCAGCGACCATTGACCCGACCCTAAGACTTTGACTCAGTGACCAAGTTGACCGAACCTTCTTAAACACCGGCTTTTGGATTGTCAGAGTTGCAGACCTCATTGCCACTCCTACTTTTACCCTTTTCTCCAGGACACCCCGTATTACTACGAACGTCCACTTCCATTGGACAAAACCATCGTATGGTTAGATACGAACTCGAAAGAATTTATTCGAGGATGGTTTCCGGTTCTGGAGAAAACGGATAGGATTATTCAGTTGTCTTTTCCTTTTACCCTCTCTCAGGTTACGAGTACTCCTTGGTTTAGGGGTAGTACACCTATTACGCAAATTGGATTGTCTTCTTCCAAACCTTAGGCTGGTGCCGACCGGTAGGGAATGAAGAAAACCAATTAGCATAACGATGGTGTGCAGAAGGTATTAAGTTCAGACAAAGCAAGGGATTAGTAAGAGGGCAAAGTGAATTGCAACAGATATTCACGACCAAACCAAATATTTCGTTACCACTCCCATATCACCTTTGTATTTCTCCAGGACACTCCGTATCACTACGAAGATCCACAGTTTATTTGGATACTCCATCGTATGGTTATATACGAACTCGAATGGAACTGGTTCCAGTTCGGGGATGGATTCTGGTTCAGGAGAAATAGGAATAAGGTTTATTCGGTTGTCTTTTATCTTCACCCTCTCTCATTGCGAGTGTTCCTAGGATTGGGACAGTACACCCATTATGCTTATTGGATAGTCTTCTTCCAAACCATAGGCTGGTGCCGAACGGTAGGGAAGGAAGAAAACCATTTGGCCTAAAAGGGTGTGCAGAAGGTAAAGACTAAAGACATATGAAGGGATTTGGAGAGGTGGCAGAGAACTATACGGTTACAGTCGTGAATCTGGAAGAGGCATTACTAGGAATACCAGGATACCCCATCGAAACATTTCGATGTTTCAGTCTCACTGTGTACTGTTAAAGGAAAACTGATTTCCCGATTAGACACTTACTCCAGGGTATGTATTTACCAGGTATGATTCTCACATCTGTATGGTTTTACAGATGATGAGTGGGAGTAAGTTATTGGGAATTGGGTGATTATCCTCATTATATCGGGATTCGTTGTAATCGGTGATATTTGAGGAAATCACCTGGGCTGTTTGCCGGTCGGCAAATATTTGGTTTTGAATATCCGCTGTTATGCACCAATTTCAAATTGATATATCTGTACGTCTATTTTCATAGAGTGAGATATACCTTTCTGAAATTATGTCTACGACATTTACCTATATCAGTGGATGGTTAGGTAAGGAGCATTAAACAGCGGTGTAATTCTTCTTAACCATAAGTACAGTTTTCAACCTACGACACACAGTGAATGAGTTATCAGACTCAAGGGACTTATACAAAGGATTGTATGTTGTCCAGGGTCCATCAGGACAGAGGGGTTGGTCCTCGTACTATATTCGGTTTACTTATGACTTCTCTAGTTTTTAGACAAGTGTTTCGCGGAAACACAGGGTCCAATCTTAAGAAGTTATAGGTATTTGAATAGAGTAGAGAACCAGGTATAGCAAGTATCGGGATTCTTCAAAGAGATCGAAGATGTAGATACTTGTGTATGGTTTTCAGTTGATAGTAATGATAAAGAGATCTTGCTTCTCTTTCAGGTTACTCATAATTGGAAGCATTCCTAAGTTGAGTTACGCTGATCGGCCTTCTTCTATTTAGTTGACATGCGCTGGGGACAGCTGCATGATTTGAATCTGGTTCAATTAAATCAGTGCCTCTGTTTCTATATTGGATATAGAACAGTTCATATCTTAACGATGTTAAGGTACGGGGAGTTGTCCGGTTTATGATTAAAACCAGACACTGGACGACTCAAGGCACGTTTCTGTAATGGCTGTTTGTGGGTTGACCCAGGCTATGACGAGGGTTGACTTTCTACCATCTGGATGAACAATAGCGATATTGTTCTAGACTCGCCACAGTTTTATTAAAGATGGATTTTTTCAGAAAACAGTAGTGGGAGTATGGTAGAACTGGAAATGATTCCAGAACCACAAACGATTACAGAAGATTCGATAAGGAACCTAAAGATTCAATCTGGATTGACATTCCATTGGCCATTCCGCAGATAAGGTGGGTAACTTCAGGCACCCGAGGGGTACTCCGGTAGCCTCAAGGACGGTGACAGGGAAGTTCTTGTTTACCCACAATTGCCATTGCTGTTGTTCCAGGTTACGAGACCCGGCGGGAGGATGAGTATAGCGTCGTTCTAAACCAGTTTTAGAAGTGTACGTCTATATGACTCTGCCAGAGGGTTTTCGTAGTCAGTGGGAGCAGCGGAAGCATTGGTGGACAGGTTGCTTATGTCTATTTATAGACTAGAGCAGATGTAGCGGAGATAGATCATCTATTTCTGACGTGACAGTCATGGGTTTGACTTCATCAGAACAGGGGATGGATCTGTTGAGAAGGTAGTAGGGTGTGATATCCTGGTATTTGGATGATATACATAGAGTAGGAAAAGAAACTCCTACACTACGATCGGTTATACTTTGGTCGTCACACAGTTGTTTCTCCACAAAGGAAATGGATTTTATATCAGACATACTGGTTACTAGATCTATGGTCTTAGATCTAGATTTGGGTGGTTTCCCAATCAGGGTACTTGACAGCATTCTAAGAGTATTTAGGATGGACGACTCCTGGCACGGTAGTGTACCTGCAGGTAATGGAGTCACCCTCTCCAAAGGTGTCTTACAGACTAAAGGGGAGAGGGACGGGCATGATTGGCAGATCACTTGCTCAGGCAATTGAGTCAATCGTGAGATGTCAAGTACCACACCAGATGTTGTTCTTGCACTAGATGCAATAAGTTGACATTAATCCAATCCTGGAGAAACAGTCGGAAGCAGTTTTAGAACATAAGTGGATGTTCTAGGGAGATGATAACGACAGCCTCATTCAGGAGACAGTTATCATTCCAGGCTTCCAAGGTGACATGGACGACAAGGAGGTTGTCAGAGTTATAGTTTTCCTTCTGATGAGGGGCAGTATTTTGGACAGGTGGTCCAAGGCAATACTGAGGGAGGCATGGCGCGCAGGATACTGATTAAGTTCAGTTGACGATACAGTCTAAGAAGTTTGGATTTGGAGTTCATTTATGAGCTAGGTCCCATCAGACATCCAGACATATTCTGAGACAGGTATTGCTCTTTTCGGGAGATGGCTTTCTCCGCGAACTTGAGATATAGAGAGACATAGAAAGTAACAACTGAGCGGATCCACTCACTGAGGCTATTCCTCGAACGCAATAGTTCCGCAAACGAGCTTTGTGAGACTGACTAGTAGAGGAGTTGGATGTTCGGTATCACACGGGCTGTGAGTATGCGACATCGCAATAATTAGCCTTGAGTGGAAGTGGGAGATTGTTGGAGATAGTGCCCTCAGAGTCAATTATTAGGTCACAGGTACGTGATTGTAATGATTGAGGGAGGACCTATCCCGGTAGGACAGTCTTACTCGAGATGATAGTATGCTATCTGGTTTACCTTTATCATCGTGTACTGTTTTAAGTGACCTGACACGTCGCTATTACACGTTGATAGAGCCCCTAGGATTCTTGCTTGACCACCAGCAGTATGAGGGCGATCATATAAGTGGGAGCCGGGGTCTATAAGCATATCCTTAAAAGGTCCCTAGTCGTAAGAGTTTCGAGACTGGGCATCGATACTCCATTAGTAGACTAGTGTATACAGTCGAGACCCTGACGAGGGGCGTGTATGTCCACGTTGCGACCCCCGGTTCTTACGGGGAGGCGGAAACGGTATAAAAATCAAATTTTTTTTTAGCGCAAGGGGCAACATGGACTAAGCAAAGTCGAGATCTTTAACTAAACTAAAACTAGCATACTTAACTAAAGAGATTTAGCTACTCGGATGAAGATGGTTATACCTAAACTTGAACTCCTTCTTCTTCAAACTTTGTAGAGGTTGATGGTTCTCTTTTTGTCACCTTCTTCCGTCGAAGATGGATCCACCTCGAGAGTTCAACCTTTGGGCTCTTCCTCGTGCTTTGAGTGAACTAGGGTTTCCGGCTTGCTAAACCTTGAACCTAGAATGAGTAGAGAGTGTCTAAGGGGTGCTTTTCTTTTTAAAGAGAAGGATTCTCAACACATGAGAAGGTTTCTCTTTTGCTAGAGGAAGAAGAAGATGAAGTGAAGAGAGAGAATGAATATGATAGAATGAGCTATCCTTTTTCTTTCTTGCAACCATAATGCAAAAGAAAAAGAATTATCAATAATAATAATGAAAATGAAAAGGTTGATGGAAAGTTTTAGAATGACCATTATCATTTCAAACATTAAATGAATTTGCTAGAATCAAAGAGCATCTTTCTTTTGTAATGATGATGGTCAAAACTTCAACCATGGTCAACAAGTCAACCATGGTCAACAAGTCAACAAAAACCAACCATGACACAATTTCATTTTATTATATATTATTAATTGATATAATACAATTCTATTAGGGTTTGGAAAAAGACGACTGTCAACTGTGCATACGCACCCGTTCCGAAACCCTAATGAAATACCTCATCCTCAGCCTCAAGCAACTGTGCATACACACCTGCATTCTCGTTCCGAGGAACAAGAATGCCAAGAGATAAAAGCAACCCCAAAACATATACCAGTATCTGGCTCAAACCAGAGCCTGCCAGTATAATCCGTCCGGACTCCAAACGTGCACAAGTGCGCGGATGAGAACGAACCCTGTCGCAAAACCATGCGAGCTCTACTCTGTTTTGCCCAGAGGCGAATACCCTCTGTGTGGGACTCTAAAGACTCGACACTACGCTGGCAGTGGGTTTAACCACAGACCGCAAGCGGCACTAGCTGTGCGTAACGGTCCCCAGGTAGATGCCGACAAGAAGGCTGACGAGGTGAAACCCCATCTGAACTCCTACTGAGTCTGAATGTGACATTCTCCGTACAGTCCGGTCTGTTCGTCTGATACATCGCATGTCGGGCCTAGGGGGCGGTAAAACGTCAGTCCCCCAATAGCGGTACAAGTCGTGTCGGAGTGAAGCCCAAAACACCCTGAGATAACACTGGAACCTACCAGTATATCTCGCTTGCCCTGGCCAGGGACTACTCGTGTAATGGCTCTCCTAGACACAGCGCGATGTCAACCCCCAATACCGGGAGAGACGAATCCTGTCTAACCGTCACTGCCTCCAAGTGCTTCGGGACTGCACCCAACCACCACCTGTTTGCACGACTCCTTTGAGCCGTGGTAGGGTAGTGATCAAAGTGCAGTGGGAACACACTCGAGGCGAAGTGCCAGTGTCAAGTCAGCGGACTAAGCTGTACTCATGTCACCTGGGAACTGATAACTGACGATAGGTATAATACCAACCTTTCAGTTCCCGACGAGTCCTGTCCAGTGTACTCGTAACCCAACGAGCACCCGTATACTATCTCCAGTACGACGTACTGATGGCTGTGGGACAGACCATCTCCCACACTGGGATGAGAAGCGCATACGCTAGTCTACTCCGGAGTATCGATGCCCTGTCTCGATAGTCCTACGACTAGGGACCTGTATAAGGATGTGCCTATAGATTACCCAGCCCCCACTAGTGTGACTGCCATCACAACGCTGGTAATCAAGCAAAGATCCTAAGGGCTCCACTAATGCGTATAAGTGATATACTGAAACAAACACAAGTACACATTGAAGTAGAAACAAACCAAGTAGCAAACTACTATATTGAGCAAGATTGTTTATACAAGGTGAATATCCCAAGCTTCCATCAAGTAATATACAAACTAGTATGATACAGTAATGGCCTCTAGGGCATATACACTAACAATCTCCCACTTGTACTAAGGCCATGAACTGGCGTACCGAAGACCTATCATCTCGATCAGCCGCTCGAACTGAGTCTGGGGTAAGGCCTTGGTGAATGGATCTGCAGTGTTCTCTTCTGAAGCAACCCTCCGAACCTCGATCTCCTTGCGATCCACGATCTCCCTGATCAGGTGATACCGCCTCAAGATGTGCCTGGATCTCTGATGGGACCTGGGTTCCTTTGCTAAAGCTATAGCCCCGTTGTTGTCGAAATACAGAGGTACTGGGTCAACAATGGACGGAACCACCTGAAGTTCTTTTAAGAACTTCCTTATCCAGACAGCTTCTTTTGCGGCATCAGATGCAGCGATGTATTCCGCTTCCATAGTCGAGTCTGCAACGGTTTCCTGTTTGGAACTCTTCCAACACACCGCCCCTCCATTGAGGGTAAAGACAAAACCCGACATGGACTTGGAATCATCCTTGTCACTCTGGAAGCTGGAGTCAGCAAAGGCCTCAATCTGGAGGTCTTTTCCGCCATACACCAAGAACATCTCCTTAGTCCTTCTCAGGTACTTAAGAATGTTCTTTACTGCTATCCAATGTTTCTCCCCAGGGTTTGACTGATACCGGCTTACTACACTCAGTGCATAAGCTACATCCGGTCTGGTACACAACATCGCATACATTATAGATCCTACCGCAGAAGCGTAGGGTATAATAGACATCCGATCCCTCTCCAAATCAGTCTTGGGAGACATCTCTTTAGAGAGGGTGATCCCGTGACAAGCCGGTAGGTTACCGTGCTTGGAATCTTCCATACTGAATCTTTTCAGTACGGTGTCGATGTACCTGGACTGTGAAAGTCCTAATATCCTCTTGGATCTATCACGATGGATCCGGATCCCCAGGATGTAAGAGGCATCACCCAGGTCTTTCATAGAGAACCTGTGTGACAAGAAACCCTTGACAGATTGTAGCATAGGAATGTCATTTCCTATTAAGAGAATGTCATCCACGTATAAAACAAGGAATACTACAGTTCTCGCTACAAATCTACTATAGATGCATGGTTCATCTGGATTTTTGACAAAGTCAAATTCCTTGACCGTCTCATCAAAACAGATGTTCCAACTCCGCGATGCCTGCTTTAGTCCATAGATGGACTTAAGCAACTTGCACACCTTTCCGCTGCTCCCACTCTGAATGAAACCCTCTGGCTGATCCATATAGACACACTCCTCTAAACTTCCATTTAGAAAAGCGGTTTTTACGTCCATCTGCCAAATCTCATAATCGTGGAAGGCAGCAATGGCAAGAAGGATCCGAATGGATTTCAGCATAGCCACTGGAGAAAAGGTTTCGTCATAGTCCAAGCCAGGTCTTTGACGGAAACCCTTTGCTATAAGTCTAGCTTTATAGGTCTCAACCTGTCCATCTACACCAATCTTCCTTTTGAAGATCCACTTGCATCCTACGGGTTTTACCCCGTCTGGAGCAATGTCCAACGTCCATACTTTGTTGGTGTACATGGACTCCATTTCGGTCCGCATTGCATCCAGCCATTTTACCGAGTCAACGCTCTGAACGGCCTGCTGGAAGCTAGTAGGCTCATCATAGTCTATGATGCAATCCTCTCTATCCCCGTCTATGAGAAAACCGTAGTATCTCTCGGGCGGATGAGACTGCCTACTACTTCTGCGGAGCGGCGTAGGAATGTCCTGTTCATTTGAACCCTCTGGTTCCACTAAGCTTTCAGTAATAGTCTGTGGTTCTGGAATTTCTTCCAGTTCTACTGCGCTCCCACTTAATTCTTTTTCTAAGAACTGATGTTCTAGAAAGTGGGCATGACGAGAAACAAGAACTTTTTGTTCCTCTTCGTAGTAGAAGAGATATCCCTTGGAATTCTTTGGATATCCCACAAACTTACACAGTACTGAGCGCGCCTCGAGCTTGTCCGCATGCTGCTTTTTAACAAAAGCTGGACTTCCCCAAGTCTTAATGTGACTGAGATGGGGTCTCTTCCCACACCACATCTCATATGGTGTAGTAGGCACAGTCTTAGTAGGAACTCGGTTCAAAAGGTACGCAGCTGATTCTAGCGCATACCCCCAGAATGATCGCGGTAACTCAGTGTTACTCATCATGGACCGTACCATATCCAATAGGGTTCGGTTCCGTCTCTCCGATACACCGTTGTGTTGCGGAGTGTATGGAGGAGTAAGCTGAGAGAGAATCCCGTTCTCTTTTAAATAATTCAGGAACTCGGCACTTAAGTATTCTCCACCTCGATCCGATCTTAGAATCTTGATACTTTTGCCGGTTTGTTTTTCTACTTCATTCTTAAATTCCTGGAATTTTTCAAAAGCTTCGGACTTATGTTTCATTAAGAAGACATAACCGTATCTTGAAAAATCATCCGTAAAAGTAATGAAGTAAGAATAACCGCTTCGCGCATGTGTAGACATTGGACCGCACACGTCGCTGTGTACGAGTCCCAAGAGCTCGCTCGCTCTTACTCCGTGTCCAGTGAACGGAGTCTTTGTCATCTTTCCTTTGAGACAGGATTGACAAGTGGCATATGATTGATATTCGAACGGATCCAAATATCCTTCTGTATGTAACTTAGTCAACCTTCTCTCATTGATGTGACCCAGTCTACAATGCCATAAGAAAGTCTGATTGATATCTGGAGACTTTCTTTTGTGTGTATTCTGGATATTGAAAATCTGTGGTTGGTTTAATACGTATATACCATTGCTCAGTGTACCTGACCCAATCAGAACTTGATTAAGGTGAATGTTTACAACATTACTTACAAACGCAAATTCATAACCTTCTTTAGAAACCAAAGATACAGAAATGATATTACATGGTGCGTTGGGTACAAAAAAAACAATTACGCAAAACCAAAACATGCCCATCTGACATTCCTAGGTGATAGTCCCCCACGGCTTTAGCATCCATGCTAGCTCCGTTCGCAACTCTGAGGGTCATGTCACCTTCCTTCAAAAACCTACGGTTTCTCAACGCCTGCAAAGAATTACAGATATGAGATCCTGATCCGGTATCCAATACCCAGGAAGTAGAGTTTATAGAAAGACAGTTTTCAATAACATACACACCTGAAGCTGAAGCCGCAACCTGCTTCAGTTCCTGTGTCCTGGCTTTCCAAGCCCTGCAATCTTTCTTCCAGTGTCCACTCTTATGACAATAGAAGCATTCTTCCTTTCCAACAAGCTTCCCCGCAATCTTTGTTGCCTTTTCCTTTCCCTTCGTACCCACTTTACTAACACCGCCTCTTGGTTTGGTGGGGGCTTTCTTCCTCTTTCCCTTGGCTTTCGCCTTGGACCTAGAGGAAGAAGATCCTCCTACAAACAAAGCGGGTGTTTCCCTACCCTTCTGTAGGGTGCCCTCTGCGCTCCTCAGCAGGTTGAGGAGTTCTGAAAGTTCAACTTCCTTTTCTTGCAAGTTGAAATTCAGTATGAACTGGGCGTAAGTGGATGGAAGGGACTGGAGAATTAAATCTGTATAGAGTTCACTATCCAACGTGGTCCCAAGTTCTGCGAGCTCCTCAGTGTAGCCAATCATCTTAAGCACGTGGTCCGCTACCGATGATCCGACGGCCAACTTTGTCGAAAACAACTTCTTTGACACTTCGTATCTTGCGATACGAGACTGCTCTCCATACAGTTCTTTTGTATGGAGAAATATGGACTCGAGGTCCATATTCTCATGCCTCCTCTGATGTTCGTTGTCCATAGAGGCAAGCACGAGGCACCTGGCCTTCGTGCAATCAATCTCCCAAGTCTTACGGATTTCCTTATCCGCGACGCTGGAGGTGGGACCTGGGATGGGGGGAGCTTTGGTGGTAAGAAGATACCCCAGCTTGTCGTAAGCGATTGCCAATTTGACATTCCTGAGCCAATCTTTGTAGTTTGGCCCTGTCAGTATGTTTTTATCTAGAAGTAACTTAAGTCTAGTCATTTCGATTTGGTCGCTGCAGGGGGAGAGAAGAAACACTTAGCATGATGCTCTTGCAAGTTTAGAATGGTTTTTAATTTGTCTAAACAGGATGGCTCCCACTGTCTCTCGAATCCCTCCTCAAACCACAAAGGAAGAATTAGCCGGGATCAATCCCACCGTACAATACTTGCTTAACCGTTCAGCCAGGCCAGTGTCGGTACTTCGAGGGAGGTTTTCCAACGCTTTCGCGAAGTTCCTTAATTTAAGAACCTCTTTTCCCTGGGGGCGTAGCCCCGCTAACACCTTTCTAGGCACCTACTAGGTTTATAGCATTGATCGTTTAGTGAGAAATTTCCCGAGGACTAGCATATACTCACAGTAGGATCGGGATCCAAATATCATTGCGTGACGAAAAATGAAGGAATCCTACCATAATCATCACACTCCAAATGGTATGCAAATCTAGCAAGTTTCAGTACTTATGAAACTCCCGATGTGGATTTTTGCCCCATGCTCTTATGACCTTGACTTTGGCCAAAATATCATAAGTCACATGTCAAGTTCTGCCCGTCACTTTCCAGGTTAATTTGGATCCATCCGTACATACCCTTGACTTTGGCCAAAATGGCAGCACGACTGTCCCAAACCAACGCATCTATCTATGCTACACATGAACACCCAATAGCTACCAATCATTGTGCCTTGACTTTGGCCAAAATACACAGCTTGAATACTATTGCTTATTCATGCGAAACGACGGAGGGCTACGAATGGTTTTGGTAAAACCGTGAACGTAGTGAACTTGATATAATCGATGGAACGAGATAGCTTTTAGAAGGAGTGGCTCAAGCTCCGCATTTAAAGGTTAGTTTTGAAAAGAACCGAGTGGTTTTTCAAAAGTGTTCCAACGATTTTAACTTGGTTTATTATCTTGCATTAGTTCTTTTAATGCGTGATATTCTTGCATTAGTTCTTTTAATGCGTCCCATCATTTAATCCTACCATTGCAGAAAACAACCAAAATATGACGTACGCTTATGCCATTCGCATTCGCCACGGGGTCCCGTCATCACTCGTTAGGTTACTTAACTAACGACAGAGCGGGGGCTGGGCTAGCGCGGCTGTAAAACATAAGCAACGCCTAAATAGAAAGCAATGATAGACATTACAGATCACAGATGAATACATTGGATATATTAGCAATCCGCAATCCTTTCGAGCCTGCAACGAAAAGCGGATTACACGGTCGCGGTGAATAGCCAAATACCCCACCCAAGACCCCTACGGGTGCGGCAAACTACCCGCCAAGTACCCGGTAGTTTGTGCACCCCTCCATGGGTCTATCCTAGGAGCAAAAACAGTAAAAAGAATTATACAATGACGGCTACAACCCCGACCCGGTTGTGCGGCCAAACAAATAATAATATTACATCAATTTACATTTACAATGAATGAAAGAAAAACAAAAGCTCATCTCACATCCACCCCGGCTATTCACCCACGACAGTCCAACACATTCATATACACATTCCAATATCAAACACAGATCATGTATAACCCCGACTAATCGACCTATAGCGATTAGCCGACGTTCAATACATGCAAACATCACAGATATAACCATCATAGTCAAAGTGCAGTGAAGTTCGGAAAAAAAAATACGGAATTATAGGACCCCAAAAGTGAATTTCAGTTCTGGAAAATCTGGGCACATATAATATATTTTAAAAAACCCAAAACCAACACAGACACACACTGCACGAAAAACGATGCACAGAAGACGATAAACCGCGGCGCTTCCGCGGCACATGCCTACCTCGTGCGGCGGAAGCGCGGCGGTTTGAATGAATCACTGCATCGTTTTTCTTAGGTGTTCACACAAAACCCTGAGCCGAATTTACAAGTATAAAGTATTTCATTTAGAGCAGAAAACATTTCAACAGAAACTTAGGGTTTTGTTTTTCCAGTTTTGTGATTTTTTTCGGTTCCGAACTTCGTTACACTTCACTACCAAGCTAGTTTAAGTTTAGTTAGGCTCTGATACCACTGTATGTCCACGTTGCGACCCCCGGTTCTTACGGGGAGGCGGAAACGGTATAAAAATCAAATTTTTTTTTAGCGCAAGGGGCAACATGGACTAAGCAAAGTCGGGATCTTTAACTAAACTAAAACTAGCATACTTAGCTAAAGAGAGTTAGCTACTCGGATGAAGATGGTTATACCTAAACTTGAACTCCTTCTTCTTCAAACTTTGTAGAGGTTGATGGTTCTCTTTTTGTCGCCTTCTTCCGTCGAAGATGGATCCACCTCGAGAGTTCAACCTTTGGGCTCTTCCTCGTGCTTTGAGTGAACTAGGGTTTCCGGCTTGCTAAACCTTGAACCTAGAATGAGTAGAGAGTGTCTAAGGGGTGCTTTTCTTTTTAAAGAGAAGGATTCTCAACACATGAGAAGGTTTCTCTTTTGCTAGAGGAAGAAGAAGATGAAGTGAAGAGAGAGAATGAATATGATAGAATGAGCTATCCTTTTTCTTTCTTGCAACCATAATGCAAAAGAAAAAGAATTATCAATAATAATAATGAAAATGAAAAGGTTGATGGAAAGTTTTAGAATGACCATTATCATTTCAAACATTAAATGAATTTGCTAGAATCAAAGAGCATCTTTCTTTTGTAATGATGATGGTCAAAACTTCAACCATGGTCAACAAGTCAACCATGGTCAACAAGTCAACAAAAACCAACCATGACACAATTTCATTTTATTATATATTATTAATTGATATAATACAAATCTATTAGGGTTTGGAAAAAGACGACTGTCAACTGTGCATACGCACCCGTTCCGAAACCCTAATGAAATACCTCATCCTCCGCCTCAAGCAACTGTGCATACACACCTGCATTCTCGTTCCGAGGAACAAGAATGCCAAGAGATAAAAGCAACCCCAAAACATATACCAGTATCTGGCTCAAACCAGAGCCTGCCAGTATAATCCTTCCGGACTCCAAACGTGCACAAGTGCGCGGATGAGAACGAACCCTGTCGCAAAACCATGCGAGCTCTACTCTGTTTTGCCCAGAGGCGAATACCCTCTGTGTGGGACTCTAAAGACTCGACACTACGCTGGCAGTGGGTTTAACCACAGACCGCAAGCGGCACTAGCTGTGCGTAACGGTCCCCAGGTAGATGCCGACAAGAAGGCTGACGAGGTGAAACCCCATCTGAACTCCTACTGAGTCTGAATGTGACATTCTCCGTACAGTCCGGTCTGTTCGTCTGATACATCGCATGTCGGGCCTAGGGGGCGGTAAAACGTCAGTCCCCCAATAGCGGTACAAGTCGTGTCGGAGTGAAGCCCAAAACACCCTGAGATAACACTGGAACCTACCAGTATATCTCGCTTGCCCTGGCCAGGGACTACTCGTGTAATGGCTCTCCTAGACACAGCGCGATGTCAACCCCCAATACCGGGAGAGACGAATCCTGTCTAACCGTCACTGCCTCCAAGTGCTTCGGGACTGCACCCAACCACCACCTGTTTGCACGACTCCTTTGAGCCGTGGTAGGGTAGTGATCAAAGTGCAGTGGGAACACACTCGAGGCGAAGTGCCAGTGTCAAGTCAGCGGACTAAGCTGTACTCATGTCACCTGGGAACTGATAACTGACGATAGGTATAATACCAACCTTTCAGTTCCCGACGAGTCCTGTCCAGTGTACTCGTAACCCAACGAGCACCCGTATACTATCTCCAGTACGACGTACTGATGGCTGTGGGACAGACCATCTCCCACACTGGGATGAGAAGCGCATACGCTAGTCTACTCCGGAGTATCGATGCCCTGTCTCGATAGTCCTACGACTAGGGACCTGTATAAGGATGTGCCTATAGATTACCCAGCCCCCACTAGTGTGACTGCCATCACAACGCTGGTAATCAAGCAAAGATCCTAAGGGCTCCACTAATGCGTATAAGTGATATACTGAAACAAACACAAGTACACATTGAAGTAGAAACAAACCAAGTAGCAAACTACTATATTGAGCAAGATTGTTTATACAAGGTGAATATCCCAAGCTTCCATCAAGTAATATACAAACTAGTATGATACAGTAATGGCCTCTAGGGCATATACACTAACAGGGCGGTGGCCGGTCTCACAAGCCACTGGTGTCAGTTGGATCACCTAAGATGTATACAGGTGCTCATTTGGTTATGAGTACACCGGACAGGACTCGCCGGGAACTTGCTAGTTGGTCATATACCAGACGTCAGATGGCAGTTCCCTGGTGACATGTGTGCAGGTTAGTTCATCGACCTGGGGATCGTCATTTGTCTCGTGTGAGTTCCCACTGTACTTTGATTACTACCCTACCACGGCTCAAAGGAGTCGTGCAAACAGGTTTTAGTTGGGTACAGTCCCGAGCCACATGGAGGCAGTGAGCGTATCTTCAGGGGTTCGTCTCTCCCGGAATTGGGGGTGAGGTCGTGCTGTGTCTAGGAGAGCCATTACACAAAGTCCTTGGCCAAGGCAAGGAGATTTACTGGTAGGTATTCCAGTAGTATCTCAGGGTGTTCTGGGCTACACTCCGACACGACTTGTACCGCTTTTGGGGGTCTGACTTTTACCAACCCCCTAGGCCCGCCATGCGATACTCATAGACGAACGGACCGGACTGCACGGATATTGTCACTGACAGGCTCAGTAGGATTGTCAGGCTGAGTTCGCTCACAGACATCCCTTTTAGTCAGTACCTGGTAGCCCGTTACGTATTGGCTTATACCTCTGACGTGCTAGTGGTTAAATCCACAACCAAGGTGTTGATGAGTCTTTAGAGTCCCCCACATTCAGTTACTCAGCTTTCGGGCGAAAGGTTGTAGAGGCCGTATGGAGATATGGCAGGGTCCGATCAGATACGTGCGGTATTGCACGGATCAGGATCGGACAGTTTGTACTATAGGCCGTATGGTTATATGGCAGGGTTCGATCAGATACGTGCGGTATTGCACGGATCAGGATCGAACAGTCATTACTGGCCGGTTTTGGTATAAGCCGGATCCTGGTATAGTACAGTGTAGATTTTGTCTCATTGCAGTTTGTATTTCGGTCGAAATACAGATGCGGGTGTGTATGCACAGTATCGGGGTTTTCCTGTAATTTATTACGGGACCAGTTTTCTGGAGTTGCCAGTTTGCTTTCCGTTTCAGCCGATTTTCATTGTTCCGTTCATTGGCCGAAGTTTGGTGGAGGAGGGCTTATTTGCATAGTTGAAAATAAGTGTTTGTGGAGGGGATCTTTGCATATTGTTTTATCATGACATCCTTTCATTGACCTTGACTTCTTCTTGTCATGATGGCATGACTTTAGAAGCCATCATGCATGTTGATGATGGTTGAGTTGAGTGTTGGTTTTGCCTTGTCATCATTGGTTCTCATGATTTCCTTTTGCATGATAGCCTTCTCTCTCTCTCCCTTGGATTATTGAGATGGTCTTTCATTTTCATTGGCCTCTCCCATTCATTCTCTCCACTCCTCACTAGTGGTGGCCGGCCAAGTCCTATAGGGGCTGTCCAAAATTGGGTGTGGGTATTTTTGTTCATATCATGCTCCAAAATACCCCAAGCTCCTCCACATTTTTGTCCTTGTTTTCATTCCTCCACCACAAAGGCACCTCCATGAACCCCAAATGAGACACAATCCTCTACTACACATTCTACAGCAAACCTTGGGCACGTCGAGTAGCCGGCTTCGTGCCCGAGTTGCCTCGGCATTGAGGTGGGAGCCCGTAAACAAAGTAGGCGATGTGGTGCACTTCCGGCGACGAGGAGGAGACGGGACATTCCGCAGGAGATCGGGACGATGACGAGAAGACCGGAGGACTTGGATCGTCGGTATATCTCTATTCCCTTTCTTGTAGATTGCTAGGACTAGTTAATGGTTCGATCTGGGTATTAGTGCGCGGCGGTTTGCCAGTATAAGAAAATTTAAAGTTTATAACCGCTTCCGCATTTGGCCGTCGGATTGACGGCCGGGGCGCCGCCGTGCACTTACAATGGGGTTGTCCAGCCTATGTCAAAAGACAAAATCCGGACAAACACGAGGCAAGATCTGTCTTATGTAAGTTTGTAGGATATCCCAAAAATTCATAAGGGTATATCTTCTACCACCCCGAGGAACAAAAGGTGTTTGTTTCTCGACATGCCACTTTCTTAGAAAAAGGTTTTCTTATGAAACAGATTAGTGGCATTGAGGTAGAACTGGAAGAGGTTCCAGCAACACAAACTGCAACAGAAGACTTGGTAGAACCAGAGGATTCAGTAGAACTCGACGAACCACAGCCTCTCCGCCGATCTAGTAGGGTATCTCGTCCACCTGAGAGATACTACGGTTTTCTCATTGACGGTGGAAGCGAGGATTGCATCATGGAGGATGATGACCCAACTAGCTTCGAGCAGGCCATCACGAGTAGGGACTCAGTGAAATGGCTGGATGCTATGCGGTCTGAGATGGAATCCATGTACACCAACAAAGTATGGACTTTGGAAGTTGCTCCTGAAGGGGTAAAACCCATTGGGAGCAAGTGGATCTTCAAGAAGAAACTTGGTGTAGATGGGAAAGTGGAGACTTTCAAAGCTAGACTTGTTGCAAAAGGTTTTCGCCAAAGACCAGGTGTGGACTATGACGAAACCTTTTCTCCAGTGGCTATGCTTAAATCCATCCGGATCATGCTTGCCATCGCTGCATATCATGATTACGAAATCTGGCAAATGGATGTTAAGACCGCCTTTCTAAACGGTGATTTAGAAGAGTGCGTGTACATGACTCAGCCAGAGGGCTTCGTAGACAGTGGGAGCAGCGGGAAGGTGTGCAAGCTGCTTAAATCCATTTATGGATTAAAGCAAGCATCGCGGAGTTGGAACATCTGCTTTGACGTCGTTATCAAAGAGTTTGATTTCGTCAAAAACCCAGATGAACCTTGTATCTACAAGAAGGTAGCAGAGAGTAAGGTTGTCTTCCTCGTATTGTACGTGGACGACATACTCTTGATAGGAAATGATATTCCTATGCTGCAAGCGGTCAAGCTCTTCTTATTATAAAGATTCTCAATAAAAGATCTTGGTGATGCCTCCTGCATATTGGGAATTAGGATCTATAGAGATAGATCCAAACGGATATTGGGATTGTCCCAATCCAGGTACATTGACACCATACTAAAGAGGTTTAGTATGGAAGAATCCAAGCGTGGGAACTTACCCACGATCTCTGGAGTCACTCTCTCCAAAGAGATGTCTCCCAAGACTGATTTGGAGAGAGCTCGTATGCAAGGGATACCCTATGCTTCGGCTGTAGGCTCTATCATGTATGCGATGCTATGTACCAGACCCGTTGTTGCATACTCACTAAGTGTAGTGAGCAGGTATCAAGCTGATCCTGGAGAGAATCACTGGACAGCTGTGAAGAGCATTCTCAAGTACTTGCGAAGGACTAAAGAGATGCTCTTGGTGTATGGTAACGGAGAACTCCAAGTGGAGTCCTTTACCGATTCGAGCTTCCAGAGTGATAAGGACGACTCTAAGTCGCAGTCGGGCTTTGTCTTTACCCTTTACGGAGGGGCGGTTAGCTGGAAGAGTTCCAAGCAGGAAACCGTGGCAGACTCGACGATGGAGGCTGAATACATTGCTGCCAACGATGCTGCCAAAGAGGCTGTCTGGATCAAGAAGTTCATTGCTGAACTTGGAGTGGTTACATCCATTGAGCATCCAATACCTTTGTATTGCGATAACAATGGAGCGGTGGCTTTGGCCAAGGAACCCAGGTCCCATCAGCGGTCGAGGCATATTCTGAGGCGGTATCACCTGATCCGGGAGATAGTTGATCGCCGGAAGATCGAGGTCAGGAGGGTTGACACGAAGAACAACACGGCGGATCCACTCACGAAGGCCATTCCCCAGATACAGTTTGAGAGACTCTTCGGGATGCTCGGTATGCGATACTACAGCAGCTGGCCCTAGTGCAAGTGGGAGATTGTTAGTTGTATGTTTGCCCTAGAGGCCAGTATTATACAGATGATGTATATTATATTGGATGCTTGGACATATATAGAGATGACTTTCTTGCTCGATATGATAGTATGCTATCTGGTTACTCTTTATCTTAACATGTACACTAGTCTCTTTAAACTGTCTTATAGTTACATGTTGGTAAAGCCCTTAGGATGTGTACTTGACTACCTGGACTATGATGCAGATCATACTAGTGGGGACATGGTAGTCCATAAGTACATCCTTCAAGGTTCCTAGTCGTGGGTGTATCGAGACGGGGCATCGATATACCAGAGTAGACTAGCGTATACGCTTCTCGACCCATGAGATGGGCGATGGATGATCCCATATCCATTGGTGTTTGACATCAGAGATGGTATACGGGTGCTCAGTGGAGACTGGGTACACTGGACGGACTCGCCGAGAACTCCCAGATGGTATTATACCTCACGTCAGATGGCAGTTCTCAGGTGACACTTGTACAGGTTAGTCTGTAGACCCGAGATCGTCTTAGAGTCTTGTGTGATTCCCACTGTGCTTTGATCTCCACCTTACCACGTCCATGAGGGCGTGCAAAACGGTGATCTTTGGGTACAGTCCCGAGTCACATGGAGGCAATGAGCGATAGGAGGGGTTTCGTCTCTCCCGGTATTGGGAGTTGATGTTGCGCTGTGCTCGATTAGCCGTAACAGGGAAGTCCCTGGCCAGGGCTGATCAGAGATTTGCTGGTAAGTGTTACCAGTAGTTTCTCGATCCGTTATGAGGCTCACATCGGCACGACTTATCGGTTATTGGGGTCTGACGTTTACCACCCCTAGACTTGATATGCGACGTATCAGACGAACAGACCAGACTGTACGGTAAGTGTTACTGGTTGGATTCACAGGAGTGTGAGCAGGCTAGCTCGTCGATCTTCTGATCGCTCAATACCCGGATGGCCGTTTCGTTTAGCAGACCGCTTGCGGCTTGTGGGTGCTTGATATGATCATCATCTTCTACCGGCGTATTGACGAGTCTTTAGAGTCCTACACAGAGGTTTCCTAGCTCAAGCGAAACGAAATAGGAGCGCATATGAGATATGTGCGGGACCGAGAATAATGCGTGTATGTGATACCGCATTTCATTCTCGCGATGAATGTTTCGATTGGTTGTATGGGATATGACCTAGTTATCGAATCATTGATTCGATAAATCGATACATTGGATTCTAGTCGGTTATGTGTGACATGACCGTATCATTTAATCAAATGTTGATTTAATGATTTAATGTATAATTATATATTTGATATATTACTTTGCATTAACTAGCATTGGTTCACTTTAAATGGATTTTCTCACTTGATGTACATGTTGTATATGTGATATACTTTTGTGCACATCTTTGTGTCATGTTTGATGATGCATGTAGTTTGGTTTTGTGTTAAGACTTAAACCATGGTTATGATAATTTTTATTTATTTACTTATTTATTTATCTATTCTTTTTTGATAAATAAATAAAAGATAACAAAATGGTTTCTTTCATGAAGCTTGATGAAGCTTGATGAAGCTTTGACTAAAGTGACCATTTTGTCATCATCCTTAACCCTAACCATTCTCATTTGACCATGGTTTATTCTCTACACTTAACCAAGGTTAGAAGATGATAAGTATTGATTTTATTATTCTTTTTACACAATACTTATCATATTCTATTTACTTCTTCTTCTTCATCTTCAAGAGAGAAAGCTTGATGCCATCAATGGCATCTTGAGTTCTAAAGTGAGAAATCCAATTCTAAAGTGAACCCACCTCCTATTTCTTCATCCTCTACCTCTTGCCAAGTGGTTTTGGGTGTTTTCTTCACAAGTTTCTCAACTTGGTGAAGTTGGAGCTTGAACTTGTGCAACCTCGACGTAGATCATCTTCGGCACGAAGCCGACGAACTATTCCGCTCGTTTTTCCGATGAAGCCGACGATTGAGTCTAGGATTCCAGATGGACAGCGAGAGGACGCCTACGTGGAGCTAAGGAAGTGGAGAACCGGATCTACAAAGGTTGTATCCTCTCTCCTTTAGTTAAGTTGTTAACTAGTTTAGTATATTGCCTAGATTTCTAGTTAACGATCCGTGTTAGGGTTTCTCGGCACCCATAAAATTTGAAATTGGCATGGTTGATGCCTTGTGAGACCTCTTCAGAGTGCCTAGGAACCCTACAAGAACAACAAAGTATATCTAAAACCTAAAACAAGAAAATAATCACCCTTGGCTTGGCAAGTTCTGGGCTATTTATAGGCAGGAAACAGAGAACCTGGGGCAACATTCAGGACCAACATGAATTGACCAAACTGCCCCCAAAAGATAACCCTCTGCCGAGTCAGCATGGCCGCGGATCCGCGGCCAAAGCGTCATGTTGGACGCGGATCCGCGGCCATAAAGAGGAATTGATGTCTCATTTTTTGTGGTTTTCCTTGGTTTGCTATGTCCTTCAGTGTGGTATACTTAGTTTCTCAGAAGCTCTTCACAATTTTTCCAGAATTTCTGCAGATCAAAAGGTGATTTGATGTGGATCTTTTGCCATGATTTTTCTTGAGCTCCACGTAGACATGTTGGATCTTGTGTTGACATTGTACTTTGTGCATGAAAATGACCATCGATTTGCCATTTTGTCCCTTAAACTGGTGTGTAGCAACATACGGATAGAGAGCGGAGACCCGTATTTATCTGTGGTTGGCAGTAATCTAGAATTTGTCGCACTTTTCCATGAATTTCACTGTTTAGAGCTGAGAACCTGTATCCTGCAATTAACTAGCAAACACGGCTCAAGAGTACCTACCGATAAGCAATGTGATAAAAAAAATGGGCGGTATAAAAATGCAAAAATCTGATATGAACATTTCCCTCCTTGTCGAGATTCGACTTTGGAGAGTGTGACCTGTGAATATTATGCAAGAGTCCATTTTAGACCGACTTGCAGGGTCCCAGTGCTTAGGAAACAGGTTTTTTAATCCTCGCTTCCTAAGGCTTTTCCTCACGAGTCGAAACATATCGAGTAGTTCTCATAAAGACACTAATTTCCTCACGAGTCGAGACAAATCGAGATTTCTCGCAAGAATATCCTAACGTCACACTTAACCTCTGCTCTTTACGACAGAGGTCCGTTAGGGTCTGTGGTACTTAGGGTTTTGGCCGTCGTACCGTCGCGTTAGCTGATATATTCCTCGATATGCAATCTTGCTGTTCGAGTAGCCTTGCGATTGTCGTGTCTCTGATCCCTTTAGGGGATGGACAAGACGTCTTCAAGTAATCTTCCAGGTAGTATTACCGTCGAAAGTGCAAGCGTAGAGATATTCCATGTCACTTTTTACTTGAGGTTAGGCATATATTGGAGAGCCCCGATGAGTCATAACCACTCCGCGCTGGTGTGGGATGATCTCCGATAGTCTTTCAGGCTTTATATGACTTGCCGTCAAGACCCTGAAGCTAGGAATTTGGCCTTTGCTTCGTTTGATGACATTGCATCCTCTATATCGAGACGAATGTCGCGGTTGTGTCTAGGTTGTTGGTGAACCGTCGAGGTTTGGAACTAGGGACTTTGCCGTGGCTTCGCTGTTTGATGATGTTTCGTCTACTGTATCGAGACGAACGTCGAGGTGGTGACCATTTCGCACTGGTGTGAGACGATCTCCGGTTGTCTTTCAGGCTTTGTATGACTTGCCGTTAAGACCTTGAAGCTAGGAATTTGGCCTTCGCTTCGTTTGTTGGCATTACGTCCTCTAAATCGAGACGAATGTCGCGGTTATCTCTAAGTTGTTGGTGAACCATCGAGGTTTGGAACTAGGGACTTTTCCGTGGCTCCGCTGTTTGATGATCTTGCGTCTGCTGTGTCGAGACGAACGTCGAGGTGGTGACCATTCCGCAATGGTGCAAGATGATCTCCAATTGTCTTTCAGGCTTTATATGACTTCCCGTTAAGACCTTGAAGCTAGGAATTTGGCCTTCGCTTCGTTTGCTGGCATTGCGTCCTCTATATCGAGACGAATGTCGCGGTTGTCTCTAGGTTGTTGGTGAACCGTCGAGGTTTGGAACTAGAGACTTTGCCGTGGCTCCGCTGTTTGATGATCTTGCGTCTGCTGTGTCGAGTCGAACGTCGAGGTGGTGACCATTCCGCACTGGTGCAAGATGATCTCCGATTGTCTTTCAGGCTTTATATGACTTGCCGTTAAGACCTTGAAGCTAGGAATTTGGCCTTCGCTTCGTTTGCTGGCGTTGCGTCCTCTATATCTAGACGAAGGTCGCGGTTGTCTCTAGGTTGTTGGTGAACCATCGAGGTTTGGAACTAGGGACTTTGCCGTGGCTCCGCTGTTTGATGATGTTGCGTCTGCTGTGTCGAGACGAACGTCGAGGTGGTGACCATTCCGCACTGGTGTGAGATGATCTCCGATTGTCTTTCAGGCTTTATATAACTTGCCGTTAAGACCTTGAAGCTAGGAATTTTGCCTTCGCATCGTTTGCTGGCATTGCGTCCACTATATCGAGATAAATGTCGCGGTTGTCTCTAGGTTGTTGGTGAACCATCGAGGTTTGTAACTAGGGACTTTGCCGTGGCTCCGCTGTTTGATGATGTTGCGTCTGCTGTGTCTTAACAAACGTCGAGATGGTGACCATTCCGCACTGGTGTGAGATGATCTCCGGTTGTCTTTCAGGATTTATATGACTTGCCGTTAAGACTCTGAAGCTAGGTATTTGGCCTTCGCTTCGTTTGTTTTGTCATATCCAAATCCTGTTGGAGGAAGGACATTGTTGTTGACATTGCGTCTGCTGTAATGAGACGAATGCTGAGGTGGAGCTGGGATTTTTCCGTCACTCCGCTTTACTGACCATGGGGTCTTTTGTTGACGCTGCATCTGTAGGGTTACTAGGCACTCTAAAGAGGTTCTACAAGGCATCAACTATGTCGGATTTAAATTTTAGCCGTGCCGAATAACTCTAAACAAGATCGTTAAGTAGAGATTAGGCGAACATATGCAAGTAAATCACATTTACACTAAGTGAATACGAAAATACAACCTTTGTAGATCGGTCCTTCACTTCGTAAGCTCCTTGATGTAGTCCCTTCGCTGCGATCACCGGACTCCCGGACTCTCGGACGGCTCCATGAGAAAATTGCAACGGTATTGCTTGAAGTCTTCGAGGCCGAAGATGATCTACGTCGAGGGAATACGGACTCAAGCTTCTACTTCACTAACCAAAGAATTAGTGAAGCAAACACCCTAAACTAAAGTGCTAGTCTAGTAGAGGATGGTGAGATAGGAAATGGGTACACTTTAGAATTTCATTTCTCACTTTGTATCTCTCTCTTTATCAAACCCTAGAATCAAAGTGAAGGAGGAAGAAAAATGAGCTCAAAATAAGAATGGATAATAATCAAGAGAGAGAATGAACTAACCATGGTGAGTGAGTATCATATACTTAACTCATGTAGAGACATAACCATGGCTAATTATAGTAGTTAGGTTAACTAATATCTTAAGGAAAACAAAACTAGTGGACAAAGTCAAATGCAAGAAAGCTTCATGAAGCTTCATGCATTATCCACTAATTTTTGAATTACTTTAAATATAAAAACCTAATACTATAATAAGTATGGTATAAGTCTTATACACCCATGATATTTGTATCAACAACCATGATACAAATAAGAACACAAATAAATATATATATCACATATATATATTAACTTGTGCAAAAGTGAGAAAAACAAATGCTTAAGTGAACCAATGTTAGTTAATGTAAATTAGTATATCACATATACAATTATACACTAAATTATTAAATCAATACTTGACTTAATAATCCGGTTATATCATATATAACCGACTAACATACAATGTATCGATTTATCGAATCAACCCTTGATTCGATAACTTGGTTATATCGCATATAACCGATTGACACAAACTCGCGAGATTAGAATACGGTATCACATACACGCATTATTCTCGGTCCCGCACATATCATATATGCGCTCTTATTTCGTTTTTCCTGAGCCAGTACAACCTCTATGTAGGACTATAAAGACTCATCAATACGCCAGCAGTAGGTGATGATCATATCAAGCACCCACAAGCCGTCAGCGGTACTAGCTGGACGTAACGGATACCCGGGTATTGAGCGATTAGAAGATCAGCAAGCAAGGCCGCTCCAACTCCTGCAAAAAGCCTGATAGTGACACTACCGTACAGTCCGGTCTCCTCGTCTGATATGTCGCATATCAAGTCTAGGGGTGGTAAACGTCAGACCCCAATAACTAATAAGTCATGCCGATACGGGGCTCATAACGGGTCGAGAAACTACTGGTAACACTTACCAGTAAATCTCTAAACCAGCCCTGGCCAGGGACTTCCCTGTTATGGCCAATCGAGCATAGCGCAACATCAACCCCCAATACCGGGAGAGACGAAACCCCTCCTATCGCTCATTACCTCCATGTGACTCGGGATTGTACCTAAAAACCACCGTTTTGCATGCCTTCTTGGACATGGTAAGGTGGAAATCAAAGCACAGTGGGAATCACACAAGACTCTATGACGATCTCGGGTCTACAGACTAATCTGCACCAGTGTCAACAGAGAACTGCCATCTGACGTAAGGTATAATACTATCTGGGAGTTCTCGGTGAGTCCGTCCAGTGTACCCAGTCCCACTGAGCACCCGTATATCATCTCTGATGTCAAACATCAATGGATATGAGATCATCCATCGCCCATCTGTATGGGTCGAGAAGGTATACGCTAGTCTACTCTGGTATATCGATGCCCCGTCTCGATACACCCACGACTAGAGACCTTGAAGGATGTACTTATGGACTACCATGTCCCCACTAGTATGATCCGTATCATAGTCTAGGTAGTCAAGTACACATCCTAAGGGCTTTACCAACATGTAACAGAGAGACAAACAGTATACACGTTAAGGTAAAGAGTAACCAGATAGCATACTATCATGTCGAGCAAGAAAGTCCTCCCTATATATTTCCAAGCATCCACTACAATATACATCACATATATAGTAATGGCCTCTAAGGCATACATATAACTAACAATCTCCCACTTGCACTAGGGCCATCTGAGAACAGTGGTTGTAGTATCTCATACTCAACCATCCCATAAAAGTCTCTCTCTGGGAAATGGCCTTTGTGAGTGGATCCGCCGTGTTGTCCTCTGAGTTTACTCTCCTAACCTAGATCCCCTGGAGATCAACCATCTCCATGATCAGGTGACACTGCCTTAGAATATGTCTGGATCTCTGATGGGACGGGTGTTCCTAGGCATTAGCCACAACTCCATTGTCACACAATGGTAGGAACGAAGTTCATCTCATGAACTAATATACACCCAGACTTCCTCTTTGGTAGTATCTTTGGTAGCGATGTATCTAGCCTTTATCGTCTAGTATGTCACGGTATCTAGCTTGGAACTCTTCCAACATACCGTCTCTTTACTGAGGGTAAAGACAATGCTTGTGACTGACATTCAGTCGTCCTTATCACTATGGAACCCTTCCAGTGATTCTCCCCAGGATCGATTGATACCATCTCACTATAACTAGTGAGAATCCTAACATCCAATTAGATCTATCTCATATATCCAAAACCCAGGATTTAGTAGGTATCGCTTTGATCCTATATGGAGAATTCTTGTGATAAGCGGAGATTGATCGAGCGTAGCATAGGAAACTCCTTCCCTATCAAGAGTATGTCATCCACGTACTCTACGAGGATCTCCACCATACTCTCTACTACCTTTTTGTCTATACAAGGTTCATCTACCATTTTGATGATGTCAAACTCTTTGACTAACACATCAAAACAGACGTTCCAACTCCGCGATGCCTGCTTTATCACATAAAACATCTTGCACACGTTTCCGCTGCTCCCACTGTCTACGAGGCCCTCTGGCTGTGTACTTATAGACTCTCTCTTCTAAAACATCATTTAGAAAAGCAGTCATGGCACCCAACCGCCAGATATCGTAGTCATGGTATGTAGCCATAGCAAGTAGGTTCTGGATGGACTTAAGCATAGGTACTTAGAAAAGGTTTCAACATAATCCAAACCTGGTCAATGATGCAAACCTTTAACAAGTCTCGCTTTGAAAGTCTCAACTTTTCCATGTACACCAAGTAATCTTCTCAAGATATACTTGCTCCTGATGGGGATTTAACCCTTCAGATAAGGCAACCAAAGTCCATACTTTGTTGGTGTATAAGGATTCCATCTTAGATCATTAAGCATCCAGCCATTCTTACAGAGTCCCACTCCTGATGGCCTGCTCGAAACTAGTTGGGTCATCATCTCATGATGCATTCCTCGCTCCCATTGTCATAGAGAAATCAAAGTATCTCTCATGTGGGTGAGGAACCCTGTAAGTGCACGGCGGCGCCCCGGCCGTCAATCCGACGGCCAAATGCGGAAGCGGTGATAAACTTTAATTTTTCTTGAACTGGCAAACCGCCGCGCACTAATACCCGGATCGAACCATCAACTAGTCCTAGCAAACGATAAGATGGGAAAGAGATATACCGACGATCCAAGTCCTCCGGTCTTCTCGTCATCGTCCCGATCTCCTGCGGAAGCTCCGGTCTCCACCTCGACGCCGGAAGTGCACCACATCGCCTACTTCTTTTACGGGCTCCCACCTCAATGCCGAGGCAACTCGGGCACGAAGCCGGCTACTCGACGTGCCCAAGGTTTGCTGTAGAATATGTAGTGAACTATTTATCTCATTTTGGGGTTATCGGAATTGCCTTTTGGTGGAGGGATGAAAACAAGAACAATGTGGAGGAACTTGGGGATTTTTCTAACATCAAGAGAGCAAAAATCCCCACTACAAAAATGGGCAACCCCTCCTCCAAGCTTGGCCGGCCATGAGAGGTGAATGGAGAGAATGAGAGAGAGTGAGCCAAGGAATGAGTGGTGCAACCATAACAATAATGCAAAAGGGAATCATGAAAGAACATGATAACAAAATACATCCACACTCAATCACCAACCATCATCAAACATGATGGCTTAAAAGTCATGCCATCATGAAGATACAAGTCAAGGTCAAAAGAATGGTGCACCATCATGATACAAGGAAACATGCAAAGACCCCCTTCCACAAAAGCTTATTTGCAACAATGCAAATAAGCCCTCCTCCACCAATCTTCGGCCAATGAACGGAACAATAGAAATTGGCCGAAACGGAAAGCAAACTGGCAACTCCAGAAAACTGGTCCCGTAATAAATTACAGGAAAACCCCGATACTGTGCATACACACCCGCATTTGTATTCCGACCGAAATACAAATGCAATTAGACAAACTCTACACTGTACTATACTAGGATCCGGCTTATACCAAAGCCGGCCAGTAATATCCGTTCGATCCTGATCCGTGCAATACCGCCCGTATCTGATCGAACCCTACCATATATCCATACGGCCTATAGTACAAACTGTCCAATCCCGATCCGTGCAATACCGCACGTATCTGGTCGGACCTTGCCATATCTCCATACGGCCTCTACAACCTTTCGCCCGAAAGCTGAGTAACTGAATGTGGGGGACTCTAAAGACTCATCAACACCTTGGTTGTGGATTTAACCACTAGCACGTCAGAGGTATAAGCCAATACGTAACGGGCTACCAGGTACTGACTAAAAGGGATGTCTGTGAGCGAACTCAGCCTGACAACCCTACTGAGCCTGTCAGTGACAATATCCGTGCAGTCCGGTCCGTTCGTCTATGAGTATCGCATGGCGGGCCTAGGGGGTTGGTAAAAGTCAGACCCCCAAAAGCGGTACAAGTCGTGTCGGAGTGTAGCCCAGAACACCCTGAGATACTACTGGAATACCTACCAGTAAATCTCCTTGCCTTGGCCAAGGACTTTGTGTAATGGCTCTCCTAGACACAGCACGACCTCACTCCCAATACCGGGAGAGACGAACCCCTGAAGATACGCTCACTGCCTCCATGTGGCTCGGGACTGTACCCAACTAAAACCTGTTTGCACGACTCCTTTGAGCCCTGGTAGGGTAGTAATCAAAGTACAGTGGGAACTCACACGAGACAAATGACGATCCCCAGGTCGATGAACTAATCTGCACACATGTCACCAGGGAACTGCCATCTGACGTCTGGTATATGACCAACTAGCATGTTCCCGGCGAGTCCTGTCCGGTGTACTCATAACCCAATGAGCACCTGTATACATCTTAGGTGATCCAACTGACACCAGTGGCTTGTGAGACCGGCCACCGCCCCTCGTCGGGGTCTCGACTGTATACACTAGTCTACTAATGGAGAATCGATGCCCTGTCTCGAAACTCTCACGACTAGGGACCTTTTAAGGATATGCTTATAGACCCCCAGCTCCCACTTATATGATCGCCCTCATACTGCTGGTGGTCAAGCAAGAATCCTAGGGGCTCTATCAACGTGTAATAGCGACGTGTCAGGTCACTTAAAACAATACACGATGATAAAGGTAAACCAGATAGCATACTATCATCTCGAGTAAGACTGTCCTACCGGGATAGGTCCTCCCTTAATCATTACAATCACGTACCTGTGACCTAATAATTGACTCTGAGGGCACTATCTCCAACAATCTCCCACTTGCACTCAAGGCTAATTATTGCGATGTCGCATACTCACAGCCCGTGTGATACCGAACATCCAACTCCTCTACTAGTCAGTCTCACAAAGCTCGTTTGCGGAACTATTGCGTTCGAGGAATAGCCTCAGTGTGTGGATCCGCTTAGATGTTTCTTTCTATGTCTCTCTATATCTCAAGTTCGCGGAGAAAGCCATCTCCCGAAAAGAGCAATACCTGTCTCAGAATATGTCTGGATGTCTGATGGGACCTAGCTCATAAATGAACTCCAAATCCAAACTTCTTAGACTGTATCGTCAACTGAACTTAATCAGTATCCTGCGCGCCATGCCTCCCTCAGTATTGCCTTGGACCACCTGTCCAAAATACTGCCCCTCATCAGAAGGAAAACTATAACTCTGACAACCTCCTTGTCGTCCATGTCACCTTGGAAGCCTGGAATGATAACTGTCTCCTGAATGAGGCTGTCGTTATCATCTCCCTAGAACATCCACTTATGTTCTAAAACTGCTTCCGACTGTCTCTCCAGGATTGGATTAATGTCAACTTATTGCATCTAGTGCAAGAACAACATCTGGTGTGGTACTTGACATCTCACGATTGACTCAATTGCCTGAGCAAGTGATCTGCCAATCATGCCCGTCCCTCTCCCCTTTAGTCTGCAAGACACCTTTGGAGAGGGTGACTCCATTACCTGCAGGTATACTACCGTGCCAGGAGTCGTCCATCCTAAATACTCTTAGAATGCTGTCAAGTACCCTGATTGGGAAACCACCCAAATCTAGATCTAAAACCATAGATCTAGTAACCAGTATGTCTGATATAAAATCCATTTCCTTTGTGGAGAAACAACTGTGTGACGACCAAAGTATAACCGATCGTAGTGTAGGAGTTTCTTTTCCTACTCTGTGTATGTCATCCAAATACCAGGATATCACACCCTACTACCTTCTTAACAGATCCATCCCCTATTCTGATGAAGTCAAACCTATGACTGTCACGTCAGAAATAGATGATCTATCTCCGCTACATCTGCTCTAGTCTATAAATAGACATAAGCAACCTGTCCACCAATGCTTCCGCTGCTCCCACTGACTACGACAACCCTCTGGCAGAGTCATATAGACGTACACTTCTAAAACTGGTTTAGAACGACGTTATACTCATCCTCCCGCCGGGTCTCGTAACCTGGAACAACAGCAATGGCAATTGTGGGTAAACAAGAACTTCCCTGTCACCGTCCTTGAGGCTACCGTAGTACCTCTCGGGTGCCTGAAGTTACCCACCTTATCTGCGGAGTGGCCAATGGAATGTCAATCCAGATTGAATCTTTAGGTTCCTTATCAAATCTTCAGTAATCGTTTGTGGTTCTGGAATCACTTCCAGTTCTACCATACTCCCACTACTGTTTTTCTGAAAAAATCTATTTTTATTAAAACTGTGGCGAGTCTAGAACAATATTGCTATTGTTCATCCAGATGGTAGAAAATCAACCCGCGTCATAGCCTGGGTCAACCCACAAACAGCTATTACAGAAACGTGCCTTGAGTTGTCCAGTGTCTGGTTTTAAGCATAAGCCGGACAACTCCCCGTACCTTAACACCGTTAAGATACGAACTGTTCTATATCCCATATAGGACCAGAGGCACTGATTTAACTGAACCAGATCCAAATCATGCAACTGTCTCCAGTGCATGTCAACTAAATGGAAGAAGGTCGATCAGCGTTACTCAACTTAGGAATGCTTCCAATTATGAGTAACCTGAAAGAGAAGCAAGATCTCTTTATCATTACTATCAACTGAATACCATACACAAGTATCTACATCTTCGATCTCTTTGAAGAATCCCGATACTTGCTATACCTGGTTCTCTACTGTATTCAAATACCTATAACTTCTCAAAATTTGGACCCTGTGTTTCTGCGAAACACCTGTCTAAAAACTAGAGAAGTCATAAGTAAACCGAATATAGTACGAGGACCAAGCTCTCTGTTCTGATGGACCCTGGACAACATACAATCCTTTGTATAAGTCCCTTGAGTCTGATAACTCATTCACTGTGTGTCGTAGGTTGAAAACTGTACTTATGGTTAAGAAGAATTATACCGCTGTTTAATGCTCCTTACCTAACCATCCACTGATATAGGTAAATGTCGTAGATATAATTTCAGAAAGGTATATCTCACTCTATGAAAATAGACGTACAGATATATCAATTTGAAATTGGTGCATAACAGCGGATATTCAAAACCAAATATTTGCCGACCGGCAAACAGCCCAGGTGATTTCCTCAAATATCACTGATTACAACGAATCCCGATATAATGAGGATAATCACCCAATTCCCAATAACTTACTCCCACTCATCATCTGTAAAACCATACAATGTGAGAATCGTACCTGGTAAATACATACCCTGGAGTAAGTATCTAATCGGGAAATCAGTTTTCCTTTAACATTACACAGTGAAAATGAAACATTGAAATGTTCCGATGGGGTATTCTGGTATTCCTAGTAATGCCTCATCCAGATTCACGACTGTAACCGTATAGTTCTTTGCCACCTCTTCAAATCCCTTCATATGTCTTTAGTCTTTACCTTCTGCACACCCTTTTAGGCCAAATGGTTTTCTTCCTTCCCTATCGTTCGGCACCAGCCTATGGTTTGGAAGAAGACTATCCAATAAGCATAATGGGTGTATTGTTCCAATCCTAAGAACACTCGCAATGCGAGAGAAGGTGAAGATAAAGGACACCTGAATAAACCTTATTCCTATTTCTCCTGAACCAGAATCCATCCCCGAACTGGAATAAATTCCTTTCGAGTTCGTATATAACCATACGATGGAGTATCCAATAAACTGTGGATCTTCGTAGTGATACGGAGTGTTCTGGAGAAATACAAAGGTGATTTGGGAGTGGTAATGAAATACCTGGTTTGGTCGTGAATATCTGTTGCAATTTACTTTGCCCTCTTACTAATCCCTTGCTTTGTCTGAACTTAATACCTTCTGCACACCATCGTTATGCTAATTGGTTTTCTTCATTCCCTACCGGTCGGCACCAGCCTAAGGTTTGGAAGAAGACAATCCAATTTGCGTAATAGGTGTACTACCCCTAAACCAAGGAGTACTCGTAACCTGAGAGAGGGTAAAAGGAAAAGACAACTGAATAATCCTATCCGTTTTCTCCAGAACCTGAAACCATCCTCGAATAAATCTTTTCGAGTTCGTATCTAACCATACGATGGTTTTGTCCAATGGAAGTGGACGTTCGTAGTAATACGGGGTGTCCTGGAGAAAAGGGTAAAAGTAGGAGTGGCAATGAGGTTTGCAACTCTGACAATCCAAAAGCCTGTGTGAAGAAGGTTTGGTCAACTTGGTCACCGAGTCATAGTCTTAGGGTCGGGTCAATGGTCGCTGCCAAAGAGAGAGAGAGAAAAGAAACACTCAGCGTGCACTCTAACCTAGATCAGAATGGTCACCAATTTATCTAATCTGGAAACCTCCCACTGTACCTCAAATTCTCCTCCAAACCTGAAAGAAGAAATAGTCGGGGTTACCCGAGGAGTAAACTAACTCATCAGTGGGAATCGGGATCCAACTATCATTGCATGATAACGTGACGGAATCCTCTCACGCTATCACACTCCAGAAGGTATGCGCATATCTGGCAAGTTTCAGTTCTTTTGAAACTCCCGATGTGTTTTCTGCCCCATGCTCTTATGACCTTGACTTTGGCCAACATATCATAAGTCACATGTCAAGTTCTACCCGTCATTCTCCAGGTTAATTTGAATCCACCCGTACATACCCTTGACTTTGGCCAACATGGCAGTACGACTGTTCCAAACCAACGCATCTATCTATGCTGCATATGAATAACCAATAGCTACCAAACACTGTGTCTTGACTTTGGCCAACATACACAGCTTGAATACTACTGACTATCCATATGAAACGACGGAGGGCTACGAATGGTTTCTGGCGAAAACCTTTAACGTAATGAACTTGATATCGTTGAAGGAACGGATAGCTTTTTAAAAATATAGTGACGAAAACCTTTGCTAAAGAGGTCACTCCCGGTGAAGGGATCTCGGCTCTTTCCCCGTAGAATGGGGTGCAGGATATTCCAAATGAATACCGCGATGCAAAGAAAAAGTAATCGGCTATAGTGAAGTTAATGCCCTGACGCAAACTTCTGTCCAAGGGGTCACTCCCGGTGAAGGGATCTCGGCCCTTGCCTCGTCGACTGAGGAGCAGGATATTCCAATGAATATCACGATGCAAAACAAAAGTAAACGTCCTTGCAAAAACAGCTTTTTGAAAAGTGTTCCAACAACATCAGATTAGGTTTGTTTTTAACTTGCATTGATCCAAATCAATGCAGTCCCATCAATTGATCACACCAAAAAGAACGAAAATATACTGATGTACGTATATGCCATCCGCATTCGCCACTGGGTCCCGTCATTACCCGTTAGGTTAGCTAACTAACGACAGAGCGGGGACTGGACTAGCGCGGATGCAAAACATATACAACATCTACTAATATATATACCAATATATAGTATTTCGCTCAAGGCGTGAATAAAATGCAACATCACAGAGAATGAACAGCATCACAGAAACAATACAGATATCTGGGATCCCCGGGTTTCACAGAGCCACTACTGAAACCCGACGTTCCCCTGGTCGTGTGGATAGCCTGTGCAATGAAATCCTAGACCCCTACGGGCGCGGCAAGTTACCCGCCAAAACCTGAAGCGAGGCAGCCCCCTTCAGCAACGTGAATGGACCACCCAGCACTTCACGGAATCCGGTAACTTGGGCACCCCTCCTGGGTTAACCTGTACTCCCTACGAGTGCGACGAATAGCCCGCCAATCCTAGAGTGAAGCCCCCTCTGTCTCAATGCCATGAGATGCGGGCTTGTTGCCCTCCAGAACCCGGCTATCCGTGCACCCCTCCGCGGGGCAACCTAGTACAGAAAGTAAAATATACATACAACGGGTACATCGACCGCAACCAGGTCGTGCCCCAAAATAATAATACAAACAGGCAGTGACGGCAGTCCACATGTCGGACGCTCGCCCCGCAATATCAAATGTACATAATACAACAAAACTGTACTAGCATTGCATCCAGGCTACCCCCCACGACCGATCCGCAACATCACAGCAAAAACAAAACATTAACGTGAAAGTCACGTTCGCAAATCCGTCTAACCGGGCTATAGCAGTTAGACCAGATTTACCGATCAAGTGACATTCACGGTCGCAGATATAATGTAAATACTGTGAAAAATGTGTTTAAAATATCCGATCGATCAAAAATTAACAAGTGGGCCCCCAATCAAAACTGTAGCACTCACAGAAATCCTGGGCCCAATTTTAATATTCCAAAACCCATATTTTAAGCCCAGAAGGCCTCTGTAAAAAATTGGTGAAGTGATCTCCACAGTGTGCGGCGGAAGGGCGGCGGGAAGGGGGTTTTCGCGGCGGTTCCGCGCTCCCACTGTGGAGTTACTTCGTCGAATTTTTACAGAGCTCTTAGATTTTCCAGTACATCAATATTTTACAACCTGAAAAATTTTTCGAGACTAAAAATTTCCAACAGAAAACTGATGTGATCAAAATACGGGTTTTGGAACTTTTTGATCGATTGGAAATGCAAACACATTACACAAAGCTAGACTAAGTTAATGGCGAGGCTCTGATACCACTGTAAGTGCACGGCGGCGCCCCGGCCGTCAATCCGACGGCCAAATGCGGAAGCGGTGATAAACTTTAATTTTTCTTGAACTGGAAAACCGCCGCGCACTAATACCCGGATCGAACCATCAACTAGTCCTAGCAAACTATAAGATGGGAAAGAGATATTCCGACGATCCAAGTCCTCCGGTCTTCTCGTCATCGTCCCGATCTCCTGCGGAAGCTCCGGTCTCCACCTCGACGCCGGAAGTGCACCACATCGCCTACTTCTTTTACGGGCTCCCACCTCAATGCCGAGGCAACTCGGGCACGAAGCCGGCTACTCGACGTGCCCAAGGTTCGCTGTAGAATATGTAGTGAACTATTTATCTCATTTTGGGGTTATCGGAATTGCCTTTTGGTGGAGGGATGAAAACAAGAACAATGTGGAGGAACTTGGGGATTTTTCTAACATCAAGAGAGCAAAAATCCCCACTACAAAAATGGGCAACCCCTCCTCCAAGCTTGGCCGGCCATGAGAGGTGAATGGAGAGAATGAGAGAGAGTGAGCCAAGGAATGAGTGGTGCAACCATAACAATAATGCAAAAGGGAATCATGAAAGAACATGATAACAAAATACATCCACACTCAATCACCAACCATCATCAAACATGATGGCTTAAAAGTCATGCCATCATGAAGATACAAGTCAAGGTCAAAAGAATGGTGCACCATCATGATACAAGGAAACATGCAAAGACCCCCTTCCACAAAAGCTTATTTGCAACAATGCAAATAAGCCCTCCTCCACCAATCTTCGGCCAATGAACGGAACAATAGAAATTGGCCGAAACGGAAAGCAAACTGGCAATTCCAGAAAACTGGTCCCGTAATAAATTACAGGAAAACCCCGATACTGTGCATACACACCCGCATTTGTATTCCGACCGAAATACAAATGCAATGAGACAAACTCTACACTGTACTATACTAGGATCCGGCTTATACCAAAGCCGGCCAGTAATATCCGTTCGATCCTGATCCGTGCAATACCGCACGTATCTGATCGAACCCTGCCATATATCCATACGGCCTATAGTACAAACTGTCCGATCCCGATCCGTGCAATACCGCACGTATCTGGTCGGACCTTGCCATATCTCCATACGGCCTCTACAACCTTTCGCCCGAAAGCTGAGTAACTGAATGTGGGGGACTCTAAAGACTCATCAACACCTTGGTTGTGGATTTAACCACTAGCACGTCAGAGGTATAAGCCAATACGTAACGGGCTACCAGGTACTGACTAAAAGGGATGTCTGTGAGCGAACTCAGCCTGACAACCCTACTGAGCCTGTCAGTGACAATATCCGTGCAGTCCGGTCCGTTCGTCTATGAGTATCGCATGGCGGGCCTAGGGGGTTGGTAAAAGTCAGACCCCCAAAAGCGGTACAAGTCGTGTCGGAGTGTAGCCCAGAACACCCTGAGATACTACTGGAATACCTACCAGTAAATCTCCTTGCCTTGGCCAAGGACTTTGTGTAATGGCTCTCCTAGACACAGCACGACCTCACTCCCAATACCGGGAGAGACGAACCCCTGAAGATACGCTCACTGCCTCCATGTGGCTCGGGACTGTACCCAACTAAAACCTGTTTGCACGACTCCTTTGAGCCGTGGTAGGGTAGTAATCAAAATACAGTGGGAACTCACACGAGACAAATGACGATCCCCAGGTCGATGAACTAATCTGCACACATGTCACCAGGGAACTGCCATCTGACGTCTGGTATATGACCAACTAGCATGTTCCCGGCGAGTCCTGTCCGGTGTACTCATAACCCAATGAGCACCTGTATACATCTTAGGTGATCCAACTGACACCAGTGGCTTGTGAGACCGGCCACCGCCTCTCGTCGGGGTCTCGACTGTATACACTAGTCTACTAATGGAGAATCGATGCCCTGTCTCGAAACTCTCACGACTAGGGACCTTTTAAGGATATGCTTATAGACCCCCAGCTCCCACTTATATGATCGCCCTCATACTGCTGGTGGTCAAGCAAGAATCCTAGGGGCTCTATCAACGTGTTATAGCGACGTGTCAGGTCACTTAAAACAATACACGATGATAAAGGTAAACCAGATAGCATACTATCATCTCGAGTAAGACTGTCCTACCGGGATAGGTCCTCCCTCAATCATTACAATCACGTACCTGTGACCTAATAATTGACTCTGAGGGCACTATCTCCAACAAACCCTACTAGATCGGCGGAGAGGCTGAGGTTCGTTGGTTGCTATTGAATCCTTTGGTTCTACCAAATCATCAGCTGCAATTTGTATAGCTGGAACCCTTCCAATTCTACATAACAGATCTTGTCTCGAGCTTTTCCGGATTTAGCTTTTAGACATAGGCCGGACAACCCCAAATCTTAACAATCTTAAGATGGGCTCTTCCCTTTCCATATCTCATATGAAGTGGTAGGCAACTGATTTGATCAGAACCCTATTCAATAGGTATGCAACTTCATAAGTGCATAACTCCCAAAAGAAAATAGGTAACTCAGTAATACTCATCATAGAGCACACCTTATCATATAGGGTGTAATTGCTCCACCCCGATACACCGACGTGCTGTAGTGTATGCGGAGGAATAATGCTGAGAGAGAATCTCATTCTCCTTTAGAATAGTCCAGGAATTCCGTGCTCAAGTATTCTCCTCCTTAATTGTATCAAAGGACATAATACTTATACCCGTTTTGGTTCTTTACTTCTAACTTATATTCTGTGAATATCTCAAATGGTTCGGACTTGTGTTTCAACAAAAACATATGTCTGAATCTTGAGAGATTATCAGAGAATGTAATGAAGTACAAAGGACCGGTCTTGGTATGTATAGACAGGGGACCTTCATACATCAGTATGTATCATCCCATGAGTTCACTAACTCTTTCTCTGTTTCCAATAAACGGAGCTGTGGTCATATTATCTCTGTGACATGACCGGCAAGTTTCACAAGATGTAAATTTAAACTAATTTAAATATGCATCTTTATGTAACTTCAGCTAGTCGGGTCACATTGATATGACCTAGTCTACAATACCTCAAGAAGGATTCGTTCATTTCTGAACTCTTCCTCTTGTGTGTGTTCTGTATACTAAGAACTGTAGTTTGATTTAGAACGTCAACGCTTTTAGATAACGTGCCTGAACCGATCAACTCTTGATATAGGAAATGTTCAAAACATTATCCAACAATACAAAATTATATCCTTTCTTTACTAATAAAGAGACTGATATGATGTCGTATATCAGGTTCGGTATCTAATAACATTCGTTCAGAATCAATGTATTCTGGTAATACAAGGTGATAGTGACCAACAGACTTGGCTGCAACACTTGCACCGTTTTCTATCTCATGAAACTTATCACCCGTTCTTAGTTCTCTACCTACCTGTAGCCCATGTAACAGATTACATATGCGGGATCCTGATCCGGTATCACATACCGAGGACGTAAAAGATACTAAGAAACAGTTCTCTGTAAAGAACACACCCGAAGATGATGCATCAGCATGCACTTTCTTCGTTTGGGCGGCACGGGAATTCTGGTAATCCCTAATTTCCTGCTCGGTCTTATAACAATTATAAGTTGGAGCGGGACCAAAGTTCCCCAGCACAGTATAACAAGCGGGTTCGGTCAATTCATCTGTATTATTATCTTGATTAAGGCGTGACATGGTCGCTACCTGGAGAGAGAGAGAAGAAAACACTCTGCGTGCGCTCTTGCAAGATCAGATTGGTTATTATTTTATCTAATCAGGATGGCTCCCACTGTTTTTATCAAATCTTCCTTCAAACCCTAAAAGGAAAGACTAGCCGGGATTAATTACACCCTACAACTTCTCCAATCTTTTAGCCAGGCCAGTGTCGGTACTTTGAGGGAGGTTCCCCGTGCTTTCACACGGACTTAATTAAAGTAAACCTCGTTTTCCCAGAGGCGTATGTAAGTCCACGTTGCCACCCCCGGTTCTTGCGGGGAGGCGGAAACGGTATAAAAATCAAATTTTTAGCGCATGAGGCAACATGGACTAGCAAAGTCGGGATCTTTTCTAAACTAAACTAGCAAGAAAGCTAAAGAGAGTTAGCTACTCGGATAAAAGGTTATACCTAACTTGAACTCCTTCTTCTTGAAACCTTTGTAGGGTTTGATGGTGCTTTCCTCGTCGCCTTCTTCCGTCAAAGATGGATCCACCTGAGGGTTCAACCTTCGGGCTCTTTCTCGGACTTTGAGTGAACTAGGATCTTTGGCTTGCTAAACCTCTAACCCTAGAGTGAGTAGAGAGTGGATTTGGGGTGCTTTTATCTCAAGGAGAGGGATTCTCAACACATGAGAAGGATTCTCCTTTGAACTTGAGGAGGAAGAAGAAGAAGAGAGGAGAGAGAAGAGATATGATAGAATGAGCTATTCTTTTCATTTTTACAACCATAACTAGAAATGAAAAGAATTATCAAATTAATCAATAATAATAAAAATGAAAATAGTTAATGGATGGTTTGGAATGACCATTATCATTACATTCATTAAATGAATTTTGCTAGAATCAAAGAGCATCTTTGATATGTAATGATAATGGTCAAACTTTCAACCATGGTCAACAAGTCAACCTTGGTCAACAAGTCAACAAACCCATCCATAACATAATTTCATTTAATTAATATTGTTAATTGATATATCACAAATTCATTAGGGTTTGGAAAAAGACGACTGTCAACTGTGCATGCGCACCCGTTCCGAAACCCTAATGAAAATCCTCTTCCTCCGCCTCAAACAACTGTGCATACACACCCGCATTCTTGTTCCGAGGAACATGAACACAATGAGATAAAATCAACCCCAAAACATATACCAGCATCTGACTCAAACCAGAGCCAGCCAGTAATATCCGTCCGGACTCCAAACGTGCACAAGTGCGCGGATGAGAACGAACCCTGTCGCAAGACCATGCGACCTCTACTCTGTTTTGCCCAAGGGCGAATAGCCCTCTGTGTGGGACTCTAAAGACTCGACACTTACGCTGGCAGTGGGTTTAACCACAGACCGCAAGCGGCACTAGCTGTGCGTAACGGTCCCCAGGTAGATGCCGATAAGAAGACTGACGAGGTGAACCCCATCTGAACTCCTACTGAGTCTGAGTGTGACAGTCACCGTACAGTCCGGTCTGTTCGTCTGATACATCACATGGCGGGCCTAGGGGGCGGTAAACGTCAGTCCCCTAATAGCGGTACAAGTCGTGTCGGAGTGAAGCCCAAAACACCCTGAGATAACACTGGAACCTACCAGTATATCTCGCTTGCCCTGGCCAGGGACTACTCGTGTAATGGCTCTCCTAGACACAGCGCGATGTCAACCCCCAATACCGGGAGAGACGAATCCTGTCTAACCGTCACTGCCTCCAAGTGCTTCGGGACTGCACCCAACCACCACCTGTTTGCACGACCCCTTTGAGCCGTGGTAGGGTAGTGATCAAAGTGCAGTGGGAACACACTCGAGGCGAAGTGCCAGTGTCAAGTCAGCGGACTAAGCTGTACTCATGTCACCTGGGAACTGATAACTGACGATAGGTATAATACCAACCTTTCAGTTCCCGACGAGTCCTGTCCAGTGTACTCGTAACCCAACGAGCACCCGTATACTATCTCCAGTACGACGTACTGATGGCTGTGGGACAGACCATCTCCCACACTGGGATGAGAAGCGCATACGCTAGTCTACTCCGGAGTATCGATGCCCTGTCTCGATAGTCCTGTGACTAGGGACCTGTATAAGGATGTGCTTATAGATTACCCAGCCCCCACTAGTGTGACTGCCATCACAACGCTGGTAATCAAGCAAAGATCCTAAGGGCTCCACTAATGTGTATAGGTGATATACTAAAATAAACACAAGTACACATTGAAGTAGAAACAAACCAAGTAGCATACTACTATATTGAGCAAGATTGTTTATACAAGGTGAATATCCCAAGCTTCCATTAAGTAATATACAAACTAGTATGATACAGTAATGGCCTCTAGGGCATATACACTAACAATCTCCCACTTGCACTAAGGCCATGTACTGGCGTATCGAAGACCTATCATCTCGATCAGCCGCTCGAACTGAGTCTGGGGTAAGGCCTTGGTGAATGGATCTGCAGTGTTTTCTTCTGAAGCAACCCTCCGAACCTCGATCTCCTTGCGATCCACGATCTCCCTGATCAGGTGATACCGCCTCAAGATGTTTCTGGATCTCTGATGGGACCTGGGTTCCTTCGCTAAAGCTATAGCCCCGTTGTTGTCGCAATACAGAGGTATTGGATCAACAATGGACGGAACCACCTGAAGTTCTTTCAAGAACTTCCTCATCCAGACGGCTTCTTTTGCGGCATCAGATGCAGCGATGTATTCTGCTTTCATCGTCGAGTCTGTAACGGTTTCCTGTTTGGAACTCTTCCAACACACCGCCCATCCATTGAGGGTAAAGACAAAACCCAATATGGACTTGGAATCATCCTTGTCACTCTGGAAGCTGGAGTCAGCAAAGGCCTCGATCTGGAGGTCTTTTCCGCCATACACCAAGAACATCTCCTTAGTCCTTCTCAGGTACTTGAGAATGTTCTTTACCGCTATCCAGTGTTTCTCCCCAGGGTTTGACCGATACCGGCTTACCACACTCAGTGCATAAGCTACATCCGGTCTGGTACACAACATCGCATACATTATAGAGCTTACCGCAGAAGCGTAGGGTATAATAGACATGCGATCCCTCTCCAAATCAGTCTAGGGGGACATCTCTTTAGAGAGGGTGATCCCGTGACAAGCCGGTAGGTTACCGCGCTTGGAATCTTCCATACTGAATCTTTTCAGTATGGTGTCGATGTACCTGGACTGAGAAAGTCCTAATATCCTCTTGGATCTATCACGATGGATCCGGATCCCCAGGATGTATGAGGCATCACCCAGGTCTTTCATGGAGAACCTGTGTGACAAGAACCCCTTGACAGATTGCAGCATAGGAATGTCATTTCCTATTAAGAGAATGTCATCCACGTATAAAACGAGGAATACTACAGTTCTCGCTACAAATCTACTATAGATGCATGGTTCATCTGGATTTTTGATAAAGCCAAATTCCTTGACCGTCTCATCAAAGCAGATGTTCCAACTCCGCGATGCCTGCTTTAGTCCATAGATGGACTTAAGCAACTTGCACACCTTTCCGCTGCTCCCACTCTGAATGAAACCCTCTGGCTGGTCCATATAGACACACTCCTCTAAATTTCCATTTAGAAAAGCGGTTTTTACGTCCATTTGCCAAATCTCATAATCGTGGAAGGCAGCAATGGCAAGAAGGATCCGAATGGATTTCAGCATAGCCACTGGAGAAAAGGCTTCGTCATAGTCCAAACCAGGTCTTTGATGGAAACCCTTTGGTACAAGTCTAGCTTTATAGGTCTCAACCTGTCCATCTATACCAATCTTCCTTTTGAAGATGCACTTGCATCCTACGGGTTTTACCCCGTTTGGAGCAATGTCCAACGTCCATACTTTTTTGGTGTACATGGACTCCATTTCGGTCCGCATTGCATCCAGCCATTTTACCGAGTCAACGCTCTGAACGGCCTACTGGAAGCTAGTAGGCTCATCATAATCTATGATGCAATCCTCTCTATCCCCGTCTATGAGAAAACCGTAGTATCTCTCGGGCGGATGAGACTGCCTACTACTCCTGCGGAGCGGCGTAGGAATGTCCTGTTCTTTTGACCCTTCTGGTTTCACTAAGCTTTCAGTAATGGTTCGTGGTTCTGGAATTTCTTCCAGTTCTACTGTGCTCCCACTTATCTGGGTTTCCAAAAACTCAGTTTCCAAGAAGTAAGCATGACGAGAAACAAGGACTTTTTGTTCCTCTTCGCAGTAGAAGAAATATCCCTTGGAGTTCTTTGGATATCCCACGAACTTACACTGTACTGAGCGTGCCTCGAGCTTGTCCGCATGCTGCTTTTTAACAAAAGCTGGACATCCCCATGTCTTAATGTGCTTAAGATAGGGTCTCTTCCCACACCACATCTCATATGGTGTAGTAGGCACAGTCTTAGTAGGAACTCGGTTCAAGAGGTACGCAGCTGATTCTAGCGCATACCCCCAGAATGATCGCGGTAACTCAGCGTTACTCATCATGGACCGTACTATATCCAATAGGGTTCGGTTCCGTCTCTCCGATACACCGTTATGTTGCGGAGTGTATGGAGGAGTAAGCTGAGAGAGAATTCCGTTCTCTTTTAAATAATTCAGGAACTCGGCACTTAAGTATTCTCCACCTCGATCCGATCTTAGAATGTTGATACTTTTGCCGGTTTTTTTTTCTACTTCATTCTTATATTCCTGGAACTTTTCAAAAGCTTCGGACTTATGTTTCATTAAGAAGACATAACCGTACCTTGAAAAATCATCCGTAAAAGTAATGAAGTAAGAACAACCGCTTCGCGCATGTGTAGACATTGGACCGCACACGTCGCTGTGTACGAGTCCCAAGAGCTCGCTCGCTCTTACTCCGTGTCCAGTGAACGGAGTCTTTGTCATCTTTCCTTTGAGACAGGATTGACAAGTGGCATACGATTGATATTCGAACGGATCCAAATACCCTTCTGTATGTAACTTAGTCAACCTTCTCTCATTGATGTGACCCAGTCTACAATGCCATAAGAAAGCCTGATTGATTTCCGGAGACTTTCTTTTGTGTGTATTCTGGACATTAAAAATCTGTGGTTGGTTTAATACGTATATACCATTGCTCAATGTACCTGACCCAATCAGAACTTGATTAAGGTGAATGTTTACAACATTACTTACAAACGCAAATTCATAACCTTCTTTAGAAACCAAAGATACAGAAATGATATTACAAGTTGCGTTGGGTACAAAAAAGCAATTATGCAAAACCAAAACATGCCCATCTGACATTCCCAGGTGATAGTCCCCCACGGCTTTAGCATCCATGCTAGCTCCGTTTGCAACTCTGAGGGTCATGTCACCTGCCTTCAAAACCTTACGGTTTCTCAACGCCTGCAAAGAATTACACATATGAGATCCTGATCCGGTATCCAATACCCAGGAAGTAGAGTTTATTGAAAGACGGTTTTCAATAACATACACACCTGAAGCTGAAGCCGCAACCTGCTTCAATTCTTGTGTCCTGGCTTTCCAAGCCCTGCAATCATTCTTCCAGTGTCCTTTCTTATGATAATAGAAGCATTCTTCTTTATCCACAAGCTTCCCCGCTATCATTGTTGCCTTTGCCTTTCCCTTCGTATCCACTTTACTAACACCGCCCCTTGGTTTGGCGGGGGCTTTCCTCTTCTTCCCCTTGGCTTTCGCCTTGGACCTAGAAGAAGAAGATCCTCCTACAAACAAAGTGGATGTTTCCCTACTTTTCTGTAGGGTGCCCTCTGCGCTCCTCAGCATGTTGAGGAGTTCTGAAAGTTCAACCTCTTTTTCTTGTAAGTTGAAGTTCAGTATAAACTGGGCGTAAGTGGAAGGAAGGGACTGAAGAATCAAGTCCGTATAGAGCTCATTCTCCAACGTGGTCCCAAGTTCAGCGAGCTCCTCAATGTAGCCAATCATCTTAAGCACGTGTTCCGCTACCGATGATCCGACGGCCAATCTTTCCGAAAACAACTTCTTCGACACTTTGTATCTTGCGATACGAGACTGCTCTCCATACAGTTCTTTTGTATGGAGAAATATGGACTCGAGGTCCATATTCTCATGCCTCCTCTGATGTTCGTTGTCCATAGAGGCAAGCACAAGGCATTTGGCCTTCGCGCTATCTATCTCCCAAGTCTTACGGATTTCCTTATCCGCGACGCTGGAGGTGGGACCTGGGACGGGGGGAGCTTTGGTGGTAAGAAGATACCCCAGCTTGTCGTAAGTGATTGCCATTTTGACATTCCTGAGCCAATCTTTGTAGTTTGGCCCTGTCAGTATGTTTTTATCTAGGAGTAACTTAAGTCCAGTCATGTCGATTGGTCGCTGCAATTAGGAGAGAGAGAAGAAACACTTTAGCACGATGCTCTTGCAAGTTTAGAGTGGTTTTTAATTTGTCTAAACAGGATGGCTCCCACTTTCTCTCGAATCCTTCCTCAAACCATAAAGGAAGAATTAGTCGGGATCAATCCCACCGCACAATACTTGCTTAACCGTTCAGCCAGGCCAGTGTCGGTACTTCGAGGGAGGTTTTCCAACCCTTTCGCGAAGTTCCTTAAATAAAGAACCTCTTTTCCCTGGGGGCGTAACCCCGCTAACACCTTTCTGTTAGTTATATGTATGCCCTAGAGGCCATTACTATACATACGATGTATATTGTAATGGATGCTTGGACATATAAGGAGGACTTTCTTGCTCGACATGATAGTACGCTATCTGGTTGTACTTTATCTTAACATGTACTCTGATTGTCTCTATGTTACATGTTGATAAAGCCCTTATGATATGTACTCGACTACTGGGACTATGATGAGATCATACTAGTGGGGCCACGGTAGTCGACGAGTACATCCTATAATTGTTCCTAGTCGAGGGTGTATCGAGACAGGGCATCGATACACCAGAGTAGACTAGCGTATACGCATCTTGACCCATATGATGGGCGATGGATGATCCCATATCCATCGGTGTTTGACATCAAGGATGGTGTACGGGTGCTCAGTAGAGACTGGGTACACTGGACGGACTCGCCGAGAACTCCCAGATGGTATTATACCATACGTCAGTTGGCAGTTCTCCGGTGACACTGGTACAGAGTAGTCTGTCGACCCGAGATCGTCATAGAGTGTTGTGTGATTCCCACTGTGCTTTGATTTCCATCATACCACGTCCAAGAGGGCGTGCAAAAAGGTGGCTTTTGGGTACAGTCCCGAATCACATGGAGGCAATGAGTGATAGGAGGGGATTCGTCTCTCCCGGTATAGGGAGTTGATGTTGTGCTGTGTTTGATTGGCTATAACCGGAAATCCCTGGCCAGGGTTGCTGAGATTTACTTGTAAGTGTTATCAGTAGTTTCTCGAACTGTTATAGACCTCATATCGACACGACTTATCGAGCTACTGGGGTCTGACGTTTACCACCCCTAGGCGAGATATGCAACATATCAGACGACGAGACCGGACTGTACGAGAGTGTTACTGATTGGATTCACAGGAGAAGTTACAGGCTTGCTTGTTGATCTTCTGAGCGCTCAATACCTGGGTAGCTGTTACGTTTAGCTGACCGCTTGCAGCTTGTGGGTGTTTGATATGATCATCACCTACTGCCGGCGTATTGACGATTCTTTAGAGTCCTACACAGAGGTTTCTTGGCTCAGGCAAAACGGAGTAGGAGCACATATGTGATATGTGCGGGACCGAGGATAATGCGGTATGTGATATCGTATTGTATTCTCGCGATATTTGATATCAGCCGGGTCATCGGATCAAGTGTTGATTCGATGAATCGGTACGGATAATTATTAGTCGGTTATATGCGATATAGCCGGATTTTCGGATCAAGTGTTGATTCGATAATTTAATGTATAATAATATATTTGATATATTAAATTACATTAACTAATATTAGCTCACTAAAAGATTCTTTTTCTCACTCGGGTAATACATTGATATATATGCGATATATGTTAAATGTATTATTTTATTTTGTTACGATAAATATTATATATGTGATATATAATATTGTAACATGATATGATAACTAATGCAAGATGTTTTGTGGAGTTTAAACATGATTAGGGTTTGGATTAGGGTTAAGTCTTCTAGTTGATTCTAGAAGCTTTTCATTTTGTTTTGTGAAAGATATTTGTGTGTGACTCATGCTTTAACCCAACCCAAACCCTAACCCTAGTTAATTCTCTACAAGAGTTTGCTTGACCATGGTTGCATTATTAATCATATTAATTCTTTCTATTCATCACAAAAGAATATCTATGATATTATTCATGATCTTCTTCCTTCTTCTTCTTTGCTTGAAATGCTTTCTTGTTTGATTTTTGTGATGAATAAATGTGAGAAAAAGATAAATAAAGAGAGCAAAAATCCTACTTCATCATCCTCATCTTCCCTTGCCATTTAGATGAGGGTGTTCACATCATTTCATGAGTGTTAGCTTGTGTTAACGAAACTTCAAGGTAGATCATCTTAGTATCGAAGATCGGAAGCAAAGGTTGCGTCTTTCTCTTCGTGGAACCTCTCGAGAGTCCGGAACCCGATGATCGCAGCGAAGGGACCACAACACGGAGCATATGAAGTGAAGGACCGGATCTATAAAGGTTGTAATCCCTCTCACTTAGTGTTAAAGTGTTTAGCATGTTAGTTTTCGCCTAATCTCTAGTTTAAAGATCTTGTATCGGGTTGTTCGGCACGGCAAAAATTTTAATCGGGCATGGTTGATGCCTCGTAGACCCTTGTGCACGTGCATAGCAACCCTACACTTTCTAGACACCTACTAGGTTTATAGCATTGATCGTTTAGTGAGAAATTTCCCGAGGAGTAGCATATACTCACAGTAGGATCGGGATCCAAATATCATCGCGTGACGAAACTGAAGGAATCCTACCAGAATCACCACACTCCAAATGGTATGCAAATCTAGCATGGTTGATGCCTCGTAGACCCTTGTGCACGTTCTAAATCAAACTACAGAACACACACAAGAGGAAGAGTTCAGAAATGAACGAATCCTTCTTGAGGCATTGTAGACTAGGTCATATCATTGTGACCCGACTGGATGAAGTTACATTTAGATGTATATTTAAATTAGTTTGAATTTACAACTTGTGAAACTTGCCAGTCATGTCACAAAGATAAGATGACCATAGCTCTGTTTATTGGAAACAGAGAAAGAGCTAGTGAACTCTTGGGATTGATACATGCTGATGTATGAAAGTCTCCTGTCTACACATGCCATGACCGGCTCTTTGTACTTCATTACATTCTCTGATGATCTCTCAAGATTCAGACATATGTTACAGTTGAAACACAAGTCCGAACCTTTTGAGATATTCACAGAATATAAGTTAGAAGTAGAGAACCAACAACGGGTATAAGTATTATGTCCTTTGATGAGATCAAGGAGGAGAATACTTGAGTACGGAATTCCTGGACTATTCTAAAGGAGAATGAGATTCTCTCTCAGCATTACTCCTCCGTATACACCATAGCACGTTGGTATATCGGGGCGGAGCAATAACACCCTATGTGATATGGTGTGCTCTATGATGAGTAATACTGAGTTTCCTATTTCTTTTTGGGAGTAATGCACTTGAGAAGCTGCATACCTATTGAATGTGGATTCAATAGTTTCCAACGAACCTCAGCCTCTCCGCCGATCTAGTAGGGTTCCTCACCCACCTGAGAGATACTTCGGTTTCTCTATGACAGTGGGAGTGAGGATTGCATCATGGGATGATGACCCAACTAGTTTCGAGCTGGCCATTAGGAGTGGGACTCTATAAGAATGGCTGGATGCTTAGCGATCTGAGATGGAATCCTTATACACCAACAAAGTATGGACTTTGGTTGCTTTATCTGAAGGGTTAAATCCCCATCAGGAGCGAGTATATCTTGAGAAGATTACTTGGTGTACATGGAAAGGTTGAGACTTTCAAAGCTATGCTTAAGTCCATCCAGATCCTACTTGCCACGGCTACATACCATGACTACGATATCTGGTGGTTGGGTGTCATGACAGCTTTTCTAAATGATGTTTTAGAAAAGAGCGTCTATAAGTACACAGCCAGAGGGCTTCGTAGATAGTGGGAGCAGCGGAAACGTGTGCAAGATGTTTTATATGATAAAACAGGCATCGCGGAGTTGGAACGTCTGTTTTGATGTGGTAGTCAAAGAGTTTGACTTCATCAAAATGGTAGATGAACCTTGTATATACAAAAAGGTAGTAGAGAGTATGGTGGTGATCCTCGTAGAGTACGTGGATGACATACTCTTGATAGGGAAGGAGTTTCCTATGCTACGCACGGTCAATCTCCGCTTATCACAAGGATTCTCCATATAGGATCAAGGTGATACCTCCTAAATCCTGGGTTTTGGATCTATGAGATAGATCTAATTGGATGATAGGATACTCACTAGTTGTAGTGAGATGGTATCAATCGATCCTGAGAAGAATCACTGGAAAGGTTCCAGGGTGATAAGAACGACTGAATGTCAGTCGCAGGCATTGTCTATACCCTCAGTGGAGGGACGGTATGTTGGAAGAGTTCCAAGCTAGATACCGTGACATACTAGACGATTAAAGGCAAGATACATCGTTACCAAGGATGCTACCAAAGAGGCAGTCGGGATATATAAGTTCATAAGATGAACTTCATTCCTACCATTGTGTGACAATGGAGTTGTGGCTTTTGCCAAGGAACCCCCCGTCCCATCAGAAATCCAGATATAATTCTTAGGCAGTATCACCTGATCATGGAGATGATTGATCTCCAGGGAGATCGAGGTTAGGAGAGTAGACACAGAGGATAACAGCGCGGATCTACTCACAAAGGCCTTTTTCCCAGTAGAGACTTTTATGGGATGGTTGAGTATGAGATACTTCAACCGCAGCTAATTGTTGGGTATGTGATACCACAACAGATGGCCCTAGTGCAAGTGGGAGATTGTTAGTTATATGTATGCCCTAGAGGCCATTACTGTACATACGATGTATATTGTAATGGATGCTTGGACATATATAGGGAGGACTTTCTTGCTCGACATGATAGTACGCTATCTGGTTGTACTTTATCTTAACATGTACTCTGATTGTCTCTATGTTACATGTTGATAAAGCCTTAGGATATGTACTCGACTACTGGGACTATGATGAGATCATACTAGTGGGGCCACGGTAGTCGACGAGTACATCCTATAACTGTTCCTTGTCGAGGGTGTATCGAGACAGGGCATCGATACACCAGAGTAGACTAGCGTATACGCATCTTGACCCATATGATGGGCGATGGATGATCCCATATCCATCGGTGTTTGACATCAAGGATGGTGTACGGGTGCTCAGTAGAGACTGGGTACACTGGACGGACTCGCCGAGAACTCCTAGATGGTATTATACCATACGTCAGATGGCAGTTCTCCGGTGACACTGGTACAGAGTAGTCTGTCGACCCGAGATCGTCATAGAGTCTTGTGTGATTCCCACTGTGCTTTGATTTCCATCATACCACGTCCAAGAGGGCGTGCAAAAAGGTGGCTTTTGGGTACAGTCCCGAATCACATGGTGGCAATGAGCGATAGGAGGGGATTCGTCTCTCCCGGTATAGGGAGTTGATGTTGTGCTGTGTTTGATTGGCTATAACCGGAAATCCCTGGCCAGGGTTGCTGAGATTTACTGGTAAGTGTTATCAGTAGTTTCTCGAACTGTTATAGACCTCATATCGACACGACTTATCGAGCTACTGGGGTCTGACGTTTACCACCCCTAGGCGAGATATACAACATATCAGACGACGAGACCGGACTGTACGGGAGTGTTACTGATTGGATTCACAGGAGAAGTTACAGGCTTGCTTGTTGATCTTCTGAGCGCTCAATACCTGGGTAGCTGTTACGTTTAGCTGACCGCTTGCAGCTTGTGGGTGTTTGATATGATCATCACCTACTGCCGGCGTATTGACGATTCTTTAGAGTCCTACACAGAGGTTTCTTGGCTCAGGCAAAACGGAGTAGGAGCACATATGTGATATGTGCGGGACCGAGGATAATGCGGTATGTGATATCGTATTGTATTCTCGCGATATTTGATATCAGCCGGGTCATCGGATCAAGTGTTAATTCGATGAATCGGTACGGATAAATATTAGTCGGTTATATGCGATATAGCCGGATTGTCGGATCAAGTGTTGATTCGATAATTTAATGTATAATAATATATATGATATATTAAATTACATTAACTAATATTAGCTCACTAAAAGATTCTTTTTCTCACTCGGGTAATACATTGATATATATGCGATATATGTTAAATGTATTATTTTATTTTGTTACGATAAATATTATATATGTGATATATAATATTGTAACATGATATGATAACTAATGCAACATGTTTTGTGGAGTTTAAACATGATTAGGGTTTGGATTAGGGTTAAGTCTTCTAGTTGATTCTAGAAGCTTTTCATTTTGTTTTGTGAAAGATATTTGTGTGTGACTCATGCTTTAACCCAACCCAAACCCTAACCCTAGTTAATTCTCTACAAGAGTTTGCTTGACCATGGTTGCATTATTAATCATATTAATTCTTTCTATTCATCACAAAAGAATATCTATGATATTATTCATGATCTTCTTCCTTCTTCTTCTTTGCTTGAAATGCTTTCTTGCTTTGATTTTTGTGATGAATAAATATGAGAAAAAGATAAATAAAGAGAGCAAAATTCCTACTTCATCATCCTCATCTTCCCTTGCCATTTAGATGAGGGTGTTCACATCATTTCATGAGTGTTAGCTTGTGTTAACGAAACTTCAAGGTAGATCATCTTAGTATCGAAGATCGGAAGCAAAGGTTGCATCTTTCTCTTCGTGGAACCTCTCGAGAGTCCGGAACCCGATGATCGCAGCGAAGGGACCACAACACGGAGCATATGAAGTGAAGGACCGGATCTACAAAGGTTGTAATCCCTCTCACTTAGTGTTAAAGTGTTTAGCATGTTAGTTTTCGCCTAATCTCTAGTTTAAAGATCTTGTATCGGGTTGTTCGGCACGGCTAAAATTTTAATCGGGCATGGTTGATGCCTCGTAGACCCTTGTGCGCGTGCATAGCAACCCTACACTTTCTAGACACCTACTAGGTTTATAGCATTGATCGTTTAGTGAGAAATTTCCCGAGGAGTAGCATATACTCACAGTAGGATCGGGATCCAAATATCATCGCGTGACAAAACTGAAGGAATCCTACCAGAATCACCACACTCCAAATGGTATGCAAATCTAGCAAGTTTCAGTACTTATGAAACTCCCGATGTAGATTTTTGCCCCATGCTCTTATGACCTTGACTTTGGCCAACAAATCATAAGTCACATGTCAAGTTCTACCCGTCGTTCTCCAGGTTAATTTGAATCCACCCGTACCTATCCTTGACTTTGGCCAACAAGGTAGTATGACTGTTCCAAACCAACGCATCTATTTATGCTGCACATGAATACCTAATAGCTACCAATCACTATGCCTTGACTTTGGCCAACAAACACAGCTTGAATACTATTGACTATTCATGTGAAACGACGGAGGGCTACGAATGGCTTTGGCGAAACCGTGAACGTAGAGAACTTGATATAATCGATGGAACGAGATAGCTTTTAGAAGGAGTGGCTCAATCTCCGCATTTAAAAGTTAGTTTTGAAAAGAACCGAGTGATTTTTCGAAAGTGTTCCAACGATTTTAACTTGGTTTATTATCTTGCATTAGTTCTTTTAATGCGTGATATTCTTGCATTAGTTCTTTTAATGCGTCCCATCATTTAATCCTACCATTGCAGAAAACAACCAAAATATGACGTACGCTTATGCCATTCGCATTCGCCACGGGGTCCCGTCATTACCCGTTAGGTTACTTAACTAACGACAGAGCGGGGGCTGGGCTAGCGCGGCTGTAAAACATAAGCAACGCCTAAATAGTTATAAATATATAGCAATGATAGACATTACAGATCACAGATGAATACATTGGATATACTAGGAATCCGCAATCCGTTCGAGCCTGCAACGAAAAGCGGATTACACGGTCGCGGTGAAGAGCCAAAACCCCACCCAAGACCCCTACGGGTGCGGCAAACTATCCGCCAAGTACCCGGTAGTTTGTGCACCCCTCCATGAGTCTATCCTAGGAGAAAAAACAGTAAAAAGAATTATACAATGACGGCTACAACCCCGACCCGGTTGTGCGGCCATACAAATAATAATATTACATCATTTTACATTTTACAATGAATGAAAGAAAAACAACACTCATCTCACATCCATCCCGGCTATTCACCCGCGACAATCCAATCCATTCATATACACAAACCATCATCAAACACAGATCACAGATATTTATAACCCCGACTAATCGACATATAGCGATTAGCCGACGTTCAATACAAGAAAACATCACAGATATAACCTTCATAGTCAAAGTGTAGTGAAGTTCGGAAAAAATAAGGAATTATAGGCCCCCAAAAATAAATTTCTATTCTGGAAAAGCTGGGCACAAATAATATATCTCAAAAATCCTAAAACCAAGCCAGAGATACACTGCAGCAAAATCGAGGCAGAGAGGAGACAAGACGACCACGGTTGCGCGGCAATAGCTTGCTATTGCCGCGGTGTTAGTTGTATGTATGCCCTAGAGACCAGTATTGTACAGATGATGTATATTATATTGGATGCTTGGACATATATAGAGATGACTTTCTTGCTCGATATGATAGTATGCTATCTGGTTACTCTTTATCTTAACATGTACACTAGTCTCTTTATACTGTCTTATAGTTACATGTTGGTAAAGCCCTTAGGATATGTACTTGACTACCTGGACTATGATGCAGATCATACTAGTGGGGACATGGTAGTCCATAAGTACATCCTTCAAGGTCCCTAGTCATGGGTGTATCGAGACGGGGCATCGATATACCAGTGTAGACTAGCGTATACGCTTCTCGACCCATGTGATGGGCGATGGATGATCCCATATCCATTGGTGTTTGACATCAGAGATGGTATACGGGTGCTCAGTGGAGACTGGGTACACTGGACGGACTCGCCGAGAACTCCCAGATGGTATTATACCTCACGTCAGATGGCAGTTCTCAGGTGACACTTGTACAGGTTAGTCTGTAGACCCGAGATCATCATAGAGTCTTGTATGATTCCCACTGTGCTTTGATCTCCACCTTACCACGTCCATGAGGGCATGCAAAACGGTGGTCTTTGGGCACAGTCCCGAGTCATATGGAGGCAATGAGCGATAGGAGGGGTTTCGTCTCTCCCGGTATTGGGGGTTGATGTTGCGTTGTGCTCGATTGGCCGTAACAGGGAAGTCCTTGGCCAGGGCTGATCAGAGATTTGCTGGTAAATGTTACCAGTAGTTTCTCGACCCGTTACGAGCCTCACATCGGCACGACTTATCGGGTTATTGGGGTCTGACGTTTACCATCCCTAAACTTGATATGCGACATATCAGACGAAGAGACCGGACTGTACGGTAAGTGTTACTGATCGGATTCGCAGGAGTGTGAGCGGGCTAGCTCGTCGATCTTCTGATCGCTCAATACCCGGGTGGCCGTTACGTTTAGCAGACCGCTTGCGGCTTGTGGGTGCTTGATATGATCATCATCTGCTACCGGCGTATTGACGAGTCTTTAGAGTCCTACACAGAGGTTTCCTGGTTCAAGCGAAACGAAATAGGAGCGCATATGAGATATGTGCGGGACCGAGAATGATGCGTGTATGTGATACCGTATTTGATTCTCGCGATAAATGTTTCGATTGGTTGTATGCGATATAACCTAGTTATCGAATCGAAGATCGATTCGATAAGCCGATACATTGAATACTAGTCGATCGTGTGTGACATGACCGGATCATTGAATCAAGTGTTGATTTAATGATTTAATGTATAATTATATGTTTGATATATTACTTTGCATTAACTAGTATTGGTTCACTTTAAACGGATTTTTCTCACTTGATGTGCACATTATATATGTGATATGTTTTGTGTACACTTGTATGCATCATGTTTGATGATGCATGTTGTTTTGGCTATGTGTAAAAGAATTGAACCATGGTTATGAGAGTGGTTAGGGTTTATGATTTATTCACTTATTATTTTATCCTTTCATTATTTATTAATTGGTTTTTATGAAAATAAAATGGTTTCATTTATCATGAAGAATGGTGAAGCTTCATGAAGCATTTTCTAATGATGCTATTTTGTCTTCATACTTAAACCTAACCACTCCCACTAACCATGGTCAATTCTCTATACTTGACCATGGTTAGGATATGATAAATATCATTTTCATTTCTATTTTGATTAAGACTTTTATCATATTCTATCATCTTCTTCATCTTCTTCTTCAAAAGAAAAGCTTGCTACTTTAATGGCAACTTGAGATCTAGTGAGAGAAATCAAAATCTAAAATGAACCCACCTCCTATTTCTTCATCCTCTACCTCTTGCCAAGTGGTTTTGGGTGTTTTCTTCACAAGTTTCACTACTTAGTGAAGTCGAAGCTTGAACTAGTGCAACCTCGACGTAGATCGTCTTTGACACGAAGCCGACGACCTATTCCGCTCGCTTTCCCGATGAAACCGATGAACGAGTCTAAGATTGGAGAAGGACAGCGAAAGGATCACTACGTGGAGCTAAGGAAGTGGATATCCGGATCTACAAAGGTTGTAGCTTCTCACTTCTAGTTAAGTTGTTAACTAGTTTATCATTTCGCCTAAACATCTAGTCTAAGATCCGTAGTCTAGGGTTTCTCGGCACCATTTTTTTTTAAATTGGCATGTTCGATGCCTTGTGAGACCTCACTAGAGTGCCTAGGAACCCTACAGTGGTATCAGAGCTACTAGGTATTGGATGTCGACCTATGGGGGGTTCTCACTGTGTGACAGTGTGGCGAAGAATAGGCTCTTACCCCCAGGGTGTCCCGAGACCGGAAGGTGTTCCGGCGGGTTATAGTCCTCGCGAGGGGGCATGCGTAAAAAGTAGCGGCTGAGGGACCCGTTGGTGCCACGGTGACCCCATTGGATGGGGTGGCTGCCTGACCAACATTGGTATCAGAGCTACTAGGCATTAGATGTCGACCTATGGGGGGTTCTCACTATGTGACAGTGTGGCGAAGCATAGGCTCTTACCCCCAGGGTGTCCCAAGACCGGAAGGTGTTCTGGCGGGTTGTAGTCCTCGCGAGGGGGCATGCGTAAAAAGTAGCTGCTGAGGGACCCGTAGGTGCCATGGTGACCCCATTGGATGGGGTGGCTGCCTGCCCTACAGTGGTATTAGAGCCTAGCTAGAGCCTTAGGCGAAGTCCCGACGGAGTTAGAAGTCCGATCGACCCAAAACCCCGACTTGAAAAATGCTCTCTGGACAATTCTGTAAATTGTGGATTTTTTGGAATTAAAAATATGCAGAGAAATGTGCAGGAAATTCTAAGAAAAACTGGAGAAAACGACAACCTAACTCAACAGTACGACCGCGGAACCGCGGCGTTGACCCCCTTTTTGCGGCGGTTCCGCGGCCGTCTGTGATGATCAGGATTTGTGTTTTCTTCAGTTGTTTCTGTTGGTGTTTCTTGTGTGTTCTGGATGTTTTTAATATTTATTCCAGAGTTGTATTTTCTGAGTTGTATTGGGGACTCGGTGTATTCGATCGGACCGTCTAATTTTTGTCAGTGTTGCTTTCCGGGTAAATTTAAGAATATGTTAAAAAGTTCGACCGGATATAAATACCCAATTTTTCCCCTATCGGGAAATTTCCAAGTGTTGGATTTTTCCGTAGTTTAACGACGTTCTAAGTAGTGCAAGTAACGCGATGGACCCTCTAGAAGAAAACAAACCTTAACTCGATTATGTGACCGTCTTGAACTACCCTTTGAACCTTCGGGTTTGGAGCAGTACGGCGTGCCACATGTGAGGCGTTGGCTTGACCCTTCTACGGCTGAACCGTCGGTACTGAGGCACAAACTGAATGTTGTTAGACTTATTTCATATGTTGAGCTGTATCGGGAAAACTTGGGTATTCGACTGTTCGATCGGAAAGTTTAACATTTTCTGTTTATCTGGAATGTGATACAATAATTGAAATTCACAAACAGTTATGAGATAACTGGATGAAGGTTATAAATCTAGCAGTTTAGTCCCATATGATATTGAAAAGAGTTTTCGATAATGAGACTAAAATGCGGGGTTTGTAACTGTTGGGCATGTGATGTCTAAAGAGGTTGCGGATTCCAACTGTTGTAGTTTTACACTTTCTTTTCTGTGACCGTAAGTGTAGTATGTTCATATCGCCGGTTTCGTTGCTATACGTCAACGACAATTGGGGTATGCATACTTACTTACGTTGATGACATGTGATGTTATGTGTTGCTGGATATGTTATATTGGATTGTCGTGTTTGAATAGCCGGGGTTTTTTATGTGAGATGAGTGTTTTTCATTTTCATTCATGTAAAAACTTGTATGTAATATTCTTTTATTTGGGGCACTTCCAGGTAGCGGAAGTTGTCACCCTTTGTATATTATTTACTTTTCTGCATTAGGATAGACCCAAGGAGGGGAGCACAAGTAACCGGGTTCTGGGGTCCAGTGGGAGACCAACTCGAGGAGTCGAGTCCGGGTCTCCTAACCCTAGAATTGGCAGGGTTGCTTGCCGCTCTCGTAGGGGTCTAGGGGTGTGGGATTGGCAATTCATCACGACCGTGGAATCCGTGTTTTATACTGGCTCGTATTGAAAACACGGACGTCCTAGTATATCCAATATTTCATATGTTTATTCTACTGCGATATCTGTGATGTGATTCTGTGATGGATATAGTATATAGTATATATGATATATTATATAGACGTTACTTATGTTTTACACCCGCGCTAGCCCTGCCCTGCTCTGTCGTTAGTTACCTAACCTAACGGTGCACGAGGGGACATCGAGGCGAATGCGGATGGCATAAGTGTACGTCATATCTATCTGTGATGTTTAGGTATTTAAATGATGGGACTTCTTTAATGTGATCAATGAAAGATAAGAAACCTAAGATGTTGTGGAATCGAATTTCAAAATAAAAACAGGTAGCTACAGTTTTTGCTTTGCACAGCGATATATATGATATATCCCGCACCTTATTCGATGAGGAAAGGACCGAGATCCCTTCACCGGGGGTGACTCCTTTAGCAATAACTGGCAGATGCTACACACTCGGTTTGCTTTTGACTGCTTTTGGGTTTTTGCTTTGCACAGCGATATATATGATATATCCCGCACCTCATTCGACGAGGAAAGGGCCGACGATCCCTTCACCGGGAGTGACCCCTTTAGCAAAACTAGAAAAGCCTCAAAATCACTCCATTTCAAAAACTTCATTCGATTCTACAACGATATCAAGTTCATTACGCTCATGGTTTTTTATGAAAGAACCCGCGTAGCCCTCCGTCATTTCAGATAGATATTATTTAGTATTCGTGCTATGTTTGTTGACTTAGTCAAGGCATAGTGTATGGTAGCTAAATTATGTTTATCTGTAACAACATGAGATGTGATTGGATTAGAGCATTCGCACGGCCTTGTTGACTCAGTCAAGGGTCGTACGGGTGGGTTTAATTCAATCGGGAAATGTACGGGTTGAACTTGACTTGCGATCTATGGTTTGTTGACTTAGTCAAGGTCATAGATCGCTAGGGGCAAAAGCATTATCGGGAATTTCAAGTGTTGAAATTTGCAATGAGATTGCATACCTTCTATGAGATAGTTGGATCCCGATACCCACTGCGAGTAAGAGTTACTCCTGGGAGAGTTTTACACATTACAATTAGCCGATCAAGTAGGTGTCTAGAAAGGTGTTAACGAGGTTACGCCTCTGGGAAAACGAGGTTTACATTAATTAGGTTCGTGCGAAAGCACGGAAGACCTCCCTCAAAGTACCGACACTGGCCTGGCTGAAAGATTGACGAACCTGTAGTGTGTAATTAATCCCGGCTAGTCTTTCCTTTTAGGGTTTGAATGAAGATTTGATAAAAAGCACTGGGAGCCATCCTGATTAGATAAGATAATAACCAATCTGATCTTGCACGAGCTTACGCTAAAGTGTTTTCTTCTCTCTCTCTCCAGGTAGCGACCATTTCATGCCCTAATGAAGATAATAATATGGATGTATTGACCGAACCCGCATGTTATACTGTGCAGGGGAACGTTGGACCCGTTCTATCTTATAAATGTTATGAGACTGAACAGGAAACAGGAGAATATCTGGATTCTCACACCGCCCAAACGGAGAACATGCATGTTGATGCATCATCTTCGGGTGTGTTTGTCATTGAGAACTGTTTCTCAGTTCACCCTACGTCCTGGGTATTAGATACCGGGTCAGGATCCCACATATGTAAGATGTTACATGGGCTGCGAAAAGATAGAGAACTGAGAAAAGGTGATCATTCCATTCATGTAGGGAATGGGGCAAATGTTGCAGCCAAAGCAGTTGGCATATATCACCTAGTATTACCAAATGGTGATACACTAGTCCTGAATGAGTGCTATTATATACCGAACATGATGTGCAACATTATATCAGTTTCTTCATTAAGTAAAGAAGGATATAATTTTGTAGTAAAGGACAATGTTATGTACATATTCCTGGATCAAAAGTTGATTGCATCAGGCTCGCTACATAATGGCATATTCATTCTCAATCAAAATGCAGTCTTCAATATACAAAACACACACAAAAGGAAAAGCTCAGAAATGAACGAATCCTTTTTGTGGCACTGTAGACTTGGCCATATCAATGAGACACGACTAGCTAAGTTGCATAAGAATGGATATTTGAATTCATTCGAATTATCATCTTATGACACTTGCCATTCATGTCTCAAAGGAAAAATGACCGAAACTCCGTTTACGGGACACGGAGAAAGAGTTACTGAACTCTTGGGACTGGTGCATAGTGATGTATGCGGTCCAATGTCTACACACGCTAGAAATGGTTCTTCCTACTTCATTACATTCACTGACGATCTCTCTAGATACGGGCATGTGTTCCTGTTGAAACACAAGTCTGAAGCTTTTGAGAAATTCAAAGAATATAAGCACGAGGTAGAGAACCAAACGGGCAAAAGTATTAAGGTTCTTCGATCTGATCGAGGAGGTGAATACTTAAGCAGTGAATTCCTGGATTATCTAAAAGAGAATGGGATTCTCTCTCAGCTTACTCCTCCTTATACACCACAGCACAACGGTGTATCGGAACGAAGGAATCGCACCCTATTAGATATGGTGCGTTCAATGATGAGTAATGCTGGGTTACCTATTTCCTTTTGGGGGTATGCGCTTGAGACAGCCATATACCTATTGAATCTGGTTCCGTCTAAATCTGTACCTACCACACCATATGAGATATGGAGTGGGAAGAGACCATATTTTAAACGAATTAAGATATGGGGTTGTCCGGCCTATGTCAAAAAACAAAATCCGGACAAACTCGAGGCACGATCAGTCCTTTGCAAGTTTGTGGGATATCTTAAGAATTCTCAAGGATATTTTTTCTACCAACCTGAGGAACAAAGAGTGTTTGTTGCTCAACATGCCACCTTTTTGGAAAGGGAATTTCTTGCAAAAGAAATTAATGGCAAAGAGGTAGAGCTGGAAGAGGTTCCCGCACCACAAACTGCAACTAACGATTTGGTAGAACCAGAGGATTCAGTAGTACCCGACGAACCCCAGCCTCTCCGCCGATCTAGTAGGGTTCCTCGCCAACCTGAGAGATACTATGGTTTTCTCATTGATGGTGGCAGTGAGGATTGCATCATGGAGGATGATGACCCAACTAGCTTCGAGCAAGCCATCACGAGTGGGGACTCAGTGAAATGGCTGGATGCTATGCGGTCCGAGATGGATTCCATGTACACCAACAAAGTATGGACTTTGGAAGTTGCTCCTGAAGGGGTAAAACCCATTGGGAGCAAGTGGATCTTCAAGAAGAAACTTGGTATAGATGGGAAAGTGGAGACTTTCAAAGCTAGACTTGTAGCAAAGGGTTTTCGTCAAAGACCAGGTGTGGACTATGACGAAACCTTTTCTCCAGTGGCTATGCTTAAATCCATCCGGATCATGCTTGCCATTGCTGCTTATCATGATTACGAAATCTGGCAAATGGATGTTAAGACCGCCTTTCTAAATGGTGATTTAGAAGAGTGCGTGTACATGACTCAGCCAGAGGGCTTCGTAGACAGTGGGAGCAGCGGGAAGGTGTGCAAGCTGCTTAAATCCATTTATGGATTAAAGCAAGCATCGCGGAGTTGGAACATCTGCTTTGATGTCGTTATCAAAGAGTTTGATTTCGTCAAAAATCCAGATGAACCTTGTATCTACAAGAAGGTGGCAGAGAGTAAGGTTGTCTTCCTCGTATTGTACGTGGACGACATACTCTTGATAGGAAATGATATTCCTATGCTGCAATCGTTCAAGCTCTTCTTATCATAAAGATTCTCAATGAAAGATCTTGGTGATGCCTCCTGCATATTGGGAATTAGGATCTATAGAGATAGATCCAAACGGATTTTGGGATTGTCCCAATCCAGGTACATTGACACCATACTAAAAAGGTTTAGTATGGAAGAATCCAAGCATGGGAACTTACCCACGATCTCTGGAGTCACTCTCTCCAAAGAGATGTCTCCCAAGACTGATTTGGAGAGAGCTCGCATGCAAAGGATACCCTATGCTTCGGCAGTGGGCTCTATCATGTATGCGATGCTATGTACCAGACCCGATGTAGCATACTCACTAAGTATAGTGAGCAGGTATCAAGCTGATCCTGGAGAGAGTCACTGGACAGCTGTGAAGAGCATTCTCAAGTACTTGCGAAGGACTAGAGATATGTTCTTGGTGTATGGTAACGGAGAGCTCCAAGTGGAGTCCTTTACCGATTCGAGCTTCCAGAGTGATAAGGACGACTCTAAGTCGCAGTCGGACTTTGTCTTTACCCTTTACGGAGGGGCGGTTAGCTGGAAGAGTTCCAAGCAGGAAACCGTGGCAGACTCGACGATGGAGGCTGAATACATCGCTGCCAACGATGCTGCTAAAGAGGCTGTCTGGATCAAGAAGTTCATTACTGAACTTGGTGTGGTTCCATCCATTGAGCATCCAATACCTTTGTATTGCGATAACAATGGAGCAGTGGCTTTGGCCAAGGAACCAAGGTCCCATCAGCGATCCAGGCATATTCTGAGGCGGTATCACCTGATCCGGGAGATAGTTGATCGCCGGGAGATCGAGGTCAGGAGGGTTGACACGAAGGACAACACTGCGGATTCACTCACGAAGGCCATTCCCCAGATACAGTTTGAGAGACCATTCGGGATTCTCGGTATGCGATACTACAGCAGCTGGCCCTAGTGCAAGTGGGAGATTGTTAGTTGTATGTATGCCCTAGAGGCCATTATTGTACAGATGATGTATATTATATTGGATGCTTGGACATATATAGAGATGACTTTCTTGCTCGATATGATAGTATGCTATCTGGTTACTCTTTACCTTAACATGTACACTAGTCTCTTTATACTGTCTTATAGTTACATGTTGGTAAAGCCCTTAGGATATGTACTTGACTACCTGGACTATGATGCAGATCATACTAGTGGGGACATGGTAGTCCATAAGTACATCTTTCAAGGTCCCTAGTCGTGGGTGTATCGAGACGGGGCATCGATATACCAGTGTAGACTAGCGTATACACTTCTCGACCCATGTGATGGGCGATGGATGATCGCATATCCATTGGTGTTTGACATCAGAGATGGTATACGGGTGCTCAGTGGAGACTGGGTACACTGGACGGACTCGCCGAGAACTCCCAGATGGTATTATACCTCACGTCAGATGGCAGTTCTCAGGTGACACTTGTACAGGTTAGTCTGTAGACCCGAGATCGTCATAGAGTCTTGTGTGATTCCCACTGTGCTTTGATCTCCACCTTACCACGTCCATGAGGGCATGCAAAACGGTGGTCTTTAGGCACAGTCCCGAGTCACATGGAGGCAATGAGCGATAAGAGGGGTTTCGTCTCTCCCGGTATTGGGGGTTGATGTTGCGCTGTGCTCGATTGGCCGTAACAGGGAAGTCCCTGGCCAGGGCTGATCAGAGATTTGCTGGTAAGTGTTACCAGTAGTTTCTCGACCCGTTACGAGCCTCACATCGGCACGACTTATCGGGTTATTGGGGTCTGACGTTTACCACCCCTAGACTTGATATGCGACATATCAGATGAAGAGACCGGACTGTACGGTAAGTGTTACTGATCGGATTCGCAGGAGTGTGAGCGGGCTAGCTCGTCCATCTTCTGATCGCTCAATACCCGGGTGGCCGTTACGTTTAGCAGACCGCTTGCCGCTTGTGGGTGCTTGATATGATCATCATCTCCTACCGGCGTATTGACGAGTCTTTAGAGTCCTACACAGAAGTTTCCTGGTTCAAACGAAGCGAAATAGGAGCGCATATGAGATATGTGCGGGACCGAGAATGATGCGTGTATATGATACCGTATTTGATTCTCGCGATAAATGTTTCGATTGGTTGTATGCGATATAACCTAGTTATCGAATCGAAGATCGATTCGATAAGCCGATACATTGAGTACTAGTCGATCGTGTGTGACATGACCGGATCATTGAATCAAGTGTTGATTTAATGATTTAATGTATAATTATATATTTGATATATTACTTTGCATTAACTAGTATTGGTTCACTTTAAACGGATTTTTCTCACTTGATGTGCACATTATATATGTGATATGTTTTGTGTACACTTGTATGTATCATGTTTGATGATGCATGTTGTTTTGGCTATGTGTAAAAGAATTGAACCATGGTTATGAGAGTGGTTAGGGTTTATGATTTATTCACTTATTATTTTATCCTTTCATTATTTATTAATTGGTTTTTATGAAAATAAAATGGTTTCATTTATCATGAAGAATGGTGAAGCTTCATGAAGCATTTTCTAATGATGCTATTTTGTCTTCATACTTAAACCTAACCACTCCCACTAACCATGGTCAATTCTCTACACTTGACCATGGTTAGGATATGATAAATATCATTTTCATTTCTATTTTGATTAAGACTTTTATCATATTCTATCATCTTCTTCATCTTCTTCTTCAAAAGAAAAGCTTGCTACTTTAATGGCAACTTGAGATCTAGTGAGAGAAATCCAAATTTAAAGTGAACCCACCTCCTATTTCTTTATCCTCTACCTCTTTCCAAGTGGTTTTGGGTGTTTTCTTCACAAGTTTCACTACTTGGTGAAGTCGAAGCTTGAACTAGTGCAACCTCGACGTAGATCGTCTTTGACACGAAGCCGACGACCTATTCCGCTCGCTTTCCCGATGAAACCGATGAACGAGTCTAAGATTGGAGAAGGACAGCGAAAGGATCACTACGTGGAGCTAAGGAAGTGGATATCCGGATCTACAAAGGTTGTAGCTTCTCACTTCTAGTTAAGTTGTTAACTAGTTTATCATTTCGCCTAAACATCTAGTCTAAGATCCGTAGTCTAGGGTTTCTCGGCACCATTTTTTTTTAAATTGGCATGTTCGATGCCTTGTGAGACCTCACTAGAGTGCCTAGGAACCCTACACGCGGAACCACGGTTCTTTGGTAAGATCTCTGGCTCGTTTTTGGTGGTTATCTTTAAAAAACCCTGAGATGATTTTTGGTGTATGAAAAATTTTGTTTTGACCAGAAAATTTTTTAACAGAAACTAGGGTTTTTTAAAAAACTCGGTTTTTGGATTTTTCGGTTTCGAACTTCGTTACACTTCATTACCAAGCTAGTTTAAGTTTAGTTAGGCTTTGATACCACTGTAAGTCCACGTTGCCACCCCCGGTTCTTGCGGGGAGGCGGAAACGGTATAAAAATCAAATTTTTAGCGCATGAGGCAACATGGACTAGCAAAGTCGGGATCTTTTCTAAACTAAACTAGCAAGAAAGCTAAAGAGAGTTAGCTACTCGGATAAAAGGATATACCTAACTTGAAACCTTTGTAGGGTTTGATGGTGCTTTCTTCGTCGCCTTCTTCCGTCAAAGATGGATCCACCTGAGGGTTCAACCTTCGGGCTCTTTCTCGGACTTTGAGTGAACTAGGATCTTTGGCTTGCTAAACCTCTAACCCTAGAGTGAGTAGAGAGTGGCTTTGGGATGCTTTTATCTCAAGGAGAGGGATTCTCAACACATGAGAATGATTCTCCTTTGAACTAGAGGAGGAAGAAGAAGAAGAGAGGAGAGAGAAGAGATATGATAGAATGAGCTATTCTTTTCATTTTTACAACCATAACTAGAAATGAAAAGAATTATCAAATTAATCAATAATAATAAAAATGAAAATAGTTGATGGATGGTTTGGAATGACCATTATCATTACATTCATTAAATGAATTTTGCTAGAATCAAAGAGCATCTTTGATATGTAATGATAATGGTCAAACTTTCAACCATGGTCAACAAGTCAACCTTGGTCAAAAAGTCAACAAACCCATCCATAACATAATTTCATTTAATTAATATTGTTAATTTATATATCACAAATTCATTAGGGTTTGGAAAAAGACGACTGTCAACTGTGCATGCGCACCCGTTTCGAAACCCTAATGAAAATCCTCTTCTTCCGCCTCAAACAACTGTGCATACACACCCGCATTCTTGTTCCGAGGAACATGAACACAATGAGATAAAATCAACCCCAAAACATATACCAGCATCTGACTCAAACCAGAGCCAGCCAGTAATATCCATCCGGACTCCAAACGTGCACAAGTGCGCGGATGAGAACGAACCCTGTCGCAAGACCATGCGACCTCTACTATGTTTTGCCCAATGGCGAATAGCCCTCTGTGTGGGACTCTAAAGACTCGACACTTATGCTGGCAGTGGGTTTAACCACAGACCGCAAGCGGCACTAGCTGTGCGTAACGGTCCCCAGGTAGATGCCGATAAGAAGACTGATGAGGTGAACCCCATCTGAACTCCTACTGAGTCTGAGTGTGACAGTCTCCGTACAGTCCGGTCTGTTCGTCTGATACATCGCATGGCGGGCCTAGGGGGCGGTAAACGTCAGTCCCCTAATAGCGGTACAAGTCGTGTCGGAGTGAAGCCCAAAACACCCTGAGATAACACTCGAAACCTACCAGTATATCTCGATTGCCCTGGCCAGGGACTACACGTGTAATGGCTCTCCTAGACATAGCGCGATGTCAACCCCCAATACCGGGAGAGACGAATCTTGTCTAACCGTCACTGCCTCCAAGTGCTTCGGGACTGTACCCAACTACTACCTGTTTGCACGACTCCTTTGAGCCGTGGTAGGGTAGTAATCAAAGTACAGTGGGAACACACTCGAGGCGAAGTGACAGTGTCAAGTCAGCGGACTAAGCTGTACTCATGTCACCTGGGAAACTGATAACTGACGATAGGTATAATACCAACCTGTCAGTTCCCGACGAGTCCTGTCCAGTGTACTCGTAACCCAACGTGCACCCGCATACTATCTCCAGTACGACGTACTGATGGCTGTGGGACAGACCATCTCCCATACTGGGATGAGAAGCGCATACGCTAGTCTACTCCGGAGTATCGATGCCCTGTCTTGATAGTCCTGCGACTAGGGACCTGTATAAGGATGTGCTTATAGATTACCCAGCCCCCACTAGTGTGACTGCCATCACAACGCTGGTAATCAAGCAGAGATCCTAAGGGCTCCACTAATTTGTATAGGTGATATACTAAAATAAACACAAGTAAACATTGAAGTAGAAACAAACCAAGTAGCATACTACTATATTGAGAAAGATTGTTTATACAAGGTGAATATCCCAAGCTTCCATTAAGTAATATACAAACTAGTATGATACAGTAATGGCCTCTAGGGCATATACACTAACATCGTAACCCCGTTGACACCTTTCTAGAGACCTACTTGATCGGCTAATTGTAATGTGTAAAACTCTCCCAGGAGTAACAACTACTCGCAGTGGGTATCGCGATCCAACTATCTCATAGAAGGTATGCAATCTCATTGCAAATTTCAACACTTGAAATTCCCGATAATATTTTGCCCCTAACGTGCTATAACCTTGACGAAAGCCAAAAAACCATAGCCCGCTAGTCAAGTTCAACCCGTACATTTCTTGACTGAATTAAACCCACCCGCACGACCCTTGACGAAAGCCAACAAAGTCGTATGACTACCCTAATCCAATCGCATCGTATGCAGCAGATAAGCAGCATATAACTACCGCACACTACACCTTGACGAAAGCCAACAAATGTAGCACGAATACTATATACAACTTATCTGAAATGACGGAGGGCTACGACAGGTTTTACTGAAAACCTATTGCGTAATGAACTTGATATCGTTGTAGAATCAAATGATTTTAAAATGGAGTGTTTTTGAGGCTTTTACTAGTTTCGCTAAAGAGGTCACTCCCGGTGAAGTGATCTCGGCGCTTTCCTCGTCGAATGAGGTGCTAGACATATCATATATATCACTGTGCAAAGCAAGAACTAGAAAAGCAATCAAAAGACAAAACCGAGGGGTGTAGCATCTGCCAGTCATTGCTAAAGGGGTCACTCCCGGTGAAGGGATCTCGGCCCTTTCCTTATCGAATAAGGTGCAGGATGTTCTACAAGGAACACCGCGATGCAAAGCAAGAACTGTAGCTTCCTGTTTTTGAAAATTCAATTCCACAACATCTTTTAGGTTTCTTTTTCTTTCATTAATCATATTAATGAAGTCCCATCATTTAAACACCTAAACATCACAGATAAATACGACGTACACTTATGCCATCCGCATTCTCCTCGATGTCCCCTCTGGCACCGTTAGGTTAGGTAACTAACGGCAGAGCGGGGCAGGGCTAGCGCGGGTGTAAAACATCAGTAACGTCTATATAATATATCATATATACTATATACAGTATCTATCACAGCACATTAAATGATCACATCACAGATATCGCAGCAGAAGAAACATATAAAACATTAGATATACTAGGACGTCCGTGTTTTATTTTGAGCCTCTATAAAACACGGATTCCACGGTAGCGATGAATAGCCAAACCCACACCCCTACCCCTACGAGAACGGCAAGCAACCCTGCCAATTCTAGAGTTAGGAAACCCGGACTCGACTCCTCGAGTTGGTCTCCTACTGGACCCTAGAACCCGGTTACTTGTGCTCTCCTCCTTGGGTCTATCCTAGTGCGAAAAAGTAAATAATATACAAATGGTGACATCAACCTCATCCCGAAAGTGCCCCAATAAAAGAATATTACATACATTAAATTTTACATGAATGAAAATAAAAACCCTCATCTCACATAAAAAACCCCGGCTATTCAAAATGCGACGATCCAATATAACATATCCAGCAACACATAACATCACATGTCATCAACGTAAGTAAATATGCGCATCCCAATTGTCGTTAACATATAGCAACGAAACCGGCGATATCACATATTACACTTACGGTCACAGAAAAGAAAGTGTAAAACTACAACAGTTGGAATCCGCAACCTTCTTAGACATCGCATGCCTAACAATTATAAACCCCGCATTTTAGTCTCTATATCGAAAACACTTTTCAATATGTAGTCGGGCAATTCAACAAGATTCCCAATAAGTGATCGAATGCTCGTCGCAAACTTTAGTAGACGGCCGCACCCCTGATGCCGTCGACAAAGTGCACTAAGGCGGAACACCGCTGCCGCGAGCACCCGAACGGATGCTTTTGGCGACGAGGTTCTCCTACAGTCACTAGGTCGGGGCTATGGGGCGTAGCTATCTATTAAGTTTACCAGGCGAGTATCCGCGTACGCTACGTGATTGCGACGAACTTTTGATCGCATCAAAATTCCGTGGCAACCGATCATTTGAGACTAAACTGCTATATTTATAACATCCAAATCAATTATCTCATAACTACTTGTGGATTCCAAATATTGTATCACATTCCAGATAAATAGACAATGTTAAACTTTCCGATCGAATGATCAAACACCCAAGTTTTCCCAAATATATCTCAACACTTGAGGGGATTTTAAAAACATCCATCACATGCCACAGTACCAATGGTCCAGCCATAGAAGGGTCAAGCCAACGCCTCACATGTAACACGCCGTACTGCCCCAAACCCTAAGGTTTAAAGGGCAGTTCAAGACGGTCACATAATCGAGTTAAGGTTTGTTGTCTTCTAGAGGATCCATCGCGTAACTTGCACGATCTAGACGTTCTTAAAACAAACGGAAAAATCCAACACTTGGAAATTTTCCGGGTCGGGAAAAAGTGAGTTATTGATATCCGTCCGAACTTTTTAATACTTTCTAAATATCCGGAAAACACAACGAAATTAAATATTCCGATCGAATCAACGAATACAAAATAAACCCCAAAAATACTCAACACTTGAGTCAGATAAAAATACCCATAAAAATTCAGGAAATTAAATATGAACATTACTTTGCAAAAGGACAACGGCGACGTCACCTTATGGCCGTGGAACTGCCGCACGAGCCATGCTCGTGCCGTGGTTCCGCGGTGCTTTGGGCGCCAAACGTTGTTGTTTTGCACATGTGTCCTTATAATTGCCTGCTGAAATTTTTAAGGATTTTTAATTCAAAAAAATCCAGATTTTAATAAATGTATAGAGAGGGGTTTAAAGTGTCATTTCCGGGTTCGATCGGGGTTTTAACTTCGTAAACACATCGCCTAATGCTCTAGCTAGGCTCTGATACCACTGTAGGGTTACTAGGCACTCTAAAGAGGTTCTACAAGGCATCAACCATGCCGGATTTAAATTTTAGCCGTGCCGAATAACTCTAAACAAGATCGTTAACTAGAGATTAGGCGAACATATGCAAGTAAATCACATTTACACTAAGTGAATACGAAAATACAACCTTTGTAGATCGGTCCTTCACTTCTTAAGCTCCTTGATGTAGTCCCTTCGCTGCGATCATCGGACTCCCGGACTCTCGGACAGCTCCATGAGAAAATTACAACGGTATTGTTTGAAGTCTTCAAGGCCGAAGATGATCTACGTCGAGGGAATATGGACTCAAGCTTCTACTTCACTAACCAAAGAATTAGTGAAGCAAACACCCTAAACTAAAGTGCTAGTCTAGTAGAAGATGGTGAGATAGGAAATGGGTACACTTTAGAATTTCATTTCTCACTTTGTATCTCTCTCTTTATCAAACCCTAGAATCAAAGTGAAGGAGGAAGAAAAATGAGCTCAAAATAAGAATGGATAATAATCAAGAGAGAGAATGAACTAACCATGTTGAGTGAGTATCATATACTTAACTCATGTAGAGACATAACCATGGCTAATTATAGTAGTTAGGTTAACTAATATCTTAAGTAAAACAAAACTGGTGGACAAAGTCAAATAAGAGAAAAGCTTTATGAAGCTTCATGCATTATCCACTAATTTTTGAATTACTTTAAATATAAAAACCTAATACTATAATAAGTATGGTATAAGTCTTATACACCCATGATATTTGTATCAACAACCATGATACAAATAAGAACACAAATAAATATATATATCACATATATATATTAACTTGTGCAAAAGTTAGAAAAACAAATGCTTAAGTGAACCAATGTTAGTTAATGTAAATTAGTATATCACATATACAATTATACACTAAATTATTAAATCAATACTTGACTTAATAATCTGGTTATATCATATATAACCGACTAACATACAATGTATCGATTTATCGAATCAACCCTTGAATCGATAACTTGGTTATATCGCATATAACCGATCGACACAAACTCACGAGAATAGAATACGGTATCACATACACGCATTATTCTCGGTCCCGCACATATCATATATGCGCTCCTATTTCATTTTGCCTGAGCCAGTACAACCTCTATGTAGGACTCTAAAGACTCGTCAATACGCCGGCAGTAGGTGATGATCATATCAAGCACCCACAAGCCGTCAGCGGTACTAGCTGGACATAACGACTACCCGGGTATTGAGCGATCAGAAGATCAGCAAGCAAGCCTGCTCCAACTCCTGCAAAAAGCCTGACAGTGACACTACCGTACAGTCCGGTCTCCTCGTATGATATGTCACATATCAAGTCTAGGGGTAGTAAACGTCAGACCCCAATAACCGATAAGTCATGCCGATATGAGGCTCATAACGGGTCGAGAAACTACTTGTAACACTTACCAGTAAACTCTAAACCAGTCCTGGCCAGGGACTTCCCTGTTATGGCCAATCGAGCATAGCGCAACATCAACCCCCAACACCGGGAGAGACGAAACCCCTCCTATCGCTCATTGCCTCCATGTGACTCGGGACTGTACCCAAAAACTACTGTTTTGCACGCCCTCTTGGACGTGGTAAGGTGGAAATCAAAGCACAGTGGGAATCACACAAGACTCTATGACGATCTCGGGTCTACAGACTAACCTGCACTAGTGTCACCAGAGAACCGCCATCTGACGTAAGGTATAATACCATCTGGGAGTTCTCGGCGAGTCCATCCAGTGTTCCCAGACTCCACTGAGCACCCGTATATCATCTCTGATGTCAAACACCAATGGATATGGGATCATCCATCGCCCATCTGTATGGGTCGAGAAAGTATACGCTAGTCTACTCTGGTATATCGATGCCCCGTCTCGATACACCCATGACAAGGGACCTTGAAGGATGTACTTATGGACTACCATGTCCCCACTAGTATGATCCGCATCATAGTCCAGGTAGTCAAGTACACATCCTAAAGGCTTTACCAACATGTAACAGAGAGACAAACAATATACACGTTAAGGTAAAGAGTAACCAGATAGCATACTATCATGTCGAGCAAGAAAGTCCTCCTTATATATGTCCAAGCATCCACTACAATATACATCACATGTATAGTAATGGCCTCTAGGGTATACATATAACTAACAGCATTTACATCCTGCTGGACTGCGAAGGAACGCCGTTGTTGACATCTTGTCTGCTGTATCGAGACGAATGTTGAGGTGAAGCTGGGATTTTGCCGTCGCTTCGCTTTGTTTCGACCGTAAGGTCTTTTGTTGGCGTTGTGTCTGCATCTTGCTGGACTGCGAAGGAACGCCGTTGTTGACATCTCGTCTGCTGTATCGAGACGAACGTTGAGGTGAAGCTGGGATTTTGCCGTCGTTTCGCTTTGTTTCGACCGCGAGGTCTTTTGTTGGCATTGTATCTGCATCTTTCTGGACTGCGAAGGAACGCCTTTGTCGATTCTTAGGCTATAGATATTGCCGTTAAGATTTGGAACTAGGGACTATGCCGTGGCTCCGTTTCATTGCGACTCAGAGGTCGGTTGTTGACGTCGTGTCTGCATCTGGTTTGAGTGAGAAGAAACGCCGTTAGCGATCTCTAAGTTGTCGATATCGATGTCGAGACCCTGAAGCTAGGGATCTTCTTTTGCTCCGTTTGTTGACATCGTGTCTGCAATATTGCGACAAATGTCGAGGTTGTCTCTAGGTTGTCTATGAACCGTCGAGATTTGGCTTCGCTTTCTGGTGGAGCCTGTTGGGAAGGTATGGTTCCCTCTTTGTTTGTGCCCCTGGTTTGTATACAGGGATCAATGTGATCTCACCTGTATGACATTGGTTTCATTCATTTTTTTATACTATTATTTTATTTCCGCGATGCTCTATCATTTCAGCTTTTATATCGCGAAGGTCGCGATTGCCCAATCATTTCGGCTATTTTTTGCGGTGCCCAATCATTTCGGCTATTTATTTTGTTTTTACTCACTGCTTTTTATTACGATTTTCCAATCATTTCGGCTATTTATTTCATTTTTACTCGCTGCTTTTTACTGCGGGTTGCCCCATCATTTCGGCTATTTTGCATGCATACATTTTTACTTGCTGCTTTTTATTGCAAGTTGCCCCATAATTTCGGCTATTTCGTATGCATGTATGGCTCGCTGATTTTTTTATCGCGAGTGTGGAACTTGGAATCTGACACCAATCTCAACATCAATATCGCTACAACTGGAATATCACCAAGAGTGGATCATCATTTGCCATGAAAGGTCTTGAGATTTGATACCGGTTTAGGCATCAACATCGCTACAACTGGGATATTGCCAGGAGCGAATAATCATTTGGCTCTGTCGATATCGAACAAAGGTGGCTCAGCGAACAGGGTTAGGATGCTCTCGACTAAGGCTTTTGACTTTATGAGCCGTAAGTGTCTCATAAAGGTATTTCTCCCTACGAGTCGTGAGGATCTCGTGGGTGCGTTTTCTCCTTAGGAATCGTGAGGATTCCTAAGTGTGTGTTCTCTTATAAGTCGTAAGGATCTTACAAGAGCATTTTCTCCTTACAAGTCGAGAGGACTTACAAGGGCTGTTCACCGTGTAAACATATCCCTAGTCACGGATGGGACTTTGTTAGGGAAATGTTTATTCGCGCCCGTGGATTGTATACAAGGGTCAATACTGAACCGCTTGTAGGGCAGTATCGAAGGTTTTGGGAGTTGCTTAAGAACAGGTTCAGGTCTCTGTAACTTAAGACTTTCAAATCTTATGAGCCGTGAGGGACCCATAAGAGAGTTCTCCTTACGATTAGTGAGGAACTTGCAAGTGTAATTTCTCCTTAGGAATCGTGGGGATCCCTAAGTGTGTTGCTCCCTTATGAGTTGTAAGGATCTCACGCGGGTGGTTTCTCCTTACAAAGTCGAGAGGACCCTGCAAGTGTCTTTTAACGAGATTGCGCCGTTTCGGGTTTTCACAAAAACTCGCCGGTAGCCCTGCTGTTTTTACTCACGGAGCCCTTTCAGGTTTTCATACGTGCCCATTTCGCTTATGGACATACCGTCTTTTTTTATTCTTTTTATTCTTTTTTCTAATGAGGTCGCGCCCTTTCGGGTTTTCATGAACACTCGCCGGTAGCCCTGCTGTTTTTACTCACGGAGCCCTTTCGGGTTTTCATCCGTGCCCATTTCGCTTATGGACATACCGTCTTTATTATCTTTTTTTTTATTATTATTTTTCTTTATTCTTTTTTTTTGTTTCATCGGCCTGAGGATGCTGCGGTAGTAGTTTAAAGACGTTTCGGTCGTCAGCCAGTTTTAGGACGTAGTGGTCCGTCATTAGTTTAAGGACGTTTCGGTCCGCCGTTGCTGTATTTGGGGCGAATCTCTAGTTTACTGACTTTTTGAACTATGGGGCTTTCCCTATGAATGAGCATGATGCCCCCGGCATATCCATCTTTCTCGGAGCATGTGGTTGTGGCGGGCTCACCTTCCAGTTTTCGGACAACGCGAACTTGCCCTGTTGGTATTGGTCTTCAATCCAGTTTTTGAAGACGTAGCAATCTTCGATCGGATGACCCAACACTCGGTGGTAGGGATAGTAATTGGGATCATTGACGTCGTTTGGTTGCAACGGGCGTCTTGGATCTGGCAGATTGATGTGCCTGTTGTGCAATGCCAGCTCGAACAGTCTTCTCGTTTTATCTTGAAGAAACGAGTAAGGACGTCCTAGCCTCTCCTCGATGGATAGACGTGGACGCACGTTGTTTTGGCGAACAACCGGCTTCAAGTCACTCGGTTGTTGTTAGTGTCGGCGACGAAGGTTGCTTTCCCTTTGCCCTTTTCATTCCAACGCTCCGCCTTTGAAAAGGAAGGCCTATGGCCCATCTGGTCCATTTGGGCCAGCTTGTCAATCAAGGCCTGAAAAGTGGTTGGCTTGAAGAACATCATAAATTGTGAGATGGTCGCTTGCGGATCAAGGGTGCCCACGAACATGCCTACCGCAGATGCTTCTTCGATCCGCTACTCGCATTTCGACCACAGATTCCGCCATCGTGTTGCGTATTGAACCCACGTTTCTCCTGGCCTTATCCTGGCGTTGATCAGTGCTGTTATCGGGGTGCGTTCACTAGCACTCGCGAATCTTTGTGTAAACAGTAGCTCCATCTCCGCAAATGTTTTGACAGAGTCGTTAGGTAGCTCCGAATACCATTCAAAGGCCGCCTCCGATAGGCTGCCGATGAATTGGCGAAGCAGCAGTTTGTCGTCGCCTCCAGTGTTGCCGCATAAGGCCCTGAATTGAGCGACATGCTGATGTGGATTCCCCGTCCCTTTATATACATGGAACTTAGGGATCGTGTATCCTGTCGGATACTTGATCTGATCGTACCATCCTGGATATGGTCGTCCAGTTTTCACGACCTGGCCAGCCGCTTCATTTGCCTGGTGAACTCGTATTTGTTGAGCAATATAATCATCCAGGGCGGCCTTGGAGACAGTTTCCCCCTTGGCTGCTGAAAGAGCTGGAGGTGGATTAGATGTCTCCCCTCTATCGTCTTCAATAATGATCAGAGGGTCTTCGGCTGGAGGATCCGGCTGCAACATCATCCCGACCATGTCTTGGAAAAGAAGTGCCATTCGCTTTATGTTGGCAGCTTGTTCCGCTGCCTCTTTGTCCTTCTTTTCAAGTATCCTGCGAAGGAATTCGGCGTCGGTTTCTTGCTCCTGGCGTTGATCCGAGAATGCTTCCTGGCTTTCTTTTGGCCCGGTGAGCGCAGCCATCGCAATCATCATTTCTTAGAGCTTCTGTTGTTGCTCTTGAGCTTTAGTCACGGATCGGGTGAGCGGTCGGTGACCCGTCGCATCGCAGCTGTCCTCTTTCCCAGATGCCATATGAACAGTATGCACCACTATGCCCCCAAACTTGGGGCGTTTGTGCTCAGCGCTTTTATGGTTCACCATGTCCACAGGGGCTTTTTTGCGGCCTCCTTTTCTTTTGAGTGATTGACGTTGAGGGAGCCGTTGCAGTGGGCACCCATCCAGCTGTGGCTTTTTCTGGCTTGACAGAGTAGTCTTTCTCCTGCCGAACCTTCATCTTTTTCTGTCGACGGAGATAATCTTGATCCATCACGGAGTCTTGGACTTGACGCCAGACCTTGTAAATTTCAGAGGATAGCCATTGAGGAGGTTGCTCCGGCTTCTTCTCTGTAGCATTCTTCACAGGTGAAGGAATTCTCTTTAGCACTGCAGTAGGAGAGTTTCTGCGCACCTTGTTGAGCAGTTCAAAGCTGTTCTCGTTGGAACAGAAGGTTTGATCCCCACCATTAGAGCTGGCAGAGTTATCCCAGAGGGGGAGTTGCCCCCAGCCTTCCTTACTCGGCGCCGGTGGCGACGTTGAGCATGTCGTGCGGATGGGGTTGTTTCAGCCGTAGGGGTGACCTCCTCATGCCCCCTGCTTTGAGGAGAGACCGTTATTGGTGCTAGCCCATCGAAGACTGACACCCGTTGAGAAGCAATGTCTAATCTGTCAAAGACAGACCTCTGGGCAGAGGAAGCGGCTTTGAGGACCTCGCCTGGAGCAGAAGCCGGAATGGCCATCCTTGTAAAAACTGACTTTTTCGAAGGAGAAGCCTTTCCAATGATTTCGTCCGCTTGAGCCGGGATGGCTATCCGCTTTGGGATGGCAACTTCGGGTATCGCGGGCTTGTAGACGCTCTGGCCTAGTCTGCTGAAAACTGAGGTATTGAAGTTGGGCGACCCGTTGAGAGGAGACGCGGCAGTGGTAAGTCGATCAAAGACCGACATCTTTGGAGCTTCTTGGAACGTCATTGGGGCATTGAAGATCATCGGTAGGAGCATGGTCCCGAAGAATAATCCAGTGGTGGCTTGAGTTACCTGCTCCACTGGCATCTTGAAAAGGGAGGCCGTTTGGGGCCCATAAGTCACTCCTCCAGCAGGGACGAAGCGAGAGTTGCAGTTGCAGGTAGTGCAGTTTGAAACCATTGATCTTCTATTTTCTGCACGGAGCAAGACACCAAATCAAAGTACCTCGAATCCATAGAAAAACACAGCAAACCGCGATTTGTTCGCGAACACAACACACGGAGTGGGGAGTGGAAAGAGGAAAAGGTCCCACCGGGTGTGCCAGAATCTGTTCCCCTCCGAACACAGAGACGCGACCACGTAGGTTCGTCTTGCTAGAGATTCGGGGCAGATGCTATTTGGTTTTATCCATCCACCTCTCCGAAGATGCCAAGTTGATTTATGGTACCGTGTATCGGAGGTTTAGACGGATGCGGCCGATGTAGCAGACTTCGTCAGATTCCCCCTCGTCTGAGGGGTTTTTGATTGTGGGGACGCTCTTCCCTGCAGGCGCAAGCCCCTGCAGTTAATTACGCTACCGCATCGCGGTAACAACTTTCTCCTTCTCCAGAATTTCACTACGTGTCGTGGGTGTTTGTTTTGTTTGTGGTTGCCCGTGGATTATATACGGAGACTAATTTATGTCGTCGCCCGTAGGACGTGGATTAGTCCAAATCCGTATTTTCTTAGATTTGGGTTTGGGGTTTTGGTTTAAGGATACGTTAGCCATATTTGAGGCTAAGATCAACTTAAACGTTTCTTAAGGATACGTTAGTCCAGTTTGAGACTAAGATCAACTTAACGGGATCGTTTAGATCCGACAAAAGAGCGTTTGGGCTCTATTGTTCCAAGTTAGGGACATAGTGGTCCATTGAATGTATGGCCGTTGGGACCCATCACCTCTCTGACGACGTTGAAGGATTACAACGACAGATGTCAGAGGAGTTCAGAGATGTACCCTTGAACCAAAGTTGATTGGGGGATCTATAGTCCAATTTGGGACTAAAGTCTATTTGAAAGTTTAAGGATACGTTAGCTATATTTGAGGCTAAGATCAACTTAAACGGGATCGTTTAGATCCGACAAAAGAGCATTTGAGCTCTATAGTTCCAGTTTAGGGACGTAGTGGTCCATTAAATGTATGGCCGTCGGGACCCATCACCTCTCTGACGACGTTGAAGGATTACAACGACAGATGTCAGAGGAGTTCAGAGATGTACCCTTGAACTAAAGTTGATTGAGGGATCTATAGTCCAATTTGGGACTAAAGTCTGTTTGAAAGGTTTAAGGATACGTTAGCCATATTTGAGGCTAAGATCAACATAAACGGGATCGTTTAGATCCGACAAAAGAGCATTTGGGGCTCTATTGTTCCAGTTTAGGGACATAGTGGTCCATTGCCAGTTTAGGGACGTGGTGGTCCATTGTCAGCTTAGGGACATGGTGGTCCATTGCCAGTTTAGGGACATGGTGGTCCATTGGTTTAAGGACGCTTGAGTCCGTGAGTGTAAGGACGCTTAAGTCCATAGGTTGGTTTAAGGACGCTTAAGTCCATAGGTTGGTTTAAGGATGCTTAAGTCCATATTGATGTATGGTTGTCGGGACCCGTCACCTCTATGACGACGTTGAAGGATTACAACGACAAATGTCAGAGGAGTTCGTAGATGTACCCTTGAACCGGGTATAAATTGATTTAAGAGAGCAGTTGTGCTCAGCTCAATTTAATTTGAGGACTTACGGCCAGTATTGGGCTAAGTCCAGTTGGGAATATTCAACAATTTTTATTTGTCTGGCCTGTTAGGCCTTTGATTGGGCTCTGCCCTTGTTTAATAATGCATGGCATTTTGTTTGGTCTATTAGACCTTTATTTGGGCTCTGCCCTTTTTAAATGATGCACAGCATCTGTTTTGGTCTAACAGACCTTTGTTTGTGCTCTGCATTTTTTAAAATAATGCATGGCATTTTATTTTAGTCTGTTTTAGACTTTTTTCCTTTTAATTGGGCTCTGCCCCTTTTAATAGTGCATAGCACTTTTATTTGGTCTGATAGACCTTTTTATTGGGCTCTGCCCTTGATAATGCCTTGCATTAAATGCTCTGACAGCACCCCACGTGGCTTGTCAGGCGCTTTGCACCAATTAAGGAGCGCAAGGCGCAAACTCATATGATGGTGACACGTGTCACGCTCTGGTGAGCGCAAGCGTAGTGCGCTGCGACAGCGCGCTGCATTGTTGAGCTGCTGACACGTGGCGCGCTCTGGTGAGTTGCGCCAACCCAAGAGCGCAATGCTCATTTTTTTTAAAGCGCAAGGCGCAGATTGCTCTAGGGCTGACACGTGGCTCTCTCTGGTGGCTTGCACCAACCCAAGAGCGCAACAGTGCAAATTTTACAAGTGCAGGGCCCTGTCTTATATTTTGATCAAATTTAGATCAAAGAAAACAAGTTTTTCTTGTTTTCCAGAGAGGTTTTACCTCAAATATCAAGAACCAGTGGTTCATCAAAAGGCAATGCCTTTATTATTATTATATTTTTTTTATTGAAGATCTTTGATCTTGTTCTTAGATCAATGATCTTTTTAGATGAAACTCTTCTTTTTATTCAAAGGGTTTTACCTTTATTTTTTTGTGAGCTCTTCTCAAAATTTTCTAGAGAAGTTCTGAATATCTCTCTCTGTTTTTTTTTGTTGCTTCTGTGTGTTCATCTATTTTAGACTTGGAGTCTAGGGGCCTTTTTATAGTGCCAATTGATTTGTTAAATCAGTTAAAGAGATCTTTCTCTGAGTGATTTAGGGATTTTTCTCCACCGTTGGATCTTTGATCCAAGGGTTTCTGTTTTACAGAAGAGAATCTTATTGTTTTAACAAGATTAGAAAGATCTTTCTAGAATTTTAATTCTGTTTTAGAGCTGGCACAATTGGCGCAAGCGCACCTGCGCTTGACACGTGTCGCGCAGCGCAGATCAGCTGAAGCGCTGCTTCAATTATTTTAACTTTAATTTTAACTTTAATTTCAAGGCAGAGCTTTGCTCTGATTACGGGAAACAAAAGCGTTTCTTCGTTTCCCGCCTTGGAATTTGAACAGAGCCTTGTTGCTCTTATTGGGTAAACAAATGCTCCCCCACCGTTGCGCTTACGTGGCCCCAAACGTGAGCGCAGCGGTGGCAGAATTCCAACCGTTGCGCCAACTTTTGGAAGTTGAAACGGCTATCTTAATGCCTATAAATAGAACCTTTGGTCCCTTAGGTGATTTTGCATCTCTTCATAAGGATTTTCATTCAGAGCCTTGCTATTTTGTTTAAGCACTTTTAAGGGTTCAAACTCTAGAGAATTTTTAGGTAAAAAATTAGATTAGATTAAATTAATTTTCAGAGCCTTGCTCTCAATAGATCCCTGATCTAAAGAAAACCCATTTAGGGTTTCACAGAGCTTTGCTCTATAGGTCTAAAGGGATCTAAAGAGAACTAAAGAGAACCCTATTAGGGTTCCATTATAAAGTTGTGCTCTTTAAAAGATTTTCCTTGTATTTTCTTAATTCATCAATGGAGCTTTGCTCCTTCCAAATCATACAGAAGAACTCTTAGGAGTTTTTCATGGATCTTAGAGTTTAAAGATGGCATTTTATTCTACGATGAATTATATCGTTTTGCTTAATCAGTCTTTCTGATAATTTTGTTGATTCTCTTTTACAGAAACAATGGACGCCCACATGTACGATCTCGTCGAAATTATCTCTTGCGGGGACATCCGCCGACTCGGCCGTTCTCAGAATCGAGAGTTCACCAACGCCGAGTGTGCCGAAATCATGAGCCGCTTCGACGCATACAACGGTCAACTGTTCCTCAGCGCTCCCCCCTCCTGAAGCTTATTGTGGGAGCAATTTAGGAAGCGCTTCCCCTATTCTTTACCGGTGTGCCGCTTAGGGCATTGGACGCCGCCGAGGACAAGGTGCACTCAGTATACCTGATGAACTTAATCTCGAAGAGACGGCGAGACACTCTTGTCGATCTCTTGCACCAGGCCTTTCAACAGTCCGCCATTCTTGCTGCCTATCGGAAGGTGGAGGACATCAGTGGGGATCCCGATGCCCATGCTCGCGAAAGGAAGCATACCAGGATGGTTCGCCAAGCTTGGAAAGTCTTGGACAAGGTCACTTTCGAGTTCCTCAATCCCTGTCCAGGATCTGAGGTTTTGCCGTTGTAATCATTTAAATAATGTCTTCGTCTATTTCTTTATGATTGTAAGAACCCTTTGCAATATGAATGGAAAATTTCTCATTTCAGCTTGTCTTATTTCTCGTTCTGAGTCTTTTGCACATGCATGAATGGAGGTGTCTCGAACGCTTGATCAAATGCAAATCGGTTGTTCTTTCTGTCGCTTTCTTCTTTTCTTTTTTTTTATTATCAGTATGCTGCCTTAGTAAACATGGTCGATAGATGATAGAGCGAGCATCCTGTCTTGGCTCCTTCAAGCGATAGTGATGGCTCAGGCCGCAGGTTCAGATATGCTGCCTAAGACTTTTAAACTTTATGAGCCGTGAGGGTCTCATAAAGACTTTTCACCCCACGGATCGAGAGGATCTCGTAGGTGTATTTTCTCCTTAGGGATCGTGAGGATTCCTAAGTGCGTTTTCTCTTATAAGTCGTAAGGATCTTATAAGAGAATTTTTCCATCATACGAGTCGAGAGGACCCGTAAGCGGTTGTTTCCCTCCTTTTCGAGATTCGACTTTGGAGAGTGTGACCCGTGAATAGTATGGAAGAGTCCGTTTTGGACTGACTTGCAGGGTCCCAGTGCTTAGGAAACAGGTTTTTTAATCCCTGCTGCCTAAGGCTTTTCCTCACGAGTCGAAACATATATAGTACTTCTCGTAAAGACACTAATTTCCTCACGAGTCGAGACGAATCGAGCATTTCTCGCAAGAATATCAAAACGTCACAGTTAACCTCTGCTCTTTACGACAGAGGTCTGTTAGGGTCTGTGGTACTTAGGGTTTTGGTCGTCACACCTCGTGTTGGCTGATATATTCCTCGATATGCAATCTTGCAGTTCGAGTAGCCTTGCGATTGTCGTGTCGCTGATCCCTTCGGGGGCTGGACAAGACGTCATCAAGTAATCTTCCAGGTATTATTACCGTCGAAAGATCAAGCGTAGGGATATTCCATGTCACTTTTTTACTTGAGGTTTGGCTCATTTTGGAGAGCCCCGATGAGTCATAACCACTCCGCGCTGGTGTGGGATGATCTCCGATAGTCTTTCAGGCTTTATATGACTTGCCGTCAAGACCATGAATGTCACGACCCGAGAGTTTCGACTCGTGACCGGCACTTAACCACGCAACGTGTACAGGCGTAACGCGGCTAAGTAAGCCGAACCCAGAAATCAAAACCATAAATAAGGAGTGATTAAAACATTTTGTAAAAACAGTCATCCTTGTCTGAAAAACTTCCATTTATTAGTAGAAATCCTTTTTAAGTTCGGGGGTTATAACTTTTATAATTTTGACAACATTTCCTTTTTACACATTTATTCCGCAAGCCGGGTAAAAGCAAGGTGTAGCAGAAATAACAAGTGAAATGAATAAAGCATCACAATATGATATACGACGCCGTAGCGAAGAATACACAGTAAGGCAAGGACAAATATCACAAAGGGTAAAAACTGCATAATATAAAGTCGGCTCACATGCGAGCTCGACACCAGAGTACAAAATCATACACATCGTCCTCACAACTGTCTCTAAGTCAATACAGAAAGGTAGATGGAGAATACTAGATACATCAATATACAACTGAAAGATAACAGATACCGTACAAAAACCCACCTAACAGCAAAAAGGCTAACTCGCCTCAGCAATGGTATCTGTGCCAAAAGATGCGGTAAAACAGCCAGCCGTGACCACTCCCAAGGGCAACCTGCAAATGCTGTGGCACAACGGGGGTGAGTTGCCAACTCGTGAATAGAGATAACATAAAAAGGTAATCGCGAGCATGCACGTACGGCGCTACTCTACCAATGCCAGCAGATAATATCAATGCATGACAAACAGTGGATGCAATAGTAATGCAAGTACTCTATCAGGTAAGTACTACGGGATGAGATACGTAGTAATCAATACTGAGCATGGGAAATATAACATCTACATGGATATGTCAACATGGAAAACAATAATCGGTGCCTCAGGCTGCACCCAAATCCCAAATAAACTCAGGCGCCGGCACTCCCATCGGCCCTCAAATCCTGTACATTTCTGAGAGATCACGAGTGCCCAACATCGGCACCCAAAATCAAAAAATACCCGTGTCCAGCATCGACATGCAAATCCTCGTATATCGGGCTCCGTCAGTCCGGATCAGCCCACGGGGTACGTCTGCGGTGTCGGCCCTCGGCCCCGGCAGTACCTATCATCCCGCATCCATCTCTCGACTCTGGTCAGTATCCTCCGGACAACTGCCAGGTCCAACCAATCACCGGTAGGTAGTGGTCCCTCCGTCGGGCTCACCGTCTACTGCACAGCGAAACCGTTCTCACCCCGGGGTACCATACCGGGTCCACCACGAACCCGCAAACGGTTCATCCATCTCCTCGAATCGGGTTTCAAGCACACGTCTCAGCACCGAGAAAACGCGTGGTGGACGCACCAAAATATCATATCACGAGGTACCGGGTTTTTCAAAATGGTGCATCTTTTCTTAAATACTTCCACGGCCCTCAAAACCAGAAATCACATGAAAATCCAACACCAAGAAGTAAATCAAATGCGAGGTGCAATGTAAATCAATCCATGATACAGTTACAAGGGAAAAACGCTTTTAATGTTTTGTTGCCGTTTTTAAAGATATCATGCGGCTCCCAATATACGTGAAAGTCAAATTGAATCACATATGAAACGAACTACAGCAATATAATCATGGCAGCTCTACAGTGAGTGTGTCATGGCAATTACTAACAGCGTATGTGTAGCATGCAAGTTAGTGCCTGTGCAACATAAACCGTTAGTAATAGTGCGGTGTTCTATCAGTTCTAAGCATATATATATCTAACAGGGAATGCAATATGCGATGACAGTCCATGGGGTAAATGCAACATATAATAATAATAAGGTCCTATCAGCCCTGACGCATAACGTCATGCGGGCGATATCCCCGTAGATGTGAAATCTACTCACCGAAGTCTCGCGCTAAGTGTAGCCGATGACTTGCTAGCCCTTCTTCGCAGCGTCCGTCTCACTGGCCTGCGAACCTAGAATCACATAACATATATCATACATAAGCTCAATTTCACAGAAATGTGATATCACGGTCCAACAAGAAACCCGTGTCGTAAACCAATCGCGCGTGTGCGCGATACGCAAAAACTTGTGATCACGCGACTGAAACTATCCTGACGCATCGCGATACGCAAAAACCCCAAACCCACTCACGTGACACGCGTGTCGCGAAGGTTTAGAAATACGGCAAAACAGGTAATTAGTCCCAGATTTTTATACAGAACTAAACTTACAAAAATATATATATCACAACACTCTACACACTAGCAGACACCTATAGGACCAAACCCTAACCCAAACCCTACCCATCTGGCCGCAAATTGCGGCCAGAATGAAATAATTGGCGGCCACAAGAGGGAGTTAGGGGGTCGGGTTCTATCTATGGTATCAGCATCTATCTCCTATACTGCAGTCTCCTCAATTTCATTCTGAACTCACCGGGTCAAAAGCAGTTCCAGAAAACTCTGTTTTAGCTTAAAAACGATGAATTGCATCAAGTAGGGATCTGGTGGTATTTTAGTGCAATTGGGGGTTAAGCTAGGTTAATATGGTCTCAACAAACCCCTAACAACCTACTGATACCAATTCACACCACAATAGCTCAAAGTTCCCACTAAACACCTCATATCGCACTAAAAAGCATTAAAAACCACTAACCGAAGCAAAACTACTCAAACCACGGAAACTAGGGAGCAAGTTTAGGAAATACACCTCACACTTGACCCTAGGGAGCTGGAGGAAGAAGGTGAAGTGCAGGGAAGGAGCTGCAGTGGGTGCTGTTGCTGCTGCTAACTGCTGCTACTGGTGATGTTGCTGCTGCTGAAATGCTTGCTGATGCTGCTGTGAGTGCTTGCTGCTGCTGCTGCTGCTGTGAGTGCTTGCTGCTGAAAGGTAAGTGTGGGTGTGTGGGTGTGTGAGGTTGAAAGAAAAACAAAAGAGTTAAGAGCAAAATCATCACCCAATGTCAACCCTCCTCTCTCTCTCTCTCTTCATTAATGGCAAGCATGGCCTAAGCCATGATGCACACCCCCCCTCTCTCACAAGTCAACACCCTAGCATAATTTCAAAATAAAGCAACTCATACTTAACTAATTAAGCTTAATTAAAACCCAAAAGGCTTAATCCTCAAGATTAACCGACCATGGTCACTTAACATGGTAAAAACTCATTTAAAAACCCTAGTTTACATGCACATGTGTGTGCAAGCCTAGGAAAATTTTAGAAAAATATTTATTAAATTAAGAAAAATATTTGAAACACAATTTGGTAAACTTTTCATTAAAACCCATTATTTAAATATAATTAGTCACTAAACAATCCTATGGTGTTACAATCTCCCCCTTAAAGAAATTCGTCCCCGAATTTCAAAAATCTAACTACACGTACCTTTGAAAAGATGGGGATACGTCTTCAACATCTCGCTTTCGGTCTCCCAAGTGACCTCCTCACGGTTCTGGCCACGCCAAAGTACCTTAACAGACGGGATGTCCTTCGATCTCAACTTCTTCACTTGCCGATCCAAGATTATCACCGGCTGCTCTGCATAGGAAAGGTCGCGCTCAAGCTGGATCGTCGGATGCTGAATCGCATGCGAAGGATCATGAAGATATCTGCGGAGCATCGAGACATGAAATACGGGGTGCACATCTGGAAAGCTGGGCGGAAGGGCTAAACGGTAAGCTACTGCACCAACACGCTCGAGGATCTCAAAGGGGCCCACAAACCTGGGACTGAGCTTCCCCTTCTTCCCAAACCTCATCACACCTTTCATCGGGGAGACCCTCAAGAAAACATGATCACCAACAGAAAACTCAAGTCTGCGTCGCCGACGGTCTGCATAAGATCTCTGCCTACTCTGGGCTGCTCTTATCCTATCGCGAATCAACTGGATCTTCGCTGTCGCCTCTTCAACAATCTGTGGCCCTAAGATACTGCTCTCACTGAGCTTTGTCCAACAGGCGGGCGACCTGCATCTCCTCCCATAAAGTGCCTCAAACGGTGCCATCTGAATGGTCTCCTGGTAGCTGTTATTGTAGGAGAACTCTACTAAGGGCAAATAATGATCCCAGCTACCTCCGAAATCTAATACACAAGCTCTGAGCATGTCCTTGAGAGTCTGAATGGTCCGCTCTGACTGTCCGTCGGTTTGCGGATGAAATGCTGTGCTGAAACTCAAGCGAGTGCCCAAATCCTCCTGAAGCCTCTACCATAGTCGACTGGTAAACTGGGTGCTTCTGTCGGACACAATACATGTCGGGACTCCGTGCAGTCGTACTATCTCGTCAATGTAGATCTGGGCATACTGAGTAAATCCGAAAGTCGTCTTCACCGGTAAGAAATGAGCCGCTTTCGTCAAACGATCCATGATCACCCAGATGGAGTCATACCCCCGACTAGTCCTGGGTAGACCCACGATGAAGTCCATGGAGATCTGCTCCCATTTCCACTCCGGAATGGGTAACGGCTGTAGCTCTCCCGCGGGCCTCTGGTGCTCAGCCTTGACTTGCTGACAAGTCAGGCATCTCGACACGAAATCTGCGATGTCCCTCTTCATTCCGTCCCACCAGTAAACACCTCTCATATCATGATACATCTTGGTGGAACAGGGATGGACGCTATATACCGATCGATGTGCCTCCTCAAGAATCTCGTGCCTCAGTCCCTCAGCATCGGGTATGCACAGTCTAGTCCCAAATCGTAGTATCCCCTGACCATCGATCACGAACTCTGAAAATCTGCCCTGTCCAATCTGTGCCATGATCTCTGAACATCGGTCATCACTGAGCTGTGCCTCATGTATACGATCGATCAACTGTGGGTGTGTACGGACATGCGCTATCTGTCCTCCAATCGGCGTGAACTCGAACTGTACTCGGCTGTCGCATAATATCTACCAATCTGCTGATGACTGCCCCTGTACTGCGCTCAAACAAGATAGACTACTCCCGGGCCTCCTGCTCAAAGCATCCGCCACTACATTTGCCTTGCCCGGGTGATATAAGATCTCGCAGTTGTAATCCTTCACTAACTCCATCCATCGGCGCTGTCGAAGGTTCAGGTCCCGCTGCTGGAATATGTATTTTAGACTCTTGTGATCCGTGAATATCTGGCACGACTCGCCGTATAGGTAATGTCGCCAGATCTTAAGGGCAAAGACCACTGCAGCCATCTCCAAATCGTGAGTGGGGTAGTTCTGCTCATGTTTCTTCAATTGTCGCGAGGCATACGCAATCACCCTGTCGTGCTGCATCAGTACGCACCCCAGCCCCACTCGAGAAGCATCACAAAAGACCACAAATCCGCCCGATCCGGAAGGTAAAGATAACACCGGTGCCGTCGTCAACCGAGTCCGTAGCTGCTGAAAACTGTGCTCGCACTCCTCTGTCCAATCGAAGGGAAGTCCCTTCCGGGTCAACCCGGTCAACGGTGTAGCGATACGGGAGAAGTCCTGCACAAAACGCCTGTAGTAACCGGCCAATCCCAAAAACTGCGAATCTCCGTCACCGATGTGGGTCTGGGACAACGCTGAACGGCCTCGATCTTTCTCGGGTCTACACATATACCGTCTCGTGAAATCACATGCCCCAAGAAGTCCACGCTGTCCAGCCAGAAAGCACACTTGGAGAATTTCGCATAAAGCTGGTGCTCCCTCAAGGTCTGCAATGTAATCCACAGGTGCTGCTCGTGCTCCTCATTACTCCGAGAATACACCAAGATATCGTCAATGAAGACTATGATGAACAGATCCAAATATGGCCGGAAAATACGGTTCATCAAGTCCATGAATGCTGCTGGCGCATTGGTGAGTCCGAACGACATCACCAAAAACTCGTAATGGCCGTAGCGCGTACGGAAAGCTGTCCTGGGAATGTCCTCCTGTCGAACCCGCAGCTGGTGATAGCCCGATCGTAAATCGATCCTCGAAAAGTACCCTGCCCCCTGAAGCTGGTCGAACAAATCTTCGATGCGCGGCAAAGGATACCTGTTCCGCACTGTCACCCTGTTCAGCTGGCGGTAGTCGATGCACAGACGCAAACTGCCGTCCTTCTTCTTGACGAACAGGACTGCAGCACCCCAAGGAGAAACAATGGGTAGAATAAGTCCCTTATCCAACAAAACTTTCAACTGACCCTTCAATTCTCTAAGTTCCGCCGGGGCCATCCGATAAGGCGGTATGGAAATAGGCCCCGAGCCAGGAACCAAATCAATACAGAAAGAAATGTCGCGCTCGGGCGGTAACCCTGGAAGCTCGGCAGGGAACACATCAGGAAACTCGCTAACAACCGGAAGCTGATCCAATGGAACCTCTGTGGCGCGATCATCGCAAACATAGGCGAGAAATCCCTGACATCCCTTCTTCAAAAGCTGTCCAGCGCGAAAAGAAGAAATCACACTGTGAGGGGCGGCGCCACGGTCCCCCAAGGTCTGTATAGAGCTCATTATCTAAAGTCATCCCAAGGTCTGCGAGCTCTTCAATATAGCCGATCATCTTTAGGACATGTTCACCTACCGATGACCCGACAGCCAACCTCGCTCGAAACAAGTTCTTAGAGGTCTCGTATCTTGCTATACGAGATTACTCTCCATAAAGTTCCTTTGTATGGAGAAATATGCCATCTAGGGACATATCCTCGTGCCTCCTCTGATGTTCGTTGTTCATTGAGGCAAGCACGATGCACTTGGCTCTCGCGCAATCTAAATCCCAGGTTTTGCGGATTTCCTTATCCGCATTGCTGGATTTGGGACCAGGGACAGCAGGTGCTGTAGCGGTGAGGACGTACCCCAGTTTGTCATAGGTCAAAGCCATTTTGACATTCCGCAGCCAATCTTTATAGTTTGGCCCCGTCAGTATATTTTTTTCTAAAAGTAACTTAAGTCCAGTCATTTTCAGGGTCGCTGCAATTAGGAGAGAGAGAAGAAAACTCTTTAGCATGATGCTCTTGCAAGTTTAGAGTGGTTTTTAGTTTATCTAAACTGGATGGCTCCCACTGTTTCTCGAATCCTTCCTCAAACCATAAAAGAAGAATTAGCCAGGACTATTCTCACCGTACAATACTTGCTTAACCGTTCAGCCAGGCTAGTGTCGATACTTCGAGGGAGGTTTTCCAACGCTTTCGCGAAGTTCCTTAATTAAATAACCTCTTTTCTCTGGGGGCATAACCCCGCTGACACCTTTCTGGACACCTACTAGGTTTATAGCATTGATCGTTAAGTGACGAATATCCTGATAAGTAGCATATACTCACAGTAGGATCGGGATCCAAATATCATCGTCTGATAATGTTGTAGGAATGCTACCAACATTCATCAAACTCAAAATGGTATGCATCTCTTTGCAAATTTCAGTTTCTTTAGAAATTCCCGATATAAGTTTTTGCCCCATGCTCTTATGACCTTGACGTATGCCAACAAATCATAAGTCACATGTCAAGTTCTGCCCATCATTATCTTGTTAATTTAAACCCACCCGTATATACCCTTGACGTATGCCAACAAGGTAATGCGACTGTCCCAAACCAACACATCTATCTATGCAACAAATGAATACCCCAGCAGCTACCAAACACTATGCCTTGACGTATGCCAACAAGCATAGCTTGAATACTACTGACTATCCATAAGAAATGACGGAGGGCTACGACTGGTTTTGGCGAAACCGTGAACGTAGTGAACTTGATATAATCGAAGGAACTTGATAGCTTTTAAAAGGAGTGGTTAAAGCTCCGCATTTAAAAATATCTGTTTTTAAAATTAACCCAGTGGTTTCTTTTAAATTGTTCCAACGATTTAAACTTTGGTTTGTTTTTCTTTGCATTATAGATAATGCGTCCCATCATTAACCTATCATTGCAGAAAACAACGAAAATACAACGTCCTCTTATGCCATCCGCATTCGCCACGGGGTCCCGTCATCACCCGTTAGGTTACTTAACTAACGACAGAGCGGGGGCTGGGCTAGCGCGGGTGTAAAACATAAGTGACGTCTAAATAGCTATCATATATATAGATATTTTACATTCGTCTGACGCAATGATATACATTCCAGAACACAGATAAACAATATTGGATTTGCAAGCAATCTGTATTTCTTTTGAGCCTGCAAGAAAAGACAGATTACACAGTTGTGATGAATAGCCGTTACCCCATCCTCGACCCCTACGGGTACGGCAAACTACCCGCCTGGCAGTTTGTGTACCCCACCTTGGGTCGGTCTTAGGAGCAAAAACAGTAAAATGAAATAATACAACGGTGGCTACAACCGCAACCTGGATGTGTCCCGCAAAAATAATATTACAACAAATTACATTTACAACAAATGAATTAAACAATAACCCATTGCTAAACCCCGGCTATACACCACAACAGTCCAATACAGTTCATATGCACAAAAAGATATAACCATTACAGAAATGTGCAACCCCCTGCCAACCGACATACTAGCAGTTAGGGGAGGTTTACGAACACATTTATCAATCACAGATATAATCCAACATGCAAATACTGTACAATTTCGATCGATTAAACATCTTTAATATTGCTCCAAAAACTGCTCTGTAAAATGGAAACCTGAGCAAAATTAAAATATTCCAGAAAACCCCAAATAACACAGAGAACCACCACAATAAAAATGGGTCTCTCAATCGTCCAAACGGCGGCGGATCGGCGGCGGCAACAGTGCTATGCGCCGCGGATCCGCGGCTCCGTAGACGATTCAGTGCACCAAATTTTTTGTGTGTTCTTCTGGTGTCTTTTCAAGCTCTCTGAACTTCCCTGAAAAATTTTTGGACTTCATTTTAAACTCGACAGAAACTTGACAGATTTAGGGTTTTCCGGCTTCGTTTTTCCGTTCGAAATTCGTACAAATTTGCAATTAAGTTATTTATTGTTTAGCGAGGCTCTGATACCACTGTAAGTCGATGTACTACACCCCAGAACTTGTGGGGAGGCGGAAATTTCAAAAACGATCTTGTTTAGTGAACGAACATCGACTAACCGCTTGAATCGAAGCTAAACTATAAATAACCGTACAAAAAGTGTTTCATAACTATTGTGTTTAGGGATTATACCTAATGAAACTAGTCCTTCGTCTTTACGATCTCCTTGTTCTCCTCGGCCTTCTCTAGGTAGTAGACGATCCACCCGAGAGCAAAACTCCAAGCTTAGCCTCTAAACTTGAGGCAACTAACCTTCTTGGATTGCTAATCAAAGAAGATAGATTGAGATAGAGTGATGGTTATGGATTGTTTAGTCTAACTAATCCTAGATCTCAACACATGAGGGTGAGGATTAGTCTTTTGAAGAGAGAGAGCTTGAGGAGAGAGAATGTGTAGATGATAATGAATGAATAAGTTATGAGTATCATAATATATTATGAAGCATTCTCATTAAAGAATAAATGAATAAATGTGATGAATAAGCATGCTTCATAAAATATCTAGTGGTGATTCATTAGCATGAGTCATTAAGCAATAAATGTGCATTAATGAGATGAATGAATCACCACCATGACTCATATAACTCATTCAATGAATATGACACATAACCCTCCTTAGTCACCATCTTCTAGAAGCTTCTCGTACAATTACGAGAACGCCCCTCCGATCCGCAAAAATACGGAAAAACTTTAGACTGTAAAAATCCAATAACCGGATACCAGTAACTGGTTTAAACCAAAGCCGACTGGTAAATACTGTCCGAAAGTCGTACGCGCGTAAACGCACGTATGCGTCCGAACCCTTTGTCGCAAAACCATGCAACCTCTATATCGTTTCGCCTGGAGTAGGAAACTCTCTGTGTGGGACTCTAGAGACTCGATTACTACGCTGGCAGTGGGTTTAACCACAGACCGCAAGCGGCACTAGCTGTACGTAACGGTCCCCAGGTAGTTGTCGATAAGAAGGCCGATGAGGAAACCCATCCGAACTCCTACTGAGTCTGATGTGACAATCTCCATACAGTCCGGTCCGTTCGTCCAAGACTATCGCATATCGGGCCTAGGGGGGCGGCAAGCGTCAGTCCCCTAATAGCGGTATAAGTCGTGTCGGAGGGAAGCCCATTACACCCTGAGAAACTACTGGAACCTACCAGCAAATCTCGCTTGCCCTGGCCAGGGACTTTGCGTAATGGCTCTCTGACACAGCGCGATATCTACTCCCAATACCGGGAGGGACGAATCCTGTCTAACCGCCACTGCCTCCAAGTGCTCGGGACTGCACCCAACTGCTACCTGTTTGCACGACTCCTTTGAGCCGTGGTAGGGTAGCAATCTAAGAACAGTGGGACACACTCGAGGCGAAGCAGCAGTGTCAAGTCTGCGGACTATGCTGTACTCATGTCACCTGGGAACTGCTCACTGACGACTGGTATCAAACCAACCAACAGTTCCCTGTGAGTCCTGTCCGGTGTACCCGTAACCTAACGAGCACCTGCATACTATCTCCAGTACGACGTACTGACGGCTGTGGGACATACCATCTCCCCAACTGGGATGAGAAGCGTACACACCAGTCTACTCCGGAGTATCGATGCTCTGTCTCGATAATCCAACGACCAGGGACCTGAATAAGGATGTGCTTGTAGACTACCCAGCCCCCACTAGTGTGACTGCCATCACAACGCTGGTAGACAAGCAAGATCCTAAGAGCTCTATCAATACGTACACTCACATATTAAGATAGAAAAACCAAGTAGCATACTACCATGTTTAGCAAGACTGTTATATACATGTGAATATCCCAAGCTTCCATTAAGTAATATACAAACTAGTATGATACAGTAATGGCCTTCTAGGGCATAAACACTAACAAAACAGTACGTCATACTCTGCCACTGTCATCCCTGGTGTCTGGCGCAAGGCCTCAAATCTGCGCGCTCGGGCATCCCTAACACTCTGGGGAAGGAAACGGGCTAGAAATACTGTCACGAACTCCGTCCAGGTCATAGGAGGAAGACCTGCTGCTCGGCCCTTCTCAACTGAATCACACCACTTCTGCGCAAGACCTTCTAGGCGAAAGCTCGCGAACTCGACCCATCTCGTATCCGCGCATCTGAGGGAACGGCATATACTGGCCATCTTATCAATAAAGGACTGTGGGTCCTCGGCTGTATCAGTGCTTGTGAAGACCGGAGGCTTCAGCCTCATGAACTCTGATAGCGATACTGTAATCACCTCCGTGGCTGCAGGGGCATCTGGCTGTGCGGTAGGTACCATCGCGGTCGCTGGAACAGGTGGAGCTACCTCTGGTCGCTGTGCCCGAAGCGTCTCAACTAGCGACCCTATCATCTGGCGCATCTCCTGCATGCTGGATCCCACCGTCTGGCGCATCTCCTGCATACCAGCCCCTAGCGTGGCGATCTGATCTGTCATGGGAGGAACAGTCTGCTCAGGTACAACGGGTGCACTGCCCGGATCAGTCCTCGTCTCGGACGAGTCAACTCGAATCTCGGCCCTCGCGGCCGCTCTCTGCGCCCTCGTAGTCTTTGGCGGCATAATGGCTGAAAGAAAATTAGGATTCGATAAGAACACGGAAATCGAATCGCAGGAATGTATGTATTCGAGAAGGAATTTAAATCAACAAGTCCTAAGGTCGCGTAGGCGGAGTACCGTGTCGTGAGTATGCCGCGGAACATACACACGCTACGCTACCCTGCTGCAGCTACCTATTCCATCATACCAGGGTCATCCTACACTCCGAAGGTAAAACCTATGCGCTCTGATACCAACTTTGTCACGACCCGAGAGTTTCGACTCATGACCGGCACTTAACCACGCAACGTCTACAGGCGTAATGCGGCTAAATAAGCCGAACCCAGAAATCAAAACCATAAATAAGGAGTGATTAAAACATTTTGTAAAAACAGTCATCCTTGTCTGAAAAACTTCCATAGTAGAAATCCTTTTTAAGTTCAGGGGTTATAACTTTTATAATTTTGACAACATTTCCTTTTTACACATTTATTCCGCAAGCCGGGTAAAAGCAAGGTGTAGCAGAAATAACAAGTGAAATGAATAAAGCATCACAATATGATATACGACGCCGTAGCGAAGAATACACAGTAAGGCAAGGACAAATATCACAAAGGGTAAAAACTGCATAATATAAAGTCGGCTCACATACGAGCTCTACACCAGAGTACAAAATCATACACATCGTCCTCACAACTGTCTCTAAGTCAATACAGAAAGGTAGATGGAGAATACTAGATACATCAATATACAACTGAAAGATAACAGATACCGTACAAAAACCCACCTAACAACAAAAAGGCTAACTCGCCTCAGCAATGGTATCTGTGCCAAAAGATGCGGTAAAACAGCCAGCCGTGACCACTCCCAAGGGCAACCTGCAAATGCTGTGGCACAACGGGGGTGAGTTGCCAACTCGTGAATAGAGATAACATATAAAGGTAATCGCGAGCATGCACGTACAGCGCTGCTCTACCAATGCCAGCAGATAATATCAATGCATGACAAACAGTGGATGCAATAGTAATGCAAGTACTCTATCAGGTAAGTACTACGGGATGAGATACATTGTAATCAATACTGAGCATGGGATATATAACATCTACATGGAAAACAATAATCGTTGCCTCAAGCTGCACCCAAATCCCAAATAAACTCAGGCGCCGGCACTCCTATCGGCCCTCAAATCCTGTACATCTCTGAGAGATCACTAGTGCCCAACATCGGCACCCAAAATCATAAAATACCCGTGTCCAGCATCGACACGCAAATCCTCGTATATCGGGCTCCGTCAGTCCGGATCAGCCCACGGGGTCCGTCTGCGGTGTCGACCCTCGGCCCCGGCAGTACGTATCATCCAGCATCCATCTCTCGACTCTGGTCAGTATCCTCCGGACAACTGCCAGGTCCAACCAATCACCGGTAGGTAGTGGTCCCTCCGCCGGGCTCTCCGTCTACTGCACAGAGAAACCGTTCTCGCCCCGGGGTACCATACCGGGTCTACGAAGAACCCGCAAACGGATCATCCATCTCCTCGAATCGGGTTTCAAGCACACGTCTCAGCACCGAGAAAACGCGTGGTGGACGCACCAAAATATTATATCACGAGGTACCGGGTTTTTCAAAATGGTGCATCTTTTCTTAAATACTTCCACGGCCCTCAAAACCAGAAATCACATGAAAATCAAACACCAAGAAGTAAATCAAATGCGAGGTGCTATGTAAATCAATCCATGATACAGTTACAAGGGAAAACCGCTTTTAAAGTTTTGTTGCCGTTTTTAAAGATATCATGCGGCTCCCAATATACGTGAAAGTCATATCGAATAACATATGAAACGAACTACAGCAATATAATCATGGCAGCTCTACAGTGAGTGTGTCATGGCAATTACTAACGGCGTGTGTGTAGCATGCAAGTTAGTGCCCGTGCAACATAAACCGTTAGTAATAGTGCGGTGTTCTATCAGTTCTAAGCATATATATATGTAACAGGGAATGCAATATGCGATGACAGTCCATAGGGTAAATGCAACATATAATAATAATATGGTCCTATCAGCCCTGACGCATAACGCCATGCGGGCGATATCCCCGTAGATGTGAAATCTACTCACCGAAGTCTCGCGCTAAGTGTAGCCGACGACTTGCTTGCCCTTCTTCGCAGCGTCCGTCTCACTGGCCTGCGAACCTAGAATCACATAACATATATCATACATAAGCTCAATTTCACAGAAACGTGATATCACGGTCCAACAAGAAACCCGTGTCGTAAACCAATCGCGCGTGTGCGCGATACCGATTAATATGATTTAGCGTGCTTGCGCTTTCTAAAAGATAGATCAAAAATATTTGTAACCGCAATCAAGAACGGCGTCGTATTTCAGCTAGCCGGTGAGTACGGGTCGTCCACAGGGATGTTGTGAATTTTCTAATCGCGCTAACGAGTTAATTCCGAAGGGTGTTCGGATTAATTATTAAATCTAAAAATTGAAGTTGTATGATACTAGGATTAGAAACTTGCTAGGATTAGGTTTAGGGAAAATTTGGTAAACAAAGATCTACATCTCTTTCCATTGCCTTTAATTAAAGATATCATATTAGTGTTATGGTAAATCTTAACAAAAGGGATTAGGATGATTGGGAAGATTGATTCTTCCTCTAGATCCTTGTTCTTCCTTTCTTAATCTTTACCCTAACCTCCATGGAAAACCTTAAAATCCGGGCCTTTAGACTACAGAATCACCGTTACCTCGAGGGTAGAGTGCCGTAGGGAGCGGAATAAGAAGGTATGCATGGAGTTCTAATTTTCATAAAAGATTGGCAAAGAAAAGAGATGAGAGATCTTCGTCTCTCAAATCCTTCCCCATTCCTAACCCTAACAAGCGAGAAAACTACTCACTCATTAGGGAATTTAAAAACATCTATCTAGGACAGAGAATAAAAATTACCTAGGGCAAGAATTGAAATCTAAACTAGAGCAAGGAATTAAATCTACTTACAGATGCATCTCTCCAATCATCAACACAGGGTTGTCAGATCTGAATTCATGAATTGAAAAGAAACACCGATGCTCTCCAAAAGAATTCTAAAATTTATTATTAAAAGGAGGCATAGGGAGGCATAAGAAAATACAAGGCTTTGGGTTCTATTTATAGGACATAGAAACCCTAAGTTTACAATTGCACCGCATGTCTACAATTACAAATATACCCCCAGAAAATCTTTCTATAGCCACCAGCACATTATGGTAAATTTTTCTTTCCATGAAGGCTCAATATGGCCGCGGAACCGCGGCATTGGTGTGCTTGGGCCGCGGTTCCGCGGCCCAATGATGAGATCATTTAATTGTTTTTCCTGGGCTTCTTTAGGTTACTCTGGGCTTCTTTATTCTTTATTCCTTTTATCAGTTGGGCTTCTGTATTAATTCCAGATCGTCAGTGAACACTTTGCAATGGATCTTTTAACCGTCTTTCTTGCAAAGTTGGATCTTTTGCTGCCTTGTTGATGGTGAACCGTTCTTCTGCTGGGATTTACTAAGATCCTCCTAATTGTTGGTCAAAAGTCCTTCTTTTGTGTCGTCTTTTATGTTTTTCACTGTTTTTGCTTCAACAACCTGTAACCTGTAACATGTAGCAGACATGGGTCAAAAGCACCTGTTTTTCATTGTAAAATGCATAAGAATGGGGCATACAAAATGCAATATTATGTTATGAACAAATACCCCCAAACTTATCATTTGCTCGCCCTCGAGCAAACTTATTATTTATTCACTAAAATCCTAACCTAGCCACAATTTCGCAGGGAAACGCGATTGCACTGAGCACGTGCAACAAGCCGTTAAACCTCTAGGTGTCCCTAGTAGGAGGAGTGTTGTCTCCTGAGGGTTTTCAGCGGATTACACCCACAAAATCCTATCAACTTGGTTTTTCGACTTTTGTTCTCTAATTAGGTTTTCTAACAAGGAAATCTATTATCGTCGACCCGCAAATTATCCACCCGTATTCTTCACACTTCCTCATTATTTAACTTAAGATCATATATATCCTGTAGAATAACCTAGCTTTCGGCATTTCTTAAGTTTTCCTTCTAGAGTTCCATCTCCACTTAGGAATTTCTATCAACTCTATTAAAGACACAAGTTCTATTCTTCATTCATTTCTCTTATCTAAACTCCAATCACATATCCCTACGTGTGTGTAAATATCACCCCTACACTTGGAAATTCAAATCAAGCAATCGTACTCCCGTCCATTGTCCAAAGCACTTGTGAATTTTCGCTTTCACATCCTTCATGCGACTGTTAATACTTCTTGAGGTACCAACAACCGATTACAAGATGCGTTAGCGTTTTAAAGCGTACTTCCTAGTTTTGCAACACCCAAGGCTTTTAGCAGCGGCTCCCAAACCAGTTGGTCTAAGGCACTAGGTGATGAAGCACCCTCGCTAAATATTTTTCTATTTTTACAGCCTTAAGTAATCACAAAAACCAGTGTCCATTTTTTTTCTTTATCCATTTTTTTTTCATTGTGCGAAAGACTTTAGACAAGAGTATTTCAAGGTCTCTTCTACTAATCCAAGTTTCAAGGTGCGTGTTTGTGCGTTTTGTAGGGTATATGTTTTCAGAATCTAGACTTAAGCTAGGAACTATTTTTCAAACTTATACTCTAATAAAAGTTTTAATACTTTTCCTTCGCTTCGACTTAGCCCAAGAACTGAACCCAAAATTTGCCTATTTCTAAATAATCTACAAAGACAAATACTTTTTACCGTTAAACTCTAAGAAAGGTTATTTTTAGGGTTTGTAATTTTCTAAGTCTAAAATTTAGTTTTTCCTAGCCAGTTAACCTATTTGTCAAACTCAAATCAAATATGGCCAAAATTGAATACAATAATTTTTATAATTTTTGAAAATTTTCAATTTTTATGGGTTTTTCAAATAAGTATGCAAATGCAAAAATATGTACAAATGAATGCGAAGGAAGAAGACTTACCGAGCATACCCCCAGACTTGAACTTGACAGTGTCCTCACTGTCATGCTACACCAAGAGGGTCAAAATGCTGCACTCCCCTGTTTATTTATTTATAATTTTTTTTTATATATTTTTTTAATGTTTTGAATTTTTTTTTATTTTTTTATAGAAAAGAAAACAAAAAAATATATACATATATACAAAGATTCCCCCAAACTTAAGCTTGGCCTTACACAAGCCAAAGATTAGCACCAACCATTCAAAAATCTTATCGTGGTAATGATCAAGTTGGTGAAATAATGGGGTGTAGAAGAAAGAAGTGAGAAACACGCGAGACCGTGTGGGAAGAAGAGAATATGGTCTCGGTGGGGGAGAAGAATGGCGAAAAGAAGAAGGAAGTGGAGTACGATCTTGAGGGTGTAAATTGAGTGAATAAATTAGCGCAATATGTGATGACCGATATGTTATAAGCGATTGCGCTAACCTATCTACTCGTCGGGAAATGGGGTCAAATCCCTCAAGATTCACAAGAAAACATGGGTACGCCGAACTTCGTATAGAAGATGAAAGCGTAACGGTCATTTGTTCGGTCGGAACAATGGGAAAGAGGGAGGGTGATATAACAGTCAAAGGTTCAGGAGGATGAATTGGAAAATCAGACACATCAAACAGAAATGGTTCAACCTCAATATTATCCTCAAGACTCTCCTCAATACTATCCTCAATATTTAACTCATCCATGCCATTATCATCAAAATCAAGACGCATATGAGATTCGGGAGAAACATTTAATAACTCGGGATGATGATTTGAACATAAAATTTCAAGCAAATCGACAGGTTCATCATACGAAATATTCCCGGCGTCTATATCCACAATCAAGTGAAAATCAATTTCTTTAGACACCTCATCAAAAGCATGGATATCTATCGATTTAGGTTCTAGAGTGGAGGTGTAAAGATCCAAAGGATTAGGTGCGGTTTCACTCGAAAGGGGTTCTTCACAATTTGGCAAATCAAACACTACAAAATCACACAACTCATTTTTATTTTCAACTTGTGAATCATTTAGGACATTCAATGGAAAACTGGAGTTGTGGGCTTCAATTGGGTAAGGGTAGGTTTGATTTGGAAATCCTCTCACATTCTCATTCTGTCCAACCGTCTCCTCATACATTGAAAAATTTGGTGCTAGCGGGAAACTAGCTACCGGTTCAGCAGGTTGCATAAGGGCGGCCACGGACGCTTCCACATTCCTAACCATTTTGTTTGTTGCTGCGATATACGCCTCCAACGCCTCTTCCAAACTAGACTTTGGTGGTAAGGGGGTTTCGGGAAAAGATTCGAAATTGTTTGGATATGTGAAACTCCCAAAAGGCTGTGTAGAAACAGGGTCTAGTGACGGTGGGAAAGTCGGGTAAGACTGGTAGGAAGTGGGTGGTTGGGCAGGGGCAGGGTCAACATATGGATAAAAAGGCGAATAGTCGTGTTGATCCCTAAAACTAGATGAGTGGAGAAGGGTGAAAGATCGACTGCGAGATTGAGCAATATGCTCAGCAATGGACATCGGCCTAGGAGTGACAGAAGGACTTGAAGAAGTGGTATCAACATATGTATGTGGTAAAGGTTGACTTGGTTGACACAAAGTGGGTTGAAAAGTCAAACTGTTTCTCCTAGACTCTTCTATGTGATCTTTCAAAGATTTTTTAGGCATGGAAGGATCGTCTTTAAATTGACCGAACACATTGACATATGACGCAAAATTAGGTTCGGGATACCAAAGTTCGGCTAATGATTTATTGTGTGGGGTACCCATGTTAGAAGAAGAAAAGTGACAAGAAGGAAGGTTGGATGGTGCAAGGATTTATTTGAGGCTAAAAAATTTTGCAAGTTCTATAAAATATTTGTCCTTTTTATTTTCATTTTTCATTAATTTTTTTCTTTCTCTTTATTTGGAAAAATTTTGTTGCAAAAAGATTTTTAGAGAACAGATATGCAACAGCAAAATATTACTTGCAATTGGTTATTATTTGAGGCATATCACAAGAATCTTTATTTGGAAAAAATTGTTGCGAAAAGATATTCGAGAAAAGATATGCAACAACAAAATATTTCTTGCAATCAATTTAGTTCAAGCGGGGCCCAAAAATCCTGCACAAGACTTGTTATATGGAAGGCAATATATTTTATAGCTCACAGAATCTTGCAGGAATTTCCAGAAAATATATTTCAAAAATTACAGAGGAGAGAGACAGGAAACTTACAGTGCAAATTTCACACGAAGAGGCACCAGGCCCACCGCGTTTCCGCCGCACTATGGCCCTTCAGACCGCGTTTCCGCGGTTATTTCAGAGGATCGGTTCCCCAAAAATTTTCCAGTGCGATGATTCGTCAAGACGGCCGCGTTTCCGCGGCCTAATGTGGGTTTTGGCCGCGGAATAGCGGCGGTATGGGGGGTTCACTGCTCCAAAATTTTTGCACTGTTCTGTTGTTTAATATCCCTTCTGTTCCAATACCCCGTTTTCTGTTTTGCTTTCTGGAAATCTCCAGATCCGAATTTGTATATCCTGCAAAAATTCAACCACAAAGTATCCCTTCCAAAAATAACAAATTATATATATTTTTATATTTTTTTGATTTTTTTTTATTTTTTTGATTTTTTAAATTTTATGATTAACCCGAAATTGCAAAAAGGAAATTTCTACGCCATCCCCGGCAACGGCGCCATTTGATTAATATGATTTAGCGTGCTTGCTCTTTCTAAAAGATAGATCAAAAATATTTGTAACCGCAATCAAGAACGGCGTCGCTTTGCAGCTAGCCGGTGAGTACGGGTCGGTCCACATGGATGTTGTGAATTTTCTAATCGCGCTAACGAGTTAATTCCGAAGGGTGTTCGGATTAATTATTAAATCTAAAAATTGAAGTTGTATGATACTAGGATTAGAAACTTGCTAGGATTAGGTTTAGGGAAAATTTGGTAAACAAAGATCTACATCTCTTTCCATTGCCTTTAATTAAAGATATCATATTAGTGTTATGGTAAATCTTAACAAAAGGGATTAGGATGATTGGGAAGATTGATTCTTCCTCTAGATCCTTGTCCTTCCTTTCTTAATCTTTACCCTAACCTCCATGGAAAACCTTAAAATCCGGGCCTTTAGACTACAGAATCACCGTTACCTCGAGGGTAGAGTGCCGTAGGGAGCGGAATAAGAAGGTATGCATGGAGTTCTAATTTTCATAAAAGATTGGCAAAGAAAAGAGATGAGAGATCTTCGTCTCTCAAATCCTTCCCCATTCCTAACCCTAACAAGCGAGAAAACTACTCACTCATTAGGGAATTTAAAAACATCTATCTAGGGCAGAGAATAAAAATTACCTAGGGCAAGAATTGAAATCTAAACTAGAGTAAGGAATTAAATCTACTTACAGATGCATCTCTCCAATCATCAACACAGGGTTGTCAGATCTGAATTCATGAATTGAAAAGAAACACCGATGCTCTCCAAAAGAATTCTAAAATTTATTATTAAAAGGAGGCATAGGGAGGCATAAGAAAATACAAGGCTTTGGGTTCTATTTATAGGACATAGAAAACCTAGGTTTACAATTGCACCGCATGTCTACAATTACAAATATACCCCCAGAAAATCTTTCCATAGCCACCAGCACATTATGGTAAATTTTTCTTTACATGAAGGCTCAATATGGCCGCGGAACCGCGGCATTGGTGTGCAGCCCAATGATGAGATCATTTAATTGTTTTTCCTGGGCTTCTTTAGGTTACTCTGGGCTTCTTTATTCTTTATTCCTTTTATCAGTTGGGCTTCTGTATTAATTCCAGATCTTCAGTGAACACTTTGCAATGGATCTTTTAACCGTCTTTCTTGCAAAGTTGGATCTTTTGCTGCCTTGTTGATGGTGAACCGTTCTTCTGCTGGGCTTTACTAAGATCCTCCTAATTGTTGGTCAAAAGTCCTTCTTTTGTGTCGTCTTTTGTGTTTTTCACTGTTTTTGCTCCAACAACCTTTAACCTGTAACATGTAGCAGACATGGGTCAAAAGCACCTGTTTTTCATTGTAAAATGCATAAGAATAGGGCATACAAAATGCAATATTATGTTATGAACAGATACGCAAAAACGTGTGATCACGCGACTGAAACTATCCTGACGCGTCGCGATACGCAAAAACCCCAAACCCACTCACGTAACACGCGTGTCGCGAAGGTTTAGAAATACGGCAAAACAGGTAATTAGTCCAAGATTTTTATACAGAACTAAACTTACAAAAATATATATATCACAACACTCTACACACTAGCAGACACCTATAGGACCAAACCCTAACCCAAACCCTACCCATCTGGCCGCAAATTGCGGCCAGAATGAAATAATTGGCGGCCACATGATAGAGATAGGGGGTCGGGTTCTATCTATGGTATCAGCATCTATCTCCTATACTGCAGTCTCCTCAATTTCATTCTGAACTCACCGGGTCAAAAGCAGTTCCAGAAAACTCTGTTTTAGCTTAAAAACGATGAATTGCATCAAGTAGGGATCTGGTGGTATTTTAGTGCAATTGGGGGTTAAGCTAGGTTAATATGGTCTCAACAAACCTCTAACAACCTACTGAAACCAATTCACACCACAATAGCTCAAAGTTCCCACTAAACACCTCATATCGCACTAAAAAGCATTAAAAACCACTAACCGAAGCAAAACTACTCAAACCACGCAAACTAGGGAGCAAGTTTAGGAAATACACCTCACACTTGACCCTAGGGAGCTGGAGGAAGAAGGTGAAGTGCAGGGAAGGAGCTGCAGTGGGTGCTGTTGCTGTTGCTGCTGCTAACTGCTGCTACTGGTGATGTTGCTGCTGCTGAAATGCTTGCTGATGCTGCTGTGAGTGCTTGCTGCTGCTGCTGCTGCTGTGAGTGCTTGCTGCTGAAAGGTAAGTGTGGGTGTGTGGGTGTGTGAGGTTGAAAGAAAAACAAAAGAGTTAAGAGCAAAATCATCACCCAATGTCAACCCTCCTCTCTCTCTCTCTCTTCATTAATGGCAAGCATGGCCTAAGCCATGATGCACACCCCCCCTCTCTCACAAGTCAACACCCTAGCATAATTTCAAAATAAAGCAACTCATACTTAACTAATTAAGCTTAATTAAAACCCAAAAGGCTTAATCCTCAAGATTAACCCACCATGGTCACTTAACATGGTAAAAACTCATTTAAAAACCCTAGTTTACATGCACATGTGTGTGCAAGCCTAGGAAAATTTTAGAAAAATATTTATTAAATTAGGAAAAATATTTGAAACACAATTTGGTAAACTTTTCATTAAAACCCATTATTTAAATATAATTAGTCACTAAACAAATCCTATGGTGTTACAATGAAGCTAAGAATTTGGCCTTTGCTTCGTTTGCTGACATTGCGTCCTCCATATCGAGACGAATGTCGCGGTTGTCTCTAGGTTGTTGGTGAACCGTTGAGGTTTGGAACTAGGGACTTTGCCGTGGCTCCGCTGTTTGATGATGTTGCGTCTGCTGTGTCGAGACGAACGTCGAGGTGGTGACCATTCCACACTGGTGTGAGATGACCTCCGGTTGGCTTTCAGGCTTTATATGACTTGCCGTTAAGACCTTGAAGCTAGGAATTCGGCCTTCGCTTCGTTTGCTGGCATTACGTCCTCTATATCGAGACAAATGTCGCGGTTATCTCTAGGTTGTTGGTGAACCGTCGAGGTTTGGAACTAGGGACTTTGCCGTGGCTTCGCTGTTTGATGATCTTGCGTCTGCTGTGTCGGGACGAACGTCGAGGTGGTGACCATTCCGCACTGTTGCAAGATGATCTCCGATTGTCTTTCAGGCTTTATATGACTTGCCGTTAATACCTTGAAGCTAGGAATTTGGCCTTCGCTTCGTTTGCTGGCATTCCGTCCTCTATATCGAGACGAATGTCGTGGTTGTCTCTAGGTTGTTGGTGGACCGTCGAGGTTTGGAACTAGGGACTTTGCCGTGGCTCCGCTATTTGATGATCTTGCTGGTGGATATAGTGCCCTCTAAGTCAATTATTGGATCGTAGGTACGTGATTGCAATGATTGAGGGAGGACCTATACCGATAAACAGTCTTACTCGAGATGATAGTATGCTATCTGGTTTGTCTTTATCATCATGTAGATATTAATAGAGCCCATAGGATTGTTGCTTGACTGCCAGCAGTATGATGGCGATCATTTATGTGGGAGCTGGGGTCTATAAGCACATCCTTAAAGTGTCCCTAGTCGTGGGAGTTTCGAGACAGGGCATCGATACTCTAGAGTAGACTAGTGTATACAGTCGAGACCCCGACGAGGGGCGGTGGCCGGTCTCATAAGCCACCGGTGTCAGTTGGATCACCTAAGATGTATACAGATGCTCATTGGGATATTAGTACACCGGACAGGACTCACCGGGAACATGCTAGTTGGTATTATACATATCGTCCGATAGCAGTTCCCTGGTGACATGTGTACAGGTTAGTTCATCGACCTGAGGTCGTCATTTGTCTCGTGTGAGTTCCCACTATGCTTTGATTTATACCCTACCACGGGTCAAAGGAGTCGTGCAAACAGGTATATTTTAGGTACAGTCCCGAGCCACATTGGAGGCAAGTGAGCGGATCGGCAGGGGATTCGTCTCTCCCGGTATTGGGGGTGAAATCGCGCTGTGTTTAGGAGAGCCATTACACGAAATCCCTGGCCAGGGTAATCGAGATATACTGGTAGGTATACCAGTAGTATCTCAGGGTGTTCTGGGCTGCTCTCTGACACGACTTATGCAACTATTGGGGGTCTGACGTTTACCGACCCCCTAGGCCTAATATGCGATACTCATAGACGAATGTTCCGGACTGTACGGATATTGTCACTGTCAGGCTCAGTAGGGTTTATAGATGAGTTCGCTCGTCAGCTTCCCTTCCAATCAATACATAGGCAAACCGTTACGTACAGCTAGTACCTCTGACGTGCTAAATGGTTATACCCAGTGCCAGTGTGTTGATGAGTCATTAGAGTCCCCCACAGTCACTTTCCCAAGTTCGGGCGAAACGTTGTAGATGCCGTATGGGATTATGGCAAGGTTCAGAAAATGCACGTGCGTTTTCGCACGTGTCATTTTTCGGGCAGATAATACTGGTAGACTTTGGTTTAAGCCGGATCCCAGTATTATACTGTGTAGATATAATATCTTTACCTTAGTTGCATTTATATTCGGTCGTAATATAAATGCGGGTATGTTTATATTGTTACGGGGTTATCCTGAAATTCGTTTCAGGATCACTTTTTTAAGTTTCCAGTTTCCGGTTTTCTATCAGCCGTATTTAACATTCGGTTAAATGCGGATTTATCCTTTCGTCTTTTGGGTGAGTCATGGTTCTAGAAGATTCTAAAAATGGTGACTAGGATTAGTGACTCATCATTTGCATTAATTGTGAGGTGAGGTGTTAAGTGAGGTGGATTAAATCATTTAATGTGTTCATACCACTCATTCTTTCTTCATGATAAATATCCTTGATATTTTTCTTTGATCATTTGCTTACACTCACCCTCCCCTCTCATACACTCACCCTCCCTCTTCTATAAGTGGCCGGCCCCCTCTTGTGAGGATGGTATGGTTTTTCATTTGCTTGAGAGAAAAAGATTATGATAGTTTATGGTATGGAAATTTCATATAGTTCAATATCCATTTACCCGACTCCAATTGGCAACTTCTATTAACCGTTCGTCCATAGCCTTGGACGTAATGAGACAAAGTATTCTACTCATTCTCTACTACATCTTAGTCGTCTCTTTTAGCAAACTTGACGATCGAGTTGCCTCGGTTCAGAGGCGGGAGCCCGTTTAAAGATCCGTCGACGTGGTGCCACCTGGACGACGAGACCGGAGATCGAGCAAGTTTGGATCAGTTGCAACATAGCATGGGATGATGGTTGAAGACCGAAGGACTCGGATCATTCGGTATAACAATTCTACCCTCTTTACAATTTGTTAGTTTAGCTTTAATGGCAGATCCGGGTTATAGTACGCGATAGCGCCAGTCGTAAAAGTTTTGTTCCGCATATTGGCGTCTGTTAGACGGCCGGGACGCTGCCGCGGACTTACAGTGGTATCAGAGCCTCACCATTAAGCTATATTAACTTGTGCTAACGCATTTAAAATATCGATTGAACGGATTTTCGAAAATCACAATTTCATGTGTTAAAGTTTCTGTTGATTTTTAAACTGTTCTAAAAATTATTTTGCATGTCACAGAAAAACAAGCAGGCTTTTCTAAGCCATCCGTACAAATTTGGTCACGTGATCTCACTTAACCACCGTGGATCCGCGGTCAAACCTAGGGTTTGACCACGCATCCGCGGCGGTTTAATGGGTGCAGTGCACCAAATTTGTACAGGAGCTACTTTGCAGGGAATTGTGGTTTCTAGTATTGTTCTTTTGCGCCCAGTATTTGTTACTGTACAACAGATTTTCATGTGGCCCACTTCGGGAAATTTTGTCGATCGAAATTTTAAACGTGTTAGTTTTTCAGTACTTACTTTATATCTCCGACCGGGAATGTCATTTGATCGGTAAACCGTGTCTGATTGCTATAGTTCTTTTAGACGGGTTTGCGAACGTGACATTCGCGTTGATGTTCTGTGTTGTACTGTGATGTTGCGGATTTGTCATGGTGGATAGAAGGGTGCAATGATAGTGCAGTTTGGATTTATTTGTACATTTGATATTGCGGGGCGAGCGTCCAACTTGTGGACTGCCGTCACTGCCTGTTGTATAATATTCTTTTGGGGCACGACTGGGTTGAGGTCGATGTACCTGTTGTACATATTTTTTATTTCTGTACTAGGTTTATCCTGTGAAGGAGTGCACCGATAATCGGGTTCTGGAGGGCAACGGGTCCGTATCCCATGGCTTTGAGAGGCAAAGGGACCTCACTCTAGAATTGGCAGACTATTCGCCGCACTCGTAGGGGTTACAGTTTGACCCAAGGAGGGGTGCTCAATTTACCGGATTCCGTGAAGTGCCGGGTGTTCCATTCACTATATTGTGGGGACTACCTCGCTTCAGGTTTTGGCGGGTAACTTACTGCACCCGTAGGGGTCTAGGTTTCATTGCACAGGCTATCCACACGACCAGGGGAACGTCGGTTTTCAGCAGCGGCTCTGTGAAACCCGGGGATCCCAGATTATCTGTATTGTTCTGTGATGCTTATTACTTTTCTGTAATGTTGCATATTATCATACCTGGAGCGATTATTGTATATTAGTATATATACTATTAGATGTTGTATATGTTATACACCCGCGCTAGTCCAGCCCCCGCTCTGTCATTAGTTAAGTAACCTAACGGGTGATGACAGGACCCAGTGGCGAATGCGGATGGCATATACGTACATTTTATTTTCGTTCTTTTCTGGTGTGATTGATTGATGGGACTGCATTGATTCTCATTAATGCAAGGATAAAACAAACCTATATTTGATGTTGTTGGAACAAATTTTAAAAGGGAGTTATTACAAAGACGTTTCCTTTTGTTTTGTATAGTGATATTCAGTTAGAATATCCCGCACCTCATTCGACGAGGCAAGGGCCGAGATCCCTTCACCGGGAGTGACCCCTTGGGCAGAAATTTGCATCAGGGTAATAGCTTCTATATATTCGATTACAAGTTGCTTTGCATCGCGGTATTCAGTTGGAATATCCTGCACCTCATTCCACGAGGAAAGAGCCAAGATCCTTTCACCGGGAGTGACTTCTTTAGCAAAAGGTTTTCGCTACTATATTTTTTATAAAATTCTATCAAGTTCCTTCAACGAGATCAAGTTCTTTACGTTAAAGGTTTTTTGCCAAAAACCAGCCGTAATCCTCCGTCGATTCTTATGGATGGTCAGAAGTATTCAAGCTATGTTTGTTGGCCTACGTCAATGCATAATGTTTGGTAGCTGCTGGGTATTCATTTGTTGCACAGATAGATGCATTAGTTTAGGACAGACGTACATCCTTGTTGGCCTACGTCAAGGGCATGTACGATGACCTAAATTAATCAGGACAACGACGGGTAGAACTTGACATGTGGCTTATGATTTGTTGGCCTACGTCAAGGTCATAAGCATGGGATAAAAATTATATCGAGGGTTTCAAACATACAGGAAACTTGCCAGACTTGCGCATACCTTCGGGAGTATGTTAACTTGAGTGGCTTCCATCAAGTTATCATGCGATGATAGTTGGATCCTGATTCTCACTGATGAGTTGGTTTACTCTTCGGGTGATTCCGACTAATTCTACTTTCAGGTTTGGAGGAGAATTTGAGATAACAGTAGGATGTTTTCTAATTAGATAAAGTTATAACCATTCTGATCTAGGTTAGAGTGCACGCAGAGTGTTTCTTTTCTCTCTCTCTTTGGCAGCGACCTTTGACCAACCCTAGACTGTAACTCAGTGACCAAGTTGACCGAACCTTCTTAAAATACTGGATTTTGGATTGTCTATAGTTGCATAAGTCATTACCTCTCCTTCTTTTACCCTTTGTATTTCTCAGAACACCCCGTATTACTACGGACATCCACTTCTATTGGATAGATCCATCATATGGTTATATACGAACTCGAAGGGACTTCTTCGAGGATGGATCCAGGTTCAGGAGAAATAGAATTGGTTTATTCAGTTGTCTTCTATTATCACCTTCTCTCAGGTTGCGAGGGCTCCTTGGTTTAGGAGAGTACACCTATTACGCTTATTGGATAGTCTTATTCCAAACCATAGGCAGGTGCCGAAAAGTAAGGAATGAAGAAAACCAATTAGCCTAAGCCGGGTGTACAGAAGGTAATAAATAAAGACAAAATAAAGGAATTAGAAAGAGGGCAAAGTAAATTGCGGCTATTCATATTCACGACCAAACCACGTGTTTCATCGCCACTCCTACTTCACCTTTGATTTCTCCAGAACAACCCGTACCACTACGAACATCCAATTCCATTAGATAAATCCATCGTATGGTTATATACGAACTCGAAGGATATTTTTTCGAGGATGGATTCCGGTTCAGGAGAAATAGGAATAAGGATTATTCGGTTCTCTTTTATCATCACCTTCTCTTAAGTTGCGAGAACTCCTAGGATTAGGAGGGTACACCTATTATGCTTACTGAATAGTCTTCTTCCAAACCATAGGCTGCTGCCGAACGGTAGGGAAGGAAGAAAACCATTTAGCCTAATGATGGTGTACAGAAGGTAACGACTAAAGACGAATAAAGGGAATTGGAAAGATGGCAGGGAAATATACGGTTAAAGTCATTGGATTATGGAAGAGGCATTACTAGGAATACCAGGATACCCCTACGAAACATATTTATGTTTCATATTTACTGTGCATTATTAATAGAAAACTGATTTCCCGATTAAAAAACTTACTCCACGGTATGTATTTACCAGGTATGATTCTCACATCTGTATAGTTTTACAGATGTTGAGTGGGAGTAAGTTATTGGGAATTAGGTGATCATTCTCATTATATCAGAATTCATTGTAATTGGTGATATTTGAGGAAATCGCCTGGGGACAGTTTTTCAACCTACGATACACAGGTTATGAGTTATTCAACTCAGTGAACTTATACAGAGTATTGTATGTTATCTAGTGTCCACCAGGACAAAGGGGTTGGTCCTCGTACTATATTCTATTTACTTGTGACTTCTCTAGTTTATAGATAAGTATTTCGTAGAAATACAATGTCTGAGTATTGAGAAGTTGTGGGTATAGGAATAAAGTAGAGAACCATGTATCGCAAGTATCGGGATTCTTCTAAGAAATTGAAGATGTAGATTCTTGTGATTGGTATTCAGTTGATAGTAATGGTTTTGAGAAACTTGATTCTTTTTCAGGTTACTCATAATTGGATGGATTCCTAAGTTGAATAATGCTGATTAGCCTCTCTCCATTAAGATGATATGCACTGGAGACAGCTACAGGATTAGAATCTGGTTCCAATTAAATAAGTGCCTATGTTTCTATATTGGATATAGATTGCTTCATATCTTAACGATGTTAAGGTAAGGGGAGTTGTCCAGCATATGCTTAAGAACAGACACTGGATAACTCAAGGCACGTTTCTGTAATGACAGTTTGTGGGTTGACCCTAGCTTTGACGAGGGTTGATTTTTTACCATTTGAAAGATCAATAGTGATATTGTTCTTGACTCGCCACAGTTTTAATAAAATGGATTTTTTCAGAAAACAGTAGTGGGAGTATGGTAGAACTGGAAGTGATTCCAGAACCGCAAACGATTACGGAAAATTTAATAGGACCTATATATTCAATCAGGTTTGACATTCCAATAGCCACTTCGCAGATATGGTGGGTAACCTCAGACACCCGAGAGGTACTCCGATAGCCTCAAGGACGGTGACAGTGAGGTTCTGGCTATAACCAGACTTCACACTACTGTTGTTCCAGACTATGAGACCCGGCAGGAGGATATGTATAGCGTCGTTCTAAACTAGTTTTAGAAGTGTACGTATATATTATTCTGCCAGAGGGTTGTCGTAGTCAGTGGGAGCAGCGGAAGCATAGTGGACAAGTAGCTAGTGTCTATTTATAGACTTGAGCAGAAATAGCGGAGATAGATCATCTATTTTTGATGTGACAGTCATAGGTTTGACTTCATCAGAATAGGGGATGGATCTGTTAAGAAGGTAGTAGGGTGTGATGTCCTGGTATTTGGATGACATACACAGAGTAGGAAGTAAAATTCCTATACTACGATCGGTTGTACTGTGGTCGTCACACAGTTGTTTCTCCACAAAGGATATGGATATAATATCTGACATTCTGGTTACTAGATCTATGGTTTTAGATCTAGATTTGGGTAGTTTCCCAATGTGGGTACTTCGATAGTATTCTAATAGTATTTTAGAATAGTTGACTCCTAGCATGGTGGTGTACCTGCAAGTGATGGAGTCACCCTCTCTAAAGGTGTCTTACAGACTAAAGGGGAGAGGGACGTACATGATTGACAGATCACTTGCTTGGGCAATTGAGTCAATCATGACATGTCAAGTACCACACCAGATGTCGTTTTTGCACTAGATGCGATAAGTTTATATTAATCCAATCCTGATGAAACATACGGAAGAAGTTTAAGAACATAAGTGAATGTTTTACGGATTTGATGACGGAAGCCTCTTTCGGGAGACGGTTATTATTCAAGGCTTCACAGGTGACTTGGATGACAGAGTGATTGTCAGAGTTATAGTTTTCCCTCAGACGAGGGAAAGTATTATAGACAGGTGGTCCAAGAGGATACTATGGGAGGCATGGTGCTGGGCACTGATTAGTTTCAATGATTGATATAGTCTAAGAAGTTTGGATTTGGAGTTCATTTATGAACTAGGTCCCATCAGATATCCAGACATATTCTAAGACAGGTAGATATAAAGAGATACAGAAAGAAACACCGAAGCGGATCCACTCACTGAGGCTATTTCTCGAACACAATAGTTTTGCAAACAAACTTTGTGAAACTGATTAGTAGAGGAGTTGGATGCTCGGTATCACACGAGCTGTGAGTACATGACTGTTAGTTATATGTATGCCCTAGAGGCCATTACTGTACATAGGATGTATATTGTAGTGGATGCTGGGACATATATAGAGAGGACTTTCTTGCTCGACATGATAGTATGCTATCTGGTTGCTCTTTATCTTAACGTGTATACTGATTGTCTCTCTGTTACATGTTGGTAAAACCTTTAGGATGTGTACTTGACTACCTGGATTATGATGCGGATCATACTAGTGGGGACATGGTAGTCCATAAGTACATCCTTTAAGGTCCCTAGTCGAGGGTGTATCGAGACGGGGCATCGATATACCAGAGTAGACTAGTGTATACTTTCTCGACCCATACAGATGGGCGATGGATGATCCCATATCCATTGGTGTTTGACATCAGAGATTATATACGGGTGCTCAGTGAAGACTGGGTACACTGGACGGACTCGCCGAGAACTCCCAGATGGTATTATACCTTACGTCAGATGGAAGTTCTCGGGTGACACTGGTACAGGTTAGTCTGTAGACCCGAGATCGTCATAGAGTCTTGTGTGATTCCCACTGTGCTTTGATTTCCACCTTACCACGTCCAAGAGGGCGTGCAAAACGGTGGCTTTTGGGTACAGTCCCGAATCACATGGAAGCAATGAGCGATAGGAGGGGATTCGTCTCTCCCGGTATAGGGAGTTGATGTTGCACTGTGTTCGATTGGCTATAACCGGAAATCCCTTGCCAGGATTGCTGAAATTTACTGGTAAGTGTTATCAGTAGTATCTTGAACTGTTATAGACCTCATATAGACACGACTTATCGAGCTACTGGGGTCTGACGTTTACCACCCCTAGGCGAGATATGCGACATATCAGACGAACAGACCGGACTGTACGGTAAGTGTTACTGGTTGGATTCACAGGAGTGTGAGCGGGCTTGCTCGTTGATCTTCTGATCGCTCAATACCCGGGTGGCCGTTACGTTTAGCAGACCGCTTGTGGCTTGTGGGTGTTTGATATGATCATCACCTGCTGCCGGCGTATTGACGAGTCTTTAGAGTCCTACACAGAGGTTTCCTGGCTCAAGCGAAACGAAATAGGAGCGCATATGAGATATGTGCGGGACCGAGAATAATGCGTGTATGTGATACCGTATTCTATTCTCGCGATTTGTATCATTGGACGGTTATATATGATATAGCCGGGTTACCGAATCAAGTGTTGATTCGATACATTGATACACTTGATATTAGTCGGTTATATGCGATATGACCGGACCATTAAATCAAGTATTGATTTAATGATTTGATGTATAATTATATATTTGATATATTACTTTATATTAACTAGTATTTGTTCACTTAAGATTATTTTCTCACTTGATTGTTCACATTGTATATGTGATATATTTTTGTGCACTAGATTGTATCATGTTTGATGATATATGCAAACTTGGATGTATGTTTACTTTAAACCATGTTTAAGTGAATGGTTAGGGTTTTGTTATCTTTTCTTAATTATTTATTTATTTATTCATTTTGGAAAGAAATGAAATGGTGGCTTTCTTTGGATTTATCTTGAAGCTTCATGAAGCTTTGACCACTTTGTTTCTTTCCTTAACCTAACCATTCACTTAAACCCTAGTTTAGTCTCTACATGAGTTACACTCACTTATGGTTGCAAAATGATAAGAATCACTTGATTTTCTATTTTTCATAATTCACTTTCTTTTTCTTCTTCATCTTCTTCATGAAGAAAGAAAAACCATTCTTGAAATTTCCAAGTGATGATTCCAAGTGAGAAATCCAAATCCAAAGTGAACCCACTTCCTATTTCTTCATCCTCTACCACTTGCCATATAGTATAGGGTGTTTTCTTCATAAGTTTCATGACTTGGTGAAGTTGGAGCTTGATCTTGAGTTGCTTCGACGTAGATCATCTTCGGCATCGAAGTCGATGACCTAGCCCGATCTTTTCTCCGATGAAACCACCGCGAGAGTCTAGGATTCCGATGGTTGCAGCGGAGGGACATCATCACGGAGCCAAGGAAGTGGAGGACCGAATCTACAAAGGTTGTATTTCCATTCACTTAGCAATAAAGTTGTTTACTTGCTAGCTTTTCGCCTTAAACTCTAGTTAACGATCTTGCTAAGGGTTGTTCGGCACCTAGAAAAATTTTGTTTGGTATGGTTGATGCCTTGTGGAACCTCCTTAGTGTGCCTAGGAACCCTTCAGTGGTATCAGAGCCTAGCTAGAGCTTTAGGCGACGTGTAGACGAAGTTAGAGATCCGATCGAACCCCGAAACCCCGATCAAAACCCTTCTCTGTACATTTTTCCAAACTGTGGATTTTTGTGAATTAAAAATGCTCAGAAAATTAGGCAGGAAAATCTAAGAATTACTGTGAAGTACGGACCCCTAACTCAAAAATATGACCGCGGAACCGTGGCCAAACCAAGGATTTGGCGGCGGTTCCGCGGCCAAAATTGTGAATTAGTCCCTTAAACTTCACATATTTATTCTTAGGTCCTTTCTTGACATTTTTTTCTGGGAATTTTTTAATTCCACTCAAGTGTTGAGTTTTCTAGGGTTTTATTGGGGACTCGTTAATTCGATCAGATAATTTAACTTCGTTTATGTTTTTCCGGATATTTTAGAACATGTTAAAAAGTTCGACCGGATATAAATACCCAATTTTTCCCCTGCCGGGAAATTTCCAAATGTTGGATTTTTCCGTAGTTTAATAACGTTCTAAGTAGTGCAAGTAACGCGATGGTCCTTCTAGAAGACAACAAACCTTAACTCGATTATATGACCGTCTTGAACTGCCCTTTGAACCTTCGGGTTTGGGGCAGTACGACGTGCCACATGTGAGGCGTTGGCTTGACCCTTCTACGGCTGGACCGTTGGTACTGTGGCATGAAGTGGATGTTTTTAAACTTATTTCATGTGTTGAGCTGTTTCGGGAAAACTTGGGTGTTTGATTGTTCGATCGGAAAGTTTAACATTTTCTATTTATCTGGAATATGATACAATATTTGGAATCCACAAGTAGTTATGAGATAACTGATTTGAATGTTATGAATCTAGTAGTTTAGTCTCACTTGATCAGTTGCCACGGAATTTTGATGCGATCAAAAGTCCGTTGCAATCACGTAGCGTACGCGGATACTCGCCGGGTAAACTTAATAGATAGCCACGCCCCATAGCGCCGACCAAGTGACTGTAGGAGAACCCCGTCGCCGAAAGCATCCGTTCGGGTGCTCGCGGCAGCGGTGTTCCGCCTTAGTGCACTTCATCGACGGTATTGGGGGTGCGGTCGTCTACTAAAGTTTGCGACGAGCATTCGATCAGTTTTTCGGGAATCTTGTTGAATTGCCCGACTTGATATTGAAAAGTGTTTTCGATAATGAGACTAAAATGTGGGGTTTATAATTGTTAGGCATGTGATGTCTAAGGAATTCAGATGGTTAGGCATGTGATGTCTAAGTAGGTTGCGGATTCCAACTGTTGTAGTTTTACACTTTCTTTTCTGTGACCGTAAGTATAATATGTGATATCGCCGGTTTCGTTGCTATATGTCAACGACAATTGGGATACGCATGTTTACTTACGTTGATGACATGTGATGTTATGTGTTGCTGGATATGTTATATTGGATCGTCGTGTTTGAATAGCCGGGGGGGTTTTATGTGAGATGAGTGTTTTTCATTTTCATTCATGTATAACCTTGTATGTAATATTCTTTTATTGGGGCACTTCCAGGTTGCGGAAGATGTCACCGTTTGTATATTATTTACTTTTCCGCACTAGGATAGACCCAAGGAGGAGGGCACAAATAACCGGGTTCTGGAGTCCAGTGGGAGACCAACTCGAGGAGTCGAGTCCGGGTCTCCTAACTCTAGAATTGGTAGTGTTGCTTGCCGCTCTCGGAGGGGTCTAGGGGTGTGGGATTGGCTATTCATCACGACCGTGGAATCCGTGTTTTATACTGGCTCGTATTGAAAACACGGACGTCCTAGTATATCCAATATTTCATATGTTTCTTCTGCTGCGATATCTGTGATGTGATCATTTGATATGTTGAGATAGATACTGCATATAGTATATATGATATATTATATAGACGTTACTTATGTTTTGCACTCGTGCTAGCCCTGCCCCGCTCTGTCGTTAGTTACCTAACCTAACGGTGCATGAGGGGACATCAAGGCGAATGCGGATGGCATAAGTATACGTCGTATTTATCTCTCATGTTTAGGTAACTTAAATGATGGGACTTCATTAATATGATTAATGAAAGAAAAAGAAACCTAAAGATGTTGTGGAATCGAATTTTCAAAAACTGGTAGCTACAATTCTTGCTTTGCATCGCGGTGTTCCTTGTAGAATATCCTGCACCTTATTCGATAAGGAAAGGACCGAGATCCCTTCACCGGGAGTGACTCCTTTAGCAATAACTGGCAGATGCTACACCCCTCGGTTTGTCTTTTGATTGCTTCTATAGTTTTTGCTTTGCACAGCGGTATATATGATATATCCTGCACCTTATTCGATGAGGAAAGGGCCGACGATCCCTTCACCGGGAGTGACCCCTTTAGCAAAACTAGAAAAGCCTAAAAAACACTCCATTTTAAAATCATTTGATTCTACAACGATATCAAGTTCATTACGCAATAGGTTTTCAGAAAAACCTGTCGTAGCCCTCCGTCATTTCAGATAAGTAGTAATTAGTATTCGTGCTACTTTTGTTGGCCTGCGTCAAGGCGTAGTGTGCGGTAGCTAACTAATATTTATCTGCTTATGCATATGATGCAGATTGGATTAGGGTAGTCGTGCGACTTTGTTGGCCTGCGTCAAGGGTCTTGCGGGTGGGTTTAATTCAATAATCAAGAAATGACGGGTTGAACTTGACTAGCGCACTATGGTTTGTTGGCCTGCGTCAAGGTCATAGGACGCTGGGAGCAAAATTATCGGGAATTTCAAGTGTTGAAATTTGCAATGAGATTGCATACCTTCTATGAGATAGTTGGATCCCGATACCCACTGCGAGTAATTGTTACTCCTTGGAGAGTTTTACACATTACAATTAGCCAATCAAGTAGATCTCTAGAAAGGTGTCAACGGGGTTACGCCTCTGGGAAAACGAGGTTTACTGTAATTAGGTCCGTGCGAAAGCACGGGGAACCTCCCTCAAAATACCGACACTGGCCTGGCTGAAAGATTGGCGAACTTGTAGCGTGTAATTAATCCCGGCTAGTCTTTCCTTTTAAGGTTTGAAGGAAGATTTGATAAAAACAGTGGGAGCCATCTTGATTAGATAAAATATATAACCAATCTGATCTTGCAAGAGCATACGCTGAGTGTTTTCTTCTCTCTCTCTCCAGGTAGTGACCATATCACGCCTTAATCAAGATAATAAAACGGATATATTGACCGAACCCGCTTGTTATACTGAGCTGGGGAACGTTGGTCCCGCTCCAACTTATAATTGTTATAAGACAGAGCAGGAATTGGGGAATACCAGATTTCCCGTGCCGCCCAAACGAAGAAAGTGCATGTTGATGCATCATCTTCGGGTGTGTTCGTTACAAAGAACTGTTTCTCTGTATCCTCTACGTCCTGGGTATTTGATACCGGATCAGGATCCCAGATATGTAATCTGTTACATAGGGCTACAGAAAGGTAGAGAACTGAGAACGGGTGATAAGTTTCATGAGACAGAAAGCGGGGCAAGTGTTGCAGCCAAGTCTGTTGGTCACTGTCACCCTGTATTATCAGTACATTGATTCTGAACAAATGCGATTAGATACTGAACCTGATATACAAAATCATATCAGTCTCTTTATTAGTAAAGAAACGATAAAATTTTGTATTGTTGGATAACGTTTTGAACATTTCCTATATCAAGAGTTGATCGGTTCAGGCACGTTATCTAAAAGCATTGATGTTCTAAATCAAACTACAGTTCATAGTATACGGAACACACACAAGAGGAAGAGTTCAGAAATGAACGAATCCTTCTTGAGGCATTGTAGACTAGGTCATATCAATGCGAACCGACTAGCTGAAGTTACATTTAGATGTATATTTAAATTAGTTTGAATTTACATCTTATGAAACTTGCCAGTCATGTCCCAAAGATTAGATGACCACAGCTCTGTTTATTCGAAGCAGAGAAAGAGTTAGTGTACTCTTGGGATGATACATGTTGATGTATGTAAGGTCCCATGTCTACACATGCCAAGACCGGTTCTTTGTACTTCATTAAATTCTCTGATGATCTTTCAAGATTCAGACCTATGTTCCTGTTGAAACAAAAGTCCGAACCTTTTGAAATATTCACAGAATATAAGTTAGAAGTAAAGAACCAAAATACGGGTATAAGTATTATGTCCTATGATGAGATCAGGGAGGAGAATACTTGTGCATGGAATTCTTGGACTATTCTAAAGGAGAATGAGATTCTCTCTCAGTGTTACTCCTCTGAATACACCACAGCACAACGTTGTATCGGGGCGGAGCAAGCACACCCTATATGATATGGTGCGCTCTATGATGAGTACTACTGAGTTTCCTATTTCCTTTTGGGAGTTATGCACTTATGAAGTTGCATACCTATTGAATAGGGTTCCGATCAAATCAGTTGCCTACCACTTCATATGTGATATGGAAAGGGAAGAGCCCATATCTTAAGTTAGTTAAGATTTGGGGTTGTCCGGCCTATGTCTAAAAGCAAAATCCGGACAAGCTCGAGGCAAGGTCTGTTATGTAGAACTGGAAATGTTCCAGCTATACAAACTGCAGCTGATGATTTGGTAGAACCGAAGGATTCAATAGTAACCAACGAACCTCAGCCTCTCCGCCGATCTAGTAGGGTTCCTCACCCACCTGAGAGTTACTTCGGTTTCTCTATGACAGTGGGAGCGAGGATTGCATCATGAGATGATGACCCAACTAGTTTCGAGCTGGCCATCAGGAGTGAGACTCTGTAAGAATGGATGGATGTTTATCGATCTGAGATGGAATCCTTATACACCAACAAAGTATGGACTTTGGTTACTATATATGAAGGGTTAAATCCCCATCAGGAGCAAGTATATCTTGAGAAGATTACTTGGTGTAGATGGAAAAGTTGAGACTTTCAAAGCTAGACTTGTTAAAGGTTTTCGTCATCGACCAGGCGTGGATAATGATGAAACCTTTTTCCAGTGGCTATGCTTAAGTCCATCCAGATCCTACTTGCCACGGCTACATACCATGACTACGATATCTGGCGGTTGGGTGCCATGACTGCTTTTCTAAATGATGTTTTAGAAGAGAACGTCTATAAGTACATGTAAGTCTACGGTAGCGCCCTGGCCGTCTACAGACGCCAAATGCGGAGCAAAAAAAAATTTTAACTGGCGCTATCGTATACTTTCACCCGGATCTGCCATTATTGCTAAACTAACAAACTGTAAAGAGTGTAGAAAGGTTATACCGAACGATCCGAGTCTTTTGTTCTTTAACCATCATCCCACGCTCCGTTGCGGCTGCTCCGATCTCGTCGATCTCCGATCTGCTCGTCCAAGTGGCACCACGTCACTGATTCTTTAAACGGGCTCCCGCCTCTGACTCGAGGCAACTCGGTCGTCAAGTTTGCTAAAAGAGACGACCAAGAATGATGTAGAGAATGAGTAGATGACTTTGTCTCACTTCGTCCAAGTCCGTGGACGATCGGTAAATGAAGTTGCCATGGGAATCGGGTGATGGAATGAAATGAGCTGTGAAATTCCATACACCCAAAATCTATCATAATCTTTTTCTACCAAATGAAACATCAAGTGAGTGAGTGTAAGAGAGAGGAGGGGCCGGCCATATATATATGGAGAGGGGGTGAGTGTAGGAGAGGGGGAGGTAACCATAAGAGAAAAGATCAACCACAAATATCCTTCATGCAAACAAAACCTCATTAATGCAAATGGTGATTCATTAACCTAGTCACCATTGCATTAATGGCTCCATTAATGCACTAATGACTCACCATGCCAAGTCACCCATTCTAGAACCTTCTAGAATCACGACTCAACTTTATCCAAGAAAAGATAAATCCGTCTTTAACCGAATGTTAAAAGACGGCTGATAGAAAACTGAAAACTGGCAACTTCCAAAAGTGATCCTGAAACGACTTTCAGGATAACCCCGTAACTGTATAAATATACCCGCATTTGTATTACGACCGAATATAAATGCAACTGAGACAAAGATATTATACCTACTCAATAAAATACTGGGATCCGGCTTAAACCAAAGCCGACCAGTATCATCTGCCCGAAAAATAACACGTGCGTAAACGCACGTGCATTTTCCGAACCCTTCCATAAAACCATACGGCCTCTACAACGTTTCGCCCGAACTTGGGAAACTGTCTGTGGGGGACTTTAATGACTCGTCAGTACCCTGGCAGTGGGTTTAACCACAAACCGTCAGCGGCACTAGCAATGCGTAACGGCTGCCCATGGACTGACCTCAAGGGAGGCCGATGAGCGAACTCACCCGGAAACCCTACTGAGCCTAACAGTGACAATGTATATACAGTCCGGTCCGTTCGTCAATGAGTATCGCATATCTGCCTAGGGGGCTAGTAACGTCAGACCCCCAATAGCAGTATAAGTCGTGTCGGAGTGAAGCCCAATAACACCCTGAGATACTACTGGAGTACCTACCAGTAAATCTCCTGCCATGGCCATGGACTTTGTGTAATGGCTCTCCTAGACACAGAACGACCTCGCCCCCAATACCGGAAGAGACGAATCCCCTGCCGATCCGCTCACGTGCCTCCTTATGGCTCGGGACTGTACCCAAAAACTACCTGTTTGCACGACTCCTTTGAGCCGTGGTAGGGTAGAAATCAAAGCACAGTGGGAACTCACACGAGACAAATGACGACCTCAGGTCGATGAACTAACCTATACACATGTCACCTGGGAACTGCTATCTGACGATATGTATAATACCAACTAGCAGGTTCCCGGCGAGTCCTGTCCGGTGTACTCATAACCCAATGAGCACCTGTATACATCTTAGGTGATCCAACTGACACCAGTGGCTTGTGAGACCGGCCACCGCCCCTCGTCAGGGTCTCGACTGTATACACTAGTCTACTCCGGAGTATCGATGCCATGTCTCGAAACTCCCACGACTAGGGACCACAATTAAGGATATGCGTATAAACCACCCAACTCTCACGTATATGATCGCCATCATACAGTTGGTGGTAAAGCAAGATCCTAAGGGCTCTATCAAAGTGTAACATGTAATCAGTCACCTGAACATGTACATGACTGATAAAGGCAAACCAGATAGCATACTATCATTTCGAGTAAGACTGTCTTACCGGTATAGATCCTCCGCAATCATTGCAATCACGTACCTGCGATCCAATAATTGACTCTGAGGGCACTATCTCCAACAATCTCCCACTTGCACTCAAGGCTAATTATTGCAATGTCGACTACTCACAGCCCGTGTGAAACCGAACATCCAACTCCTCTACTAATCAGTTTCACAAAGCCCGTTTGTAAAACTATTGTGTTCGAGAAATAGCCTCAGTGAGTGGATCCGCCTAGATGTTTCTTTCTATATCTCTCTTAATCTCAAGTTCGCGGAGAAAGCCATCTCCCGAATCGAGTAATACCTGTCTTAGAATATGGCTGGATATCTGATGGGACCTAGTTCATAAATGAACTCTAAATCCAAACTTCTTAGAATGTATCGATCACTGAACCTAGTCAGTATCCTGCACCATGCCTCCCACAGTATCCTTTTGGACTACCTGTCCATAATACTGTCCCTCTTCAGAGGGAAAACTGTAACTCTGACAATCACTCTATCATCCATGTCACCTTTGGAGCCTGGAATGATAATCGTCTCCCAAAGGAGGCTGCCGTCATCAAATCCGTAGAACATGTACTTATGTTCTAAAACTGCTTCCTTATGTTTCTCCAGGATTGGATTAATACAAACTTATTGCATCTAGTGCAAAAACAACATCTGGTGTGGTACTTGACATCTCATGATTGACTCAATTGCCTAAGCAAGTGATCTGCCAATCATGCACATCCCTCTCCCCTTTAGTCCGTAAGACACCTTTAGAGAGGGTGACTCCATCACCTGCAGGTACACCACCATGCCAAGAGTCATCTATTCTAAAAACCATTAGAATACTGTCAAAGTACCCACATTGGTAAACTACCCAAATCCAGATCTAAAACCATAGATCTAGAAACCAGAATGTCAAATATTATATCCATATCCTGTCTGGAGAAACAACTGTGTGACGACCACAGTACAACCGATTGTAGTATAGGAATTTTACTTCCTACTCTGTGTATGTCATCCAAATACCATGACATCACACCCTACTACCTTCTTAATAGATCCATCCCCTATTCTGATTGAAGTCAAACCCATGACTGTCACATCAAAATTAGATGATCTATCTCCGCTATAACTGCTCAAGTCTATAAACAGACATAAGCATCTTGCCCTCTATGCTTCCGCTGCTCCCACTGACTACGACAACCCTCCTACCGGGTCTCATAGCCTAGAACAACAGTAGTGTCAAGTCTGGGAAAACAAGAACCTTCCTGTCACCATCCTTGAGGCTACCGGAGTACCTCTCGGGTGTCTGAGGTTACCCACCATATCTGCGGAGTGGCTATTGGAATGTCAAACCTGATTGAATATATAGGTCCTATTAAATTTTCCGTAATCGTTCGTGGTTCTGGAATCACTTCCAGTTCTACCATACTCCCACTACTGTTTTCTGAAAAAGAATTCATTTTACTAAAACTGTGGCGAGTCAAGAACAATATCACTATTGATCTTCCAAATGGTAGAATATCAACCCTCGTCATAGCCAGGGTCAACCCACAAACAGCCATTACAGAAATGTGCCCTGAGTCATCCAGAGTCTGGTTTTAAGCATAAGCTGGACAACTCCCCGTACCTTAACATCTTTTAAGGTATGAACCATTCTATATCCAATATAGAAACTTTGGCACTTTATTTAATTGGAACCAGATTCAAATCATGCAGCTGTCTCCAGTGCATATCAACTTTAATGGAAAGAGGCTAATCAGCATTACTCAACTTAGGAATCCATCCAATTATGAGTAACCTGAAAGAGAAACTCGTTTCTCAAAACCATCACTATCATCTGAATACCAATCACAAGAATCTACATCTTCGATCTTTTTGAAGAATCCCGATACTTGTGACACCTGGTTCTCTACTTTATTCTTATACCCACAACTTCTCAAAACTTAGACCTTGTATTTCTACGAAACACTTGTCTAAATACTAGAGAAGTTATAAGTAAACAGAACATAGTACGAGGACCTACCCCTTTGTCCTGAAGGACACCTGGACAACATACAATACTCTGTATAAGTCCGCTGAGTTAAGCAACTCATAACCTGTGCATCGTAAGTTGAAAACTGTACCCTGGCGATTTCCTCAAATATCACCAATTACAACGAATTCCGATATAATGAGGATGATCACCTAATTCCCAATAACTTACTCCCACTCATCATCTGTAAAACCATACAGATATGAGAATGAAACCTGGTAAATACATACCCTTGGAGTAAGTATCTAATCGGGAAAACAGTTTTTCTTTAACAATGCACTGAAACATGAAAATGTTTCGTAGGGGTATCCTGGTATTCATAGCAATGCCTCTTCCATAATCCAATTCATGACTTCAACCGTATATTTTATTGCCATCTCTCCAAATACCTTTATTTGTCTTTAGTCGTTACCTTCTGTACACCATCGTTAGGCTAAATGGTTTTCTTCCTTCCCTACCGTTCGGCACCAGCCTATGGTTTGGAAGAAGACTATCCAGTAAGCATAATAGGTGTACCCTCTTAAACCAAGGAGTACTCGCAACTTGAGAGAAGGTGATGATAAAAGACAACTGAATAATACATTATTCTTTTAAAGGTGAAAATAGGAGTGGCGATGAAGTACGCGGTTTTGGTCGTGAATGATAACAGTCGCAACTTACTTTGCCCTCTTTCTAATCCCTTTATTTTGTCTTTAAATATTACCTTCTGCACACCCTACTTAGGCTAATTGGTTTTCTTCATTCCCTACCTTTCGGCACCTGCCTATGGTTTGGAATAAGACTGTCCAATAAGCGTAATAGGTGTACTCTCCTAAACCAAGGAGCCCTCGCAACCTGAGAGAAGGTGATAATAAAAGACAACTGAATAAACCAATTCTATTTCTCCTGAACCTGGATCCATCCTCAAAGAAGTCCCTTCGAGTTCGTATATAACCATACGATGGATCTATCCAATGGAAGTGGATATCCGTAGTAATACGGGTGTTCTGAGAAATTCAAAGGGTAAAAGAAGGAGTGGCAATGACTTATGCAACTTAGACAATCCAAAAGCCAGTTTTTAAGAAGGTTAGGTCAACTTGGTCACTGAGTCATAGTCTAGGGTCGGTCAAAGGTCGCTGCCAAAGAGAGAGAGAAAAGAAACACTCTGCGTGCACTCTAAACTAGATTAGAATGGTTATCACTTTATCTAATCCGGAAATGTCCCACTGTCCTGTCAAATTCTCCTCCAAACCTGAAAGAAGAATCAATCGGGATCACCCGAAGAGTAAACCAACTCATCAGTGGGAATCGGGATCCAACTCTCATCGCATGATAACGTGATGGAATGCATCCACGTTACTCATACTCCAGAAGGTATGCGCATACTTGGCAAGTTTCAGTTTCTTTAGAAACTCCCGATATGATTTTTGCCCCATGCTCTTATAACCTTGGCTTTGGTCAAAATGTCATAAGTCACATGCCAAGTTCTACCCGTCACTATCTTGTCAATTTGAACCCACCCGCACATGCCCCTGACTTTGGCCAATCGGCAGAACGACTGTCCCAAACTAACTCATCTATCTATGCAACAAATGAATACCCAGCAGCTACCAAACACTATGCCTTAACTTTGGCTAAAATGCATAGCTTGAATACTACTGAACACCCAAAAGAAGTGACGGAGGGCTATGGCTGGTTTTTGGCGAAAAACCTTTAACGTAGTGAACTTGATATCGCTGAAGGAACCTGATAGCTTTTTAAAATATAGTGGCGAAAACCTTTTGCTAAAGAGGTCACTCCCGGTAAAGGGATCTCGGCTCTTTCCTCGTGGAATGAGGTGCAGGATATTCCACTGAATACCGTGATGCAAAGCAACTTGTAATCGACTATAGTGAAGTTATTACCCTGACGCAAACTTCTGCCCAAGGGGTCAGTCCCGGTGAAGGGATATCGGCCCTTGCCCCGTCGAATGAGGTGCAGGATATTCCACTGAATACCGCTATGCAAAACAAAAGAAAACGTCTTTGCAATAACACATTTTAAATTTGTTCCAACAACTGCAAACAGGTTTGTTTTACTTTGCATTGATCAAAATCAACGCAGTCCCATCAATCAATCACACCAGAAAAGAACGAAAATAAAATGTACGCATATGCCATCCGCATTCGTCACTGGGTCCCGTCATCACCCGTTAGGTTACTTAACTAACGACAGAGCGGGGACTGGACTAGCGCGGGTGTAAAACATATACAACATCTAATAGTATATAAACCAATATACAATAATCGCTCCAGGCGTGATAATATGCAACATTACAGAAAAGTAATAAGCATCACAGAACAATACAGATAATCTGGGATCCCCGAGTTTCACAGAGCCGCCGCTGAAACCCGACGTTCCCCTGTCGTGTGGATAGCCTATGCAATGAAACCTAGACCCTTACGGGTGCGGCAAGTTACCCGCCAAAACCTGAAGCGAGGCAGCCCCTTATATCAAAGTGAATGGACCACCCAGCACTTCACGGAATCCGGTAGCTTGAGCACCCCACCTTGGGTCAACCTGTACCCCCTATGAGTGCGGCGAATGGTCTGCCAATTCTAGAGTGAGTCCCCTCTGCGTCTCAAAGCCATGAGATGCGGACCCGTTGCCCCCAGAACCCGGCTATCCGTGCACTCCGTCTCGGGGCAAAACCTAGTACAGTAATGAAAAATAGTACAACAGGTACATCGACCGCAACCTGGTCGTGCCCCAAAATAATATTATACAACAGGCAGTGACGGCAGTCCACATGTTGGACGATCGCCCCGCAATATCAAATGTACAAATAAATTCAAACAGTACTACCATTGCACACTGCTATCCACCACGACAAATCCGCAACATCACAGCACAACACAGAACATCAACGCGAATGTCACGTTCGCAAACCCGTCTAAAAGAACTATAGCAATCAGACGCGGTTTACCGATCAAATGACATTCCCGGTCGGAGATATAATGTAAGCACTGTAAACTAACATGTTTAAATTTCGATCGACTAAATATCACAAAGTGGGCCCCACGAACAACTGGTGAACAGTAACAAAATCTGGGCCCAAAAGATATATACCAAAAACCACAAATTCCAGAGAAGAACCTACTGAGCAAATTTGGGGGCATGATGACACAGAATGGCCGCGGATCCGCGGCCAAACCATGGGTTTGGCCGCGTTTCCGCGGCAGTCTTGTCGAATCATGATCCCAAATTTGGACGGTGTTCTAATAAAACCCTGCACAGTTTTCTGAGATGTGTAGAATAATTTTAGGACATCATTTAAAATCGACAGAAACTGTGAAGCTTGAAAATTGTGTTTTTCGATATCCGGTTCGATCGATATTTTAAACGCGTTAGCACAAGTTAGTAAAGCAAAATGGTGAGGCTCTGATACCACTGTAAGTCTACGGTAGCACCCCGGCCGTCTACAGACGCCAAATGCGGAACAAAAAAAACTTTTAACTGGCGCTATCGTATACTTTCACCCGGATCTGCCATTATTGCTAAACTAACAAACTGTAAAGAGTGTAGAAAGGTTATACCGAATGATCCGAGTCCTTTGTTCTTTAACCATCATCCCACGCTCCGTTGCGGCTGCTCCGATCTCGTCGATCTCCGATCTGCTCGTCCAAGTGGCACCACGTCACTGATTCTTTAAACGGGCTCCCGCTTCTGACTCGAGGCAACTCGGTCGTCAAGTTTGCTAAAAGAGAGGACCAAGAATGATGTAGAGAATGAGTAGATGACTTTGTCTCACTTCGTCCAAGTCCGTGGACGATCGGTAAATGAAGTTGCCATGGGAATCGGGTGATGCAATGAAATGAGCTGTGAAATTCCATACACCCAAAATCTATCATAATCTTTTTCTACCAAATGAAACATCAAGTGAGTGAGTGTAAGAGAGAGGAGGGGCCGGCCATATATATATGGAGAGGGGGTGAGTGTAGGAGAGGGGGAGGTAACCATAAGAGAAAAGATCAACCACAAATATCCTTCATGCAAACAAAACCTCATTAATGCAAATGGTGATTCATTAACCTAGTCACCATTGCATTAATGGCTCCATTAATGCACTAATGACTCACCATGCCAAGTCACCCATTCTAGAACCTTCTAGAATCACGACTCAACCTTATCCAAGAAAAGATAAATCCGTCTTTAACCGAATGTTAAAAGACGGCTGATAGAAAACTGGAAACTAGCAACTTCCAAAAGTGATCCTGAAACGACTTTCAGGATAACCCCTTAACTGTATAAATATACCCGCATTTGTATTACGACCGAATTCAAATGCAACTGAGACAAAGATATTATACCTACTCAATAAAATACTGGGATCCGGCTTAAACCAAAGCCGACCAGTATCATCTGCCCGAAAAATAACACGTGCGTAAACGCACGTGCATTTTCCGAACCCTGCCATAAAACCATACGGCCTCTACAACGTTTTGCCCGAACTTGGGAAACTGTCTGTGGGGGACTCTAATGACTCGTCAGTACCCTGGCAGTGGGTTTAACCACAAACCGTCAGTGACACTAGCAATGCGTAACGGCTGCCCATGGACTGACCTCAAGGGAGGCCGATGAGCGAACTCACCCGGAAACCCTACTGAGCCTAATAGTGACAATGTATATACAGTCCGGTCCGTTCGTCAATGAGTATCGCATATCTGCCTAGGGGGCTAGTAACGTCAGACCCCCATTAGCAGTATAAGTCGTGTCGGAGTGAAGCCCAATAACACCCTGAGATACTACTGGAGTACCTACCAGTAAATCTCCTGCCATGGCCATGGACTTTGTGTAATGGCTCTCCTAGACACAGCACGACCTCGCCCCCAATACCGGGAGAGACGAATCCCCTGCCGATCCGCTCACGTGCCTCCATATGGCTCGGGACTGTACCCAAAAACTACCTGTTTGCACGACTCCTTTGAGCCGTGGTAGGGTAGAAATCAAAGCACAGTGGGAACTCACACGAGACAAATGACGACCTCAGGTCGATGAACTAACCTGTACACATGTCACCTGGGAACTTCTATCTGACGATATGTATAATACCAACTAGCAGGTTCCCGGCGAGTCCTGTCCGGTGTACTCATAACCCAATGAGCACCTGTATACATCTTAGGTGATCCAACTGACACCAGTGGCTTGTGAGACCGGCCACCGCCCCTCGTCGGGGTCTCGACTGTATACACTAGTCTACTCCGGAGTATCGATGCCCTGTCTCGAAACTCCCACGACTAGGGACCACAATTAAGGATATGCGTATAAACCACCCAACTCTCACGTATATGATCGCCATCATACAGTTGGTGGTAAAGCAAGATCGTAAGGGCTCTATCAAAGTGTAACATGTAATCAGTCACCTGAATATGTACACGACTGATAAAGGCAAACCAGATAGCATACTATCATCTCGAGTAAGACTGTCCTACCGGTATAGATCCTCCGCAATCATTGCAATCACGTACCAGCGATCCAATAATTGACTTTGAGGGCACTATCTCCAACAGAACACAGCCAGAGGGCTTCGTAAATAGTAGGAGTAGCGGAAACGTGTGTAAGATGTTTTATGTGATAAAGCAGGCATCGCGGAGTTGGAACGTCTGTTTTGATGTGTTAGTCAAAGAGTTTAACATCATCAAAATGGTAGATGAACCTTGTATATACAAGAAGGTAGTAGGGAGTATGGTGGTGATCCTTATAGAGTAGTACGTGGATGACATACTCTTGATAGGGAAGGAGTTTCCTATGCTACGGTCGGTCAATCTCCGCTTATCACAATGATTCTCCATATAGGATCAAAGTGATACCTACTAAATCCTGGGTTTTGGATCTATGAGATAGATCTAATTGGATATTAGGATACACATTAGTTGTGGTGAGATGGTATCAATTGGTCCTGGGGAGAATCACTGGAAGGGTTCCAGGGTGATAAGGACGATTGAAAGTCAGTCACAGGCATTGTCTTTACCCTCAGTAAAGGGACGGTATGTTGGAAGCATTCCAAGCTAGATACCATGGCATACTAGATGATAAAGGCTGGATACATCGCCACTTAAGATGCTATCAAAGAGGCAGTCTGGATGTATATTTGTTCATGAGATGAACTTAGTTCCTCCCATTGTGTGACAATGGAGTTGTGGCTTATGCCAAGGAACGTCCGTCCCATCAGTGATCCAGACATATTCTAAGGCAGCATCACCTGATCATGGAGATAGTTGATCTCCAGGGTGATCGAGGTTAGGAGAGTAGACTCAGAGGACAACACGGCGGATCCACTCACAAAGGCCTTTTCCCAGAGAGAGACTTTTATGGAATGGTTGAGTATGAGATACTGCAACCACTGCTACAGATGGCCCTAGTGCAAGTGGGAGATTGTTAGTTATATGTATGCCCTAGAGGCCATTACTGTACATAGGATGTATATTGTAGTGGATGCTAGGACATATATAGGGAGGACTTTCTTGCTCGACATGATAGTATGCTATCTGGTTGCTCTTTATCTTAACGTGTATACTGATTGTCTCTCTGTTACATGTTGGTAAAGCCCTTAGGATGTGTACTTGACTACCTGGATTATGATGCGGATCATACTAGTGGGGACATGGTAGTCCATAAGTACATCCTTCAAGGTCCCTAGTCGAGGGTGTATTGAGACGGGGCATCGATATACCAGAGTAGACTAGCGTATACCTTCTAGACCCATACAGATGGATGATCCCATATCCATTAGTGTATGACATCAGAGATTATATACGGGTGCTCAGTGAAAACTGGGTACACTGGACAAACTCGCCGAGAACTCCCAGATGGTATTATACCTTACGTCAGATGGCAGTTCTCTGGTAACACTGGTACAGGTTAGTCTGTAGACCCGAGATCATCATAGAGTCTTGTGTGATTCCCACTGTGCTTTGATTTCCACCTTACCACGTCCAAGAGGGCGTGCAAAATGGTGGCTTTTGGGTACAGTCCCGAATCACATGGAGGCAATGAGCGATAGGAGGGGATTCGTCTCTCCCGGTATAGGGAGTTGATGTTGCGCTGTGTTCGATTGGCTATAACCGGAAATCCCTGGCCAGGGTTGCTGAGATTTACTGGTAAGTGTTATCAGTAGTATCTCAAACTGTTATAGACCTCATATCGACACGACTTATCGAGCTACTGGGGTCTGACGTTTACCACCCCTAGGCGAGATATGCGACATATCAGACGAACAGACCGGACTGTACGGTAAGTGTTACTGGTTGGATTCACAGGAGTGTGAGCAGGCTTGCTCGTTGATCTTCTGATCGCTCAATATCCGGGTGACCGTTGTAAGTGCACGGCGGCGCCCCGGCCGTCAACCCGACGGCCAAATGCGGAAGCAGTGATAAACTTTAAATTTTGCAAACTAGCAAACCGGCACCACCGCGCACTAAACACCTGGATCGAACCATTAACTAGTCCTAGCTAACTACAAGATGGGGAATAGAGATATACCGACAGATCCGAGTCCTCCGGTCTTCTCGTCGTCGTCCCGATCTCTTGCGGAATGTCCTGTCTCCACCTCGTCGTCGGAAGTGCACCACATCGCCTACATCTTTTACGGGCTCCCACCTCTATGCCGAGGTAACTCGGGCACGAAGCTGGCTAGTCGACGTGCCTAAGGTTTGCTGTAGAATGTGTAGTGAGCTGTTTGTGTCTCTAGGGGTTTAGGGAGTTGCCATTTGGTGGAGGAATGATACACAAGAATTTTCCATGGATCATTGCTGGAAAAATGGAGCATGCTATATACAGAGAGCTCGGCCAAAAAACCATTTGGTGCTTTGGCTAAAATTGCCAGTGGTGATTTTGGCTTATCTCTCTCTAAAAACAAATCAGCCTCTGGCCAAAATCAATCAGCTCCTAGCCAAAATCAAATAGCCTCTAGCCAAAATCAATCAGCTCCTAGCCAAAATCAAATAGCCTCTAGCCAAAATCAATCAGCTCCTAGCCAAAATCCAATAGCCTCTAGCCAAAATCAATCAGCTCCTAGCCAAAATCCAATAGCCTCTAGCCAAAATCCATTAGCCTCTGCACACCAATTAAGCTCAATGCCACCTAAGGAAATTAATCCACCATCTCAAAATTAAGACTCCAGCACACTCAAGGGGGGCCCACGAAAATTCCATGACGAAACATTTTCACACAAAAAAAAATAAACATGTCCCCTTCACACAAATCAAGTGGCCGGCCTCACTTTTGAGGGTGGAAAAAAAGATGATTGATTTTTCAAAGAAGAAATCTCATGATGAGCAACTAAATTAATTGCAAACTTGCAATTAACCCCCCTCCATCAAAAAGTCCGGCCGGGAAGAAACAATGGAAAACCGGCCGGAACGGAATACAAACTGGCAACTCCAGAAAACCGGTCCCGTAATAAATTACAGGAAAACCCCGATACTGTGCATACACACCCGCATCTGTATTCCGACCGGATACAAATGCAAAGAGATAAAACTACACTATCTAATACTAGGATCAGGCTTAAGCCAAAGCCGGCTAGTAAAAAACCGTCCGATCACGATCCGTGCAATACCGCACGTATCTGATCGAACCCTGCCATATCTCCATACGGCCTCTACAGCTTTTCGCCCGAAAGCTTCAGTAACTGAATGTGGGGGACTCTAAAGACACATCAACACCTTGGTTGTGGATTTAACCACTAGCACGTCAGAGGTATAAGCCAATACGTAACGGGCTACCAGGTATTGACTAAAAGGGACGTCTGTGAGCGAACTCATCCTGACAACCCTACTGAGCCTATCAATGACAATATCCGCACAGTCCGGTCCGTTCGTCTATGAGCATCGCATGGCGGGTCTAGGGGGTTGGTAAAAGTCAGACCCCTAAAAGCGGTACAAGTCGTGTCGGAGTGTAGCCCAGAACACCCTGAGATACTACTGGAATACCTACCAGTAAATCTCCTTGCCTCGGCCGAGGGCTTCGTGTAATGGCTCTCCTAGACACAGCGCGACCTCACCCCCAATACCGGGAGAGACGAACCCCTGAAGATACGCTCACTGCCTCCATGTGGCTCGGGACTGTACCCAACTAAAACCTGTTTGCACGACTCCTTTGAGCCGTGGTAGGGTAGTAATCAAAGTACAGTGGGAACTCACACAAGACAAATGACGATCCCAGGTCGATGAACTAACCTGTACACATGTCACCAGGGAACTGCCATCTGACGTCTGGTATATGACCAACTAGCATGTTCCCGACGAGTCCTGTCCAGTGTACTCATAACCCAATGAGCACCTGTATACATCTTAGGTGAACCAACTGACACCAGTGGCTTGTGAGACCGGCCACCGCCCCTCGTCGGGGTCTCGACTGTATACACTAGTCTACTCTGGATTATCGATGCCCTGTCTCGAAACTCTCACGACTAGGGCCCATTTAAGGATATGCTTATAGACTGCCAGCTCCCACGTATATGATCGCCCTAATACTGCTGGTGGTCAAGCAAGAATCCTAAGGGCTCTACCAACGTGTAATAGCGACCTGTAAGGTCACCTAAAGCAGTACACGATGATAAAGGTAAACCAGATAGCATACTATCATCTCGAGTAAGATTGTCCTACCGGGATAGGTCCTCCATCAATCATTGCAATCACGTACCTGTGACCTAATAATTGACTCTGAGGGCACTATCTCCAACAATCTCCCACTTGCACTCAAGGCTAATTATTGCGATGTCGCATACTCACAGCCTGTGTGATACCGAACACCCAACTCCTTTACTAGTCAGTCTCTCAAAGCCTGTTTGGGAAACTATTGCGTTCGAGGAATAGCCTCAGTGAGTGGATCCGCCTAGATGTTTCTTTCTATGTCTCTCTTTATTTCAAGTTCGCGGAGAAAGCCATCTCCCGAAATGAGCAATACCTGTCTTAGAATATGTCTGGATGTCTGATGGGACCTAGCTCATAAATGAACTCCAAATCCAAACTTCTTAGACTGTATCGTCAGCTGAACTTAATCAGTATCCTGCGCCATGCCTCCCTCAGTATTGCCTTGGATCACCTGTCCAAAATACTGCCCCTCGTCAGAAGGAAAAACTATAACTCTGACGACCACCATGTCGTCCAAGTCACCTTGGAAGCCTGGAATGATAACTGTCTCCCGAATGAGGCTGTCGTTATCATATCCCTAGAACATCCACTTATGTTCTAAAACTGCTTCCGACTGTTTCTCCAGGATAGGATCAATGTCAACTTATTGCATGTAGTGCAAGAACAACATCTGGTGTGGTACTTGACATCTCATGATTGACTCAATTGCCTAAGCAAGTGATCTGCCAATCATGCACATCCCTCTCTACTTTAGTCTATAAGACACCTTTAGAGAGGGTGACTCCATTACCTGCAGGTACACTACCGTGCCAGGAGTCGTCCATTCTAAATACTCTTAGAATGCTGTCTAAGTACCCTGATTGGGAGACTACCCAAATCTAGATCTAAAACCATAGATCTAGTAACCAGTATGTCTAATATAAAATCCATTTCCTTTGTAGAGAAACCACTGTGTGACGACCATAGTATAACCGATTGTAGTATAGGAGTTTCTTTTCCTACTCTGTGTATGTCATCCAAATACCAGGATATCACACCCTACTACCTTCTCAACAGATCCATCCCCTATTCTGATGAAGTCAAACCCATGACTGTCACGTCAGAAATAGATGATCTATCTCCGCTACATCTGCTTTAGTCTATAAATAGACATAAGCTACTTGTCCACCAATGCTTCCGCTGCTCCCACTGACTACGACAACCCTCTGGCAGAGTCATATAGACGTACACTTCTAAAACTAGTTTAGAACGACGCTATACTCATCCTCCCGCCGGGTCTCGCAGCCTGGAACAACAGCAATGGTAATTGTGGGTAAACAAGAACCTCCCTGTCACCGTCCTTGAGGCTACTGGAGCACCTCTCGGGTGCCTGAAGTTACCCACCGTATCTGCGGAGTGGCCAATGGAATGTAAATCCAGATTGAATCTTTAGGTTCCTTATCAAATCTTCAGTAATCGTTTGTGGTTCTGGAATCACTTCCAGTTCTACCATACTCCCACTTCTGTTTTTCTGAAAAAATCCATTTTTTAATAAAACTGTGGCGAGTCTAGAACGATATCGCTATTGTTCATCCAGATGGTAGAAAGTCAACCCTCGTCATAACCTGGGTCAACCCACAAACAGCCATTACAGAAACGTGCCTTGAGTTGTCCAGTGTCTGGTTTTAATCATAAGCCGGACAACTCCCCGTACCATAACATCGTTAAGATATGAACTGTTCTATATCCAATGTAGAACCAGAGGCACTGATTTAATTGAACCAGATTCAAATCATGCAACTGTCTCCAGTGCATGTCAACTAAATCGAAAGAGGCCGATCAGCGTTACTCAACATAGGAATGCGTCCAATTATGAGTAACCTGAAAGAGAAGCAAGATCTCTTTATCATTACTATCAACTGAATACCATACACAAGCATCTACATCTTCGATCGCTTTGAAGAATCCCGATACTTGCTACACCTGGTTCTCTACTCTATTCAAATACCTATAACTTCTCAAAATTCGGACCCTGTGTTTCCACGAAACACCTGTCTAAAAACTAGAGAAGTCATAAGTAAACCGAATATAGTACGAGGACCAACCCCTCTGTCCTGATGGACCTTGGACAACATACAATACTCTGTATAAGTCCCTTGAGTCTGATGACTCATTCACTGTGTGTCGTAGATTGAAAACTGTACTTATGGTTAAGAAGAATTACACCGCTGTTTAATGCTCCTTACCTAACCATCCACTGATATAGGTAAATGTCGGAGACATAATTTCAGAAAGGTATATCTCACTCTATGAAAATAGACGTACAGATATATCGATTTGAAATTGGTGCATAACAGCGGATATTCAAAACCAAATATTTGCCGACCGGCAAACAGCCCAGGTGATCTCCTCAAATATCACTGATTACAACGAATCCCGATATAATGAGGATGATCACCTAATTCCCACTAACCTACTCCCACTCATCATCTGTAAACCCATACAGATGTGAGAATCATACCTGGTAAATACATACCCTGGAGTAAGGACTAATTGGGAAATCAGTTTTCCTTTAACAGTACACAGCGAAGCTGAAACATTGAAATGTTTCGATGGGGTATCCTGGTATTCCTAGTAATGCCTCTTCCAGATTCACGACTGTAACCGTATAATTCTTTGCCACCAAATCCCTTCATATGTCTTTAGTCATTACCTTCTGCACACCCCTTAGGCCAAATGGTTTTCTCCCTTCCCTACCGTTCGGCACCAGCCTATGGTTTGGAAGAAGACTATCCAATAAGCATAAAGAGTGTACTGTCCTAATCCTAGGATCATTCGCAATGAGAAAGAAGGCGAAGATAAAAGACACCTGAACAAACCTTATTCTTATTTCTCCTGGACCAGAATCCATCCCCGAACTGGAACAAGTTCCTTTCGAGTTCGTATATAACCATGCAATGGAGTATCCAATAAACTGTGGATCTTCGTAGTTATACGGAGTGTCCTGGAGAAATACAAAGGTGAAGTGGGAGTGGTAATGAAATACTTGGTTTGGTCGTGAATATCAGTTGCAATTTACTTTGCCCTCTTACTAATCCCTTGCTTTGTTTTAACTTAATACCTTCTGTACACCATCGTTAGGCTAATTGGTTTTCTTCATTCCCTACCGGTCGGCACCTGCCTATGGTTTGGAAGAAGACTATCCAATTTGCATAATATGTGTACTGCCTCCTAAACCAAGGAGTACTCACAACTTGAGAGAAGGTGAAAGGAAAAGACAACTGAATAATCCTATCCGTTTTCTCCAGAACCGGAAACCATCCTCGAATAAATCTCTTCGAGTTCGTATATAACCATACGATGGTTTTGTCCAATGGAAGTGGACGTTCGTAGTAATACGGGGTGTCCTGGAGAAAAGGGTAAAAGTAGGAGTGGCAATGAGGTTTGCAACTCTGACAATCCAAAAGCCAGTGTTTAAGAAGGTTCGGTCAACTTGGTTACTGAGTCATAGTCTTAGGGTCGGGTCAATGGTCGCTGCCAAAGAGAGAGAGAAAAGAAACACTCAGCGTGCACTCTAACCTAGATCAGAATGGTTACCAATTTATCTAATCAGGAAACCTCCCACTGTACCTCAAATTCTCCTCCAAACCTGAAAGAAGAATTAGTCGGGAACACCCGAGGAGTAAACCAACTCATCAGTGGGAATCGGGATCCAACTATCATCGCATGATAACGTGACGGAATCCGCTCACATCATCACACTCCAGAAGGTATGCGCATATCTGGCAAGTTTCAGTTCTTTTGAAACTCCCGATGTGATTTCTGCCCCATGCTCTTATGACCTTGGCGTAAGGTCAAAATATCATAAGTCACATGTCAAGTTCTGCCCATCATTATCCAGGTTAATTTGAACCCACCCGTACATACCCTTGACGTAGGCCAAAATAGTAGTACGACTGTCCCAAACCAACGCATCTATCTATGCAACAGCTAAATATCCGGCAGCTACCAATCACTATGCCTTGGCGTGAGGTCAAAATACATAGCTTGAATACTACCGAATATTTAACCGAAATGATGGAGGGCTACGAATAGTTTCTGGCGAAAACCTTTAACGTAATGAACTTGATATCGTTGAAGGAACGGATAGCTTTTAAAAATATAGTGACGAAAACCGTTGCTAAAGAGGTCACTCCCGGTGAAGGGATCTCGGCTCTTTCCCCGTAGAATGAGGTGCAGGATATTCCAACTGAATACCATGGTGCAAAGCAAAAGTAATCGTCAATAGTGAAGTTAATGCCCTGACGCAAACTTCTGTCCAAGGGGTCACTCCCGGTGAAGGGATCTCGGCCCTTGCCTCGTCGACTGAGGAGCAGGATATTCCAACTGAATACCACGGTGCAAAGCAAAAGTAATCGTCCTTGCAATAACAGCTTTTTGAAAAGTGTTCCAACAACATCAGATTAGGTTTGTTTTTAAACTTTCATTGATCCGAATCAATGCAGTCCCATCAATTGATCACACCAAAAAGAACGAAAATATACTAATGTACGCATATGCCATCCGCATTCGCCACTGGGTCCCGTCATTACCCGTTAGGTTAGCTAACTAACGACAGAGCGGGGACTGGACTAGCGCGGATGAAAAACATATACAACATCTACTAATATATATACCAATATATTATATTCGCTCAAGGCGTGATAAAATGCAACATCACAGAAATGTACAGCATCACAGAAACAATACAGATATCTGGGATCCCCGGGTTTCACAGAGCCACTACTGAAACCCGACGTTCCCCTGGTCGTGTGGATAGCCTGTGCAATGAAATCTTAGACCCCTACGGGCGCGGCAAGTTACCCGCCAAAACCTGAAGCGAGGCAGCCTCCTTCAGCAACGTGAATGGACCACCCAGCACTTCACGGAATCCGGTAACTTGGGCACCCCACCTGGGTCAACCTATACCCCCTACGAGTGCGGCGAATAGCCGCCAATTCTAGAGTGAAGCCCCCTCCGTCTCAATGCCATGAGATGCGGGCTTGTTGCCCTCCAGAACCCGGCTATCCGTGCACCCCTCCGCGGGGCAATCCTAGTACAGAAAGTAAAATATACATACAACGGGTACATCGACCGCAACCTGGTCGTGCCCCAAAATAATAATACAAACAGGCAGTGACGGCAGTCCACATGTCGGACGCTCGCCCCGCAATATCAAATGTACATAATACAATAAAAACTGTACTAGCATTGCATCCAGGCTACCCCCACGACCGATCCGCAACATCACAGAACAATCACAGAACATCAACGTGAAAGTCACGTTCGCAAATCCGTCTAACCGGGCTATAGCAGTTAGACTGGATTTACCGATCAAGTGACATTCACGGTCGCAGATATAATGTAAATACTGTGAAAAATGTGTTTAAAATATCCGATCGATCAAATTTTAACAAGTGGGCCCCCAAGTACTACTGTAGCACATCAAGATATTATGGGCCCAAAATTAATATTCCAAAATCTATAATTTCAGCCCAGAAAGCAACTGAAGAAAAATGACACAGTGATCTGATCATAGTGCGGCGGAACCGCGGCCCAAAGGGGGGTTTGGCCGCGGTTCCGCGCTCCCACTATGGAATTACTCTGTCGAATTTCTACAGTAGCCTTATATTTTCCAGTACATCACTTTTCTGTAACCTGAAAAAATATTCGACTCCAAAAAAATTTCAACAGAAAACTGATGCAAACAAAATGCGGATTTTGGAATTTTGGTCGATAGGAAATGTAAACACATTACACAAAGCTAGACTAAGTTAATGGCAAGGCTCTGATACCACTGTAAGTGCACGGCGGCGCCCCGGCCGTCAACCCGACGGCCAAATGCGGAAGCGGTGATAAACTTTAAATTTTGCAAACTAGCAAACCGGCACCACCGCGCACTAAACACCCGGATCGAACCATTAACTAGTCCTAGCTAACTACAAGATGGGGAAGAGAGATATACCGACAGATCCGAGTCCTCCGGTCTTCTCGTCGTCGTCCCGATCTCCTGCGGAATGTCCTGTCTCCACCTCGTCGCCAAAAGTGCACCACATCACCTACATCTTTTACGGGCTCCCACCTCTATTCCGAGGCAACTCGGGCACGAAGCTGGCTAGTCGACGTGCCCAAGGTTTGCTGTAGAATGTGTAGTGAGCTGTTTGTGTCTCTAGGGGTTTAGGGAGTTGCCATTTGGTGGAGGAATGATACACAAGAATTTTCCATGGATCATTGCTGGAAAAATGGAGCATGCTATATACAGAGAGCTCGGCCAAAAAACCATTTGGTGCTCTGGCTAAAATTGCCAGTGGTGATTTTGGCTTATCTCTCTCTAAAAACAAATCAGCCTCTAGCCAAAATCAATCAGCTCCTAGCCAAAATCAAATAGCCTCTAGCCAAAATCAATCAGCTCCTAGCCAAAATCCAATAGCCTCTAGCCAAAATCAATCAGCTCCTAGCCAAAATCCAATAGCCTCTAGCCAAAATCCATGAGCTCCTAGACAAAATCCAATAGCCTCTAGCCAAAATCCATTAGCCTCTGCACACCAATTAAGCTCAATGCCACCTAAGGAAATTAATCCACCATCTCAAAATTAAGACTCCAGCACACTCAAGGGGGGCCCACGAAAATTCCATGACGAAACATTTTCACACACAAAAAAATAAACATGTCCCCTTCACACAAATCAAGTGGCCGGCCTCACTTTTGAGGGTGGAAAAAAAGATGATTGATTTTTCAAAAAAGAAATCTCATGATGAGCAACTAAATTAATTGCAAACTTGCAATTAACCCCCCTCCATCAAAAAGTCCGGCCGGGAAGAAACAAAGGAAAACCGGCCGGAACGGAATGCAAACTGGCAACTCCAGAAAACTGGTCCCGTAATAAATTACAGGAAAACCCCGATACTGTGCATACACACCCGCATCTGTATTCCGACCGGATACAAATGCAAAGAGACAAAACTACACTATCTAATACTAGGATCAGGCTTAAGCCAAAGCCAGCTAGTAAAAAACCGTCCGATCACGATCCGTGCAATACCGCACGTATCTGATCGAACCCTGCCATATCTCCATACGGCCTCTACAGCTTTTCGCCCGAAAGCTTCAGTAACTGAATGTGGGGGACTCTAAAGACTCATCAACACCTTGGTTGTGGATTTAACCACTAGCACGTCAGAGGTATAAGCCAATACGTAACGGGCTACCAGGTATTGACTAAAAGGGACGTCTGCGAGCGAACTCAGCCTGACAACCCTACTGAGCCTGTCAGTGACAATATCCGCACAGTCCGGTCCGTTCGTCTATGAGCATCGCATGGCGGGCCTAGGGGTTGGTAAAAGTCAGACCCCCAAAAGCGGTACAAGTCGTGTCGGAGTGTAGCCCAGAACACCCTGAGATACTACTGGAATACCTACCAGTAAATCTCCTTGCCTCGGCCGAGGGCTTCGTGTAATGGCTCTCCTAGACACAGCGCGACCTCACCCCCAATACCGGGAGAGACGAACCCCTGAAGATACGCTCACTGCCTCCATGTGGCTCGGGGCTGTACCCAACTAAAACCTGTTTGCACGACTCCTTTGAGCCGTGGTAGGGTAGTAATCAAAGTACAGTGGGAACTCACACAAGACAAATGACGATCCCCAGGTCGATGAACTAACCTTTACACATGTCACCAGGGAACTGCCATCTAACGTCTGGTATATGACCAGCTAGCATGTTCCCGGCGAGTCCTGTCCGGTGTACTCATAACCTAATGAGCACATGTATACATCTTAGGTGAACCAACTGAAACCAGTGGCTTGTGAGACCGGCCACCGCCCCTCGTCGGGGTCTCGACTGTATACACTAGTCTACTCTGGAGTATCGATGCCCTGTCTCGAAACTCTCACGACTAGGGACCATTTAAGGATATGCTTATAGACTGCCAGCTCCCACGTATATGATCGCCCTCATACTGCTGGTGGTCAAGCAAGAATCCTAGGGGCTCTACCAACGTGTAATAGCGACCTGTAAGGTCACCTAAAGCAGTACACGATGATAAAGGTAAACCAGATAGCATACTATCATCTCGAGTAAGATTGTCCTACCGGGATAGGTCCTCCATCAATCATTGCAATCACGTACCTGTGACCTAATAATTGACTCTGAGGGCACTATCTCCAACAACTGTTACGTTTAGCAGACCACTTGCGGCTTATGGGTGTTTGATATGATCATCACCTGCTGCCGGCGTATTGACGAGTCTTTAGAGTCCTACACAGAGGTTTCCTGGCTCAAGCGAAACGAAATAGGAGCGCATATGAGATATGTGCGGGACCGAGAATAATGCATGTATGTGATACCGTATTCTATTCTCGCGATTTGTATCATTGGACGGTTATATATGATATAGCCGGGTTACCGAATCAAGTGTTGATTCGATACATTGATACACTTGATATTCGTCGGTTATATACGATATGTCCGGATCATTAAATCATGTATTGATTTAATGATTTGATGTATAATTATATATTTGATATATTACTTTACATTAACTAGTATTTGTTCACTTAAGATTATTTTCTCACTTGATTGTGCACATTGTATATGTGATATATTTTTGTGCACTAGATTGTATCATGTTTGATGATACATGCAAACTTGGGTGTATGTTTACTTTAAACCATGTTTAAGTGAATGGTTAGGGTTTTGTTATCTTTTCTTAATTATTTATTTATTTATTCATTTTGGCAAGAAATGAAATGGTGGCTTTCTTTGGATTTATCTTGAAGCTTCATGAAGCTTTGACCACTTTGTTTCTTTCCTTAACCTAACCATTCACTTAAACCCTAGTTTAGTCTCTACATGAGTTACACTCACCCATGGCTGCAAAATGATAAGAATCACTTGATTTTCTATTTTTCGTAATTCACTTTCTTTTTCTTCTTCATCTTCTTCATGAAGAAAGAAAAACCATTCTTGAAATTTCCAAGTGATGATTCCAAGTGAGAAATCCAAATCCAAAGTGAACCCACTTCCTATTTCTTCATCCTCTACCACTTGCCATGTACTATAGGGTGTTTTCTTCACAAGTTTCATGACTTGGTGAAGTTAGAGCTTGATCTTGAGTTGCCTCGACGTAGATCATCTTCGGCATCGAAGTCGACGACCTAGCCCGATTTTTTCTCCGATGAAACCACCGCGAGAGTCTAGGATTCTGATGGTTGCAGCTGAGGGACGTCATCACGGAGCCAAGGAAGTGGAGGACCGATCTACAAAGGTTGTATTTCCATTCACTTAGCAATAAAGTTGTTTACTTGCTAGCTTTTCGCCTTAAACTCTTGTTAACGATCTTGCTAAGGGTTGTTCGGCACCTAGAAAATTTTTGTTTGGCATGGTTGATGCCTTATGAAACCTCCTTAGTGTTCCTAGGAACCTTTCAACGACATCGCAATAATTAGCCTTAAGTGCGAGTGGGAGATTGTTTGATATAGTGCCCTCTAAGTCAATTATTGGATCGCAGGTACGTGATTGCAATGATTGAGAGAGGACCTATACCGATAAACAGTCTTACTCGAGATGATAGTATGCTATCTAGTTTTTTTTATCATCATGTAGATGTTGATAGAGCCCATAGGATTGTTGCTTGACTACCAGCAGTATGATGGCGATCATATATGTGTGAGCTGGGGTCTATAAGCACATCCTTAAAGTGTCCCTAGTCATGGGAGTTTCGAGACAGGGCATCGATACTCCAGAGTAGACTAGTGTATACAGTCGAGACCTCGACGAGGGGCGGTGGCCGGTCTCACAATCCACTGGTGTCAGTTGGATCACCTAAGATGTATACAGGTGCTCATTGGGATATGAGTACACCGGACATGACTCGCCGGGAACATGCTAGTTGGTATTATACATATCGTCAGATAGCAGTTCCCTGGTGACATGTGTACAGGTTAGTTCATCGACCTGAGGTCCTCATTTGTATCGTGTGAGTTCCCACTGTGCTTTGATTTATACCCTACCACGGGTCAAAGGAGTCGTGCAAACAGGTATATTTTGGGTACAGTCCCGAGCCACATTGGAGGCAAGTGAGCGGATCGGCAGGGGATTCGTCTCTCCCGGTATTGGGGGTGAGATCGCGCTGTGTTTAGGAGAGCCATTACACGAAATCCCTGGCCAGGGTAATCGAGATATACTGGTAGGTATACCAGTAATATCTCAGGGTGTTCTGGGCTGCTCTCTGACACGACTTATGCAGCTATTGGGGGTCTGACGTTTACCGACCCCCTAGGCCTAATATGCGATACTCATAGACGAATGTTCCGGACTGTACGTATATTTTCACTGTCAGGCTCAGTAGGGTTTATAGATGAGTTCGCTCGTCAGCTTCCTTTCCAATCAATACATAGGCAAACCGTTACGTACAGCTAGTACCTCTGACGTGCTAAATGGTTATACCCAGTGCCAGTGTGTTGATGAGTCATTAGAGTCCCCCACAGACACTTTCCCAAGTTCGGGCGAAACGTTGTAGATGCCGTATGGGATTATGGCAAGGTTCGGAAAATGCACGTGCGTTTTCGCACGTGTCATTTTTCGGGCAGATAATACTGGTAGGCTTTGGTTTAAGCCGGATCCCGGTATTATACTGTGTAGATATAATATCTTTGTCTCAGTTGCATTTATATTCGGTCGTAATATAAATGCGGGTATGTTTATACTGTTACGGGGTTATCTTGAAATTCGTTTCAGGATCACTTTTGGAAGTTGCCAGTTTCCAGTTTTCTATCAGTCGTATTTAACATTCGGTTAAATGCGGATTTATCCTTTCGTCTTTTGGGTGAGTCATGGTTCTAGAAGATTCTAGAAATGGTGACTAGGATTAGTGACTCATCATTTGCATTAATTGTGAGGTGAGGTGTTAAGTGAGGCGGATTAAATCATTTAATGTGTTCATACCACTCATTCTTTCTTCATGATAAATATCCTTGATATTTTTCTTTGATCTTTTTCTTACACTCACCCTCCCCTCTCCTACACTCACCCTCCCTCTTCTCTAAGTAGCCGGCCCCCTCTTGTGAGGATGGTATGGTTTTTCATTTGCTTGAGAGAAAAAGATTATGATAGTTTAGGGTATGGAAATTTCATATAGTTTAATTTCCATTTACCCGACTCCAATTGGCAACTTCTATTAACCGTTCGTCCATAGGCTTGTACATAACGAGACAAAGTATTCTACTCATTCTCTACTTCATCTTGGTCGTCTCTTTTAGCAAACTTGACGATCGAGTTGCCTCGGTTCAGAGGCGGGAGCCCGTTTAAAGATCCGTCGACGTGGTGCCACCTAGACGACGAGACCGGAGATCGAGCAAGTTCGGATCAGTTGCAACATAGCGTGGGATGATGGTTGATGACCGAAGGACTCGGATCATTCGGTATAACAATTCTACCCTCTTTACAATTTGTTAGTTTAGCTTTAATGGCAGATCCGGGTTATAGTACGCGATAGCGCCAGTCGTAAAAGTTTTGTTCCGCATATTGGCATCTGTTAGATGGCCGGGGCGCTGCCACGAACTTACACTTGCGTCTGCTGTGTTGAGACGAACGTCAAGGTGGTGACCATTCCGCACTGGTGCAAGATGATCTCCGATTGTCTTTCAGGCTTTATATGACTTGCCGTTAAGACCTTGAAGCTAGGAATTTGGCCTTCGCTTTGTTTGCTAGCATTGCGTCCTCTATATCGAGACGAATGTCGCGGTTGTCTCTAGGTTGTTGGTGAACCGTCGAGGTTTGGAACTAGGGACTTTGCCGTGGCTCCGTTGTTTGATGATGTTGCGTCTACTGTGTCGAGACGAACGTCGAGGTGGTGACCATTCCGCACTGGTGTGAGATGATCTCTGATTGTCTTTTAGGCTTTATATGACTTACCGTTAAGACCTTGAATCTAGGAATTTGTCCTTCGCTTCGTTTGATGGCATTGCGTCCTCTATATCGAGACGAATGTCGCGGTTGTCTCTAGGTTGTTGGTGAACCGTCGAGGTTTGGAACTAGGGACTTTGCCGTGGCTCCGCTGTTTGATGATGTTGCGTCTGTTGTGTTGAGACAAACGTCGAGGTGGTGACCATTCCGCACTGGTGTGAGATGATCTCCGGTTGTCTTTCAGGCTTTATATGACTTGCCGTTAAGACTCTGAAGCTAGGTATTTGGCCTTCGCTTCGTTTGTTTTGTCATATCCAAATCCTATTGGAGGAAGGACATTGTTGTTGACATTGCGTCTGCTGTAATGAGACGAATGCTGAGGTGGAGCTGGGATTTTTCCGTCACTCCGCTTTACTGACCATGGGGTCTTTTGTTGACGCTGCATCTACATCCTGCTGGACTGCGAAGGAACGCCGTTGTTGACATTTCGTCTGCTGTATCGAGACGAATGTTGAGGTGAAGCTGGGATTTTGCCGTCGCTTCGCTTTGTTTCGACCGTGAGGTCTTTTGTTGGCGTTGTTTCTGCATCTTGCTGGACTGCGAAGGAACGCCGTTGTTGACATCTCGTCTGCTGTATCGAGACGAATGTTGAGGTGAAGCTGGGATTTTGCCGTCGCTTCGCTTTGTTTCGACCGCGAGGTCTTTTGTTGGCGTTGTATCCGCATCTTGCTGGACTGCGAAGGAACGCCTTTGTCGATTCTTAGGCTTTAGATATTGCCATTAAGATTTGGAACTAGGGACTATGCCGTGGCTCCGTTTCATTGCGACTATGAAGTCGGTTGTTGACGTCGTTTCTGCATCTGGTTGGAGTGAGGAGAAACGCCGTTAGCGATCTCTAAGTTGTCGATATCGACATCGAGACCCTGAAGCTAGGGATCTTCTTTTGCTCCGTTTGTTGACATCGTGTCTGCAATATTGCGACAAATGTCGAGCTTGTCTCTAGGTTGTCTATGAACCGTCGAGATTTGACTTCGCTTTCTGGTGGAGCCTGTTGGGAAGGTATGGTTCCCTCTTTGTTTGTGCCCCTGGATTGTATACAGGGATCGATATGATTTCACCTGTAGGGGCATTGGTTTCATTCATTTTTTTATACTATTATTTTATTTCCGCGATGCTCTATCATTTCAGCTTTTATATCGCGAAGGTCGCGATTGCCCAATCATTTCGGCTATTTTTCGCGGTGCCCAATCATTTCGGCTATTTATTTTGTTTTTACTCGCTGCTTTTTATTGCGAGTTGCCCAATCATTCCGACTATTTATTTCATTTTTACTCGCTGCTTTTTACTGCGAGTTGCCCCATCATTTCGGCTATTTTGCATGCATACATTTTTACTTGCTGCTTTTTATTGCAAGTTGCCCCTTCATTTCGGCTATTTCGTATGCACGTATGGCTCGCTGATTTTTTTATCGCGAGTGTGGAACTTGGAATCTGACACCAATCTCAGCATCAGTATCGCTACAACTGGAATATCACCAGGAGCGGATCATCATTTGCCATGAAAAGGCTTGGGATTTGATATCGGTTTAGGCATCAGCATCGCTACAACTGGGATATTGCCAGGAGCGAATCATCATTTGCCTCTGTCGATGTCGAACAAAGGTGGCTTAGCGAACAGGGTTAGGATGCTGTCGACTAAGGCTTTTGACTTTATGAGCCGTAAGGGTCTCATAAAGGTATTTCTCCCTACGAGTCGTGAGGATCTCGTGGGTGCGTTTTCTTCTTAGGAATCGTGAGGATTCCTAAGTGTGTATTCTCTTATAAGTCGTAAGGATCTTACAAGAGTGTTTTCTCCTTACAAGTCGAGAGGACTTACAAGGGCTGTTCACCGTGTAAACATATCCCTAGTCACGGATGGAACTTTGTTAGGGAAATGTTTATTCGCGCCCGTGGATTATATACAAGGGTCAATACTGAACCGCTTGTAGGGCAGTATCGAAGGTTTTGGGAGTTTCTTAAGAACAGGTTCAGGTCTTTGTAACGTAAGACTTTCAAATCTTATGAGCCGTGAGGGTCCCATAAGAGAGTTCTCCATACGAGTCGTGAGGATCTCGCAAGTGTAATTTCTCCTTAGGAATCGTGGGGATCCCTAAGTGTGTTGCTCCCTTGTGAGTCGTAAGGATCTCACGCGGGTGGTTTCTCCTTATAAAGTCGAGAGGACCCTACAAGTGTCTTTTAACGAGGTTGCGCCCTTTCGGGTTTTCACAAACACTCGCCGGTAGCCCTGCTATTTTTACTCACGGAGCCCTTTCAGGTTTTCATCCGTGCCCATTTCTCTTATGGACATACCGTCTTCTTTTTCTTCTTTTTCTTCTTATCCTTTTTATTATTTTTTCTAACGAGGTCGCGCCCTTTCGGGTTTTCATGAACACTCGCCGGTAGCCCTGCTGTTTTTACTCACGGAGCCCTTTTGGGTTTTCATCCGTGCCCATTTCGCTTATGGACATGCCGTCTTTATTATCTTTTTTTTTTATTATTATTTTTTATTCTTTTTTTTTCTTCGTCAGCCTGAGGATGCTGCTGTAGTAGTTTAAAGACATTTCGGTCGTCAGCCAGTTTTAGGACGTAGTGGTCCGTCATTTGTTTAAGGATGTTTCGGTCCGCCGTCGCTGTATTTGAGGCGAATCTCTAGTTTACTGACTTTTCGGTCTATGGGGCTTTCCCTATGAATGAGCATGATGCCCCCGGCATATCCATCTTTCTCGGAGCATGTGGTTGTGGCGGGCTCACCTTCCAGTTTTTGGACTGTAGGGTTTCTAGGCACGCGCAAAATGGTCTACGAGGCATCAACCATGCCCGATTAAAATTTTAGCCGTGTCGAACAACCCAAAGCCGGATCTTTAAACTAGAGTTTATGCGAAACAATCATGTTAAACACTTTAACACTAAGTGAGAGGGATTACAACCTTTGTAGATTCGGTCCTTCACTTCTTAAGCTTCGTGTTGAAGTCCCTTCGCTGCGATCATCGTGTTCCGGACTCTCGAGAGGTTCCCCGAAGAGAAAGATTCAGTCTTGCTTCCGATCTTCGATACAAAGATGATCTACGTTGAAGTTTCGTTAACACAAGCTAACACTCATAATATGAAGTGAACACTTTCATCTAAAGGGCAAGGATAGATGAGGATGATGAAGTTGGATTTTTGCTCTCTTTTATTTTCTATTTCTCACTCATTTTCATCACAAAGATCAAAGCTAGAAAGCTTTGCAAGCAAAGAAGAAGGAAGAAGATGATGAATAATAATAGAATCCTTTTGTGATGAATAATGAAAGTGTGATAATGATTAATCTTGCAACCATGGTCAAGGATGACTCATGTAGAGATTTAACTAGGGCTAGGGTTTGGGTTGGGTTAAGAATGAGTCACACATAAATATCAAGCATAATATCTCATTCAAGACAAAAGATAAGCTTCTAGAATATACTAGAAGTCTTAACCCTAATCCAAACCCTAATCATGTTTAAATTCCACAAAACATGTTGCATTAATAACCATATCATGTTACAATATTATATATCATATATATAATATTTATCGTAACAAAATAAAATAATACAATTAACATATATCGCATATATATCAATGTATTACCCGAGCGAGAAAAAGAATCTTTTAGTGAGCTTATATTAGTTAATGTAATTTAATATATCATATATATTATTATACATTAAATTATCGAATCAACACTTAATCCGACAATCCGGCTATATCGCATATAACCGACTAATATCTCATTTACCGATTCATCGAATCAACACTTGATCCGATGACCCGGCTGATATCAAATATCGCGAGAATAGAATACGGTATCACATATCGCATTATCCTCGGTCCCGCACATATCACATATGTGCTCCTACTCCGTTTTGCCTGAGTCAAGAAACCTCTGTGTAAGACTCTAAAGAATCGTCAATACGCCGATAGCAGGTGATGATCATATCAAACACCCACAAGCTGCAAGCGGTCAGCTAAACGTACAGCCACCCAGGTATTGAGCGCTCAGAAGATCAACAAGCAAGCCTATACTTTCTCCTGTGAATCCAATCAGTAACACTCCCGTACAGTCCGGTCTCGTCGTCTGATATGTTGCATATCTCGCCAAGGGGTGGTAAACGTCAGACCCCAGTAGCTCGATAAGTCGTGTCGATATGAGGTCTATAACACATCGAGAAACTACTGATAACACTTACCCATAAATCTCAGCAATCCTGGCCAGGGATTTCCGGTTATAGCCAATCGAACACAGCGCAGCATCAACTCCCTATACCGGGAGAGACGAATCCCCTCCTATCGCTCATTGCCTCCATGTGATTCGGGACTGTACCCAAAAGCCACCTTTTTGCACGCCCTCTTGGACGTGGTATGATGGAAATCAAAGCACAGTGGGAATCACACAAGACTCTATGACGATCTCGGGTCAACAGACTACTCTGTACCAGTGTTACCGGAGAACCGCCATCTGACGTGAGGTATAATACCATCAGGGAGTTCTCGGCGAGTCCGTCCAGTGTACCCAGTCTCTACTGAGCACCCATACACCATCCTTGATGTCAAACACCGATTGATATGGGATCATCCATCGCCCATCATATGGGTCAAGATGCGTATACGCTAGTCTACTCTAGTGTATCGATGCCCTGTCTCGATACACGCTCGACTAGGAACAGTTATAGGATGTACTCGTCGACTACCGTGGCCCCACTAGTATGATCTCATCATAGTCCCAGTAGTCCAGTACATATCCTAAGGGCTTTATCAACAGGTAACATAGAGACAATCAGAGTACATGTTAAGATAAAGTACAATCAGATAGCATACTAGCATGTCGAGCAAGAAAGTCCTCCCTATATATGTCCAAGCATCTATTACAATATACATCGTATGTACAGTAATGGCCTCTAGGACATACATATAACTAACACGGACAACGCAAACTTTCCCTGTTGGTATTGGTCTTCAATCCAGTTTTTGAAGACGTAGCAATCTTCGATCGGACGACCCAACACTCGGAGGTAGGGACAGTAATTGGGATCATTGACGTCGTTTGGCTACAACGGGCGTCTTGGATCTGGCAGATTGATGAGCCTGTTGCGCAGTGCCAGCTCGAACAGTCTTCTCGTTTTATCTTGAAGAAACGAGTAAGGACGTCCTAGCCTCTCCTCGAGGGATAGGCGTGGACGCACGTTGTTTTGGCGAACAACCGGCTTCAAGTCACTCGGTTGTTGTTGAGTGTTGGCGACGAAGGTTGCTTTCCCTTTGCTCTTTTCATTCTAAGGCTCCGTCTTTGAAGAGGAAGGCCTATGGCCCATCTTGTCCATTTGGGCCAACTTGTCAATCAAGGCCTGAAAAGTGGTCGTCTTGAAGAACATCATAAACTGTGATATGGTTGCTTGCGGATTGAGGGTGCCCACGAACATGCCTACCGCAGGTGCTTCTTCGATCCGCTGCTCTCATTTCGACCACAGATTCCGCCATCGTGTTGCGTATTGAACCCACGTTTCTCCTGGCCTTATCCTGGCATTGATCAGTGCTGTTATCAGGGTGCGTTCACTAGCACTCGCGAATCTTTGTGTAAACAGTAGCTCCATCTCCGCAAATGTTTTGATAGAGTCGTTAGGTAGCTCCGAATACCATTCAAAGGCCGTCTCCGATAGGCTGCCGATGAATTGGCGAAGCAGCAGTTTGTCGTCGCCTCCAGTGTTACCGCATAAGGCCCTGAATTGAGCGACATGCTGATGTGGATTCCCCGTCCCTTTATATACATGGAACTTAGGGATCGTGTATCCTGGCGGATACTTGATCTGATCGTACCATCCTGGATATGGTCGTCCAGTTTTCACGACCTGGCCAGCCGCTTCATTTGCCTGGTGTACTCGTATTTGTTAAGCAATATAATCATCCAGGGCGGCCTTGGAGACAGTTTCCCCCTTGGCTGCTGAAAAAGCCGGAGGAGGATTAGATGTCTCCCCTCTATCGTCTTCAATAATGATCAGAGGGTCTTCGGCTGGAGGATCCGGCTGCAACATCACCCCGACCATGTCTTGGAAGAGAAGTGCCATTCGCTTTATGTTGGCAGCTTGTTCCGCTGCCTCTTTGTCCTTCTTTTCAAGTATCCTGCGAAGGAATTCGGCGTCGGTTTCTTACTCCTGGCGTTGATCCGAGAATGCTTCTGGGCTTTCTTTTGGCCCGGTAAGCACGGCCGTCGCAGTCATCATTTCTTAGAGCTTCTGTTGTTGCTCTTGAGCTTTAGTCACGGATCGGGTGAGCGGTCGGTGACCCGTCGCAGTGCAGCTGTCCTCTTTCCCAGATGCCATATGAACAGTATGCACCACTATGCCCCCAGACTTGGGGCGTTTGTGCTAAGCGCTTTTACGGTTCACCATGTCCACAGGGGCTTTTTGCGGCCTCCTTTTCTTTTGAGTGATTGACGTTGAGGGAGCCGTTGCATTGGGCACCCATCCAGCTGTTTCTTTTTCTGGCTTGACAGAGTAGTCTTTCTCCTGCCGAACCTTCATCTTTTTCTGTCGGCGGAGATAGTCTTGATCCATCACGGAGTCTTGGACTTGACACTAGACCTTGTAAATTTCAGAGGATAGCCGTTGAGGAGGTTGCTCCGGCTTCTTCTCTGTAGCATTCTTCACAGGTGAAGGAATTCTCTTTAGCACTGCAGTAGGAGAGTTTCTGCGCACCTTGTTGAGTAGTTCAAAGCTGTTCTCGGTTGGAACAGCAGGTTTGATCCCCACCATTGGAGCTGGCGGAGTTATCCCAGAGGGGGAGTTGCCCCCAGCCTTCCTTACTCGGCGCCAGTAGCGACGTCGAGCGTGTCGTGCGGATGGAGTTGTTTCAGCCGTAGGGGTGACCTCCTCATGCCTCCTGCTTTGAGGAGAGACCGTTGTTGGTGCTAGCCCATTGAAGACTGACACCCATTGAGAAGCAATGTCTAATCTGTCAATGACAGACCTCTGGGCAGAGGAAGCGGCTTTGAGGACCTCGCATGGAGCAGAAGCCGGAATGGCCATCCTTGTAAAAACTGACTTTTTGGAAGGAGAAGCCTTTCCAATGATTTCGTCCGCTTGAGCGGGGATGGCTCTCCGCTTTGGGATGGCAACTTCGGGTATCGCGGGCTTGTAGATGCTCTGGCCCAGTCTGCTGAAAACTGAGGTATTGAAGTTGGGCGACCCGTTGAGAGGGGTCGCGGCAGTGGTAACTCGATCAAAGACCGACATCTTTGGGGCTTCTTGCAACGTCATTGGGGCATTGAAGATCATCGGTGGGAGCATGGTCCCGAAGAATAATCCAGTGGTGGGTTGATTTACCTGCTCTACTGGCATCTTGAAAAGGGAGGCCGCTTGGGGCCCATAAGTCACTCCTCCAGCAGGGACGAAGCGAGAGTTGCAGTTGCAGGTAGTGTGTCACGACCCGAATATTTCGACTCGTGACCGGCACTTAACCACGCTACGTCTACAGGCGTAACGCGACTAAGTAAGCCGAACCCAGAAATCAAAACCATTTGAAAGTAGTGAGTGTTGAAAACATTTAATGAAAACCTTTAGAAAACCTTAATTAGTTCAATGAGATTCTTTTTAAAGTTAAATTATCCTTATAATAATTTTGGCAACATTTCCTTTGTAAAAGTAAACCCGAAAATCGGGTAAAAACAGGGTATAAGTGAAAATGAGATATAATGTACAAAGCATCCCAAACCGGGAGCAATCACGCCCAACGGCGGAAACCATCACCACAAGAGTAATATACAAAGCCGTAGCGAAGAATGAGCAAAAGTATCATCCCAGAATAATAACTGCAGTATAAAGTCGGCTCCCACGAGCTCGACACCAGAATAAAAAAATATACATCATCGTCCTCACACTGTCTCTAAGTCAAGTACATATATGGTAGATGGAGAGTACTAGATACAAAAGTGTATACAATAAAAGTAACAAGATACCACAACCCACCTAAATAGCAAAACAGCACTCGCACCAACTGTAGTGGTATCTGAAGCCAAAAGATGCAAAATGGCAGCCTGCCGTGACTACTCTGAGGGGCAACCTGCAAATACTGTGGCACAACGGGGGTGAGTTGCCAACTCGTGAATAGAGATAACATATAAAGGTAATCACGAGCATGTACGTACTGCGCTACTCTATTATATGCCAGCAGGTAAATCTATATGCGACAAGCAGTAAGTGCAATAATCATGCAAATGCTCTACCAGGTAAAATAACTACAGGATGAGATACATGATAATCACAGCTTAGCATGGGATAAACAATATCTACACGAAATATCTATCGTGGAAAAATAATCGGTGCCGAAGCTGCACCCAAATCCAAAATAAACTCAGGCGCCGGCACTCTCCTCGGCCCTCGAATCCTGTACATCTCTGAGAATCACGAGTGCCCAACATCGGTACCCAAAATATCATAAATACTCGTGTCCAGCATCGACATGCAAATCCTCATATATCGGGCTCCGTAGGTCCGGATCAGCCCACGGGCTCCGTCTGCGGTATCGGCCCTAGGCCCCGGCAGTACGGATCATCCCGCATCCATCTCTCGCTCTGGTCAGTATCCTCCGGATAACCGCCAGGTCCAACCAATCACCGGTAGGTACTCGCCCACCTCCAGGCTCAATCGGCAAAGTCCATCGATCATCTTGCCGAGGGGAACCATACCGGGTCCACCATGAACCCGCAAACGGATCATCTACACCACGAATCGGGTTTCAAGCACACGTCTCAGCACCGAGAAAACGCGTGGTGGACGCACAAAAATATCATATCACGAGGAACCGGGTTTTCAAATATTGCATCTTTTCTTAAATAATTCCACGGTCCTCAAAACCAAAAATCACATAAAAATCCAACACCAATGAGTAAATCAAATACGATGTGCTAAGTGCATCAAGTCATCATAATATAGGTACAAGGGAGAAACCGCGTTTCTTAAGATAGTTCAGTTTTTAAAGACAGCATGCGGCTTCCAATTTCTATGAAAATCATATCGAATCATATGTGAGATAAACTACAGTATAATGATCATGGCAATTCTACAGTGAGGGTGTCAAGGCAATTACTAACGGTGTGTGTGTAACATGCTGATTAGTGCTCGTGCAACATAAACCGTTAGTAATAGTGCGGTGTTCTATCAATTCTAGGTTTTCATACGTATAGCTGGGAATGCAGTATGCAACAACAGTATCTATGAACAGTCAATGTAGGTAAATGCAATGTATAGCTATAAAGTCCTATCAGCCCTGACGTAGAACGCCATGCGGGCGATATCCCCGTAGATGTTAAATCTACTCACCGAAGTCTCACGCTAAGTGTAGCCGACGACTTGTTTCCCCTTCTTCGCAGCGTCCGTCTCACTCGCCTGTGAACCTAGAATTACACAATATATCACACATAAGCTCAAATCTACCAAAAACGCAAAGTTAAGGCCAAACTAGAAACCCGCGTCGCAAACCAAGCGCGCGTGTGCGCGATATGCTAAAACGTGTGATTACGCTCCTGAAGCTAACCTGACGCGTCGCGATACGCAGCACAACCCAAACCCACACACGTATCACGTGTGTCGCGAAGATTTAAAATACGGAAAATAGGGTAATAGGTCCCAGATTTTGATACAGAAGGAGTTTTATAAAAATAAATATATCATGAAATCCCAAATATCAGCAGACACCAACCACCAAAACCCCAACCCAATACCCTCCCATCTGGCCGCAATTTGCGGCCAGAATGAGTTTTTCGGCGGCCTGGGTAGGGGGGTGGGCTCCCGGGTTTGGTGTGTGAACTCTATACATCCTGTGTATATCCCAATAATTACAATTTTAATCTAAAACACCCCGGGTAGTAGCAGTTTCCACAGAACCCAATTTCAAGTTTAAAATCACACTTTTGCACTAAAATGATACTTTAGGGTATATTTGTGAAATCTGAAACAAACCCAAGTCTAAAACTACACTAATATCACATTACCAAGCTAATCAAGCCATAAAAAGCTAATTTTAATCATAACCTCACTAATTCCCTTTATATAGCACAAAACATGCATAAAATGTGATATTTAGCCACAAATACAACAAGTTATCCAAAGGGGGTGTTAAGGGTGAGTTAATACCTTCAAAACACCATAAGACACACCAAAAATCCCTGCTTTTTCCTCAAGTGTGCAGATCCACCACCAAACACCTCAAAAGCTCAGTTTTTTTTCTATGGTTTGTGAAGGAAAAGTGTTGTTTTGAGTAGGGTTTGAATGGGGTTTGATGAGGAATGAAAAGAGAAGAGAGAAATGGAAAAGAAATGGTGTTGTTGCTGCTTCTCCTTCTGCTGGAGCTCAGAAGTGAGGAAAAGAGAGAGAAGCAAAGGTGAAACAAGGTCAAATCCATACCTAACCACCATGCCTTCATTTCTATTTAAATTTGCATTATAAAAAAAGGTTTTGACTTGTTTAAATGGGTGGGATAAGTAAAACCATGCAAGAAAGAAAAAGGGTTAACATGATACACTTTTTAACCAAAGTCATAAAAATTGTGTTAAGCGTGCATGTGTACACTAATACAGTTTCCAATTAGAGTAAACACAACTAAAAATAATTAACAACCCTATAAATATATATATATATATATATATATATATATATATGTCCATAAGAACACTTCACAACACAAAAGACCACTAGTCAAGATGAAAAATAGGATATCCATTTTTTACGAAAAACACGCACACCTGCTAATTAACGCGAAAACATTCTAAACGAATTTCAAAGCGTTACAATCTACCCTCCTTAAAGACATTCGGTCCGCGAATTTAAAAATCTAATAATACATAGCTTCAAAAAGATGGGGATACCTCTTCCTCATCTCGCTCTCGGTCTCCCAAGTGACCTCCTCGCCGCTCTGGCCACGGCAAAGTACCTTGACAGACGGTACGTCCTTCGATCTCAATTTCTTCACTTGTCGATCTATGATCATCACCGGCTGCTCTGCATAGGAAAGGTCATGCTCAAGCTGGATCGTCGGGTGCTGAATCGCATGTGAAGGATCATGAAGATATCTGCGGAGCATCGAAACGTGAAATACCGGGTGCACGTCTGGAAAACTGGGCGGAAGGGCTAACCGATACGCAACTGCACCAACGCGCTCGAGGATCTCGAAGGGGCCTACATATCTTGGACTAAGCTTACCCTTCTTCCCAAATCTCATCACACCTTTCATTAGGGAGACCCTCAAGAAAACACGATCACCAACAGAAAACTCAAGTCTGCGCCGACGACGATCCGCATAAGATCTCTTCCTACTCTGGGCTGTTCTCATCCTATCGCGAATCAACTGGATCTTTGCGGTCGTCTCCTCCACAATCTACGGCCCTAATATACTGCTCTCACTGAGCTCTGTCCAACAGGCGGGCGATCTACATCTCCTCCCATAAAGAGCCTCAAACGGTGCCATCTGAATGGTCTGCTGGTAGCTGTTGTTATAGGAGAACTCTACTAGGGGAAAATGATGATCCCAGCTACCTCCGAAGTCTAATACGCACCCTCTGAGCATGTCCTCGAGAGTCTGAATAGTCCGCTCTGACTGTCCGTCGGTCTGCGGATGAAAAGCTGTGCTGAAACTCAAGCGGGTACCCAAAGCCTCCTGAAGCCTCTGCCATAGTCGGCTGGTAAACTGGGTGCCTCTGTCGGACACAATACATGTCGGAACTCCGTGCAGTCGTACAATCTCATCAATGTAAATCTGGGCATATTGAGCAAATCCGAAAGTCGTCTTCACCGGTAGGAAGTGAGCCGCATTCGTCAAACGATCCACGATCACCCAGATGGAGTCATACCCTCGACAAGTCCTGGGTAGACCCACAATAAAGTCCATAGAAATCTGTTCCCATTTCCACTCCGGAATGGGCAACGACTGTAGCTCTCCCGCAGGCCTCTGATGCTCAGCCATGACTTGCTGACAAGTCAGGCATCTCGACACAAAATTTGCGAATTCCCTCTTCATCCCGTCCCACCAGTAAACATCTCTCAAATCATGGTACATCTTGGTGGACCCTGGATGAACACTATACACCGATCGATGTGCCTCCTCGAGAATCTCGCGTCGCAGTCCCTCAGCATCTGGTATGCACAATCTGGTCCCAAATCGTAGTATCCCCTGATCATCGATCACGAACTCAGAAAATCTGCCCTGTCCCATCTGCGTCCTGATCTCTGAACAACGGTCATCACTGCGCTGTGCCTCATATATACGGTCAAGCAACTGTGGGCGTGCACGAACATGTGCAATCTGTCCTCCGATCGGCGTAAACTCGAACTGTACCAGGCTGTCGCATAAGATCTGCCAATCTGCCGATGACTGCCCCTGTACTGCGCTCAAGCAAGATAGACTACCCCCGGGCCTCCTGCTCAAAGCATCCGCCACTACATTAGTCCTGCCCGGGTGGTACAAGATCTCACAGTCGTAGTCCTTCACTAACTCCATCCATCGGCGCTGTCTAAGGTTCAGGTCTCGCTGCTGGAAGATATACTTTAAGCTCTTGTGATCAGTAAATATTTGGCACGACTCTCCATACAAATAATGTCGCCAGATCTTAAGTGCAAAGATCACTGCAGCCATCTCCAAATCGTGAGTGGGGTAGTTCTGTTCATGTTTCTTCAATTGCCGTGAAGCATACGCGATCACCCTGTCATGATGCATCAGAACACACCCTAGCCTCACTAGAGAAGCGTCACAATATACCACAAATCCGCCTGACCCTGAAGGCAATGATAATACCGGCGCCGTAGTCAGTAGAGCCCGTAACTACTGAAAACTGTGCTCACACTCCTCTGACCAAACGAAAGGACCTCCCTTCCGGGTCAACCCGGTCAAAGGTGTAGCAATGCGAGCGAAATCCTGCACAAATTGCCTGTAGTAGCCGGCCAGCCCTAGAAAGCTGCGAATCTCCGTAACTGATGTGGGTCTGGGCCAACTCCGAACGGCCTCGATCTTCCTCGGGTCACACATATACCGTCTCGTGAAATCACGTGCCCCAAGAAGTCTACGCTGTCCAGCCAGAAAGCACACTTGGAGAATTTGGCGAAAAGCTGATGATCTCTCAAGGTCTGCAGTGTAATCCGCAGGTGCTACTCGTGCTCCTCTCTACTCCGAGAATACACCAGAATATCATCAATGAATACTATGATGAACAGATCAAGATGCGGCCGGAAAATATGGTTCATCAAATCCATGAATGCTACTGGCGCATTGGTGAGTCCAAACGACATCACCAAAAACTCGTAATGGCCGTAGCGCGTACGGAAAGCTGTCCTAGGAATGTCCTCCTGTCGAACCCGCAGCTGATGATAGCCTGATCGCAAATCGATCCTCGAAAAGTATCCTGCCCCCTGAAGCTGGTCGAACAAATCGTCGATACGCGGCAAAGGATATCTGTTCCGCACTGTAACCCTGTTCAGCTGGCGATAGTCGATACACAGACGCAAACTGCCGTCCTTCTTCTTGACGAACAGGACCGGTGCACCCCAAGGAGAAACACTGGGTCGAATAAGTCCCTTATCCAGCAGATCATGCAACTGACCTTTCAATTCTCGAAGTTCCGCCGGGGCCATCCGATAAGGCGGTATAGAAATAGGCCCCGCGCCAGGAACCAAATCAATACAGAAAGAAATGTCGCGCTCGGGCGGTAGCCCAGGAAGCTCGTCAGGAAACACATCAGGGAACTCGCTAACAACCGGAACCCGATCCAGAGGAACCTCTGTAGCTCTAGTATCACAAACATAGGCGAGGAATCCCTGACATCCCTTCCTCAAAAGCTGTCCAGCGCGAAAAGAATAAATCACACAGTGTGGGGCGGCACCACGGTCCCCCAACACAACAAAGACCGACTCGCCGGGAAAACAAAATCTAACTGTCTTCTCTCGGCAGTCAACAGAAGCATAGCACGTGGCCAACCAATCCATGCCCAAAAGAACGTCGAAGTCCAACATCTCGAGAAGGATCAAATCGACAGGTAGCTCTCTCTCGCCAATACAGACGGTACAGGATCGGAACACGTGCCTAGCAACAAACGACTCTCCCACAGGAGTAGTCACAACAAGCGGCTGATCAAGCAACCCGGACTCTCTACCCAAACTCGGCACAAAGTGTGTGGATACGTACGAGTGCGTGGATCCGGGATCGAACAACACGTGTGCATCAAAAGAACATACTGGAAGGATACCTGAGACCACCGCATTGGACGCCTGCGCGTCCTGATGCATCAAGGCAAAAACTCGTGCCTGCCCCCCACCTGTGACTGCCTGTCCTCTGCCTCGGTCATCCCGTCCTCTCTGAGCAACTCCTCCACATCCACGACCTCTCTGCATATGTGTCTGACGCGGAGTAATAGTAGGAACAACATGCAACTCCCTCTGGGGTGGTGAAGGTGGTAAGGTGATGTCCAGTGCTGCTGTCTCCCTCCGGTGTATCTCAGGACAATCTCTGACGAGGTGAAGTAAACTGCCGCATCTATAGCAACCTCGCGACGACTGCTGACTCTCCCGTGCATACGAACTAAACATCCGGCCTCGTCCTGAATCTCGTGTTAGTTATATGTATGCCCTAGAGGCCATTACTGTACATTGGATGTATATTGTAGTGGATGCTGGGACATATATAGGAAGGACTTTCTTGCTCGACATGATAGTACGCTATCTGGTTGCACTTTATCTTAACATGTATACTTTCTGTCTCTATGATTACATGTTGATAAAGCCCATAGGATGTGTGCTCGACTTCCAGGACTATGATGTAGATCATACTAGTGGGGCCTGGGTAGTCCAAGAGTACATCCTTGAATTGTTCCTAGTCGTGGGAATATCGAGACGGGGCATCGATATTCCAGAGTAGACTAGCGTATATCTTCTCGACCCATGCGATGGGCGATGGATGATCCCATATCCATTGGTGTTTGACATCGAAGATGGTATGCGGGTGCTCAGTGGAGACTGGGTACACTGAACGGACTCGCCGAGAACTCCCAGATGGTATTATACCTCATGTCAGATGGCAGTTCTCTGGTGACACTGGTACAGCTTAGTCTGTTGACCCGAGATCGTCATAGAGTCTTGTGTGTCTCCCACTGTGCTTTGATTTCCACCCTACCACGGCTCTACTGAGTTGTGCAAACAGGTGGTTTTTGGGTACAGTCCCGATTCACATGGAGGCAATGAGCGATAGGAGGGGATTCGTCTCTCCCGGTATTGGGGGTTGATGTTGTGCTATGCTCGACTGGACATAACAGGAAATCCCTGGCCAGGGTTGCAGTGATATACTGGTAAGAGTTATCAGTAGTTTCACGAATGTTATGGACCCTACGTCGGCATGACTTATCGAGCTATTGGGGTCTGACGTTTACCACCCCTAGGCGAAATATGCGACATATCAGACGAACAGACCGGACTATATGGTAGTGTTACTGGTCGGATTCGCAGGAGTGTGAGCGGGCTTGCGCGTCGATCTTCTGATCGCTCAATACCCGGGTGGCCGTTACGTTTAGCAGACCGCTTGCGGCTTGTGGGTGTTTGATATGATCATCATCTGCTGCCGGCGTATTGATGAGTCTTTAGAGTCCTATACAGAGGTTTCCTGGCTCAAGCGAAACGAAATAGGAGCGCATATGAGATATGTGCGGGACCGAGAATAATGCGTGTATGTGATACCGTATTCCATTCTCGCGATCTATGTATCGATTGGTTATATGCGATATAACCTAGTTATCGAATCAAGGATTGATTCGATAAGCCGATACATAGGATACTGGCCGGTTATATGCGACATGACCGGATCATTGAATCAAGTGTTGATTTAATGATTTAATGTATAATTATATATTTGATATATTACTTTGCATTAACTAGTATTGGTTCACTTTAAAAGGATTTTCTCACTTGAATTGTGCAAGTTGTATATGTGATATATTTCTTTGTGCACATGATTGTATCATGTTTGATGATACATTCTTGTTTGGTTTTGTGTAAAGTATTAAACCATGGTTAGTTCGTGATTAGGGTTTCATCTTATTCATTTATCTTTTTATTTTATTTATTTCAAAAGAAAAAGAAAATGAGAAATGAATGGTGGCTATTTTTGTTTTTAGTTCAAGATTCATGTAGCATTGTTTTAGTCACCATTCTTGTCTCATGCCTAACCCTAACCACTCATCTAACCTAAGTTAAGTCTCTACACTAAACCATGGTCAAAGATATGATAAGTATTGTATTTTCTTTTCTATTTTAATTTAACTTATCATATCTTCATTTTTCTTCATCATTTTTCTTCAACATTGAAGAAAGCTTGCTACTCTGATGGCAAGTCATGAAGTCTAGTGAGAAATCCAAAACTAAAGTTTACCCACTTCCTATTTCTTCATCCTCTACCTCTTGCCAAGTAGTATAGGGTGTTTCCTTCATAAGTTTTTCCGACTTGGTGAAGTTGGAGCTTGTTCTAGCGATGCCTCGACGTAGATCATCTTTGGCATCGAACCGACGATCAAGCCCGCCCATTCTTCGATGATGCCGACGCTAGAGCCCAAGACATGATTTGGACAGCGAGGGGACTTCATTGCGGAGCCGTGGAGGTGGTGGACCGGATCTACAAAGGTTGTATATCCATTCCCTTAGTTAAAATGTTAACTAGTTTATGTTTTCGCCTAAATATCTAGTAAACGATCCGTACACTAGGGTTTCTCGGCACCATAATTTTTTATTTGTGCATGTTTGATCACTTGTGAGACTTCACTAGAGTGCCTAGGAACCCTACAGTGGTATCAGAGCCTAGCTAGAGCCTTAGGCGAAGTCCCGACGGAATCAGAAGTCCGATCGACCCAAAACCCAGACTAAGAATATGCTCTCTGTACAATTTTTAATTTCGGGTATTTTTCCACATTAAAAATATTCAGAAAACTCAGCAGGAAGATATAAGATATACTGTAAAATTCGTGGTCCTAATTCCACAAAAGAGGCGCGGATCCGCGGCCCTACATTAGGATGATGCGGCGCATCCGCGGCTATTTTGTCGGTTTGTGCATCCTGTTTTGCACAGTAACTCTTAGTTGTCTGTGCTGGTTTTTCTGGGGATTTTTAATAATTTTTCCAGAGTTGCATTTTCTGGGTTGTATTGGGAACTCGGTGTATCGGTCGGATTGTCTAATTTTGTCGGTGTGTGTTTTTCCGGATAAATCTTAGAATAAGTTAAAAAGTTCGACCGGATATAAATACCCACTTTTTCCCCTGCCGGGAAATTTCCGATTGTTGGATTTTTCCGTAGTTTAACGACGTTCTAAGTAGTGCAAGTAACGCGATGGACCCTCTAGAAGATAACAAACCTTAACTCGATTATGTGACCGTCTTGAACTGCCCTTTGAACCTTCGGGTTTGGGGCAGTACGGCGTGCCACATGTGAGGCGTTGGCTTGACCCTTCTACGGCTGGACCGTTGGTACTGAGGCACGAACGGAATGTTGTTAGACTTATTTCATGTGTTGAGCTGTATCGGGAAAACTTGGGTGTTCGATTGTTCGATCGAAAAGTTTAGCATTTTCTATTTATCCGGAATGTGATACAATAATTGGAATTCGCATATAGTTATGAGATAACGGAATGAATGTTATAATCATAGCAGTTTAGTCTCATTTGATCGGTTGCCACGGAATTTTGATGTGATCAAAAGTCCGTCGCAATCACGTAGCGTACGTGGATACTCGCCGGGTAAACTTAATAGACAACCTCACTCCATAGCCCCGACCAAGTGACTGTAGGAGAACCCCGTCGCCGAAAGCATCCGTTTGGGTGCTCGCGGTGGCGGTGTTCCGCCTTGGTGCACTTCGTCGACGGTATCGGGGGTGCGGCCGCCTACTGAAGTTTGCGACGAATATTCGATCAGGATGTCGGGAATCTTGTTGAATTGCCCGACTTGATATTGAAAAGAGTTTTCGATTTTGAGACTAAAATGCGGGGTTTATAATTATTAGGCATGCGATGTCTAAGTAATTCATTTGGTCAGGCATGCGATGTCTGAGGTGGTTGCGGATTCCAACTGTTGTAGTTTTACACTTTCTTTTCTGTGACCGTAAGTGTAACATGTGATATCGCCGGTTTCGTTGCTATATGTCAACGACAATTGGGATGCGCATATTTACTTACGTTGATGACATGTGATGTTATGTGTTGCTGGATATGTTATATTGGATCGTCGTGTACGAATAGCCGGGGGCTTTTATGTGAGATGAGTGTTTTTCATTTTCATTCATGTAAAAACTTGTATGTAATATTCTTTTATTGGGGCACTTCCAGGTTGCGGAAGTAGTCATCATTTGTATATTATTTACTTTTCTGCACTAGGATAGACCCAAGGAGGGGAGCACAAGTAACCGGGTTCTGGGGTCCAGTGGGAGACCAACTCGAGGAGTCGAGCCCGGGTCTCCTAACTCTAGAATTGGTAGGGTTGCTTGCCGCTCTCGTAGGGGTCTAGGGGTGTGGGATTGGCTATTCATCACGACCGTGGAATCCGTGTTTTATACTGGCTCGTATTGAAAATACGGACGTCCTAGTATATCCAATATTTCATATGTTTCTTCTGCTGTGTTTTATCTGTGATCATGCGATGTTCTGTGCTCTGTGACAGATATTATAGTATATATATGATATATTATATAGACGTTGCTTATGTTTTACACCCGCGCTAGCCCTGCCCTGCTCTGCCGTTAGTTACCTAACCTAACGGTGCACGAGGGGACATCGAGGCGAATGCGGATGGCATAAGTGTACGTCGTATTTATCTGTGATGTTTAGGTACTTAAATGATGGGATATTCATTAATGAGATTAATGAAAGAAAATAAACCTAATTGATGTTGTGGAATCGAATTTCAAAATAAAACAGGTAGCTACAGTTCTTGCTTTGCATCGCGGTGTTCATTATAGAACATCCTGCACCTTATTCGATAAGGAAAGGACCGAGATCCCTTCACCGGGAGTGACTCCTTTAGCAATAACTGGCAGATGCTACAACCCTCGGTTTGTCTTTTGATCGCTTCTATAGTTTCCGCTTTGCACAGTGATATATATGATATATCCCGCACCTCATTCGACGAGGAAAGGGCCGACGATCCCTTCACCGGGAGTGACCCCTTTAGCAAAACTAGAAAAGCCTCAAAAACATTCCATTTAAAAACCATTTGATTCCGCAACGAGATCAAGTTCAAAGCGTTAAAGGTTTTCACAAAAACCAGCCGCAACCCTCCGTCTTTTTAGGAAGTAGAGTACTTAGTATTTGTGCTGTGTTTGTTGACCATAGTCAAGGCACAGTGTACGGTAGCTAAGTGATGTCTTCCTACACCGCATATGATGCGATTAGTTAGGACAGTCGCGTGACTTTGTTTACCTTAGTTAAGGGTCATGTGGGTGGGTCTAATTAATCACGAAATGATGGGTAGAACTTGACTAGTACTTAAGATTTGTTGACCATAGTTAAGGTCATAGGTGCTAGGGGTAAAAACCTTTATCGGGAGTTTCAAGTGTTGAAATTTGCAATGAGATTGCATACCTTCTATGTGATAGTTGGATCTCGATACCCACTGCGAGTAACTGTTACTCCTGGGAGAGTTTTGCACTTTACAATTAGCCGATCAAGTAGGTGTCTAGAAAGGTGTCAACGGGGTTACGCCTCTGGGAAAACGAGGTTTACAGTAATTAGGTCCGTGCGAAAGCACGGGGAACCTCCCTCAAAGTACCGACACTGGCCTGGCTGAAAGATTGGCGAACTTGTAGAGTGTAATTAATCCCGGCTAGTCTTTCCTTTTAGGGTTTGAAGGAAGATTTGATAAAAACAGTGGGAGCCATCCTGATTAGATAAAATACATAACCAATCTAATCTTGCAAGAGCGCACGCAGAGTGTTTTCTTCTCTCTCTCTCCTGGTAGCGACCATATCACGCCTTAATCAAGATAATAATATGGAATTTTGACCAAACCCACTTGTTATACTGAGCTGGGGAATGTTGGTCCCGCTCCAACTTATAATTGTTATAAGACAGAGCAGGAAATTGGGGAATACCAGATTTCCCGTGCCGCCCAAACGAAGAGAGTGCATGCTGATGCATCATCTTCGGGTGTGTTCATTACAGAGAACTGTTTCTCAGTATCCTTTACGTCCTGAGTATGTGATACCAGATCAGGATCCCAGATATGTAATCTGTTACATAGGGCTACAGATAGGTAAAGAACTGAGAACGGGTGATAAGTTTCATGAGGCAGAAAACGGGGCAAGAGTTGCAGCCAAGTCTGTTGGTCACTGTCACCCTGTATTATCAGTACATTGATTCTGATCAAATGCTGTTAGATACCGAACCTGATATACAAAATCATATCAGTCTCTTTATCAGTAAAGAAATGATAAAATTTTGTATAGTTGGATAATGTTTTGAACATTTCCTATATCAAAAGTTGATCGGTTCAGGCACGTTATCTAAAAGCATTGACGTTCTAAATCAAACTACAGTTCTTTAGTATACAGAACACACACAAGAGGAAGAGTTCAGAAATGAATGAATCCTTTTTGAGGTATTGTAGACTAGGTCAAATCAATGTGACCCGACTAGCTGAAGTTACATTTAGATGCATATTTAAATCAGTTTGAATTTACATCTTGTGAAACTTGTCAGTCATGTCACAAAGATATAATGACACCAGCTCTGTTTACCGGAAACAGAGAAAGAGTTAGTAAACTCTTGGGACTGATACATGATGATGTATGGAAGGTCTCCTGTCTACACATGCCAGGACTGGTTCTTTTTGCTTCATTATATTCTCTTATAATCTCTCAAGATTCAGTCATATGTTCCTGTTGAAACATAAGCCCGAACCTTTTGAGGTATTCACAGAATATAAGTTAGAAGTAGAGAACCAATAACCGGGTATAAGTATTATGTCCTATGATGAGATCAGGGAGGAGAATACTTGTGCATAGAATTCCTGGACTATTCTAAAGGAGAATGAGATTCTCTCTCAGCATTACTCCTCCGTATACACCATAGCACGATGGTATATCGGGGCGGGGCTATCACACCCTATATGATAAGGTGTGCTCTATAATGAGTACTACTGAGTTACATTTTTCCTTTTGGGAGTTATGCACTTGAGAAGCTGCATACCTATTGAATTAGGTTTGAATCAAATCACTGCCTACCACTCCATATAAGATATGGTATGGGAAGAACCTATCTCTTAAGTAAGTTAAGATTTGGGATTGTCCGGCCTATGTCAAAAGCAAAATCCGGACAAGATCGAGGCAAGATCAGTTCTGTAGAACTGGAAAGGTTCCAGCTGTACAAAACTGCTAATGATTTGGTAGAACTAAAGGATTCAATAGTTTCCGACGAACCTCAGCCTCTCCGCCGATCTAGTAGGGTTCCTCATCCGCCTGAGAGATACCTCCGTTTCTCGATGACAGTGGGAGCAAGGATTGCATCATGAGATGATGACCCAACTAGTTTCGAGCAGGCCATCGAGAGTAGGGACTCTGTAAGAATGGCTGGATGCTTAGCGATCTGAGATGGAATCCATGTACACCAGCAAAGTATGGACTTTAGCTGCTATATCTGAAGGGTTAAATCCCCGTCAGGAGCAAGTAAATCTTGAGAAGATTACTTGGTATAGATGGAAAAGTTGAGACTTTCAAAGCTAGACTTGTTAAAGGTTTTCGTCATCGACCAGGCATGGATAATGATGAAACCTTTTTCCAGTGGCTATGCTTAAGTCTGTACAGATCCTACTTACCATGGCTACATACCATGACTACGATATCTGGCGGTTGGGTGCCATGACTGCTTTTCTAAATACTGATTTAGAAGAGAACGTCTATAAGAACACAGCCAGAGGTCTTCGTAAACAGTGGGAGCAGCGGAAACGTGTGCAAGTTGCTTTACATGATGAAGCAGGCATCGCGGAGTTGGAACGTCTGTTTTGATGTGATAGTCAAAGTGTTTGACTTCATCAAAATGGTAGACGAACCTTGTATATACAAAAGGGTAGTAGAGAGTAAGGTGGTCATCCTCGTATTGTACGAAGACAACATACTCTTGATAGGAAGAGAGTTTCCTATACTACGATCGGTCAATCTCCTATTATCACAAGGATTCTCCAAATAGGATCAAAGTGATACCTCCTAAATCCTGAGTTTTCATCTATGAGATAGATGTAATTGGATGCTAGGATTCTCACTAGGTGTAGTGAGATGGTATCAATAGATCCTAGGGAGAATCACTGGAAGAGTTCCAGGGTGATAAAGACGACTGAATGTCAGTCACAGGCATTGTCTTTACCCTCAGTAAAGGGACGGTATGTTGGAAGAGTTCCAAGCTAGATACCGTGGCAAACTAGACGATAAAGGCTGGTAACATTGCTATTGAAGATACTACCAAAGAGGCAGTTTGGGTGTATATTGGTTCATAAGATGAACTTGGTTCCTGCCATTGTATGACAATGGAAGTGTGGCTTAGGCCCTGGAACCCTGGTCCCATCAGTGACCCAGACATATTCTGAGGAAGCATCACCTGATCATGGAGATAGTTGATCTCCAGGTTGATCGAGGTTAGGAGAGTAGACTCAGAGGACAACACGGCGGATCCACTCACGAAGGCCTTTTTCCCAAAGAGAGACTTTTAAGGGATGGTTGAGTATGTGATACTGCAACCACTGCTATAGATGGCCCGAGTGCAAGTGGGAGATTGTTAGTTATATGTATGCCCTAGAGGCCATTACTGTACATTGGATGTATATTGTAGTGGATGCTGGGACATATATAGGAAGGACTTTCTTGCTCGACATGATAGTACGCTATCTGGTTGCACTTTATCTTAACATGTATACTTTCTGTCTCTCTGATTACATGTTGATAAAGCCCATAGGATGTGTGCTCGACTTCCAGGACTATGATGTAGATAATACTAGTGGGGCCTGGGTAGTCCAAGAGTACATCCTTGAATTGTTCCTAGTCGTGGGAATATCGAGACGGGGCATCGATATTCCAGAGTAGACTAGCGTATATCTTCTCGACCCATGCGATGGGCGATGGATGATCCCATATCCATTGGTGTTTGACATCGAAGATGGTATGCAGGTGCTCAGTGGAGACTGGGTACACTGAACGGACTCGCCGAGAACTCCCAGATGGTATTATACCTCACGTCAGATGGCAGTTCTCTGGTGACACTGGTACAGCTTAGTCTGTTGACCCGAGATCGTCATAGAGTCTTGTGTGTCTCCCACTGTGCTTTGATTTCCACCCTACCACGGCTCTACTGAGTTGTGCAAACAGGTGGTTTTTGGGTACAGTCCCGATTCACATGGAGGCAATGAGCGATAGGAGGGGATTCGTCTCTCCCGGTATTGGGGGTTGATGTTGTGCTATGCTCGACTGGCCATAACAGGAAATCCCTGGCCAGGGTTGCAGTGATATACTGGTAAGAGTTATCAGTAGTTTCACGAATGTTATGGACCCTACGTCGGCATGACTTATCGAGCTATTGGGGTCTGACGTTTACCACCCCTAGACGAGATATGCGACATATCAGACGAACAGACCGGACTATACGGTAGTGTTACTGGTCGGATTCGCAGGAGTGTGAGCGGGCTTGCTCGTCGATCTTCTGATCGCTCAATACCCGGGTGGCCGTTACGTTTAGCAGACCGCTTGCGGCTTGTGGGTGTTTGATATGATCATCATCTGCTGCCGGCGTATTGACGAGTCTTTAGAGTCCTACACAGAGGTTTCCTGGCTCAAGCGAAACGAAATAGGAGCGCATATGAGATATGTGCGGGACCGAGAATAATGCGTGTATGTAATACTGTATTCCATTCTCGCGATCTATGTATCGATTGGTTATATGCGATATAACCTAGTTATCGAATCAAGGATTGATTCGATAAGCCGATACATAGGATACTGGCCGGTTATATGCGACATGACCGGATCATTGAATCAAGTGTTGATTTAATGATTTAATGTATAATTATATATTTGATATATTACTTTGCATTAACTAGTATTGGTTCACTTTAAAAGGATTTTCTCACTTGAATTGTGCAAGTTGTATATGTGATATATTTCTTTGTGCACATGATTGTATCATGTTTGATGATACATTCTTGTTTGGTTTTGTGTAAAGTATTAAACCATGGTTAGTTAGTGATTAGGATTTCATCTTATTAATTTATCTTTTTATTTTATTTATTTCAAAAGAAAAAGAAAATGAGAAATGAATGGTGGCTATTTTTGTTTTTAGTTCAAGATTCATGTAGCATTGTTTTAGTCACCATTCTTGTCTCATGCCTAACCCTAACCACTCATCTAACCTAAGTTAAGTCTCTACACTAAACCATTGTCAAAGATATGATAAGTATTGTATTTTCTTTTCTATTTTAATTTAACTTATCATATCTTCTTCTTCTTCTTCATTTTTCTTCAACATTGAAGAAAGCTTGCTACTCCAATGGCAAGTCATGAAGTCTAGTGAGAAATCCAAAACTAAAGTTTACCCACTTCCTATTTCTTCATCCTCTACCTCTTTCCAAGTAGTATAGGGTGTTTCCTTCACAAGTTTTTCCGACTTGGTGAAGTTGGAGCTTGTTCTAGCGATGCCTCGACGTAGATCATCTTTGGCATCGAACCGACGATCAAGCCTGCCCATTCTTCGATGATGCCGACGCTAGAGCCCAAGACATGATTTGAACAGCAAGGGGACTTCATTGCGGAGCCGTGGAGGTGGTGGACTGGATCTACAAAGGTTGTATATCCGTTCCCTTAGTTAAAATGTTAACTAGTTTATGTTTTCGCCTAAATATCTAGTAAACGATCCGTACACTAGGGTTTCTCGGCACCATAATTTTTGATTTGTGCATGTTTGATCACTTGTGAGACTTCACTAGAGTGCCTAGGAACCCTACATCTCGGCCACTCCTCGTGCCTGAACGATACCTGTCGCGGCGTCTGAATGTCTGTCTCCGTGCTGATATACCAGTACGAACTCTCTTCGGCTCTGGAACTACCGAAGTCTCAGCAAGGCGCTCCTCAACTAATAGAGTTGCATCTACCGCTGTTGCATAGGTCTCGTAGTGTTGCACGCTGATCGCAAGGAACAGTGGTGTAAGCAAGCCTCGAACAAACCTCTTGACTCGTAACTCCTCGGTAGCCACTAGATACGGCGCATAGATAGATAGCTCTGTGAACAGCACATCATACTCTGCCACTGACATCTCCGGAGTCTGGCGTAAGGACTCGAACCTGTGTGCTCTAGCATCTCTGACACTCAGGGGAAGGAAGCGGGGAAGGAATAGCGCCACGAACTCTGTCCAGGTCATAGGAGGAAGACCCGCTGCTCTGCCCTTCTCGACTGATCCGCACCATTTCTGCGTAAGACCTTCCAGGCGAAAGCTCGCGAACTCAACCCATCTCGCATCTGCACATCTGAGGGAACGACATATCCGAGCCATCCTATCAATGAAGGACTGTGGGTCTTCGGCTGCATCGGTGCCTATGAAGACCGGAAGCTTCAGCCTCATGAACTCTGATAGCGATACTGTAATCACCTCCATAGCTGCAGGGACAACTGGCTGTGTGGTAGGTACCATCGCGGTCTCTGTAACGGGTGGAGCTACCTCTGGTCGCTGCGCTCGAAGCGTCTCAACTAGCGATCCTATCATCTGGCGCATCTCCTACATGCTGGATCCCACCGTCTGGCGCATCTCCTGCATACCAGCCCCTATCGTGGCGATCTGATCTGTCACGGGAGAAACAACCTGCTCGGGTACAACCGGCATACTGCCCGGATCAGTCCTCGTCTCCAACGAATCAACTCGAATCTCGACCCTCGCGGCCGCTCTCTGCGCCCTCGTAGTCTTTGGCTGCATAATGGCTGAAAAGAAAATAGGATTCGATAAGGATGCAGAAATCGAATCGCAAGAATGTATATAATCAAAAGGAATTTAGATCAATAAGTCCTAAGGTCGCCTTGGCGGAGTACCGTGTCGTGAGTATGCCGCAGAATATACGCACGCTACGCCACTCTGCTTCTGCTACCTACCCCATCATACCAGGGTCATCCTAGGAACACTCCGAAAGGTAAAACCTACGCTTTGATACCAACTTTGTCACAACCCGAATATTTCGACTCGTGATCGGCACTTAACCACGCTACGTCTACAGGCGTAACGCGACTAAGTAAGCCGAACCCAGAAATCAAAACCATTTGAAAGTAGTGAGTGTTGAAAACATTTAATGAAAACCTTTAGAAAACCTTAATTAGTTCAATGAAATTCTTTTTAAAGTTAAATTATCCTTATAATAATTTTGGCAACATTTCCTTTGTAAAAGTAAACCCGAAAATCGGGTAAAAACAGGGTATAAGTGAAAATGAGATATAATGTACAAAGCATCCCAAACCGGGAGCAATCACGCCCAACGGCGGAAACCATCACCATAAGAGTAATATACGACGCCGTAGCGAAGAATGAGCAAAAGTATCATCCCAGAATAATAACTGCAGTATAAAGTCGGCTCCCACAAGCTCGACATCAGAATACAAAAATATACATCATCGTCCTCACACTGTCTCTAAGTCAAGTACATATATGGTAGATTGAGAGTACTAGATACAAAAGTGTATACAATAAAAGTAACCAGATACCATAACCCACCTAAATAGCAAAATAGCTATCGCACCAACTGTAGTGGTATCTGAAGCCAAAAGATGCAAAAAGGCAGCCTGCCGTGACTACTCTGAGGGGCAACCTGCAAATACTGTAGCACAACGGGGGTGAGTTGCTAACTCGTGAATAGAGATAACATATAAAGGTAATCATGAGCATGTACGTACTGCGCTACGCTATCAAATGCCAGCAAGTAAATCTATATGCGACAAGCAGTAAGTGCAATAATCATGCAAATGCTCTACCAGGTAAAATAACTACAGGATGAGATACATGATAATCACAGCTGAGCATGGGATAAACAATATCTACACGAAATATCTATCGTGGAAAAATAATCGGTGCCCAAGCTGCACCCAAATCCCAAATAAACTCAGGCGCTGGCACTCTCCTCGGCCCTCGAATCCTGTACATCTCTGAGAATCACGAGTGCCCAACATCGGCACCCAAAATATCATAAATACTCGTGTCCAGCATCGAAACGCAAATCCTCATATATCGGGCTCCGTAGGTCCGGATCAGCCCACGGGCTCCGTCTGCGGTATCGGCCCTAGGCCCCGGCAGTACGGATCATCCCGCATCCATCTCTCGACTCTGGTCAGTATCCTCTGGATAACCGCCAGGTCCAACCAATCACCGGTAGGTACTCGCCCACCTCCAGGCTCAATCGGCAAAGTCCATCGATCATCTTGCCGAGGGGAACCATACCGGGTCTACCACGAACCCGCAAACGGATCATCTACTCCACGAATCGGGTTTCAAGCACACGTCTCAGCACCGAGAAAACGCGTGGTGGACGCACCAAAATATCATATCACGAGGAACCGGGTTTTCAAATATTGCATCTTTTCTTAAATAATTCCACGGTCCTCAAAACCAGAAATCACATAAAAATCCAACACCAATGAGTAAATCAAATACGATGTGCTAAGTGCATCAAGTCATCATAATATAGGTATAAGGGAGAAACCGCGTTTCTTAAGATAGTTCAGTTTTTAAAGACAGCATGCGGCTTCCAATTTCTATGAAAATCATATCGAATCATATGTGAGATAAACTACAGTATAATGATCATGGCAATTCTACAGTGAGGGTGGCATGGCAATTACTAACGGTGTGTGTGTAACATGCTGATTAGTGCTCGTGCAACATAAACCGTTAGTAATAGTGCGGTGTTCTATCAATTCTAGGTTTTCATACGTATAGCTGGGAATGCAGTATGCAACAACAGTATCCATGAACAGTCAATGTAGGTAAATGCGATGTATAGCTATAAAGTCCTATCAGCCCAGACGTAGAACGCCATGCGGGCGATATCCCTGTAGATGTTAAATCTACTCACCGAAGTCTCACGCTAAGTGTAGCCGACGACTTCTTTCCCCTTCTTCGCAGCGTCCGTCTCACTCGCCTGTGAACCTAGAATTACACAATATATCATACATAAACTCAAATCTACCAAAAACGCAAAGTTAAGGCCAAACTAGAAACCCGTGTGGCAAACCAAGCGCGCGTGTGCGCGATACGCTAAAACGTGTGATTACGCTCCTGAAGCTAACCTGACGCGTCGCGATACGCAGCACAACCCAAACCCACACACGTATCACGTGTGTCGCGAAGATTTAAAATACGGAAAATGGGGTAATAGGTCCCAGATTTTGATACAGAAGGAGTTTTATAAAAATAAATATATCATGAAACCCCAAATATCAGCAGACACCAACCACCAAAACCCCAACCCAATACCCTCCCATCTGGCCGCAATTTGCGGCCAGAATGAGTTTTTCGGCGGCCTGAGTAGGGGGGTGGGCTCCCGGGTTTGGTGTGTGAACTCTATACATCCTGTGTATATCCCAGTAATTACAATTTTAATCTAAAACACCCCGGGTAGTAGCAGTTTCCACAGAACCCAATTTCAAGTTTAAAATCACACTTTTGCACTAAAATGATACTTTAGGGTATATTTGTGAAATCTGAAACAAACCAAAGTCTAAAACTACACTAATATCACATTACCAAGCTAATCAAGCCATAAAAAGCTAATTTTAATCATAACCTCACTAATTCCCTTTATATAGCACAAAACATGCATAAAATGTGATATTTAGCCACAAATACAACAAGTTATCCAAAGGGGGTGTTAAGGGTGAGTTAATACCTTCAAAACACCATAAGACACACCAAAAATCCCTGCTTTTTCCTCAAGTGTGCAGATCCATCACCAAACACCTCAAAAGCTCATTTTTTTCTATGGTTTGTGAAGGAAAAGTGTTGTTTTGAGTAGGGTTTGAATGGGGTTTGATGAGGAATGAAAAGAGAAGAGAGAAATGGTGTTGTTGCTGCTTCTCCTTCTGCTGGAGCTCAGAAGTGAGGAAAAGAGAGAGAAAAGAGAGAGAAGCAAAGGTCAAACAAGGTCAAATCCATACCTAACCACCATGCCTTCATTTCTATTTAAATTTGCATTATAAAAAAAGGTTTTGACTTGTTTAAATGGGTGGGATAAGTAAAACCATGCAAGAAAGAAAAAGGGTTAACATGATACACTTTTTAACCAAAGTCACAAAAATTGTGTTAAGCGTGCATGTGTACACTAATACAGTTTCTAATTAGAGTAAACACAACTAAAAATAATTAACAACCCTATAAATATATATATATATCCATAAGAACGCTTCACAACACAAAAGACCACTAGTCAAGAAGAAAAATAGGATATCCATCTTTTACGAAAAACACGCACACCAGCTAATTAACGCGAAAACATTCTAAACGAATTTCAAAGCGTTACATAGTGCAGTTTGAAGCCATTGATCTTCTATTTTCTGCACGGAGCAAGACACCAAATCTAAGTACCTCGAATCCACAGGCAACCACAGCAAACCGCGATTTGTTCGCGAACACGACACACGAAGTGTGGAGTGGAAAGAGGAACCCACCGAGTGTGCCAGAATCTGTTCCCCTCCGAACACAGAGACGCGACCACGTAGGTTCGTCTTGCTTGAGATTCGGGGCAGATGCTATTTAGTTTTATCCGTCCACCTCTCTGAAGATGCCAAGTTGATTTATGGTACCGTGTATCGGAGGTTTAGACGGATGCGGCCGATGTAGCAGACTTCGTCAGATTCCCCCTCGTCTGAAGGGTTTTTGATTGTGGGGACGCTCTTCCCTATAGGCGCAAGCCCCTGCAGTTAATTACGCTACCGCATCGCGGTAACAACTTTCTCCTTCTCCAGAATTTCACTTCGTGTCGTGGGTGTTTGTTTTGTTTGTGGTTGCCCGTGGATTGTATACGGAGACTAATTTATGTCGTCGCCCGTAGGACGTGGATTAGTCCAAATCCGTATTTTCTTAGATTTGGGATTGGGGTTTTGGTTTAAGGATACGTTAACCATATTTGAGGCTAAGATCAACTTAAATGTTTGTTAAGGATACGTTAGTCCAGTTTGAGACTAAGATCAACTTAACGGGATCGTTTAGATCCGACAAAAGAGCGTTTGGGCTCTATTGTTCCAAGTTAGGGACATAGTGGTCCATTGAATGTATGGCCGTCGGGACCCATCACCTCTCTGACGACTTTGAAGGATTACAACGACAGATGTCAGAGGAGTTCAGAGATGTACCCTTGAACCAAAGTTGATTGGGGGATCTATAGTCCAATTTGGGACTAAAGTCTGTTTGAAAGGTTTAAGGATACGTTAGCCATATTTGAGGCTAAGATCAACTTAAACGAGATCGTTTAGAACCGACAAAAGAGCATTTGGGCTCTATTGTTCTAGTTTAGGGACGTAGTGGTCAATTAAATGTATGGCCGTCGGGACCCATCACCTCTCTGACGACGTTGAAGGATTACAACGACAGATGTCAGAGGAGTTCAGAGATGTACCCTTGAACCAAAGTTGATTGGGGGTTCTGTAGTCCAATTTGGGACTAAAGTCTGTTTGAAAGGTTTAAGGATACGTTAGCCATATTTGAGGCTAAGATCAACTTAAACGGGATCGTTTAGATCCGACAAAAGAGCATTTGGGGTTCTATTGTTCCAGTTTAGGGACATAGTGGTCCATTGCCAGTTTAGGGACGTGGTGGTCCATTGTCAGTTTAGGGACATGGTGGTCCATTTCCAGTTTAGGGACATGGTGGTCCATTGGTTTAAGGACGCTTGAGTCCGTGAGTTTAAGGACGCTTGAGTCCGTGAGTTTAAGGACGCTTAAGTCCATAGGTTGGTTTAAGGACGCTTAAGTCCATGAGTTGGTTTAAGGACGCTTAAGTCCATATTGATGTGTGGTTGTCGGGACCCGTCACCTCTCTGACGACGTTGAAAGATTACAACGACAAATGTCAGATGAGTTCGGAAATGTACCCTTGAACCGGGTGTAAATTGATTTAAAAGAGCAGTTGTGCTCTGCTCAATTTAATTTGAGGACTTACAGCCAGTATTGGGCTAAGTCCAGTTGGGAATATTGAACAATTTTTATTTGTCTGGCCTGTTAGGCCTTTGATTGGGCTCTGCCCTTGTTTAATAATGCATGGCATTTTGTTTGGTCTATTAGACCTTTATTTGAGCTCTGCCCTTTTTAAATGATGCACAGCATCTGTTTTGGTCTGACAGACCTTTGTTCATGCTCTGCATTTTTTAAAATAATGCATGGCATTTTATTTTAGTCTGTTTTAGACTTTTTTCCTTTTAATTGGGCTCTGCCCCTTTTAATAGTGCATAGCACTTTTATTTGGTCTGATAGACCTTTTTATTGGGCTCTGCCCTTGATAATGCCTTGCATTAAATGCTCTGACAGCTCCCCACGTGGCTTGTCAGGCGCTTTGCGCCAATTGAGGAGCGCAAGGCGCAAACTCATATGATGGTGACACGTGTCACGCTCTGGTGAGCGCAAGAGCAGTGCGCTGCGACAGTGCGCTGCGCTGTTGAGCTGCTGACACGTGGCGCGCTCTGGTGAGTTGCGCCAACCCAAGAGCGCAATGCTCATTTTTTTTAAAGCGCAAGGCGCAGATTGCTCTAGGGCTGACACGTGGCGCTCTCTGGTGGCTTGCGCCAACCCAAGAGCGCAACAGTGCAAATTTTATAAGTGCAGGGCACTGTCTTATATTTTGATTATATTTAGATCAAAGAAAACAAGTTTTTCTTGTTTTCCAGAGAGGTTTTACCTCAAATATCAAGAACCAGTGGTTCATCAAAAGGCAATGCCTTTATTATTATTATATTTTTTATTGAAGATCTTTGATCTTGTTATTAGATCAATGATCTTTTTAGAAGAAACACTTCTTTTTATTCAAAGGGTTTTACCTTTATTTTTTTGTGAGCTCTTCTCAAAATTTTCTAGAGAAGTTCTGAATATCTCTCTCTGTTTTTTTTTTTTGTTTCTGTGTGTTCATCTCTTTTAGACTTGGAGTCTAGGGGCCTTTTTATAGTGCTAATTGATTTGTTAAATCAGTTAAAGAGATCTTTCTCTGAGTGATTTAGGGATTTTTCCCCACCGTTGAATCTTTGATCCAAGGGCTTCTGTTTTACAGAAGAGAATCTTATTGTTTTAAAAAGATCAGAAAGATCTTTCTAGAATTTTAATTCTGTTTTAGTGCTGGCACAGTTGGCGCAAGCGCACCTGCGCTTGACACGTGTCGCGCAGCGCAGAGCGCAGATCAGCTGAAGCGTTGCTTTAATTATTTTAACTTTAATTTCAAGGCAGAGCTTTGCTCTGATTAGGGGAAACAAAAGCGTTGCTGCGTTTCCCGCCTTGGAATTTGAACAGAGCCTTGCTCTTATTGGGTAAACAAATGCCCCCCCCCACCATTGAGCTTACGTGGCCCCAAACGTGAGCGCAGCGGTGGCAGAATTCCAACCATTGCGCCAACTTTTGGAAGTTGAAACGGCTCTCTTAATGCCTATAAATAGGACCTTTGGTCCCTTAGGTGATTTTGCATCTCTTCATAAGGATTTTCATTCAGAGCCTTGCTCTTTTGTTTAAGCACTTTTAAGGGTTCAAACTCTAGAGAATTTTTAGGTAAAAAATTAGATTAGATTAAATTAATTTTCAGAGCCTTGCTCTCAATAGATCCCTGATCTAAAGAAAACCCATTTAGGGTTTCACAGAGCTTTGCTCTATAGGTCTAAAGTGATCTAAAGAGAACTAAAGAGAACCCTATTAGGGTTCCATTATAAAGATGTGCTCTTTAAAAGATTTTCCTTGTATTTTCTTAATTCATCAATGGAGCTTTGCTCCTTCCAAATCATACAGAAGAACTCTTAGGAGCTTTTCATGGATCTTGGAGTTTGAAGATGGCATTTTATTTTACGATGAATTATATCGTTTTGCTTAATCAGTCTTTTTGATAATTTTGTTGATTCTCTTTTACAGAAACAATGGACGCCCACATGTACGATCTCGTCGAAATTATCTCTTGCGGGGACATCCGCCGACTCTGAGTGTGCCAACATCAGAATCGAGAGTTCACCAACGCCGAGTGTGCCGAAATCATGAGCCGCTTCGACAAATACAATGGTCAACTGCTTCCTCAGCGTACCCCCCTCCTGAAGCTTATTGTGGGAGCAATTTGGGAAGCGCTTCCCCTATTCTTTACCGGTGTGCCGCTTAGGGCATTGGACGCCGCCGAGGACAAGGTGCACTCAGTGTACCTAATGAACTTAATCTCGAAGAGACGGCGAGACACACTTGTCGATCTTTTGCACCAGGCCTTTCAACAGTCCGCCATTCTTGCTGCCTATCGGAGGGTGGAGGACATCAGTGGGGATCCCGATGCCCGTGCTCGTGAAAGGAAGCACACCAGGATGGTTCGCCAAGCTTGGAAAGTCTTGGACAAGGTCACTTTCGAGTTCCTCAATCCCTGTCCAGGATCTGAGGTTTTGCCGTTGTAACCATTTGAATAATTTCTTCGTCTATTTCTTTATGATTGTAAGAACCCTTTGCAATATGAATGGAAAATTTCTCATTTCAGCTTGTCTTATTTCTCGTTCTAAGTCTTTTGCACATGCATGAATGGAGGTGTCTCGAACACTTGATCAAATGCAAATCGGATGTTCTTTCTGTCGCTTTCTTCTTTTCTTTTTTTTATTATCAGTATGCTGCCTTAGTAAACATGGTCGATAGATGATAGAGCGAGCATCCTGTCTTGGCTCCTTCAAGCGATAGTGATGGCTCGGGCCGCAGGTTCAGATATGCTGCCTAAGACTTTTCAACTTTATGAGACGTGAGGGTCTCATAAAGACTTTTCTCCCCACGGATCGAGAGGATCTCGTAGGTGTATTTTCTCCTTAGGGATCGTGAGGATTCCTAAGTGCGTTTTCTCTTATAAGTCATAAGGATCTTATAAGAGAATTTTTCCTTCTTACGAGTCAAGAGGACCCGTAAGCGGTTGTTTCCCTCCATGTCGAGATTCGACTTTAGAGAGTGTGACCCGTGAATAGTATGCAAGAGTCCATTTTGGACCGACTTGCAGGGTCCCAGTGCTTAGGAAATAGGTTTTTTAATCCCTGCTGCCTAAGGCTTTTCCTCACGAGTCGAAACATATCGAGTAGTTCTCGTAAAGACACTAATTTCCTCACGAGTCGAAACGAATCGAGCATTTCTCGCAAGAATATCAAAACGTCACAGTTAACCTCTGCTCTTTACGACAGAGGTCCGTTAGGGTCTGTGGTACTTAGGGTTTTGGCCGTCGTACCGTTGCGTTGGCTGATATATTCCTCGATATGCAATCTTGTTTTTCGAGTAGACTTGCGATTGTCGTGTCTCTGATCCCTTCGGGGGCTGGACAAGACGTCTTCAAGTAATCTTCCAGGTAGTATTACCGTCGAAAGAGCAAGCAAAGGGATATTCCATGTCACTTTTTACTTGAGGTTAGGCTCATTTTGGAGAGCCCCGATGAGTCATAACCACTCCGGGCTGGTGTGGGATGATCATCGATAGTCTTTCAGGCTTTATATGACTTGTCGTCAAGACCCTGAAGCTAGAAATTTAGCCTTTGCTTCGTTTGCTAACATTGCGTCCTCTATATCGAGACGAATGCCGCGGTTGTCTCTAGGTTGTTGGTGAACCGCTGAGGTTTGGAACTAGGGACTTTGTCGTGGCTCTACAGTTTGATGATGTTGCGTCTGCTGTGTCGAGACGAACGTCGAGGTGGTGACCATTCTGCACTGGTGTGAGATGATCTCCGGTTGGCTTTCAGGCTTTATATGACTTGCCGTTAAGACCTTGAAGCTAGGAATTTGGCCTTCACTTCGTTTGCTGGCATTACGTCCTCTATATCGAGACGAATGTCGCGGTTATCTCTAGGTTGTTGGTGAATCGTCGAGGTTTGGAACTAGGGACTTTGCCGTGGCTCCGTTGTTTGATGATCTTGCGTCTGCTGTGTCGAGACGAACGTCGAAGTGGTGACCATTCCGCACTGGTGCAAGATGATCTCCGATTGTCTTTCAAGCTTTATATGACTTGCCATTAATACCTTGAAGCTAGGAATTTGGCCTTCGCTTCGTTTGCTGGCATTGCGTCCTCTATATCGAGACGAATGTCACGGTTGTCTCTAGGTTGTTGGTGAACCATCGAGGTTTGGAACTAGGGACTTTGCCATGGCTCCGCTGTTTGATGATCTTGCATCTGCTGTGCCGAGACGAACGTCGAGGTGGTGACCATTCCGCACTGGTGCAAGATGATCTCCGATTGTCTTTCAGGTTTTATATGACTTGCCGTTAAGACCTTGAAGCCAGGAATTTGGCCTTTGCTTTGTTTGCTGGCATTGCGTCCTCTATATCGAGACGAATGTCGCGGTTGTCTCTAGCTTGTTGGTGAACCGTCGAGGTTTGGAACTAGGGACTTTGCCGTGGCTCCGCTGTTTGATGATGTTGCGTCTGCTGTGTCGAGACGAACGTCGAGGTGGTGACCATTCCACACTGGTGTGAGATGATCTCCGATTGTCTTTCAGGCTTTATATGACTTGCCGTTAAAACCTTGAAGCTAGGAATTTGGCCTTCGCTTCGTTTGCTGGCATTGCATCCTCTATATCGAGACGAATGTTGCGGTTGTCTCTAGGTTGTTGGTGAACCGTCGAGGTTTGGAACTAGGGACATTGTCGTGGCTCCACTGTTTCATGATGTTGCGTCTGCTGTGTCGAGATAAACGTCGAGGTGGTGACCATTCCGCACTGGTGTGAGATGATCTCCGGTTGTCTTTCAGGCTTTATATGACATGCCGTTATGACTCTGAAGCTAGGTATTTGGCATTCGCTTCGTTTGTTTTGTCATATCCAAATCCTGTTGGAGGAAGGACATTGTTGTTGACATTGCGTCTGCTGTAACGAGACGAATGCTGAGGTGGAGCTGGGATTTTGCCGTCACTCCGCTTTACTGACCATGGGGACTTTTGTTGACGCTGCATCTACATCCTGCTGGACTGCGAAGGAACGCCGTTGTTGACTTCTCGTCTACTATATCGAGATGAATGTTGAGGTGAAGCTGGGATTTTGCCGTCGCTTCGCTTTGTTTCGACCGTGAGGTCTTTTGTTGGCGTTGTGTCTGCATCTTGCTGGACTGCGAAGGAACGCCGTTGTTGATATCTCGTCTGCTGTATTGAGACAAATGTTGAGGTGAAGCTGGGATTTTGCCGTCGCTTCGCTTTGTTTCGACCGCTAGGTCTTTTGTTAGCGTTGTATCTATATCTTGCTGGACTGCGAAGGAACGCCTTTGTCGATTCTTAGGCTGTAGATATTGCCGTTAAGATTTGGAACTAGGGACTATACCGTGGCTCCGTTTCATTGCGACTCTGAGGTCGGTTGTTGACGTCGTTTCTGCATCTGGTTGGAGTGACGACAAACGCCGTTAGCGATCTATAAATTGTCGATATCGACATCGAGACCCTGAAGCTAGGGATCTTCTTTTGCTCCGTTTGTTGACATCGTGTCTGCAATATTGCGACAAATGTCGAGGTTGTCTCTAGGTTGTCTATGAAACGTCGAGATTTGGCTTCGCTTTCTGGTGGAGCCTGTTGGGAAGGTATGGTTCCCTCTTTGTTTGTGCCCCTGGATTTTATACAGGGATCGATGTGATCTCACCTGCAGGGGCATTGGTTTCATTCATTTTTTTTATACTATTATTTTATTTCCGCGATGCTCTATCATTTCAGCTTTTATATCGCGAAGGCCGCGATTGCCCAATCATTTCGGCTATTTATTTTGTTTTTACTCGCTGCTTTTTATTGCGAGTTGCCCAATCATTCTGGCTATTTATTTCATTTTTACTCGCTGCTTTTTACTGTGAGTTGCCCCATCATTTCGGCTATTTTGCATGCATATATTTTTACTTGCTGCTTTTTATTGCAAGTTGCCCCATCATTTCGGCTATTTCGTATGCACGTATGGCTCGCTGATTTTTTTATCGCGAGTGTGGAACTTGGAATCTGACACCAATCTCAGCATCAGTATCGCTACAACTGGAATATCACCAGGAGCGGATCATCATTTGCCATGAAAGGGCTTAGGATTTGATATCGGTTTAGGCATCAGCAACGCTACAACTGGGATATTGCCAGGAGCGAATCATCATTTGCCTCTGTCGATGTCGAACAAAGGTGGCTTAGCGAACAGGGTTAGGATGCTGTCGACTAAGGCTTTTGACTTTATGAGCCGAAAGGGTCTCATAAAGGTATTTCTCCCTACGAGTCGTGAGGATCTCGTGGGTGCGTTTTCTCCTTAGGAATCGTGAGGATTCCTAAGTGTGTGTTCTCTTATAAGTCGTAAGGATCTTACAAGAGTGTTTTCTCCTTACAAGTCGAGAGGACTTACAAGGGTTGTTCACCGTGTAAACATATCCCTAGTCACGGATGGGACTTTGTTAGGGAAATGTTTATTCACGCCCGTGGATTGTATACAAGGGTCAATACTGAACCGCTTGTAGGGCAGTATCGAAGGTTTTGGGAGATGCTTAAGAACAGGTTGAGGTCTTTGTAACTTAAGACTTTCAAATCTTATGAGCCGTGAGGGTCCAATAAGAGAGTTCTCCATACGAGTCGTGAGGATCTCGCAAGTGTAATTTCTCCTTAGGAATCGTGGGGATCCCTTAGTGTGTTGCTCCCTTGTGAGTCGTAAGGATCTCACGCGGGTGGTTTCTTTTAACGAGGTTGCGCCCTTTCGGGTTTTCACAAACACTCGCCGGTAGCCCTGCTGTTTTTACTCACGGAGCCCTTTCAGGTTTTCATCCGTTCCCATTTCGCTTATGGACATACCGTCTTCTTTTTTTTCTTATTCTTTTTATTCTTTTTTCTAACGAGGTCGCGCCCTTTCGGGTTTTCATGAACACTCGCCGGTAGCCCTGCTGTTTTTACTCACGGAGCCCTTTCGGGTTTTCATCCGTACCCATTTCGCTTATGGACATACCGTCTTTATTATCTTTTTTTTTTGTTACTATTTTTTTTATTCTTTTTTTTTTCTTCGTCGGCCTGAGGATGCTGCGGTAGTAGTTTAAAGACATTTCGGTCGTCAGCCAGTTTTAGGACGTAGTGGTCCGTCATTTGTTTAAGGACGTTTTAGTCCGCCGTCGCTGCATTTGAGGCGAATCTCTTGTTTACTGACTTTTCGGTCTATGGGGCTTTCCCTATGAATCAGCATGATGCCCCCGGCATATCCATCTTTCTCGGAGCATGTGGTTGTGGCGGGCTCACCTTCCAGTTTTCGGACAACGCGAACTTGCCCTGTTGGTATTGGTCTTCAATCCAGTTTTTGAAGACGTAGCAATCTTCGATCGGATGACCCAACACTCGGTGGTAGGGACAGTAATTGGGATCATTGACGTCTTTTGGCTGCAACGGGCGTCTTGGATCTGGCAGATTGATGAGCCTGTTGCGCAGTGCCAGCTCGAACAGTCTTCTCGTTTTATCTTGAAGAAACGAATAAGGACGTCCTAGCCTCTCCTCGAGAGATAGGCGTGGATGCACGTTGTTTTGGCGAACAACCGGCTTTAAGTCACTCGGTTGTTGTTGAGTGTTGGCGACGAAGGTTGCTTTCCCTTTGCCCTTTTCATTCCAAGGCTCTGTCTTTGAAGAGGAAGGCCTATGGCCAATTTGGTCCATTTGGGCCAGCTTGTCAATCAAGGCCTGAAAAGTGGTCGTCTTGAAGAGCATCATAAATTGTGAGATGGTTGCTTGCGGATTGAGGGTGCCCACGAACATACCTACCGCAGGTGCTTCTTCGATCCGCTGCTCGCATTTCGACCACAGATTCCGCCATCGTTTTGCGTATTGAACCCACGTTTCTCCTGGCCTTATCCTGGCGTTGATCAGTGCTGTTATCAGGGTGCGTTCACTAGCACTCGCGAATCTTTGTGTAAACAGTAGCTCCATCTCCGCAAATGTTTTGACAGAGTCGTTAGGTAGCTCCGAATACCATTCAAAGGCCGTCTCCGATAGGCTGCCGATGAATTGGAGAAGCAGCAGTTTGTCGTCGCCTCCAGTGTTGCCGCATAAGGCCCTGAATTGAGCGACATGCTGATGTGGATTCCCCATCCCTTTATATACATGGAACTTAGGGATCGTGTATCCAGGCGGATACTTGTTCTGATCGTACCATCCTGGATATGGTCGTCCAGTTTTCACGACCTGGCCAGCCGCTTCATTTGCCTGGTGAACTCGTATTTGTTGAGCAATATAATCATCCAGGGCGGCCTTGGAGACAGTTTCCCCCTTGGCTGCTGAAAGAGCCGGAGGAGGATTAGATGTCTCCCCTCTATCGTCTTCAATAATGATCAGAGGGTCTTCGGCTGGAGGATCCGGCTGCAACATCATATCGACCATGTCTTGGAAGAGAAGTGACATTCGCTTTATGTTGGCAGCTTGTTCCGCTGCCTCTTTGACCTTCTTTTCAAGTATCCTGCGAAGGAATTCGGCGTCGGTTTCTTGCTCCCGGCGTTGATCCGAGAATGCTTCCGGGCTTTCTTTTGGCCCGGTGAGCGCGGCTATCGCAGTAATTATTTCTTAGAGCTTCTGTTGTTGCACTTGAGCTTTAGTCACGGATCGGGTGAGCGGTTGGTGACCCGTCACAGCGCAGCTGTCCTCTTTCCCAGATGCCATATGAACAGTATGCACCACTATGCCCCCAGACCTGGGGCGTTTGTTCTCAGCGCTTTTACGGTTCACCATGTCCACAGGGGCTTTCTGCGTCCTTCTTTTCTTTTGAGTGATTGACGTTGAGGGAGCCGTTGTAGTGGGCACCCATCCAGCTGTTGCTTTTTCTGGCTTGACATAGTAGTCTTTCTCCTGCCGAACCTTCATCTTTTTCTGTCGGCGGAGATAGTCTTTGTTGGAGATAGTGCCCTCAGAGTCAATTATTGGATCACAGGCACGTGATTGCAATGATTGAAGGAGGACCTATCCCAGTAGGACATTCTTACTCAAGATGATAGTATGCTATCTGGTTTACCTTTATCATCGTGTACTGCTTTAGGTGACCTGACTTGTCGCTATTACACGTTGATAGAGCCCCTAGGATTCTTGCTTGACTGCCAGCAGTATGAGGGCGATCATATACGTGAGAGCTGGCAGTCTATAAGCACATCTTAGGAAGGTCCCTAAACGTAGGAGTTTCGAGAGAGGGCATCGATACTCCAGAGTAGACTAGTGTATACAATCGAGACCCCGACGAGGGGCGGTGGCCGGTCTCACAAGCCACTGGTGTTAGTTGGTTCAGCTAAGATGTATACAGGTGCTCATTGGGTTATGAGTACACCGGACAGGACTCGCCTGGAACATGCTAGTTGGTCTTATACCTGACGTCAGATAGCAGTTCCCTGGTGACATGTGTACAGGTTAGTTCATCGACCTGGGGATCGTCATTTGTCTCGTGTGAGTTCCCACTGTACTTTGATTACTACCCTACCACGCTCAAAGGAGACGTGCAAACAGGTTTTAGTTGGGTATAGTCCCGAGCCACATGGAGGCAGTGGGCGGATCTTCAGGGGTTCGTCTCTCCCGGTATTGGGGGTGAGGTCACGCTGTGTCTAGGAGAGCCATTACACGAAGCCCTCGGCCGAGGCAGGAGATTTACTGGTAGGTATTCCAGTAGTATCTCAGGTTGTTCTGGGCTACACTCCGACACGACTTGTACAGCTTTTAGGGGTCTGACTTTTACCAACCCCCTAGGCCCGCTGATTAGTCGAAAATATTGTATATTTTAGCCGGCAATTTCCTCATCATTTGCATTCATATAGAAGTGTTCGGCATTCATATTCTACATATTAGCACAACTATCGCAAAATATCAGATTGCATGTATTAGACTATCAAACCGACACTATGAAGGAAATTGACTACATTTCATGGCATCGCATCATTCCTACATTTGCGCAACACTTGTTTTGAGATCTGTGCAGGAAAATCCAGCAGACAGGCCAAAAATTTACAGGATACAGCTAAAACGTTACGCCAACTCAATGATTTCAGTTCTGGTATCAATCCAAAGGGGCAAACAAAAATCAACATATCAGATAAAGCCCCAATTGGCATCCCAAGACCACACCAGAAATACCAAGGCTCAAGCCTCATAGACAGCCGCGGATCCGCGGCAGGAGCCTGCTTGCGCCGTGGATCCGCGGTGGGTCCAAGGAATTAGCTCCTCATTTTTGGTGCACAACTCCTAGATCAGCTCCTACACTTCAGAATAACACTCCAACTTCTAGAAGACTCCAGAGACTTCTGCCAGATCAGCAAGTGTAGCGTCTTGAAAAGTCGTTTTAGTGTTTTCCTGAAAATCGGTGAAAATTCGGTATTTTTTCGAAAACCGTCCTTTTTGTTATTTTACAGTTTATGACTAATTATACCTAAAATGGATAGGTAATTGCTTGTTTTTAGTAGAAAATGAGTTAATTATGAAATTCTGGTCGTTTAAAATTTTTCCCTAATTTTTCAATTTTTTAATATTATTTTAAGCCGGTTAGAAAATACATTAAATTAGCAATAAATACAAATTTTTCTGGGCTAATTTTAATCTTTAAAATTATGTTAATTAAAATCTAGTTGTAACATAAATTTTTAGTATTTTATTTTGAATTTTAACTAATTTTTATTATAGAAAACGAAATTTATTGAATTTTAAGCTAAAACTTGCAATTTTTGACTTGTAGGGGGTCTTTTTGCATAAAATTTTTTTGTGCACTCTCTCTCACTCATTCCTCACCTCTAGGCCGGCCCCACCACCATCAGGTCCAGAAAAATTCCATGCTCCTTGACTTGTTTTATTGTGTGGATATGATGGTTGTTTTGTGAAAGGTTTGAATTTGTTTTTGGGTATAGTCTTTTGTGGTTGGTAGAAGTTGACCAAGACCTCTTTCCCACACCCCACACCATCCCCTCTCCCTCATTTCTGGCCAAATTCCAGCATCCCCCCTTCATCTCTTTGCTCTTTTCATTTTCTGCAAAAAATTCATTAAGTTGCTTCAAAATTCCAAATTTAAAACTCACAAATTAAACCCCATTCTTCATCCCTTTTTCCTTCACCTCTCTTGCTTGGAATCATGGTGCTAGGAGGCCATCATTGAGGCAAATTTCTTCTTGCTAGATCCATAGGTTTGAGGTATAATTTCTACTCTTTTAATTTCTTATGGTTAAAATCCTTTAATTAAATTGTTTTAGTGTTAATTTAGTGCTATTTTCATTCCAGTGTTGTTTAAAGTTAATGGTTGAGTTAACTAGGGTTTCTTGAAACCATTATTTAGTTAATTAAAGCTAATTAGCTATCTAGTTGTTGCTAATCTAGGTTAATGAGGTTACTTTATTTGTGTGGGCTTCAAATTAGTGTTAATTTGGTATTGTCATGTTTAGTTTTGGATTGAAATTGCTAATTAAGAAAATCAAGAAAGATTTTGTTTATGGAAATTAGGTTTTTAAGCATAATTAATGGTTTAAAATTAGTGTAATGGCTAGCTAGTGGGTTAGTTTGGATTGTTGTGTTGGATTGTGTTAACTTTGTCGCTAATTGTCGATGTTTGCACCAAATTTGCAAACTTCTAGCTTACTAGGTTTTTATTATATTATTGTGGCGAATTAATTGCATTATCTAGATTATATTGTTGGCTTATCCTATGACATTTAGGATGCGTGAGTGCGGATTTTTGAGTAATCGGGTTTTAGTTTTGCCGGGCGACCAAATCGGCGATTTTTGCAGTTTTTGCGATTTTCGCGTGTGTTCCGCGCACCTTGTGCACGTTGTACCTAGCTAGTGAACGTTGGTATTTTCGTTAGGGAATTGCGTCGTTCTTGATTGGTAACCTTATGTTTGTATTGATGTAAATTCCAGGTTCGGTCGCGGAGACGTCAGACGCGGCTCGAAAGGGGAAAGCGGTGATCGGACGCGACTAGCTAGGGATTTCGGTGAGTATATGTAACATCTAAGGGGGACTATCGTTGGATGGCGCAAGTCGCCCGATAGTTTTAGTACCTTAAAAAGATTCTTAGTAATGTTAGTAATTAGGGGTGTAATACTTGTATGATTATTTGCTACATTCATGCCCTATATTGACATACATATACGAAACCATGTTATAGGACACCTGCACCATTGCCAGGGTTTTTATATGCAGCACGAGCACTATTCATGCTTACACACACACCCTGGTAATTGCCATGACACCACACTAGATAACCTTTAAATTGAAACCTTTTACTATAATTGATACTTAAACTCGCGCTATTGCTTTAATTCCTTAAAATGAAATCGTAGGATTGCTATTCATGTGCATGTGCTTCATCATATTATTTGTTCATGCCTAATCTATTAATCACACATCGCAACTTGATTATTGATACCATATGCATTCATTATCATTGACATATGCACTTATGAGGATTTCTTGAGATTTTATGATATTTCTGGATTTCGGGGGAAAGCCGCAAAATTTCTAAACTTATTATATTTTTAAAATATGTAAATTGCGGTTTTCTAGTGATGTAAGTGTCGTCCACCATGAGTTTGCTGTGGTTTTCGAGATCCGTGTCGAGGAGTGGAGGAACCGTCACGGGTACATGGTGGGCCCGGTATGGTACCCCGGGGCAAGATGAATGTGGTGTTGACGTTGAGCCTGGCAGGGGACGGATTACCTACCGGTGACTGTTTGGCACGACGGATATCCAGAGGATACCGACCGTGGCCGCGAGATGATGAGATTTTGCTATTGAGCTGGTTCAGCCGGATGGCTGAGGCCAGAGATACTATGACATGGATATATGAGATTTGTGATAGTTTTGAGGTGTCGTTGCTGGACACAGGTTATTGTTGATTCTATTGGTATTGTGCTGGTATTTCAAAAGAGATTCTTAAAGGGAAGAACATGATTTCTTATACTTACATATTCAGATCACGAGTTGATTCACATTGCATTCATACCTGCTAGTATATTCATATTGCATACATACTTGCCATTACGTCCTGCCTTACCTGTATTTAGATGCTAGGACGCTTGTGTGCATGCATACGATAGCCTGTGTAGATGTTATTTATTACTCACGAGTTGGCAACTCACCCCCGTTGTGCCACAGCCTTTTACAGGTCCGCTCCGTCGGCACAGTAGCGGCGGGCGCACCGTTTCTTTTGCCTCGTTGGCCAGGACTCAAGGTTTTGCTCTTAGGTGGGTTATATCATTATTTTTGTACCACCTTATATATTCTTTGTATCTAGTGTACTCCATCTACTGTATCTACCAGTATTATTGTATATTGACCTAGAGATGAGACTGTGAGGTTTGTGGACTTTTATGCTGTATTTTGGAGTCGAGCTCACTTGAGCCGACATGCTGCTTTTCTCATGCTTCCTTATGATTATTTCGCATGTTGTTGCTTTATATTGCGTGGGATTTGTGACCGCCTTGTGGCGAAGAGCTAGCTCCCGCTTGGGGATGCCTTATTTGTTGGATTCATATATATTTTTATTGTACCCATTTTGGGGGCCAGTATTTACAAAGGAGACTCTGCCGAAATTTTCGGAAAAATTGATATTGTTTTTAAAAAGGGTTTTATATGACTTATTTGATAAACTCATTTTCAATTGATTGGGTTCTCTTCACTCTTTTCCTTATTTGGTTTTGGTTTTCTGGGCTTTGGCTTACTTATTTTACGGACGTCTTGAGACGTTTCGTAAACTTAAGTGCCAGTCACATTCCGTACCTTGCGGGTCGTGATAAAGTTGGTATCAGAGCGATAGGTTTTACCTTTTTGAGTGTAGGATGACCTTTGGTAGATGGAGTAAGTGACTTAAGTAGGGTAACGTAGCGTGTGTATGTCCGCGGCATACTTGCGATACGGTACTCGGCCTAAGTGACTTTAGGATATACTTGCTTGAAAATTCCTTCTTCGATTCCGTGTATCCTATGATCCTATTGCACTGTTCTTATTTTCCTGTTTCCTATACCAGCCACTATGCCGCCGAAGGCTACGAGGGCACAGAGGGCTGCCGCCCGAGACGAGATTCGAGCTGGCTCGTCCGAGACTAGGATGGAGCAGGGTGGTATGCCTACGCCGTAGGGACAGACCGATCCACCATCCCCAGGCCGTATGGATAGGCTCGAGACTGGTATGGAGGAGTTGCGACAGATGATGGGGGGTATGCAGGAGCTACGTCAGATGGTAGGATCCCTAGTTGCAGCCAGTCGTACACCGAGGCCGGATGACGTACCTACTACATTACAGACGACCATGATACCTGCTCCTACTACTACCACCGTGGCCATTCCGGTTTCGCTACAGGATTTCATGAGGCTGAGACCTCCAGTATTCACCGGCACCGAGGCAGCGGAGGACCCACAGACGTTCCTTGACAGTTTAGCCAGGATCTGCCGTTCGCTGAGATGTTCGGATGATCGATGGGTGGAGCTTGCGAGTTTCCGACTAGAGGGTCTCGCGCAGACATGGTGGGAGTCAGTCTTGAGAGGTCGAGCTGCAGGTCTACCGCCTATGACTTGGGCCGAGTTTACAGCGGTCTTTCTAGCTCGTTTCCTTCCAGAGAGCGTTCGTGACGCCAGAGCTCGCAGTTTCGAGGCCTTAGTCAAGACACCTGGGATGACGGTGTCCGAGTATGACATCCAGTTTACGCAGTTATCCCGATATGCTCAGTATTTGGTGGATACCGAAGAGAAGATGGCGAAGAGGTTCGTACAGGGACTTGATGCCCAGCTATATCTTGCCATTGGCGCCCAGCACTACGACACTTATTCAGCTGCTATGGATACGGCATTACGGATGGAGGCACGCATATCACAGACTTCGGCCGTTTCTGGGCCGAAGAGGATTCGCACCGATGTACCGTCTCAGAGGCAGCGCGCCAGATTTTTTCCGAGAGATAGGCCTGGTAGAGGATTTGGACGAGGACAATTATATGGTTCTTATCCCCACGGACAACAGCCGTCGCCAGGGTGTTTTGGGTGCGGGAGTCCGCACCATCTTGTCAGAGACTGTCCGGCGAGACGACAGGGAGCAGCGACAGTTCCGCATGTGACCCTACCACCATCACCACCCCCTCCTCAGAGAGCCCTACTTCCTACCACAGGCGATGCTCCACGCCAGTTAGGTGCACCCAGAGGCCGTGGACGCGGCGGTCCTGTTCAGAGAGGACGAGGAGGCAGAGGCCGAGGTCGAGGTCAGCCCGCAATCGGTGGAGGACAGGCCCAAGTATTTGCTTTGACACCGCAGGATGCGTAGGCATCCAATGCCGTTGTGACAGGTACCTTGCCAGTTTGCTCTTTTGACGCGCGGGTGTTATTTGACCCAGGTTCCACACATTCGTATGTCTCTACACACTTTGCACCGATGTTGGGCCGTGAGTCGTCGTCATTAGATCTTCCGCTTGTTGTTGTTACTCCGGTAGGCGAGTCGTTTGTCGCTCGTTTTGTATTTCGATTGTGTTCCGTTCGTATCGGGGAGAGGGATTCATCGGTTGATTTGATTCTCCTCGATATGTTGGACTTTGATGTGCTTTTGGGCATGGATTGGCTCGCCACTTGTTATGCTTCGGTGGACTGCCGTGAGAAGGCAGTCAGATTTAGATTTCCGGGAGAGCCAGTCCTTGTTATTCAGGGAGACCGCAGTGTCACCCTTCCCAGCTTAATTTCGTCTCTTCGCGCTGGTCAGCTCTTGCGGAAGGGAAGTCAGGGATTCTTAGCGTTTATTTGTAATACTCGAGCTGCAGAGGTTCCGTTGGACCGGGTCCCGGTTGTTTATGAGTTCCCTGATGTTTTCCCTGATGAGCTACCTGGGCTACCGCCTGAGCGCGATGTTGAGTTCTGCATTGATTTGATTCCCGGCTCGGGGCCTATTTCTATACCGCCTTATCGGATGGCCCCGGCAGAGCTTCGAGAGCTGAAGGATCAGTTGCAGGATTTGTTAGATAAGGGGCTTATTCGACCTAGTGTTTCTCCGTGGGGTGCTCCGGTCCTGTTTGTCAAGAAGAAGGATGGAAGTTTGCGCTTATGTATCGACTACCGCTTGCTGAACAAAGTTACCGTTCGGAACAGATATCCGTTGCCACGCATTGATGATTTATTCGACCAGCTCCAGGGCGCGGGTTACTTTTCGAGGATCGACTTACGATCAGGATACCACCAGCTGCGAGTTCGACAGGAGGATATACCGAGGACAGCTCTCCGCACGCGCTACGGCCACTATGAGTTTTTGGTGATGTCGTTCGGACTCACCAACGCCCCAACAGCATTCATGGATTTGTTGAACCGTACATTCAGGCCGTATCTTGACTTGTTCATCATCGTGTTTATCGACGATATCTTGGTGTACTCCCGGAGCAGAGAGGAGCACGAGCAGCACTTGCAGATTACGTTACAGACTCTGAGGGAGCACCAGCTGTTCGCAAAGTTCTCCAAGTGTGCATTCTGGCTGGACAGCGTCGGATTCTTGGGTCACGTGGTTACGAGAGACGGCATTTGTGTGGATCCGAAGAAGATTGAGGCTGTTCAGCAGTGGCCCCGACCTAAATCGGTTAATGAGATCCGTAGTTTTCTAGGCCTGGCGGGCTACTACAGGCATTTTGTTCAGGACTTCTCCCGTATAGCTGCACCTTTGACCGGTTTGACCCGGAAGGGAGTTCCTTTCGTTTGGACAGAGGAGTGCGAGCGCAGTTTTCAGCAGCTGCGGACATATTTGACTACGGCGCCGGTATTATCTTTGCCTTCGGGATCAGGCGGATTTGTGGTCTACTGTGATGCTTCGCGAGTGGGATTAGGATGCGTATTGATGCAGCATGGCCGGGTGATCGCTTACGCTTCTCGGCAGTTGAAGAAGCACGAACAGAACTACCCTACTCATGATTTAGAGATGGCTGCAGTGGTCTTTGCACTGAAGATTTGGCGACATTACCTATACGGCGAGTCGTGTCAGATATTCACCGATCCCAAGAGCTTAAAGTACATATTTCAACAGCGAGACCTGAACCTCAGACAACGTCGTTGGATGGAGTTGGTGAAAGACTACGACTGCGAGATCTTATATCACCCAGGCAAGGCGAATGTAGTGGCGGATGCGTTGAGTAGGAGGCCCGGGGGTAGTCTATCCTTTTTGCGCGCAGTGCAGAGGCAGTCGTCAGCAGATTGGCAGATGTTATGCGACAGCCGAGTTGAGTTCGAGTTCACTCAGACAGGGGGACAGCTCGCTCATGTTCGTGCACGCCCACAGTTGCTTGACCGTATATATGAGGCACAGCGCAGTGACGACCGTTGCTCAGAGATCATGGCACAGATGGGACAGGGAAGATTTTCCGAGTTTGTGATTGACGATCAGGGGATTTTACGTTATGGATCTAGACTGTACGTACCAGATGCTGATGGATTGCGGCGCGACATTCTTGAGGAGGCACACCGATCAGTGTATAGTGTCCACCCCGGTTCCACCAAGATGTACCACGATATGAGAGAGACCTACTGGTGGGACGGGATGAAGAGGGACATTGCGGAGTTTGTATCGAGATGCCTGACTTGCCAGCAAGTCAAGGCCGAGCACCAGAGGCCCGCAGGAGAGCTGCAGCCGTTACCCATTCCGGAGTGGAAATGGGAGCAGATTTCGATGGACTTCGTTGTGGGTCTACCCAGGACCAGTCGAGGGTACGACTCCATCTGGATGATCGTGGATAGATTGACGAAAGCGGCTCACTTCCTACCAGTGAAGACCACTTTCAGCTTCGCTCAGTATGCTCAGCTCTATATTGACGAGATCGTGCGACTACATGGCGTACCGACTTGTATCGTGTCAGATCGAGGCACTCAGTTTACCAGCCGACTATGGCAGAGACTTCAGGAGGCTTTGGGCACTCGTTTGAGCTTCAGCACAGCGTTTCATTCGCAGACCGACGGACAGTCAGAGCGGACCATTCAGACTCTCGAGGACATGCTCAGAGCGTGCGTTTTAGACTTCGGCGGTAGCTGGGATCATCATTTACCTCTAGTGGAGTTCTCCTACAACAACAGCTTCCAGGATACTATTCAGATGGCACCTTTCGAGGCATTGTATGGGAGGAGATGCAGATCGCCCGTCTGTTGGACAGAGCTCAGCGAGAGCAGCATTTTGGAGCCGCATCTTGTGGAAGAGACGACAGCGAAGATACAGTTGATCCGAGACCGGCTGAGGGCAGCTCAGAGCAGACAGAACTCGTATGCGGACAGGCGCCGTCGCAGATTAGAGTTCGCAGTTGGCGACCATGTTTTTCTGAGGGTCTCTCCGATGAAGGGCGTAATGCGTTTTGGGAGAAAGGGGAAGCTTAGCCCTAGATTCGTAGGTCCCTTCGAGATCCTCGAGCGTGTCGGCGCTGTTGCATATCGTTTGGCTCTTCCACCCAGCTTTCCCGATGTTCACCCCGTCTTCCATGTTTCGATGCTCCGCAAGTACCTTCACGACCCTTCGCATGCGATTCAGCACCCGACAGTCCAGCTAGAGCGCGATCTTTCTTTTGCAGAGTAGCCGGTGGCTATCCTGGATCGGCAGGTGAAGAAGTTGAGATCGAAGATTATACCGACCGTCAAGGTCCTTTGGCGTAGCCCGAGCAGCGAGGAGGTTACCTAGGAGACCGAGGGCGAGATGCGGAAGAAATTCCCTCATCTCTTTGAAGGTACGCGTAGTTATATTTTTAAATTCGGGGACCGAATTTCTTTAAGGGGGGGAGATTGTAGCGTCTTGAAAAGTCGTTTTAGTGTTTTCCTGAAAATCGGTGAAAATTCGGTATTTTTTCGAAAACCGTCCTTTTTGTTATTTTGCAGTTTATGACTAATTATACCTAAAATGGATAGGTAATTGCTTGTTTTTAGTAGAAAATGAGTTAATTATGAAATTCTGGTCGTTTAAAATTTTTCCCTAATTTTTCAATTTTTTAATATTATTTTAAGCCGGTTAGAAAATACATTAAATTAGCAATAAATACAAATTTTTCTGGGCTAATTTTAATCTTTAAAATTATGTTAATTAAAATCTAGTTGTAACATAAATTTTTAGTATTTAATTTTGAATTTTAACTAATTTTTATTATAGAAAACGAAATTTATTGAATTTTGAGCTAAAACTTGCAATTTTTGACTTGTATGGGGTCTTTTTGCATAAAAATTTTTTGTGCACTCACTCTCACTCATTCCTCACCTCTAGGCCGGCCCCACGACCATCAGGTCCAGAAAAATTCCATGCTCCTTGACTTGTTTTATTGTGTGGAAATGATGGTTGTTTTGTGAAAGGTTTGAATTTGTTTTTGGGTATAGTCTTTTGTGGTTGGTAGGAGTTGACCAAGACCTCTTTCCCACACCCCACACCATCCCCTCTCCCTCATTTCTGGCCAAATTCCAGCAGCCCCCCTTCATCTCTTTGCTCTTTTCATTTTCTTCAAAAAATTCATTAAGTTGCTTCAAAATTCCAAATTTAAAACTCACAAATTAAACCCCATTCTTCATCCCTTTTTCCTTCACCTCTCTTGCTTGGAATCATGGTGCTAGGAGGCCATCATTGAGGCAAATTTCTTCTTGCTAGATCCATAGGTTTGAGGTATAATTTCTACTCTTTTAATTTCTTATGGTTAAAATCCTTTAATTAAATTGTTTTAGTGTTAATTTAGTGCTATTTTCATTCCAGTGTTGTTTAAAGTTAATGGTTGAGTTAACTAGGGTTTCTTGAAACCATTATTTAGTTAATTAAAGCTAATTAGCTATCTAGTTGTTGCTAATCTAGGTTAATGAGGTTACTTTATTTGTGTGGGCTTCAAATTAATGTTAATTTGGTATTGTCATGTTTAGTTTTGGATTGAAATTGCTAATTAGGAAAATCAAGAAAGATTTTGTTTATGGAAATTAGGTTTTTAAGCATAATTAATGGTTTAAAATTAGTGTAATGGCTAGCTAGTGGGTTAGTTTGGATTGTTGTGTTGGATTGTGTTAACTTTGTCGCTAATTGTCGATGTTTGCACCAAATTTGCAAACTTCTAGCTTACTAGGTTTTTATTATATTATTGTGGCGAATTAATTGCGTTATCTAGATTATATTGTTGGCTTATCCTATGACATTTAGGATGCGTGAGTGCGGATTTTTGAGTAATTGGGTTTTAGTTTTGCCGGGCGACCAAATCGGCGATTTTTGCAGTTTTTGCGATTTTCGCGTGTGTTCCGCGTACCTTGTGCACGTTGTACCTAGCTAGTGAACGTTGGTATTTTCGTTAGGGAATTGCGTCGTTCTTGATTGGTAACCTTATTTTTGTATTGATGTAAATTCCAGGTTCGGTCGCGGAGACGTCAGACGCGGCTCGAAAGGGGAAAGCAGTGATCGGACGCGACTAGCTAGGGATTTCGGTGAGTAGATGTAACATCTACGGGGGATTATCGTTGGATGGCGCAAGTCGCCCGATAGTTTTAGTACCTTAAAAAGATTCTTAGTAATGTTAGTAATTAGGGGTGTAATACTTGTATGATTATTTGCTACATTCATGCCCTATATTGACATACATATACGAAACCATGTTATAGGACACCTGCACCATTGCCAGGGTTTTTATATGCAGCACGAGCACTATTCATGCTTACACACACACCCTGGTAATTGCCATGACACCACACTAGATAACCTTTAAATTGAAACCTTTTACTATAATTGATACTTAAACTCGCGCTATTGCTTTAATTCCTTAAAATGAAATCGTAGGATTGCTATTCATGTGCATGTGCTTCATCATATTATTTGTTCATGCCTAATCTATTAATCACACATCGCAACTGGATTATTGATACCATTTGCATTCATTATCATTGACATATGCACTTATGAGGATTTCTTGAGATTTTATGATATTTCTGGATTTCGGGGGAAAGCCGCAAAATTTCTAAACTTATTATATTTTTAAAATATGTAAATTGCGGTTTTCTAGTGATGTAAGTGTCGTCCACCATGAGTTTGCTGTGGTTTTCGAGATCCGTGTCGAGGAGTGGAGGAACCGTCACGGGTACATGGTGGGCCCGGTATGGTACCCCGGGGCAAGATGAATGTGGTGTTGACGTTGAGCCTGGCAGGGGACGGATTACCTACCGGTGACTGTTTGGCACGGCGGATATCCAGAGGATACCGACCGTGGCCGCGAAATGATGAGATTTTGGTATTGAGCTGGGTCAGCCGGATGGCTGAGGCCAGAGATACTATGACATGGATATATGAGATTTGTGATAGTTTTGAGGTGTCGTTGCTGGACACAGGTTATTGTTGATTCTATTGGTATTGTGCTGGTATTTCAAAAGAGATTCTTAAAGGGAAAAACATGATTTCTTATACTTACATATTCAGATCACGAGTTGATTCGCACTGCATTCATACTTGCTAGTATATTCATATTGCATACATACTTGCCATTACGTCCTGCCTTACCTGTATTTAGATGCTAGGATGCTTGTGTGCATGCATACGATAGCCTGTGTAGATGTTATTTATTACTCACGAGTTGGCAACTCACCCCCGTTGTGCCACAGCCTTTTGCAGGTCCGCTCCGTCGGCACAGTAGCGGCGGGCGCACCGTTTCTTTTGCCTCTTTGGCCAGGACTCGAGGTTTTGCTCTTAGGTGGGTTATATCATTATTTTTGTACCACCTTATATATTCTTTGTATCTAGTGTACTCCATCTACTGTATCTACCAGTATTATTGTATATTGACCTAGAGATGAGACTGTGAGGTTTGTGGACTTTTATGCTGTATTTTGGGGTCGAGCTCACTTGAGCCGACATGCTGCTTTTCTCATGCTTCCTTATGATTATTTCGCATGTTGTTGCTTTATATTGCGTGGGATTTGTGACCGCCTTGTGGCGAAGAGCTAGCTCCCGCTTGGGGATGCCTTATTTGTTGGATTCATATATATTTTTATTGTACCCATTTTGGGGGCCAGTATTTACAAAGGAGACTCTGCCGAAATTTTCGGAAAAATTGATATTGTTTTTAAAAAGGGTTTTATATGACTTATTTGATAAACTAGTTTTCAATTGATTGGGTTCTCTTCACTCTTTTTCTTATTTGGTTTTGGTTTTCTGGGCTTTGGCTTACTTATTTTACGGACGTCTTGAGACGTTTCGTAAACTTAAGTGCCAGTCACGTTCCGTACCCTGCGGGTCGTGACAGCAAGCTTTGGGATCAACACTAAACTAGCCTATCATTCTAGAACCTTCTCCCTAAACCCTAGCTTAAACCCTAAGCTAAGCCTAACAAACTCTTTCAACAAACTTTTGGAGGGAACTCAAAGGCTTAGGGTTTGGGTGCTCTATAAATAAGACCCTAGGCTCATTTAATCAAGAGATCTCTAATCTTGGAACCTTGGAAAAAATCAATCCATTAGTTCATTTTAGAGCCATTCTATCTCTTTCTTCATCTTTTTCTTCCACAAATCTAGTGAGAGGATTTGTGTGAAACCCTAACCCAAAATTCCATTCAAAAGCCAAGATCCCAAGTACCCATCAAGCAAGAAGTCTTGCAACCTTTTAGGAGCCGAGCCGGTCTTCAACAGAGCAAGTGGTCCAAGCCGATCCGCGACTCAAGGAACCGAGCGACGCCAATTCAACAATTTAGTTCTTCCTCTTGTAGTTCTTGAGCGACTGTAATCAAATTGTTGATATAAATAAAAGGTGATATTCTTTTATCTTGTTTTCTTTAAATTCTCGCATCATGATATCTTTTCAAATCTTGAATACTTTCTTTGTGATGATGTTTGAGTAAAACTCCGCTCGTCGAGGAGTCGAGACGATCAATAGAATGATGATGTAATATATCTGAAAATGATTCTTGATTCCTACGAGTTTTGTAAACCCTAGCAAGATCAAGAATCGACGACCCAATTCGTTGCGATGCTTTCTTGATTGATATCGCTCGAGATTGGGGAGTTATGATCGTTTCTTGAAATTGTTAGAGGCTAGAATGCAAATGATGTCAACGAAAGAACAAGGGTTTAAAAGATGAAATCCTAGTTTCATCAAGGAAGCCCTAACTCTCGTCGAGGAGTACCTTCCCACTTACCTGGCACTTACGTAGTGGAGTACCTTCCCACTTACCTGGCACTTATCCGGCCACAGGGAAACAAAGAGGCAGTGGAGGATTCTATCCTGCGACTTGTCTTTTGGCAGTTAGGAGCGGTCTAGAGCCGGACCTAGGTGACCACTAGATTCTAGGGTTTGTGTGCTGCATTTGTTTTGTCGCATCATTTTTTTTCAAAAATCCGTCCCTTTTTCAAAGCAAGCACCGCATTCATTCATTTACCCCTAATTATAAGTCAACGCTGCCACTTGTACTAACCCTTTTTAGTACAAGATAGGCTGGACACGGGATTCTAGTGCCCGTTTAGTCCGCGTACCTTTTATCGACTCCGAAGTCGATATTTCTCCATTTACCTTTCCTTTACCCACTACCACACCCACACCGATGGATCCGAATCCATCAAACTTCTTTAACCCTAATCTGCCGCCGTCCGTTGGTGCGCAGAATCCACCCCGCATCTCTCTCGAGGAGAGGTGCTATCCACTTCGAGGTCCTCTTTCGACCTGCTTATCCACACCACCAGCCAATGGGGATAACTTTGAGATTAAGCCCCAGTATATCAATCTTTTACCCAAATTCCACGGACTCGAGACTGAGGACGCTTACGTTTTCATTACCAAATTCGAAAACGTATGCGCAATGATGGGTACGTCACAACTTTCAGTGGATGCGATGCGTCTACGACTTCTTCCATTTACATTGTGCGATATAGCCGAGAAGTGGCTATATAACACTACTGCACACTCTATTACGAATTGGGAAGAATTCGTCGCTGCATTCGATATAGCCGAGAAGTGGCTATATAACACTACCGCACACTCTATTACGAATTGGGAAGAATTCGTCGCTGCATTCTTTAAGAAATTTTACCCAATCCAAAAGACTGCTCGAATCCGTAGCGAACTGAATCAATTTGCCCAGCTCCCTGCTGAACCATTCTCTAAATGCTTTGAACGTTTCAAGGATCTATTGGTTCAGTGTCCTCATCATGGCATCCCGAGATGGGAATTGCGCCGAATCATTTATGAGGGCATTAACTCGAACACTAAACAGAGCCTTGAAAACATGTGTCAAGGTACTTTTATGACCAAGGATGATGGGGAAGCTTGGAAGTATTTAGAAGAGTTCGCTGAAAAAGCACTACAGTGGGAGAGTGGAACCCAACCATTGAATCGGGGTGGCGTACACCAAATAGATGTGTCCATAGGTGTTCGAGCTGAGATGGCAGCAATGCAAAAGAAACTCGACGCTATGGAACACAAATTTTCTGCAGCCTCCCTAAACCCAATGTCGCTCCCCAAAACTGTTTGTGGGTGCTGTACTGATCCGTCTCAATTAACGGAAGAATGTCCATTAAACTCTGCGTTTCAAGGTCACGAGCATTCTAATGCCGCATTTCAACGACCTCGAAACGATCCATATTCTGTTGGAGATAGTGCCCTCAGAGTCAATTATTAGGTGACAGGTACGTGATTGTAATGATTGATGGAGGACCTATCCCGGTAGGACAGTCTTACTCGAGATGATAGTATGCTATCTGGTTTACCTTTATCATCATGTACTGCTTTAGGTGACCTGACACGTCGCTATTACACATTGATAGAGCCCCTAGGATTCTTGCTTGACCACCAGCAGTATGAGGGCGATCATATAAGTGGGAGCTGGAGGTCTATAAGCTTATCCTTAAAAGGTCCCTAGTCGTGGGAGTTTCGAGACTGGGCATCGATACTCCATTAGTAGACTAGTGTATACAGTCGAGACCCCGACGAGGGGCGGTGGCCGGTCTCACAAGCCACTGGTGTCAGTTGGATCACCTAAGATGTATACAGGTGCTCATTGGGTTATGAGTACACCGGACAGGACTCGCCGGGAACATGCTAGTTGGTCATATACCAGACGTCAGATGGCAGTTCCCTGGTGACATGTGTGCAGGTTAGTTCATCGATCTGGGGATCGTCATTTGTCTCGTGTGAGTTCCCACTGTACTTTGATTACTACCCTACCACGGCTCAAAGGAGTCATGCAAACAGGTTTTAGTTGGGTACAGTCCCGAGCCACATGGAGGCAGTGAGCGTATCTTCAGGGGTTCGTCTCTCCCGGTATTGGGGGTGAGGTCGTGCTGTGTCTAGGAGAGCCATTACACAAAGTCCTTGGCCAAGGCAAGGAGATTTACTGGTAGGTATTCCAGTAGTATCTCAGGGTGTTCTGGGCTACACTCCGACACGACTTGTACCGCTTTTGGGGGTCTGACTTTTACCAACCCCCTAGGCCCGCCATGCGATACTCATAGACGAACGGACCGGACTGCACGGATATTGTCACTGACAGGCTCAGTAGGGTTGTCAGGCTGAGCTCGCTCACAGACGTCCCTTTTGGTCAATACCTGGTAGCCCGTTATGTATTGGCTTATACCTCTAACGTGCTAGTGGTTAAATCCACAACCAAGGTGTTGATGAGTCTTTAGAGTCCCCCACATTCTGTTACTCAGCTTTCGGGCGAAAGGTTGTAGAGGCCGTATGGAGATATGGCAAGGTCCGACCAGATACGTGCGGTATTGCACGGATCGGGATCGGACAGTTTGTACTATAGGCCGTATGGTTATATGGCAGGGTTTGATCAGATACGTGCGGTATTGCACGGATCAGGATCGAACGGATATTACTAGCCGGTTTTTGGTATAAGCCGGATCCTAGTATAGTACAGTGTAGATTTTGTCTCATTGCATTTGTATTTCGGTCGAAATACAGATGCGGGTGTGTATGCACAGTATCGGGGTTTTCCCGTAATTTATTACGGGACCTGTTTTCTGGAGTTGCCAGTTTGCTTTCCGTTTCGGCCAATTTCCTTTGTTCCGTTCATTGGCCGAAGATTGGTGGAGGAGGGTTTATTTGCATTGTTGCAAATAGGCATTTGTGGAAGGGGTTCTTTGCATATTTTTGTATCATGATGGTTTTCATGATGAGCACCATCATTGACTTCTCCTTCTCATGATGGATTGACTTTGATTATGTTGATGGTTGTTTTGAGTGTTGGACTTTCCTAGCTATCATTTCTTCACATCATAACTTGACACTCCCTTGTATGATGGTTCCACCACTCCCCCTTGACCTTTTCTCTTTCTCTCTCCAATCACACTTGTGAAGTGGGGAGGGGCCGGCCATTCCAAGGGGATGGGATTCATTTCATTTTTGGGTGGAAAAATGTTACTCTCATTTTGGTATGCTACATTTTTCCCCACCTCTCTCCAAGCTCTTTTTTTCTTCCACCAAATGGCAAAGCTCCAAAACCCCAAATGAGACTTGAGGACTACATATTCTACAGCGAACCTTGGGCACGTCGAGTAGCCGGCTTCGTGCCCGAGTTGCCTCGGCATTGAGGTGGGAGCCCGTAAACAAAGTAGGCGATGTGGTGCACTTCCGGCGACAAGGAGGAGACGGGACTTTTCCGCAGGAGATCGGGACGATGACGAGAAGACCGGAGGACTTGGATCGTCGGTATATCTCTATTCCCTTTCTTGTAGATAGCTAGGACTAGTTAGTGGTTCGATCTGGGAAGTAGTGCGCGGCGGTTTGCCAGTTTAAGAAAATTTAAAGTTTATCACCGCTTCCGCTTTTGGCCGTCGGATTGACGGCCGGGGCGCCGCCGTGCACTTACAGTGGTATCAGAGACAGGCCATTAACTTAGTCTAGCTTTGTGTGATGTGTTTTTCAGTTCCGATCGATCGAAATGTCCAAAAACCCGTATTTGCCCACATCAGTTTTCTGTTGGAAATTTTTGGTGTCGAAAAATTTTTCAGGTTGTAAAATATTGATGTACTGGAAAATCTAAGAGCTCTGTAAAAATTCAACGAAGTAACTCCACAGTGGGAGCGCGGAACCGCCGCGAAAACCACCTTACCGGCGCCCTTCCGCCGCGCACTGTGGAGATCACTTCACCAATTTTTTACAGAGGCCTTCTAGGCTTAAAATATGGGTTTTGGAATATTAAAATTGGGCCCATATTTTCTGTAACTGCTACAGTATTGTTTTGGGGCCCACTTCTTAATTTTTGATCGATCGGATATTTTAAACACATTTTTCACAGTATTTACATTATATCTGCGACCGTGAATGTCACTCGATCGGTAAATCCGGTCTAACTGCTATAGCCCGGTTAGACGGATTTGCGAACGTGATTTTCACGTTGATATTTTGTTTTTGCTGTGATGTTGCGGATCGGTCGTGGGGGATAGCCTGGATGCAATGCTAGTACAGTTTTGTTGTATTATGTACATTTGATATTGCGGGGCGAGCGTCCGACATGTGGACTGCCGTCACTGCCTGTTTGTATTATTATTTTGGGGCACGACCTGGTTGCGGTCGATGTACCCGTTGTATGTATATTTTACTTTCTGTACTAGGATTACCCCGCGGAGGGGTGCACGGATAGCCGGATTCTGGAGGGCAACAAGCCCGCATCTCATGGCATTGAGACGGAGGGGGCTTCACTCTAGGATTGGCGGGATATTCGCCGCACTCGTAGGGGGTACAGGTTGACCCAGGAGGGGTGCCCAAGTTGCCGGATTCCGTGAAGTGCCGGGTGGTCCATTCACGTCGATGAAGGGGGCTGCCTCGCTTCAGGTTTTGGCGGGTGACTTGCCGCGCCCGTAGGGGTCTAGGATTTCATTGCACAGGCTATCCACACGACCAGGGGAACGTCGGGTTTCAGTAGTGGCTCTGTGAAACCCGGGGATCCCAGATATCTGTATTGTTTCTGTGATGCTGTATTTTTCTGTGATGTTGCATTTTATTCACGCCTTGAGCGAATATAATATATTGGTATATATATTAGTAGATGTTGTATATGTTTTGCATCCGCGCTAGTCCAGTCCCCGCTCTGTCGTTAGTTAGCTAACCTAACGGGTAATGACGGGACCCAGTGGCGAATGCGGATGGCATATACGTACATCAGTATATTTTCGTTCTTTTTTGTGTGATCAATTGATGGGACTGCATTGATTTGGATCAATGCAAGTTAAAACAAACCTAATCTGATGTTGTTGGAACACTTTTCAAAAAGCTGTTATTGCAAGGACGTTCACTTTTGTTTTGCATTGCGGTATTCATTTAGAATATCCTGCTCCTTAGTCGACGAGGCAAGGGCCGAGATCCCTTCACCGGGAGTGACCCCTTGGACAAAAGTTTGCGTCAGGGCATTAACTTCACTATAGCCGAGTACTTTTGCTTTGCACCGTGGTATTCAGTTGGAATATCCTGCACCCCATTCTACGGGGAAAGAGCCGAGATCCCTTCACCGGGAGTGACCTCTTTAGCGAAGGTTTTCGTCACTATATTTTTATAAAAGCTATCCGTTCCTTCAACGATATCAAGTTCATTACGTTAAAGGTTTTCGCCAGAAACCATTCGTAGCCCTCCGTCGTTTCATATGGATAGTCAATAGTATTCAAGCTGTGTATGTTGGCCAAAGTCAAGGCACAGTGTTTGGTAGCTGTTGGTTATTCATATGCAGCATAGATAGATGCGTTGGTTTGGAACAGTCGTACTGCCATGTTGGCCAAAGTCAAGGGTATGTACGGGTGGATTCAAATTAACCTGGAGAATGACGGGTAGAACTTGACATGTGACTTATGATATGTTGGCCAAAGTCAAGGTCATAAGAGCATGGGGCAGAAATCACATCGGGAGTTTCAAAAGAACTGAAACTTGCCAGATATGCGCATACCTTCTGGAGTATGATACCGTGAGCGGATTCCGTCACGTTGTCATACGATGATAGTTGGATCCCGATTCCCACTGATGAGTTAGTTTACTCCTCGGGTGACCCCGACTAATTCTTCTTTCAGGTTTGGAGGAGAATTTGAGGTACAGTGGGAGGTTTCCAGATTAGATAAATTGGTGACCATTCTGATCTAGGTTAGAGTGCACGCTGAGTGTTTTCTTTTCTCTCTCTCTTTGGCAGCGACCATTGACCCGACCCTAAGACTTTGACTCAGTGACCAAGTTGACCGAACCTTCTTAAACACCGGCTTTTGGATTGTCAGAGTTGCGAACCTCATTGCCACTCCTACTTTTACCCTTTTCTCCAGGACACCACGTATTACTACGAACGTCCACTTCCATTGGACAAAACCATCGTATTGTTAGATACGAACTCGAAGGGATTTATTCGAGGATGGTTTCCGGTTCTGGAGAAAACGGATAGGATTATTCAGTTGTCTTTTCCTTTTACCCTCTCTCAGGTTACGAGTACTCCTTGGTTTAGGGGTAGTACACCTATTACGCAAATTGGATTGTCTTCTTCCAAACCTTAGGCTGGTGCCGACCGGTAGGGAATGAAGAAAACCAATTAGCATAACGATGGTGTGCAGAAGGTATTAAGTTCAGACAAAGCAAGGGATTAGTAAGAGGGCAAAGTAAATTGCAACAGATATTCACGACCAAACCAAATATTTCGTTACCACTCCCACATCACCTTTGTATTTCTCCAGGACACTCCGTATCACTACGAAGATCCACAGTTTATTTGGATACTCCATCGTATGGTTATATACGAACTCGAAAGGAACTTGTTCCAGTTCGGGGATGGATTCTGGTCCAGGAGAAATAGGAATAAGGTTTATTCAGGTGTCTTTTATCTTCACCTTCTCTCGCATTGCGAGTGCTCCTAGGATTAGGACAGTACACCCATTATGCTTATTGGATAGTCTTCTTCCAAACCATAGGCTGGTGCCGAACGGTAGGGAAGGAAGAAAACCATTTGGCCTAAAAGGGTGTGCAGAAGGTAAAGACTAAAGACATATGAAGGGATTTGGAGAGGTGGCAAAGAACTATACGGTTACAGTCGTGAATCTGGAAGAGGCATTACTAGGAATACCAGAATACCCCATCGGAACATTTCAATGTTTCAGTTTCACTGTGTAATGTTAAAGGAAAACTGATTTCCCGATTAGATACTTACTCCAGGGTATGTATTTACCAGGTACGATTCTCACATCTGTATGGTTTTATAGATGATGAGTGGGAGTAAGTTATTGGGAATTGGGTGATTATCCTCATTATATCGGGATTCGTTGTAATCGGTGATAATTGAGGAAATCACCTGGGCTGTTTGCCGGTCGGCAAATATTTGGTTTTGAATATCCGCTGTTATGCACCAATTTCAAATTGATATATCTGTACGTCTATTTTCATAGAGTGAGATATACCTTTCTGAAATTATGTCTACGATATTTACCTATATCAGTAGATGGTTAGGTAAGGAGCATTAAACAGCGGTGTAATTCTTCTTAACCATAAGTACAGTTTTCAACCTACGACACACAGTGAATGAGTTATCAGACTCAAGGGACTTATACAAAGGATTGTATGTTGTCCAGGGTCCATCAGGACAGAGGGGTTGGTCCTCATACTATATTCGGTTTACTTATGACTTCTCTAGTTTTTAGACAGGTGTTTCGCGGAAACACAGGGTCCAAATTTTGAGAAGTTATAGGTATTTGAATAGAGTAGAGAACCAGGTATAGCAAGTATCGGGATTCTTCAAAGAGATCGAAGATGTAGATACTTGTGTATGGTATTCAGTTGATAGTAATGATAAAGAGATCTTGCTTCTCTTTCAGGTTATTCATAATTGGAAGTATTCCTAAGTTGAGTAACGCTGATCGGCCTCCTTCCATTTAGTTGACATGCGCTGGGGACAGCTGCATGATTTGAATCTGGTTCAATTAAATCAGTGCCTCTGTTTCTATATTGGATATAGAACAGTTCATATCTTAACGATGTTAAGGTACGGGGAGTTGTCCGGTTTATGATTAAAACCAGACACTGGACAACTCAAGGCACGTTTCTGTAATGGCTGTTTGTGGGTTGACCCAGGCTATGACGAGGGTTGACTTTCTACCATCTGGATGAACAATAGCGATATTGTTCTAGACTCGCCACAGTTTTATTAAAGATGGATTTTTTTTTCAGAAAACAGTAGTGGGAGTATGGTAGAACTGGAAGTGATTCCAGAACCACAAACGATTACTGAAGATTTGACAGGAACCTAAAGATTCAATCTGGATTGACATTCCATTGGCCACTCCGCAGATAAGGTGGGTATCTTTAGGCACCTGAGAGGTACTACGGTAGCCTCAAGGACGGTGACAGGGAAGTTCTTGTTTACCCACAATTGCCATTGCTGTTGTTCCAGGTTACGAGACCCGGCGGGAGGATGAGTATAGCGTCGTTCTAAACCAGTTTTAGAAGTGTACGTCTATATGACTCTGCCAGAGGGTTGTCGTAGTCAGTGGGAGCAGCGGAAGCATTGGTGGACAGGTAGCTTATGTCTATTTATAGACTAAAGCAGGTGTAGCGGAGATAGATCATCTATTTCTGACGTGACAGTCATGGGTTTGACTTCATCAGAATAGGGGATGGATCTGTTGAGAAGGTAGTAGGGTGTGATATCCTGGTATTTGGATGACATACACAGAGTAGGAAAGAAAACTCCTATACTACAATCGGTTATACCTTGGTCGTCACACAGTGGTTTCTCCACAAAGGAAATGGATTTTATATCAGACATACTGGTTACTAGATCTATGGTTTTAGATCTAGATTTGGGTGGTTTCCCAATCAGGGTACTTGACAGCATTCTAAGAGTATTTAGGATGGACGACTCCTGGCACGGTAGTGTACCTGCAGGTAATGGAGTCATCCTCTCCAAAGGTGCCTTACAGACTAAAGGGGAGAGGGACGGGCATGATTGGCAGATCACTTGCTCAGGCAATTGAGTCAATCGTGAGATGTCAAGTACCACACCAGATGTTGTTCTTGCACTAGATGCAATAAGTTGACATTAATCCAATCCTGGAGAAACAGTCGGAAGCAGTTTTAGAACATAAGTGGATGTTCTAGGGATATGATAACGACAGCCTCATTTAGGAGGCAGTTATCATTCCAGGCTTCCAAGGTGACATGGACGACAAGGAGGTTGTCAGAGTTATAGTTTTTCCTTCTGATGAGGGGCAGTATTTTGGACAGTTGGTCCAAGGCAATACTGAGGGAGGCATGGCGCGCAGGATACTGATTAAGTTCAGTTGCCGATACAGTCTAAGAAGTTTGGATTTGGAGTTCATTTATGAGCTAGGTCCCATCAGACATCCAGACATATTCTGAGACAGGTATTGCTCTTTTCGGGAGATGGCTTTCTCCGCGAACTTGAGATAAAGAGAGACATAGAAAGAAACAACAAAGCGGATCCACTCACTGAGGCTATTCCTCGAACGCAATAGCTTCGCAAACGAGCTTTGTGAGACTGACTAGTAGAGGAGTTGGGTGTTCGGTATCACACGGGCTGTGAGTATGTGACATCGCAATAATTAGCCTTGAGTGCAAGTGGGAGATTGTTGGAGATAGTGCCCTCAGAGTCAATTATTACGTCACAGGTACGTGATTGTAATGATTGATGGAGGACCTATCCCGGTAGGACAGTCTTACTCGAGATGATAGTATGCTATCTGGTTTACCTTTATCATCGTGTACTGCTTTAGGTGACCTGACACGTCGCTATTACACGTTGATAGAGCCCCTAGGATTCTTGCTTGACCACCAGCAGTATGAGGGCGATCATATAAGTGGGAGCTGGGGGTCTATAAGCTTATCCTTAAAAGGTCCCTAGTCATGGGAGTTTCGAGACTGGGCATCGATACTCCATTAGTAGACTAGTGTATACAGTCGAGACCCCGACGAGGGGCGGTGGCCGGTCTCACAAGCCACTGGTGTCAGTTGGATCACCTAAGATGTATACAGGTGCTCATTGGGTTATGAGTACACCGGACAGGACTCGCCGGGAACATGCTAGTTGGTCATATACCAGACGTCAGATGGCAGTTCCCTGGTGACATGTGTGCAGGTTAGTTCATCGACCTGGGGATCGTCATTTGTCTCGTGTGAGTTCCCACTGTACTTTGATTACTACCCTACCACGGCTCAAAGGAGTCGTGCAAACAGGTTTTAGTTGGGTACAGTCCCGAGCCACATGGAGGCAGTGAGCGTATCTTCAGGGGTTCGTCTCTCCCGGTATTGGGGGTGAGGTCGTGCTGTGTCTAGGAGAGCCATTACACAAAGTCCTTGGCCAAGGCAAGGAGATTTACTGGTAGGTATTCCAGTAGTATCTCAGGGTGTTCTGGGCTACACTCCGACACGACTTGTACCGCTTTTGGGGGTCTGACTTTTACCAACCCCCTAGGCCCGCCATGCGATACTCATAGACGAACGGACCGGACTGCACGGATATTGTCACTGACAGGCTCAGTAGGGTTGTCAGGCTGAGCTCGCTCACAGACGTCCCTTTTGGTCAATACCTGGTAGCCCGTTATGTATTGTCTTATACCTCTAACGTGCTAGTGGTTAAATCCACAACCAAGGTGTTGATGAGTCTTTAGAGTCCCCCACATTCTGTTACTCAGCTTTCGGGCGAAAGGTTGTAGAGGCCGTATGGAGATATGGCAAGGTCCGACCAGATACGTGCGGTATTGCACGGATCGGGATCGGACAGTTTGTACTATAGGCCGTATGGTTATATGGCAGGGTTTGATCAGATACGTGCGGTATTGCACGGATCAGGATCGAACGGATATTACTAGCCGGTTTTTGGTATAAGCCGGATCCTAGTATAGTACAGTGTAGATTTTGTCTCATTGCATTTGTATTTCGGTCGAAATACAGATGCGGGTGTGTATGCACAGTATCGGGGTTTTCCCGTAATTTATTACGGGACCTGTTTTCTGGAGTTGCCAGTTTGCTTTCCGTTTCGGCCAATTTCCTTTGTTCCGTTCATTGGCCGAAGATTGGTGGAGGAGGGTTTATTTGCATTGTTGCAAATAAGCATTTGTGGAGGGGGTTCTTTGCATATTTTTGTATCATGATGGTTTTCATGATGAGCACCATCATTGACTTCTCCTTCTCATGATGGATTGACTTTGGTTATGTTGATGGTTGTTTTGAGTGTTGGACTTTCCTAGCTATCATTTCTTCACATCATAACTTGACACTCCCTTGTATGATGGTTCCACCACTCCCCCTTGACCTTTTCTCTTTCTCTCTCCAATCACACTTGTGAAGTGGGGAGGGGCCGGCCATTCCAAGGGGATGGGATTCATTTCATTTTTGGGTGGAAAAATGTTACTCTCATTTTGGTATGCTACATTTTTCCCCACCTCTCTCCAAGCTCTTTTTTTCTTCCACCAAATGGCAAAGCTCCAAAACCCCAAATGAGACTTGAGGACTACATATTCTACAGCGAACCTTGGGCACGTCGAGTAGCCGGCTTCGTGCCCGAGTTGCCTCGGCATTGAGGTGGGAGCCTGTAAACAAAGTAGGCGATGTGGTGCACTTCCGGCGACAAGGAGGAGACGGGACTTTTCCGCAGGAGATCGGGACGATGACGAGAAGACCGGAGGACTTGGATCGTCGGTATATCTCTATTCCCTTTCTTGTAGATAGCTAGGACTAGTTAGTGGTTCGATCCGGGAAGTAGTGCGCGGCGGTTTGCCAGTTTAAGAAAATTTAAAGTTTATCACCGCTTCCGCTTTTGGCCGTCGGATTGACGGCCGGGGCGCCGCCGTGCACTTACATATTCTTCCATGTACAATCAGGGTTGGAGGAATCACCCGAATTTTGCTTGGAACCAAAACCAATCTCAAAACACGGTTCCGAACACGAATAATTTTCAAAGGGCTCTTCCTCCACCACAACAGCAACCCCTCCAACTCACTCAGCACCCCTATCAGTCACAAAATTTCCAAAATCAGGGCAACAATCCTGCACAGTCTAATCCTATGCAGTCCTGTTCTGACGAGTTCTCTCAATTCACTCAAACCATGAAATCACTTTTGTCAAATTTCATAGAGGTTTCGACTGAGGTTAGATCATCCGTCAGTGAGATAAAGAAAAACTCAGCGTCACAAGTTGAGAGTATCAGATCGATGGAAGCTGAAATCGCACGCCTAAAAGCCGAAATGAGTGCGAGAGAAAAAGGGAAACTTCCCTCTCAACCCCTACAGAATCCTGGGCATTACAATGTAAATGCCATCACAACGTTGAGATCGGGGAGAGTGCTGAATAATAATGTCGGGGAAGGTATTGATGATACTGAAAATCATGTCAACACCCCGGCTGAGACCTTTCCACACACACACACTTCTCCTTCTGATCCTTCTTCTTCTACCACACCATCTTCTCGAGAGCCTATTCTCCATTTCCCTTTAGGCTCGACACCTTCTCCCAACCCTTATAGTTCTCCACAGACGGTCCCCACACCTCTTTTGGGACCTCGTCTACCCCTTCTTCCTTCTCCTGTGATGGACCCTGCGCTTATTGTGAAAGCTCCTTACCCGAACCGGTTAAGGGCTAATAAAACGAGTCCTCATATGGAGAAAATTTTAGAAATGTTCAAACAGGTTAACATCAATATCCCTCTCCTAAATGCAATCCAACAAGTCCCCGCTTATGCGAAAATTCTTAAGGACTTATGCACTAGGAAGAGGAAGACCCAAGTGCCGAAGAAGGTCTTTATGGCTAATAATATTAGCACTGCTTTTATTCCCCAGCTACCAAAGAAACGAAAGGACCCAGGATGTCCTACAATATCGATTTCTATTGGGGGTAAAAACATAAATCGTGCTCTTTTAGACCTTGGCGCAAGTGTTAACCTGCTCCCTTATTCTGTCTATGAGCAACTAGGGATTGGAGAGCTGAAACCTGCTCACTGCACTCTCCAGATGGCAAACCGATCTATCACCAAACCAAGGGGTGAATTAGAGGATGTGTTGATAAAGGTCGGGGAATTTGTTTTCCCTGTAGACTTCATTGTGCTCGACACACATCCTGTACCAAACCCCCGGGGCCAAATTCCGGTGATTCTAGGTCGTCCTTTCCTTGCCACTTCCAACGCTGTTATAAACTGTAGAAACGGTTCAATGAACTTATCATTTGGAAATATGACCATTGAACTAAATATCTACAAAGTTGGAAGTCAGCCATTAGAACCCTCTGCTCATATTTTAGATGTGTGCTCTGTCCATGAGATCGCTCCCGATAGTTGTGGAGCTGAGGAACTTTGCTTTACTGATCTCTATGATATTACCACATCTCTGTTTGACTTTACACAAGATCTTAGTGAGGACACTTTACCTGCACTCGAGTCCTGCACTTCTGATTTTTCTCCACCCGAGTCTGTATCTTTCACAGGCTCTGAGCTTCTTTGTAAATCCAAAAATCATTCTATGATACCTCCTTCTATCATTTCTCCGCCCGAATTAGATCTCAAAATTTTACCTTTTCACCTTAAATATGCATATCTAGATGAGAATGAGACTTTACCGGTTATAATTTCCGCTTCTCTTGCATCAGAGCAAGATAATGCACTTTTATCGGTATTAAGATCTAACAAAGAGGCGTTTGGTTGGAGTATGGCGGACATCAAAGGGATTAGTCCCTTGATAGTTGAACATCATATACATGTGATGGATGATGCCAGACCGACCCGAGAACCACAGAGACGGTTGAATCCCGTCATGAAGGAAGCTGTAATGAAAGAGATCGTCAAATGCTTAGATAATGGTATTATATACCCCATCTCCGATAGCCAGTGGGTGAGTCCTATACATGTCGTTCCTAAGAAATCCGGCATCACTGTTATAACCAATGAGGCGAATGAGTTGATTCAGACACGCGCCCAAACTGGGTGGCGTGTATGTATCGATTATAGAAAACTCAACGTTGCCACAAGGAAAGATCATTTTCCTCTACCATTCATTGATCAAATGCTGGAACGCTTAGCGGGACGAGAGTATTATTGTTTTATGGACGGATACTCAGGCTATAATCAGGTCCCCATCGCCAAAAAGGATCAAGATAAAACCACTTTTACTTGTCCTTTTGGTACCTTTGCTTACAGTCGCATGCCCTTTGGGCTATGCAATGCTCCCGCTACCTTTCAGCGGTGTATGATGGGGATATTCTCTGATATGGTAGAGAATTTTCTGGAGATCTTTATGGACGATTTCTCGATTTTTGGAGATTCTTTTTCTGATTGCCTTGCGAATCTTGACGCTGTTCTTACTCGTTGCAAAGAGAAGAACTTGACTTTGAACTGGGAAAAATGCCACTTTATGGTCCAAGAAGGAATAGTCCTTGGACATGTCATTTCACAGAAAGGCATTGAGGTTGACAGAGCTAAAGTAGATGTCATTCAAAACCTCCCTCATCCCAAAAGCGTCAAAGATATTCGATCTTTCCTTGGCCATGCGGGCTTTTATAGGAGATTCATTAAGGATTTTAGCAAAATTGCTAGACCTTTAACTCTTCTCCTGGCCAAGGATACGACCTTCCATTTTGACTCGGATTGCGAGACAGCTTTCGACTCACTTAAACACTCACTCACTTCGGCCCCCGTTTTATCATCACCAAACTGGGACTACCCCTTTGAGCTGATGTGTGATGCATCTGACTTTGCAGTAGGTGCAGTCTTAGGACAGCACATCGGAAAGATGCCACACGTGATTTACTATGCAAGTAAGACCCTGAATGATGCGCAAATCAATTATACAACCACAGAAAAAGAACTTTTAGCGGTTGTATTTGCATTAGAAAAATTCAGGCCTTACTTAATTGGCTCACCTATAGTTGTGTATACTGACCATTCCGCTTTAAAACATCTTCTGGCGAAGAAAGATGCAAAAGGTCGACTAATACGTTGGATCCTTCTGTTACAAGAATTTGATCTTATTATCAAAGATAAGAAAGGATGTGAAAACGTAGTAGCTGACCATCTTTCACGCATCATTTCTTCTCCTGTGACCCTGCCGATCAATGATTCGTTCCCTGATGAACAACTCTTGAGCATATCCACTGAACCATGGTTCAGGGATATTGTGAACTATCATGCCACGGGACTTATACCGAGCGATTATTCAAAACAAGACAAATACCGTTTTCTTTTCCAAGTAAAACACTTTTACTGGGACGAGCCCTATTTGTTTAAATATTGTCCTGATCAGATCATTCGCCGGTGTGTCCCGAATGAAGAGTTCAAGAGTGTTCTTTCATTTTGTCATGATTAGGCCTGTGGGGGTCACTTTGGTCCTAGAAAGACAACGGAAAAGCTTTTGCAATGTGGATTTTATTGGCCGACCTTATTCAAGGACGCATTTGAGTATTGCAAAACCTGTACACAATGTCAGTATACGGGTAGAATATCCCAGAGAAATGAAATGCCTCAGCAACCCATCTTGGTTGTTAAAATATTTGATATGTGGGGCATTGATTTTATGGGTCCTTTTCCCAACTCCTTTGGGAATTTGTACATTCTGCTGGCGGTTGATTATGTCTCAAAGTGGGTAGAAGCCATTCCATGTCACACTAATGACAAGAAAGTTGTCATTAAGTTCTTAAAAGAGAATATCTTCTCGCGATTTGGACACCCACGCGCTATTATTAGCGATAATGGGACACAGTTCTGCAACAGGTCTTTCGAGACTCTGATGCGAAAATACTCAATCAACCACCGACTTTCTACACCCTATCATCCCCAAACAAGCGGGCAGGCTGAAATCTCAAACAGACAAATCAAACTTATCCTGGAGAAAACTGTTGCTAAAAATAGAAAAGACTGGTCGACCAAACTGACGGATGCTCTTTGGGCATTCAGAACTGCATATAAAACCGACCTAGGAATGTCTCCATATAGGATAGTGTTTAGGAAAGCATGTCATTTACCCGTCGAGATAGAGCATAAAGCATTGTGGGCTATAAAAGAAATAAATTTTGATTTAAACCTTGCTTGCAACTTTCGGAAGCTGCAACTTAATGAGCTAAGCGAACTCCGCGATGAAGCTTATGATAATGCTGTAATCACAAAGAATAGGACTAAGGTTTTTCACGATAAAAACATTTTGAGAAAAATATTTTCACCTGGTCAACAAGTCCTTCTTTATGATTCACGATTACACCTTCACGCGGGTAAGCTCCGATCTCGATGGAAGGGACCATTTGTTGTGCGGTCTGTATACCCGCACGGGGCAGTAGAAGTTGAAAATGTTAAAAACGACACCTTTTTTAAAGTAAATGGGCATAGACTTAAGCCGTGTTTTTCCACTGACCCTACGGAGGAGCTCTTGTTCTTACAAGAGCCAGTTTATTTGGATTAAAATTCCTCCGTCTCACCTTCATATCCTGTATATCACTGCATTATCTTTTGAATGAAGGTGAGTGAAAAGATAAGTTTGGGGGAAGTTCTTCACTTATATATTTTGCCCCCACTAATAATTCCCCCTAGGCTTACAGTTTTTGTAGGTATAACGATTGGCAACAGTGAGGACACTGTTGAAAACAAGTTTGGGGGAGGTTTGTGTTTATTTTTGCATCATTTGCATATCATCTACATAAGCACAAAATATTTCTTTAAAAATCTATAAAAATTGAAATATTTTCAAAACCCATAAAAATTTAAAAATTTTCAAGTATAAAAATAATTTTAATAATTACACCTTTTTGTATATAAATAAGATAATGAAAGTTTAGATAGTGAACATTTACATCCATGAGATTAGAAAAAATTTAAGAAAACTAAGAAAATTAGAAGTTTTCTTATACGAACTAGTAATAAGTAGTTATGAGCCATTGTCCCAAGGGTTAGTAAGATGAAGGACGTCACTAATCTGAGGATAAAAATAAGTCTGAAAAATAGTTTCTATTCTGGAAGCCAAACATTTTGAACGTTGATACCCTGCTATTCGCACTTACACACGTCTTGAAGCCTGGGATAGTAGAGGATACCTTGAAATGCTCTTGTCTTAAAGCCGATGTATGAAGGAAATAAAAAGAAAAGTGAATAAAAAAAAATATAAAATGGTGAGAAAAATGGACACTGGTTTTGTTATCACCAAGGGTAATATAAAAATGTATAGCGAGGGTGCTTCTTCACCTAGTGCCCTAAGGCCAACTGGTCTGGGAGTCACTGCTATGCCTAAGGTGGTGCAAGACGAGGAAAATACACCAAGTAAGCAAGCACAGGAGTAATCGGTCGGTTAGTACCTCAAGAAGTATTAACGGTCGCATGAAAGTGTGTGAGCAATCTCATCTAAATATTCATTAATTAAAAAGTATTGAGGCTGATGGGCAAGAGTATGATAGCTTGAATTGAATTCTCCGGGTGTAGGGATGTCTTTACACACACGCAGGGTTATATGATCGATGTTTGGAAGAAAGATAGGAATGAAGAATAAGACGATGTTTTATTGAGGGAGGACGTGATTTCTAACATTTTTTCATGACTATTAAGATAGGGCTCATGACAACCGAAAAGCTAGCTTAGTTGGAAATCCTAATTTTCAAAGTCTTTCTTTTAACAATTCTTGTCTTTAAATGTAATATTCATGATCTTTCTCTTATTATTGGATTTTGTGGGTGCAATCCGGTGAAAACCCTCAGGAGACAACACTCCTCCTACTAGGGACACCTAGAGGTTTAAAGGCTTGTTGCACGTGCTCAGTGCAATCGTGTTGCCTACGAAAGTGTGCTAGTTAGTTTTTCTCTTTCTTTATTTTCTCCTTCTCTTTTTAATAAAACAGTTCGCTCGAGACGATCGAAATTAAGTTTGGGGGAATTTGATTAGTCGAAAATATTGTATATTTTAGCCGGCAATTTCCTCTTCATTTGCATTCATATAAAAGTGTTCGGCATTCATATTCTACATATTAGCACAACTATCGCAAAATATCAGATTGCATGTATTAGACTATTAAACCGACACTATGAAGGAAATTGACTACATTTCATGGCATCGCATCATTCCTACATTTGCGCAACACTTGTTTTGAGATCTGTGCAGGAAAATCCAGCAGAAAGGCCAAAAATTTACAGGATACAGCTAAAACGTTACGCCAACTCAATGATTTCAGTTCTGGTATCAATCCAAAGGGGCAAACAAAAATCAACATATCAGATAAAGCCCCAATTGGCATCCCAAGACCACACCAGAAATACCAAGGCCCAAGCCCCATAGACAGCCGCGGATCCGCGGCAGGAGCCTTCTTGCGCCGCGGATCCGCGGTGGGTCCAAGGAATTAGCTCCTCATTTTTGGTGCATAACTCCTAGATCAGCTCCTACACTTCAGAATAACACTCCAACTTCCAGAAGACTCCAGAGACTTCTGCCAGATCAGCAAGCTTTGGGATCAACACTAAACTAGCCTATCATTCTAGAACCTTCTCCCTAAACCCTAGCTTAAACCCTAAGCTAAGCCTAACAAACTCTTTCAACAAACTTTTGGAGGGAACTCAAAGGCTTAGGGTTTGGGTGTTAGTGTATATGCCCTAGAGGCCATTACTGTATCATACTGGTTTGTATATTACTTAATAGAAGCTTGGGATATTCACCTTGTATAAACAATCTTGCTCAGTATAGTAGTATGCTACTTGGTTTGTTTCTACTTCAATGTGTACATATGTTTGTTTTAGTATATCACCTATACACATTAGTGGAGCCCTTAGGATCTTTGCTTGATTACCAGCGTTGTGATGGCAGTCACACTAGTGGGGGCTGGGTAATCTATAAGCACATCCTTATACAGGTCCCTAGTCACAGGACTATCGAGACAGGGCATCGATACTCCGGAGTAGACTAGCGTATGCGCTTCTTATCCCAGTGTGGGAGATGGTCTGTCCCACAGCCATCAGTACGTCGTACTGGAGATAGTATACGGGTGCTCGTTAGGTTACGAGTACACTGGACAGGACTCGTCGGGAACTGACAAGTTGGTATTATACCTATCGTCAGTTATCAGTTCCCAGGTGACATGAGTACAGCTTAGTCCGCTGACTTGACACTGTCACTTCTCCTCGAGTGTGTTCCCACTGTACTTTGATTACTATCCTACCACGGCTCAAAGGAGTCGTGCAAACAGGCAGTAGTTAGGTACAGACCCGAAGCACTTGGAGGTAGTGACGGTTAGACAGGATTCGTCTCTCCGTATTGGGGGTTGACATCGCGCTGTGTCTAGGAGAGCCATTACACGAGTAGTCCCTGGCCAGGGCAATCGAGATATACTGGTAGGCTTCCAGTGTTATCTCACGGTGTTTTGGGCTTCACTCCGACACGACTTGTACCGCTATTAGGGGACTGACGTTTATCGCCCCCTAGGCCCGCCATGCGATGTATCAGACGAACAGACCGGACTGTACGGAGACTGTCACATTCAGACTCAGTAGGAGTTCAGATGGGGTTCACCTCGTCAGTCTTCTTATCGGCATCTACCTGGGGACCGTTACGCACAGCTAGTGCCGCTTGCGGTCTGTGGTTAAACCCACTGCCAGCGTAGTGTCGAGTCTTTAGAGTCCCACACAGAGGGCTATTCTCCATTGGGAAAAACAGAGTAGAGGTCGCAAGGTTTTTGCGACAGGGTTCGTTCTCATCCGCGCACGTGTGCACGTTTGGAGTCCGGACGGATATTACTAGCGGGCTCTGGTTTGAGCCAGATACTAGTATATGTTTTGGGGTTTGATTTTATCTCATAGTATTCATGTTCCTCGGAACAAGAATGCAGGTGTGTAAGCACAGTTGATTGAAGCGGAGGAAGAGGATTTTCATTAGGGTTTCGGAACGGGTGCGTATGCACAGTTGACAGTCGTCTTTTTCCAAACCCTAATGAATTTATGTTATATCAATTAATAATATTAATTAAATGAAATTGTGTCATGGTTGGGTTTGTTGACTTGTGGACCGAAGTTGACTAGTTGACCATGGTTGAAAGTTTGAGCATCATCATTACATATCAAAGATGCTCTTTGATTCTAGCAAAACCATTTAATGAATGTAATGATAATGGTCATTCCAAACCATCCATCAACTATTTCATTTTTATTATTATTGTTAATTTGATCATTCATTTCATTTTAGTTATGGTTGTAAAATGAAAAGAATAGTTCATTCTATCATAACTCTTCTCTCTCCTCTCTTCTTCTTCCTCCTCCTCTAGTTCAAGGAGCTTCCTTCTCATGTATTGAGAATCCATCTCCTTGAGATAAAAACACCCCAAATCCACTCTCTACTCACTCTAGGGTTAGAGGTTTAGCAAGCCAAAGATCCTAGTTCACTCAAAGTTCGAGAAAGAGCCCGAAGGTTGAACCCTCAGGTGGATCCATCTTTGACGGAAGAAGGCGACGAGGAAAGCACCATCAACCCCTACAAAGGTTTCAAGAAGAAGGAGTTCAAGTTAGGTATAACCTCTTTTTCGAGTAGCTAACTCTCTTTAGCTTGGTAGCTAGTTTAGTTTAGAAAAGATCCCGACTTTTGTTAGTCCATGTTGCCTAATGCGCTAAAAATTTGTTTTTCATACCGTTTCCGCCTCCCCGCAAGAACCGGGGTTGGCAACGTGGACTTACAGTGGTATCAGAGCCTAACTAAACTTAAACTAGCTTAGTACTAAAGTGTATGGAAGTTCGATCGGAAAAATCGCAAAAACCAGAAAATCAAAACCCTAACTTTCTGTTGAAATTTTTTTTGCTCTAAAAATAAAAAGTTTTACTCCTAAAATCGGCTCAGGGTTTTGTGAAAACACCCACCAAAAACGGTCGCCTGATTCCCTCAAACTGCCGCGGTTCCGCGGCGATAGGTATGCATTTGCCGCGGAACCGCCGCCGTTTTGGCTCCTCTCGTGATCGGGTTTTGTGCAGTGTTCTTCTGGTAGGGTTTTGGGATTTTTCAGATGGGTTATTTGTGCCCAGATTTTCCAGAAAAGAAATTTGTTTTTGGGGGCCTATAAATCCGTATTTTTATCGAACTTCACTACACTTTGACTATAATGGTTATATCTGTGATGTTTATATGTATTGAACGTCGGCTAATCGCTATATGTCGATTAGTCGGGGTTATACATATCAGTGATCTGTGTTTGATGATGGTTTGTGTATATGAATGCGTTGGACTGTCGCGGGTGAATAGCCGGGGTGGATGTGAGATGAGTGTTTCTTTTTCTTTCATTCATTTTAAAATGTAAATTGATGTAATATTATTATTTGTTTGGCCGCACAACCGGGTCGGGGTTGTGGCCATCATTGTATAATTCTTTTTACTGTTTTTGCTCCTAGGATAGACCCATGGAGGGGTGCACAAACTACCGGGTATCTCGAAGTGCCGAGTAGCCTACTCACGGCGTTGAGGGAGGTTGCTCCACTTCGGGTACTTGGCGGGTAGTTTGCCGCACCCGTAGGGGTCTTGGGTGGGGTATTGGCTATTCATCGCGACCGTGTAATCCGCTTTTCGTTGCAGGCTCGAACGGATTGCGGATTCCTAGTATATCCAATATATTCATCTGTGATCTGTAATGTCTATCATTGCTATATATTTATAACTATTTAGGCGTTGCTTCTGTTTTACAGCCGCGCTAGCCCAGCCCCCGCTCTGTCGTTAGTTAAGTAACCTAACGAGTAATGACGGGACCCCGTGGCGAATGCGAATGGCATAAGCGTACGTCATATTTTGGTTGTTTTCTGCAATGGTAGGATTAAATGATGGGACGCATTAAAAGAACTAATGCAAGAATATCACGCATTAAAAGAACTAATGCAAGATAATAAACCAAGCAAAAGTCGTTGGAACACTTTCGAAAAACCACTCGGTTCTTTTCAAAACTAACTTTTAAATGCAGAGCTTGAGCCACTCCTTTTAAAAGCTATCTCGTTCCATCGATTATATCAAGTTCTCTACGTTCACGGTTTCGCCAAAACCATTCGTAGCCCTCCGTCGTTTCACATAAATAGTCAATAGTATTCAAGCTGTATTTGTTGGCCAAAGTCAAGGCATTGTGATTGGTAGCTATTGGGTATTCATGTGCAGCATAAATAGATGCGTTGGTTTGGAACAGTCGTACTGCCTTGTTGGCCAAAGTCAAGGGTAGGTACGGGTGGATTCAAATTAACCTGGAGAACGACGGGTAGAACTTGACATGTGACTTATGATTTGTTGGCCAAAGTCAAGGTCATAAGAGCATGGGGCAAAAATCCACATCGGGGGTTTCATAAGTACAGAAACTTGCTAGAATTACATACCATTTGGAGTGTGGTAATTCTGGTAGGATTCCTTCAGTTTCGTCACGCGATGATATTTGGATCCCGATCCTACTGTGAGTATATGCTACTCCTCGGGAAATTTCTCACTAAACGATCAATGCTATAAACCTAGTAGGTGTCTAGAAAGGTGTTAGCGGGGCTACGCCCCCAGGGAAAAGAGGTTCTTAAATTAAGGAACTTCGCGAAAGCGTTGGAAAACCTCCCTCGAAGTACCGACACTGGCCTGGCTGAACGGTTAAGCAAGTATTGTAAGGTGGGATTGATCCCGACTAATTCTTCCTTTATGGTTTGAGGAGGGATTCGAGAGACAGTGGGAGCCATCCAGTTTAGACAAACTAAAAACCATTCTAAACTTGCAAGAGCATCGTGCTGAGTGTTTCTTCTTCTCTCTCCTAATTACAGCGACCAATCGACATGACTGGACTTAAGTTACTTCTAGATAAAAACATACTGACAGGGCCAAACTACAGAGATTGGCTCAGGAATGTCAAGATGGCAATCACTTACGACAAGCTGGGGTATCTTCTTACCACCAAAGCTCCCCCCATCCCAGGTCCCACCTCCAGCGTCGCGGATAAGGAAATCCGTAAGACTTGGGAGATTGATTGTGCGAAGGCCAAGTGCCTCGTGCTTGCCTCTATGGACAACGGACATCAGAGGAGGCACGAGAATATGGACCTGGAATCCATATTTCTTCATACAAAAGAACTGTATGGAGAGAAGTCTCGTATCGCAAGATACGAAGTGTCGAAAAAGTTATTTTCGGCAAAATTGGTCATCGGATCATCGGTAGCGGAACAGTGCTTAAGATGATTGGCTACATTGAGGAGCTCGCGGAACTTGGGACCACGTTGGAGAGTGAGCTCTATACGGACTTAATTCTCCAGTCCCTTCCTTCCACTTATGCCCAGTTTATACTGAACTTCAACTTACAAGAAAAAGAAGTTGAACTTTCAGAACTCCTCAACATGCTGAAGAGCGCAGAGGGCACCCTACAGAAAGGTAGGGAAACATCCACATTGTTTGTAGGAGGATCTTCTTCTTCTAGGTCCAAGGCAAAAGCCAAGGGAAAGAAGAGGAAAGCCCCCGCCAAACCAAGGGGCGGTGTTAGTAAAGTGGATACGAAGGGAAAGGAAAAGGCAACAAAGATAGCGGGGAAGCTTATGGGTAAAGAAGAAGGCTTCTATTGTCATAAGAGTGGACACTGGAAGAAAGATTGCAGGGCTTGGAAGGCCAGGACACAGGAACTGAAGCAGGTTGCGGCTTCAGCTTCAGGTGTGTATGTTATTGAAAACTGTCTTTCAATAAACTCTACTTCCTGGGTATTAGATACCGGATCAGGATCTCATATCCGTAATTCTTTGCAGGCGTTGAGAAACCGAAGGGTTTTGAAGGCAGGTGACATGACCCTCAGAGTTGCAAACGGAGCTAGCATGGATGCTAAAGCCGTGGGGGACTATCACCTGGGAATGTCAGATAGACATGTTTTGGTTTTGCGCAATTGCTTTTTTGTACCCAACGCAACTTGTAATATCATTTCTGTATCTTTGGTTTCTAAAGAAGGTTATGAATTTGCGTTTGTAAGTAATGTTGTAAACATTCACCTTAATCAAGTTCTGATTGGGTCAGGTACATTGAGCAATGGTATATACGTGTTAAACCAACCACAGATTTTCAATGTCCAGAATACACACAAAAGAAAGTCTCCAGATATCAATCAGACTTTCTTATGGCATTGTAGACTGGGTCACATCAATGAGAGAAGGTTGACTAAGTTACATGCAGAAGGATATTTGAATCCGTTCGAATATCAATCGTATGCCACTTGTCAATCATGTCTCAAAGGAAAGATGACAAAGACTCCGTTCACTGGACACGGAGTAAGAGCGAGCGAGCTCTTGGGACTCGTACACAGCGACGTATGCGGTCCAATGTCTACACATGCGCGAAGCGGTTATTCTTACTTCATTACTTTTACGGATGACTTTTCAAGGTACGGTTATGTCTTCTTAATGAAACATAAGTCCGAAGCCTTTGAAAAGTTCCAGGAATATAAGAATGAAGTAGAAAAACAAACCGGCAAAAGTATCAAGATTCTAAGATCGGATCGAGGTGGAGAATACTTAAGTGCCGAGTTCCTGAATTACTTAAAAGAGAATGGAATTCTCTCTCAGCTTACTCCTCCATACACTCCGCAACATAACGGTGTATCGGAGAGAAGGAACCGGACCCTATTGGATATGGTACGGTCCATGACGAGTAACGCTGAGTTACCGCGATCATTCTGGGGGTATGCGCTAGAATCAGCTGCGTACCTTTTGAACCGAGTTCCAACTAAGACTGTGCCTACTACACCATATGAGATGTGGTGTGGGAAGAGACCCTATCTTAAGCACATTAAGACATGGGGATGTCCAGCTTTTGTTAAAAAGCAGCATGCGGACAAGCTCGAGACACGCTCAGTACAGTGTAAGTTCGTGGGATATCCAAAGAACTCCAAGGGATATTTCTTCTACTGCGAAGAGGAACAAAAAGTTCTTGTTTCTCGTCATGCCTACTTCATGGAAACTGAGTTTTTGGAAACCCAGATAAGTAGGAGTATAGTAGAACTAGAAGAAATTCCAGAACCACGAACTATTACTGAAAGCTTAGTGGAACCAGAGGGTTCAAAAGAACAGGACATTCCTACGCCGCTCCGCAGGAGTAGTAGGCAGTCTCATCCGCCCGAGAGATACTACGGTTTTCTCATAGATGGGGATAGAGAGGATTGCATCATAGATTATGATGAGCCTACTAGCTTCCAGCAGGCCGTTCAGAGCGTTGACTCGGTAAAATGGCTGGATGCAATGCGGACCGAAATGGAGTCCATGTACACCAACAAAGTATGGACGTTGGACATTGCTCCAGACGGGGTAAAACCCGTATGATGCAAGTGGATCTTCAAAAGGAAGATTAGTGTAGATGGACAGGTTGAGACCTATAAAGCTAGACTTGTTGCAAAGGGTTTTCGTCAAAGACCTGGTTTGGACTATGACGAAACCTTTTCTCCAGTGGCTATGCTGAAATCTATTCGGATCCTTCTTGCCATTGCTGCCTTCCACGATTATGAGATTTGGCAGATGGACGTAAAAACCGCTTTTCTAAATGGAAATTTAGAGGAGTGTGTCTATATGGACCAGCCAGAGGGTTTCATTCAGAGTGGGAGCAGCGGAAAGGTGTGCAAGTTGCTTAAGTCCATCTATGGACTAAAGCAGGCATCACGGAGTTGGAACATCTGTTTTGATGAGACGGTCAAGGAATTTGGCTTTATCAAAAATCCAGATGAACCATGCATCTATAGTAGATTTGTAGCGAGAACTGTAGTATTCCTCGTTTTATATGTGGATGACATTCTCTTAATAGGAAATGACATTCCTATGCTACAATCTGTCAAGGGGTTCTTGTCGCACAGGTTCTCCATGAAAGACCTGGGTGATGCCTCATACATCCTGGGCATCCGGATCCATCGTGATAGATCCAAGAGGATATTAGGACTTTCATAGTCCAGGTACATCGACACCATACTGAAGAGATTCAGTATGGAAGATTCCAAGCGCGGTAACCTACCGGCTTGTCACGGGATCACCCTCTCTAAAGAGATGTCTCCCAAGACTGATTTGGAGAGGGATCGCATGTCTATTATACCCTACGCTTCTGCGGTAGGCTCTATAATGTATGCGATGTTGTGTACCAGACCGGATGTAGCTTATGCACTGAGTGTGGTAAGCCGGTATCAGTCAAACCCTGGGGAAAAACACTGGATAGCGGTAAAGAACATTCTCAAGTACCTGAGAAGGACTAAGGAGATGTTCTTGGTGTATGGCGGAAAAGACCTCCAGATCGAGGCCTTTGCTGACTCCAGCTTCCAGAGTGACAAGGATGATTCCAAGTCCATGTCGGGTTTTGTCTTTACCCTCAATGGAGGGGCGGTGTGTTGGAAGAGTTCCAAACAGGAAACCGTTGCAGACTCGACGATGGAAGCGGAATATATCGCTGCATCTGATGCCGCAAAAGAAGCTGTCTGGATGAGGAAGTTCTTGAAAGAACTTCAGGTGGTTCCGTCCATTGTTGACCCAATACCTCTGTATTGCGACAACAACGGGGCTATAGATTTAGCGAAGGAACCCAGGTCCCATCAGAGATCCAGACACATCTTGAGGCGGTATCACCTGATCAGGGAGATCGTGGATCGCCAGGAGATCGAGGTTCGGAGAGTCGCTTCAGAAGAAAACACTGCAGATCCATTCACCAAGGCCCTACCCCAGACTCAGTTCGAGCGGCTGATCGAGATGATAGGTCTTCGATACGCCAGTACATGGCCTTAGTGCAAGTGGGAGATTGTTAGTGTATATGTCCTAGAGGCCATTACTGTATCATACTGGTTTGTATATTACTTAATGGAAGCTTAGGATATTCACCTTGTATAAACAATCTTGCTCAGTATAGTAGTATGCTACTTGGTTTGTTTCTACTTCAATGTGTACATGTGTTAGTTTTAGTATATTACCTATACACATTAGTGGAGCCCTTAGGATCTTTGCTTGATTACCAGCGTTGTGATGGTAGTCACACTAGTGGGGCTGGGTAATCTATAAGCACATCCTTATACAGGTCCCTAGTCGCAGGACTATCGAGACAGGGCATCGATACTCCGGAGTAGACTAGCGTATGCGCTTCTCATCCCAGTGTGGGAGATGGTCTATCCCACAGCCATCAGTACGTCGTACTGGACATAGTATACGGGTGCTCGTTATGTTACGAGTACACTGGACAGGACTCGTCGGGAACCCTATCGTCAGTTATCAGTTTCCAGGTGACATGAGTACAGCTTAGTCCGCTGACTTGACACTGTCACTTCTCCTCGAGTGTGTTCCCACTGTACTTTGATTACTACCCTACCACGGCTCAAAGGAGTCATGCAAACAGGCAGTAGTTGGGTACAGTCCCGAAGCACTTGGAGGCACTGACGGTTAGACAGGATTCGTCTCTCCCGGTATTGGTGGTTGACATCGCGCTGTGTCTAGGAGAGCCATTACACGAGTAGTCCCTGGCCAGGGCAATCGAGATATACTGGTAGGCTTCCAGTGTTATCTCAGGGTGTTTTGGGCTTCACTCTGACACGACTTGTACCGCTGTTAGGGGACTGACGTTTACCGCCCCCTAGGCCCGCCATGCGATGTATCAGACGAACAGACCAGACTGTACGGAGACTGTCACATTCAGACTCAGTAGGAGTTCAGATGGGGTTCACCTCGTCAGTTTCTTATCGGCATTTACCTGGGGACCGTTACGCACAGCTAGTGCCGCTTGCGGTCTGTGGTTAAACCCACTGCCAGCGTAGTGTCGAGTCTTTAGAGTCCCACACAGAGGGTTATTCGCCATTGGGCAAAACAGAGTAGAGGTCGCATGGTTTTTGCGACAGGGTTCGTTCTCATCCGCGCACTTGTGCACGTTTGGAGTCCGGACGGATATTACTAGCGGGCTCTGGTTTGAGCCAGATACTAGTATATGTTTTGGGGTTTGATTTTATCTCATAGTATTCATGTTCCTCGGAACAAGAATGCAGGTGTGTATGCATAGTTGATTGAGGCGGAGGAAGAGGATTTTCATTAGGGTTTCGGAACGGGTGCGTATGCACAGTTGACAGTCGTCTTTTTCCAAACCCTGATGAATTTATGTTATATCAATTAATAATATTAATTAAATGAAATTGTGTCATGGTTGGGTTTGTTGACTTGTTGACCGAGGTTGATTAGTTGACCATGGTTGAAAGTTTGACCATCATCATTACATATCAAAGATGCTCTTTGATTCTAGCAAAACCATTTAATGAATGTAATGATAATGGTCATTCCAAACCATCCATCAACTATTTCATTTTTATTATTATTGTTAATTTGATAATTCTTTTCATTTTAGTTATGGTTGTAAAATGAAAAGAATAGCTCATTCTATCATAACTCTTCTCTCTCCTCTCTTCTTCTTCCTCCTCCTCTAGTTCAAGGAACTTCCTTCTCATGTGTTGGGAATCCATCTCCTTGAGATAAAAACACCCCAAAGCCACTCTCTACTCCCTCTAGGGTTAGAGGTTTAGCAAGCCAAAGATCCTAGTTCACTCAAAGTTCGAGAAAGAGCCCGAAGGTTGAACCCTTAGGTGGATCCATCTTTGACGGAAGAAGGCGACGAGGAAAGCACCATCTGTTGGAGATAGTGCCCTCAGAGTCAATTATTAGGTCACAGGTACGTGATTGCAATGATTGATGGAGGACCTATCCCGGTAGGACAGTCTTACTCGAGATGATAGTATGCTATCTGACTTACCTTTATCATCGTGTACTGCTTAGGTGACCTGACACGTCGCTATTACACGTTGATAGAGCCCCTAGGATTCTTGCTTGACCAGCAGCAGTATGAGGGCGATCATATAAGTGGGAGCTGGGGGTCTATAAGCATATCCTTAAAAGGTCCCTAGTCGTGGGAGTTTCGAGACAGGGCATCGATACTCCAGAGTAGACTAGTGTATACAGTCAAGACCCTGACGAGGGTCGGTGGCCGGTCTCACAAGCCACTGGTGTCAGTTGGATCACCTAAGATGTATACAGGTGCTCATTGGGTTATGAGTACACCGGACAGGACTCGCCGGGAACATGCTAGTTGGTCATATATCAGACGTCAGATGGCAGTTCCCTGGTGACATGTGTACAGGTTAGTTCATCGACCTGGGGATCGTCATTTGTCTTGTGTGAGTTCCCACTGTACTTTGATTACTACCCTACCACGGCTCAAAGGAGTCGTGCAAACAGGTTTTAGTTGGGTACAGTCCCGAGCCACATGGAGGCAGTGAGCGTATCTTCAGGGGTTCGTCTCTCCCGGTATTGGGGGTGAGGTCGTGCTGTGTCTAGGAGAGCCATTACACGAAGCCCTCGGCCGAGGCAAGGAGATTTACTGGTAGGTATTCCAGTAGTATCTCAGGGTGTTCTGGGCTACACTCCGACACGACTTGTACCGCTTTTGGGGGTCTGACTTTTACCAACCCCCTAGGCCCGCCATGCGATGCTCATAGACGAACGGACCGGACTGTACGGATATTGTCACTGACAGGCTCAGTAGGGAGTCAGGCTGAGTTCGCTCACAGACGTCCCTTTTAGTCAATACCTGGTAGCCCGTTACGTATTGGCTTATACCTCTAACGTGCTAGTGGTTAAATCCACAACCAAGGTGTTGACGAGTCTTTAGAGTCCCCCACATTCAGTTACTCAGCTTTCGGGCGAAAGGTTGTAGAGGCCGTATGGAGATATGGCAAGGTCCGATCAGATACGTGCGGTATTGCACGGATCAGGATAGGACAGTTTGTACTATATGCCGTATGGATATATGGCAGGGTTCGATCAGATACGTGCGGTATTGCACGGATCATGATCAAACGGATATTACTAGCCGGCTTTGGTATAAGCCGGATCCTAGTATAGTACAGTGTAGATTTTGTCTCATTGCATTTGTATTTCGGTCGAAATACAGATGCGGGTGTGTATGCACAGTATCGGGGTTTTCCTGTAATTTATTACGGGACCAGTTTTCTGGAGTTGCCAGTTTGCTTTCCGTTTCGGCCAATTTCCTTTGTATCGTTCATTGGCCGAAGATTGGTGGAGGAGGGTTTATTTGCATTGTTGCAAATAGGCATTAGTGGAGGGGGTTCTTTGCATCTTGTTGCATCATGATGGCTTTCATGATGTGCACCATCATTGACTTGTTTTGACTCCATCATGACTTGACTTTTAAAGTCATGATTGTTGTTGATGATGGATGATCATTGGTGTTGGAGTGTTGGACTTTCCTTGCTATCATTTCTTTTCATATGATATCCATTCCTCTCTCTCTCTCTTGAATAAGGTTGGCACTCTCTCTTTTAGAGAACGAACTCTCCTTCTCTCCTCTCACCATGTCCATGGCCGGCCACTCCTTGTGGGGGCTGTCCAAATTTCCTATGTGGGGTTTTTGGTGCTTTTGCTTTGGTAAAAATCCCACAAGAACAACCTCTAAAAGCTTGTATCATCCCTCCACCAAAAAGGCAATTCCTACAACCCCAAAAAGAGACACAAGTTCTACACAACATTCTACAGCAAATCTTGGGTACGTCGACTAGCCAGCTTCGTGCCCGAGTTGCCTCGGCATTGAGGTGGGAGCCCGTAAAAGAAGTAGGCGATGTGGTGCACTTCCGGCGACGAGGAGGAGACGGGACATTCCGCAGGAGATCGGGACGACGACGAGAAGACCGGAGGACTCGGATCTGTCGGTATATCTCTCTTCCCCTTCTTGTAGTTAGCTAGGACTAGTTAATGGTTCGATCCGGGTATTAGTGCGCGGCGGTTTGCCAGTTCAAGTAAAATTAAAGTTTATCACCGCTTCCGCTTTTGGCCGTCGGATTGACGGCCGGGGCGCCGCCGTGCACTTACAGTGGTATCAGAGCCTCGCCATTAACTTCGTCTAGCTTCGTTTGATGTGTTTTTCAGTTCCGATCGATCAAAATTCTAAAAACCCAATTTTAGTTCACATCAGTTTTCTGTTAAGATTTTTTGGTGTCCAAAAATTTTTCAGGTTGCATTAAACTGATGTACAAGATATTATAAGACCTCTGTAAAAATTCGACACTTTCAGTCGACGACTTGAGCGCGGAACCGCGGCCAAATCCCCCATTGGGCCGCGGTTCCGCCGCACTCTAGTGTCCTCACTGTGTCCAATTTTTTCAGTGGGCTTGTGGGCTGATTTTGTGGGTTTTGGAATATTAAATTTGGGCCCAGAATCTCTGTGAGTGCTACAGTATTGCTTTGGGGCCCACTTGTTAATTTTTGATCAATCGGAAAATTTTAAACACATTTTTCACAGTATTTACATTATATCTGCGACCGTGAATGTCACTTGATCGGTAAATCCAGTCTAACTGCTATAGCCCGGTTAGACGGATTTGCGAACGTGACTTTCACGTTGATGTTCTGTGTTTTGCTGTGATGTTGCGGATCGGTCGTGGGGGATAGCCTGGATGCAATGCTAGTACAGTTGTGGTTGTATTATGTACATTTGATATTGCGGGGCGAGCGTCCGACATGTGGACTGCCGTCACTGCCTGTTTGTATTATTATTTTGGGGCACGGCCAGGTTGCGGTCGATGTACCCGTTGTATGTATATTTTACTTTCTGTACTAGGATTGCCCCGCGGAGGGGTGCACGGATAGCCGGATTCTAGAGGGCAACAAGCCCGCATCTCATGGTATTGAGACGGAGGGAGCTTCACTCTGGGATTGGCGGGCTATTCGCCGCACTCGCAGGGGGTACAGGTTGATCCAGGAGGGGTGCCCAGGTTACCGGATTCCGTGAAGTGCTGGGTGGTCCATTCACGGAGCTGAAGGGGGCTGCCTCGCTTCAGGTTTTGGCGGGTAACTTGCCGCGCCCGTAGGGGTCTAGGATTTCATTGCACAGGCTATCCACACGACCAGGGGAACGTCGGGTTTCAGCGGCTCTGTGAAACCCGGGGATCCCAGATATCTATATTGTTTCTGTGATGCTGTTCATTCTCTGTGATGTTGCATTTCTTTTCACGCCTTGAGCGAAATATAATATATTGGTATATATATTAGTAGATGTTGTATATGTTTTGCATCCGCGCTAGTCCAGTCCCCGCTCTGTCGTTAGTTAGCTAACCTAACGGGTAATGACGGGACCCAGTGGCGAATGCGGATGGTATATACGTACATCAGTATATTTTCGTTCTTTGTGGTGTGATCAATTGATGGGACTGCATTGATTCGGATCAATGCAAGTTAAAACAAACCTAATCTGATGTTGTTGGAACACTTTTCAAAAAGCTGTTATTGCAAGGACGTTCACTTTTGTTTTGCATCGCGGTATTCATTTAGAATATCCTGCTCCTCAGTCGACGAGGCAAGGGCCGAGATCCCTTCACCGGGAGTGACCCCTTGGACAATAAGTTTGCGTCAGGGCATTAACTTCACTATAGCCGATTACTTTTGCTTTGCACCGTAGTATTCAGTTGGAATATCCTGCACCCCATTCTACGGGGAAAGAGCCGAGATCCCTTCACCGGGAGTGACCTCTTTAGCAAAGGTTTTCGTCACTATATTTTTAAAAGCTATCCGTTCCTTCAACGATATCAAGTTCTTTACGTTAAAGGTTTTCGCCAGAAACCATTCGTAGCCCTCCGTCATTTCAGTTAAATATTCGGTAGTATTCAAGCTATGTATTTTGACCTCACGCCAAGGCATAGTGTTTGGTAGCTGCCGGGTATTTATCTGTTGCATAGATAGATGCGTTGGTTTGGGACAGTCGTACTACTATTTTGGCCTACGTCAAGGGTATGTACGGGTGGGTTCAAATTAACCTGGATAATGACGGGTAGAACTTGACATGCGACTTATGATATTTTGACCTCACGCCAAGGTCATAAGAGCATGGGGCAGAAATCACATCGGGAGATTCAAAAGAACTGAAACTTGCCAGATATGCGCATACCTTCTGGAGTGTGATGATGTGAGCGGATTCCGTCACGTTGTCATGCGATGAGAGTTGGATCCCGATTCCCACTGATGAGTTAGTTTACTCCTCGGGTGACCCCGACTAATTCTTCTTTCAGGTTTGGAGGAGAATTTGAGGTACAGTGGGAGGTTTCCAGATTAGATAAATTGGTAACCATTCTGATCTAGGATAGAGTGCACGCTGAGTGTTTCTTTTCTCTCTCTCTTTGGCAGCGACCATTGACCCGACCCTAAGACTATGACTCAGTGACCAAATTAAATCGAACCTTCTTGACACCGGCTTTTGGATTGTCAGAGTTGCAGACCTCATTGCCACTCCTACTTTTACCCTTTTCTCCAGGACACCCCGTATTACTACGAACATCCACTTCCATTGGACAAAACCATCGTATGGTTAGATACGAACTCGAAAGAATTTATTCGAGGATGGTTTCCGGTTCTGGAGAAAACGGATATGATTATTCAGTTGTCTTTTCCTTTTACCTTCTCTCAAGTTGTGAGTACTCCTTGGTTTAGGAGATAGTACACCTATTACGCAAATTGGATAGTCTTCTTCCAAACCATAGGCAGGTGCCGACCGGTAAGGAATGAAGAAAACCAATTAGCCTAACGATGGTGTACAGAAGGTATTAAGTTAAGACAAAATAAAGGGATTAGTAAGAGGGCAAAGTAAATTGCAACAGATATTCACGACCAAACCAAATATTTCGTTACCACTCCCACATCACCTTTGTATTTCTCCAGGACACTCCGTATCACTACGAAGATCCACAGTTTATTTGGATACTCCATCGTATGGTTATATACGAACTCGAAAGGAACTTGTTCCAGTTCGGGGATGGATTCTGGTTCAGGAGAAATAGGAATAAGATTTATTCAGGTGTCTTTTATCTTCACCTTCTCTCGCATTGCGAGTGTTCCTAGGATTAGGACAGTACACCCTTTATGCTTATTGGATAGTCTTCTTCCAAACCATAGGCTGGTGCCGAACGGTAGGGAAGGAAGAAAACCATTTGGCCTAAAGGGGTGTGCAGAAGGTAATGACTAAAGACATATGAAGGGATTTGGAGAGGTGGCAAAGAACTATACGGTTACAGTCGTGAATCTGGAAGAGGCATTACTAGGAATACCAGAATACCCCATCGAAACATTTCAATGTTTCAGTTTCACTGTGTACTGTTAAAGGAAAACTGATTTCCCGATTAGATACTTACTCCAGGGTATGTATTTACCAGGTACGATTCTCACATCTGTATGGTTTTACAGATGATGAGTGGGAGTAAGTTATTGGGAATTAGGTGATTATCCTCATTATATCGGGATTCGTTGTAATCGGTGATATTTGAGGAAATCACCTGGGCAGTTTGCCGGTTGGCAAATATTTGGTTTTGAATATCCGCAGTTATGCACCAATTTCAAATTGATATATCTGTACGTCTATTTTCATAGAGTGAGATATACCTTTCTGAAATTATGTCTACGACATTTACCTATATCAGTGGATGGTTAGGTAAGGAGCATTAAACAGCGGTGTAATTCTTCTTAACCATAAGTACAGTTTTCAACCTACGACACACAGTGAATGAGTTATCAGACTCAAGGGACTTATACAGAGTATTGTATGTTGTCCAGGGTCCATCAGGACAGAGGGGTAGGTCCGCGTACTATATTCGGTTTAATTATGACTTCTCTAGTTTTTAGACAGGTGTTTCGTGGAAACACAGGGTCCGAATTTTGAGAAGTTATAGGTATTTGAATAGAGTAGAGAACCAGGTATAGCAAGTATCGGGATTCTTCAAAGAGATCGAAGATGTAGATACTTGTGTATGGTATTCAGTTGATAGTAGTGATTAAGAGAAATTGCTTCTCTTTCAGGTTACTCATAATTGGAAGCATTCCTAAGTTGAGTAACGCTGATCGGCCTCCTTCCATTTAGTTGACATGCACTGGGGACAGCTGCATGATTTGAATCTGGTTCAATTAAATCAGTGCCTCTGTTTCTATATGGGATATAGAACAGTTCATATCTTAACGGTGTTAAGGTACGGGGAGTTGTCCGGCTTATGATTAAAACCAGACACTGGACAACTCAAGGCACGTTTCTGTAATGGCTGTTTGTGGGTTGACCCAGGCTATGACGAGGGTTGACTTTCTACCATCTAGATGAATAATAGCAATATTGTTCTAGACTCGCCACAGTTTTATTAAAAATGGATTTTTTCAGAAAACAGTAGTGGGAGTATGGTAGAACTGGAAGTGATTCCAGAACCACAAACGATTACTGAAGATTTGATAAAGAACCTAAAGATTCAATCTGGTTTGACATTCCATTGGCCACTCCGCAGATAAGGTGGATAACTTCAGGCACCCGAGAGGTACTCCGGTAGCCTCAAGGACGGTGACAGGGAAGTTCTTGTTTACCCATAATTACCATTGCTGTTGTTCCAGGCTGCGAGACCCGGCGGGAGGATGAGTATAGCGTCGTTCTAAACTAGTTTTAGAAGTGTACGTGTATATGACTCTGCCAGAGGGTTGTCGTAGTCAGTGGGAGCAGCGGAAGCATTGGTGGACAGGTAGCTTATGTCTATTTATAGACTGAAGCACCAGTAGCGGAGATAGATCATCTATTTCTGACGTGACAGTCATAGGTTTGACTTCATCAGAATAGGAGATGGATCTGTTGAGAAGGTAGTAGGGTGTGATATCCTGGTATTTGGATGACATACACAGAATAGGAAAGGAAACTCCTATACTACAATCGGTTATACTTTGGTCGTCACACAGTGGTTTCTCCACAAAGGAAATGGACATTATATCAGACATACTGGTTACTGGATCTATGGTATTAGATCTAGATTTGGGTGGTTTCCCAATCAGGGTACTTGACAGCATTCTAAGAGTATTTAGGATGGACGACTCCTGGCACGGTAGTGTACCTGCAGGTAATGGAGTCACCCTCTCTAAAGGTGTCTTACAGACTAAAGGGGAGAGGGATGTGCATGATTGGCAGATCAATTGCTTAGGCAATTGAGTCAATCATGAGATGTCAAGTACCACACCAGATGTTGTTCTTGCACTAGATGCAATAAGTTGGCATTGATCCAATCCTGGAGAAACAGTCGGAAGCAGTTTTAGAACATAAGTGGATGTTCTAGGGATATGATAACGACAGCCTCATTCGGGAAACAGTTATCATTCCAGGCTTCCAAGGTGACATGGACGACAAGGAGGTTGTCAGAGTTATAGTTTTTCGTTCTGACGAGGGGCAGTATTTTGGACAGGTGGTCCAAGGCAATACTGAGGGAGGCATGGCGCAGGATACTGATTAAGTTCAGTTGACGATACAGTCTAAGAAGTTTGGATTTGGTGTTCATTTATGAACTATGTCCCATCAGACATCCAGACACATTCTAAGACAGGTATTGCTCATTTCGGGAGATGGGCTTCTCCGCGAACTTGAGATATAGAGAGACATAGAAAGAAACATCAAGGCGGATCCACTCACTGAGGCTATTCCTCGAACGCAATAGTCTCGCAAACGAGCTTTGTGAGGCTGACTAGTAGAGGAGTTGGGTGTTCGGTATCACACGGGCTGTGAGTATGCGACATCGCAATAATTAGCCTTGAGTGCAAGTGGGAGATTGTTGGAGATAGTGCCCTTAGAGTCAATTATTAGGTCACAGGTACGTGATTGCAATGATTGATGGAGGACCTATCCCGGTAGGACAGTCTTACTCGAGATGATAGTATGCTATCTGACTTACCTTTATCATCGTGTACCGCTTAGGTGACCTGACACGTCGCTATTACACGTTGATAGAGCCCCTAGGATTCTTGCTTGACCAGCAGCAGTATGAGGGTGATCATATAAGTGGGAGCTGGGGGTCTATAAGCATATCCTTAAAAGGTCCCTAGTCGTGGGATTTTCGAGACAGGGCATCGATACTCCAGAGTAGACTAGTGTATACAGTCAAGACCCCGACGAGGGTCGGTGGCCGGTCTCACAAGCCACTGGTGTCAGTTGGATCACCTAAGATGTATACAGGTGCTCATTGGGTTATGAGTACACCGGACAGGACTCGCCGGGAACATGCTAGTTGGTCATATATCAGACGTCAGATGGCAGTTCCCTGGTGACATGTGTACAGGTTAGTTCATCGACCTGGGGATCGTCATTTGTCTTGTGTGAGTTTCCACTGTACTTTGATTACTCCCCTACCACGGCTCAAAGGAGTCGTGCAAACAGGTTTTAGTTGGGTACAGTCCCGAGCCACATGGAGGCAGTGAGCGTATCTTCAGGGGTTCGTCTCTCCCGGTATTGGGGGTGAGGTCGTGCTGTGTCTAGGAGAGCCATTACACGAAGCCCTCGGCCGAGGCAAGGAGATTTACTGGTAGGTATTCCAGTAGTATCTCAGGGTGTTCTGGGCTACACTCCGACACGACTTGTACCGCTTTTGGGGGTCTGACTTTTACCAACCCCCTAGGCCCGCCATGCGATGCTCATAGACGAACGGACCGGACTGTACGGATATTGTCACTGACAGGCTCAGTAGGGAGTCAGGCTGAGTTCGCTCACAGACGTCCCTTTTAGTCAATACCTGGTAGCCCGTTACGTATTGGCTTATACCTCTAACGTGCTAGTGGTTAAATCCACAACCAAGGTATTGACGAGTCTTTAGAGTCCCCCACATTCAGTTACTCAGCTTTCGGGCGAAAGGTTGTAGAGGCCGTATGGAGATATGGCAAGGTCCGATCAGATACGTACGGTATTGCACGGATCAGGATAGGACAGTTTGTACTATAGGCCGTATGGATATATGGCAGGGTTCGATCAGATACGTGCGGTATTGCACGGATCATGATCAAACGGATATTACTAGCCGGCTTTGGTATAAGCCGGATCCTAGTATAGTACAGTGTAGATTTTGTCTCATTGCATTTGTATTTCGGTCGAAATACAGATGCGGGTGTGTATGCACAGTATCGGGGTTTTCCTGTAATTTATTACGGGACCAGTTTTCTGGAATTGCCAGTTTGCTTTCCGTTTCGGCCAATTTCCTTTGTATCGTTCATTGGCCGAAGATTGGTGGAGGAGGGTTTATTTGCATTGTTGCAAATAGGCATTAGTGGAGGGGGTTCTTTGCATCTTGTTGCATCATGATGGCTTTCATGATGTGCACCATCATTGACTTGTTTTGACTCCATCATGACTTGACTTTTAAAGTCATGATTGTTGTTGATGATGGATGATCATTGGTGTTGGAGTGTTGGACTTTCCTTGCTATCATTTCTTTTCATATGATATCCATTCCTCTCTCTCTCTCTTGAATAAGGTTGGCACTCTCTCTTTTAGAGAACGAACTCTCCTTCTCTCCTCTCACCATGTCCATGGCCGGCCACTCCTTGTGGGGGCTGTCCAAATTTCCTATGTGGGGTTTTTGGTGCTTTTGCTTTGGTAAAAATCCCACAAGAACAACCTCCAAAAGCTTGTATCATCCCTCCACCAAAAAGGCAATTCCTACAACCCCAAAAAGAGACACAAGTTCTACACAACATTCTACAGCAAATCTTGGGTACGTCGACTAGCTAGCTTCGTGCCCGAGTTGCCTCGGCATTGAGGTGGGAGCCCGTAAAAGAAGTAGACGATGTGGTGCACTTCCGGCGACGAGGAGGAGACGGGACATTCCGCAGGAGATCGGGACGACGACGAGAAGACCGGAGGACTCGGATCTGTCGGTATATCTCTCTTCCCCTTCTTGTAGTTAGCTAGGACTAGTTAATGGTTCGATCCGGGTATTAGTGCGCGGCGGTTTGCCAGTTCAAGTAAAATTAAAGTTTATCACCGCTTCCGCTTTTGGCCGTCGAATTGACGGCCGGGGCGCCGCCGTGCACTTACACCATCAACCCCTATAAAGGTTTCAAGAAGAAGGAGTTCAAGTTAGGTATAACCTCTTTTCCGAGTAGCTAACTCTCTTTAGCTTGGTAGCTAGTTTAGTTTAGAAAAGATCCCGACTTTTGTTAGTCCATGTTTCCTAATGCGCTAAAAATTTGTTTTTCATACCGTTTCCGCCTCCCCGCAAGAACCGGGGTTGGCAACGTAGAGTTACATTGGGTTCTCTATAAATAAGACCCTAGGCTCATTTAATCAAGAGATCTCTAATCTTGGAACCTTGGAAAAAATCAATCCATTAGTTTATTTTAGAGCCATTCTATCTATTTCTTCATCTTCTTCTTCCACAAATCTAGTAAGAGGATTTGTGTGAAACTCTAACCCTAAATTCCATTCAAAAGCCAAGATCCCGAGTACCCATCAAGCAAGAAGTCTTGCAACCTTTTAGGAGCCGAGCCGGTCTTCAACAGAGCAAGTGGTCCAAGCCGATCCGCGACTCAAGGAACCGAGCGACGCCAATTCAACAATTTAGTTCTTCCTCTTGTAGTTCTTGAGCGACTGTAATCAAATTGTTGATATAAATAAAAGGTGATATTCTTCTATCTTGTTTTCTTTAAATTCTCGCATCATGATATCTTTTAAAATCTTGAATACTTTCTGTGTGATGATGTTTGAGTAAAACTCCGCTCGTCGAGGAGTCGAGACGATCAATAGAATGATGATGTAATATATCTGAAAACGATTCTTGATTCCTACGAGTTTTGTAAACCCTATCAAGATCAAGAATCTACGACCCAATTCGTTGCGATGCTTTCTTGATTGATATCGCTCGAGATTTGGGAGTTATGATCGTTTCTTGAAATTGTTAGATGCTAGAATACAAATGATGTCAACGAAAGAACAAGGGTTTAAAAGATGAAACCCTAGTTTCATCAAGGAAGCCCTAACTCTCGTCGATCATCATCGATCTAGTATCAATCCTTCGAAGGACAAGAACACGAAATCTTGAAATTACATCACGTCTATAAATCCGATCGATTCCTACGAGCCTCATTTAGATTCTTGACATTTTGGTTGGAAAAATATTATCGAAACCCAATTCTTGATTGTTTATCAGTTTCTTGATTCTTGATTAAACATCGTGACACCTGAATCAATTGATAAATTCTTGAATCATGTTTTCTTTTCTTTTCAATTAACTTTTCGATTCAAACAAACCAAATATAAAAACGAATCGCACAATCCCTGTGGACGATCCGCACTCGCTTACGATCTACAACTGACACCTTAGTTGATTGCGGTCAAATATAATTTTTTGATTGTGAACTTTATTCAATTTGCTAAATACCGATACATGATACTGTTATCGATCAAATGAAACAGTTATCGGGAAACAATTGATTCGATACTTGCTTTTTACTTTTACATACACAATCCGGAAATTGTTCTAATAACCCGCCATGCGATACTCATAGACGAACGGACCGGACTGTACGGATATTGTCACTGACAGGCTCAGTAGGGTGTCAGGATGAGTTCGCTCATCGACGTCCCTTTTGGTCAATAGCTGGTGGCCCGTCACGTATGGCCAATACCTCTGACGTGCTAGTGGTTAAATCCACATCCATAGTATTGACGAGTCTTTAGAGTCCACCACACATACAGTTACTCAAGTTTCGGGCGAAACACTGTAGAGGCCATATGGAGATATGGCAGGGTTCGATCAGATACGTGCGGTATTGCACGGATCAGGATCGGACGGTTAGTACTAGAGGCCGTATAGATATATGGCAGGGTTCGATCAGATACGTGCGGTATTGCACGGATCAGGATCGAACGGATATTACTAGCCTGTAAGTCCACGTTGCGACCCCCGGTTCTTACGGGGAGGCGGAAACGGTATAAAAATCAAATTTTTGGCGCATGGGGCAACATGGACTAACAAAGTCGGGATCTTTTCCTAAACTAAAACTAGCAAACAAGCTAAAGAGAGTTAGCTACTCGGAAAGATGGTTATACCTAAACTTGAACTCCTTCTTCTTCAAACTTTTGTAGAGGTTGATGGTGCTTTTCTCGTTGCCTTCTTCCGTCAAAGCTGGATCCACCTGAGAGTTCAACCTTCGGGCTCTTTCTCGAACTTTGAGAGAACTAGAATCTTAGGCTTGCCAAACCTTTGATCCTAGAGTGAGTAGAGAGTGTCTAAGGGGTGTTTTTATCTCAAGGAGAGGGATTCTCAACTCATGAGAAGGATTTTCCTTGAACTAGAGGAGGAAGAAGAACAAGTGAGGAGAGAGAATGGTTATGATAGAATGAGTTCTTTTTCTTTTGCAACCATAACAAAAGCAAAAAGAATTATCAAAATAAAAATAATAATGAAAATGAAATAGTTGATGGAAGGTTTAGGAATGACCATTATCATTTCATGCATTAAATGAAATTTGCTAGAATCAAAGAGCATCTTTCCAAAGTAATGATGATGGTCAAACATTCAACAATGGTCAACTAGTCAACCATGGTCAACAAGTCAACAAAAAACCAACCATGACACAATTTCATTTTATTAATATTATTAATTGATATAACATAAATCCATTAGGGTTTGGAAAAAGACGACTGTCAACTGTGCATACGCACCCGTTCCGAAACCCTAATGAAAGTCCTCTTCCTCCTCCTCAAACAACTGTGCATACACACCTGCATTCTTGTTCCGAGGAACATGAATACTGAGAGATAAAAGCAACCCCAAAACATATACCAGTATCTGACTCAAACCAGAGCCACCCAGTAATATCCGTCCGGACTCCAAACGTGCACAAGTGCGCGGATGAGAACGAACCCTGTTGCAAAACCATGCGACATTTACTCTGTTTTGCCCAGAGGCGAATACCCTCTGTGTGGGACTCTAAAGACTCGACACTACGCTGGCAGTGGGTTTAACCACAGACCGCAAGCGGCACTAGCTGTGCGTAACGGTCCCCAAGTAGATGCCGACAAGAAGGCTGACGAGGTAAACCCCATCTGAACTCCTACTGAGTCTGAATGTGACAGTCTCCGTACAGTCCGGTCTGTTCGTCTGATACATCGCATGGCGGGCCTAGGGGGCGGTAAAAGTCAGTCCCCTAATAGCGGTACAAGTCGTGTCGGAGTGAAGCCCAAAACACCCTGAGATAACACTGGAAGCCTACCAGTATATCTCGCTTGCCCTGGCTAGGGACTACTCGTGTAATGGCTCTCCTAGACACAGCGCGATGTCAACCCCCAATACCAGGAGAGACGAATCCTGTCTAACCGTCACTGCCTCCAAGTGCTTCGGGACTGTACCCAACTACTACCCGTTTGCACGACTCCTTTGAGCCGTGGTAGGGTAGTAATCAAAGTACAGTGGGAACACACTCGAAGCGAAGTGACAGTGTCAAGTCAGCGGACTAAGCTGTACTCATGTCACCTGGGAACTGATAACTGACGATAGGTATAATACCAACCTGTCAGTTCCCGACGAGTCCTGTCCAGTGTACTCGTAACCCAACGAGCACCCGTATACTATCTCCAGTACGACGTACTGATGGCTGTGGGACAGACCATCTCCCACACTGGGATGAGAAGCGTATACGCTAGTCTACTCCGGAGTATCGATGCCCTGTATCGATAGTCCTGCGACTAGGGACCTGTATAAGGATGTGCTTATAGATTACCCAGCCCCCACTAGTGTGACTGCCATCACAACGCTAGTAATCAAGCAAAGATCCTAAGGGCTCCACTAATGTGTATAGGTGATATACGAAAATAAACACATGTACACATTGAAGTAGAAACAAACCAAGTAGCATACTACTATTTTGAGTAAGATTGTATATACAAGGTGAATATCCCAAGCTTCCATTAAGTAATATACAAACTAGTATGATACAGTAATGGCCTCTAGGGCATATACACTAACATAGCCGGCTTTGGTTTAAGCCGGATCCTAGTATAGTACAGTGTAGATTTTGTCTCATTGCATTTGTATTTTGGTCAGAATACAAATGCGGGTGTGTATACACAGTATCGGAGTTTTCCTGTAATTTATTACGGGATCAGTTTTATTGGAGTTGCCAGTTCGCTTTCCGTTTCGGCCATTTTCATTTGTATCTTTCATTGGCCGAAGATTGGTGGAGGAGGGCTTATTTGCATTTGTGCAAATAAGCATTTGTGGAGGGTGTTCTTTGCATTTTCTTGTGTCATGATGGTTGCACCATCTTTTGACTTGCACTTCATGATGGTGCATCATTACATGACTTTTGGTTGTTATGATGATAGATGGAGTGTGAGGTTGGTTTTGTGATGATTGTTGATTATCACCATTCTTTTCTCTCTTGCATTATGTTGTGCCTCCTTTCTTATGGATGATGATACACTCCATTTTCACTCTCCCCATTCACCATGGCCGGCCATGAAAAGTTAGGGGCTGTCCATGTTTTTGATGGGGGATTTTTGCTCTCTCATGCTTGCAAAAATCCCCAAGTTCCTCCACAAAAGGATATACTTCATTCCCTCCACCAAAAGGCAACTCCATACAAACCCCAAATGAGATATGAGTTCTACAAACAACCTACAGCAAACCTTGGGCACGTCGACTCGCCAGCTTCGTGCCCGAGTTGCCTCGGTATAGAGGTGGGAGCCCGTAAAAGAAGCAGGCGACGTGGTGCCCTTCCGGTGAGGAGGTGGAGACCGGACATTCCGCGAGAGATCGAGACGACGGCGAGAAGACCGGAGGACACGGATCGCTCGGTATATCTCTCTTCCCCATCTTGTAGTTAGCTAGGACTAGTTAATGGCACGATCCGGGTTTATAGTGCGCGGTGGTGCCGGTTTGAAAAATTAAAGTTTAGCATCGCTTCCGCATTCCGGCGTCGGATTGACGGCCGGGGCGCCGCCGTGCACTTACAGTGGTATCAGAGCCTCGCCATTAACCTAGTCTAGCTTTGTCTAATGTGTTTTACACTTCCGATCGAACAAATGTTCCGAAAACCCAATAACACATGCATCAGTTTTCTGTCAATTTTTTTCTGGCTTCAAAAATTTTTCAGGTTGTTGAATAGTGATGTACTGGAAGTTCTAAGCATTCTGTAGTAATTCGATACAGTAACTCGACAATGGGAGCGCGGAACCGCGGCCAAACCCCCCTTTGGGCCACGGTTCCGCCGCACTATGATCTCCTTGATGTATCAAATTTCTGCAGTTGCTTTCTGGGTTGAAAATAGTGTTTTTGGAATATTAATTTTGGGCCCAGATTTTCTTGATGTGCTACAGTAGTACTTGGGGCCCACTTGTTAAAATTTGATCGATCGGATATTTTAAACATATTAGTTCACAGTATTTACATTATATCTGCGACCGTGAATGTCACTTGATCGGTAAGTCCTGTCTAACTGCTATAGCCCGGTTAGACGGATTTGCGAACGTGACATTCACGTTGATGTTCTGTGATTTTGCTGTGATTATGCGGATTGGTTGTGGGGGATAGCCTGGATGCAATGCTAGTACAGTTGTTTTGGTTGTATTATGTACATTTGATATTGCGGGGTGAGCGTCCAACATGTGGACTGCCGTCACTGCCTGTTTGTATTATTATTTTTGGGCATGACCAAGTTGCGGTCGATGTACCCGTTGTATGTATATTTTACTTACTGTACTAGGATTACCCCAAGGTGGGGTGCACGGATAGCCGGGTTCTAGAGGGCAACGGGCCCGCATCTCATGGCATTGAGACGGAGGGGGCTTCACTCTAGAATTGGCGGGCTATTCACCGCACTCGTAGGGGGTACAGGTTGACCCAGGAGGGGTGCCCAAGTTACCGGATTCCGTGAAGTGCTGGGTGGTCCATTCACGTTGCTGAAGGGGACTGCCTCGCTTCAGGTTTTGGCGGGTGACTTGCCGCGCCCGTAGGGGTCTAGGATTTCATTGCATAGGCTATCCACACGACCAGGGGAACGTCGGGTTTCAGTAGTGGCTCTGTGAAATCCGGGGATCCCAGATATCTGTATTGTTCTGTGATGCTGTACATTTCTGTGATGTTGCATTTTATCACACCTTGAGCGAAATATAATATATTGGTATATATATTAGTAGATGTTGTATATATTTTGCATCCGCGCTAGTCCATTCCCCGCTCTGTCGTTAGTTAGCTAACCTAACGGGTAATGACGGGACCCAGTGGCGAATGCGGATGGCATATACGTACGTCATATTATTTTCGTTCTTTGTGGTGTGATCAATTGATGGGACTGCGTTGATTCGGATCAATGCAAGTTAAACAAACCTATTCTGATGTTGTTGGAACACTTTTCAAAAAGCTGTTATTGCAAGGACGTTCTCTTTTGTTTTGCATCGTGGTATTCAGTTGGAATATCCTGCTCCTCAGTCGACGAGGCAAGGGCCGAGATCCCTTCACCGGGAGTGACCCCTTGGACAAAAAGTTTGCGTCAGGGCAATAACTTCACTATAGCCGATTACTTTTGCTTTGCATCGTGGTATTCAGTTGGAATATCCTGCACCTCATTCTACGGGGAAAGAGCCGAGATCCCTTCACCGGGAGTGACCTCTTTAGCAATGGTTTTCGTCACTATATTTTCAAAAAGCTATCATGTTCCTTCAACGATATCAAGTTCTTTACGTTAAAGGTTTTCGCCAGAAACCATTCGTAGCCCTCTGTCATTTCAGACGGGTAGCACTTAGTATTCATGCTATGTTTGTTGACCTTCGTCAAGGCATAGTGAATGGTAGCTGCTTGTTACCTTTCTGCTGCATAGATAGATGCGTTGGTTTGGGACAGTCGTATAGCCTTGTTGACCTTCGTCAAGGGCTTGTACGGATGGGTTCAAATTAACCTGGACAATGACGGGTAGAACTTGACATGTGACTTATGATTTGTTGACCTTCGTCAAGGTCATAAGAGCATGGGGCAGAAATCACATCGGGAGTTTCTAAAGAAACTGAAACTTGCCAGATATGCGCATACCTTCTGAAGTGTGATGACGTGAGCGGATTCCGTCACGTTATCATGCGATGATAGTTGGATCCCGATTCCCACTGATGAGTTAGTTTACTCCTCGGGTGACCCCGACTAATTCTTCTTTCAGGTTTGGAGGAGAATTTGAGGTTACAGTGGGAGGTTTCCAGATTAGAAAATTTGGTAACCATTCTGATCTAGGATAGAGTGCATGCTGAGTGTTTCTTTTCTCTCTCTCTTTGGCAGCGACCATTGACCCGACCCTAAGACTATGACTCAGTGACCAAGTTGACCAAACCTTCTTTAAACACTGGCTTTTGGATTGTCAGAGTTGCAAACCTCATTACCACTCCTACTTTTACCCTTTTCTCCAGGACACCCCGTATTACTACGAACGTCCACTTCCATTGGACAAAACCATCATATGGTTATATACGAACTCGAAGGAATTTATTCGAGGATGGTTTCTGGTTCTGGAGAAAACGAATTGGACTATTCAGTTGTCTTTTCCTTTACCTTCTCTCAAGTTGCGAGTACTCCTTGGTTTAGGAGATAGTACACCTATTACGCAAATTGGATAGTCTTCTTCCAAACCTTAGGCTGGTGCCGAACGGTGGGGAATGAAGAAAACCAATTAGCATAACGATGGTGTGCAGAAGGTATTAAGTTAAGAAAAAGCAACGGATTAGTAAGAGGGCAAAGTAAACTGCGACTGCTATTCACTACCAAACCAAGTATTTTTTCGCCAATCCTAAAATCACCTTTGTATTTCTCCAGGACACTCCGTATCACTACAAAGATCCACAGTTTATTGGATACTCCATCGTATGGTTATATACGAACTCGAAAGGAACTTGTTCCAGTTCGGGGATGGATTCTGGTTCAGGAGAAATAGGAATAAGGTTTATTCGGTTGTCTTTTATCTTGACCTTCTCTCGCTTTGCGAGTGTTCCTAGGATTAGGACAGTACACCCATTATGCTTATTGGATAGTCTTATTCCAAACCATAGGCTGGTGCCGAACGGTAGGGAAGGAAGAAAACCATTTGGCCTAAAAGGGGGTGCAGAAGGTAATGACTAAAGACATATAAAGGGATTTGGAGAGGTGGCAAAGAATTACACAGTTACAGTTGTGAATATGGATTATGGAAGAGGCATTACTAGGAATTTCAGGATACCCCATCGAAACATTTCAATGTTTCAGTTTCACTGTGTAATGTTAAAAGAAAACTGATTTCCCGATTAGATACTTACTCCAGGGTATGTATTTACAAGGTATGATTCTCACATCTGTATGGTTTTACAGATAATGAATGGGAGTAAGTTATTGGGAATTGGGTGATCATCCTCATTATATCGGGATTCGTTGTAATCGGTGATATTTGAGGAAATCGCCTAGGTTGTTTGCCGGACGGCAAATTTTTGGTTTTGAATATCCGCTGTTATGCACCAATTTCAAATTGATATATCTGTACGTCTATTTTCATAGAATGAGATATACCTTTCTGAAATTATGTCTGTGGCATTTACCTATATCAGTGGATGGTTAGGTAAGGAGCATTAAACAGCGGTGTAATTCCTCTTAACCATAAGTACAGTTTTCAACCTACGATACACAGTGAATGAGTTATCAGACTCAAGGGACTTATACAGAGTATTGTATGTTGTCCAGGGTCTATCAGGACAGATGGGTTGGTCCTCGTACTATATTCGGTTTACTTATGACTTCTCTAGTTTTTAGACAGGTGTTTCGTGGAAACACAGGGTCCGAATTTTGAGAAGTTATAGGTATTTGAATAAAGTAGAGAACCAGGTATTGCAAGTATCGGGATTCTTTAAAGTGATCAAAGATGTAGATACTTGTGTATAGTATTCAGATGATAGTAATGATTAAGAGATCTTGCTTCTCTTTCAGGTTACTCATAATTGGAAGCATTCCTAAGTTGAGTAACGCTGATCGGCCTCTTTCCATTCAGTTGACATGCACTGGAGACAGCTGCATGATTTGAATCTGGTTCAATTAAATCAGTGCCTCTGGTTCTATATTGGATATAGAACAGTTCATATCTTAACGATGTTAAGGTACGGGGAGTTGTCCGGCCTATGCTTAAAACCAGACTCTGGATAACTCAAGGCACGTTTCTGTAATGGGTGTTTGTGGGTTGACCCAGGCTATGACGAGGGTTGACTTTCTACCATCTGGGAGATCAATAGTAATATTTTTCTAGACTCGCCAGAGTTTTAATAAAAATGGTTTTTTTTTCAAAACACAGTAGTGGGAGTATGGTAGAACTGGAAGTGATTCCAGAACCACAAACGATTACTGAAGATTTCATAGGAACCTAAAGATTCAATCTGGCTTGACATTCCATTGGCCACTCCGCAGATAAGGTGGGTAACCTCAGGCACCCGAGAGGTACTCCGGTAGCCTCAAGGACGGTGACAGGGAGGTTCTTGTTTACCCACACTTGCCATTGCTGTTGTTCCAGACTGTGAGACCCGGCAGGAGGATGAGTATAGCGTCGTTCTAAACTTGCTTTAGAAGTGTACGTTTATATAACTCTGCCAGAGGGTTGTCGTAGTCAGTGGGAGCAGTGGAAGCATTGGTGGACAGGTGGCTTATGTCTATTTATAGACTAAAGCAGATGTAGCGGAGATAGATCATCTATTTCTGACGTGACAGTCATAGGTTTGACCTCGTCAGAATAGGGGATGGATCTATTGAGAAGGTAGTAGGGTGTGATGTCATGGCATTTGGATGACATACACAGAGTAGGAAGTGATATTCCTATACTACAATCGGTTATACTTTGGTCGTCACACAGTGGTTTCTCCACATGGGACTTGGACATTATATCAGACATACTGGTTACTAGATCTATGGTTTTAGATCTAGATTTGGGTGGTTTCCCAATCTGGGTACTCAGACAGCATTCTAAGAGTTTTTAGAATGGATGACTCCTGGCATGGTAGTGTACCTGCAGGTGATGGAGTCACCCTCTCTAAAGGTGTCTTACAGACTAAAGGGGAGAGGGATGTGCATGATTGGCAGATCACTTGCTCAGGCAATTGAGTCAATCATGAGATGTCAAGTACTACACCAGATGTTGTTCTTGCACTAGATGCAATAAGTTGACATTGATCCAATCCTGGAGAAGCAGTCGGAAGCAGTTTTAGAACATAAGTGGATGTTCTAGGGATGTGATAACGACAGCCTCATTCGGGAGACAGTTATCATCCCAGGCTTCCAAGGTGACCTGGACGACAGGGAGGTTGTCAGAGTTATAGTTTTCCTTCTGACGAGGGGCAGTATTTTGGACAGGTGGTCCAAGGCAATACTGAGGGAGGCATGGCGCAGGATACTGATTAAGTTCAATTGACGATACAGTCTAAGAAGTTTGGATTTGGAGTTCATTTATGAGCTAGGTCCCATCAGACATCCAGAAACATTCTAAGACAGGTATTGCTCATTTCGGGAGATGGCTTTCTCCGCGAACTTAAGATATAGAAAGACATAGAAAGAAACATCAAAGCGGATCCACTCACTGAGGCTATTCCTCGAACGCAATAGTTTCGCAAACGAGCTTTGTGAGACTGACTAGTAGAGGAGTTGGGTGTTCGGTATCACACGGGCTGTGAGTATGCGACATCGCAATAATTATCCTTGAGTACAAGTGGGAGATTGTTGGAGATAGTGCCCTCAGAGTCAATTATTGGATCACAGGCACGTGATTGCAATGATTGAGGGAGGACCTATCCCGGTAGGACAGTCTTACTCAAGATGATAGTATGCTATCTGGTTTACCTTTATCATCGCGTACTGCTTTAGGTGACCTGACATGTTGCTATTACACGTTGATAGAGCCCTTAGGATTATTGCTTGACTGCCAGCAGTATGAGGCCGATCATATACGTGAGAGCTGGCAGTCTATAAGCATATCCTTAAAAGGTCCCTAGTCGTGGGAGTTTCGAGACAGGGCATCGATACTCCAGAGTAGACTAGTGTATACAGTCGAGACCCCGACGAAGGGCGGTGGTCGGTCTCACAAACCACTGGTGTCAGTTGGTTCACCTAAGATGTATACAGGTGCTCATTGGGTTATGAGTACACCGGACAGGACTCGCCGGGAACATGCTAGTTGGTCTTATACCTGACGTCAGATAGCAGTTCCCTGGTGACATGTGTACAGGTTAGTTCATCGACCTGGGGATCGTCATTTGTCTCGTGTGAGTTCCCACTGTACTTTGATTACTACCCTACCGCGCTCAAAGGAGACGTGCAAACAGGTTTTAGTTGGGTACAGTCCCAAGCCACATGGAGGCAGTGAGCGGATCTTCAGGGGTTCGTCTCTCCCGGTATTGGGGGTGAGGTCACGCTGTGTCTAGGAGAGCCATTACACGAAGCCCTCGGCCGAGGCAGGAGATTTACTGGTAGGTATTCCAGTAGTATCTCACGGTGTTCTGGGCTACACTCCGACACGACTTGTACCGCTTTTGGGGGTCTGACTTTTACCAACCCCCTAGGCCCGCCATGCGATGCTTATAGACGAACGGACCGGACTGTACGGATATTGTCACTGACAGGCTCAATAGGGTGTCAGGATGAGTTCGCTCATCGACGTCCCTTTTGGTCAATAGCTGGTGGCCCGTCACGTATGGCCAATACCTCTGACGTGCTAGTGGTTAAATCCACAGCCATAGTATTAACGAGTCTTTAGAGTCCACCACACATACAGTTACTCAAGTTTCGGGCGAAACGCTATAGAGGCCGTATGGAGATATGGCAGGGTTCAATCAGATACGAGCGGTATTGCACGGATCAGGATCGGACGGTTAGTACTAGAGGCCGTATGGATATATGGCAGGGTTCGATCAGATACGTACGGTATTGCACGGATCAGGATCGAACGGATATTACTAGCCGGCTTTGGTTTAAGCCGGATCCTAGTATAGTACAGTGTAGATTTTGTCTCATTGCATTTGTATTTTGGTCGGAATACAAATGCGGGTGTGTATACACAGTATCGAGGTTTTCCTGTAATTTATTACGGGATCAGTTTTTTTGGAGTTTCCAGTTTGCTTTCCGTTTCGGCCATTTTCATTTGTATCTTTCATTGGCCAAAGATTGGTGGAGGAGGGCTTATTTGCATTTGTGCAAATAAGCATTTGTGGAGGGTGTTCTTTGCATGTTCTTGTGTCATGATGGTTGCACCATCTTTTGACTTGCTCACTTCATGATGGTGCATCATTACATGACTTTTGGTTGTTATAATGATAGATAGAGTGTGAGGTTGGTTTTGTGATGATTGTTGATTATCACCATTCTTTTCTCTTTTGCATTATGTTGTGCCTCCTTTCTTTTGGATGATGATACACTCCATTTTCATTCTCCCCATTCACCATGGCCGGCCATGAAAAGTTAGGGGCTGTCCATGTTTTTGATGGGGGATTTTTGCTCTCTCATGCTTGCAAAAACCCCCAAGTTCCTCCACAAAAGGATATACTTCATTCCCACCACCAAAAGGCAACTCCATACAAACCCCAAATGAGATATGAGTTCTACAAACAACCTACAGCAAACCTTGGGCACGTCGACTCGCCAGCTTCGTTCCCGAGTTGCCTCGGTATAGAGGTGGGAGCCCGTAAAAGAAGCAGGCGACGTGGTGCCCTTCCGGCGAGGAGGTGGAGACCGGACATTCCGCGAGAGATCGGGACGACGGCGAGAAGACTGGAGGACACGGATCGCTCGGTATATCTCTCTTCCCCATCTTGTAGTTAGCTAGGACTTGTTAATGGCACGATCCGGGTTTATAGTGCGCAGTGGTGCCGGTTTGAAAAATTAATGTTTAGCATCGCTTCCGCTTTCCGGCGTCGGATTGACGGCCGGGGCGCCACCGTGCACTTACAGTCTTGATCCATCACGGAGTCTTGGACTTGACGCCAGACCTTGTAAATTTCAGAGGATAGCCGTTGAGGAGGTTGCTCTGGCTTCTTCTCTGTAGCATTCTTCACAGGTGAAGGAATTCTCTTTAGCACTGCAGTAGGAGAGTTTCTGCGCACCTTGTTGAGAAGTTCAAAGCTGTTCTCAGTTGGAACAGCAGGATTGATCCCCACCATTGGAGCTGGCGGAGTTATCCCAGAGGGGGAGTTGCCCCCAGCCTTCCTTACTCGGCACCAGTGGCGACGTCGAGCGTGTCGTGCGAATGGAGTTGTTTCAGCCGTAGGGGTGACCTCCTCATGCCCCCTGCTTTGAGGAGAGACCGTTATTGGTGCTAGCCCGTCGAAGACTGACACCTGTTGAGAAGCAATGTCTAATCTGTCAAAGACAAACCTCTGGGCAGAGGAAGCGGCTTTGAGGACCTCGCCTGGATCATAAGCCGGAATGGCCATCCTTGTAAAAACTGACTTTTTGGAAGGAGAAGCCTTTCCAATGATTTCGTCCGCTTGAGCCCGGATGGCTATCTGCTTTGGGATGGCAACTTCAGGTATCGCGGGCTTGTAGACGCTCTGGCCTAGTCTGCTGAAAACTGAGGTATTGAAGTTGAGCGACCCATTGAGAGGGGCCGCGGCAGTGGTAAGTCGATCAAAGACCGACTTCTTTGGGGATTCTTGCAACGTCATTGGAGCATTGAAGCTCATCGGTGGGAGCATGGTCCCGAAGAATAATCCAGTGGTGGCTTGAGTTACCTGCTCCACTGGCATCTTGAAAAGGGAGGCCGCTTGGGGCCCATAAGTCACTCCTCCAGTAGGGACGAAGCGAGAGTTGCAGTTGCAGGTAGTGCAGTTTGAAGCCATTGATCTTCTGTTTTCTGCACGGAGGAAGACACCAAATCTAAGTACCTCGAATCCATAGGCAACCACAGCAAACCGCGATTTGTTCGCAAACACGACACACGAAGTGTGGAGTGGAAAGAGGAAAAGGTCCCACCGGGCATGCCAGAATCTGTTCCCCTCCGAACACAGAGACGCGACCGCGTAGGTTCGTCTTGCTTGAGATTCGGGGCAGATGCTATTTGGTTTTATCCGTCCACCTCTCCGAAGATGCCAAGTTGATTTATGGTACCGTGTATCGGAGGTTTAGACGGATGCGGCCAATGTAGCAGACTTCGTCAGATTCCCCCTCGTCTGAGGGGTTTTTGATTGTGGGGACGCTCTTCCCTGCAGGCGCAAGCCCCTGTAGTTAATTACGCTACCGCATCGCGGTAAAAACTTTCTCCTTCTCCAGAATTTCACTTCGTGTCGTGGGTGTTTGTTTTGTTTGTGGTTGCCCGTGGATTGTATACGGAGACTAATTTATGTCGTCGCCCGTAGGACGTGGATTAGTCTAAATCCGTATTTTCTTAGATTTGGGTTTGGGGTTTTGGTTTAAGGATACGTTAGCCATATTTGAGGCTAAGATCAACTTAAACGTTTGTTAAGGATACGTTAGTCCAGTTTGAGACTAAGATCAACTTAATGGGATAGTTTAGATCCGACAAAAGAGCATTTGGGCTCTATTGTTCCAAGTTAGGGACATAGTGGTCCATTGAATGTATGACTGTCGGGACCCATCACCTCTCTGATGACGTTGAAGGATTACAACGACAGATGTCAGAGGAGTTCAGAGATGTACCCTTGAACCAAAGTTGATTGGGGGATTTATAGTCCAATTTGGGACTAAAGTCAGTTTGAAAGGTTTAAGGATACGTTATCCATATTTGAGGCTAAGATCAACTTAAACAGGATCGTTTAGATCCGACAAAAGAGCATTTGGGCTCTATTGTTCCAGTTTAGGGACGTAGTGGTCCATTGAATGTATGGCCGTCAAGACCCATCACCTCTCTGACAACGTTGAAGGATTACAACGACAGATGTCAGAGGAGTTCAGAGATGTACCCTTGAACCAAAGTTGATTGGGGGATCTATAGTCCAATTTGGGACTAAAGTCTGTTTGAAAGGTTTAAGGATACGTTAGCCATATTTGAGGCTAAGATCAACTTAAACGGGATCGTTTAGATCCGACAAAAGAGCATTTGGGGCTCTATTGTTCCAGTTTAGGGACATAGTGGTCCATTGCCAGTTTAGGGACATGGTGGTCCATTGGTTTAAGGACGCTTGAGTCCGTGAGTTTAAGGACGCTTAAGTCCATAAGTTGGTTTAAGGACGCTTAAGTCCATAGGTTGGTTTAAGGACGCTTAAGTCCATGAGTTGGTTTAAGGACGCTTAAGTCCATATTGATGTGTGGTTATCGGGACCCGTCACCTCTCTGACGACGTTGAAGGATTACAACGACAAATGTCAGAGGAGTTCGGAGGTGTACCCTTGAACCGGGTGTAAATTGATTTAAGAGAGCAGTTGTGCTCAGCTCAATTTAATTTGAGGACTTACGGCCAGTATTGGGCTAAGTCCAGTTGGGAATATTCAATAACTTTTATTTGTCTGGCCTGTTAGGCCTTTGATTGGGCTCTGCCCTTGTTTAATAATGCATGGAATTTTGTTTGGTCTATTAGACCTTTATTTGGGCTCTGCTCGTTTTAAATGATGCACAACATCTGTTTTGGTCTGACAGACCTTTGTCTGTGCTCTGCATTTTTTAAAATAATGCATGGCATTTTATTTTAGTCTGTTTTAGACTTTTTTCCTTTTAATTGGGCTCTGCCCCTTTTAATAGTGCATAGCACTTTTATTTGGTCTGATAGACCTTTTTATTGGGCTCTGCCCTTGATAATGCCTTGCATTAAATGCTCTGACAGTTTCCCACGTGGCTTGTCAGGTGCTTTGCGCCAATTGAGGAGCGCAAGGCGCAAACTCATATGATGGTGATACGTGTCACGCTCTGGTGAGCGCAAGCGCAGGGCGCTGCGACAGCGCGCTGCGCTGTTGAGCTGCTGACACGTGGCGCGCTCTGGTGAGTTGCGCCAACCCAAGAGCGCAATGTTCATTTTTTTAAAGCGCAAGGCGCAGATTGCTCTAGGGCTGACACGTGGCACTCTCTGGTGGCTTGCGCCAACCCAAGAGCGCAACAGTGCAAATTCTACAAGTGCAGGGCACTGTCTTATATTTTGATCAAATTTAGATCAAAGAAAACAAGTTTTTCTTGTTTTCCAGAGAGGTTTTACCTCAAATATCAAGAACCAGTGGTTCATCAAAAGGCAATGCCTTTATTATTATTATATTTTTTTTAATGAAGATCTTTGATCTTGTTCTTAGATCTTTGATCTTGTTCTTAGATCAATGATCTTTTTAGAAGAAACTCTTCTTTTTATTCAAAGGGTTTTACCTTTATTTTTTTGTGAGCTCTTCCCAAAATTTTCTAGAGAAGTTCTGAATATCTCTCTCTGTTTTTTTTTGTTGTTTCTGCGTGTTCATCTATTTTAGACTTGGAGTCTAGGGGCCTTTTTATAGTGCCAATTGATTTGTTAAATCAGTTAAAGAGATCTTTCTCTGAGTGATTTAGGGATTTTTCCCCACCGTTGGATCTTTGATCCAAGGGCTTCTGTTTTACAGAAGAGAATCTTATTGTTTTAACAAGATCAGAAAGATCTTTCTAGTAGTTTAATTCTGTTTTAATCCTGGCACAGTTGGCGCAAGCGCACCTGCGCTTGGCACGTGTCGCGCAGCGCAGAGCGCAGATCAGCTGAAACGTTGCTTCAATTATTTTAACTTTAATTTCAAGGCAGAGCTTTGCTCTGATTGGGGGAAACAAAAGTGTTGCTTCTTTTCCCGCCTTGGAATTTGAACAGAGCCTTGCTCTTATTGGGTAAAAAAGCCGCAATAAACGTTAGGCTGGATATACCGAAGACCATCGCTGTTTTACTCCGTCTTCCTTGCCCGTCGTCCTTAATTTCAGTCGGGGGTGGCGGATACGTTATGTTTTTACCTCCGATCGTCCCAAATCCGGAGGGGACGTCTCGTCCGTTGAACCGAAAGCCCGCAACGAAATATTCTTTCTTCAAAGCCGAGCGTCCCCAGACCGAAAAAGAGTAGGAGGTCGGGACAGAAAATAAATAAATTAAAAGGGGATGCAACACGAGGAATTCCCAGGATGTCACCCATCCTAGTACTACTCTCGCCCAAGCGCGCTTAACTACGGAGTTCTGATGGGATCCGGTGCTATAGTGCTGGTATGGTCGCATCTGAAATGCCTGGGTCGCCAAACTCTTTTATTCTCTTCCGGGCCGCGACGGATTCGGCATATTCTTCATTCGTTGCCAACCGGTTTCTCTCCTTTTCTCCGTCAGATTGAGCCGGAATAAACGTTAGGCTGGATATACCGAAGACCAACACCGTTTTACTCCTTCTTATTTGCCCGTCGTCCTTAATTTCAGTCGGGGTTGGCGGATACGTTCTGTTTTTACCTCCGATCGTCCAAAATCCGAAGGGTGACGTCTCGCCCGTTGAACCAAAAGCCCGCAATGAAATATTCTGTCTTCAAAGCCGAGCATCGCCAGACCGAAAGAGAGTAGGAAGTCGGGACAGAAAATAAATATATAAAAAGGGGATGCAACACGAAGACTTCCCAGGAGGTCACCCATCCTAGTACTACTCTCGCCCAAGCGCGCTTAACTGCGGAGTTCTGATGGGATCCGGTGCTTTAGTGCTGGTATGGTCGCATCCGAAAGGCCTGGGTCGCCATACTCTTTTATTCTCTTCCGGGCCGCGACGGATTCAGCATATTCTCCATTCGTTGTCTGCCGGTTTCTCTCCTTTTCGCCGTCTGATTGAGCCACAATAAACGTTAGGCTGGATATACCGAAGACCAGCGCCGTTTTACTCCGTCTTCCTTGCCCGTCATCCTTTATTTCAGTCGGGGGTGGCGGATACGTTCTGTTTTTACCTCCGATCGTCCCAAATCCGAGGGGGGGCGTCTCACCCGTTGAACCGTAAGCCCGCAACGAAATATTCTGTCTTCAAAGACGAGCGTCCCCAGACCGAAAGAGAGTAGGAGGTCGGGACAGAAATTAAATAAATAAAAAGTGGATGCAACACGAGGACTTCCCAGGAGGTCACCCATCCTAGTACTACTCTCGCCCAAGCACGCTTAACTGCGGAGTTCTGATGGGATCCGGTGCTTTAGTGCTGGTATGGTCGCATCCGAAAGGCCTGGGTCGCTATACTCTTATATTCTTTTCCGGACCGCGATGGATTCGACATATTCTTCATTCGTTGTCTGTCGGTTTCTCTCCTTTTCTCCGTCAGATTAAGCCGCAATAAAAGTTAGGCTGGATATACCGAAGACCAGCGCTGTTTTACTCCGTCTTCCTTGACCGCCGTCCTTAATTTCAGTCGGGTGTTTACCTCCGATCGTCCCAAATCCAGGAGGGGACGTCTCGCCCGTTGAACCGAAAGCCCGCAACGAAATATTCTGTCTTCAAAGCCGAGCGTCCCCAGACCGAAAGAGAGTAGGAGGTCGGGATAGAAAATAAATAAATAAAAAGGGGATGCATCACGAGGACTTCCCAGGAGGTCACCCATCCTAGTACTACTCTCGCCCAAGCACGCTTAACTGCGGAGTTCTGATGGGATCCGGTGCTTTAGTGCTGGTATGGTCGCATCCGAAAGGCCTGGGTCGCCATACTCTTTTATTCTCTTCCGGGCCGCGACGGATTCGGCATATTCTTCATTCGTTGTCTACCGGTTTCTCTCCTTTTCTCCGTCAGATTGAGCCGCAATAAACGTTAGGATGGATATACCGAAGACCAGCACCGTTTAACTCCGTCTTCCTTGCCCGTCGTCCTTAATTTCAGTCGGGGGTGGCGGATACGTTCGGATTTTACCTCCGGTCGTCTCAAATCCGGGGGGGAAGTCTCGCCCGTTGAACCGAAAGTCCTCAACGAAATATTCTGTCTTCAAAGCCGAGCGTCCCCAGACCGAAAGAGAGTAAGAGGTCGGGACAGAAAATAAATAAATAAAAAGGGGATGCAACACGAGGACTTCCCAGGAGGTCACCCATCCTTGTACTACTCTCGCCCAAGCACGCTTATCTGCGAAGTTCTGATGGGATCCGGTGCTTTAGTGCTGGTATGGTCGCGTCCGAAAGCCCTGGGTCACCATACTCTTTTAATCTCCTCCGGGCCGTGACGGATTCGGCATATATTCTTCATTCGTTGTCTATCGGTTTCTCTCATTTTCTCCGTCAGATTGAGCCGAAATAAACATTAGGCTGGATATACCGAAGACCAGCGCCGTTTTACTCCGTCTTCCTTGCCCGCCGTCCTTAATTGCAGTCGAGGGTGGCGGATATGTTCTGTTTTTACCTCCGATCGTCCCAAATCCGGGGGGGACGTCTCGCCCGTTGAACCGAAAGCCCACAACGAAATATTCTGTCTTCAAAGCCGAGCGTCCCCAGACCGAAAGAGAGTAGGAGGTCGGGACAGAAAATAAATAAATAAAAAGAGGATGCAACACGAGGACATCCCAGGAGGTCACCCATCCTAGTACTACTCTCGCCCAAGCACGCTTATCTGCGGAGTTCTGATGGGATCCGATGCTTTAGTGCTGGTATGGTCGCATCCGAAAGACCTGGGTCGCCATACTCTTTTATTCTCTTCCGGACCGCGACGGATTCGGCATATTCTCCATTCGTTGTCTGCCGGTTTTTTTCCTTTTTTCCGTCAGATTGAGCCGCAATAAACGTTAGGCTGGATATACCGAAGACTGTTAGTGTATATGCCTTAGAGACCATTACTGTACCATACTAGTGTGTATATTACTTAATGGAAGCTTGGGATATTCACAGTTGTATAGACAATCTTGCTCAAAATAGTAGTATGCTACTTGGTTTGTTTCAACTTTAATGTGTACATGTGTTTCTTTTAGTATATCACCTATACACATTAGTGGAGCCCTTAGGATCTTTGCTTGATTACCAACGTTGTGATGGCAGTCACACTCATGGGGGCTGGGTAATCCACAAGCACATCCTTATACAGGTCCCTAGTCGTAGGACTATCGAGACAGGGCATCGATACTCCGGAGTAGACTAGCGTATGCGCTTCTCATCCCAGCATGGGAGACGGTCTGTCCCACAGCCGTCAGTACGTCGTACTTGAGATAGTATGCAGGTGCTCGTTATGTTACGAGTACACTGGACAGGACTCGTCGGGAACTGTTGGTTGGTACTATACCTATCGTCAGTTATCAGTTCCCAGGTGACATGAGTACAGCTTAGTCCGCTGACTAGACGCTGTCACTTCGCCTCGAGTGTGTTCCCACTGTACTTTGATTACTACCTTACCACGGCTCAAAGGAGTCGTGCAAACAGGTAGTAGTTGGGTGCAGTCCCGAAGCACTTGGAGGCAGTAACGGTTAGACAGGATTCGTCTCTCCCGGTATTGGGGTTTGATATCGCGCTGTGTCTAGGAGAGCCATTACACAAAGTCCCTGGCCAGGGCAAGTGAGATATACAGGTAGGTTTCCAGTGTTATCTCAGGGTGTTCTGGGCTACACTCCGACACGACTTGTACCGCTATTAGGGGACTGAAGTTTACCGCCCCTTAGGCCCGCCATGCGATATTCTCAGACGAACAGACCGGACTGTACGGAGATTGTCACATTCAGGCTCAGTAGGAGTTCTGTCACGACCCAAAGTTCGGCCCGTGACCGGCACTTAACCACGTAACGTCTACAGGCGTAACGCGACTAAGTGAACCGAAAACCCAAAAATCAAACCAATAAAAGTATAGAGTGTTATAAATATTAAATGAAAGCACTTACTAACATGTTAAGAAATCTAAGTAAACAATCACCAAGATAACAATATACGACGCCGTAGCGAAGATCAAGATCCACAAGTGGGAACATCACAGATAGAATAAACTGCAAGTACAGTCGACTCACAGCGAGCTCGACATCAGAATACAAATAAAATACATCATCGTCCTCACACTGTCTCTAAGTCAATACATACATGGTAGATGGAGAATACTAGATACAACAATGTACATAACTGAAAGATAAACAGATACCGCACAAAACCCACCTATCAGCAAAAGAGCTAGTACACTAACTATGGGGGTATCTGTGTCAAAAGATGCAAACGTAGCCTGCCGCGACTACTCCGAAGGGCAACCTGCAAACACTGTGGCAAGTACCTATCAGGTAATGTCACTACAGGATGAGGTACAATAATAAATGCTGAGCATGGGCAATATAATATCTACACGGAATGTCAACGTGGAATATATAATCGGTGTCCATCGATGCACCCAGATCCCCCAAATAGCTCAGGCGCCGGCACTCTCATCGGCCCTCAAATCCTGTACATCTCTGAGAATCCCGAGTGCCCAACATCGGCACCCAAATATCATAAATACTCGTGTCCAGCATCGACACGCAAATCCTCATCCATCGGGCCCCGTCAGTCCGGGTCAGCCCACGGGCTCCGTCTGCGGTATCGGCCCTCGGCCCCGGCAGTACGGATCACCCCGCATCCATCTATCGACTCCGATCAGTACCCTCCGGATAACTGTCAGGTCCAACCAATCACCGGTAGGTAGTAGTCCTTCTGCCAGGCTCACCGTCTACTACACAGCGAAACCGTTCTCGCCCCGGGGTACCATACCGGGTCCACCATGTACCCATAATCGGCCTCAACCAGCTTCTCAATTCGGGTTCACATATATCACTCTAGCACCGAGGAAACACATGGTGGACGCACCGAAATATCATATCAAGGGAACCGGGTTTTTAAATGATTACATATTTGAAATAGCCACGGTTCCCAAATCCAGAAATCACATGTAATCCAAACCAATATGTAAGTCAATGATCCGATATGATATATGCATCAAATATGAATATCATGTCAAGTCACATAAAGATGAGCTACAATATAATGATCCGATGTGATATATGCATCAAGTATGAGTATCATGTCAAGTCACATATAGATGAGCTATAATATAATGATCTGATGTGATATGTGCATCAAGTATGAATATCTTGTCAAGTCACATATAGATGAGCTACAATATAGTGATCCGATGTAAATTCTACAGTGTGAGTGTCATGGCAATTACTAACGGTGTGTGTGTAACATGCAGGATAGTGCTCGTGCAACATGGACCGTTAGTAATGGTGCGGTGTTCTATCAATTCTAGTTTATATCCATATAGCAGGGAATACAGTATGCAATAAATAGTAACCATGCACAGTCAAGGTATATAAATGTAGCTATAAGGTCCCATCAGCCCTGACGTGGAACGCCATGCGGGCGATATCCTTGTAGATGTTAAATCTACTCACCGTAGTCTCTCGCTAGGTATAGCCGACGACTTGTTCTCCTCCTTCGTGGCGCCCGTCGTACTCGCCTGCGAATCCTATAATTTCACAACATATCACTCATAAGCTCAAAACCGTACAAACACGACATTCAAAGCCAACAAGAAACCCGTGTCGCAACCAAGCGCGCGTGTGCGCGATACGCTAAAACGTGTGATTACGCGCCTGAAACCACTCCGACGCGTCGCGATACGCAGAAACCCCAAACCCACACACACGTATCACGCGTGTCGCGAAGACTAAAAATACGGGAAAATAGGTAATCACCTCCAGATTTTGATACAGAAAAGATATTATAAAAATATATATACCAAAATACTCCACATAGTAGCAGACTCCTGTGTACCAAACCCAAACCCCCATCTCACCCATCTGGCCGCAAATTGCGGCCAGAACGAATATTCCGGCGGCCTCACTTGGGAATTGGGCTCCCAAGTTTTGTGTATGCACTCAATACCCCCTGTGTATGCTACAGTAATTCCAATTTCAATCTGAAATGCCCCGGGTAGCAGCAGATCCAACAGAACCCTATTTCAAGTTAAAAAAACCCACTTTGCACTAAATTGAAACTTTATGGTATTTTCCTAAAATCTGAAGCAAACCCAAGTCTAGAATCACACTAACAACTCATTACCAAGCTAATTGAGCCATAAAAAAGCTAGCTTTAACCTATCATCACCAAATCCCCTCAAAACCACCAAACATGCACACAAAATATGATTTCTAGCTAAACTACTACAAGATATGGGAGAAGGGTGTTAAACAAGAGTTATATACCTTCAAAAGACCATAAGAACACCAAAAGTTCCAGCTCCCTCTTCAAGTATGCAGATTTGCCTCCAAACACCTCAAAATCTCATTTTTCCTAAGGTTTTGTGAAGGAAAAGAGTGGTTTTTGTGTAGGATTTGTGTAGAGATCAAAGAGAAGTGAAAAGGGAATGAAAAGGTGATGAATTTCTGGTGTTGTGGCTGCCTCTATGCAGAAATTTCAGAAATGAGAAAAGAGAGAGAAGAGAGAAGAGAAAATGGGTCAAAAGTCAAGTGTTCACCTAACCACCATACTTCTATTTTTCTATTGCTAAATGAATTATTAAAAAGGGTTTTGACTTGCTATTCTTATTCCTAAAAAAAAGGTGGGGATAAATTATCAACCATGCACAAAAGAAATGGTTAACACCTTAAACCTAAGTCTCAAAAGAAGGCTAAGTGTGCATGGGTACAGTACACAAGGAAAATTATGCTAACACTACTAAATAATTAATAATCCTATAAACACATATAATAACACGCACAATTACTAATTATCACGAAAAACATTCTAACGGAAATTCAAAGTGTTACAATTTACCCCCCTTAAAGAAATTCGGTCCCCGAATTTAAAAATCTAACTATACGCACCTTCAAAAAGATGGGGATATCTCTTCTTCATCTCGCTCTCGGTCTCCCAAGTGACCTCCTCGCCGCCTTGGCCACGCCAAAGTACCTTGACGGACGGTATCTCCTTCGACCTCAATTTCTTCACTTGGCGATCCAAGATCATCACCGGCTGCTCTGCATAGGAAAGGTCGCGCTCAAGCTGGATCGTCGGGTGCTGAATCGCATGCGAAGGATCATGAAGATATCTGCGGAGCATCGAAACGTGAAATACGGGGTGCACGTCTGGAAAACTGGGCGGAAGGGCTAATCGATACGCAATCGCACCAACACGCTCGAGGATCTCGAAGGGGCCCACATATCCGGGACTAAGCTTCCCTTTCTTCCCAAACCTCATCACGCCTTTCATTGGGGAGACCCTCAAGAAAACATGATCACCAACAGAAAACTCAAGTCTGCGCTGACGACGGTCCGCATAAGACCTCTGCCTACTCTGGGCTGCTCTCGTCCTATCGCGAATCAACTGGATCTTTGCGGTCATCTCCTCCACAATCTGCGGCCCTAAGATACCGCTCTCACTGAGCTCCGTCCAACAGGTGGGCGATCTGCATCTCCTCCCATAAAGAGCCTCAAACGGTGCCATCTGAATGGTCCCCTGGTAGCTGTTGTTGTAGGAGAACTCTGCTAAGGGCAAATGATGATCCCAGCTACTTCCGCAGTCTAATACGCATGCTCTGAGCATGTCCTCGAGAATCTGAATAGTCTGCTCTGACTGTCCGTCGGTCTATGGATGGACTGCTATGCTGAATTCAAGCGAGTGCCCAAAGCCTCCTGAAGCCTCTGCCATAGCCGGCTGGTAAGCTGGGTGCCTCTATCGGAGACGATACATGTCGAAACTCCGTGCAGTTGTACAATCTCGTCAATGTAATTCTGGGCATACTGAGCAAACCCGAAAGTCGTCTTCACCGGTATGAAGCGAGCCGCTTTCGTCAACCGATCCACGATCACCCAGATGGAGTCATACCCTCGACTAGTCCTGGGTAGATCCATAATGAAGTTCATAGAAATCTGCTCCCATTTCCCTCCCGGAATGGGTAACGGCTGTAGCTCTCCCGCTGGCCTCTAGTGTTCGGCCTTGACTTGCTGACAAGTCAGGCATCTCGACACAAAATCTGCAATGTCTCTTTTCATTCCGTCCCACCAGTAAACACCTCTCAAGTCATGGTACATCTTGGTGGAACCGGGATGAACACTATATACCGACCGATGTGCCTCCTCAAGAATCTCGTGCCGCAATCTCTCAGCATCTGGTACGCACAGTCTAGCTCCAAATCGTAGTATCTCCTGATCATCGATCACGAACACGGAAAATCTGCCCTGTCCCATCCGCGTCCTGATCTCCGAACAGCGATCATCACTGTGCTATGCCTCATATATACGGTCAAGCAACTGCGGGCGTGCACGAACATGCGCAATCTGTCCTCCGATCGGCATAAACTCGAACTGTACCCAGCTGTCGCATAAGATCTGCCAATCCGCCGATGACTGCCTCTGTACTGCGCTCAAACAAGATAGACTACCCCCGGGCCTCCTGCTCAAAGCATCCGCCACTACATTCGCCCTGCCCGAGTGATACAAGATCTCACAATCGTAGTCCTTTACCAACTCCATCCATCGGCGCTGTCTAAGGTTCAGGTCTCGCTGCTGAAATATGTACTTTAAGCTCTTGTGGTCAGTGAATATCTGGCACGACTCTCCGTACAGATAATGTCGCCAGATCTTGAGTGCAAAGACCACTGCAGCCATCTCCAGATCATGAGTGGGGTAATTCTGTTCATGTTTCTTTAATTGCCGCGAAGCATACGCGATCACCCTGTCATGCTACATCAAAACGCACCCCAGCCCTACTCGTGAAGTATCGCAGTAGACCACAAATCCGCCTGATCCTGAAGGCAATGATAGCACTGGTGTCGTAGTCAGTAGAGCCCGTAGCTGCTGGAAACTGTGCTCACACTCCTCCGTCCAATCGAAGCGAACTCCCTTCCGGGTCAACCCGGTCAAAGGTGTAGCAATGCGAGAGAAGTCCTGCACAAATCGCCTGTAATAGCCTGCCAGCCCTAGAAAGCTGCGAACCTCCGTCACTGACGTGGGTCTAGGCCAACTCCGAACTGCCTCGATCTTCCTCGGGTCTACACATATACCATCTCGTGTAATCACATGCCCCAAGAAGTCTACGCTGTCTAGCCAGAAAGCACACTTTGAAAATTTGGCGAAAAGCTGATGCTCCCTCAAGGTCTGCAGTGTAATCCGCAGGTGCTGCTCGTGCTCCTCTCTACTCCGAGAATACACCAAGATATCGTCAATGAACACTATGATGAACAGATCAAGATACGGCCGGAAAATGCGGTTCATCAAATCCATGAATGCTGCTGGCGCGTTGGTGAGTCCAAACGACATCACCAAAAACTCATAATGGCCGTAACGTGTGTGGAATGCTGTCCTAGGAATGTCCTCCTGTGGAACCCGCAGCTGATGGTAGCCCGATCGCAAGTCGATCCTCGAAAAGTATCCTGCCACCTGAAGCTGGTCGAACAAATCGTCGATGCGTGGCAAGGAATACCTGTTCCGCACTGTCACCCTGTTCAGGTGGCGGTAGTCGATACACAAACGCATACTGCCGTCCTTCTTCTTGACAAACAGGAATGGAGCACCCCACGGAGAAACACTGGGTCGAATAAGTCCCTTATCCAGCAAATCTTGCAACTGACCCTTCAATTCTCTAAGTTCCGCCGGGGCCATCCGATAAGGCGGTACAGAAATAGGCCCCGTGCCAGGAACCAAATCAATACAGAAAGAAATATCACGCTCGAGCGGTAGCCCAGGAAGCTCGTCAGGGAACACATCAGGGAACTCGCTAACAACCGGAACCTGATCCATCGGAACCTCTGTAGCTCTAGTATCGCAAACACAGGCGAGAAATCCCTGACATCCCTTCCCCAAAAGCTGTCCCGCGTGAAAAGAAGAAATCACACTGTGAGGGGTGGCACCACGGTCTCCCAACACAACAACAACCGGCTCGCCGGGAAAACAAAATCGAACTGTCTTCTCGCGGCAGTCAACAGAAGCATAGCACGTGGCTAACCAATCCATTCCTAAAAGAACGTCGAAGTCCAACATCTCAAGAAGGATCAAATCGACCGGCAACTCTCTCTCGCCAAAATGGACGGTACAGGATCGGAACACGTGACTAGCGACAAACGACTCTCCCACGGGAGTAGTCACAACAAGCGGTTGACCAAGCAAACCGGACTCTCTACCCAAACTCGGCACAAGGTGTGTGGATACATACGAGTATGTGGAAACATACGAGTACAAGGATCCGGATCAGACACTACGTGTGCAACAAAGGACATACTGAAAGAGTACCTGAAAGCTCTGTGTTGGACACCCTCACGTCCCGATGAGTCGAAGCGAAAACTTGTGCCTGTCCTTTATCTGCAACTGACCGAACTCCTCCTCTACTAACTTGACCCCTCTGCGCGAACCCTCCGCGTCCACGACGTCTCAGAATACGACCCTGACGTGGTGTGAAGGAACACTGCCTGATGAGGTGTTGAAGGCTCCTACATCGTAAACATCTACGCGCTGGCTATCGTCCTCCCTGGGGATGAGAGCCAAACAACTTTCCTCGTCCTAAGCCTCTGCTCTGGGCTGGTACACCAATATGATTCCTCAACTGTTCTGGAACTCTCACGGTCTCTGGAAGACGTGTCCCGTAAACTGGGGCTGCCCCCACCGGTGCTATGTAGGGGACGGAATACTGCATGATGATCGTAAGGAACAACTGGGTAATAGGGGTGACAACCACCTGTCGCTGCGCTCGAACGACCTCTACCAACGAGCTCATCGCCTGGCGTAAGCCCTGCATCTCTACCACTAGTCTAGCGATCTGAGCTGTCGTAGGGGGAACAATCTGTCCTTGTACAACAGGAGTACAACTCGGATTAGTCCTCGTCTCAGATGAATCAACTCGAACCTCAGCTCTCACGGCCGCTCTCTACACCCTCGTAGTCCTGGGCGGCATAATGGCTGAAAAGAAGGTAGGATTCGATGAGGATACAGAAATCGAATCGCATGGATGTATACAATCATGAGGGAATTTCAATCAATAAGTCCTAAGGTCGCGTAGGCGGAGTACCGTCTCGTGAGTATGCCGCGGAACATACGCATGCTACGCTACTCTGCTGCAGCTACCTACTCCATCATACCAGGGTCATCCTACACTCCGAAGGTAAAACCACGCTCTGATAAAAACTTTGTCACGACCCAAAGTTCGGCCCATGACCGGCACTTAACCACGTAACGTCTACAGGCGTAACGCGACTAAGTGAACCGAAAACCCAGAAATCAAACCAATAAAAGTATAGAGTGTTATAAATTTTAAATGAAAGCACTTACTAACATGTTAAGAAATCTAAGTAAACAATCACCAAGATAACAATATACGACGCCGTAGCGAAGATCAAGATCCACAAGTGGGAACATCACAGATAGAATAAACTGCAAGTACAGTCGACTCACAGCGAGCTCGACATCAGAATAAAAATAAAATACATCATCGTCCTCACACTGTCTCTAAGTCAATACATACATGGTAGATGGAGAATACTAGATACAACAATGTACATAACTGAAAGATAAACAGATACCGCACAAAACCCACCTATCAGCAAAAGAGCTAGTACACTAACTATGGGGGTATCTGTGTCAAAAGATGCAAACGTAGCCTGCCGCGACTACTCCGAAGGGCAACCTGCAAACACTGTGGCAAAACGGGGGTGAGTTGCCAACTCGTGAATAAAGATAACATATAAAGGTAATCGCGAGCATGCACGTACTGCGCTACTCTATCATATGCCAACAGATGATATCAATAGGTGATAAGCAGTATGTGCAATAATCATGCAAGTACCTATCGGGTAATGTCACTACAGGATGAGGTACAATAATAAATGCTGAGCATGGGCAATATAATATCTACACGGAATGTCAACGTGGAATATATAATCTGTGTCCATCAATGCACCCAGATCCCCCAAATAGCGCCGGCACTCTCATCGGCCCTCAAATCCTGTACATCTCTGAGAATCCCGAGTGCCCAACATCGGCACCCAAATATCATAAATACGCGTGTCCAGCATCGACACGCAAATCCTCATCCATCGGGCCCCGTCAGTCCGGGTCAGCCCACGGGCTCCGTCTGCGGTATCGGCCCTCGGCCCCGGCAGTACGGATCACCCCGCATCCATCTATCGACTCTGATCAGTACCCTCCGGATAACTGTCAGGTCCAACCAATCACCGGTAGGTAGTAGTCCCTCTGCCAGGCTCACCGTCTACTACACAGCGAAACCGTTCTCGCCCCGGGGTACCATACCGGGTCCACCATGTACCCGTAATCGGCCTCAACCAGCTCCTCGATTCGGGTTCACATATATCACTCTAGCACCGAGGAAACACATGGTGGACGCACCGAAATATCAAATCAAGGGAACCGGGTTTTTAAATGATTACATATTTGAAATAGCCATGGTTCCCAAATCCAGAAATCACATGTAATCCAAACCAATATGTAAGTCAATGATCCGATATGATATGTGCATCAAATATGAATATCATGTCAAGTCACATAAAGATGAGCTACAATATAATGATCCGATGTGATATATACATCAAGTATAAGTATCATGTCAAGTCACATATAGATGAGCTATAATATAATGATCCGATGTGATATGTGCATCAAGTATGAATATCATGTCAAGTCACATATAGATGAGCTACAATATAGTGATCCGATGTAAATTCTATAGTGTGAGTGTCATGGCAATTACTAACGGTGTGTGTGTAACATGCAGGATAGTGCTCATGCAACATGGACTGTTAGTAATGGTGCGGTGTTCTATCAATTCTAGTTTATATCCATATAGCAGGGAATGCAGTATGCACTAAATAGTAACCATGCACAGTCAAGGTATATAAATGTAGCTAAAAGGTCCCATCAGCCCTGACGTGGAACGCCAGGCGGGCGATATCCCCGTAGATGTTAAATCTACTCACCGTAGTCTCTCGCTAGGTATAGCCGACGACTTGTTCCCCTCCTACGCGGTGCCCGTCGTACTCGCCTGCGAATCCTATAATTTCACAACATATCACTCATAAGCTCAAAACCGTACAAACACGACATTCAAATCCAACAAGAAACTCGTGTCGCAACCAAGCGCGCGTGTGCGCGATACGCTAAAACGTGTGATTACGCGCCTGAAACCACTCCGACGCGTCGCGATACGCAGAAACCCCAAACCCACACACACGTATCACGCGTGTCGCGAAGACTAAAAATACGGGAAAATAGGTAATCACCTCCAGATTTTGATACAGAAAAGATATTATAAAAATATATATACCAAAATACTCCACATAGCAGCAGACTCCTGTGTACCAAACCCAAACCCCCAACTCACCCATCTGGCCGCAAATTGCGGCCAGAACGAATATTCCGGCGGCCTCACTTGGGAATTGGGCTCCCAGGTTTTGTGTATGCACTCAATACCCCCTGTGTATGCTACAGTAATTCCAATTTCAATCTGAAATGCCCCGGGTAGCAGCAGATCCAACAGAACCCTATTTCCAGTTAAAAAAACCCACTTTGCACTAAATTGAAATTTTATGGTACTTTCCTAAAATCTGAAGCAAACCCAAGTCTAGAATCACACTAACAACTCATTACCAAGCTAATTGAGCCATAAAAAAGCTAGCTTTAACCTATCATCACCAAATCCCCTCAAAACCACCAAACATGCACACAAAATATGATTTCTAGCTAAACTACTACAAGATATGGGAGAAGGGTGTTAAACAAGAGTTATATACCTTCAAAAGACCATAAGAACACCAAAATGTCACGACCCGCAGGGTACGGAACGTGACTGGCACTTAAGTTTACAAAACGTCTAAAGACATCCGTAAAGTAAGTAAGCCAAAGCCCAAAAAACAAAACCAATTAAGCAAAAGAGTGAAGAAAACCCAATCAATTGAAAGCAAGTTTATCAAATAAGTCATGTAAAACCCTTTTTAAAAACCATACTAATTTTCCCGAAAATTTCGGCAGAGTCTCCTTTGTAAATACTGGGCCCCAAAATGGGTACAACAAAAATATACATGAATCCAACAAAATAGGGCATCCCCAAGCGGGAGCTAGCTCTTCGCCACAAGGCGGTCACAATTCCCACGCAATGTAAATGACAGCAAGCATAATAATCATAATAAAGCATAAGAAAACATCATGTCGACTCAAGTGAGTTCGACCCCAAAATACAGCATAAAAGTCCACAAACCTCACAGTCTCATCTCTAGGTCAATATACAATAAATCTGGTAGAAACAGTAGATGGAGTACACTAGATACAAGAATATACAAGGTGGTACAAAAATGATAACATAACCCACCTATGAGCAAATCTCGAGCCCAGACAAAAGAGGCAAAAGAACAAGTGCGCCCGCCGCTACTGAACTGACGGAGCGGACCTGCAAAAGACTGTGGCACAACGGGGGTGAGTTGCCAACTCGTGAGTAATAAATAACATCTACAAAGGCTATCGCATGCATGCACACAAGCATCCTAGCATCTAAAATACAGGTATGACGGGATGCACTAGCAGGTGTGTATACAACATCAGTGTACTAATATGTATGCAACATGAAAATCTGAGGTCTCAATAGGTATATATAAGAAACATTTTATCTCTTTTTGTTTTTGAAACTCTTTCAGAATGCCAGCATAATACTCAAAGAATCGACGAGAACCGGTGTCCAGCAACGACACCCAAAAGCTGTCTCAAATCTCATAAATGTATCTCTGGCCTCAGCCGTCCGGCTGACCCATCTCAAATATCAATATCTCATCATCTAGCGGCCACGGTCGGTATCCTCTGGATATCCGCCATCCCAAACAGTCACCGGTAGGTAATCCGTCCCCTGCCTGGCTCAACGTCATCACCACATTCCTCTTGCCCCGGGGTACCTTACCGGGCCCACCATGTACCCGTGCCGGTTCCTCCACTCCTCGACACGGATTTCCAAAACCACAGCAAACTCATGGTGGACGACACTTACATCACTAGAAAACCGCAATTTACATATTTAAAAAGATATAATAAGTTTAGAAATTTTGCGGTTTTTCCTCGAAATCCAGCAATATCATAAAATCTCAAGAAATCCTCATAAGTGCATATATCAATGATAATGAATGCGTATGATATCAATAATCAAGTTGCGATGTGTGATCAATGGATTAAGCATGAACAGTTAATATGATGAAGTACATGCACATAAATAACAGTCCTACGGTTTCATTTTAAGGAATTAAAGGCAATAGTACCAGTTTAAGTATCAATTAGTAAAAGGTTTCAATTTAAAAGTTATCTAGTGTGGTGGCATGGCAATTACCAGGATGCGTGTATAAGCATGAATAGTGCTCGTGCTGCATATAAAAACCCTGGTAATGGTGCAGGTGTCCTATGAAATGGTTTCGTATAGGTATGTCCATATAATGCATGGATGCAGCAAATAGTCAATTAAGTATTTCACCCCTAATTACTAACATCACTAAGGGTCTTGTAAGTTACTAAAACTATCGGGCGGCTTGCACCATCCAACGATAGTCCCCCGTAGATGTTACATCTACTCACCGGAATCCCCGGCTAGCTGTGTCCAATCACCGCCTTTCCCTTTCGCGCCGCGTCTGACGTCTCCGCGACCGAACCTGGAATTAACATCAATACCAAACATAAGGTTACATATCAAGAACGACGCAAAACCCAAACGAAACTACTAACGTTCGCTAGCTAGGTACAACGTGCACAAAGTGCGCGGAACACACGCGAAAATCGCAAAAACTGCCAAAAACACCGATTTGATCGCCCGGCAAGACTAAAACCCGACTACTCAAAAAAAACCGCACTCACGCATCCTAAAAGTCGTAGGACAAGCCATTACAATCATCAAGATATCAAAAATAATTCATCCCATAACTTTATAACAAAACTAGTAAGCAATTGCATTCCAAAATCGGTGCAAGAATCGCCGATTGGCTACAAAAGACTACTATCAAGCTTGAACACCCAACCACACTACAAGCAATCTACAAACACTAATTACAACACAATAACAATGATTCCCATCCTATTTTCCATAACAACCATTTCTTGAATTTATAACCTAGCAAATTCCAAATCAATTTCCACACTTGAAAACTTAATTTAACACAACAAAAGCCCACATAAGAAAATTAATCTCTTAGATTAGGTTAGCAAAATAACTAGATAACAATTTAGGTTTAATCAACAAAATAATGTTTTCTAAACCCTAATCAACTCATTTATCAAGCTTCAAATACCATTTTCCATACATAAACCCCTTTCTAGATTTTCCTAAAACAACAATTTCACACTTCTAAAATTAACTAATTTAGCAAAATTGAAGACTACATAAACAAGGTGACCATATAGATTTGTTAATTAACAACTAGATTAACTATAAAACAATCTAATTAACTATTATGGCTTCAAAACCCTAGTTAAATTTTTCAAGCATAACCTAAGAAAACTAGATTAGAACTACACTAAATTTAACACTACAACAATCTACTTAAGAATCTTAAACAAAAGAATTTAATTAGCAAGGGATTATACCTCACTAGAGATCTAGCAAGAATGGATTTTGCTCCAAATGATGGCCTCAAGCATCAAGATCCAAGCTAGGGAGGTGAAGGAAAAGAAGGATGAAGGATGGTTTTAAATTTGCAAGCTTTAATTTGCAATTTTCTTTGAATTAAACTTGAAGAATTTTGAAGAAATGAGAAGAAAAGAGATGAAGAGGAGGGGTGTGCAGGTTTCGGCCAGCAAGAGGTGAGGGGGAGGGTGTGGGCAAGTGGGGAAAGTCAAGGGTCAAGTCTCCAAGGCAAATGCACCATACCTTATTCATTTTAATTAAAATAAATCCAATAAACCAACAATTCAACACAAGAAAGCAACCCAAGAAAATGAGGCCAGAAATTTCTGGACTTGCACAAGGTGGGGCTATCCTAGGGCTGAGGGAAAAGAGAGAGGGGTTTTACAAAAGAAATTTTATGCAAAAAGGCCCCCTACAAGTCAAAAATTGCAAGTTTTAGCTCAAAATTCATTAAATTCGTTTCATATCATAAAAATTTGTTAAAAATCAAAATAAATTACTAAAAATTTATGTTATCACTAGATTTTAATTATCATAATTTTAGAGATTAAAATTAGCCCGGAAAAATTTGTATTTATCGCTAATTTAATGTATTTTCTTACCGGCTTAAAATAATATAAAAAAATTGAAAAATTAGGGAAAATTTTTAAACGACCAGAATTTCATAATTAACTCATTAGCTACTAAAAACAAGCAATTACCTATCCATTTTAGGTATAATTAGCCCTAAGCTGCAAAATAACAAGAAAGACGGTTTTCGGAAAAATACCGAATTTTCACCGAATTTCAGGAAAACACCAAAACGACTTTTCAAGACGCTACAATCTTCCCCCCTTAGTCCCCGAATTTAAAAATATAGCTACGCGTACCTTCGAAGAGATGGGGATATTTCTTCCTCATCTCGCCCTCGGTCTCCCAGGTAACCTCCTCGCTGCTCGGGCTACGCCAAAGGACCTTGACGGTTGGTATAATCTTCGACCTCAACTTCTTCACCTGCCGATCCAGGATGGCCACCGGCTGCTCTGCAAAAGAAAGGTCGCGCTCTAGCTGGACTGTCGGGTGCTGAATCGCATGCGAAGGGTCGTGAAGGTACTTGCGGAGCATCGAAACATGGAAGACGGGGTGAACATCGGGAAAGCTGGGAGGAAGAGCCAAACGATAAGCAACAGCGCCAACCCGCTCGAGGATCTCGAAGGGACCTACGAATCTAGGGCTAAGCTTCCCCTTTCGCCCAAAACGCATCACGCCCTTCATCGGGGAGACTTTCAGAAGAACATGGTCGCCAACTGCGAACTCTAATCAGCGACGGCGCCTGTCTGCATAGGATTTCTGCCTGCTCTGAGCCGCTCTCATCCGGTCTCGGATCAACTGTATCTTCGCTGTCGTCTCCTCAACAAGCTGCGGCCCCAAAATGCTGCTCTCGCTGAGCTCTGTCCAACACACGGGCGATCTGCATCTCCTCCCATACAATGCCTCGAAAGGTGCCATCTGAATAGTATCCTGGAAGCTGTTGTTGTAGAAGAACTCCACTAGAGGTAAATGACGATCCCAGCTACCACCAAAGTCTAAAACGCACGCTCTGAGCATGTCCTCGAGAGTCTGAATGGTCCGCTCTGACTGTCCGTCTGTCTGCGGATGAAATGCTGTGCTAAAGCTCAAACGAGTGCCCAAAGCCTCCTGAAGTCTCTGCCAAAGTCGGCTGGTGAACTGAGTGCCTCGATCTGACACGATACAAGTCGGTACGCCATGTAGTCGCACGATCTCGTCAATATAGAGCTGAGCATACTGAGCGAAGCTGAAAGTCGTCTTCACTGGAAGGAAGTGAGCCGCTTTCGTCAATCTATCCACGATCACCCAGATGGAGTCGTACCCTCGACTGGTCCTGGGTAGACCCACAACGAAATCCATCGAAATCTGTTCCCATTTCCACTCTGGAATGGGTAACGGCTGTAGCTCTCCTGCGGGCCTCTGGTGCTCGGCCTTGACTTGCTGACAAGTCAGGCATCTCGAAACGAACTCCGCAATGTCCCTCTTCATCCCGTCCCACCAGTAGGTCTCTCTCATATCATGGTACATCTTGGTGGAACCGGGGTGGACACTATACACTGATCGGTGTGCCTCCTCAAGAATGTCGCGCCGCAATCCATCAGCATCTGGTATGCACAGTCTAGATCCATATCGTAAAATCCCCTGATCGTCAACCACGAACTCGGAAAATCTGCCCTGTCCCATCTGTGCCATGATCTCTGAGCAACGGTTGTCACTGCGCTGTGCCTCATATATACGGTCAAGCAACTGTGGGCGTGCACGAACATGCGCGAGCTGTCCCCCTGTCTGAGTGAACTCGAACTCAACTCGGCTGTCGCATAACATCTGCCAATCTGCTAACGACTGCCTCTGCACTGCGCGCAAAAAGGATAGACTACCCCCGGGCCTCCTACTCAACGCATCTGCCACCACATTTGCCTTGCCAGGGTGATATAAGATCTCGCAGTCGTAGTCTTTCACCAACTCCATCCAACGACGCTGTCTGAGGTTCAGGTCTCGCTGCTGAAATATGTACTTTAAGCTCTTGTGATCGGTGAATATCTGACACGACTCGCCGTACAAGTAATGTCGCCAAATCTTCAGTGCAAAGACCACTGCAGCCATCTCCAAATCATGAGTGGGGTAGTTCTGTTCATGCTTCTTCAACTGCCGAGAAGCATAAGCGATCACCCGGCCATGCTGCATCAATACGCATCCTAATCCCACTCGCGAAGCATCACAGTAGACAACAAATCCGCCTGATCCCGAAGGCAAAGAAAATACCGGCGCCGTAGTCAAACATGTCCGTAGCTGCTGAAAACTGCGCTCGCACTCCTCTGTCCAGACGAAAGGAACTCCCTTCCGGGTCAAACTGGTCAACGGTGCAGCTATACGGGAGAAGTCCTGAACAAAACGCCTGTAGTAGCCCGCCAGGCCTAGAAAACTACGGATCTCAGTAACCGATGTAGGTCGGGGCCACTGCTGAACAGCCTCAATCTTCTTCGGGTCCACACAAATGCCGTCTTTCGTAACCACGTGACCCAAGAATCCGACGCTGTCCAGCCAGAATGCACACTTGGAGAATTTCGCGAACAGCTGGTGCTCCCTCAGAGTCTGTAACGCAATCCGCAAGTGCTGCTCATGCTCCTCTCTGCTCCGGGAGTACACCAAGATATCGTCGATAAACACGATGATGAACAAGTCAAGATACGGCCTGAATGTACGATTCATCAAATCCATGAATGCTGCTGGGGCGTTGGTGAGTCCGAACGACATCACCAAAAACTCATAGTGGCCGTAGCGCGTGCAGAAAGCTGTCCTCGGTATATCCTCCTGTCGAACTCGCAGCTGATGGTATCCTGATCGCAAGTCGATCCTCGAAAAATACCCCGCACCCTGAAGCCGGTCGAACAAATCATCAATGCGCGGCAACGGATATCTGTTCCGAACGGTAACTTTGTTCAGCTGGCGGTAGTCGATACATAAGCGCAAACTTCCATCCTTCTTCTTGACAAACAGGACCGGAGCACCCCACGGAGAAACACTAGGTCGAATAAGCCCCTTATCTAACAAATCCTGCAACTGATCCTTCAACTCTCGAAGCTCTGCCGGGGCCATCCGATAAGGAGGTATAGAAATAGGCCCCGAATCGGGAATCAAATCAATGCAGAACTCAACATCGCGCTCAGGCGGTAGCCCAGGTAGCTCATCAGGGAAAACATCAGGGAACTCACAAACTACTGGGACCCGGTCTAACGGAACCTCTGCAGCTCGAGTATCACAAACAAACGCTAAGAATCCCTGACATCCCTTCCGCAAGAGCTGACCAGCGCGAAGAGACGAAATTAAGCTGGGAAGGGTGACACTGCGGTCTCCCTGAATAACAAGGACTGGCTCTCCCGGAAAGCTAAATCTGACTGCCTTCTCACGGCAGTCCACCGAAGCATAACAAGTGGCTAGCCAATCCATGCCCAGAAGCACATCAAAGTCCAACATATCGAGGAGTATCAAATCAACTGATGAATCCCTCTCCCCGATACGAACGGAACACAAACGAAAAACAAAACGAGCGACAAACGACTCGCCTACCGGAGTACTAACAACAAGCGGCTGATCTAACGACGACGACTCACGGCCCAACATCGGTGCAAAGTGTGTAGATACGTACGAATGTGTGGAACCTGGGTCGAATAATACCCGTGCGTCGAAAGAACAAACTGGCAAAGTACCTGTCACAACGGCATTGGATGCCTGCGCATCCTGCGGTGTCAAAGCAAAAACTCGGGCCTGTCCTCCACCGATAGCGGGCTGACCTCGACCTCGGCCTCTGCCTCCTCGTCCTCTCTGAACAGCACCGCCGCGTCCACGGCCTCTCGGTGCACCTAACTGGCGTGGAGCATCGCCTGGGGTAGGAAGTAGGGCTCTCTGAGGAGGGGGTGGTGATGGTGGTAGGGTCACATGCGGAACTGTCGCTACTCCCTGTCGTCTCACCAGACAGTCTCTGACAAGATGGTGCAAACTCCCGCACCCAAAACATCCTGGCGACGGCTGCTGCCTCTGGGGATAAGAACCATATAACTGTCCCCGCCCAAATCCTCTGCCAGGCCTATCTCTCGGAAAGAATCTGGCGCGCTGCCTCTGAGACGGTACATCGGTGCGCATCCTCTTCGGCCCAGAAACGGCCGAAGTCCGTGATATGCGTGCCTCCATCCGCAATGCCGTATCCATAGCAGCTGAATAAGTGTCGTAGTGCTGGGCGCCAATGGCAAGATATAGCTGGGCATCAAGTCCCTGTACGAACCTCTTCACCATCTTCTCCTCGGTATCCACCAAATACTGAGCATATCGGGATAACTGTGTAAACTGGATGTCATACTCAGACACCGTCATCCCAGGTGTCTTGACTAAGGCCTCGAAGCTGCGAGCTCTGGCGTCACGAACGCTCTCTGGAAGGAAACGGGCTAGAAAGACCGCTGTAAACTCGGCCCAAGTCATAGGCGGTAGACCTGCAGCTCGACCTCTCAAGACTGACTCCCACCATGTCTGCGCGAGACCCTCTAGTCGGAAACTCGCAAGCTCTACCCATCGATCATCCGAACATCTCAGCGAACGGCAGATCCTGGCTAAACTGTCAAGGAACGTCTGGGGGTCCTCCGCTGCCTCGGTGCCGGTGAATACTGGAGGTCTCAGCCTCATGAAATCCTGTAGTGAAACCGGAATGGCCACGGTGGTAGTAGTAGGAGCAGGTATCATGGTCGTCTGTGATGTACTAGGTACGTCATCCGGCCTCGGTGTACGACTGGCTGCAACTAGGGATCCTACCATCTGACGTACCTCCTGCATGCCTCCCATCATCTGTCGCAACTCCTCCATACCGGTCTCGAGCCTATCCATACGGCCCGGGGAAGGTGGATCGGTCTGTCCCTGCGGCGTAGGCATACCACCCTGCTCAGTCCTAGTCTCGGACGAGCCAGCTCGAATCTCGTCTCTGGCGGCAGCCCTCTGTGCCCTCGTAGCCTTCGGCGGCATAGTGGCTGTTACAGGAAACAGGACAGTAAGAACAGTGCAATAGGATCATAGGATACACGGAATTGAAGAAGGAATTTTTCAAGCAAGTATATCCTAAAGTCACTTAGGCGGAGTACCGTATCGTAAGTATGCCGCGGACATACGCACGCTACGTTACCCTGCTTAAGTCACTTACTCCATCTACCAAGGGTCATCCTACACTCACAAAGGTAAAACCTCGCTCTGATACCAACTTTGTCACGACCCGCATGGTAAGGAACGTGACTGGCACTTAAGTTTACGAAACGTCTAAAGACATCCGTAAAGTAAGTAAGCCAAAGCCCAGAAAACAAAACCAATTAAGCAAAAGAGTGAAGAAAACCCAATCAATTGAAAGCAAGTTTATCAAATAAGTCATGTAAAACCCTTTTTAAAAACCATACTAATTTTCCCGAAAATTTCGGCAGAGTCTCCTTTGTAAATACTGGCCCCCAAAATGGGTACAACAAAAATATACATGAATCCAACAAAATAGGGCATCCCCAAGCGGGAGCTAGCTCTTCGCCACAAGGCGGTCACAAATCCCACGCAATGTAAATGACAGCAAGCATAATAATCATAATAAAGCATAAGAAAACATCATGTCGACTCAAGTGAGTTCGGCCCCAAAATACAGCATAAAAGTCCACAAACCTCACAGTCTCATCTCTAGGTCAATATACAATAAATCTGGTAGAAACAGTAGATGGAGTACACTAGATACAAGAATATACAAGGTGGTACAAAAATGATATCATAACCCACCTATGAGCAAATCTCGAGCCCAGACAAAAGAGGCAAAAGAACAAGTGCGCCCGCCGCTACTGAACTGACGGAGCGGACCTGCAAAAGACTGTGGCACAACGGGGGTGAGTTGCCAACTCGTGAGTAATAAATAACATCTACAAAGGCTATCGCATGTATGCACACAAGCATCCTAGCATCTAAAATACAGGTATGACGGGATGCACTAGCAGGTGTGTATACAACATCAGTGTACTAATATGTATGCAACATGAAAATCTGAGGTCTCAATAGGTATATATAAGAAACATTTTATCTCTTTTTGTTTTTGAAACTCTTTCAGAATGCCAGCATAATACTCAAAGAATCGACGAGAACCGGTGTCCAGCAACGACACCCAAAAGCTGTCTCAAATCTCATAAATGTATCTCTGGCCTCAGCCGTCCGGCTGACCCATCTCAAATATCAATATCTCATCATCTAGCGGCCACGGTCGGTATCCTCTGGATATCCGCCGTCCCAAACAGTCACCGGTAGGTAATCCGTCCCCTGCCAGGCTCAACGTCATCACCACATTCCTCTTGCCCCGGGGTACCTTACCGGGCCCACCATGTACCCGTGCCGGTTCCTCCACTCCTCGACACGGATTTCCAAAACCACAGCAAACTCATGGTGGACGACACTTACATCACTAGAAAACCGCAATTTACATATTTAAAAAGATATAATAAGTTTAGAAATTTTGCGGTTTTTCCCCGAAATCCAGCAATATCATAAAATCTCAAGAAATCCTCATAAGTGCATATATCAATGATAATGAATGCGTATGATATCAATAATCAAGTTGCGATGTGTGATCAATGGATTAAGCATGAACAGTTAATATGATGAAGTACATGCACATAAATAGCAGTCCTACGGTTTCATTTTAAGGAATTAAAGACAATAGTACCAGTTTAAGTATCAATTAGTAAAAGGTTTCAATTTAAAAGTTATCTAGTGTGGTGGCATGGCAATTACCAGGGTGTGTGTGTAAGCATGAATAGTGCTCGTACTGCATATAAAAACCCTGGTAATGGTGCAGGTGTCCTATGAAATGGTTTCGTATAGGTATGTCCATATAATGCATGGATGCAGCAAATAGTCAATTAAGTATTTCACCCCTAATTACTAACATCACTAAGGGTCTTGTAAGTTACTAAAACTATCGGGCGGCTTTCGCCATCCAACGATAGTCCCCCGTAGATGTTACATCTACTCACCGGAATCCCTGGCTAGCTGTGTCCAATCACCGCCTTTCCCTTTCGCGCCGCGTCTGACGTCTCCGCGACCGAACCTGGAATTAACATCAATACCAAACATAAGGTTACATATCAAGAACGACGCAAAACCCAAACAAAACTACTAACGTTCGCTATCTAGGTACAACGTGCACAAAGTGCGCGGAACACACGCGAAAATCGCAAAAACTGCCAAAAACGCCGATTTGATCGCCCGGCAAGACTAAAACCCGACTACTCAAAAAAAAACCGCACTCATGCATCCTAAAAGTCGTAGGACAAGCCATTACAATCATCAAGATATCAAAAATAATTCATCCCATAACTTTATAACAAAACTAGTAAGCAATTGCATTCCAAAATCGGTGCAAGAATCGCCGATTGGCTACAAAAGACTACTATCAAACTTGAACACCCAACCACACTACAAGCAATCTACAAACACTAATTACAACACAATAACAATGATTCCCATCCTATTTTCCATAACAACCATTTCTTGAATTTACAACCTAGCAAATTCCAAATCAATTTCCACACTTGAAAACTTAATTTAACACAACAAAAGCCCACATAAGAAAATTAATCTCTTAGATTAGGTTAGCAAAATAACTAGATAACAATTTAGGTTTAATCAACTAAATAATGTTTTCTAAACCCTAATCAACTCATTTATCAAGCTTCAAATACCATTTTCCATACATAAACCCCTTTCTAGATTTTCCTAAAACAACAATTTCACACTTCTAAAATTAACTAATTTAGCAAAATTGAAGACTACATAAACAAGGTGACCATATAGATTTGTTAATTAACAACTAGATTAACTATAAAACAATCTAATTAACTATTATGGCTTCAAAACCCTAGTTAAATTTTTCAAGCATAACCTAAGAAAACTAGATTAGAACTACACTAAATTTAACACTACAACAATCTGCTTAAGAATCTTAAACAAAAGAATTTAATTAGCAAGGGATTATACCTCACTAGAGATCTAGCAAGAATGGATTTTGCTCCAAATGATGGCCTCAAGCATCAAGATCCAAGCTAGGGAGGTGAAGGAAAAGAAGGATGAAGGATGGTTTTAAATTTGCAAGCTTTAATTTGCAATTTTCTTTGAATTAAACTTGAAGAATTTTGAAGAAATGAGAAGAAAAGAGATGAAGAGGAGGGGTGTGCAGGTTTCGGCCAGCAAGAGGTGAGGGGGAGGGTGTGGGCAAGTGGGGAAAGTCAAGGGTCAAGTCTCCAAAGTCAAATGCACCATATCTTATTCATTTTAATTAAAATAAATCCAATAAACCAACAATTCAACACAAGAAAGCAACCCAAGAAAATGAGGCCAGAAATTTCTGGACTTGCACAAGGTGGGGCTGTCCTAGGGCTGAGGGAAAAGAGAGAGGGGTTTTACAAAAGAAATTTTATGTAAAAAGGCCCCCTACAAGTCAAAAATTGTAAGTTTTAGCTCAAAATTCATTAAATTCGTTTCATATCATAAAAATTTGTTAAAAATCAAAATAAATTACTAAAAATTTATGTTATCACTAAATTTTAATTATCATAATTTTAGAGATTAAAATTAGCCCGGAAAAATTTGTATTTATCGCTAATTTAATGTATTTTCTTACCGGCTTAAAATAATATAAAAAATTGAAAAATTAGGGAAAATTTTTAAACGACCAGAATTTCATAATTAACTCATTAGCTACTAAAAACAAGCAATTACCTATCCATTTTAGGTATAATTAGCCCTAAGCTGCAAAATAACAAGAAAGACGGTTTTCGGAAAAATACCGAATTTTCACCGAATTTCAGGAAAACACCAAAACGACTTTTCAAGACGCTACACAAAATTTCCAGCTCCCTCTTCAAGTATGCAGATTTGCCTCCAAACACCTCAAAATCTCATTTTTCCTAAGGTTTTGTGAAGAAAAAGAGTGGTTTTTGTGTAGGATTTGTGTAGAGATCAAAGAGCAGTGAAAAAGGAATGAAAAGGTGATGAATTTCTGGTGTTGTGGCTGCCTCTATGCAGAAATTTCAGAAATGAGAAAAGAGAGAGAAGAGAGAAGAGAAAATGGGTCAAAAGTCAAGTGTTCACCTAACCACCATACTTCTATTTTTCTATTGCTAAATGAATTATTAAAAAGGGGTTTGACTTGCTATTCTTATTCCTAAAAAAAAGGTGGGGATAAATTATCAACCATGCACAAAAGAAATGGTTAACACCTTAAACCTAAGCCTCAAAAGAAGGCTAAGTGTGCATGGGTACACTACACAAGGAAAATTATGCTAACACTACTAAATAACTAATAATCCTATAAACACATATAATAACACGCACAATTACTAATTATCACGAAAAACATTCTAACGGAAATTCAAAGTGTTACAAGTTCGGATGGGTTCACCTCATCAGTCTTCTTATCGGCATCTACCTGGGGATCGTTACGTACAGCTAGTGCCGCTTGCGGTCTGTGGTTAAACCCACTTCCAGCGTAGTGTCGAGTCTTTAGAGTCCCACACAGAGGGTTATTCGCCTTTAGGAAAAACAGAGTAGAGGTCGCATGGTTTTGCGACGGGGTTCGTTCACATCCACGCACTTGTGCACGTTTGGTGTCCGGACAGTTATTACTAGCGGGTTTTGGTTTAAGCCAGATCCTAGTATATGTTTTGGGGTTAGTTTTATCTCATTGTATTCGTGTTCCTCGGAACACGTATGCGGGTGTGTATGCACAGTTGACTGAGGCAGAGGCAGAGGATTCTCATTAGGGTTTTGGTACGGGTGTGTATGCACAGTTGACTGTTGTCTTTTTCCAAACCCTAATAAGAATAGGAAATATGATTAATAATATTAGTTAACAATTATTGTGCCATGGTTGAGTTGAATTCTTGACTTTTGTTGACTTGTTGACTTTAGTTGACCGGTTGACCAAAGTAGACTTGTTGACCATCATCATTTGTTTTCAAAGATGCTTCTTATTTTTTGCACAAGCATTTAATGAATGAAATGATAATGGTCATTCATCAACTCACCATCATAAATTGTTAATTATTATTATTGTTATCATTTTCTAAAATATGAGAGCATGGTTGTAAAAACTTATTCATTCTCACTTGCATCTTCTCTCTCATCCATTGCTCTCCCTCTTCCTCTAGCTCAAGGCAAAAATCTCTCATGAGTTGAGAACCATTTGCCTTGGAGATAAAACACCAAAACTCATCTCTACTCATCCTAAGGTTGAAGGTTTAGCAAACCTAATACTTTAGTTACCTCAAGTTCAAGGAAGGAGCTCAAGGTAAAGACCCTCAGGTGGATCCATCTTCGGCAAAAGAAGGCGACGAGAAGAGAACCAACCGACCACCACAAGGAGTCCAAGAGAAGGAGTTCAAGTTAAGGTATAACCCCCTAACCGAGAAGGTAAAGCTCTTGTTAGTTGCTTTTGGTTGTTTAGCAAACATCCGGGTTTTCTAGTCCATGTTACGATGACCCGAAAAATCATTTTTCACATTTTCCGCAAGCCCGAAAGAACCGGGAGAGGTAACGTAGACTTACAGTGGTATCAGAGCCTGGCTAAACACACACTATCATGTTAGCAAAGTATCTAGAATTTCGATCAGACAAAAAAACGCAAAACACGTCAGAAATATCAACTTTCTGCCGATTTTTAATTATGCTCAAAAAAATAATAAATCATGTACAAAAAATTGGCTCAGGGTTTTTAAAGAACACCTAAGAAAAACGATCCAGCGAGTCGAACAACTCATCGCGGATCCGCGGCCGAGTTGACTCGGCCGTGGGTCGTTTCTCCTGCAGTGTTCTTATATTGATGTTTTGGGATTTTTAAGATGGTTTGTTTCTTCCCAGATTTTCCAGAGAACAAATTTGTTTTTGGGGTGGTTACAAATCCATATTTTGATCGAACTTCTCTAGACTTTGGCTAATGGGTTATATCTGTGATGTGATAAATGTATTGAACGTTTGCTAATCGCTATACGTCGATTAGTGGGGGTTATACATATCTGTGATCTGTAATGTTGATGGTTTGTGTATATGAATTCGTTGGATTGTCACGGATGAATAGCCGGGGGGTTGTGAGATGAGAGTTTTCTTTTTCTTTCAATTCATGTAATTTGCAATTGATGTAATATTATTTATATGGTCGCACAACCGGGATGGGGTTGTAGCCGTCATTGTATAATTTCTTTTACTGTTTTTGCTCCTAGGATAGACCCAAGGTAGGGTGCACAAACTACCGGGTACCTCGAAGTGGCGAGTGGCCTACTCACGTTGTTGAGGGAGGTTGCTTCACTTCGGGTACTTGGCGGGTAGTTTGCCGCACCCGTAGGGGCTAGGGTGGGGTATTGGCTATTCATCGCGACCGTGTAATCCGATTTTCGTTGCAGGCTCGAACGAAACACGGATTCCTAGTATATCCAATGTGTTCATCTGTGATCTGGAATGGCTATCATTGCATCTGACGAATGTATATATCTATATGTAGATATCTATTTAGGCGTTGCTTATGTTTTGTATCCGTGCTAGTCCAGCCCCCGCTCTGTGGTTAGTTAAGTAACCTAACGGGTGATGACGGGACCCCGTGGCGAATGCGGATGGCATAAGCGTATGTCATATTTTCGTTGTTTTCTGCAATGGTAGAATTAAATGATGGGACGCATTAAATTAATGCAAGAAAATAAACCAAAGTAAAAGTCGTTGGAACACTTTAAAAACCACTCGGTTCTTTTTCAAAAACCAACTTTTAAATGCGGAGCTTGAACCACTCCTTTTAAAAGCTATCTCGTTCCATCGATTATATCAAGTTCACTACGTTCACGGTTTCGCCAAAACCATTCGTAGCCCTCCATCATTTCAGTTAAATATTCGGTAGTATTCAAGCTATGTATTTTGACCTCACGCCAAGGCATAATGATTGGTAGCTGCCGGATATTTATCTGTTGCATAGATAGAATGCGTTGGTTTGAGATAGTCGTACTGCCATTTTGGCCTACGTCAAGGGTAGGTACGAGTGGGTTCAAATTAACCTAGATAATGATGGGTAGAACTTGACATGTGACTTATGACATTTTGACCTCACGCCAAGGTCATAAGAGCATGGGGCAAAAATCCACATCGGGAGTTTCAAAAGAAACTGAAACTTGCTAGCGCTGCATACCATTTAGAGTGTGATGATTCTGGTAGGATTCCTTCAGTTTTGTCACGCAATGATATTTGGATCCCGATCCTACTGGGAGTATATGCTACTCCTCCGGAACTTTCTCACTTAACGATCAATGCTATAAACCAAGTAGGTGTCTAGAAAGGTGTTAGCGGGGCTATGCCCACAGGGAAAAGAGGTTATTTAATTAAGGAACTTCGCGAAAGCGTTGGAAAACCTCCCTCGAAGTACCAACACTGGCCTGGCTGAACGGTTAAGCAAGTATTGTACGGTGAGATTGATCCCGACTAATTCTTCCTTTTTGGTTTGAGGAGGAATTCGAGAGACAGTGGGAGCCATCCTGTTTAGACAAACTAAAAACCACTCTAAACTTGCAAGAGCATCATGCTAAAGTGTTTCTTCTCTCTCTCCTAATTGCAGCGACCAAACATCAAGACTGGACTTAAGTTACTACTAGAAAAAAACATACTGACAGGGCCAAACTACAAAGATTGGCTCAGGAATGTCAAAATGGCAATCACTTATGACAAGTTAGGGTATCTCTTTACCACCAAAGCTCCCCCTGTCCCAGGTCCCAAAACCAGCGTCGCGGATAAGGAAATCCGTAAGACCTGGGAAATCGACTACGCGAAGGCCAAGTGCCTCGTACTTGCCTCTATGGACAATGAACATCAGAGGAGGCACGAGAATATGGACCTTGAATCCATATTTCTCCATACAAAAGAACTGTATGGAGAGCAATCCCGTATCGCCAGATACGAAGTCTCGAAAAAGCTGTTTTCGGCGAGATTGGTCGTCGGATCATCGGTAGCGGAACACGTTCTTAAGATGATTGGCTTCATTGAGGAGCTCGCGGACCTTTGGACCACGTTAGAGAACGAGCTCTACACGGACTTGATTCTCCAGTCCCTTCCTTCCACTTACGCCCATTATCCTGAACTTCAACTTGCAAGAAAAAGAAGTTGAACTTTCAGAACTCCTCAACATGCTGAGGAGTGCAGAGGGCACCCTACAGAAAGGTAAGGAAACATCCACTTTGTTTGTAGGAGGATCTTCCTCTTCTAGGTCCAAGGCGAAAGCCAAGGGAAAGAAGAAGAAAACCCCCACCAAACCAAGGGGCGGTATTAGTAAAGTGGATACGAAGGGAAAGGCAAAGGAAACAAAGGTAGCGGGAAAGCTTGTTGGGAAGGAAGAGTGCTTTTACTGTCATAAGAGTGGACACTGGAAAAAGGATTGCAGGGCTTGGAAGGCCAGAAACCAGGACCCGAAGCAAGTTGCGGCTTCGGCTTCAGGTGTGTATGTTATTGAAAACTGTCTATCAATAAACTCTACTTCCTGGGTATTGGATATCGGATCAGGATCTCATATCTGTAATTCTTTGCAGGCACTGAGAAAGCGTAGGGTTTTGAAGGCAGGTGATATGACCCTCAGAGTTGCAAACGGAGCTGGCATGGATGCTGAGTCCGTGGGGGACTATCACCTGGGATTGTCAGATGAACACGTTTTGGTTTTGCATGATTGTTATTTTGTACCCAATGCAACCTGTAATATCATATCTGTATCTTTATTATCTAAAGAAGGTTATGAATTTGCATTTGTAAGTAATGTTGTGAACATTCACCTTAATCAAGTTTTGATTGGGTCGAGTACATTAAACAATGGTATATACGTATTAAACCAACCACAGATTTTCAATGTCCAGAATACACACAAAAGAAAGTCTCCGGAAACAAATCAGGCTTTCTTATGGCATTGTAGACTGGGTCACATCAATGAGAGAAGGTTGACGAAGTTACATACAGAAGGATATTTGGATCCGTTCGAATATCAATCATATGCAACTTGTCAATCCTGTCTCAAAGGAAAGATGACAAAGACTCCGTTCACTGGACACGGAGTAAGAGCGAGCGAGCTCTTGGGACTCGTACACAGCGACGTGTGCGGTCCAATGTCTACGCATGCGCGAAGCGGTTATTCTTACTTCATTAGTTTTACGGATGACTTTTCAAGGTACGGATATGTCTTCTTAATGAAACATAAATCCGAAGCCTTTGGAAAATTCCAGGAATATAAGAATGAAGTAGAAAAACAAACAGACAAAAGTATCAAGACACTGAGATCTGATCGAGGTGGTGAATACTTAAGTGCCGAGTTCCTGGATTACTTAAAAGAGAATGGAATTCTCTCTCAGCTTACTCCTTCGTACACTCCGCAACATAACGGTGTATCGGAAAGACGGAACCGAACCCTATTGGATATGGTACGGTCCATGATGAGTAACGCTGAGTTGCCGCGTACATTCTGGGGATATGCGCTAGAATCAGCTGCATACCTTTTGAATCGAGTTCCAACTAAGACTGTGCCTACCACACCATATGAGATATGGAGTGGGAAGAAACCCTATTTTCAATATCTCAAGATCTGGGGATGTCCAGCTTTTGTCAAAAAGCAGCATGCGGACAAACTCGAGGCACGCTCAGTATTGTGCAAGTTTGTGGGATACCCAAAGAACTCCAGGGGGTATCTTTTCTATTACGCAGAGGAACAAAAGGTCTTTGTTTCTCGTAATGCCCACTTTCTGGAACACCAGTTCTTAGAAAAGGAAATAAGTGGGAGCGCAATAGAACTAGAAGAAATTCCAGAACCACAGACTATTACTGAAATCTTAGTAGAACCAGAGGGTTCAAAAGAACAGGACATTCCTACGCCGCTCCGCAGGAGTAGTAGGCAGTCTCATCCGCCCGAGAGATACTACGGTTTTCTCATAGACAGGTATAGAAAGGATTGCATCATTGATTATGATGAGCCGACTAGCTTCCAGCAGGCCATTCAGAGCGTTGACTCGGTAAAATGGCTGGAAGCAATGCGGACCGAAATGGAGTCCATGTACACCAACAAAGTATGGACCTTGGACATTGCTCCAGATGGGGTAAAACCCGTAGGATGCAAATGGATCTTCGAGAGGAAGATTGGTGTAGATGGACAGGTTGAGACCTATAAGGCTAGACTTGTTGCAAAGGGTTTTCGTCAAAGACCTGGTTTGGACTATGACGAAACCTTTTCTCCAGTGGCTATGCTGAAATCCATTCGGATCCATCTTGCCATTGCTGCCTTCCACGATTATGAGATTTGGCAGATGGACGTAAAGACCGCTTTTCTAAATGGAAATTTAGAGGAGTGTGTCTATATGGACCAGCCAGAGGGTTTCATTCAGAGTGGGAGCAGCGGAAAGGTGTGCAAGTTGCTTAAGTCTATTTATGGACTAAAGCGGGCATCGCGGAATTGGAACATCTGTATATGCCCTAGAGGCCATTACTGTATCATACTAGTTTGTATATTACTTAATGGAAGCTTGGGATATTCACAGTTGTATAGACAATCTTGCTCAAAATAGTAGTATGCTACTTGGTTTGTTTTTACTTTAATGTGTACATGTGTTTCTTTTAGTATATCACCTATACACATTAGTGGAGCCCTTAGGATCTTTTCTTGATTACCAGCGTTGTGATGGCAGTCACACTCGTGGGGGCTGGGTAATCCACAAGCACATCCTTATACAGGTCCCTAGTCGTAGGACTATTGAAACAGGACATCGATACTCCGGAGTAGATTAGCGTATGCGCTTCTCATCCTAGCATGGGAGACGGTCTGTCCCACAGCCGTCAGTACGTCGTACTTGAAATAGTATGCGGGTGCTCGTTTGGTTACGAGTACACTGGACAGGACTCGTCGAGAACTGTTGGTTAGTACTATACCTATCGTCAGTTATCAGTTCCCAGGTGACATGAGTACAGCTTAGTCTACTGAATTGACACTGTCACTTCGCCTCGAGTGTGTTCCCACTGTACTTTGATTACTACCCTACCACGGCTCAAAGGAGTCGTGCAAACAGGTAGTAGTTGGGTGCAGTCCTGAAGCACTTGGAGGCAGTGACGGTTAGACAGGATTCGTCTCTCCCGGTATTGGAGGTTGATATCGCGCTGTGTCTAGGAGAGTTATTACACAAATTCCCTGGCCAGGGCAAGTGAGATATACTGGTAGGTTTCCAGTGTTATCTCAGGGTGTTCCGGGCTTCACTCCGACACGACTTGTACCGCTATTAGGGGACTGACGTTTACCGCCCCCTAGGCCCGCCTTGCGATATTCTCAGACAAACAGACCGGACTGTACGGAGATTGTCACATTCAGGCTCAGTAGGAGTTCGGATGGGTTCACCTCATCAGTCTTCTTATCGGCATCTACCTGGGGACCGTTACGTACAGCTAGTGCCGCTTGCGGTCTGTTGTTAAACCAACTGCCAGCATAGTGTCGAGTCTTTAGAGTCCCATACAGAGGGTTATTCGCCTTTGGGCAAAACAGAGTAGAGGTCGCATGGTTTTGCGACGGGGTTCGTTCATAACCGCGCACTTGTGCACATTTGGTGTCCGGACAGTTATTACTAGCGGGCTTTGGTTTAAGCCAGATCCTAGTATATGTTTTGGGGTTAGTTTTAACTCATTGTATTCGTGTTCCTCGGGACACGGATGCGGGTGTGTATGCACAGTTGACTGAGGCAGAGGCAGAGGATTCTCATTAGGGTTTTGGTACGGGTGTGTATGCACAGTTGACTGTTGTCTTTTTCCAAACCCTAATGAGAATAGGAAATATGATTAATAATATTAGTTAACAATTATTGTGCCATGGTTGAGTAGAATTCTTGACTTTTGTTGACTTGTTGACTTGTTGACTTTAGTTGACCGGTTGATCAAAGTAGACTTGTTAACCATCATCATTTGTTTTCAAAGATGCTTTTTATTTTTTGCACAAGCATTTAATGAATGAAATGATAATGGTCATTCATCAAGTCACCATCACAAATTGTTAATTATTATTATTGTTATCATTTTCTAAAATATGAGAGCATTGTTGTAAAAACTTATTCATTCTCACTTGCATCTTCTCTCTCATCCATTGCTCTCCCTCTTCCTCTAGCTCAAGGCAAAAATCTCTCATGAGTTGAGAACCATTTGCCTTGGAGATAAAACACCAAAACTCATCTCTACTCATCCTAAGGTTGAAAGTTTAGCAAACCTAATACTTTAGTTACCTCAAGTTCGAGGAAGGAGCTCAAGGTAGAGACCCTCAGGTGGATCCATCTTCGGCAAGAGAAGACGATGAGAAGAGAACCATCCGACCACCACAAGCAGTCCAAGAGAAGGAGTTCAAGTAAAGTTATAACCCCCCAACCGAGTAGGTAAAGCTCTTGTTAGTTGCTTGTGTGTTGTTTAGAAAACATCCGGGTTTTCTAGTCCATGTTACCATGACCCGAAAAATCGTTTTTCACCGTTTCCGCAAGCCCGAAAGAACCGGGAGAGGTAACGTGGACTTACAAAGACCAGCGCCGTTTTACCCCGTCTTCCTTGCCCGTCGTCCTTAATTTCAGTCCGGGGTGGCGGATACGTTCTGTTTTTACCTCCGATCGTCCCAAATCCGGGGGGACGTCTCGCCCGTTGAACCGAAAGCCCGCAACGAAATATTCTATCTTCAAAGCCGAGCGTCCCCGAGCCGAAAGAGAGTAGGAGGTTGGGACAGAAAATAAATAAATAAAAAGGGGATGCAACACGAGGACTTCCCAGGAGGTCACCCATCCTAGTACTACTCTCGCCCAAGCACGATTAACTGCGGAGTTCTGATAGGATCCGGTGCTTTAGTGCTGGTATGGTCGCATCCGAAAGGCCTAAGTCGCCATACTCTTTTATTCTCTTCCGGGCCACGACGGATTCGGCATATTCTTCATTCGTTGTCTGCCGGTTTCTCTCCTTTTCTCCGTCAGATTGAGCCGTAATAAACGTTAGGCTGGATATACCGAAGACCAGCTCCGTTTTACTCCGTCTTCCTAGCCCGTCGTCCTTAATTTCAGTCGGGTGTGGCGGATACGTTCTGTTTTTACCTCCGAACGTCCCAAATCTGGGGGGGGCGTCTCGCCCGTTGAACCGAAAGCCCGCAACGAAATATTCTGTCTTCAAAGCCGAGCTTCCCCAGACCGAAAGAGAATAGGAGGTCAGGACAGAAAATAAATAATTAAAAAGGGGATGCAACACGAGGAATTCCCAGGATGTCACCCATCCTAGTACTACTCTCGCCCAAGCGCGCTTAACTGCGGAGTTCTGATGGGATCCGGTGCTATAGTGCAGGTATGGTCACATCCGGAAGGCCTGGGTCGCCATACTGTTTTATTCTCTTCCAGGCCACGACGGATTCGGCATATTCTTCATTCGTTGTCTGCCAGTTTCTCTCCTTTTCTCCGTCAGATTGAGCCGCAATAAAAGTTAGACTAGATATACCGAAGACCAGCGCCGTTTTACTCCGTCTTCCTTGCCGGCCGTCCTTAATTTCAGTCGGGGGGGGCGGATACGTTCTGTTTTTACCTCCGATCGTCCCAAATCCGGGGGGGACGTCTCACCCGTTGAACCGAAAGCCCGCAACGAAATATTCTATCTTCAAAGCCGAACGTCCCCAGACCGAAAGAGAGTAGGAGGTTGGGATAGAAAATAAATAAATAAAAAGGGGATGCAACACGAAGACTTCCAAGGAGGTCACCCATCCTATTACTACTCTCGCCCGAGCACGCTTAACTTCGTAGTTCTGATGGGATCCGGTGCTTTAGTGCTGGTATGGTCGCATCCGAAAGGTAGGGTCGCCATACTGTTTTATTCTCTTCCGGGCCGCGATGGATTCGGCATATTCTTCATTCGTTGTCTTCCGGTTTCTCTCCTTTTCTCCATCAGATTGAGCCGCAATAAACGTTAGGCTGGATATACCGAAGACCAGCGCCCTTTTACTCCGTCTTCCTTGCCCGCCGTCCTTAATTTCAGTCGGGCGTGGCGGATACGTTCTGTTTTTACCTCTGATCGTCCCAAATCCGGGGGGGACGTCTCGCCCGTTGAACCGAAAGCCCGCAACGAAATATTCTGTCTTCAAAGCCGAGCGTCCCCAGACCGAAAGAGAGTAGGAGGTCGGGACAGAGAATAATTAAATAAAAATAGGATGCAACACGAGGACTTCCCAGGAGGTCACCCATCCTAGTACTACTCTCGTCCAAGCACGCTTAACTGCGGAGTTCTGGTGTGATCCGGTGCTTTAGTGCTGGTATAGTCGCATCTGAAAGGCCTGGGTCGCCATACTCTTTTATTCTCTTCCGGGCCGCAACGGATTCGGCATATTCTTCATTCGTTGTTTGCCGGTTTCTCTCCTTTTCTCCGTCAGATTGAGCCGCAATAAACATTAGGCTGGATATACCGAAGACTAGCGCCGTTTTACTCCGTCTTCCTTGCCGTCGGGGTGGCGGATACGTTCTGTTTTTACCTCCGATCGTCCCAAATCCGGGGGAGGTCGTCTCGCCCATTGAACCGAAAGCCCGTAACGAAATATTCTGTCTTCAAAGCCGAGTGTCCTCAGACCGAAAGAGAGTAGGAGGTCGGGACAGAAAATAAATAAATAAAAAGGGGATGCAACACGAGGACTTCCCAGGAGGTCACCCTGTAGGTGCACGGCGGCGCCCTGGCCGTCAATCCGACGCCGGAATGCGGAAACGAAACTTTTACGAAACTTGTAAACCAGCACCACCACGCACTAAAATCCCGGATCGGGCCATTAACCTAACACTAGCAAATATGAGAATGGGTAGAAAGCTATACCGAGCGATCCGTGTCCTTCGGTCTTCGGCCTCCACTCCGATCTCCACGCGGAATCTTCGGTCTTCATCTCCTCGTTGGAACGGGCACCACATCGCCGGGTTCTTTTACGGGCTCCCACCTCTGGACCGAGGCAACTCAAGCACAAAGTTGGCGAGTCGACGTGCCCAAGGATGTTGTAGATGAAGTGTAGAAACCATTGTTTCAATAGGGTTGAAGTTGCCATTTGATGAAGGTGGAATGAACTTTGAAGTGAGCTAGAATTTGTGTAGCAAGAAAAATGAGATGAACTAATTTCCCCACACAAAATGAATCTCTCCCACTCACCCATGAAAATGTGGCCGGCCAACAAGAATGAGGAGGAGGAAAAAATTGATGGATTAAAACAACAAGGGAAAAATAAAAGTGATAACAAAAAGAAATGGTCACATCAATTTCTCATCCAAATTCTATCTCATTAATGCAAGCTATGATCACTAGAAAAAGCAAAGATGCTTAAACCATCATAATCAACCAATTACAAATAAACCCCTCCACTTAGCTAATTTGCAAACTTGCAAATTAGCCCCTCCAACAGAAAAATCCGGCCGCGAAGGAACAAAGGAAAACTGGCCGGAACGGAATGCAAACTGGCAACTTCAAAAAACTGATCCCGTAATAAATTACAGGAAAACCCCGCGACTGTATATACATACCCGCACTTGTATTCCCACTGAATACAAATACAAAGAGACAAAATCTACACTGTACAATACTAGGATCTGGCTTATACCAAAGCCTGCTAGTATTTTCCGTCCGATCAGATCCGTGCAATACCGCACGTATAAGATCAAACACTGCCATATCTCCATACGGCCTCTACAGCGTTTCGCCCAAAACTTGAGAAAACGGTCTGTGGGGGACTCTAAAGACTCGTCAATATTTTGGCTGTGGATTTAACCACTAGCACGTCAGAGGTATTAGCCATACGTGACGGGCTACCAGGTATTGACCAAAAGGGACGTCGATAAGCGAACTCATCCTGACACCCTACTGAGCCTGTTAGTGACAATATCCGTACAGTCCGGTCCGTTCGTCTATGAGCATCGCATGGCGGGCCTAGGGGGTTGGTAAAAGTCAGACCCCCAAAAGCGGTACAAGTCGTGTCGGAGTGTAGCCCAGAACACCCTGTGATATTACTGGAATACCTACCAGTAAATCTCCTTCCTTGGCCAAGGACTTCGTGTAATGGCTCTCCTAGACACAGCGTGACCTCACCCCCAATACAGAGAGAGACGAACCCGTGAAGATCCGCTCACTGCCTCCATGTAGCTCGGGACTGTACCCAACTAAAACCTATTTGCATGACTCCTTTGAGCGTGGTAGGGTAGTAATCAAAGTACAGTGGGAACTCACACGAGACAAATGACGATCTCAGGTCGATGAACTAACCTGTACACATGTCACCAGGGAACTGCTATCTGACGTCTGGTATAAGACCAACTAGCATGTTCCCGGCGAGTCCTGTCCGGTGTACTCATAACCCAATGAGCACCTGTATACATCTTAGGTGAACCAACTGAAACCAGTGGCTTGTAAGACCGGCCACCGTCCCTCGTCGGGGTCTCGACTGTATACACTAGTCTACTTTGGAGTATTGATGCCATGTCTCGAAACTCCCACGACTAGAGGCCTTTTAAGGATTTGCTTATAGACGCCAGCTTCCACGTATATGATCGCCCTCATACTGCTGGCAGTTAAGCAAGAATCCTAGGGGCTCTATCAACGTGCAATAGTGACTTGTAAGGTCACCTAAAGCAATACACGATGATAAAGATAAACTAGATAGCATACTATCATCTTGAGTAAGACTGTCCTACCGGCATAGGTCCTCCCTCAAACATTGCAATCACGTGCCTGTTATCCAATAATTAACTCTGAGGGCACTATATCCAACAATCTCCCACTTGAACTCAATGCTAATTATTGCGATGTCGCATACTCACAGCCCGTGTGATACCGAACACCCAACTCCTCTACTAATCAGTCTCACAAAACCCGTTTGCGAAACTATTGCGTTTGAGGAATAGCCTCAGTGAGTGGATCCGCTCAGATGTTTCTTTCTATGTCCCTCTTTATCTCAAGTTCGCGGAGAAAGCCATCTCCCGAAATGAGCAATACCTGTCTTAGAATATGTCTGGATATCTGATGGGACCTAGTTAATAAATGAACTCCAAATCCAATCTTCTTAGACTGTATCGTCAACTGAACTTAATCAGTATCCTGCGCCATGCCTCCCTCAGTATCTGCTTGGACCTCCTGTCCAAACTACTGCCCCTCGTCAGAGGGAAAACTATAACTCTGACAGCCACTCTGTCATCCAAGTCACCTTGGAAGCCTGGAATGATAACTGTCTCCTAAAGGAGGCTACCGTTATCAAATCCCTAGAACATCCACTTATGTTCTAAAACTGCTTCTGAATGTTTCTCCAGGATTGGATCAATATCAACTTATTGCATCTACTGCAAAAACAACATCTGGCGTGGTACTTGACATCTCATGATTGACTAAATTGCCTAAGCAAGTGATCTGCCAATCATGTACATCCCTCTCCACTTTAGTCTGTAAGACACCTTTAGAGAGGGTGACTCCATCACCTGCAGGTACACTACCGTGCCAAGAGTCATCCATTCTAAAAACTCTTAGAATGCTGTCTAAGTACCATGATTGGGAAACTACCCAAATCTAGATCTAAAACCATAGATCCAGTAACCAGAATGTATGATATAATATCCAATTCCTATGTGGAGAAACCACTGTGTGACAACCAATGTATAACCGATCGTAGTATAGGAATATCATTTCCTACTCTGTGTATGTCATCCAAATACCAGGACATCACAGCCTACTACCTTCTTACCAAATCCATCCCCTATTCTGATGAAGTCAAACCTATGACTGTATCAGAAATAGATGATCTATCTCTGCTATATCTGCTTTAGTCTATAAATAAGCCACCTGTCCACCAATGCGTCCGTTGCTCCCACTGACTACGACAACCCTCTGGCAGAGTCATATAGACGTACACTTCTAAAGCTAGTTTAGAACGACGCTATACTCATCCTCCTGCCGGGTCTCACAGTCTGGAACAACAGCAATGACAAGTCTGGGTAAACAAGAACCTCCCTATCACCGTCCTTGAGGCTACAGGAGTACCTCTCGGGTGCCTGAGGTTACCCACCGTATCTGCGGAGTGGCCAATAGAATGTCAAACCAGATTGAATCTTTAGGTTCTTATCAAATTTTCAGTAATCGTCTGCGGTTCTGGAATCACTTCCAGTTCTACCATACTCCCACTACTGTTTTCTGAAAAAATCCATTTTTGTTAAAACTGTGGCGAGTCAAGAACAATATCGCTATTGATCTTCCAGATGGTAGAAAGTCAACCCTCGTCATAGCCTGTGTCAACCCACAAACAGCCATTACAGAAACGTGCCTTGAATTATCCAGAGTCTGGTTTTAAGCATAAGCTGGACAACTCCCCGTACCTTAACATCGTTAAGATATGAACTGATCTATATCTAATATAGAACCAGAGGCACTGATTTAATTGAACCAGATTCAAATCATGCAGCTGTCTCCAGTGCATGTTAACTAAATGGAAGGAGGCCGATCAACGTTACTCAACTTAGGAGTACTTCCAATTATGAGTAACCTGAAAGAGAAGCAAGTTCTCCTAATCATTACTATCAACTGAATACCATTCACAAGTATCTACATCTTTGATCACCTTGAAGAATCCCGATACTTGCAATACCTGGTTCTCTACTATATTCATATACCTATAACTTCTCAAAACTTGGACCTTTTATTTCTACGAAACACATGTCTAAGAATTAGAGAAGTCACAAGTAATCCAGAATATAGTACGAGTACCAACCCCTCTGTCCTAATGGACACTGGACAACATATAATACTCTGTATAAGTCCCTTGAGTCTGATAACTCAATCCCTGTGTGTCGTAGGTTGAAAACTGTACCTATGGTTAAGAAGAATTACACCGTTGTTTAATGTTCCTTACCTAACCATCCACTGATATAGGTAAATGTCATAGACATAATTTCAAAAAGGTAAATCTCACTCTATAAAAATAGACGTACAGATGTATCAATTTGAAATTGGTGCATAACAGCGGATATTCAAAACCAAATATTTGCCGTCCGAAAAACAACCCAGGCGATTTCCTCAAATATCACCAATTACAACGAATTTTGATATAATGATGATGATCACCTAATTCCCAATAACTTACTCCCACTCATCATCTGTAAAACCATACAGATGTGAGAATCATATCTGATAAATACATACCCTGGAGCAAGTGTCTAATTTGGAAATCAGTTTTCTTTTAACAATACATAGTGAAACTGAAACTGAAACATTGAAATGTTTCGAAGGGGTATCCGGGTATTCCTAGTAATGCCTCTTCCATTATCCAGATTCACAACTGTAACCGTATATTTCTTTGCAATCTCTCCAAATACCTTCATATGTCTTTAGTCATTACCTTCTGTACACCCCTTTAGGCCAAATGGTTTTCTTCCTTCCCTACCACTCGGCACCAGCCTATGGTTTGGAAGAAGACTATCCAATAAGCATAATGTGTGTACTGTCCTAATCCTAGGAGCACTCGCAATACGAGAGAAGGTGAAGATAAAAGACAACCGAATAAACCTTATTCCTATTTCTCCCGAACCAGAATCCATTCCCGAACTGGAACAAGTTCCTTTCGAGTTCGTATATAACCATACAATGGAGTATCCAAATAACTGTGGATCTTCGTAGTGATACGGAGTCTTCTGGAGAAATACAAAGGTGAAATGGGAGTGGTAATGAAATACTTGGTTTGGTTGTGAATAGCAGTCGCAATTTACTTTGCCCTCTTACTAATCCCTTTATTTGTCTTTACTTAATACCTTCTGTACACCATCGTTAGGCTAATTGGTTTTCTTCATTCCCTACCGGTCGGCACCTGCCTATGGTTTGAAAGAAGACTATCCAATTTGCGTAATGGGTGTACTATCTCCTAAACCAAGGAGTACTCGCAACCTGAGAGAAGGTAAAAGGAAAAGACAACTGAATAGTCCTATTCGTTTTTTCTCCAGAACCGGAAACCATCCTCGAATAAATTCCTTCGAGTTCGTATATAACCATACGATGGTTTTATCCAATGGAAGTGGACGTTCGTAGTAATACGGGGTGTTCTGGAGAAAAGGGTAAAAGTCGGAGTGGCAATGAGGTTTGCAACTCTGACAATCCAAAAAGCCAGTGATTTAAGAAGGTTCGGTCAACTTGGTCACTGAGTCATAGTCAAGGGTCGGGTCATGGTCGCTGCCAAAGAGAGAGAGAAAAGAAACACTCGGCGTGCACTCTAACCTAGATCAGAATGGTTATCAATTTATCTAATCAGGAAACCTCCCACTGTACCGTCAAATTCTCCTCCAAACCTGAAAGAAGAATTAGTCGGGATCACCCGAGGAGTAAACCAACTCATCAGTGGGAATCGGGATCCAACTATCATTGCATGATAACGTGACGAAATCCGCTCACGTTATCACACTCCAGAAGGTATGCGCATATCTGGCAAGTTTCAGTTTCTTTAGAAACTCCCGATGTGATTTTTGCCCCATGCTCTTATAACCTTGACAAAGGCCAACAAATCATAAGTCACATGTCAAGTTCTACCCGTCATTGTCCAGGTTAATTTGAACCCACCCGTACAAGCCCTTAACTAGGGCCAACAAGGCTATACGACTGTCCCAAACCAACGCATCTATCTATGCAGCAGAAAGGTAAAAAGCAGCTACCATACACTATGCCTTGACTAAGGCCAACAAACATAGCATGAATACTACAAGCTACCCGTCTGAAATGACGGAGGGCTACGAATGGTTTTTGGCGAAAAACCTTTAACGTAATGAACTTGATATTGTTGAAGGAACTGGATAGCTTTTATAAAAATATAGTAGCGAAAACCTTTGCTAAAGAGGTCACTTCCGGTGAAGGGATCTCGGCACTTTCCCCGTAGAATGAGGTGCAGGATATTCCAACTGAATACCACGATGCAAAGCAAAAGTAAACGACTATAGTGAAGTTATTGCCCTGACGCAAACTTCTGTCCAAGGGGTCACTCCCGGTGAAGGGATCTCGGCCCTTGCCTCGTCGACTGAGGTGCTGGATATTCATAACCGAATACCTGTGCAAAACAAAAGAGAACGTTCTTGCAATAACAGCTTTTTGAAAAAAGTGTTCCAACAACATCAGAATAGGTTTGTTTAGCTTGCATTGATCCGAATCAACGCAGTCCCATCAATTGATCACACCAATAAAGAACGAAAATAATGATGTACGTATATGCCATCCGCATTTGCCACTGGGTCCCGTCATCACCCGTTAGGTTACTTAACTAACGACAGAGCGGGGACTGGACTAGCGTGGGTGAAAAACATATACAACATCTACTAGTATATATATCAATATATAATATTCGCTCAAGGCGTGATAAAATGCAACATCACATAAATGTAATAAGCATCACAGAACAATACAGATATCTGGGATCCCCGGGTTTCATAGAGCCGCTACTGAAACCCGACGTTCCCCTGGTCGTGTGGATAGCATGTGCAATGAAATCCTAGACCCCTACAGGCGCGGCAAGTTATCCACCAAAACCTGAAGCGAGGCAGCCCCCTTCAGCAATGTGAATGGACCACCCGGCACTTCACGGAATCCGGTAACTTGGGCACCGCTCCTTAGGTCAACCTGTACCCCCTACGAGTGCGGCGAATAGCCCGCCAATTCTAGAGTAAAGCCCCCTCCGTCTCAACGCCATGAGATGCGGGCTCGTTGCCCTCTAGAACCCGGCTATCCATGCACCCCACCGTGGGGTAATCCTAGTACAGAAAGTAAAATATACATACAACGGGTGCATCGACCTCAGCCCGGTCGTGCCCCAAAAGAATAATATACAAACAGGCAGTAACGGCAGTCCATATGTCAGACGCTCTCCCCGCAATATCAAATGTCCATAATACACCAAACTGTACTACCATTGCATCCAGGCTATCCCCCATGACCAATCCGCAACATCACAGCACAACACAGAACATCAACGTGAATGTCACGTTCGCAAATCTGTCTAAGAGGGCTATAGCAGTTAGACAGGATTTACAGATCAAATGACATTCACGGTCGCAGATATAATGTAAATACTGTGAACTAACATGTTTAAAATTTTCGATCGATCAAATTTACCGAAGTGGGCCCCAAGTACTACTGTAGCACTCAAAGAAAATATGGGCCCAAAAAGAATATACCAAAAACCCCATTTTCAAGACAGAGACCCACTGAAGAAATTTGGTGTAGTGAAGCCACCGTTCGGCGGCGGAACCGCGGCCAAAATGGGGTTTTTGCCGCGGTTCCGCGGCGCTACATTAACATCATGGTACCAATTTTCTTCTGTGTTCTCAGAAAACCATGCACACATTTCTGCAACATACCAAATATTTTTTTGACAACTAAAAAATTCCGACAGAAACTGTGACAAGAAAATACGGTTTTTGGAAAATCCGTTCGATCGAACTTGTAAACACGTTAGAGAAAGCTAGAATAGGTTAATGGCGTGGCTCTGATACCAGTGTAAGTGCACGGCGGCTCCCCGGCCGTCAATCCAACGCCGGAATGCGGAAACGAAACTTTTACGAAACTTGTAAACCGGCACCACCGCGCACTAAAATCTCGGATCGGGCCATTAACCTAACGCTAGCAAATACGAGAATGGGTAGAAAGCTATACCGAGCGATCCGTGTCCTTCGGTCTTCGGCCTCCACTCCGATCTCCACGCGGAATCTCCGGTCTTCATCTCCTCGTCGGAACGGGCACCACATCGCCGGGTTCTTTTATGGGCTCCCACCTCTCGACCGAGGCAACTCGGGCACGAAGTTGGAGAGTCGACGTGCCCAAGGATGCTGTAGATGAAGTGTAGAAACCATTGTCTCAACGGGGTTGAAGTTGCCATTTGATGGAGGTGGAATGAACTTTGAAGTGAGCTAGAATTTGTGTAGCAAGAAAAATGAGATGAACTAATTTCCCCACACAAAATGAATCTCTCCCACTCACCCATGAAAATGTGGCCGGCCAACAAGAATGAGGAGGACGAAAAAATTGATGGATTAAAACAATAAGGGAAAAATAAAAGTGATAACAAAAAGAAATGGTCACATCAATTTCTCATCCAAATCCTATCTCATTAATGCAAGCTATGAACACTAGAAAAAGCAAAGATGCTTAAACCATCATAATTAACCTATTACAAATAAACCCCTCCACTTAGCTAATTTGAAAACTTGCAAATTAGCCCCTCCAACAGAAAAATCCGGCCGCGAAGGAACAAAGGAAAACGGGCCGGAACGGAATGCAAACTGGCAACTTCAAAATACTGATCCCGTAATAAATTACAGGAAAACCCCGAGACTGTATATACATACCCGTACTTGTATTCCTACTGAATACAAATGCAAAGAGACAAAATCTACACTGTACAATACTAGGATCTGGCTTAAACCAAAGCCCGCTAGTATTTTCCGTCCGATCAGGATCTGTGCAATACCGCACGTATAAGATCAAACCCTGTCATATCTCCATACGTCCTCTACAGCGTTTCGCCCGAAACTTGAGAAAACGGTCTGTGGGGGACTCTAAAGACTCGTCAATACTTTGGCTGTGGATTTAACCACTAGCACGTCAGAGGTATTAGCCATACGCGACGGGCTACCAGGTATTGACCAAAAGGGACGTCGATGAGCGAACTCATCCCGACACCCTACTGAGCCTGTCAGTGACAATATCCGTACAGTTCGGTTCGTTCGTCTATGAGCATCGCATGGCGGGCCTAGGGGGTTGGTAAAAGTCAGACCCCCAAAAGCGGTACAAGTCGTGTCGGAGTGTAGCCCAGAACACCCTAAGATATTACTGGAATACCAACCAGTAAATCTCCTGCCTTGGCCAAGTACTTCGTGTAATGGCTCTTCTAGACACAGCGCGACCTCACCCCAATACCGGGAGAGACGAACCCCTGAAGATCCGCTCACTGCCTCCATGTGGTTCGGGACTGTACCCAACTAAAACCTGTTTGCATGACTCCTTTGAGCGTGGTAGGGTAGTAATCAAAGTATAGTGGGAACTCACACGAGACAAATGACGATCTCAGGTTGATGAACTAATCTATACACATGTCACCAGAGAACTGCTATATGACGTCTGGTATAAGACCAACTAGCATGTTCCCGGCAAGTCCTGTCCGGTGTACTCATAACCCAATGAGCACCTGTATACATCTTAGGTGAACCAATTGACACCAGTGGCTTATGAGACCGGCAACCGCCCCTCGTCGGGGTCTCGACTGTATACACTAGTCTACTCTGGAGTATCGATGCCCTGTCTCGAAACTCCCACGACTAGGGACCTTTTAAGGATTTGCTTATAGACCCCAGCTCCCACGTATATGATGGCCCTCATACTGCTGGCAGTCAAGCAAGAATCCTAGGGGCTCTATCAACGTGCAATAGTGACTTGTAAGGTCACCTAAAGCATTACACGATGATAAAGATAAACCAGATAGCATACTATCATTTTGAGTAAGACTGTCCTACCGGCATAGGTCCTCCCTCAATCATTGCAATCACGTGCCTGTGATCCAATAATTGACTCTGATGGCACTATATCCAACACACCCATCCTAGTACTACTCTCAACCAAGCACGCTTAGCTGCGGAGTTCTGATGGGATCCGGTGCTTTAGTGCTGGTATGGTCGCATCCGAAAGGCCTGGGTCGCCATACTCTTTTATTCTCTTCCGGGCCACGACGGATTCGGCATATTCTTCATTCGTTGTCTGCCGGTTTCTCTGCTTTTCTCCGTCAGATTGAGCCGCAATAAACGTTAGACTGGATATACCGAAGACCAGCGCCGTTTTACTCCGTCTTCCATGCCCGTCGTGTAGGGTTCCTAGGCACTCTCAAGAGGTCTCACAAGGCATCAACCATGCCAATTTAAAAATTACGGTGCCGAGAAACCCTAGACTACGGATCGTTGGCTAGAATTCTAGGCGACTAAACGAACTAGTTAACATCTTAACTAAAAGTAAACGAACATACAACCTTTGTAGATCCGTTTCTCCACCTCCATAGCTCCGCAATGAAGTCTCCTCGCTGTCCAAGTCGAAGCCCGGGCTCTAGCGTCGGCTTCATCGGAGAATGGACGGGCTAGGTCATCGACGACGTGCCGAAGATGATCTACGTCGAAGCATCACTAGATCAAGCTCCACCTTCACCAAGCCATGAAAACTTGTGAAGGAAACACACTCTACTACTTGGCAAGAGGTAGAGGATGAAGAAATAGGAAGTGGGTAGACTTTAGAATTGGATTTCTCACTCATTTTCATCAATCACCATTGATGAAGTGAAGGTTTCTTCAAGTAATGAAGAAGATGAAGAAGAAGAAGAAGAAGATATGATAAGTTAAAAGAAAATAATACTTATCATATAATAAACCATGGTCAAGTGTAGAGAACTAACTAAGGTTATAAGAATGGTTAGGGTTAAAAGAACAAGACAAAATGGTCACTTGGTCAAAGCTTCATGAAGCTTCAAAAAGCTTCATGAAAGAAAATAAAATAAAGAAACCATTTTGCTTTTCTTTTTATGCTTTTATTAATATCCAAATTGAATAAACAAATAATTAAATGAAAAAGCAAAACCCTAATCATTAAGTTAACCATGGTTTAATTCTATACACTTAACCAAATAAGCATGTATCATCAAACATGATACAAACAATTGTACAAAAAGTATATCACATATACAACTTGTACAACGAAGTGAGAAAATCCATTTAAAGTGAACCAATACTAGTTAATGCAAAGTAATATATCAAATATATAATTATACAATAAATCATTAAATCAACACTTGATTTAACGATCCGGTCATATCGCATATAACCGACTAGTATCTTATGTATCATCTTATCGAATCAACGCTTGAATCGATAACTAGGTTATATCGCATACAACCAATCGATACATTCATCGCGAGAATGGAATACGGTATCACATACACGCATTATTCTCGGTCCCGCACATATCTCATATGCGCTCCTATTTCGTTTCGCTTGAGCCAGGAAACCTCTGTGTAGGACTCTAAAGACTCGTCAATACGCCGGCAGCAGATGATGATCATATCAAACACCCACAAGCCGCAAGCGGTCTGCTAAACGTAACGGCCACCCGGGTATTGAGCGATGAGAAGATCGACGAGCAAGCCCGTTCACACTCCTGTGAATCCAACCAGTAACACTACCGTACAGTCCGGTCTGATCGTCTGATATGTCGCATATCTCGCCTAGGGGTGGTTAACGTCAGACCCCAATAGCTCGATAAGTTGTGTCGATATGAGGTCTATAACAATTCGAGAAACTACTGGTAACACTTACCAGTAAATCTCAACAACCCTGGCCAGGGATTTCCTGTTATAGCCAATCGAACACAGCGCAACATCAACCCCCTATACTGGGAGAGACGAATCCCCTCCTATCGCTCATTGCCTCCATGTGACCCGGGACTGTACCCAAAAACCACCGTTTTGCACGCCCTCTTGGACGTGGTAAGATGGAAATCAAAGCACAGTGGGAACCACACAAGACTCTATGACGATCTCGGGTCAACAGACTACTCTGTACCAGTGTCACCAGAGAACTGCCATCTGACGTGAGGTATAATACCATCTGGGAGTTCTCGGCGAGTCCGTCCAGTGTACCCAGTCTCTACTGAGCACCCGTATATCATCTCTGATGTCAAACACCAATGGATATGGGATCATCCATCGCCCATCTGTATGGGTCGAGAAGGTATACGCTAGTCTACTCTGGTATATCGATGCCCCGTCTCGATATACCCACGACTAGGGACCTTGAAGGATGTAATTATGGACTACCATGTCCCCACTAGTATGATCCGCATCATAGTCCAGGTAGTCAAGTACACATCCTAAGGGCTTTACCAACATGTAACAGAGAGACAAACAGTATACACGTTAAGGTAAAGGGTAACCAGATAGCATACTTGTTGGAGATAGTGCCCTCAGAGTCAATTATTAGGTCACAGGTACGTGATTGCAATGATTGATGGAGGACCTATCCCGGTAGGACGTCTTACTCGAGATGATAGTATGCTATCTGATTTACCTTTATCATCGTGTACTGCTTAGGTGACCTGACACGTCGCTATTACACGTTGATAGAGCCCCTAGGATTCTTGCTTGACCAGCAGCAGTATGAGGGCGATCATATAAGTGGGAGCTGGGGGTCTATAAGCATATCCTTAAAAGGTCCCTAGTCGTGGGAGTTTCGAGACAGGGCATCGATACTCCAGAGTAGACTAGTGTATACAGTCAAGACCCCGACGAGGGTCGGTGGCCGGTCTCACAAGCCACTGGTGTCAGTTGGATCACCTAAGATGTATACAGGTGCTCATTGGGTTATGAGTACACCGGACAGGACTCGCCGGGAACATGCTAGTTGGTCATATACCAGACGTCAGATGGCAGTTCCCTGGTGACATGTGTACAGGTTAGTTCATCGACCTGGGGATCGTCATTTGTCTTGTGTGAGTTCCCACTGTACTTTGATTACTACCCTACCACGGCTCAAAGGAGTCGTGCAAACAGGTTTTAGTTGGGTACAGTCCCGAGCCACATGGAGGCAGTGAGCGTATCTTCAGGGGTTCGTCTCTCCCGGTATTGGGGGTGAGGTCGTGCTGTGTCTAGGAGAGCCATTACACGAAGCCCTCGGCCGAGGCAAGGAGATTTACTGGTAGGTATTCCAGTAGTATCTCAGGGTGTTCTGGGCTACACTCCGACACGACTTGTACCGCTTTTGGGGGTCTGACTTTTACCAACCCCCTAGGCCCGCCATGCGATGCTCATAGACGAACGGACCGGACTGTACGGATATTGTCACTGACAGGCTCAGTAGGGAGTCAGGCTGAGTTCGCTCACAGACGTCCCTTTTAGTCAATACCTGGTAGCCCGTTACGTATTGGCTTATACCTCTAACGTGCTAGTGGTTAAATCCACAACCAAGGTGTTGACGAGTCTTTAGAGTCCCCCACATTCAGTTACTCAGCTTTCGGGCGAAAGGTTGTAGAGGCCGTATGGAGATATGGCAAGGTCCGATCAGATACGTGCGGTATTGCACGGATCAGGATAGGACAGTTTGTACTATAGGCCGTATGGATATATGGCAGGGTTCGATCAGATACGTGCGGTATTGCACGGATCATGATCAAACGGATATTACTAGCCGGCTTTGGTATAAGCCGGATCCTAGTATAGTACAGTGTAGATTTTGTCTCATTGCATTTGTATTTCGGTCGAAATACAGATGCGGGTGTGTATGCACAGTATCGGGGTTTTCCTGTAATTTATTACGGGACCAGTTTTCTGGAGTTGCCAGTTTGCTTTCCGTTTCGGCCAATTTCCTTTGTATCGTTCATTGGCCGAAGATTGGTGGAGGAGGGTTTATTTGCATTGTTGCAAATAGGCATTAGTGGAGGGGGTTCTTTGCATCTTGTTGCATCATGATGGCTTTCATGATGTGCACCATCATTGACTTGTTTTGACTCCATCATGACTTGACTTTTAAAGTCATGATTGTTGTTGATGATGGATGATCATTGGTGTTGGAGTGTTGGACTTTCCTTGCTATCATTTATTTTCATATGATATCCATTCCTCTCTCTCTCTCTTGAATAAGGTTGGCACTCTCTCTTTTAGAGAACTAACTCTCCTTCTCTCCTCTCACCATGTCCATGGCCGGCCACTCCTTGTGGGGGCTGTCCAAATTTCCTATGTGGGGTTTTTGGTGCTTTTGCTTTGGTAAAAATCCCACAAGAACAACCTCCAAAAGCTTGTATCATCCCTCCACCAAAAAGGCAATTCCTACAACCCCAAAAAGAGACACAAGTTCTACACAACATTCTACAGCAAATCTTGGGTACGTCGACTAGCCAGCTTCGTGCCCGAGTTGCCTCGGCATTGAGGTGGGAGCCCGTAAAAGAAGTAGGCGATGTGGTGCACTTCCGGCGACGAGGAGGAGACGGGACATTCCGCAGGAGATCGGGACGACGACGAGAAGACCGGAGGACTCGGATCTGTCGGTATATCTCTCTTCCCCTTCTTGTAGTTAGCTAGGACTAGTTAATGGTTCGATCCGGGTATTAGTGCGTGGCGGTTTGCCAGTTCAAGTAAAATTAAAGTTTATCACCGCTTCCGCTTTTGGCCGTCGGATTGACGGCCGGGGCGCCGCCGTGCACTTACAGTGGTATCAGAGCCTCGCCATTAACTTCGTCTAGCTTCGTTTGATGTGTTTTTCAGTTCCGATCGATCAAAATTCCAAAAACCCAATTTTAGTTCACATCAGTTTTCTGTTAAGATTTTTTGGTGTCCAAAAATTTTTCAGGTTGCATTAAACTGATGTACAAGATATTATAAGACCTCTGTAAAAATTCGACACTTTCAGTCGACGACTTGAGCGCGGAACCGCGGCCAAATCCCCCCTTGGGCCGCGGTTCCGCCGCACTCTAGTGTCCTCACTGTGTCCAATTTTTTCAGTGGGCTTGTAGGCTGATTTTGTGGGTTTTGGAATATTAAATTTGGGCCCAGAATCTCTGTGAGTGCTACAGTATTGCTTTGGGGCCCACTTGTTAATTTTTGATCAATCGGAAAATTTTAAACACATTTTTCACAGTATTTACATTATATCTGCGACCGTGAATGTCACTTGATCGGTAAATCCAGTCTAACTGCTATAGCCCGGTTAGACGGATTTGCGAACGTGACTTTCACGTTGATGTTCTGTGTTTTGCTGTGATGTTGCGGATCGGTCGTGGGGGATAGCCTGGATGCAATGCTAGTACAGTTGTGGTTGTATTATGTACATTTGATATTGCGGGGCGAGCGTCCGACATGTGGACTGCCGTCACTGCCTGTTTGTATTATTATTTTGGGGCACGGCCAGGTTGCGGTCGATGTACCCGTTGTATGTATATTTTACTTTCTGTACTAGGATTGCCCCGCGGAGGGGTGCACGGATAGCCGGATTCTAGAGGGCAACAAGCCCGCATCTCATGGCATTGAGACGGAGGGAGCTTCACTCTGGGATTGGCGGGCTATTCGCCGCACTCGTAGGGGGTACAGGTTGATCCAGGAGGGGTGCCCAGGTTACCGGATTCCGTGAAGTGCTGGGTGGTCCATTCACGGAGCTGAAGGGGGCTGCCTCGCTTCAGGTTTTGGCGGGTAACTTGCCGCGCCCGTAGGGGTCTAGGATTTCATTGCACAGGCTATCCACACGACCAGGGGAACGTCGGGTTTCAGCGGCTCTGTGAAACCCGGGGATCCCAGATATCTGTATTGTTTCTGTGATGCTGTTCATTCTCTGTGATGTTGCATTTCTTTTCACGCCTTGAGCGAAATATAATATATTGGTATATATATTAGTAGATGTTGTATATGTTTTGCATCCGCGCTAGTCCAGTCCCCGCTCTGTCGTTAGTTAGCTAACCTAACGGGTAATGACGGGACCCAGTGGCGAATGCGGATGACATATACGTACATCAGTATATTTTCGTTCTTTGTGGTGTGATCAATTGATGGGACTGCATTGATTCGGATCAATGCAAGTTAAAACAAACCTAATCTGATGTTGTTGGAACACTTTTCAAAAAGCTGTTATTGCAAGGACGTTCACTTTTGTTTTGCATCGCGGTATTCATTTAGAATATCCTGCTCCTCAGTCGACGAGGCAAGGGCCGAGATCCCTTCACCGGGAGTGACCCCTTGGACAATAAGTTTGCGTCAGGGCATTAACTTCACTATAGCCGATTACTTTTGCTTTGCACCGTGGTATTCAGTTGGAATATCCTGCACCCCATTCTACGGGGAAAGAGCCGAGATCCCTTCACCGGGAGTGACCTCTTTAGCAAAGGTTTTCGTCACTATATTTTTAAAAGCTATCCGTTCCTTCAACGATATCAAGTTCTTTACGTTAAAGGTTTTCGCCAGAAACCATTCGTAGCCCTCCGTCATTTCAGTTAAATATTCGGTAGTATTCAAGCTATGTATTTTGACCTCACGCCAAGGCATAGTGTTTGGTAGCTGCCGGGTATTTATCTGTTGCATAGATAGATGCGTTGGTTTGGGACAGTCGTACTACTATTTTGGCCTACGTCAAGGGTATGTACGGGTGGGTTCAAATTAACCTGGATAATGACGGGTAGAACTTGACATGTGACTTATGATATTTTGACCTCACGCCAAGGTCATAAGAGCATGGGGCAGAAATCACATCGGGAGTTTCAAAAGAACTGAAACTTGCCAGATATGCGCATACCTTCTGGAGTGTGATGATGTGAGCGGATTCCGTCACGTTGTCATGCGATGAGAGTTGGATCCCGATTCCTACTGATGAGTTAGTTTACTCCTCGGGTGACCCCGACTAATTCTTCTTTCAGGTTTGGAGGAGAATTTGAGGTACAGTGGGAGGTTTCCAGATTAGATAAATTGGTAACCATTCTGATCTAGGATAGAGTGCACGCTGAGTGTTTCTTTTCTCTCTCTCTTTGGCAGCGACCATTGACCCGACCCTAAGACTATGACTCAGTGACCAAATTACATCGAACCTTCTTGACACCGGCTTTTGGATTGTCAGAGTTGCAGACCTCATTGCCACTCCTACTTTTACCCTTTTCTCCAGGACACCCCGTATTACTACGAACGTCCACTTCCATTGGACAAAACCATCGTATGGTTAGATACGAACTCGAAAGAATTTATTCGAGGATGGTTTCCGGTTCTGGAGAAAACGGATATGATTATTCAGTTGTCTTTTCCTTTTACCTTCTCTCAAGTTGTGAGTACTCCTTGGTTTAGGAGATAGTACACCTATTACGCAAATTGGATAGTCTTCTTCCAAACCATAGGCAGGTGCCGACCGGTAGGGAATGAAGAAAACCAATTAGCCTAACGATGGTGTACAGAAGGTATTAAGTTAAGACAAAATAAAGGGATTAGTAAGAGGGCAAAGTAAATTGCAACAGATATTCACGACCAAACCAAATATTTCGTTACCACTCCCACATCACCTTTGTATTTCTCCAGGACACTCCGTATCACTACGAAGATCCACAGTTTATTTGGATACTCCATCGTATGGTTATATACGAACTCGAAAGGAACTTGTTCCAGTTCGGGGATGGATTCTGGTTCAGGAGAAATAGGAATAAGATTTATTCAGGTGTCTTTTATCTTCACCTTCTCTCGCATTGCGAGTGTTCCTAGGATTAGGACAGTACACCCTTTATGTTTATTGGATAGTCTTCTTCCAAACCATAGGCTGGTGCCGAACGGTAGGGAAGGAAGAAAACCATTTGGCCTAAAGGGGTGTGCAGAAGGTAATGACTAAAGACATATGAAGGGATTTGGAGAGGTGGCAAAGAACTATACGGTTACAGTCGTGAATCTGGAAGATGCATTACTAGGAATACCAGAATACCCCATCGAAACATTTCAATGTTTCAGTTTCACTGTGTACTGTTAAAGGAAAACTGATTTCCCGATTAGATACTTACTCCAGGGTATGTATTTACCAGGTACGATTCTCACATCTGTATGGTTTTACAGATGATGAGTGGGAGTAAGTTATTGGGAATTGGGTGATTATCCTCATTATATCGGGATTCGTTGTAATCGGTGATATTTGAGGAAATCACCTGGGCTGTTTGCCGGTTGGCAAATATTTGGTTTTGAATATCCGCAGTTATGCACCAATTTCAAATTGATATATCTGTACGTCTATTTTCATAGAGTGAGATATACCTTTCTGAAATTATGTCTACGACATTTACCTATATCAGTGGATGGTTAGGTAAGGAGCATTAAACAGCGGTGTAATTCTTCTTAACCATAAGTACAGTTTTCAACCTACGACACACAGTGAATGAGTTATCAGACTCAAGGGACTTATACAGAGTATTGTATGTTGTCCAGGGTCCATCAGGACAGAGGGGTAGGTCCTCGTACTATATTCGGTTTACTTATGACTTCTCTAGTTTTTAGACAGGTGTTTCGTGGAAACACAGGGTCCGAATTTTGAGAAGTTATAGGTATTTTAATAGAGTAGAGAACCAGGTATAGCAAGTATCGGGATTCTTCAAAGAGATCGAAGATGTGGATACTTGTGTATGGTATTCAGTTGATAGTAGTGATTAAGAGAAATTGCTTCTCTTTCAGGTTACTCATAATTGGAAGCATTCCTAAGTTGAGTAACGCTGATCGGCCTCCTTCCATTTAGTTGACATGCACTGGGGACAGCTGCATGATTTGAATCTGGTTCAATTAAATCAGTGCCTCTGTTTCTATATGGGATATAGAACAGTTCATATCTTAACGGTGTTAAGGTACGGGGAGTTGTCCGGCTTATGATTAAAACCAGACACTGGACAACTCAAGGCACGTTTCTGTAATGGCTGTTTGTGGGTTGACCCAGGCTATGACGAGGGTTGACTTTCTACCATCTAGATGAATAATAGCAATATTGTTCTAGACTCGCCACAGTTTTATTAAAAATGGATTTTTTCAGAAAACAGTAGTGGGAGTATGGTAGAACTGGAAGTGATTCCAGAACCACAAACGATTACTGAAGATTTGATAAAGAACCAAAAGATTCAATCTGGTTTGACGTTCCATTGGCCACTCCGCAGATAAGGTGGGTAACTTCAGGCACCCGAGAGGTACTCCGGTAGCCTCAAGGACGGTGACAGGGAAGTTCTTGTTTACCCACAATTACCATTGCTGTTGTTCCAGGCTGCGAGACCCGGCGGGAGGATGAGTATAGCGTCGTTCTAAACTAGTTTTAGAAGTGTACGTGTATATGACTCTGCCAGAGGGTTGTCGTAGTCAGTGGGAGCAGCGGAAGCATTGGTGGACAGGTAGCTTATGTCTATTTATAGTCTGAAGCACCAGTAGCGGAGATAGATCATCTATTTCTGACGTGACAGTCATAGGTTTGACTTCATCAGAATAGGAGATGGATCTGTTGAGAAGGTAGTAGGGTGTGATATCCTGGTATTTGGATGACATACACAGAATAGGAAAGGAAACTCCTATACTACAATCGGTTATACTTTGGTCGTCACACAGTAGTTTCTCCACAAAGGAAATGGACATTATATCAGACATACTGGTTACTGGATCTATGGTATTAGATCTAGATTTGGGTGGTTTCCCAATCAGGGTACTTGACAGCATTCTAAGAGTATTTAGGATGGACGACTCCTGGCACGGTAGTGTACCTGCAGGTAATGGAGTCACCCTCTCTAAAGGTGTCTTACAGACTAAAGGGGAGAGGGATGTGCATGATTGGCAGATCACTTGCTTAGGCAATTGAGTCAATCATGAGATGTCAAGTACCACACCAGATGTTGTTCTTGCACTAGATGCAATAAGTTGGCATTGATCCAATCCTGGAGAAACAGTCGGAAGCAGTTTTAGAACATAAGTGGATGTTCTAGGGATATGATAACGACAGCCTCATTCGGGAAACAGTTATCATTCCAGGCTTCCAAGGTGACATGGACGACAAGGAGGTTGTCAGAGTTATAGTTTTTCCTTCTGACGAGGGGCAGTATTTTGGACAGGTGGTCCAAGGCAATACTGAGGGAGGCATGGCGCAGGATACTGATTAAGTTCAGTTGACGATACAGTCTAAGAAGTTTGGATTTGGTGTTCATTTATGAACTATGTCCCATCAGACATCCAGACACATTCTAAGACAGGTATTGCTCATTTCGGGAGATGGGCTTCTCCGCGAACTTGAGATATAGAGAGACATAGAAAGAAACATCAAGGCGGATCCACTCACTGAGGCTATTCCTCGAACGCAATAGTCTCGCAAACGAGCTTTGTGAGGCTGACTAGTAGAGGAGTTGGGTGTTCGGTATCACACGGGCTGTGAGTATGCGACATCGCAATAATTAGCCTTGAGTGCAAGTGGGAGATTGTTGGAGATAGTGCCCTCAGAGTCAATTATTAGGTCACAGGTACGTGATTGCAATGATTGATGGAGGACCTATCCCGGTAGGACAGTCTTACTCGAGATGATAGTATGCTATCTGATTTACCTTTATCATCGTGTACTGCTTAGGTGACCTGACACGTCGTTATTACACGTTGATAGAGCCCCTAGGATTCTTGCTTGACCAGCAGCAGTATGAGTGCGATCATATAAGTGGGAGCTGGGGGTCTATAAGCATATCCTTAAAAGGTCCCTAGTCGTGGGAGTTTCGAGACAGGGCATCGATACTCCAGAGTAGACTAGTGTATACAGTCAAGACCCCGACGAGGGTCGGTGGCCGGTCTCACAAGCCACTGGTGTCAGTTGGATCACCTAAGATGTATACAGGTGCTCATTGGGTTATGAGTACACCGGACAGGACTCGCCGGGAACATGCTAGTTGGTCATATACCAGACGTCAGATGGCAGTTCCCTGGTGACATGTGTACAGGTTAGTTCATCGACCTGGGGATCGTCATTTGTCTTGTGTGAGTTCCCACTGTACTTTGATTACTACCCTACCACGGCTCAAAGGAGTCGTGCAAACAGGTTTTAGTTGGGTACAGTCCCGAGCCACATGGAGGCAGTGAGCGTATCTTCAGGGGTTCGTCTCTCCCGGTATTGGGGGTGAGGTCGTGCTGTGTCTAGGAGAGCCATTACACGAAGCCCTCGGCCGAGGCAAGGAGATTTACTGGTAGGTATTCCAGTAGTATCTCAGGGTGTTCTGGGCTACACTCCGACACGACTTGTACCGCTTTTGGGGGTCTGACTTTTACCAACCCCCTAGGCCCGCCATGCGATGCTCATAGACGAACGGACCGGACTGTATGGATATTGTCACTGACAGGCTCAGTAGGGAGTCAGGCTGAATTCGCTCACAGACGTCCCTTTTAGTCAATACCTGGTAGCCCGTTACGTATTGGCTTATACCTCTAACGTGCTAGTGGTTAAATCCACAACCAAGGTGTTGACGAGTCTTTAGAGTCCCCCACATTCAGTTACTCAGCTTTCGGGCGAAAGGTTGTAGAGGCCGTATGGAGATATGGCAAGGTCCGATCAGATACGTGCGGTATTGCACGGATCAGGATAGGACAGTTTGTACTATAGGCCGTATGGATATATGGCAGGGTTCGATCAGATACGTGCGGTATTGCACGGATCATGATCAAACGGATATTACTAGCCGGCTTTGGTATAAGCCGGATCCTAGTATAGTACAGTGTAGATTTTGTCTCATTGCATTTGTATTTCGGTCGAAATACAGATGCGGGTGTGTATGCACAGTATCGGGGTTTTCCTGTAATTTATTACGGGACCAGTTTTCTGGAGTTGCCAGTTTGCTTTCCATTTCGGCCAATTTCCTTTGTATCGTTCATTGGCCGAAGATTGGTGGAGGAGGGTTTATTTGCATTGTTGCAAATAGGCATTAGTGGAGGGGATTCTTTGCATCTTGTTGCATCATGATGGCTTTCATGATGTGCACCATCATTGACTTGTTTTGACTCCATCATGACTTGACTTTTAAAGTCATGATTGTTGTTGATGATGGATGATCATTGGTGTTGGAGTGTTGGACTTTCCTTGCTATCATTTCTTTTCATATGATATCCATTCCTCTCTCTCTCTCTTGAATAAGGTTGGCACTCTCTCTTTTAGAGAACTAACTCTCCTTCTCTCCTCTCACCATGTCCATGGCCGGCCACTCCTTGTGGGGGCTGTCCAAATTTCCTATGTGGGGTTTTTGGTGCTTTTGCTTTGGTAAAAATCCCACAAGAACAACCTCCAAAAGCTTGTATCATCCCTCCACCAAAAAGGCAATTCCTACAACCCCAAAAAGAGACACAAGTTCTACACAACATTCTACAGCAAATCTTGGGTACGTCGACTAGCCAGCTTCGTGCCCGAGTTGCCTCGGCATTGAGGTGGGAGCCCGTAAAAGAAGTAGGCGATGTGGTGCACTTCCGGCGACGAGGAGGAGACGGGACATTCCGCAGGAGATCGGGACGACGACGAGAAGACCGGAGGACTCGGATCTGTCGGTATATCTCTCTTCCCCTTCTTGTAGTTAGCTAGGACTAGTTAATGGTTCGATCCGGGTATTAGTGCGCGGCGGTTTGCCAGTTCAAGTAAAATTAAAGTTTATCACCGCTTCCGCTTTTGGCCGTCGGATTGACGGCCGGGGCGCCGCCGTGCACTTACAATACTATCATGTCGAGCAAGAAAGTCCTCCCTATATATGTCCCAGCATCCACTACAATATACATCCAATGTACAGTAATGGCCTCTAGGGCATACATATAACTAACAATCTCCCACTTGCACTAGGGCCATCTGTAGCAGTGGTTGTAGTATCTCATACTCAACCATCCTATAAAAGTCTCTCTCTGGGAATAGGCCTTCGTGAGTGGATCCGCCGTGTTGTCCTCTGAGTCTTCTCTCCAAACCTCGATCATCCTGGAGATCAACCATCTCCATGATCAGGTGATACTGCCTTAGAATATGTCTGGATCACTGATGGGACCAGCGTTCCTTGGCATAAGCCACACTTCCATTGTCACACAATGGTAGGAACATAGTTCATCTCATGAACCAATATACACCCAAACAGCCTCTTTGGTAGCATCTTAAGTAGCGATGTATCTTGCCTTTATCGTCTAGTATGCCACGGCATTTAGCTTGGAACTCTTCCAACATACCGTCCCTTTACTGAGGGTAAAGACAATGCATGTGACTGACATTCAGTCATCTTTATCACCCTGGAACACTTCCAGTGATTTTCCCCAGGATCAACTGATACCCTCTCACTACATCTAGTGAGTATCCTAACATCCAATTACATCTATCTCATAGATGAAAACTTTGGATTTAGGAGGTATCACTTTGATCCTATATGGAGAATCATTGTGATAAGCGGAGATTGATCGAGCGTAGCATAGGAAACTCCTTCCCTATCAAGAGTATGTCATCCACGTACTCTACGAGGATCGTCACCATACTCCCTACTACCTTTTTGTTTATACAAGGTTCATCTACCATTTTGATGATGTCAACTTCTTTGACTAATCCATCAAAATAGATGTTCCAACTCCGCGATGCCTGCTTTTTCCTATAAATCATTTTGCACACGTTTCCGCTGCTCCCACTGTCTACGAGGCCCTCTGGCTGTGTACTTATAGACGCTCTCTTCCAAATCATCATTTAGAAAAGCAGTCAAGACACCCAACCACCAGATATCGTAGTCATGGTATGTAGCCGTGGCAAGTAGGATCTGGATGGACTTAAGCATAGCTACTTGAAAAGGTTTCATCATTATCCACGCCTGGTCGATGACAAAAACCTTTAACAAGTCTAGCTTTGAAAGTCTCAACCTTTCCATCTACACCAAGTAATCTTCTCAAGATTTACTTGCTCCTGATGGGAATTTAACCCTTCAGATATAGCAACCAAAGTCCATACTTTGTTGGAGTACATGGATTCCATCTCAGATCGCTAAACATCCAGCCATTCTTACAGAGTCCCACTCCTGATGGCCAGCTCGAAACTAGTTGGATCATCATCTCATGATGCAATCCTCGATCCCACTGTCATAGAGAAACAGAAGTATCTCTCAGGTGGGTGAGGAACCCTACTAGATCGGTGGAGAGGCTGAGGTTCGTTGGTTACTACTGAATCCTTCGGTTCTACCAAATCATCAGCTGTAGTTTGTATAGCTGGAACCTTTCCAGTTGTATATAACAGATCTTGCCTCGAGCTTGTCCGGATTTTGCTTTTAGACATAGGCCAGACAACCCCAAATCTTAACTAACTTAAGACATGGGCTCTTCCCTTTCCATATCACATATGAAGTGGTAGGCAACTGATTTGATTTGAACCTAATTCAATAGGTATGCAGCTTCTCAAGTGCATAACCCCCAAAAGGAAATAGGTATCTCAGTAGTACTCATCATAGAGCACACCTTATCATATAGGGTGTGATTGCTCCGCCCCGATATACCATCGTGCTATGGTGTATACAGAGGAGTAATGCTGAGAGAGAATCTCATTCTCCTTTAGAATAGTCCAGGATTTCCGTGCTCAAGTATTCTCCTCCTTGATCTCATCATAGGACATAATACTTATACCCGTATTTTTGGTTCTCTACTTCTAATTTATATTCTGTGAATATCTCAAAAGGTTCGGACTTGTGTTTCAACAGGAACATAGGTCTGAATCTTGAGAGATTATCAGAGAATGTAATGAAGTACAAAGAACCGGTCTTGGCATTTGTAGACAGGAGACCTTACATACATCATCATGTATCAGTCCCAAGAGTTCATTAACTGTTTCTCTGTTTCCAATAAACAGGGCTATGGTCATCTTATCTTTGTGACACGACTGGTAAGTTTCACAAGATGTAAATTCAAACTGATTTAAATATGCATCTATATGTAACTTCAGCTAGTCAGGTCGCATTGATATGACCTAGTCTACAATGCCTCAAGAAGGATTTGTTCATTTCTGAACTTTTCCTCTTGTGTGTGTTCTGTATACTAAGAACTGTAGTTTGATTTAGAACATTAATGCTTTTAGATAACGTGCCTGAACCGATCAACTTTTGATATAGGAAATGTTCAAAACATTATCCAACAATACAAAATTTTATCATTTCTTTACTAATAAAGAGAGTGATATGATTTTGTATATCAGGTTCGGTATCTAACAACATTCGTTCAGAATCAATGTATTACAATACAGGGTGACAGTGACCAACAGACTTGGCTACAACACTTGCCCCGTTTTCTGCCTCATGAAACTTATCACCCGTTCTCAGTTCTTTACCTATCTGTAGCCCTATGTAACAGATTACATATCTGGGATCCTGATCCGGTATCATATACCCACGACGTAAAGGACATTGAGAAACAGTTCTGTATAATGAACACACCCGAAGATGATGCATCAGCATGCACTCTCTTCGTTTGGGCGGCACGGGAAATCTGGTATTCCCCAATTTCCTGCTCTGTCTTATAACAATTATAAGGTGGAGCGGGACCAACGTTCCCCAGCTCAGTATAACAAGCGGGTTCGGTCAATATTCCGTGTTATTATCTTGATTAAGGCGTGACATGGTCGCTACCAGTAGAGAGAGAGAAGAAAACACTCAGCGTGCGCTCTTGCAAGAATAGATTGGTTATTATTTTATCTAATCAGGATGGCTCCCACTGCTTTTTATCAAATCTTCCTTCAAACCCTAAAAGGAAAGACTAGCCGGGATTAATTACACAATACAAGTTCGCCAATCTTTCAGCCATGCCAGTGTCGGTACTTTGTGGGAGGTCCCCCGTGCTTTCGCACGAACCTAATTAATGTAAACCTCCTTTTCCCAGAGGCGTAACCTCGTTAACACCTTTCTAGACACCTACTTGATCGGCTAATTGTAATGTGTAAAACTCTCCCAGGAGTAACTCTTACTCGCAGCGGGTATCGGGATCCAACTATCTCATAGAAGGTATGCAATCTCATTGCAAATTTCAACACTTGAAATTCCCGATAATTTTGCCCCTAGCGTCCTATGACCTTGACGCAGGCCAACAAACCATAGTCCGCTAGTCAAGTTCTACCCGTCATTTCTTGATTGAATTAAACCCACCCGCGACCCTTGACGCAGGCCAACAATGTCGCACGACTACCCTAATCCAATCTGCATCATATGCATTAGCAGATAAATACTAGTTAGCTACCGCACACTACGCCTTGACGCAGGCCAACAAACGTAGCACGAATACTAACGACCACTTATCTGAAATGACGGAGGGCTACGACAGGTTTTTCTGAAAACCTATTGCGTAATGAACTTGATATCGTTGTAGAATCAAATGATTTTGAAATGGAGTGCTTTTGAGGCTTTTCTAGTTTTGCTAAAGTAGTCACTCCCGGTGAAGGGATCGTCGGTCCTTTCCTCGTCGAATGAGGTGCGGGATATATCATATATATTACTGTGCAAAGCAAAAACACATAAAAGCAATCAAAAGACAAACCGAGTGTGTAGCATCTGCCAGTTATTGCTAAAGGAGTCACTCCCGGTGAAGGGATCTCGGTCCTTTCCTTATCGAATAAGGTGCAGGATATATCATATATACCGCTGTGCAAAGCAAGAACTGTAGCTACCTGTTTTATTTAGAAATTCGATTCTACAACATCTTAGGTTTCTTTTATTTCATTAATCATATTAATGAAGTCCAATCATTTAAGTACCTAAACATCACAGATAAATACGACGTACACTTATGCCATCCGCATTCGCCTCGATGTCCCCTCGTGCACCGTTAGGTTAGGTAACTAACGGCAGAGCGGGGCAGGGCTAGCGCGGATGTAAAACATAAGTAACGCCTATATAATATATCGTATATACTATATACAGTATCCATCACAGAACATCACATGATCACATCACAGATATCGCAGCAGAAGAAACATATGAAATATTGGATATACTAGGACGTCCGTGTTTTCAATACGAGCCAGTGTAAAACACGGATTCCACGGTCGTGATGAATAGCCAAACCCACACCCCTAGACCCCTATGAGAGCGGCAAGCAACCCTACCAATTATGGAGTTAGGAGACCCGGACTCGACTCCTCGAGTTGGTCTCCCACTGGACTCCAGAACCCGGTTACTTGTGCTCCCCTCCTTGGGTCTATCCTGTTAGTTATATGTATGCCCTAGAGGCCATTACTGTACATAGGATGTATATTGTAGTGGATGCTGGGACATATATAGGGAGGACTTTCTTGCTCGACATGATAGTATGCTATCTGGTTGAACTTTACCTTAACGTGTATACTGATTGTCTCTCTGTTACATGTTGGTAAAGCCCTTAGGATGTGTGCTTGACTACCTGGACTATGATGCGGATCATACTAGTGGGGACATGGTAGTCCATAAGTACATCCTTCAAAGTCCCTAGTCGTGGGTGTATCGAGACGGGGCATCGATATACCAGAGTAGACTAGCGTATACCTTCTCGACCCATACAGATGGGCGATGGATGATCCCATATCCAGTGGTGTTTGACATCGGAGATGATATACGGGTGCTCAGTAGAGACTGGGTACACTGGACGGACTCGCCGAGAACTCCCAGATGGTATTATACCTCACGTCAGATGGCAGTTCTGTGGTGACACTGGTACAGAGTAGTCTGTTGACCCGAGATCGTCATAGAGTCTCGTGTGGTTCCCACTGTGCTTTGATTTCTATCTTACCACGTCCAAGAGGGCGTGCAAAACGGTGGTTTTTGGGTACAGTCCCGAGTCACATGAAGGCAATGAGCGATAGGAGGGGATTCGTCTCTCCCGGTATAGGGGGTTGATGTTGCGCTGTGTTCGATTGGCTATAACAGGAAATCCCTGGCCAGGGTTGCTGAGATTTACTGGTAAGTGTTACCAGTAGTTTCTCGAACAGTTATAGACCTCATATCGACACGACTTATCGAGCTATTGGGGTCTGACGTTTACCACCCCTAGGCGAGATATGCGACATATCAGACGATCAGACCGGACTGTACGGTAGTGTTACTGGTCGGATTCACTGGAGTGTGAGCGGTCTTGCTCGTCGATCTTCAGATCGCTCAATACCCGGGTGGCCGTTACGTTTAGCAGACCGCTTGCGGCTTGTGGATGTTTGATATGATCATCATCTGCTGCCGGCGTATTGACGAGCCTTTAGAGTCCTACACAGAGGTTTCCTGGCTCAACCGAAACGAAATAGGAGCGCATATGAGATATGTGCGGGACCGAGAATAATGCGTGTATGTGATACCGTATTCCATTCTCGCGATGAATGTATCGATTAGGTTATATGCGATATACCCTAGTTATCGAATCAAAGGTTGATTCGATAAGCCGATACATAGGATACTAGTCGGTTATATGCGATATGACCGGATCGTTAAATCAAGTGTTGATTTAATGATTTAATGCATAATTGTATATTTGATATATTACTTTGCATTAACTAGTATCGGTTCACTTTAAAATGGATTTTCTCACTCGGGTGTGCGCATTGCATATGCGATATGATTTTGTGCACTTGCTTGTATCATGTTTGATGATGCATGCCAAACTTGGTTAAGTGTAAAGAATGAACCATGGTAATGAATGGGTTAGGGTTTTGATTTTTATTTATTCATTTATCTTTCTTATTTATTCTTTTTGGAAATTAAGAAAGGTAAATGAATGGTTTGTTTTATGTTGAAGTTTCTTGAAACTTTGACTAAGTCTTCCTTCTTGTCTTATACTTAACCCTAACCATTTTAACTAACCTAAGTTAATTCTCTACACTTAACTAGAGTTAAAAGTATGATAAGTATTGTTTTATTTTCTATTTTTAATTCAAGACTTATCATATCTTCTTCTTCTTCTTCCTTTCTTCAAGTGAAGAAACCTTCACTCAATCAATTGTGATTGTTGGAAAAGAGAGAGAAATCCAATTCTAAATTGAACCCAACTCCTATTTCTTCATCCTCTACCTCTTGCCAAGTAGTAGAGTGTGTTTACTTCACAAGTTTCTTGACTTGGTGAAGTTGTGAGCTTGATCTAGCGATGCCTCGACGTAGATCATCTTCGGCATGGACATCGACGACCTAGCTCGCCATTTCTCCGACGAAGCCGACACTAGAGCCCGGATTCTTTTTGGACAGCGGAGACGACTTCGTTGCGGAGCTATGGAGGTGGAGCACCGGATCTACAAAGGTTGTATTTCCGTATCTCATAGTTAACTGTTAACTAGTTAGCTTTTTCGCCTAGAAATCTAGCAAACGATCCGTAGTTTAGGGTTTGTAGGCACCGTAAAATTTGAAAATGGCATGTTCGATGCCTTGTGAGACCTCTTGGGAGTGCCTAGGAACCCTACAGTGGTATCAGAGCCTAGCTAGAGCCTTAGGCGAAGTCCAGACGGAATCTGAAACCCGATCGAACCGAAACCCTACCCGCAAAATTGCTCTCTGGACGATTTTGAAATACTGGGATTTTTCCAGATTAAAAATATTCAGAAAACTCAGTAAAATAATCTAAGAATTACTGTTTAAATTTGAGGCCTTGATTCATTAAAGGGGGCGCGAATCCGCGGCCTTACAGTAGGATCAGGCGGCGGATCCGCGGCCCTTTTGTCGTGTTGTGCATTAATTTCTGCACAGTAATTCTTATATATTATTTATGGTGTTTCTGGGAATTTTTAATATTTATTCAAGAGTTGAATTTTCTGGAGTTGTTTTGGGGATTCGGTGTTTCGATCGGGGTATCAAATTTCGTCTTTATGTATTTCCGGATAAATTTTAGAATATGTTAAAAAGTTCGACCGGATATAAATACCCAATTTTTCCCCTGTCGGGAAATTTCCAAGTGTTGGATTTTTCCGTAGTTTAACGACGTTCTAAGTAGTGCAAGTAACGCGATGGTCCCTCTAGAAGACAACAAACCTTAACTCGATTATGTGACCGTCTTGAACTGCCCTTTGAACCTTCGGGTTTGGGGCAGTACGGCGTGCCACATGTGAGGCGTTGGCTTGACCCTTCTACGGCTGGACCGTTGGTACTGAGGTACGAACTGAATGTTGTTAGACTTATTTCATGTGTTGATCTGTATTGGGAAAACTTGGGTGTTCGATTGTTCGATCGGAAGGTTTGACATTTTCTATTTATCCGGAATGGGATACAATAATTGGAATTCACAATAGTTATGAGATAACTAAATAAATGTTATAAACATAGCACTTTAGTCTCACTTGATCGGTTGCCACGGAATTTTGATGTGATCAAAAGTCCGTCGCAATCACGTAGCGTACGCGGATACTCGCCGGGTAAACTTAATAGACAGCCTCACTCCATAGCCCCGACCAAGTGACTGTAGGAGAACCCCGTCGCCGAAAGCATCCTTCCGGGTGCTCCCGGTAGCGGTGTTCCGCCTTGGTGCACTTTGTCGACGGTATCGGGTGTGCGGCCGCCTACTAAAGTTTGCGACGAGCATTCGATCAGGATGTCGGGAATCTTGTTGAATTGCCCGACTTGATATTGAAAAGTGTTTTCGATAATGAGACTAAAATGCGGGGTTTATAATTATTAGGCATGCGATGTCTAAGGAATTCATTTGGTCAGGCATGCGATGTCTGAAAAGATTGCGGATTCCAACTGTTGTAGTTTTACACTTTCTTTTCTGTGACCGTAAGTGTAATATGTGATATCGCCGGTTTCGTTGCTATATGTCAACGACAATTGGGATACGCATGTTTACTTACGTTGATGACATATGATGTTATGTGTTGCTGGATATGTTATATTGGATTGTCGCGTTTGAATAGCCGGGGGTTTTTATGTGAGATGAGTGTTTTTCATTTTCATTCATGTAAAAACTTGTATGTAATATTCTTTTAATTGGGGCGCTTCCAGGTTGCGGAAGTAGTCACCGTTGTATATTATTTACTTTTCCGCACTAGGATAGACCCAAGGAAGGGAGCACAAGTAACCGGGTTCTGGAGTCCAGTGGGAGACCAACTCGAGGAGTCGAGTCCGGGTCTCCTAACTCTAGAATTGGTAGGGTTGCTTGCCGCTCTCATAGGGGTCTAGGGGTGTGGGTTTGGCTATTCATCACGACCGTGGAATCCGTGTTTTATACTGGCTCGTATTGAAAACACGGACGTCCTAATATATCCAATATTTCATATGTTTCTTCTGCTGCGATATCTGTGATGTGATCATGATATGTTCTGTGATAGATACAGTATATAGTATATATGATATATTATATAGACGTTACTTATGTTTTACACCCGCGCTAGCCCTGCCCCGCTCTGCCGTTAGTCACCTAACCTAACGGTGCACGAGGGGACATCGAGGCGAATGCGGATGGCATAAGTGTACGTCGTATTTATCTGTGATGTTTAGGTACTTTAAATGATGGGACTTCATTAATGTGATTAATGAAATAAAAGAAACCTAAGATGTTGTAGAATCGAATTTCAAAATAAAAAGGGTAGCTACAGTTCTTGCTTTGCACAGCGGTATATGTGATATATCCTGCACCTTATTCGATAAGGAAAGGACCGAGATCCCTTCACCGGGAGTGACTCCTTTAGCAATAACTGGCAGATGCTACACCACTCGGTTTGTCTTTTGATTGCTTTTAAGAGTTTCGCTTTGCACAGTGATATATGTGATATATCCCGCACCTCATTCGACGAGGAAAGGACCGACGATCCCTTCACCGGGAGTGACTCCTTTAGCAAAACTAGAAAAGCCTCAAAAACACTCCATTTCAAAATCATTTGATTCTACAACGATATCAAGTTCATTACGCAATAGGTTTTCAGAAAAACCTGTCGTAGCCCTCCGTCATTTCAGATAAGTACTAGTTAGTATTCGTGCTGCGGTAGTTTGGCATTCGTCAAGGCGTAGTGTACGGTAGCTAACTAGTATTTATCTGCTTAAGCATATGATGTGATTGATTTAGGGTAGTCGTGCGACCTTGTTGACCTCTGTCAAGGGTCGTGCGGGTGGGTTTACTTCAATCAGGAAATGACGGGTTGAACTTGACTAGCAGCCTATGGTTTGTTGACCTCTGTCAAGGTCATAGGACGCTAGGGGCAAAATATTATCGGGAATTTCAAGTGTTGAAATTTGCAATGAGATTGCATACCTTCTATGAGATAATTGGATCCCGATACCCGCTGCGAGTAAGTGTTACTCCTGGGAAAGTTTTATACATTACAATTAGCCGATCAAGTAGGTGTCTAGAAAGGTGTCAACGAGGTTACGCCTCTGGGAAAACGAGGTTTACATTAATTAGGTTCGTGCGAAAGCACGGGGGACCTCCCTCAAAGTACCGACACTGGCCTGGCTAAAAGATTGGCGAACTTGTAGTGTGTAATTAATCCCGGCTAGTCTTTCCTTTTAGGGTTTGAAGGAAGATTTGATAAAAAGCAGTGGGAGCCATCCTGATTAGATAAAATAATAACCAATCTATTCTTGCAAGAGCGCACGCTGAGTGTTTTCTTCTCTCTCTCTCCAGGTAGCGACCATATCACGCCTTAATCAAGATAATAATACGGATTATTGACCGAACCCGCTTGTTATACTGAGCTGGGGAACGTTGGTCCCGCTCCAACTTGTAATTGTTATAAGACAGAGCAGGAAATTGGGGAATACCAGAATTCCCGTGCCGCCCAAACGAAGAGAGTGCATGCTGATGCATCATCTTCGGGTGTGTTCATTACAGAGAACTGTTTCTCAGTATCCTTTACGTCCTGGGTATGTGATACCAGATCAGGATCCCAGATATGTAATATGTTACATAGGGCTACAGAAAGGTAGAGAACCGAGAACGGGTGATAAGTTTCATGAGGCAGAAAACGGGGCAAGTGTTGCAGCCAAGTCTGTTGGTCACTGTCACCCTGTATTACCAATACATTGATTCTGAACGAATGTTATTAGATACCGAACCTGATATACCAAATCATATCACTCTCTTTGTTAGAAAAGAAAGGATATAATTTTGTATTGATGGATAATGTTTTGAACATTTCCTATATCAAAAGTTGATCGGTTCAGGCACGTTATCTAAAAGCATTGATGTTCTAAATCAAACTACAGTTCTTAGTATACGGAACACACACAAGAGGAATAGTTCAGAAATGAACGAATCCTTCTTGAGGCATTGTAGACTAGGTCATATCAATGTGACCCGACTGGCTGGAGTTACATTTAGATGCATATTTAAATCAGTTTGAATTTACATCTTGTGAAACTCGCTAGTCATGTCACAAAGATAAGATGACCATAGCTCCGTTTACTGGAAACAGAGAAAGAGTTAGTAAACTCTTGGGATGATACATGTTGATGTATGTAAGGTCCCCTGTCTACACATGCCAGGACTGGTTCTTTATACTTCATTACATTCTCTGATGATCTTTCGAGATTCAGACCTATGTTCCTGTTGAAACACAAGTCCGAACCTTTTGAGATATTCACAGAATATAAGCGAGAAGTAGAGAACCAGAATACAGGTATAAGTATTATGTCCTTTGATGAGATCAAGGAGGAGAATACTTGAGCACGGAAATCCTGGATTATTCTAAAGGAGAATGAGATTCTCTCTCAGCATTACTCCTCCGAATACACCATAGCACTATGGTATATCGGGATGGAGCAATTACACCATATGTGATATGGTGTGCTCTATGATGAGTACTACTGAGTTACCTATTTCTTTTTGGGAGTTATGCACTTGAGAAGTTGCATACCTATTGAATAGGGTTCGAATCAAATCAATGCCTACCACTTCATATGTGATATGGAAAGGGAAGAGCCCATGTCTTAAGTTAGTTAAGATTTGGGGTTGTCCGGCCTATGTCTAAAAGCAAAATCCGGACAAACTCGAGGCAAGGTTAGTTATGTAGAACTGGAAAGGTTCCAGCTATGCAAACTACAGAAGATGATTTGATGGAACCAAAGGATTCAATAGTTACCAACGAACCTCGGCCTCTCCGCCGATCTAGTAGGGTTCCTCACCCATCTGAGAGATACTTCGGTTCCTCTATGACAGTGGGAGCGAGGATTGCATCATGAGATGATGACCCAACTAGCTTCGAGCAGGCCATCGAGAGTAAGACTCTGTAAGAATGGCTGGATGTTTATCGATCTGAGATGGAATCCTTATACACTAACAAAGTATGGACTTTGGTTGCTATATCTGAAGGGTTAAATCCCCATCAGGAGCAAGTATATCTTGAGAAGATTACTTGGTGTAGATGGAAAAGTTGAGACTTTCAAAGCTAGACTTGTTAAAGTTTGCATCATTGACCAGGTGTGGATAATGATGAAACCTTTTCAAGTAGCTATGCTTAAATCCATCCAGATCCTACTTGTCACGGCTATATACCATGACTGCGATATCTGGTGGTTGGGTGTCTTAACTGCTTTTCTAAATGATGATTTAGAAGAAAGCGTCTATAAGTACACAGCCAGAGGGCTTCGTAGACAGTGGGAGCAGCGGAAACGTGTGCAAGATGCTTTATATAGGATAAAGCAGGCATCGCGGAGTTGGAACATCTGTTTTGATGAATTAGTCAAAGGGTTTGACATCATCAAAATGGTAGATGAACCTTGTATAAACAAAAAGGTAGTCGGGAGTATGGTGGTGATCCTCGTAGAGTACGTGGATGACATACTCTTGATAAGAAAAGAGTTTCTTATGCTACGCTCGATCAATCTCCGTTTATCACAATGATTCTCCGTGTAGGATCATAAAGATACCTACTAACTCCTGGATTTTGGATCTATGAGATAGATCTAAATGGATGTTAGGATACTCACTAGATGTAGTGAGATGGTGTCAATCGATCCTGAGGAGAATCACTGGAAGGGTTCCAGGGTGATAAAGACGACTGAATGTCAGTCGCAGGCATTGTCTTAACCCTCAGTAAAGGGACGGTATGTTGGAACAGTTCCAAGCTAGATACCGTGACATACTAGACGATAAAGGCAGGATACATCGCTACTTAAGATGCTACCAAAGAGGCTGTTTGGGTGTATATTGGTTCATGAGATGAACTATGTTCCTTCCATTGTGTGACAATGGAGTTGTGGCTTATGCCAAGGAACGCAGGTCCCATCAGTGATCCAAACATATTCTAAGGCAGTATCACTTGATCACGGAGATGGTTGATCTCCAGGGAGATCGAGATTAGGAGAGTAGACTCAGAGGACAACACAGCGGATCCACTTACAAAGGCCCGTTCCCAGAGAGAGACTTTTATGGGATGGTTGAGTATGAGATACTGCAACCACTGCTACAGATGGTCCTAGTGCAAGTGGGAGATTGTTAGTTATATGTATGCCCTAGAGGCCATTACTGTACATAGGATGTATATTGTAGTGGATGCTGGGACATATATAGGGAGGACTTTCTTGCTCGACATGATAGTATGCTATCTGGTTGAACTTTACCTTAACGTGTATACTGATTGTCTCTCTGTTACATGTTGGTAAAGCCCTTAGGATGTGTGCTTGACTACCTGGACTATGATGCGGATCATACTAGTGGGGACATGGTAGTCCATAAGTACATCCTTCAAAGTCCCTAGTCGTGGGTGTATCGAGACGGGGCATCGATATACCAGAGTAGACTAGCGTATACCTTCTCGATCCATACAGATGGGCGATGGATGATCCCATATCCAGTGGTGTTTGACATCGGAGATGATATACGGGTGCTCAGTAGAGACTGGGTACACTGGACGGACTCGCCGAGAACTCCCAGATGGTATTATACCTCACGTCAGATGGCAGTTCTCTGGTGACACTGGTACAGAGTAGTCTGTTGACCCGAGATCGTCATAGAGTCTCGTGTGGTTCCCACTGTGCTTTGATTTCCATCTTACCACGTCCAAGAGGGCGTGCAAAATGGTGGTTTTTGGGTACAGTCCCGAGTCACATGGAGGCAATGAGCGATAGGAGGGGATTCGTCTCTCCCGGTATAGGGGGTTGATGTTGCGCTGTGTTCGATTGGCTATAACAGGAAATCCCTGGCCAGGGTTGCTGAGATTTACTGGTAAGTGTTACCAGTAGTTTCTCGAACAGTTATAGACCTCATATCGACACGACTTATCGAGCTATTGGGGTCTGACGTTTACCACCCCTAGGCGAGATATGCGACATATCAGACGATCAGACCGGACTGTACGGTAGTGTTACTGGTCGGATTCACTGGAGTGTGAGCGGGCTTGCTCGTCGATCTTCAGATCGCTCAATACCCGGGTGGCCGTTACGTTTAGCAGACCGCTTGCGGCTTGTGGATGTTTGATATGATCATCATCTGCTGCCGGCGTATTGACGAGTCTTTAGAGTCCTACACAGAGGTTTCCTGGCTCAAGCGAAACGAAATAGGAGCGCATATGAGATATGTGCGGGACCGAGAATAATGCGTGTATGTGATACCGTATTCCATTCTCGCGATGAATGTATCGATTAGGTTATATGCGATATACCCTAGTTATCGAATCAAAGGTTGATTCGATAAGCCGATACATAGGATACTAGTCGGTTATATGCGATATGACCGGATCGTTAAATCAAGTGTTGATTTAATGATTTAATGCATAATTGTATATTTGATATATTACTTTGCATTAACTAGTATCGGTTCACTTTAAAATGGATTTTCTCACTCAGGTGTGCGCATTGCATATGCGATATGATTTTGTGCACTTGCTTGTATCATGTTTGATGATGCATGCCAAACTTGGTTAAGTGTAAAGAATGAACCATGGTAATGAATGGGTTAGGGTTTTGATTTTTATTTATTCATTTATCTTTCTTATTTATTCTTTTTGGAAATTAAGAAAGGTAAATGAATGGTTTGTTTTATGTTGAAGTTTCTTGAAACTTTGACTAAGTCTTCCTTCTTGTCTTATACTTAACCCTAACCATTTTAACTAACCTAAGTTAATTCTCTACACTTAACTAGAGTTAAAAGTATGATAAGTATTGTTTTATTTTCTATTTTTAATTCAAGACTTATCATATCTTCTTCTTCTTCTTCCTTTCTTCAAGTGAAGAAACCTTCACTCCATCAATGGTGATTGTTGGAAAAGAGAGAGAAATCCAATTCTAAATTGAACCCAACTCCTATTTCTTCATCCTCTACCTCTTGCCAAGTAGTAGAGTGTGTTTACTTCACAAGTTTCTTGACTTGGTGAAGTTGTGAGCTTGATCTAGCGATGCCTCGACGTAGATCATCTTCGGCATGGACATCGACGACCTAGCTCGCCATTTCTCCGACGAAGCCGACACTAGAGCCCGGATTCTTTTTGGACAGCGGAGACGACTTCGTTGCGGAGCTATGGAGGTGGAGCACCGGATCTACAAAGGTTGTATTTTCGTATCTCATAGTTAACTGTTAACTAGTTAGCTTTTTCGCCTAGAAATCTAGCAAACGATCCGTAGTTTAGGGTTTGTAGGCACCGTAAAATTTGAAAATGGCATGTTCGATGCCTTGTGAGACCTCTTGGGAGTGCCTAGGAACCCTACATATCCTAGTGCGGAAAAGTAAATAATATACAAACGGGTTACAACTTCCGCAACCTGGAAGCGCCCCAATAAAAGAATATTACATACAAGATTTTACATGAATGAAAATGAAAAACACTCATCTCACATAAAAACCCCCGGCTATTCAAACACGACGATCCAATATAACATATCCAGCAACACATAACATCACATGTCATCAACGTAAGTAAATATGTCCATCCCAATTGTCGTTGACATATAGCAACGAAACCGGCGATATCACATATTACACTTACGGTCACAGAAAATAAAGTGTAAAACTACAACAGTTGGAATCCGCAATCTCTTTAGACATCGCATGCCAAATCAAATGAATTACTTAGACATCGCATGCCTAACAATTATAAACCCCGCATTTTAGTTTCATTATCAAAACTTTTTTCAATATCAAGTCGGGTAATTCAACAAGATTCCCGGCATCCTGATCGTATGCTCGTCGCAAACTTCAGTAGACAGCCGCACCCCCGACGCCGTCGACAAAGTGGACCAAGGTGGAACACCGCTACCGGGAGCACCCTGACGGATGCTTTCGGCGACGGGGTTCTCCTACAGTCACTTAGTCGGGGCTATGGGGTGAGGCTGTCTATTAAGTTTACCCGGCGAGTATCCGCGTACGCTACGTGATTGCGACGGACTTTTGATCACATCAAAATTCCGTGGCAACCGATCAAGTGAGACTAAAGTGCTATGTTTATAACATTCATTCAGTTATCTCATAACTGCTTGTGAATTCCAATTATTGTATCACATTCCGGACAAATAGAAAATGTTAAACTTTTCGATCGAACAGTCAAACACCTAAGTTTTCCCGATACAGCTCAACACATGAAATAAGTCTAACAACATTCCGTTCGTGCCTTAGTACCAACGGTCCAGCCGTAGAAGGGTCAAGCCAACACCTCACATGTGGCACGCCGTACTGCCCCAAACCCGAAGGTTCAAAGGGCAGTTCAAGACGGTCACATAATCGAGTTAAGGTTTGTTGTCTTCTAGAGGGTCCATCGCGTTACTTGCACTACTTAGAACGTCGTTAAACTTCGGAAAAATCCAACACTTGGAAATTTCCCGACAGGGGAAAAATTGGGTATTAATATCCGGTCGAACTTTTTAACATATTCAAAAATTTATCCGGAAAGCCAAATAGACAAAATCTGATCCTCCGATCGAAACACCGAAACCCCAAAACCACCCCAGAAAATTCAACTCATGAATAAACAATAAAATATCCCAGAAAATACAACACTAAAATATAGGAATTACTGTGCTATTTTCAAGTGGTGACGTGACAACTTAGCCGCGGAACCGCCGCATAAGCCATGCTTGTGCCGCGGTTCCGCCGCACTATAGACGAATTGGACTCTCGAACTTCACAGTAATTCATCAATTTCCCTGCTGAATTTTCTGCATATTTTTATTTTCGAAAAAGACCAGATTCCAGAAATTGTCCAGAGAGCATGGAAATTTTGCGGTTTCGGTTCGTTCGGACTTCAAACTCCGTCTATGCATCGCCTAAGGCTCTAGCTAGGCTCTGATACCACTGTAGGGTTCCTAGGCACTCTCAAGAGGTCTCACAAGGCATCAACCATGCCAATTTAAAAATTACGGTGCCGAGAAACCCTAGACTACTGATCGTTGGCTAGAATTCTAGGCGAGTAAACGAACTAGTTAACATCTTAACTAAAAGTAAACGAACATACAACCTTTGTAGATCCGTTTCTCCACCTCCATAGCTCCGCAATGAAGTCTCCTCGCTGTCCAAGTCGAACCTCGGGCTCTAGTGTCGGCTTCATCGGAGAATGGACGGGCTAGGTCATCGACGACGTGCCGAAGATGATCTACGTCGAAGCATCACTAGATCAAGTTCCACCTTCACCAAGCCATGAAAACTTGTGAAGGAAACACACTCTACTACTTGGCAAGAGGTAGAGGATGAAGAAATAGGAAGTGGGTAGACTTTAGAATTGGATTTCTCACTCATTTTCATCAATCACCATTGATGAAGTGAAGGTTTCTTCAAGTAATGAAGAAGATGAAGAAGAAGAAGAAGAAGATATGATAAGTTAAAAGAAAATAATACTTATCATATAATAAACCATGGTCAAGTGTAGAGAACTAACTAAGGTTATAAGAATGGTTAGGGTTAAAAGAACAAGACAAAATGGTCACTTGGTCAAAGCTTCATGAAACTTCAAAAAGCTTCATGAAAGAAAATAAAATAAAGAAACCATTTTGCTTTTCTTTTTATGCTTTTATTAATATCCAAAATGAATAAACAAATAATTAAATGAAAAAGCAAAACCCTAATCATTAAGTTAACCATGGTTTAATTCTATACACTTAACCAAATAAGCATGTATCATCAAACATGATACAAACAATTGTACAAAAAGTATATCACATATACAACTTGTACAACGAAGTGAGAAAATCCATTTAAAGTGAACCAATACTAGTTAATGCAAAGTAATATATCAAATATATAATTATACAATAAATCATTAAATCAACACTTGATTTAACGATCCGGTCATATCGCATATAACCGACTAGTATCTTATGTATCGTCTTATCGAATCAACGCTTGAATCGATAACTAGGTTATATCGCATACAACCAATCGATACATTCATCATGAGAATGGAATACGGTATCACATACACGCATTATTCTCGGTCCCGCACATATCTCATATGCGCTCCTATTTCGTTTCACTTGAGCCAGGAAACCTCTGTGTAGGACTCTAAAGACTCGTCAATACGCCGGCAGCAGATGATGATCATATCAAACACCCACAAGCCGCAAGCGGTCTGCTAAACGTAACGGCCACCCGGGTATTGAGCGATGAGAAGATCGACGAGCAAGCCCGCTCACACTCCTGTGAATCCAACCAGTAACACTACCGTACAGTCCGGTCTGATCGTCTGATATGTCGCATATCTCGCCTAGGGGTGGTTAACGTCAGACCCCAATAGCTCGATAAGTCGTGTCGATATGAGGTCTATAACAATTCGAGAAACTACTGGTAACACTTACCAGTAAATCTCAACAACCCTGGCCAGGGATTTCCTGTTATAGCCAATCGAACACAGCGCAACATCAACCGCAAATACCGGGAGAGACGAATCCCCTCCTATCGCTCATTGCCTCCATGTGACTCGGGACTGTACCCAAAAACCACCGTTTTGGACGCCCTCTTGGACGTGGTAAGATGGAAATCAAAGCACAGTAGGAACCACACAAGACTCTATGACGATCTCGGGTCAACAGACTACTCTGTACCAGTGTCACCAGAGAACTGCCATCTGACGTGAGGTATAATTCCATCTGGGAGTTCTCGGCGAGTCCGTCCAGTGTACCCAGTCTCTACTGAGCACCCGTATATCATCTCTGATGTCAAACACCAATGGATATGGGATCATCCATCGCCCATCTGTATGGGTCGAGAAGGTATACGCTAGTCTACTCTGGTATATCGATGCCCCGTCTCGATATACCCACGACTAGGGACCTTGAAGGATGTACTTATGGACTACCATGTCCCCACTAGTATGATCCGCATCATAGTCCAGGTAGTCAAGTACACATCCTAAGGGCTTTACCAACATGTAACAGAGAGACAAACAGTATACACGTTAAGGTAAAGGGTAACCAGATAGCATACTATCATGTCGAGCAAGAAAGTCCTCCCTATATATGTCCCAGCATCCATTACAATATACATCCAATGTACAGTAATGGCCTCTAGGGCATACATATAACTAACACGTCGTCCTTAATTTCAGTCGGGGGTGGCGGATAAGTTCTGTTTTTACCTCCGATCGTCTGAAATCCGGGGGGGACGTCTCGCCCATTGAACCGAAAGCCCGCAACGAAATATTCTGTCTTCAAAGCCGAGCGTCCCCAGACCGAAAGAGAGTAGGAGGTCGGGACAGAAAATAAATAAATAAAAAAATGATGCAACACGAGGACTTCCCAGGAAGTCACCCATCCTAGTACTACTCTCGCCCAAGCACGCTTATTTGCGGAGTTCTGATGGGATCCGGTGCATTAGTGCCGGTATGGTCACATCCGAAAGGCCTGGGTCGCCATACTCTTTTATTCTCTTCCGGGCCGCGACGGATACGGCATATTCTTCATTCGTTGTCTTCCGGTTTCTCTCCCTTTCTTCGTCAGATAGAGCCGAAATAAACGTTAGGCTGGATATACCGAAGACCAGCGCCGTTTTACTCCGGCATCCTAGCCCATCGTCCTTATTTTCAGTCGGGGGTGGCGGATACGTTATGTTTTTACCTCCGATCGTCCTAAATCCGTGGGGGGCGTCTCGCCCGTTGAACCGAAAGCCCGCAACGAAATATACTGTCTTCATAGCCAAGCTTCCCCAGACCGAAAGAGAGTAGGAGGTCGGGACAGAAAATAAATAAATAAAAAAGGGATGCAATACGAGGACTTCCCAGGAGGTCACCCATCCTAGTACTACTCTCGCCCAAGCACGCATAACTACGGAGTTCTGATGGGATCCGGTGCTTTAGTGCTGGTATGGTCGCATCCGAAAGGCTTGGGTCGCCATACTCTTTTATTCTCTTCTGCGCCGCGACGGATTCGGCATATTCTTCATTTGTTGTCTGCCGGTTTCTCTACCTTTCTCCGTCAGATTGAGCAAAAATAAACGTTAGGCTGAATATACCGAAGACCAGCGCCGTTTTACTTCGTCTTCCTTGCCCGTCGTCCTTAATTTCAGTCGGGGGTGGCGGATACTTTCTGTTTTTACCTCCGATCGTCCCAAATCCGGGGGGGACGTCTCGCCCGTTGAACCGAAAGCCCGTAACGAAATATTCTGTCTTCAAAGCCGAGCATCCCCAGACCGAAAGAGAGTAGGAGGTCGGGACAGAAAATAAATAATTAAAAAGGGGATGCAACACGAGGACTTCCCAGGTGGTCTCCCATCCTAATACTACTCTTGCCCAAGCACGCTTAAATGCAGAGTTCTGATGGGATCCGGTGCTTTAGTGCTGGTATGGTCGCATCCGAAAAGCCTGGGTCGCCATACTCTTTTATTCTTTTCTGGGCCGCGACGGATTCGGCATATTCTTCATTCATTGTCTGCCGGTTTCTCTCCTTTTCTCCGTCAGATTGAGCCGCAATAAAAGTTAGGCTGGATATACCGAAGACCAGCGCCGTTTTACCCCGTCTTCCTTGCCCGTCGTTCTTAATTTCAGTCGGGGGTGGCGGATACGTTCTGTTTTTACCTCCGATCGTCCCAAATCCGGGGGGGGACGTCTCGCCCGTTGAACCGAAAGCTCGCAACGAAATATTCTGTCTTCAAAGCCGAGCGTCCCCAGACCGAAGGAGAGTAGGAGATCGAGACAAAAAATAAATAAATAAAAAGGGAATGCAACACGAGGACTTCCGAGGAGGTCACCCATCCTAGTACTACTCTCGCCTGAGCACGCTTAACTGCGGAGTTCAGATGGGATCCGGTGCTTTAGTGCTGGTATGGTCGCATCCGAAAGGATTGGGTCGCCATACTCTTTTATTCTTTTCCAAGTCGCGACGGATTTGGCATATTCTTCATTCGTTGTCTGCTGGTTTCTCGCCTTTTCTCCGTCAGATTGAGCCGCAATAAACGTTAGGCTGGATATACCGAAGACCAGCGTCGTTTCACTCCGTCTTCCTTGCCCGTCGTCCTTAATTTCATTCGGGGGTGGCGGATACGTTCTGTTTTTACCTCCGATCGTCCCAAATCCGGAGGGGGCGTCTCGCCCGTTGAACCGAAATCCCGCAACGAAATATTCTGTCTTCAAAGCGGAACGTCCCTAGACCGAAAGAGAGTAGGAGGTCGGGACAGAAATAAATAAATAAAAAGGGGATGCAACACGAGGACCTCCCAAGAGGTCACCCATCCTAGTACTACTCTCGCCCAAGCAAGCTTAACTGCGGAGTTCTGATGGGATTCGGTGCTTTAGTGCCGATATGGTCGCATCCGAAAGGCAGGGTCTCCATACTCTTTTATTCTTTTCCGGGCCGCGACGGATTCGGCATATTCTTCATTTGTTGTCTGCCAGTTTCGCTCCTTTTCTCCGTCAGATTGAGCCGCAATAAATGTTAGGCTGGATATACCGAAGATCTGCGCCGTTTTACTCCGTCTTCCTTGCTCGTCGTCCTTAATTTCAGTGTGGGGTGGCGTATACGTTCTGTTTTTACCTTCGATCGTCCCAAATCCGGGGGGACGTCTCGCCCGTTGAACCGAAAGCCCGCAACGAAATATTCTGTCTTCAAAGCCGAGCGTCCCCAGACCGAAAGAGAGTAGGAGGTCGGGACAGAAAATAAATAAATAAAAAGGGATGCAACACGAGGACTTCCCAGGAGGTCACCCATCCTAGTACTACTCTCGCCCAAGCATGCTTAACTACGGAGGGATCCGGTGCTTTAATGCTAGTATGGTCGCATCCAAAAAGCCTCGGTCGCCATACTCTTTTATTCTCTTCCGGGCCGCGACGGATTCGACATATTCTTCATTCGTTGTCTGCCGGTTTCTCTCCTTTTCTCCGTCAAATAGAGCCGCAATAAACGTTAGGTTGGATATAACGAAGACCAGCGCCGTTTTACTCCGTCTTCCTTGCCCGTCGTCCTTAATTTCAGTCGGGGGTGGCGGATACGTTCTGTTTTTACCTCTGATCGTCCTAAATCCGGGGGGGACGTCTCGCCCGTTGTACCGAAAGCCCGCAATGAAATATTCTGTCTCCAAAACCGAGTGTCCCCAGACCGAAAGAGAGTAGGAGGTCGGGACATAAAATAAATAAGTAAAAAGGGGATGCAACACGAGGACTTCCCAGGAGGTCACCCATCCTCGTGCTACTCTCGCCCAAGCACGCTTAACTGAGGAGTTCTGATGGGATCCGGTGCTTTAGTGCTGGTATGGTCGCATCCAAAAAGCCTGGGTCGCTATACTCTTTTATTCTCTTCCGGGCCACGACGGATTCGGTATATTCTTCATTCGTTGTCTGCCGGTTTCTCTCCTTTTCTCCGTCAGATTGAGCCGCAATAAACGTTAGGCTGGATATACCGAAGACCAGCGCCGTTTTACTCCGTCTTCCTTGGCCGTCGTGCTTAATTTCAATCGGGGGTGGCGGATACGTTCTGTTTTTACCTCCGATCGTCCCAAATCCGGGGGGACGTATCGCCCGTTGAACCGAAAGCCCGTAACGAAATATTCTGTCTTCAAAGCCGAGCGTCCCCAGACTGAAAAAGAGTAGGAGGTCGGGACAGAAAATAAATAAATAAAAAGGGGATGCAACACGAGGACCTACCAGGAGGTCAACCATCCTAGTACTACTCTCGCCCAAGAATGCTTAACTGCGGAGTTCTGATGGGATCCGGTGCTTTAGTGCTGGTATGGTCGCATCCGAAAGGCAGGGTCGCCATACTGTTTTATTCTCTTCCGGGTAGCGACGGATTCGGCATATTCTTCATTTGTTGTCGGCCGGTTTCTCTCCTTTTCTCCGTCAGATTGAGCCGTAATAATCGTTAAGCTGGATATACCGAAGACCAGCGCCGTTTTACTCCGTCTTCCTTGCCCGTCGTCCTTAATTTCAGTCGGGATGGCTGATACGTTCTGTTTTTACCTCTGATCGTCCCAAATCCGGGGGGGACGTCTCGCCCGTTGAACCGAAAGCCCGCAACGAAATATTCTGTCTTCAAAGCCGAGCGTCCCCAGACCGAAAGAGAGTAGGAGGTCGGGACAGAGAATAAATAAATAAAAAGGGGATGCAACACGGGGACTTCCCAGGAGGTCACCCATCCTAGTACTACTCTCTTCCAAGCACGCTTAACTGCAGAGTTCTGATGGGATCCGGTGCTTTAGTGCTGGTATGGTCGCATCCAAATGGCCTGGGTCGCCATACTCTTTTATTCTCTTCCGGGCCGCGACGGATTCGGCATATTCTTCATTCGCTGTCTGCCGGTTTCTCTCCTTTTCTCCGTCAGATTGAGCCGCAATAAACGTTAGGCTGGATATACCGAAGACCAGCGCCATTTTATTCCGTCTTCCTTGCCCGTCGACTTTAATTTCAGTCGGGGGTGGCGGATACGTTCTGTTTTTACGTCCGATCGTCCCAAATCCGAGGGGGGGACGTATCGCCCGTTGAACCGAAAGCCCGCAACGAAATATTCTGTCTTCAAAGCCGAGCGTCCCCAGACCGAAAGAGAGTAGGAGGTCGGGAAAGAAAATAAATAAATAAAAAAGGGATGCAACACGAGGACTTCCCAGGAGGTCACCCATCCTAGTACTTCTCTCACCCATGCATACTTCACTGCGGAGTTCTGATGGGATCCGGTGCTTTAGTGCTGGTATGGTCGCATCTGAAAGGCCTGGGTCGCCATACTCTTTTATTCTCTTCCAGGCCGCGACGGATTCGGCATATTCTTCATTCGTTGTCTGCCGGTTTCTCTCCTTTTCTCCTTCAGATTGAGCCGCAATAAATGTTAGGCTGGATATACCGAAGACCAGCGCCGTTTTACTCCGTCTTCCTTGCACTTCGTCCTTAATTTCAGTTGGGGGTGCCGGATACGTTCTGTTTTTACCTCCGATCGTCCCAAATCCGGGGGGGACGTCTTGCCCGTTGAACCGAAAGCCCGCAACGAATTATTCTGTCTTCAAAGCCGAGCGTCCCCAGACCGAAAGTGAATAGGAGGTCGGGACAGAGAATAAATAAATAAAAAAGGGATGCAACACGAGTACTTCCCAGGAGGTCACCCATCCTAGACTACTCTCGCCCGGGCACGCTTAACTACGGAGTTCTGATGGGATCCGGTGCTTTAGTGGTGGTATGGTCGCATCTGAAAGGCCTGGGTCGCCATACTCTTTTATTCTCTTTCGGGCCGCGACGGATTCGGCATATTCTTCATTCGTTGTCTGCCGGTTTCTCTCCTTTTCTCCGTCAGATTGAGCCGCAATAAACGTTAGGCTGGATATACCGAAGACCAACGCCGTTTTACTCAATCTTCCTTGCCCGGCGTCCTTAATTTCTGTCGGGGGTGGTGGATACATTCTGTTTTAACCTCCGATCGTCCCAAATCCGGGGGGGACGTCTCGCCCGTTGAACCGAAGGGCCGCAACGAAATATTCTGTCTTCAAAGCCGAGCGTCCCCAGACCGAAAGAGAGTAGGAGGTCGGGACAGAAAATAAATAAATAAAAAGGGGATGCAACCCGAGGACTTCCCAGGAGGTCACCCCATCCTAGACTACTCTCGCCCAAGCACGCTTAACTGCGGAGTTCTGATGGGATCCGGTGCTTTAGTGCTGATATGGTCGCATCCGAAAGGCCTTGGTCGCCATACTCTTTTATTCTCTTCCTGGCCGCGACGGATTCGGCAAATTCTTCATTGGTTCTCTGCCGGTTTCTCTCATTTTCTCCGTCAGATTGAGCCGCAATAAACGTTAGGCTGGATATACCAAAGACCAGCGCCGTTTTACTCCGTCTTCCTTGCCCGTCGTCCTTAATTTCAGTCGGGGGTGGCGGATACGTTCTGTTTTTACCTTCGATCGTCCCAAATCCGGGGGGGGCGTCTCGCCCGTTGAACCGAAAGCCCGCAACGAAATATTCTGTCTTCAAAGCCGAGCGTCCCCAGACCGAAAGAGTGTAGGTGGTCGGGACAGAAAATAAATAAATAAAAAAGGGATGCAACACGAGGACTTCCCAGGAGGTCACCCATCCTAGTACTACTCACGCCCAAGCACGCTTAACTACGGAGTACTGATGGGATCCTGTGCTTTAGTGCTGGTATGGTCGCATCCGAATGGCAGGGTCGCCATACTCTTTTATTCTCTTCCGGGCCGCGACGGATTCGGCATATTCTTCATTCGTTGTTTGCCGGTTTCTCTCCTTTTCTCCGTCAGATTGAGCCGAAATAAACGTTAGGCTGGATATACCGAAAACCAGCGCCGTTTTAATCCATCTTCCTTCCCGTCGTCCTTAATTTCTGTCGAGGGTGGTGGATACGTTCTGTTTTTACCTCCGATCGTCCCAAATCCGGGGTGGACGTCTCGCCCGTTGAACCGAAAGCCCGCAACGAAGGTCGTGAGGGTTGACACAAAGTGGGTTGCAAAGTCGAACTGTTTCTCCTAGACGCTTCTATTTGATCTTTTAAAGAAATTTTGGGCATGGAGGGATCTTCCTTAAATCGACCGAAATAATTGACGTACGAGGCAAAATTAGGTTCGGGATACCAAAGTTCGACAAGAGATTTATGATGTGCGGTACCCATGATAGAAGAAAGAGAAGAGAAAGAAGGTAGGTGGTGCTAGGATTTCTTAGCGGCAAAATTTGCAAGTTGTTAAAAAAAATTTCTTTTTTTCGTTTTCACTTTATTTGGAAATTTTGCAAAAAGATTTTCGAGAAAAGATATGCACAACAGAAAAGATTTCTTGCATACAATTTTTATTTTATGCGCGGCGCAAAGAATCCTGCACAAGACTTGTTATTTTGGAAGGGAGAAGATTTTTAAAGTGCAAGAATCCTGCAGGAGATTTTTAGAAAAGATATATCTAGATTTCCAGAGAAAGAACAGAGTGTTAGTGTATATGCCCTAGGGGCCATTATTGTATCATACTTGTATATATATTACTTAATGGAAGCTTGGGATATTCACAGTTGTATATACAGTCTTGCTAAAAATGGTAGTATGCTACTTGGTTTGTGTCTACTTTAATATGTGCATATGTTTCTTGTAACGTATCACTTATACATATTAGTAGAGCCCATAGGATCTTTACTTGATTACCAGCGTTGTGATGGCAGTCACACTAGTAGGGGCTGGATAGTCTATAAGCAACATCCTATACTTGTCCCTAGTCATAGGATTATCGAGACAGGGCATCGATATTCCGGAGTAGACTAAGTGTGTACGCTTCTCATCTCAGTTGGGGAGATAGTCTATCCCACAGCCATCAGTACGTCGTACTGGAGATAGTATACAGGTGCTCGTTGGGTTACGGGTACACCGGACAGGACTCGCAAGGGAACTGATTGGTTGGTATTATACCCGTCGTCAGTTAATAGTTTCCAGGTGACATGAGTACAGCATAGTCCGCAGACTTGACACTGCTACATCGCCTTGAGTGTGTCCGACTGTTCTTAGATTGATACCTTACCACGGCTCAAAGAAGTTGTGCAAACAGGTAGCAGTTGGGTGCAGTCCCGAGCACTTGGAGGCAGTGGCGGTTAGACAGGATTCGTCTCTCCCGGTATTGGGGGTTGATTTCGCGCTGTGTCAGAGAGCCATTACGCAAAGTCCCTGGCCAGGGCAAGCGAGATTTACTGGTAGGTTGCAGTAGTTTTCTCAGGGCGTAATGGGCTACGCTTCGACACGACTTATACCGCTATTAGGGGACTGACGCTTGCCGCCCCCTAAGCTCGATATGCGATAGTCTTAGACGAACAGACCGAACTGTACGGAGATTGTCACATCAGGCTCAGTAGGAGTTCGGATGGGTTTCCTCATCGGCCTTCTTATCAATATCTACCTGGGGACCTTTACGTACAGCTAGTGCCGCTTGCGGTCTGTGGTTAAACCCACTGCCAGCGTAGTGTCGAGTCTTTAGAGTCCCACACAGAGAGTTTCCCTGCTCCAGGAGAAACGATATAGAGGTCGTATGGTTTTATGACAAGGGTTCGGACGCATACGTGTGTTTACACACGTACGACGTTCGGACAGTTTTTACTAGTCGGCTTTGGTTTAAACCAGTTTCTAGTATCAGGTTATTGGATTTATACAGTCTAAAGTTTTTCCATGTTTTCACGGATTGGAGGGGCGTTCTCGTAATTTTCCGGGAAGCTTCTAGAAGCATGGTGACTTGGGGGTTAAGGTGGCATAAGCATTTATTTCTTAATGACTCATTTGTGTGATTCATCCATGGAGTTAATGCTTCATTTATGGAGCTAATGACTCATGAGATGAATCACACAAGGTGAATGCATCAACCATGATGATTAATCATATATATTATTTATTTGATAAATTGTTATGGTTGATATATTCTAATGAGTTCATTTTTCAATATCATTCTTATCATCACCTTCTCTCTCCTCAAGCTCTCTCATTCTTGAAACCCTAACCCTAACCTCTCATGTGTTAAGATCAAGGGTTAGCTAGACTAATACATCCATAACCTCACTCTATATCCCTGATCAGTAGAAAATACTGCATTTTTAACACGGCAATTTCCCTATCATTTGCACTCATCTAGAAGTGTTCGGTATTCATAATTGCACATATTACCAAATCATCTCTGAAATACCTGATTGCATGTGTTAGACTTTTAAACCAGCACTTTAAGGGAAATTGACAGTGTTTCATGGCATCGCATCACCCTTGTATTGCGCAACTCTTGTCTTGGGGTACAATGCAGGAAATTCCAGAAGCAGAGCCTAAATTGGGAAAAGAGCTGATCAAAAATACGCCAACTCAATGATTTCAGATCTGGTAGCAATTTAGAGGGAAATATAAAAATCAACATATCAGAAAAAGGCCCACATTTCAGCCCAAGACCATAGCAGAAGACCCAAGCCCTGAAGCCTCCAAAGCGCCGCGGTTCCGCGGCGGGAGCTGGCTTAAGCCGCGGAACCGCGGCGGTTTGATGACGTCAGCGGCTCAATTTTTCCCATGTGCCTAATAATAACTGCCAAAGCTTCCAAAAGACCCCAGAAGCTCCACGTGGCGGATCTAGAAGGCTCGGCTTAACAAACTATTTCTAGAAGGCTCTCTTAACAAACTTTTGGAGGGAAATTCAAATCTTTGGCTAACAAACTTGTGGAGGGAAATTTCAAATTTCAAATCCTAGATCTAGAATTTTGAGGTCTATAAAAGAGAGCCTAGATCTAGGGTGAAGGTTGTTCAAGAATCACCATCATCTTCTACCCACAAGTTGAGTGACACAACTTGTGCCTCGGACCCTTACCCCAATTCCAATTCAACCTCAAGATCAAGATCCCGAGTGCAATTCAAGCAAGAGAGCCTTCAACCTTTAGAAGCGATGCCGGATTTCAACGGAGCAAGAGATCCACGCCGATCCGCGACTCAAGGAGCCGAGCGAAGCTGAAATCGACGATCTAGTTCCATCCTTTTGTAAATTCAAGAGAGTTGTAACGAAATTTGTCGATAAATAAAGGTGAATTTTCTATATTCTTGCTTATCTTTTAATTCAAGCATAATGATTAGATCTCAATTTGTGATTGTGTTTGTGATCATGATGTTTGAGTAATCTCCGCTCGTGTAGGAGTTGTGACGATCTTTAGATGATGATGATTTAGATATTTTTACAATTCTTAAATCCTATAATGTTTGAAAATTCTAGTGAATCAAATGATTAATGACCTAGTTTCGAGATGATGCTTTCTTGATCGTGTTCACTCGAAACTAGGGAACAACTATTGCCCATTTGATTAACTAGAAGCTAGAATTTGAATGCGATCCATCGAAAGGACAAAGGATGAGTTGCGAAATCCCTAATTTCCTCGCAAGATCCTTAAACCTCGATGAATTTGCATCGATCTAGTATCAATTCGTTAATGGATAAGAATGAGTAATCATTAGATCTCATCACATCTATAGATCCGATCTACTCCTACGAGCCATACTTCTAATCTTGATTGTTGATTGGAAATTATCACACATCTCAATTCTTGTTTTTAATGTTTCTTTTAGATCTAGATTTTTCTTATTCTTGATCTTCAATTACAAATCATGAATTGTTTTCTTTTCTATTCCTTAAAGTTTTGACTCATCTAATTCGAAAGACGAATGATTACACTTTCCCTGTGGACGATCCGCACTTACTAACGCGCTACATTCGACACTGTTATTAATTGCGGTCAAAATATTTTTGGTTGTGATTTCTAAATACAATTTTCTCTACTACACAACAGAAATCGTTTCAATCAAAATGGCGTCGTTGCCGGGGATCGTATGCTATTTGTTCATTTTTTTAAATTTGAGTTGAAAAGTTTATTCCATCAATATTTTTAGATCAAAACTCACGCAAAACACTAAACGAGTTGTTGTGGTTAATTGCAAGGAAATCTGAAGCTTGCTGTGCACTTGGAAAATTATTTGAAGAATTCCAGAGGACTAAGGAAGTGATCAGGAGCTCTCTGGAAAAATTTAGTGCAGAGATCCCACTGTAGCACCGCGTTTCCGTGGCATAAGAGCCTAACTGCGGCGGTTCCGCGGCCTCTTCAAGGCTTCACTGCACCAAAATCTCTCAGGTGCTTTCTAACTTTCTTATCTCCTTCCTCATCTGCTCCAAATAACATTTTGTGCAGGCTCCTTTGCAAAAATCGCAGCGCCGCAAAAAGCAAAATAAATTGTGCTTGTTTTTGATTTTGTGGTTGTTTGCATAATTAATACGGACATTAAGGGGCACGGCCAAATCCAGATTAGGTGGGGAGTTCATTACCCTTCCTAGGCCCCAAAAATCACAAACTTGCATCCGCATTACCCTTATTAACTAAAAAAAATCTAGAGATGACTCTAAGGACCGTCGCGCTCACTTAGGACAGAAGAAGGCCGTGGGTAATTCATTGCTTATCCGCGTTTCTTTTTGTGGTGTCTAAGGCAAGTGTGTCAAAGGCTAGTGGTTACTTAATTAGGCCCACTACTTACGTAGTGGAGAACCTCCCACTTACCTGGCACTTACCTGGCCACAGGAGAGACAAAGAGGCAGTAGGGGATTTTATCCTGCGACTTGTCTTTTGGAAGTTAGGAGCGGTCTAGAGCTTTGACCTAGGTGACCATAGATTTTAGGGTTGCTTGTTGCATTTGTTGTGATCGCATCATATTTTCAAAATCCGTATCATTTTTCAAAACAAACACCGCATTCACTTCATTTCCCCTAATTATACATCACGCTGCCACTTGTACTAACCCCTTTTAGTGCAAGATAGGCTGGACACGGGATTCTAGCGCCCGACTTGTCCGCGTCCCCTCGATCGACTCCGAAGTCGGTATTTCTCCATTTACCTTTCTTTTACCCACCACCACACCCACACCGATGGATCCGTCTCCATCGAACCTCTTTACCGCTGCTCTGCCACCGTCCGTTAGTGCGTAGAATCCTCCCCGCATCTCTCTCCAAGTGAGGTGCTACCCTTTGCGAGGTCCTCTCTCGACCTGCTTATCTATTCCACCAGCCAACGGGGATAACTTTGAGATTAAACCCCAGTACATCAACCTTCTACCCAAATTCCACGGTCTCGAGACTGAAGACGCATAAGTTTTTATCACCTAATTTGAAAACGTATGCGCGATGATGGGTACATCACAACTTTCTGTGATGCCATGCGTCTACGACTTCTTCCATTTACCTTGTGCGATATAGCCGAGAAGTGGCTGTATAACACCACCGCGCACTCCATCACGAATTGGGAAGAATTCGTTGCGGCATTCCTTAAGAAATTCTACCCTATGCAAAAGACAGATCGAATCCGTAGCGAATTATATCAATTCTCCCAGCTTCCGGCTGAACCATTCTCAAAATGCTTTGAACGATTCAAGGATCTTTTGGTTCAATGCCCACATCACGGCATCCCGAGATGGGACCTTTGCCGAATCATATATGAGGGCAGTAACCCTACCACTAAACAAAACCTTGAAAACATGTGTCAAGGCACCTTTAAGACCAAGGATGATGGGGAAGCTTGGAAATATTTAGAAGAGTTCGCTGAAAAGTCCTTAAAGTGGGAGACTGGAACCCAGCCATCGAGTAGGGGTGGCGTACACCAAATAGACATGTCCATAGGTGTTCGAGCTGAGATGGCAGCAATGCAAAAGAAGCTCGACGCTATGGAACAAAAATTCTTAGCAGCCTCCCTAAACCCAATGTCGCTCCCCAAAACTGTTTGTGGGGGCTGTTCTGATCCTTCTCACTTAACGGAAGAATGTCCATTAAACTCTCAGCTTCAAGGTCTCGAGCATACCAATGCCGCATTTCAAAGACCTAGAAACGACCATTTTTCTTCCACATATAATCAGGGTTGGAGTAATCACCCGAATTTTTCTTGGAACCAATCCCAAAACATGGTTCCAAACCCGAATCAATTCCAAAGGGTCCCTCCACCACAACAGCAACCACTTCAACTCACTCAGCACCCCTACCAGTCACAAAATTTCCAAAACCAGGTCAACACTCCTGCATCGTCTAATCCTATGCAGTCGACTTATTCTGACGAGTTCTCTCAATTCACTCAAACCATGAAATCACTCGTGTCAAATTTCATGGAAGTGTCGGCCGAGGTCAAGTCTTCCATTGGTGAGATAAAGAAAAACTCACCATCCCAAGCTGAGAGTATCAAAACGATGGAAGCTGAAATTGCACGACTTAAGCCCGAAATGAGTACGAGAGAAAAAGGGAAACTTCCGTCTCAACCCCTACCGAATCCTGGGCATTACAATATAAATGCCGTCACAACGTTGAGATCAGGAAGAGTGCTGAATAACCATGTTGGGGAAAAAGTTGATGATATTGAAAATCCTATCAACACCCCGGCTGAGACCTTCCCTCACACACACACTTCTACGTCTGATTCTTGTTCTTCTACCCCACCGCCTTCTCACGAGCCTATTCTCCATTTCCCTCTAGGCTCGACACCTCAGCCCACCTCTTTTAGTTCTCCACAGACGATCCCCACTCCTCTTTTGGGATCTCGTCTACCCCCTCTTGCTTCTCCTATGATGGTCCCAGCGCTCATTGCTAAAGCACCTTATCCGAACCGGTTAAGGGCAAAAAAATCGAGTCCACATATGGAGAAAATTATGGAAATGTTCAAACAGGTTAACATCAACATCCCTCTCCTAGATGCGATTCAACAAGTCCCCGCTTATGCGAAAATTCTTAAGGACTTGTGCACTAGGAAGAGAAAGACTCAAGTGCCGAAGAAGGTCTTTATGTCTAATAACATTAGCACTGCTTTTATCCCTCAGCTACCAAAGAAACGTAAGGACCCAGGATGTCCTACGATATCGATTTCTATTGGTGGTAAAAACATCAACCGTGCTCTTTTAGACCTTGGCGCAAGTGTTAACCTACTTCCATACTCTGTCTATGAGCAGCTAGGGATTGGAGAGTTGAAACCTGCTCACTGCACTCTCCAAATGGCAGACCATTCAATCACCAAACCTCGAGGTGAACTAGAGGATGTGTTGATAAAGGTCGGGGAATTTGTATTCCCTGTAGACTTCATTGTTCTCGATACACAACCTGTAGCGAACCTCCGGAGCCAAATTCCGGTGATTTTGGGTCGACCTTTCCTTGCCACTTCCAATGCTGTCATTAATTGTAGAAATAGTTTAATAAACTTATCATTTGGAAATATGACCATTGAACTAAACATCTACAAAATTGGAAGTCAGCCATCAGAACCCTCTGCTCATATCCTTAATGTGTGCTCTGTCCACGAGATTGCTCCCGAAAGTTGCGGAGTTGAGGAACTTTGCTTTACAGATCTCGACGACACTACCACATCACTGTTTGACCTGGCACATGATCTTAGTGAGGACACTATTTCCACGCTTGAGTCTGCCACTCCTGACTCATCACCATCCGAGTCTGTATCTTTTACAGGCTATGAGCTTCTTTGTGTCTCCGAAAAACACTCGATGATCCCACCTTCTATTATTTCTCCGCCAGTATTAGATCTCAAAATTTTACCTTCTCATCTTAAATATGCATATTTAGGTGAGAATGAATCTTTACCGGTTATCATTTCCGCTCCTCTAGCATCAGAGCAAGAGAATGCACTCTTATCGGTATTGAGATCTAATAAGGAAGCGTTTGGTTGGACCATGGCGGACATCAAAGGGATTAGTCCCTTGATTGTAGAACATCATATACATGTGATGGATGATGCCAGACCAACCCGAGAACCACAGAGACGGTTGAACCCCGTCATGAAGGAAGCGGTGATGAAAGAGATCGTCAAATGCCTTGATAATGGTATCATATACCCAATCTCCGATAGCCAATGGGTGAGTCCAATACATGTCGTCCCTAAGAAATCTGGCATCACTGTTATTACCAATGAGGCAAATGAGTTGATTCAGACATGCACCCAAACTGGGTGGCGTGTATGTATTGATTATCGAAAACTCAATGCCGCCACGAGGAAAGACCACTTTCCTCTACCTTTCATTGATCAGATGCTGGAACGCTTAGCTGGACGTGCGTATTATTGCTTTATGGACGGATACTCTGGCTATAATCAGGTCCCCATAGCCAAAAAGGATCAAGATAAAACCACTTTTACTTGTCATTTTGGTACCTTTGCTTATAGACGCATGCCCTTTGGGTTATGCAATGCTCCCGCTACCTTTCGGCGGTGTATGATGGGGATATTCTCTGACATGGTAGAGAATTTTCTGGAGATCTTTATAGACGATTTCTCGATTTTCGGAGACTCTTTTTCCGACTGCCTAACGAACCTTGACGCAGTTCTTACTCGTTGCAAAGAGAAGAACTTAACTTTGAACTGGGAAAAATGCCATTTCATGGTCCAAGAAGGAATTGTACTTGGACATGTTATTTCACAGAAAGGCATTGAGGTTGACAGAGCTAAGATAGATGTCATTCAAAACCTCCCTCATCCCAAAAGCGTCAAAGATATTTGATCATTTCTTGGCCATGCAGGCTTTTATAGGAGATTCATTAAGGATTTTAGCAAAATTGCTAGACCTTTAACTCTTCTCCTGGCCAAGGATACGACCTTCCACTTTGACTCGGATTGTGAGGCAGCATTCGACTCACTCAAACAATCCCTCACTACAGCCCCCGTTCTATCGTCTCCAAATTGGGACCACCCTTTTGAGCTGATGTGTGATGCATCCGACTTTGCAGTAGGTGCAGTCTTAGGACAGCACATTGAAAAGATACCACACGTGATCTATTATGCGAGTAAGACCCTGAATGATGCTCAAATCAACTATACAACTACCGAAAAAGAACTTTTGGCGGTTGTATTTGCATTAGAAAAATTCAGGCCTTACTTGATTGGCTCACCTATAGTTGTGTACACTGACCATTCCGCCTTAAAACACCTTCTGGCGAAGAAAGATGAAAAAGGTCGGCTAATACGTTGGATCCTTCTATTACAAGAATTTGATCTTGTTATCAAAGATAAGAAAGGATGTGAAAACGTAGTAGCCGACCATCTTTCACGCATCTCTTCTTTCCCTGTGACCCTGCCGATCAATGATTCGTTTCCTGACGAACAACTCTTGAGCGTATCCAATGAACCTTGGTTCAGGGATATTGTGAACTATCTTGTCACGGGACTTATACCCAGCGATTGGTCAAAACATGACAAATACCGTTTTCTATCCCAAGTAAAACACTTTTACTGGGATGATCCATACCTGTTTAAGTATTGTCCTGATCAGATCATTCGCCGGTGTGTCCCGAATGAGGAGTTCAAGAGTGTTCTTTCTTTTTGTCATGATCAGGCCTGTGGAGGTCACTTCGGTCCTAAAATGACGGCGGAGAAGGTTTTGCAATGTGGATTCTATTGGCCGACCTTATTCATGGACGCATTTGAGTATTGCAAAACCTGTAAACAATGTCAGTACACGGATAGAATTTCCCGGAGAAATGAAATGCCTCAGCAACCCATCTTGGTTGTTGAAATTTTTTATGTTTGGGGCATTGATTTTATGGGTCCCTTTCCCAACTCCTTTGGGAATTTGTACATACTGCTGGCGGTTGATTACGTCTCAAAGTGGGTTGAAGCCATTCCATGTCGCACTAATGATAAGAAGGTTGTCATTATGTTCTTAAAAGAAAACATCTTTTCGCGATTTGGACACCCACGCGCTATTATTAGCGATAACGGGACACATTTCTGCAACAGGTCTTTCGAGACCCTGATGCGGAAATATGGAATCAACCACAGACTTTCTACACCCTATCATCCCTAAACAAGCGGGCAGGCTGAGATTTCGAATAGACAGATCAAACAAATCCTGGAGAAGACTGTTGCGAAGAATAGAAAAGATTGGTCGACCAAACTGACGGATGCTCTTTGGGCATTCAGAACTGCATTTAAAACCGACCTAGGGATGTCTCCATATAGGTTAGTGTTTGGGAAGGCATGTCACTTACCAGTCGAGATTGAGCATAAAGCATTGTGGGCTATTAAGGAAATAAATTTTGACCTAAACCAAGCTTGCAACTTTCGGAAGCTGCAACTTAATGAGCTAAGCGAACTCCGCGATGAAGCTTATGATAACGCTGTGATCGTAAAGAATAGGACCAAGGTTTTTCACGATAAAAACATTTTGAGGAAAACAGTTTCACCTGGTCAACAAGTCCTTCTTTATGATTCACGACTACACCTTCATGCGGGTAAGCTTCGATCTCGGTAGAAGGGACCTTTTGTTGTGCGGTCTGTATACCCGCACGGGGCAGTAGAGGTAGAAAATGTTAAAAACGGCACATTTTTCAAAGTGAATGGACATAGACTAAAGCCGTATTTTTCCACTGACCCCATGAAAGAGCTCATGTTCTTACAGGAGCTAGTTTATCTTGATTAAATTCCTCCGTCTCACCTCCATGTCCTGTATATTACTGCATTATCTTTTTGAATGGTGGTGAGAGGAAAGAATAAGTTTGGGGGAGGATCTTCACTTATATATTTTGCCCCCACTAATAAATTCCTCCCAGGCTTACAGGTTTTGTAGATATAGCGGTTGGCAACAGTGAGGACACTATTGAAAACAAGTTTGGGGGAGGTTTGTGCTTAGTTTTGCATCATGTGCATATCATTTGCATAAGAACAAAACATTTCTTTAAAAACCATAAAAATTTAAAAATTTTCAAAACCCATAAAAATTCTGTGTACATATTTTTGGCTCATCATGTTTTGTAAATAATTTTTCAAAACCTATAAAAACCTATAAAAAAAAATTTAAAAAATTCAAAACCTATAAAAATTCAAAAATTTTCAAAACTCATAAAAATTTAAAATTTTCAAAATATAAAAATATTTATGATAATAAAAGATTAGATAGTGAAAAATTACATCCATGAGATTAGAAAAATTTAAGAAAACTAAGAAAATTAGAAGTTTTCTTATACGAACTAGTAATAAGTAGTTATGAGCCGTTGTCCCAAGGGTTAGTAAGATGAAGGAAGTCACTAATCTGCGGATAAAAATAAGTCTGAAAAATAGTTTCTATTCTGGAAGCCAAACATTTTGAACGTTGATACCCTGCTATTCGCACTTACATACGTCTTGAAGCCCAGGATAGTAAAGGATACCTTGAAATGCTCTTGTCTTAAAGCCGATGTATGAAGGAAATATAAAAAAAATGATGAAGAAAATATAAAGTGGTGAGAAAAATGGACACTGGTTTTTGTTATCACCAAAGGCAATAAAAAAATATATAGCAAGGGTGCCTCTTCACCTAGTCCCTTAAGGCCAACTGGTCTGGGAGTCACTGCTATGCCTGAGGTGGTGCAAGATGAGGAAAATACACCAAATAAGCAAGCACATGAGTAATCGGTCGGTTAGTACCTCAAGAAGTATTAACGGTTGATCGCACGCCGATGGCGTGTCGGATGTTCAAAGAATTAAAGTGTAACCGCGATCAGGACGGTGTCGCTATGCAGCTAGCCGGTGAGCACGGGTCGGTCCACAGGGAGATGGTGGTATCTTACCTTCTTGTCTTAGACGAGTCAATAATGAATCTGTATGTTTGTTCAGTCTAACCTATGTGTTTATTTGCAAGTATAAAGTTGTTAAGAAAAGATACGAGATTGTAAGCTAAGAAATCCGTACTCAAAACCTTTGAGCCGAGTCTTGACCAATTGAAGCTAAGCAATTGGCAACAACGTGGATTAGGGGATTTAAGCGCGGTATTCGTGGAATCCGGCTTATTTACCCTTGTCCTTCCGTTCTTGTCTCTTGCCTTCGCCTCCGGCCAAACCGAACGCAACCGGTCGCGGTTAGGAATCACCGTTACCTTGTCAGGGTAGGGTGCCTAACGGAGCGCTTGCGTATGGTTTAGGCGAAGTTCAAATGGAAAATAACGGGAAAAGGAATTGGCAAAGAAATGTTAACTTATAATACCGTATTTATTCTTAACAATAATAATTACATCATTCACAAAATGAATAAAAGAGAACAAAAAGAAAAGAACAAAGAAAAGAAAAGATTACAAATAATTAAGTGCAAGGAATTTAAGTGCATGAAATAAATTGCAAGTAATAAAAAGCAAGTAATAAAAAGCGAATAATAAAAAGAACAAGAAATGAAAAATGCAAGAAAGTAATTACAAGAACCGTAGAACTCAAAACAAGCATGGGATCAATAGCCAACCCTTAAACTTGCAAGCTCAATTAAGAGGTTGCAAGATCAAGGGAAGGGTAGAGAACGCATGTGAATTGAAGTACTAAGGAGTGAACAAAATACGACCCTTGAGATCAATAACTAACCCTTAACCATTCAAGCTCAATGAAGAGGTTGAATGATCAAGAGAAAGCAAGAATCTCAAGGGGAAGAAGAAACACAAGAGAATGATACAAAACCCTCATCTTCATTGATCTCCCACTCAAAAGCTCTCACTACAATTTCATGGAAAAAGAATGAAGAAGAAGAAGAACTATACAAAAAACTAAAAAGAGGCTACAAGAATGAACTAAAAGAATGACCCTTGGCTTTGGCAAGTTCTGCTGTATTTATAGGCAGGAGAGTGGAGTTCTAGGGCAACCACCAGACCACATATGAAAAGACCAAAACACCCCAGAAAAACGACAGAACGAGGCCACCGTACGGCCGCGGATCCACGGCCTGGACCCCACTTTGGCCGCGGATCCGCGCCCCTAGAGTGGTGTTATGATGTGAGGTTTTGTCGTTTTCCCTGGTTCCCTGTTTCCTCGTGTTTGCTAACTTTAAACTGCGCAAAAGTCTTCAGAATATCTCCAGATTTCCAAATCCAAGATTGCACTCTTTTCTTTACTTTTGACTTTTATCTCCCTCGAGCTCCGCGCACCCATTGATTCATGTGCAGCCCTCCTCGTGCTCTGTGCTTGTCCCAGACACGAATGACTACTGTCACATGTCTTGCATCGGGAACCGGTACTCGGCACTGGACAGATATGGATGACCGGAACCCGGCTTTTATCTGCTGTCAACAGATGTTCTGCTTTTGGCGTAACTGTGGAGATTTTATCCTGATTTGCAATATTTGTACTGGAAACCTGTATTCTGTAAACATGTAACAAACACGGATTAAAAGCACCTACCTATAAACACACGAGCGTAAGAATGGGTGGTATAAAATGCAATATTCTGATATGAACAACGGTCGCATGAAAGTGTGTGAGCACATTTAAATATTCATTAATCAAAAAGTACTGAGGCTGATGGGCAAGAGTATGATAGCTTGAATTGAATTCTCCGGGTGTGGGGATGTCCTTTACACACACGCAGGGTGATATGATCGGTGTTTGGAAGAAAAATAGGAATGAAGAATAAGATGATGTTTTATTGAGGGAGGACGTGATTTCTGACATTTTTTCATGACCATTAAGATAGGGCTCATGACAACCGAAAAGCTAGCTTAGTTGGAGACCCTAATTTCTAGGCTTTTCTTTTACAATTCTTTTCTTTAAATGTAATATTCATGATCTTCCTTTTATTATTGGATTTTGTGGGTGTAATCCGCTGAAAACCCTCAGGAGACAACACTCCTCCTACTAGGGACACCTAGAGATTTAAAGGCTTGTTGCACGTGCTCAGTGCAATCGTGTTGCCTACGAAAGTGTGTTTTTCTCTTTTTTTATTTTCTCCTTCTCTTTTTAATAAAACAGTTCGATCGAGACGATCGAAAATAAGTTTGGGGGAATTTGATCAGTCGAAAATACTGCATTTTTAACACGGCAATTTCCCTATCATTTGCACTCATCTAGAAGTGTTCGGTATTCATAATTGCACATATTACCAAATCATTTCTGAAATACCTGATTGCATGTGTTAGACTTTTAAACCGGCACTTTAAGAGAAATTGACTGTGTTTCATGGCATTGCATCACCCTTGTATTGCGCAACTCTTGTCCTGGGGTACAATGCAGGAAATTCCAGAAGCAGAGCCCAAATTGGGAAAAGAGCTGATCAAAAATACGCCAACTCAATGATTTCAGATCTGGTAGCAATTTAGAGGGAAATATAAAAATCAACATATCAGAAAAAGGCCCACATTTCAGCCCAAGACCACAGCAGAAGACCCAAGCCCTGAAGCCTCCAAAGCGCCGCGGTTCCTCGGCGGGAGCTGGCTTAAGCCGCGGAACCGCGGCGGTTTGATGACGTCAGCGGCTCAATTTTTCCCATGTGCCTAATAATAACTGCCAAAGCTTCCAGAAGACCCCAGAAGCTCCACGTGGCGCATTCAGAAGGCTCGGCTTAACAAACTATTTCTAGAAGGCTCTCTTAAAAAACTTTTGGAGGGAAATTCAAATCTTTGGCTAACAAACTTGTGGAGGGAAATTTCAAATTTCAAATCCTAGATCTAGAATTTTGAGGTCTATAAAAGAGAGCCTAGATCTAGGGTGAAGGTTGTTCAAGAATCACCATCATCTTCTACCCACAAGTTGAGTGGCACAACTTGTGCCTCAAACCCTTACCCCAATTCCAATTCAACCTCAAGATCAAGATCCCGAGTGCAATTCAAGCAAGAGAGCCTTCAACCTTTAGAAGAGACGCCGGATTTCAACGGATCAAGAGATCCACGCCGATCTACGACTCAAGGAGCCGAGCGAAGCCGAAATCGACGATCTAGTTCCATCCTTTTTTAAATTCAAGTGAGTTGTAACGAAATTTGTCGATAAATAAAGGTGAATTTTCTATATTCTTGCTTATCTTTTAATTCAAGCATAATGATTAGATCTCAATTTGTGATTGTGTTTGTGATCATGATGTTTGAGTAATCTCCGCTCGTGTAGGAGTTGTGACGATCTTTAGATGATGATGATTTAGATATTTTTACAATTCTTAAATCCTATAATGTTTGGAAATTCTAGTGAATCAAATGATTAATGACCTAGTTTCGAGATGATGCTTTCTTGATCGTGTTCACTCGAAACTAGGGAACAACTATTGACCATTCGATTAACTAGAAGCTAGAATTTGAATGCGATCCATCGAAAGGGCAAAGGATGAGTTGCGAAATCCCTAATTTCCTCGCAAGATCCTTAAACCTCGATGAATTTGCATCGATCTAGTATCAATTCGTTAATGGATAAGAATGAGTAATCATTAGATCTCATCACATCTATAGATCCGATCTACTCCTACGAGCCATACTTCTAATCTTGATTGTTGATTGGAAATTATCACACATCTCAATTCTTGTTTTTAATTTTTCTTTTAGATCTAGATTTTTCTTATTCTTGATCTTCAATTACAAATCATGAATTGTTTTCTTTTCTTGTCCTTAAAGTTTCGACTCATCTAATTCGAAAGACGAACGATTACACTTTCCCTGTGGACGATCCGCACTTACTAACGCGCTACATTCGACACCGTTATTGATTGCGGTCAAAATATTTTTGGTTGTGATTTCTAAATACAATTTTCTATAAACCAACACATCCTAAAAATCAATTCAATCAATCCCCTAGGTAGCTTAGATTAGCACTTTGAGCAACCTATTTATCTCAAGTTAGAGATCAAGCTTGGCGTAGGAGCTCTCGGTTGGATCGTTTTTGACTCGAGGAGGCCGTTGAGGTGCCGATGTTCCACGGAGCCTACGAGGAGTGGAGGTCAGCGATGAAGACCCGAAGGACAAGTAACGTGAGGTATAATTTTGAATCCGAGTAGTTAAACCTCTCGTTGTTTGCTAGTAACGGTTTAGATACGATTCATGCGCTCAAGTCCGTGTTACGAAGCTTTGATAATCATTTTTCATATATTCCGCCTCCCCGCAAGTTCGTGGGGTGCGTGACATAGACTTACACAGAGGAGCTTACAGAGCAATTTTCACGAACTGAGGACACCAAAAGGCTGCGTTTCTGCGGTCGGAATAGGGACTGTGCGGCGGATCCGCAGTGGAGAAGTCGACTCGAGTCCCCAGAAAATTTTTCAGAAGATGATGCCACCAGGGAACCGCGTTTCCGCGGTCGGAACTAGGTTGATGCCGCGTTTCCGCGTTCTGGAGGTCGGTTCGTGTCTCGAGAATTTTTCAGTGCCTCTGTTGTTGCAATCTTCTGTTATTAGGATTGTTTGTTTTCTGTTTTGAGCTCTGTAGATTTCCAGATCCGAATTTGTTCGTAGATCTTCCAAAATTCACACAAAATACCCTTTCCAAAAATTAACAGATAATATTTTTTTATTTTTTATTTTTATTTTTATTTTTATGATTTTTCAGTTTTTATGATTTTTTAATTTATATTAACCCGAAATTGCAAAAAGGAAATAACACGCCATCCCCGGCAACGACGCCATTTGATTTAGAGAGATTTTATCGATCAAAAATATTATTACCGCAATCAAGAACGGCGTCGCTTGGTAGCTAGCCGGTGAGTACGGATCGGTCCACAGGGATGTTGTGAATTTCCTAGTCGCTCAAACGAGTTAATTCCGATTATGGTCGGATTGATTATTAAATCTAAAAACTAAATTATTCTATACTAAGATTATCTAGATCTAAGTCTTGCTAGGGTTAGGTCTAGGGTAGGTTTGGAAATGTAAATAAATCTCAACGCTTTCTATACCCAAATTAGGATCTAAGAGGAGTTATGGTAATTATCAATAAAGGGGATTAGATCCATCGGGAAGATGTTTTCTTCCTCTAGTTTCTTGTCCTTCCTTTATCAATCCTTACCCTAACCTCCATGGAAAACACGCGCAACCGATCTTTTATACTACGGTATCACCGTTACCTCGATGGATAGGGTGCCATAGGGAGCGGTATGTGCATGTATGCATAGAGTCCTATTAAAATATATAACGGGCAAGAAAGGGATGAGAGATCTCATCTCTCAAAAGCCTTCCCCAAAGCTAACCCTAACAAGCGAGGAGACTACTCGCTCATTAGGGAATTTAAAAACATTTATCAAGGGCAGAGAATGAAAAATTACCTAGGGCAAGAATTGAAATTACCTACTTACTTTACAGATGGCTCTTTCCAAACATTTACGCAGGGTTGTCAGATCTGAATAGATGATATGAAAAGAGGCATCGATGCTCTCTAAAAGAATTCTAAATTTTATTCATAAAATGAGGCATAGGGAGGCATGAAAAAATACAATGGTTTAGGCTTCTATTTATAGGAGATAGAAACCCTAGGTTATAATTGATTCGCACGTCTGCATTTACCAAAATATCCCTAGGTTGACTAGTCAGCGCCGCACAAAGTTTTGGTAAAATTTTCTGTCTCAGTCTGCTTAACCTTGCCACGGAACCGCGGCCCGAGGCCTGGTTTGGCCGCGGTTCCGCGGCCAAAAGGAAGTATTGGGCCTTGAAATTTCCCGTGTTGGCTCTGCAGTTTTTGGGCTTCCTAATTCTTTGGTTCTTTTATTAAAATAGCTTCTATGTTTCTTCCAGATCTCCAGTGAACAATTGCAGTGGACTTTTAACCGTTTGCTTTGCGATCTTGGACATTGCGTTGCCTTGTACTTGTAAGTGCACGGCGGCGCCCCGGCCGTCAAACCGACGGCCAAATGCGGAAGCGGTGATAAACTTTAATTTTGCGAACTTAGCAAACCGGCACCACCGCGCACTAAACCCGGATCGGGCCATTAAACTAAATCTAGCTAACAACAAAGAGAAGGGTTAGAGATATACCGACGATCCAAGTCCTCCGATCTTCTCGTCATGGTCCCGATCTCCTGCGGAAAATTCTGCCTCCTCCTCGTCGCCGAAAGTGCACCACATCGCCTACTTTGTTTACGGGCTCCCACCTCAATGCCGAGGCAACTCGGGCACGAAGCCGGCTACTCGACGTGCCCAAGATATACTGTAGAATATAATTTAGAGCTTAAGTCTCATATGGGGTTATGGTTGCCATGGATGTGGAGGAATTTTTCACAAGGATTATTCATGAAAGCTTGAAGAAAATTGGAGCATCTCATGAAAATGAGCTCGGCCTTCACAACAGAAAAGAGCTCTCTCCCTCTCTGGAAGTCAGCCCCTGCACCCTCTTATTCTTTTGCTCAATGCAAACATATATTAATTAATCCTACATCCCAATCACCTTTATTTCTCCAGCACACTCATTTTAGCCCATGCCCTCCTTTTAAATTAAACCTATATTAAAACCACCAGCACAAACATGTGGGGGGGTCCACAAAAATGCAAGAAAAGAATAAATCCACTCATTCTTTTGCTCACTGGAAAATGAAGTCAGAAGTGTGCATGGGTGAAGTCAATTGATTAAAACCATCCTTCAATTAAAAACCTCAGCACTCCAAAAAAAAATTCCAGCAACCCCAACAGTGGCCGGCCCCCAATCCCAATTTTCAACACAAAATCATATCAAAAACTTTAAACCCATACCCTCTTATTAAATGCAAGGAAGTGATTAGAATGGAATCTAATCATGACAAAGGCTACAATATGCAAGGAAGCCCTCCACTAAAAGTTATTTGCGAACTTGCAAATAACCCCCTCCATCGGAAAAGTCCGGCCGGGAAAGAACAAAGGAAAACCGGCCGGAACGGAATACAAACTGGCAACTCCAGAAAACTGGTCCCGTAATAAATTACAGGAAAACCCCGATACTGTGCATACACACCCGCATCTGTATTCCGACCGGATACAAATGCAAAGAGACAAAAATCTACACTGTACTATACTAGAATCCGGCTTAAACCAAAGCCGGCTAGTAATAACTGTCCGATCCTGATCCGTGCAATACCGCACGTATCTGATCGAACCTTGCCATATATCCATACGGCCACTAGTACAAACCGTCCGATCCTGATGCGTGCAATACCGCACGTATCTGATCGGACCCTGCCATATCTCCATACGGCCTCTACAGCTTTTCGCCCGAAAGCTTGAGTAACTGAATGTGGGGGACTCTAAAGACTCGTCAACACCTTAGTTGTGGATTTAACCACTAGCACGTTAGAGGTATAAGCCAATACATAACGGGCTACCAGGTATTGACTAAAAGGGATGTCTGTGAGTAATCTCAGCCTGACACCCTACTGAGCCTGTCAGTGACAATATCCGTACAGTCCGGTCCGTTCGTCTATGAGTATCGCATGGCGGGCCTAGGGGGTTGGTAAAAGTCAGACCCCCAAAAGCGGTACAAGTCGTGTCGGAGTGTAGCCCAGAACACCCTGAGATACTACTGGAATACCTACCAGTAAATCTCCTTGCCTTGGCCAAGGACTTCGTGTAATGGCTCTCCTAGACACAGCATGACCTCACCCCCAATACCGGGAGAGACGAACCCCTGAAGATACGCTCACTGCCTCCATGTGGCTCGGGACTGTACCCAACTAAAACCTGTTTGCACGACTCCTTTGAGCCGTGGTAGGGTAGTAATCAAAGTACAGTGGGAACTCACACGAGACAAATGACGATCCCCAGGTCGATGAACTAACCTGTACACATGTCACCAGGGAACTGTCATCTGACGTCTGGTATATGACCAACTAGCATGTTCCCAGCGAGTCCTGTCCGGTGTACTCATAACCCAATGAGCACCTGTATACATCTTAGGTGATCCAACTGACACCAGTGGCTTGTGAGACCGGCCACCGCCCCTCGTCGGGGTCTCGACTGTATACACTAGTCTACTAATGGAGTATCGATGCCCGGTCTCGAAACTCCCACGACTAGGGACCTTTTAAGGATATGCTTGTAGACCCCCAACTCCCACTTATATGATCGCCCTCATACTGCTGGTGGTCAAGCAAGAATCCTAGGGGCTCTATCAACATGTAATAGCGACGTGTCAGGTCACCTAAAGCAGTACACGATGATAAAGGTAAACCAGATAGCATACTATCATCTCAAGTAAGACTGTCCTACCGGGATAGGTCCTCCCTCAATCATTACAATCACGTACCTGTGACCTAATAATTGACTCTGAGGGCACTATCTCCAACAATCTCCCACTTGCACTCAAGGCTAATTATTGCGATGTCGCATACTCACAGCCCGTGTGATACCGAACATCCAACTCCTCTACTAGTCAGTCTCACAAAGCTCGTTTGCGGAACTATTGCGTTCGAGGAATAGCCTCAGAGAGTGGATCCGCCTTGATATTTCTTTCTATGTCTCTCTATATCTCAAGTTCGCGGAGAAACCCATCTCCCGAAATGAGCAATACCTGTCTTAGAATGTGTCTGGATGTCTGATGGGACATAGCTCATAAATGAACTCCAAATCCAAACTTCTTAGACTGTATCGTCAACTGAACTTAATCAGTATCCTGCGCCAAGCCACCCTCAGTATTGCCTTGGATCACCTGTCCAAAATACTGCCCCTCATCAGAAGGAAAACTATAACTCTGACAACCTCCTTGTCGTCCATGTCACCTTGGAAGCCTGGAATGATAACTGTCTCCCACATGAGGCTGTCGTTATCATATCCCTAGAACATCCACTTATGTTCTAAAACTGCTTCCAACTGTTTCTCCAGGATCAGGTCAATATCAACTTATTACATCTAGTGCAAGAACAACATCTGGTGTGGTACTTGACATCTCATGATTGACTCAATTGGCTGAGCAAGTGATCTGCCAATCATGCACATCCCTCTCCCTTTTAGTCTGTAAGACACCTTTAAAGAGGGTGACTCCATCTTCTGCAGGTACACTACCGTGCATGGAGTCGTCCATTCTAAATACCCTTAGAATGCTGTCCAAGTACCCAGATTGGGAAACCACCCAAATCTAGATCTAAAACCATAGATCTAGTAACCAGTATGTCTGATATAATGTCCAAGTCCCATGTGGAGAAACTACTGTGTGACGACCAAAGTATAACCGATTGTAGTATAGGAGTTTCTTTTCCTATTCTGTGTATGTCATCCAAATACCATGACATCACACCCTACTACCTTCTCAACAGATCCATCCCCTATTCTGATGAAGTCAAACCCATGACTGTCACGTCAGAAATAGATGATCTATCTCCGCTACATCTGCTTTAGTCTATAAATAGACATAAGCTCCCTGTCCACCAATGCTTCCACTGCTCCCACTGACTACGACAACCCTCTGGCAGAGTCATATAGACGTACACTTCTAAAACTAGTTTAGAACGACGCTATACTCATCCTCCTGCCGGGTCTCGCAACCTGGAACAACAGCAATGGCAATTGTGGGTAAACCAGAACTTCCCTGTCACCGTCCTTGAGGCTACCGGAGTACCTCTCGGGTGCCTGAAGTTACCCACCTTATCTGCGGAGTGGCTAATGGAATGTCAAATCAGATTCAAATCATGCAGCTGTCTCCAGTGCATGTCAACTAAATGGAAAGAGGCCGATCAGCGTTACTCAACTTAGGAATGCTTCCAATTATGAGTAACCCGAAAGAGAAGCAAGTTCTCTTAGTCACTACTACCAACTAAATACCATACACAAGTATCTACATCTTCGATCTCTTTGAAGAATCCCGATACTTGCTACACCTGGTTCTCTACTCTATTCAAATACCTATAACTTCTCAAAATTCGGACCCTGTGTTTCCACGAAACACCTGTCTAAAAACTAGAGAAGTCATAAGTAAACCGAATATAGTACGAGGACCAACCCCTCTGTCCTGATGGACCCTGGACAACATACAATACTCTGTATAAGTCCCTTGAGTCTGATAACTCACTCACTGTGTGTCGTAGGTTGAAAACTGTACCTTTATGGTTAAGAAGAATTACACCGCTGTTTAATACTCCTTACCTAACCATCCACTGATATAGGTAAATGTCGTAGACATAATTTCAAAAAGTATATCTCACTCTATGAAAATAGACATACAGATACATCGATTTGAAATTGGTGCATAACAGCGGATATTCAAAACCAAATATTTGTCGACCGGCAAACAACCCTGGTGACTTCCTCAAATATCACCGATTACAACGAATCCCGATACAATGAGGATGATCACCCAATTCCCAATAACTTACTCCCACTCATCATCTGTAAAACCATACAGATGTGAGAATCATACTTGGTAAATACATGCCCTGGAGCAAGTGTCTAACTGGGAAATCAGTTTTCCTTTAACATTACACAGTGAAACTGAAACATTAAAAATGTTTCGATGGGGTATCCTGGTATTCCTAGTAATGCCTCTTCCATTATCCAGATTCACAACTGTAACCGTATATTTCTTTGCCACCTCTCCAAGTCCCTTCATATGTCTTTAGTCGTTACCTTCTGCACACCCTATAGGCCAAATGGTTTTCTTCCTTCCCTACCGTTCGGCACCAGCCTATGGTTTGGAAGAAGACTATCCAATAAGCATAATGGGTGTACTGTCCCAATCCTAGGAACACTCGCAATGAGAGAGGGTGAAGATAAAAGACAACCGAATAAACCTTCCTATTTCTCCTGGACCATAATCCATCCCCGAACTGGAACAAGTTCCATTCGAGTTCGTATATAACCATACGATGGAGTATCCAAATAAACTGTGGATCTTCGTAGTGATACGGAGTGTCCTGGAGAAATACAAAGGTGATGTGGGAGTGGTAATGAAATATTTGGTTTGGTCGTGAATATCTGTTGCAATTTACTTTGCCCTCTTACTAATCCCTTGCTTTGTCTGAACTTAATACCTTCTGTACACCATCGTTATGCTAATTGGTTTTCTTCATTCCCTACCGGTCGGCACCTGCCTAAGGTTTGGAAGAAGACAATCCAATTTGCGTAATAGGTGTACTACCCCTAAACCAAGGAGTACTCGTAACCTGAGAGAGGGTAAAAGGAAAAGACAACTGAATAATCCTATCCGTTTTCTCCAGAACCGGAAACCATCCTCGAATAAATCTTTCGAGTTCGTATCTAACCATACGATGGTTTTGTCCAATGGAAGTGGACGTTCGTAGTAAAACGGGGTGTCCTGGAGAAAAGGGTAAAAGTAGGAGTGGCAATGAGATTTGCAACTCTGACAATCCAAAAGCCAGTGTTAAAAAGGTTCGGTCAACTTGGTCACTGAGTCATAGTCTTAGGGTCAGGTCAATGGTCGCTGCCGAAGAGAGAGAGAAAAGAAACACTCAGCGTGCACTCTAACCTAGATCAGAATGGTTACCAATTTATCTAATCTGGAAACCTCCCACTGTACCTCAAATTCTCCTCCAAACCTGAAAGAAGAATTAGTCGGGGTCACCCGAGGAGTAAACTAACTCATCAGTGGGAATCGGGATCCAACTCTCATCGCATGATAACGTGACGGAATCCGCTCACGGTATCACACTCCAGAAGGTATGCGCATATCTGGCAAGTTTCAGTACTTTTGAAACTCCCGATGTGATTTTTACCCCATGCTCTTATGACCTTGACTTTGGCCAACATATCATAAGTCACATGTCAAGTTCAACCCGTCATTCTCCAGGTTAATTTGAATCCACCCGTACCTACCCTTGACTTTGGCCAAAATGGCAGTACGACTGTCCCAAACCAACGCATCTATCTATGCTGCATATGAATACCCAATAGCTACCAATCACTGTGCCTTGACTTTGGCCAACATACACAGCTTGAATACTATTGACTATCCATATGAAACGACGGAGGGCTACGAATGGTTTCTGGCGAAAACCTTTAACGTAATGAACTTGATATCGTTGAAGGAACGGATAGCTTTTTAGAAAATATAGTGACGAAAACCGTTGCTAAAGAGGTCACTCCCGGTGAAGGGATCTCGGCTCTTTCCCCGTAGAATGGTGTGCAGGATATTCCAACTGAATACCACGATGCAAAGCAAAAGTAATCGGCTATAGTGAAGTTAATGCCCTGACGCAAACTTTTTGTCCAAGGGGTCACTCCCGGTGAAGGGATCTCGGCCCTTGCCTCGTCGACTGAGGAGCAGGATATTCCAACTGAATATCACGATGCAAAACAAAAGTGAACGTCCTTGCAATAACAGCTTTTTGAAAAGTGTTCCAACAACATCAAATTAGGTTTTTTTTTAACTTGCATTGATCCGAATCAATGCAGTCCCATCAATTGATCACACCAAAAAGAACGAAAATATACTGATGTACGTATATGCCATCCGCATTCGCCACTGGGTCCCATCATTACCCGTTAGGTTAGCTAACTAACGACAGAGCGGGGACTGGACTAGCGCGGATGTAAAACATATACAACATCTACTAATATATATACCAATATATTATATTTCGCTCAAGGCGTGAAAGAAATGCAACATCACAGAAATGTACAGCATCACAGAACAATACAGATATCTGGGATCCCCGGGTTTCACAGAGCCACTACTGAAACCCGACGTTCCCTTGGTCGTGTGGATAGCCTGTGCAATGAAATCCTAGACCCCTACGGGCGCGGCAAGTTACCCGCCAAAACCTGAAGCGAGGCAGCCCCCTTCATCGCCGTGAATGGACCACCCAGCACTTCACGGAATCCGGTAACTTGGGCACCCCTCCTGGGTCAACCTGTACCCCCTACGAGTGCGACGAATAGCCCTGCCAATCCTAGAGTGAAGCCCCCTCCGTCTCAATGCCATGAGATGCGGGCCCGTTGCCCTCTAGAACCCGGCTATCCGTGCACCCCACCTTGGGGTAATCCTAGTACAGAAAGTAAAATATACATACAACGGGTACATCGACCGCAACCAGGTCGTGCCCCTAAAGAATAATACAATCAGGCAGTGACGGCAGTCCACATGTCGGACGCTCGACCCGCAATATCAAATGTACATAATACAACAGCACAACTGTACTAGCATTGCATCCAGGCTATCCCCCACGACCGATCCGCAACATCACAGCATAAACATAGAACATCAACGTGAAAGTCACGTTCGTAAATCCGTCTAACCGTGCTATAGCAGTTAGACCGGATTTACCGATCAAGTGACATTCACGGTCGTAGATATAATGTAAATACTGTGAAAAATGTGTTTAAAATATCCGATCAATCAAATTTTAACAAGTGGGCCCCCAGGCAATACTGTAGCAGTTAAAGAAATTCTGGGCCCAAATTTAATATTCCAAAAACCCTATTTTCTCCCCAGAAGCCCACTGTAAAAACCCAACCCACTGATTCCTCCATGCTGCGGCGGAAGCGCGGCCACAAGTGGGTTTTGGCCGCCCTTCCGCCTCTGGTGAGAGGATTAGTGCCTCGAATTTGAACAGTGTTCTTATAATTTTTATTACATAAATATTTTACAACCTGAAAATTTTTTTCGAGACCAAAAATTTTCAACAGAAACTGATGCGAAGGCAATACGGGTTTTGGAACTTTTTGATCGATCGGAAATGTAAACACATTACACAAAGCTAGACTAAGTTAATGGCGAGTCTCTGATACCACTGTAAGTGCACGGCGGCGCCCCGGCCGTCAAACCGACGGCCAAATGCGGAAGCGGTGATAAACTTTAATTTTGCGAACTTAGCAAACCGGCACCACCGCGCACTAAACCCGGATCGGGCCATTAAACTAAATCTAGCTAACAACAAAGAGAAGGGTTAGAGATATACCGACGATCCAAGTCCTCCGGTCTTCTCGTCATGGTCCCGATCTCCTGCGGAAAATTCTGCCTCCTCCTCGTCGCCGGAAGTGCACCACATCGCCTACTTTGTTTACGGGCTCCCACCTCAATGCCGAGGCAACTCGGGCACGAAGCCGGCTACTCGACGTGCCCAAGATATACTGTAGAATATAATCTAGAGCTTAAGTCTCATACGGGGTTATGGTTGCCATGGATGTGGAGGAATTTTTCACAAGGATTATTCATGAAAGCTTGAAGAAAATTGGAGCATCTCATGAAAATAAGCTCGGCCTTCACAACAGAAAAGAGCTCTCTCCCTCTCTGGAAGTCAGCCCCTGCACCCTCTTATTCTTTTGCTCAATGCAAACATATATTAATTAATCCTACATCTCAATCACTTTTATTTCTCCAGCACACTCATTTTAGCCCATGCCCTCCTTTTAAATTAAACCTATATTAAAACCACCAGCACAAACATGTGGGGGGGTCCACAAAAATGCAAGAAAAGAATAAATCCACTCATTCTTTTGCTCACTGGAAAATGAAGTCAGAAGTGTGCATGGGTGAAGTCAATTGATTAAAACCATCCTTCAATTAAAAACCTCAGCACTCCAAAAAAACAATTCCAGCAACCCCAACAGTGGCCGGCCCCCAATCCCAATTTTCAACACAAAATCATATCAAAAACTTTAAACCCATACCCTCTTATTAAATGCAAGGAAGTGATTAGAATGGAATCTAATCATGACAAAGGCTACAATATGCAAGGAAGCCCTCCACTAAAAGTTATTTGCGAACTTGCAAATAACCCCCTCCATCGGAAAAGTCCGGCCGGGAAAGAACAAAGGAAAACCGGCCGGAACGGAATACAAACTGGCAACTCCAGAAAACTGGTCCCGTAATAAATTACAGGAAAACCCCGATACTGTGCATACACACCCACATCTGTATTCCGACCGGATACAAATGCAAAGAGACAAAAATCTACACTGTACTATACTAGAATCCGGCTTAAACCAAAGCCGGCTAGTAATAACTGTCCGATCCTGATCCGTGCAATACCGCACGTATCTGATCGAACCTTGCCATATATCCATACGGCCACTAGTACAAACCGTCCGATCCTGATGCGTGCAATACCGCACGTATCTGATCGGACCCTGCCATATCTCCATACGGCCTCTACAGCTTTTCGCCCGAAAACTTGAGTAACTGAATGTGGGGGACTCTAAAGACTCGTCAACACCTTAGTTGTGGATTTAACCACTAGCACGTTAGAGGTATAAGCCAATACATAACGGGCTACCAGGTATTGACTAAAAGGGATGTCTGTGAGTAATCTCAGCCTGACACCCTACTGAGCCTGTCAGTGACAATATCCGTACAGTCCGGTCCGTTCGTCTATGAGTATCGCATGGCGGGCCTAGGGGGTTGGTAAAAGTCAGACCCCCAAAAGCGGTACAAGTCGTGTCGGAGTGTAGCCCAGAACACCCTGAGATACTACTGGAATACCTACCAGTAAATCTCCTTGCCTTGGCCAAGGACTTCGTGTAATGGCTCTCCTAGACACAGCACGACCTCACCCCCAATACCGGGAGAGACGAACCCCTGAAGATACGCTCACTGCCTCCATGTGGCTCGGGACTGTACCCAACTAAAACCTGTTTGCACGACTCCTTTGAGCCGTGGTAGGGTAGTAATCAAAGTACAGTGGGAACTCACACGAGACAAATGACGATCCCCAGGTCGATGAACTAACCTGTACACATGTCACCAGGGAACTGCCATCTGACGTCTGGTATATGACCAACTAGCATGTTCCCAGCGAGTCCTGTCCGGTGTACTCATAACCCAATGAGCACCTGTATACATCTTAGGTGATCCAACTGACACCAGTGGCTTGTGAGACCGGCCACCGCCCCTCGTCGGGGTCTCGACTGTATACACTAGTCTACTAATGGAGTATCGATGCCCGGTCTCGAAACTCCCACGACTAGGGACCTTTTAAGGATATGCTTGTAGACCCCCAGCTCCCACTTATATGATCGCCCTCATACTGCTGGTGGTCAAGCAAGAATCCTAGGGGCTCTATCAACGTGTAATAGCGACGTGTCAGGTCACCTAAAGCAGTACACGATGATAAAAGTAAACCAGATAGCATACTATCATCTTAAGTAAGACTGTCCTACCGGGATAGGTCCTCCCTCAATCATTACAATCACGTACCTGTGACCTAATAATTGACTCTGAGGGCACTATCTCCAACAGTACTGATCTTTGTGTATGCTTTATCAAAATTCCTTCTGTTTGCTGGTCGTAGTTCCACTTTTGCATTGTCTTTTCATTATTTTCACTGTTTTAGATCCAAGAACCTGTAACCTGTAATATGTAGCAGACATGCGTCAAAAGCACCTGTTTATTTATAAAACAAATAAGAATGGGGAATATAATAATGCAATATTATGGTATGAACAGTCGCCATACTCTTTTATTCTCTTCCGGGCCGCGGCGGATTCGGCATATTCTTCATTCGTTGTCTGCCGGTTTCTCTCCTTTTCTCCGTCAAATTGAGCCGCAATAAACGTTAGGCTGGATAAACCGAAGACATGCGCCGTTTTACTCCGTCGTCCTTAATTTCAGTCAGGGGTGGCGGATACGTTCTGTTTTTACCTCCGATCGTCCCAAATCCGGAAGGGGGACGTCTCGCCCGTTGAACCGAAAGCCCGCAATGAAATATTCTGTCTTCAAAGCCGAGCATCCCCAGACCGAAAGAGAGTAGAAGGTCGGGACAGAAAATAAATAAAAAAAAAGGGGATGCAACACGAGGACTTCCCAGGAGGTCACCCATCCTAGATACTACTCTCGCCCTAGCACGCTTAACTGCGGAGTTCTGATGGGATCCGGTGCTTTAGTGCTGGTATGGTCGCATCCGAATGGCCTGGGTCGCTATACTCTTCTATTCTTTCAAGGGCCGCGACGGATTTGGCTTATTCTTCATTCCTTGCCAGCCGGTTTCTCCCCTTTTCTCCGTCAGATTGAGCCGCAATAAACGTTAGGCTGGATATACCGAAGACCAGCGCCGTTTTACTCCGTCTTCCTTGCCCGTCGTCCTTAATTTCAGTCAGGGGTGGCGGATACGTTCTGTTTTTACCTCCGATCGTCCCGAATCCACTGTGGGGGTACGTCTCGCCAGTTGAACAGAAAGCCCGCAATGAATTATTCTGTCTTCAAAGCCGAGCGTCCCCAGACCGAAAGAGAGTAGGAGGTCAGGACAGAAAATAAATAATTAAAAAGGGGATACAACACGAAGACTTCCCATGAGGTCACCCATCCCAGTACTACTCTCGCCCAAGCACGCTTAACAACGGAGTTCAGATGGGATCCGGTGCTTTAGTGCTACTATGGTCGCATCCGAAAGGCCTGGGTCGCCATACTCTTTTATTCACTTCCGGGCCGCGACGGATTCGGCATATTCTTCATACGTTGTCTGCCGGTTTCTCTCCTTTTCTCCATCAGATTGAGCCGCAATAAACGTTAGGCTGGATATACCGAAGACCAGCGCCGTTGCACTCCGTCTTCCCTACCCGTCGTCCATAATTTCAGTCGGGGTGGCGGATACGTTCTGTTTTTACCTCCGATCGTCCCAAATCTGGGGAGGACGACTCGCCCGTTGAACCGAAAGCCCGCAACGAAATATTCTGTCTTCAAAGCCGAGTGACCCCAGACCGAAAGAGAGTAGGAGGTCGGGACAGAAAATAAAAAAATAAAAAAGGGATGCAACACGAGAACTTCCCAGGAGTTCAACCATCTGAGTACTACTCTCGCCCTAGCACGCTTATCTGCGGAGTTCTGATGGGATCCGGTGCTTTAGTGCTGGTATGGTCGCATCCGAAAGGCCTGGGTCCCCATACTCTTTTATTCTTTTCCGGGCCGCGACGGATTCAGCATATTCTTCATTCGTTGTTTGCCGGTTTCTCTCCTTTTCTCCGTCAGATTGAGCCGCAATAAACGTTAGGCTGGATATACTGAAGACCAGCGCCGTCTTACTCCGTCTTTCTTACCCGTCGTCCTTAATTTCAGTCGGGGATGGCGGATACGTTCTGATTTTACCTCCGATCGTCCCAAATCCGGGAGGGACGTCTCGCCCATTGAACCGAAAGCCCGCAACGAAATATTCTGTCTTCAAAGCCGAGCGTACCCAGACTGAAACAGAGTAGGAGGTCGGGACAGAAAATAAATAAATAAAAAAGGGATGCAACACGAGGACTTCCCAGGAAGTCACCCATCCTAGTACTACTCGCGCCCAAGCACGCTTAACTGCGGAGTTCTGATGGGATCCGGTGCTTTAGTGCTGGTATGGTCGCATCTAAAAGGCCTCGGTCGCCATACTCTTTTATTCTCTTCCGGGCCGCGACGGATTCGGCATATTCTTCATTCGTTGTCTGCCCATTTCTCTCCTTTTCTCCATCATATTGAGCCGCAATACACATTAGGCTGGATATACCGAAGACCAGCGCCGTTTTACTCCGTCTTCCTTGCCCGTCGTCCTTAATTTCAGTCGGGGGTGGCCGATACGTTCTGTTTTTACCTCCGATCGTCCCAAATCCGGAGGGGACGTCTCACCCGTTTAACCGAAAGCCCGCAACGAAATATTCTGTCTTCAAAGCCGAGCGTCCACAGACCGAAAGAGAGTTGGAGGTCGGGACAGGAAATAAATAAATAAAAAGGGGATGCAAGACGAGGACTTCCCAGGAGGTCACCCATCCTAGTACTACTCTCGCCCAAGCACGCTTAACTGCGGAGTCCTGATAGGATCCGGTGCGTTATTGCTGGTATGGTCGCATCCGAAAGGCCTGGGTCGCCATACTCTTTTATTCCCTTCCGGGCCGCGACGGATTTGGCATATTCCCCATTCGTTGTCTGCCGGTTTCTCTCCTTTTCTCTGTCTGATTGAGCCGCAATAAACGTTAGGCTGGATATACCGAAAACCAGCGCTGTTTACTCCGTCTTCCTTAATTTCAATCGGGGGTGGCGGATACGTTCTGTTTTTACCTCCGATCGTCCTAAATCCGGGGGGGCGTCTTGCCCGTTGAACCGAAAGCCCGCAACGAAATATTCTAACTTCAAAGACGAGCGTCCCCGGCCGAAAGAGAGTAAGAGGTCGGGACAGAAAATAAATAAATAAAAAGGGGATGCAACACGAGGACTTCCCAGGAGGTCACCCATCCCAGTACTACATTCACCCGAGCACGCTTAACTGCGGGGTTCTGATGGGATCCGGTGCTTTAGTGCTGGTATGGTCGCATCCGAAAGGCCTGGGCCGCCATACTCTTTTATTCTCTTCCGGTCCGCGACGGATTCGGCATATTCTTCATTCGTTGTCTGCCGGTTTCTCTCCTTTTCTCTGTTAGATTGAGCCGCAATAAACGTTAGGCTGGATATACCGAAGACCAGCGCCGTTTTACTCCGTCTTCCTTAATTTCAGTCAGGGGTGGCGGATACGTTCTGTTTTTACCTCCGATCGTCCCAAATCCGAGGGGGACGTCTCGCCCGTTGAACCGAAAGCCCGCAACGAAATATTCTGTCTTCAAAGCCGTGCGTCCCTAGACCGGAAGAGAGTTGGAGTTCGGGACAGAAAATAAATAAATAAAAAGGGGATGCAACACGAGGACTTCCCAGGAGGTAACCCAACCTAGTACTACTCTCGCCCAAGCACGCTTAACTGCGGAGTTCTGATGGGATCTGGTGCTTTTGTGCTGGTATGGTCTCATCCGAAAGGCCTGGGTCGCCATACTCTTTTATTCTCTTCCGAGCCGTGACGGATTCGGCATATGCTTCATTGGTTCTCTGCCGGTTTCTCTCCTTTTCTCCGTCAGATTGAGCCGCAATAAACGTTAGGCTGGATATACCAAAGACCAGCGCAGTTTTACTCCGTCTTCCTTGCCCGTCGTCCGTAATATCAGTCGGGGGTGGCGGATACATTTTATTTTTATCTCCGATCGTCCCAAATCCGGGGGGGCGTCTCGCCCGTTGAACCGAAAGCCCACAACGAAATATTCTGTCTTCAAAGCCGAGCGTCCCCATACCGAAAGAGAGTAGGAGGTCGGGACAGAAAATAAATAATTAAAAAGGGGATGCAACACGAGGACTTCCCAGGAGGTCACCCATCCTGGTACTACTCTCGCAGAAGCACGCTTAGCTGCGGAGTTCTGATGGGATCCGGTGCTTTAGTGCTGTTATGGTCGCATCCGAATGGCCTGGGTCGCCATACTCTTTTATTCTGTTCCGGGCCGCGACGGATTCGGCATATTCTTCATTCGTTGTCTGCCGGTTTCTCTCGTTTTCTCCTTCAGATTGAGCCGCAATAAACGTTAGGCTGGATATACCGAAGACCAGCACCGTTTTACTCCATCTTCCTAAATTTCAGTCGAGGGTGGCGGATACGTTCTGTTTTTACCTCAGATCGTCCTAAATCCGGGGGGGGGGGACGTCTCGCCCGTTGAACCGAAAGCCCACAACGAAATATTCTGTCTTCAAAGCCGAGCGTCCCTGACCGAAAGAGAGTAGGAGGTCGGGACAGAAAATAAATAAATAAAAAGGGGATGCAACACGAGGACTTCCCAGGAGGTCACCCATACTTGTACTACTCTCGCCCATGTACGCTTAACTGCGGAGTTCTGATGGGATCCGGTGCTTTAGTGCTGGTATGGTTGCATCCAAAAGGCCTGGGTCGCCATACTCTTTTATTCCCTTCCGGGCCGCGACGGATTCGGCATATTCTTCATTCGTTGTTTGCCGGCTTCTCTTCTTTTCTCCATCAGATTGTACCGCAATAAACGTTAGGCTGGATATACCGAAGACCGGCGCCATTTTACTCCATCTTCCTTGCTCGTCGTCCTTAATTTCATTCGGGGGTGGCAGATATGTTCTGTTTTTACCTCCGATCGTCCTAAATCCAGGGGGGACGTCTCGCCCGTTGAACCGAAAGCCCGCTACGAAATATTCTGTCTTCAAAGCCGAGCATCCCCAGACCGAAAGAGAGTTGGAGGTCGGGACAGAAAATAAATAATTAAAAAGGGGATGCAATTCGAGGACTTCCCAGGAGGTCACCCATCCAAGTACTACTCTCGCCCAAACACGTTTCACTGCGGAGTTCTGATGGGATCCGGTGCTTTAGTGCCGGTATTGTCGCATCCGAAAGGCCTGGGTCGCCATACTCTTTTATTCTCTTCCGGGCCGCGACGGATTCGGCATATTCTTCATTCATTGTCTGCCGGTTTCTCTCCTTTTCTCCGTCAGATTGAGCCGCAATAAATGTTAGGTTGGATATACCGTAGACCAGCGCCGTTTTACTCCGTCTTCCTTAATTTCAGTCGGGGGTGGCGGATACGTTCTGTTTTAACCTCGGATCGTCCAAAATCCGGGGGGGGACGTGTCGCCCGTTGAACCGAAAGGCCGCAACGAAATATTCTGTCTTCAAAGCCGAGCGTCTCTAGACCGAAAGAGAGTAGGTGGTCGGGACAGAAAATAAATAAATAAAAAGGAGATGCAACACGAGGACATCCCAGGAGGTCACCCATCCTAGTACTACTCTCGCCCAAGCACGCTTAACTGCGGAGTTCTGATGGGATCCGGTACTTCAGTGCTGGTATGGTCGCATCCGAAAGGCCTTGGTCGCCGTACACTTTTATTCTCTTCCGGGCCGCGACGGATTCGGCATATTCTTCATTCGTTGTCTGCCGGTTTCTCTCCTTTTATCCGTCAGATTGAGCCGCAATAAACGTTAGGCTGGATATACCGAAAACCAGCGCCGTTTTACTCCGTCTTCCTTAATTTAAGTCGGGGGTGGCGGATACGTTCTGTTTTTACCTCTAATCGTCCCAAATCCGGGGGGGGACGTCTCGCCCGTTGAACCGAAAGCCCGCAACGAAATATTCTGTCTTTAACGCCGAGCGTCCCCAGACAGAAAGAGAGTAGGAGATCGGGACAGAAAATAAATAAATAAAAAGGGGATGCAACACGAGGAATTCCCAGGAGGTCACCCATCCCAGTACTACTCTCACCCAAGCACGCTTAACTGTGGAGTTCTGAAGGGATCCCGTGCTTCAGTGCTGGTATGGTCGCATCCGAAAGGCCTGGGTCGCCATACTCTTTTATTCTCTTCCGGGCCGCGACGGATTCGGCATATTCTTCATTCGTTGTCAGCCGGTTTCTCTCCTTTTCTCCGTCAGATTGAGCCGCAATAAACGTTAGGATGGATATACCGAAGACCAGCGCCGTTTTACTCCGTCTTCCTTGCCCGTCGTCCTTAATTTCAGTCGGTGGTGGCGGATACGTTCTGTTTTTACCTCCGATCGTCCCAAATACCGGGGGAGGACGTCTTGCCCGTTGAAACGAAAGCCCGCAACGAAATATTCTGTCTTCAAAGCCGAGCGTCCCCAGACCGAAAGAGAGTAGGAGGTCGGGACAGAAAATAAATAAATTAAAAGGGGACGCAACACGAGGACTTCCCAGGAGGTCACCCATCCAAGTACTACTCTCGCACAAGCACACTTAACTGCGGAGTTCTGATGGGATCCGGTGCTTTAGTGCTGGTATGGTCTCATCCGAAAGGCCTGGGTCGCCATACTCTTTTATTCTCTTCCGGGACGCGACGGATTCGGCATATTCTTCATTCGTTGTCTGTCGGTTTCTCTTCTTTTCTCCGTCAGATTGAGCCGCAATAAACGGTAGGCTGGATATACCGAAGACCAGCGCCGTTTAACTCCGTTTTCCTTAATTTCAGTCGGGGTGGCGGATACGTTCTTTTTTTACCTCCGATCGTCCTAAATCCGGGGGGGACGTCTCGCCCGTTGAATCGAAAGCTCGCAACGAAATATTCTGTCTTCAAAGCCGAGCATCCCTAGACCGAAAGAGAGTAGGAGGTCGGGACAGAAAATAAATAAATATAAGGGGATGCATCACGAGGATTTCCCAGGTGGTCACCCAAACTAGTACTACTCTCGCCCAAGCACGCTTAACTGCGGAGTTCTGATGGGATCCGGTGCTTTAGTGCTGGTATGGTCTTATCCGAAAGGCCTGGGTCGCCATACTCTTTTATTCTCTTCCGGGCCGCGACGGATTTGGCATATTCTTCATTCATTGTCTGCCGGTTTCTCTCCTTTTCTCCGTCAGATTCAGCCGCAATAAACGTTAGGCTGGATATACCGAAGACCGGTGCCGTTTTACTCCGTCTTCCTTGCCCGTTGTCCTTAATTTCAGTCGGGGGTGGTGGATACGTTCTGTTTTTACCTCCGATCTTCCCAAATCCGGGGGAGGACGTCTCGCCCGTTGAACCGAAAGCCCGCAACGAAATATTCTGTCTTCAAAGCCAAGCGTCCCCAGACCGAAAGAGAGTAGGAGGTGTTTACCCTAATCAGAGCAAAGCTCTGTTCAAATTCCATGGCGGGAAACGAAGAAACGCTTCTGTTTCCCCCAATCAGAGCAAAGCTCTGCTTTGAAATTAAACTAAAAATTAAAGTTGAAATAAATGAAGCAACGCTTCAGATGATCTGCGCTATGCGCTGCGCGCCACATGGCAGCGCAGTTATGCTGCGCTCCGCGCTGCGCGACACGTGGCAGCGCAGTTGCGCTGCGCTGCACGTGTCAAGCGCTGGGGCGTTTGCGCCAAACAGAATTAAAATTCCAGTAAGATCTTTCTGTTCTTGTTAAAACAAAAAGATTGTCTTCTGTAAAACAGAAGCCCTTGGATCAAAAATCCAACAGTAGGGAAAATTCCCCAAATCACTCAGAGAATGATCCCTTTAACAAATTTAACAAATTAATGGGCACTATATAAAGGCCCCTAGACCCCAATTCAAAAGAGACAACATAAAAATAGAGAGAAGAGAGAAACTCAAGAAACAAAGAGAGAACTCCTCTAAAGAACTCTGAGAAGAATTCAGAAAGAAGAAAAAAGGTAAAACCTTTATAAAAAGAAGAATTTCTTCTGAATAGATCATTGATCTAAAAACAAGATCCAAGATCTTCAATAAAAAAATAATAATAAAAGCATTGCTTTTTTATGAACCATTGCTTCTGGAATCTTAAAGATTCTTCTCTTGAATCCAAAATTGGATCAAGATATTAAACAGTGCCTTGCACTTGTAAATCTGCACTGTTGCGCTCCTGGGTTGGCGCAAGCCACCAGAGAGCGCCACGTGTCAGCACCATAACAACTTGCGCTATGCGCTTTTAAGATAGAGCATTGCTCTCTGAAATCGGCGCAACTCACCAGAGCGCGCCACGTGTCAGCAGCGCAACAGCGCAGCGCACTGCGCTGTTGCGCTTACGCTCACCAGAGTGTGACACGTGTCACCTCCACATGCACTTGCGCTCAATAATTGGCACAAAGCGCCTGACAAGCCACTGTCAGATAATTAATGCACTGCATTATTTACAGAAGGGCCAAGCCCAATTAAAAAAAGGGCCTAACAGGCCTAATAAAATGCAATGCATTACTTTGAAAAGGGCAGAGCCCAAATAAAAACAGATGCTCTGCATCATTTAAAAGGGACATAGCCCAAATCAAAAAGGCCTAGCAGGCCAAAAGAAAATGCAGTGCATTATTAAACAGGGGCCAAGCCCTAGCGCAGGCCTAATAGGCCAAAAATAAAAACGTTGAATATTCTCAACTGGACTTAGCCCAATCATGGAAGTAAGTCCTCAAATTAAATTGACTGAGCAAGACTGCTCTTTTAAATCAATTTACATCCGGTTCAAGGGTACATCTCCAAACTCCTCTGACACCTATCGTTGTAATCCTTCAACGACGTCAGAGAGGCGACGGGTCCCGACAACCACACATCCATATGGACTGTGGGGTCCTTAAACTCATGGACTTATGCGTCCTTAAACCAAAATACAGACTGTGGGGTCCTTAAACCCATGGACTTATGCGTCCCTAAACTAATGGACTAATGCGTCCTTAAACACACCCATACGGACTGTGGGCTTCTTAAACCCATGGACTTATGCGTCCCTAAACTAATGAACTAATGCATCCTTAAACACATCCATATGGACTATGGGGTCCTTAAACCCATGGACTAATGCGTCCTTAAACTAATATCCGTCCCTAAAACGGGAACGATGGCCCCTATGTCCTTAAACTGGAAATGGACCACCATGTCCCTAAACCGGCAATAGACCACCATGTCCCTAAACCGGCAATGGACCACTATGTCCCTAAACTAGAACAATAGAGCCCCCAAATGCCCTTTTGTCAGGATCTAAACGATCCTGTTAAGCTGATTTTAGTCTCAAATTAGACTAACGTATCCTTAACAAACGTTTAAGTTGATCTTAGCCTCAAATATGGCTAATGTGTCCTTAAACTAAAACCTTCAAACAGACTTTAGTCCCAAATTGGACTATAGATCTCCTAACCAACTTTGGTTCAAGGGTACATCCCTGAACTCCTCTGATATTTGTCGTTGTAATCCTTCAACGTCGTCAGAGAGGTGACGGGTCCCGACAACCACACATTAATAAGGACTGTGTGGTCCTTAAACTCATAGACTTATGCGTCATTAAACCAATATACGTCCCTAAAATAGGTATGTTGGACCACCATGTCCCTAAAATGGAACAATAGAGTCCAAATGCTCTTTTGTCGGATCTAAACGATCCCGTTAAGTTGATCTTAGTCTCAAATTGAACTAACGTATCCTTAAAAAACGTTTGAGTTGATCTTAGCCTCAAATATGGCTAACGTATCCTCGAACAAAAACCCCAAACCCAAATCTAAGAAAATACGGATTTGGACTAATCCACGTCCTACGGGCGACGACATAAATTAGTCTCCGTATACAATCCACGGGCAACCACAAACAAAACAAACACCCACGACACGAAGTGACCATCTGGAGAAGGAGAAAGTTGTTACCGCGATGCGGTAGCGTAATTAACTGCAGGGGCTTGCGCCTGCAGGGAAGAGCGTCCCCACAATCAAAAACCCCTCAAACGAGGGGGAATCTGACGAAGTCTGCTACATCGGCCGCATCCGTTTAAACCTTCGATACATGGTGCCATAAATCAACTTGGCATCTTCGGAGAGGTGGACGGATAGCACCAATTAGCATCTGCCCCGAATCTCAGGCAAGACAGTCCGTCTTGCACGTCTTTCGGAGGAGAACAGATTCTGGCACGCCCGGTGGGACCTTTTCCTCTTTCCACTCCACACTTCGTGTGTCGTGTTCGCGAACGAATCGCGGTTTGTTGTGGTTGCCTGTGAATACGAGGTACTAAGATTTGGTGTCTTGCTCCGTGCAGAAAACAGAAGATCAATGGCTTCAAACTGCACTGCCTGCAACTGCAACTCTCGCTCGGTCCTTGCGGGAGGAGTGACTTATAGGCCCCAAGCGGCCTCCCTTTTCAAGATGCCAGTGGAGCAGGTAACTCAGGCCACTAATGGATTATTCTTCGGGACCATGCTCCCACCCATGAGCTTCAACGCCCCAGTACCGTCACAAGAAGCTCCCAAGAAGTCGATATTCGATCGGCTTGCTACTGCCGCGACCCCTCTCAACGGGTCGCTCAGCTTCAACACCTTAGTTTTCAACAGACTGGGCCAGAACGTCTGCAAACCCGCGATACCCGAAGCTGCCATCCCAAAGCGGATAGCTATCCTGGCTCAAGCGGACGAAATCATTGGAAAGGCTCCTCCTTCCAAGAAGTCAGTTTTTACAAGACTGGCCATTCCGGTTGCTGCTCCAGGCGAGGTCCTCAAAGCTGCTTCCCCTGCTCAGAGATCTGTCTTTGACAGATTAGACATTGCTTCTCAACGGGTGTCAGTCTTTGATAGGCTAGCACCAATAACATCTCTCCTCAAAGAAGGGGGCGTGAAAAAGCTTATCCAACAACGGAGGTGATCTCATCCGCACGACATGCTCGACGTCGCCACTGGCGCCGAGTGAGGAAGGATGGGGGCAACTCCCCCTCTGGGATAACTCAGCCAGCTCCAACGGTGGGGATCGATGCTGCTGTTCCAACAGGGAACAGTTTTGAATTGCTGAACATGGTGCGCAGAAACTCTCCTACTGCGTTGCTGAAGAGAACTCCTTCACCTGAGAAGAAGCTGGAGCAGCACCCTCAACGGCTACCCTCTAAAATTTACAAGGTCTGGCGACAGATCCAGGAGTCGGTGATTGATCAAGACTATCTCCGCCGACAGAAAACGATGAAGGTTCGGCAGGGGAAGGATTACTCCGTCAAGCCACAAAAAGCAACGGCTACTTAGGTGCCCACTACAACTGCCCCTTCAACTTCAACGTCCTACAAGAGAAGGAGGCTGGAGAAAATTCCCACGCCTGCGGCAAATGTTAAAGGCGGCGAGCCCAAACGCCCTAAGTCTGGGGCATTGTAGTCCATACTGTATACACGACGTCGGGGAAGGAGGACAGCCGTGCATCTACAGGTCATAGACCGGTTACACGGTCAATGACCAAAGCTCAGGAGCAACAGCAGAAGCTCCAAGAAATGATGAACGCGATGGACGCACTTACCGGGCCAAAAGAAAGCTCGGAGGCATCATCAGAGCAGCGTCATGGACAAGAAACTGACGCTGACTACCTACGCAGAGTCCTCGAAAAGAAGGACAAAGAAGCCGCAGAGCAAGCGGCTAACATAAAACAAATGGCGCTTCTCTTCCAAGATATGGTAGGGATGATGATCCAGCAAGATCCTCCGATTGTCCTTGAAGATGACAAAGGAGAGACATCAAATCCTCCTCCGGCTCTTTCAGCAGCCAAGGAAGAAACCATTTCCAAGGTCGTACTGGATGACTATATAGCTCAGCAAATACGAGCTCATCAGGCGGGTGAAGCGGCTGGGCAAATTGTTAGGACCGGACGACCCTATCCGAGCTGGTATGACCGAATCAGTTACCCGCCGGGATATACGATCCCTAAGTTCCACGTATATAAAGGGACGGGAAATCCGCATCAGCACGTCGTTCAATTCAGAGCCATGTACGGCAACACTGGAGGTGATGATAAATTGCTGCTCCGCCAGTTTGTTGGCAGCCTGTCGAAAACGGCATTTGAGTGGTACTCTGAACTCCCAAATGACTATATCAAGACATTTACAGAGATGGAGCTGCTGTTTACACAGAGATTCACGAGCGCTAGCGAGTGCACACCGATAACAGCACTGATCAATGCCAGGATAAGGCCAGGCGAAACGTGGGTCCAATATGCAACACGATGGCGGAACCTATGGTCGAAATGCGAACAACGTATCGAAGAAGCGCCAGCGGTGGGCATGTTCGTGGGCACTCTCGATCTTCAAGCGACCATCTCCCAATTCATGATGTTCTTCAGGCCGACCACTTTCCAGGCCTTGATTGACAAATTAGCCCAAATGGACCAGATGGGCCATGGACCGTCTCCTCCAAAGACGGACTCTCGAAATGAGAAGGGGAAAGGAAAAGCGATCGTCGTCGCCAATACTCAACAACAACCGAGTAAATCAAAGCCGGTTGCTCGCCAAAACAACGTGCGTCCACGCCCATCCTTCCAGGAGAGACTGGGACGTCCTTATTCGTTTCCTCAGAATAAAACAAGGAAACTGTTCGAGCTGGCCACGCGCAACGGACTCATCAATCTGCCGATTCCAAAACGTCTGTTGCAGCCAGGCGATCTCAATAATCCCACTTATTGCCCTTACCACCAAATGGTAAGTCACCCGATCGAGGACTGTTTCGTCTTTAAGGGATGGATCGAGGATCGGTACCTACAAGGCAAGTCCGCGCTGTCTAAAAACTGGAAGGTAAACCCACCACAACCGCACACTCCAAAGAAGACGGACACGATAGGGGCAGCTTATTCATTTGTCGAGGACGAAAACGATGGAGAAGACTCATCAGATGAATCCAAAGACTACGTAGCGACTTGTCATGTGATCTCTAACTCATTGGCGGATGATGAAGAGGATCCTTTGTTGGAGATAGTGCCCTCAGAGTCAATTATTAGGTCACAGGTACGTGATTGTAATGATTGAGGGAGGACCTATCCCGGTAGGACAGTCTTACTCGAGATGATAGTATGCTATCTGGTTTACCTTTATCATCGTGTACTGCTTTAGGTGACATGACACGTCGCTATTACACGTTGATAGAGCCCCTAGGATTCTTGCTTGACCACCAGCAGTATGAGGGCGATCATATAAGTGGGAGCTGGGGGTCTACAAGCATATCCTTAAAAGGTCCCTAGTCGTGGGAGTTTCGAGACCGGGCATCGATACTCCATTAGTAGACTAGTGTATACAGTCGAGACCCCGACGAGGGGCGGTGGCCGGTCTCACAAGCCACTGGTGTCAGTTGGATCACCTAAGATGTATACAGGTGCTCATTGGGTTATGAGTACACCGGACAGGACTCGCCGGGAACATGCTAGTTGGTCATATACCAGACGTCAGATGGCAGTTCCCTGGTGACATGTGTGCAGGTTAGTTCATCGACCTGGGGATCGTCATTTGTCTCGTGTGAGTTCCCACTGTACTTTGATTACTACCCTACCACGGCTCAAAGGAGTCGTGCAAACAGGTTTTAGTTGGGTACAGTCCCGAGCCACATGGAGGCAGTGAGCGTATCTTCAGGGGTTCGTCTCTCCCGGTATTGGGGGTGAGGTCGTGCTGTGTCTAGGAGAGCCATTACACAAAGTCCTTGGCCAAGGCAAGGAGATTTACTGGTAGGTATTCCAGTAGTATCTCAGGGTGTTCTGGGCTACACTCCGACACGACTTGTACCGCTTTTGGGGGTCTGACTTTTACCAACCCCCTAGGCCCGCCATGCGATGCTCATAGACGAACGGACCGGACTGCACGGATATTGTCACTGACAGGCTCAGTTGGGTGTCGGGGTGAGCTTCCTCATCGACGTCCCATTTGGTCAGTACCTGGTAGCCCGTCACGTATTGGCTTATACCTCTGACGTGCTAGTGGTTAAATCCACAACCAAGGTGTTGACGAGTCTTTAGAGTCTACCACACTTTCAGTTACTCAGCATTCGGGCGAAACGCTGTAGAGGCCGTATGGAGATATGGCAGGGTCCGATCAGATACGTGCGGTATTGCACGGATCAGGATCGGACGGTTTGTACTAGTAGCCGTATAGGTTTATGGCAGGGTTCGATCAGATACGTGCGGTATTGCACGGATCAGGATTGAACGGATATTACTAGCCGGCTTTGGTTTAAGCCGGTCCTAGTTTAGTATAGTGTAGATTTTGTCTCTTTGCATTTGTATCCGGACGGAATACAGATACGGGTGTGTATGCACAGTATCGGGGTTTTCCTGTAATTTATTACGGGACCAGTTTTCTGGAGTTGCCAGTTTGCATTCCGTTCCGGCCGGTTTTCCTTTGTTCTTTCCCGGCCGGACTTTTCCGATGGAGGGGGTAATTTGCAGTTTTGCAAATTACATTTGTGGAGGGGTTTTCTTGCAAATGGGTTTGATATGATAAGATTCTTTTCTTTTGCACCATGCTTTTGCTTTAATGGGATTTGATTGAATGAGGATGGGTTAAAGTGAGGGTATGGTTTCAATAGTGTTACAAGCATGGTTCATTGTTTATGGTCACCTCTTGACTTCTCCTACCCTCACCTCCCTTCATGACATGTATTTTTTGTTCCCACCTCCATTTCCTAGATGATTAGGCCGGCCACACATTGTGAGAAAAGAAAAAAAATGAGAGGTTCATTTTTGATGCTTCATTCTTCATCTCATTTCCTTGCAAAAATTGGTAGCTTCATTTCCCTCCAAAGTTCAATTCTTATTCCTCCATCCAAAGGCAACAAACCCCAAAGAGACAAGTAGCCTCTACACTACACTTCCTACAGCATATCTTGGGCACGTCGAGTAGCCGGCTTCGTGCCCGAGTTGCCTCGGCATTGAGGTGGGAGCCCGTAAACGAAGAAGGCGATGTGGTGCCCTTTCCGACGAGGAGGAGACGGACGGAGATCCCGCGAGGAGATCGGAGTGGAGATGAAGACCGGAGGACTCGGATCAGTCGGTACAACATTTCCACACTCTTTACTGTTTGTTAGTTTAGCAATAATGGCAGATCCGGGTGAAAGTATACGATAGCGCCAAGTTAAAAAGTTTTATTCCGCATTTGGCGTCTGTAGACTGCCGGGGCGCTAACGTAGACTTACAGTGGTATCAGAGCCTCACCATTTTGCTATGCTAACTTGTGCTAACGCGTTTAAAACTTCGATCCGACCGGAAATCGAAAACTGCAAAAATCCAAGCCGACAGTTTCTGTTGTTTTTAAACGGTCTCAAAAATGATTTCTGGATGTCTTAAAAATCAGAGCAGGAACTTCTAAGAGTGACGACAGAATTTGGGTTCGTGATCCCTCGAAGTCGCCGCGGAAGCGCGGCCAAACCCATGGTTTGGCTGCGCAACCGCTGCCACGTGGGGAGCACGTGCTCCCAAATTTTGTCAGGTTGTTCTCACTGGGATTTTGGGGTTTTTGATATATATCGTTTTTGCCCAGATTTTGTTACTGTTCACCAGTAAGTCGTGGGGCCCACTTCTTGATATTTTGTCGATCGAAATTTAAACACGTTAGTTTTCACAGTATTTACATTATATCTGCGACCGTGAATGTCACTCGATCGGTAAATCCGGTCTAACTGCTATAGCCCGGTTAGACGGATTTGCGAACGTGATTTTCACGTTGATGTTCTATGTATTTGCTGTGATGTTGCGGATCGGTCGTGGGGGATAGCCTGGATGCAATGCTAGTACAGTGTTGTTGTATTATGTACATTTGATATTGCGGGGCGAGCGTCCGACATGTGGACTGCCGTCACTGCCTGATTGTATTATTCTTTTGGGGCACGACCTGGTTGCGGTCGATGTACCCGGTGTATGTATATTTTACTTTCTGTACTAGGGTTACCCCGCGGAGGGGTGCACGGATAGCCGGGTTCTGGAGGGCAACAAGCCCGCATCTCATGGCATTGAGACGGAGGGGGCTTCAGTCTGGAATTGGCGGGCTATTCGCCGCACTCGTAGGGGGTACAGGTTGACCCAGGAGGGGTGCCCAAGTTATCGGATTCCGTGAAGTGCTGGGTGGTCCATTCACGGCGCTGAAGGGGGCTGCCTCGCTTCAGGTTTTGGCGGGTGACTTGCCGCGCCCGTAGGGGTCTAGGTTTTCATTGCACAGGCTATCCACACGACCAGGGGAACGTCGGGTTTCAGTAGTGGCTCTGTGAAACCCGGGGATCCCAGATATCTGTATTGTTCTGTGATGTTGTACATTTCTGTGATGTTGCATTTCTATTCACGCCTTGAGCGAAATACTATATATTGGTATATATATTAGTAGATGTTGTATATGTTTTTCATCCGCGCTAGTCCAGTCCCCGCTCTGCCGTTAGTAAGCTAACCTAACGGGTGATAACGGGACCCAGTGGCGAATGCGGATGGCATATACGTACGTCAGTATATTTTCGTTCTTTGTGGTGTGATCAATTGATGGGACTGCATTGATTCGGATCAATGCAAGTTAAACAAACCTATTCTGATGTTGTTGGAACACTTTTCAAAAAGCTGTTATTGCAAGGACGTTCACTTTTGTTTTGTATCGTGGTATTCATTTGGAATATCCTGCTCCTCAGTCGACGAGGCAAGGGCCGAGATCCCTTCACCGGGAGTGACCCCTTGGACAGAAGTTTGCGTCAGGGCATTAACTTCACTATAGCCGATTACTTTTGCTTTGCATCGAGATATTCGGTTATGAATATCCAGCACCCCATTCTATGGGGAAAGAGCCGAGATCCCTTTACCGGGAGTGACCTCTTTAGTAAAGGTTTTCGTCACTATATTTTCTAAAAAGCTATTCGTTCCTTCAACGATATCAAGTTCACTACGTTAAAGGTTTTCGCCAGAAACCATTCGTAGCCCTCCGTCGTTTCATATGGGTAGTCAATAGTATTCAAGCTGTGTTTGTTGGCCTTAGTCAAGGCACAGTGTTTGGTAGCTGTTGGGTATTCATATGTTGCATAGATAGATGCGTTGGTTTGGGACAGTCGTATAGCCTTGTTGGCCTTAGTCAAGGGCTTGTACGGGTGGGTTCAAATCAACCTGGACAATGACGGGTAGAACTTGACATGTGACTTATGATTTGTTGGCCTTAGTCAAGGTCATAAGAGCATGGGGCAGAAATCACATCGGGAGTTTCAAAAGTACTGAAACTTGCCAGATATGCGCATACCTTCTGGAGTGTGATACCGTGAGCGGATTCCGTCACGTTGTCATGCGATGAGAGTTGGATCCCGATTCCCACTGATGAGTTGGTTTACTCCTCGGGTGACCCCGACTGATTCTTCTTTCAGGTTTGGAGGAGAATTTGAGGTACAGTGGGAGGTTTCCAGATTAGATAAATTGGTAACCATTCTGATCTAGGTTAGAGTGCACGCTGAGTGTTTCTTTTCTCTCTCTCTTTGGCAGCGACCATTGACCCGACCCTAAGACTTTGACTCAGTGACCAAGTTGACCGAACCTTCTTAACACTGGCTTTTGGATTGTCAGAGTTGCAGACCTCATTGCCACTCCTACTTTTACCCTTTTCTCCAGGACACCCCGTATTACTGCGAACGTCCACTTCCATTGGACAAAACCATCGTATGGTTAGATACGAACTCGAAGGAATTCGAGGATGGTTTCTGGTTCTGGAGAAAACGGATAGGATTATTCAGTTGTCTTTTCCTTTTACCCTCTCTCAGGTTACGAGTACTCCTTGGTTTAGGGGTAGTACACCTATTACGCAAATTGGATTGTCTTCTTCCAAACCTTAGGCTGGTGCCGACCGGTAGAGAATGAAGAAAACCAATTAGCATAACGATGGTGTGCAGAAGGTATTAAGTTCAGACAAAGCAAGGGATTAGTAAGAGGGCAAAGTAAATTGCAACAGATATTCACGACCAAACCAAATATTTCGTTACCACTCCCACATCACCTTTGTATTTCTCCAGGACACTCCGTATCACTACGAAGATCCACAGTTTATTTGGATACTCCATCGTATGGTTATATACGAACTCGAATGGAACTTGTTCCAGTTCGGGGATGGATTCTGGTCCAGGAGAAATAGGAATAAAGTACATTCAGGTGTCTTTTATCTTCACCTTCTCTCGCGTTGCGAGTGCTCCTAGGATTAGGACAGTACACCCTTTATGCTTATTGGATAGTCTTCTTCCAAACCATAGGCTGGTGCCGAACGGTAGGGAAGGAAGAAAACCATTTGGCCTAAAGGGGTGTGCAGAAGGTAAAGACTAAAGACATATGAAGGGATTTGGAGAGGTGGCAAAGAATTATACGGTTATAGTTGTGAATTTGGATAATGGAAGAGGCATTACTAAGAATACCGGGATACCCCACCGAAACATTTCAATGTTTCAGTTTCACTGTGTACTGTTAAAAGAAAACTGATTTCCCGATTAGATACTTACTCCAGGGTATGTATTTACCAGGTATGATTCTCACATCTGTATGGTTTTACAGATGATGAGTGGGAGTAGGTTATTGGGAATTGGGTGATCATCCTCATTATATCGGGATTCGTTGTAATCGGTGATATTTGAGGAAATCACCTGGGCTGTTTGCCGGTCGGCAAATATTTGGTTTTGAATATCCGCTGTTATGCACCAATTTCAAATTGATATATCTGTACGTCTATTTTCATAGAGTGAGATATACCTTTCTGAAATTATGTCTACGACATTTACCTATATCAGTGGATGGTTAGGTAAGGAGCATTAAACAGCGGTGTAATTCTTCTTAACCATAAGTACAGTTTTCAACTTACGACACACAGTGAATGAGTTATCAGACTCAAGGGACTTATACAGAGTATTGTATGTTGTCCAGGGTCCATCAGGACAGAGGGGTTGGTCCTCGTACTACATTCAGTTTACTTATGACTTCTCTAATTTTTAGACAGGTGTTTCGTGGAAACACAGGGTCCGAATTTGGAGAAGTTATAGGTATTTGAATAGAGTAGAGAACCAGGTATAGCAAGTATCGGGATTCTTCAAAGAGATCGAAGATGTAGATACTTGTGTATGGTATTCAGTTGATAGTAATGATAAAGAGATCTTGCTTCTCTTTCAGGTTACTCATAATTGGAAGTATTCCTAAGTTGAGTAACGCTGATCGGCCTCCTTCCATTTAGTTGACATGCGCTGGGGACAGCTGCATGTTTGAATCTGGTTCAATTAAATCAGTGCCTCTGTTTCTATATTGGATATAGAACAGTTCATATCTTAACGATGTTAAGGTTCGGGGAGTTGTCCGGTTTATGATTAAAACCAGACACTGGACAACTCAAGGCACGTTTCTGTAATGGCTGTTTGTGGGTTGACCCAGGCTATGACGAGGGTTGACTTTCTACCATCTGGATGAACAATAGCGATATTGTTCTAGACTCGCCACAGTTTTATTAAAAATGGATTTTTTCAGAAAACAGTAGTGGGAGTATGGTAGAACTGGAAGTGATTCCAGAACCACAAACGATTACTGAAGATTTGATAAGGAACCTAAAGATTCAATCTGGATTGACATTCCATTGGCCGCTCCGCAGATATGGTGGGTAACTTCAGGCACCCGAGAGGTACTACGGTAGCCTCAAGGACGGTGACGGGGAAGTTCTTGTTTACCCACAATTACCAATGCTGTTGTTCCAGGCTGCGAGACCCGGCGGGAGGATGAGTATAGCGTCGTTCTGAACTCGCTTCAGAAGTGTACGTGTATATGACTCTGCCAGAGGGTTGTCGTAGTCAGTGGGAGCAGCGGAAGCATTGGTGGACAGGTTGCTTATGTCTATTTATAGACTAGAGCAGATGTAGCGGAGATAGATCATCTATTTCTGACGTGACAGTCATGGGTTTGACTTCATCAGAATAGGGGATGGATCTGTTGAGAAGGTAGTAGGGTGTGATATCCTGGTATTTGGATGATATACACAGAGTAGGAAAAGAAACTCCTACACTACGATCGGTTATACTTTGGTCGTCACACAGTGGTTTCTCCACAAAGGACTTGGACATTATATCAGACATACTGGTTACTAGATCTATGGTTTTAGATCTAGATTTGGGTGGTTTCTCAATCAGGGTACCTTGACAGCATTCTAAGAGTATTTAGAATGGACGACTCCTAGCACGGTAGTATACCTGCAGGTGATGGAGTCACCCTCTCCAAAGGTGTCTTACAGACTAAAGGGGAGAGGGACGTGCATGATTGGCAGATCACTTGCTTAGGCAATTGAGTCAATCATGAGATGTCAAGTACCACACCAGATGTTGTTCTTGCACTAGATGCAATAAGTTGACATTAATCCAATCCTGGAGAAACAGTCGGAAGCAGTTTTAGAACATAAGTGGATGTTCTAGGGATATGATAACGACAGCCTCATTCGGGAAACAGTTATCATTCCAGGCTTCCAAGGTGACATGGACGACAAGGAGGTTGTCAGAGTTATAGTTTTCCCTCTCACGAGGGTCAGTATTTTGGACAGGTGATCCAAGGCAATACTGAGGGAGGCATGGCGCGCAGGATACTGATTAAGTTCAGTTGACGATACAGTCTAAGAAGTTTGGATTTGGAGTTCATTTATGAGCTATGTCCCATCAGACATCCAGGCACATTCTAAGACAGGTATTGCTCATTTCGGGAGATGGGTTTCTCCGCGAACTTGAGATATAGAGAGACATAGAAAGAAACAACTAAGCGGATCCACTCACTGAGGCTATTCCTCGAACGCAATAGTTCCGCAAACGAGCTTTGTGAGACTGACTAGTAGAGGAGTTGGATGTTCGGTATCACACGGGCTGTGAGTATGCGACATCGCAATAATTAGCCTTGAGTGCAAGTGGGAGATTGTTGGAGATAGTGCCCTCAGAGTCAATTATTAGGTCACAGGTACGTGATTGTAATGATTGAGGGAGGACCTATCCCGGTAGGACAGTCTTACTCGAGATGATAGTATGCTATCTGGTTTACCTTTATCATCGTGTACTGCTTTAGGTGACATGACACGTCGCTATTACACGTTGATAGAGCCCCTAGGATTCTTGCTTGACCACCAGCAGTATGAGGGCGATCATATAAGTGGGAGCTGGGGGTCTACAAGCATATCCTTAAAAGGTCCCTAGTCGTGGGAGTTTCGAGACCGGGCATCGATACTCCATTAGTAGACTAGTGTATACAGTCGAGACCCCGACGAGGGGCGGTGGCCGGTCTCACAAGCCACTGGTGTCAGTTGGATCACCTAAGATGTATACAGGTGCTCATTGGGTTATGAGTACACCGGACAGGACTCGCCGGGAACATGCTAGTTGGTCATATACCAGACGTCAGATGGCAGTTCCCTGGTGACATGTGTGCAGGTTAGTTCATCGACCTGGGGATCGTCATTTGTCTCGTGTGAGTTCCCACTGTACTTTGATTACTACCCTACCACGGCTCAAAGGAGTCGTGCAAACAGGTTTTAGTTGGGTACAGTCCCGAGCCACATGGAGGCAGTGAGCGTATCTTCAGGGGTTCGTCTCTCCCGGTATTGGGGGTGAGGTCGTGCTGTGTCTAGGAGAGCCATTACACAAAGTCCTTGGCCAAGGCAAGGAGATTTACTGGTAGGTATTCCAGTAGTATCTCAGGGTGTTCTGGGCTACACTCCGACACGACTTGTACCGCTTTTGGGGGTCTGACTTTTACCAACCCCCTAGGCCCGCCATGCGATGCTCATAGACGAACGGACCGGACTGCACGGATATTGTCACTGACAGGCTCAGTTGGGTGTCGGGGTGAGCTTCCTCATCGACGTCCCATTTGGTCAGTACGTGGTAGCCCGTCACGTATTGGCTTATACCTCTGACGTGCTAGTGGTTAAATCCACAACCAAGGTGTTGACGAGTCTTTAGAGTCTACCACACTTTCAGTTACTCAGCTTTCGGGCGAAACGCTGTAGAGGCCGTATGGAGATATGGCAGGGTCCGATCAGATACGTGCGGTATTGCACGGATCAGGATCGGACGGTTTGTACTAGTAGCCGTATAGGTTTATGGCAGGGTTCGATCAGATACGTGCGGTATTGCACGGATCAGGATTGAACGGATATTACTAGCTGGCTTTGGTTTAAGCCGGTCCTAGTTTAGTACAGTGTAGATTTTGTCTCTTTGCATTTGTATCCGGACGGAATACAGATGCGGGTGTGTATGCACAGTATCGGGGTTTTCCTGTAATTTATTACGGGACCAGTTTTCTGGAGTTGCCAGTTTGCATTCCGTTCCGGCCGGTTTTCCTTTGTTCTTTCCCGGCCGGACTTTTCCGATGGAGGGGGTAATTTGCAGTTTTGCAAATTACATTTGTGGAGGGGTTTTCTTGCAAATGGGTTTGATATGATAAGATTCTTTTCTTTTGCACCATGCTTTTGCTTTAATGGGATTTGATTGAATGAGGATGGGTTAAAGTGAGGGTATGGTTTCAATAGTGTTACAAGCATGGTTCATTGTTTATGGTCACCTCTTGACTTCTCCTACCCTCACCTCCCTTCATGACATGTATTTTTTGTTCCCACCTCCATTTCCTAGATGATTAGGCCGGCCACACATTGTGAGAAAAGAAAAAAAATGAGAGGTTCATTTTTGATGCTTCATTCTTCATCTCATTTCCTTGCAAAAATTGGTAGCTTCATTTCCCTCCAAAGTTCAATTCTCATTCCTCCATCCAAAGGCAACAAACCCCAAAGAGACAAGTAGCCTCTACACTACACTTCCTACAGCATATCTTGGGCACGTCGAGTAGCCGGCTTCGTGCCCGAGTTGCCTCGGCATTGAGGTGGGAGCCCGTAAACGAAGAAGGCGATGTGGTGCCCTTTCCGACGAGGAGGAGACGGACGGAGATCCCGCGAGGAGATCGGAGTGGAGATGAAGACCGGAGGACTCGGATCAGTCGGTACAACATTTCCACACTCTTTACTGTTTGTTAGTTTAGCAATAATGGCAGATCCGGGTGAAAGTATACGATAGCGCCAAGTTAAAAAGTTTTATTCCGCATTTGGCGTCTGTAGACTGCCGGGGCGCTAACGTAGACTTACATCCTTGCGCCGAGAAACAGAGAGCGAACCCTGAACCAGAAATTCTGCGGCCATCAGACGAGTTGATCAATGCCTTCCTGAATGAGATTCGTCTGAAAGTTAAAACCAATCAAGAGCGTGAGATGGCCATACTGGAAGGAGCCAAACACCGACTACTAGACCAAAGAGTCGAGGTACTTCCGTCAAATCAAAAGTCATCCACTGCGGATAAAAACAAATTCAAGACAAGGAAAAGGTTCGCCAAAGCCCTATCAGTGGGAATGAAGCTACCGCCCTCTGAAGAAAATACTCTCGGTGGAGTAGAGATGAATCCTAAGTTCTACTTATATCATCAGAAGATCATACATCCTACCGAAGACTGCGACTCCTTTAAGTGTTGGTGGCAAGGATATGTCGCTCAAAAGCAACACTTCAACAGGACAAAGTGTGAAGCACGTAGACATCAGAAAAATGTGAAGCCGGTATGGTCGCATCTGAAAGGCCTGGGTCGCCATACTCTTTTATTCCCTTCTGGGACGCGACGGATTCGGCATATTCTTCATTCGTTGTCTGCCGGTTTCTCTCCTTTTCTCCGTCAGATTGAGCGGCAATAAACGTTAGGCTGGATATACCGAAGACCAGCGCCGTTTTACTCCGTCTTCCTTACCCGTCGTCCTTAATATCAGTCGGGGGTGGCGGATACATTCTGTTTTTACCTCCGATCGTCCTAAATCCGAGGGGGGCGTCTCGCCCGTTGAACCGAAATCCCGTAACGAAATATTCTGTCTTCAAAGCCGAGCGTCCCCAGACCGAAAGAGAGTAGGAGGTCGGGACAGAAAATAAATAAATAAAAAGGGGATGCAACACGAGGACTTCCCAGGAGGTCACCTATCCTAGTACTACTCTCGCCCGAGCACGCTTAACTGCGGAGTTCTGATGGGATCCGGTGCTTTAGTGCTGGTATGGTCGCATCCGAAAGGCCTGGGTCGCCATACTCTTTTATTCTCTTCCGGGCCGTGACGGATTCGGCATATTCTTCATTCGTTGTCTGCCGGTTTCTATCCTTTTCTCCGTCAGATTGAGCCGTAATAAACGTTAGGCTGGATATACCGAAGACCAGCACCGTTTTACTCCGTCTTCCTTGCCCGTCGTCATTAATTTCAGTCGGGGGTGGCGGATACGTTCTGTTTTTACCTCCGATCGTCCAAAATCCGGGGGGGCGTCTCCCCCGTTGAACCGAAAGCCCGCAACGAAATATTCTGTCTTCAAAGCCGAGCGTCCCCAGACCGAAAGAGAGTAGGAGGTCGGGACAGAAAATTAATAAATAAAAAGGGGATGCAACACGAGGACTTCCCAGGAGGTTACCCATCCAAGTACTACTCTCGCCCAAGCACTCTTAACTGCGGAGTTCTGATGGGATCCGGTGCTTTAGCGCTGGTATGGTCGCATCCGAAAGGCCTGGGTCGCCATACTCTTTTATTCTCTTCGGGGCCGCGACGGATTCGCCATATTCTTCATTCGTTGTCTGCCGGTTTCTCTCCTTTTCTCCGTCAGATTGAGCCGCAATAAACATTAGGCTGGATATACCGAAGACCAGCGCCGTCTTCCTTGCCCGTCGTCCTTAATTTCAGTCAGGGGTGGCGGATACGTTCTGTTTTTACCTCCGATCGTCCCAAATCCGTGGGGGCGTCTCGCCCGTTGAACCGAAAGCCCGCAACGAAATATTCTGTCTTCAAAGCCGAGCGTCCCCTGACCGAAAGAGAGTAGGAGGTCTGGACAGAAAATAAATAAATAAAAAGGGGATGCAACACGAGGACTTTCCAGGAGGTCACCCAACCTAGGTACATTCTCGCCCAAGCACGCTTAACTGCGGAGTTCTGATGGGATCCGGTGCTTTAGTGCTGGTATGGTCGCATCCGAAAGGTCTGGGTCGCCATACTCTTTTATTCCCTTCCGGGCCGCGACGGATTCGTCATATTCTTCATTCGTTGTGTGCTGGTTTCTCTCCTTTTCTCCGTCTGATTGAGCCACAATAAACGTTAGGCTGGATATACTGAAGACCAGCGCCGTCTTCCTTGCCCGTCGTCCTTAATTTCAGTCGGGGGTGGCGGATACGTTCTGTTTTTACCTCCGATCGACCCAAATCCCGGGGGGGCGTCTCGTCCGTTGAACCGAAAGCCCGCAACGAAATATTCTTTCTTCAAAGCCGAGCGTCCCCAGACCGAAAGAGAGTTGGATGTCGGGACAGAAAATAAATAAATAAATAAATAAAAAGGGGATGCAACACGAGGACTTCCCAGGAGGTCACCCGAGATAGTACTACTCTCGCCCAAGCACGCTTAACTGCGGAGTTCTGATGGGATCAGGTGCTTTAGTGCTGGTATGGTCGCATCCGAAAGGCCTCGGTCGACATACTCTTTTATTCCTTTCCGGGCCGCGACGGATTCGGCATATTCTTCATTCGTTGTCATCCGATTTCTCTCCTTTTCTCCGTCAGGTTGAGCCGCAATAAACGTTAGGCTGGATATACCGAAGACCAGCGCCGTTTTACTCCGTCTTCTTTGCCCGTCGTCCTTAATTTCAGTCGGGGTGGCGGATACGTTCTGTTTTTACCTCCGATCGTCCCAAATCCGAGGGGGTGTCTCGCCCGTTGAACCGAAAGCCCGCAATGAAATATTCTGTCTTCAAAGCCGAGCCTTCCCAGACCGAAAGAGAGTAGGAGGTCAGGACAAAAAATAAATAAATAAAAAGGGGATGCAATACGAGGACTTCCCAGGAGGCCACCCATCCCTATACTACTCTCGGCCAAGCACGCTTATCTACGGAGTTCTGATGGGATCCGGTGCTTTAGTGCTGGTATGTTCGCATCCGAAAGCCTGGGTCGCCATACTCTTTTATTCTCTTCCGGGCCGCGACGGATTCGGCAAATTCTTCCTTCGTTGTCTGCCGGTTTCTCTTCTTTTCTCCGTCAGATTGAGCCGCAATAAACGTTAGGCTGGATATACTGAAGACCAGCGCCGTTTTACTCCATCTTCCTTGCCCGTCGTCCTTAATTTCAGTCGGGGGTGGCGGATACGTTCTGTTTTTACCTCCGATCGTCCCAAAACCAGGGGGCGTCTCGCCCGTTGAACCGAAAGCCTGCAACGAAATATTCTTTCTTCAAAGCCGAGCGTCCTTAGACCGAAAGAGAGTAGGAGGTCGGGACAGAAAATAAATAAATAAAAAGGTGATGCAACACGAAGACTTCCCAGGTGGTCACCCATCCTAGTACTACTCTCGCCCAAGCACGCTTAACTGGAGAATTCTGTTTGGATCCGGTGCTTTAATGTTGGTATGGTCGCATCCGAAAGGCCTGTATCGCCATACTCTTTTATTCTTTTCCGGGCCGCGACGGATTCGGCATATTCTTCATTCGTTGTCTGTCGGTTTCTCTCCTTTTCTCCGTCAGATTGAGCCGCAATAAACGTTAGGCTGGATATACCGAAGACAGGTGCCGTTTTACTCCGTCTAACTAGCCCATCGTCCTTAATTTCAGTCGGGTGTGGCGGATACGTTATGTTTTTACCTCCGCTCGTCCCAAATCCGGGGGGGCGTCTCACCCGTTGAACCGAAAGCCCGCAACGAAATATTCTGTCTTCAAAGTCGAGCGTCCCAAGACCGAAAGAGAGTAGGAGGTCGGGACAGAAAATAAATAAATAAAAAAGGGATGCAACACGAGGACTTCCCAGGAGGTCACCCATCCTAGTACTACTCTCGACCAAGCACGCTTAACTGCGTAGTTCTGATGGGATCCGGTGCTTCAGTGCTGGTATGGTCGCATCCGAAAGGCCTTAGTCGCCATACTCTTTTATTCTCTTTCGGGCCGCGACGGATTCGGCATATTCTTCGTTCGTTGTCTGTTGGTTTCTATCTTTTCTCCGTCAGATTGAGCCGCAATAAACGTTAGGCTGGATATACCGAAGACCAGCGTCGTCTTCCTTACCCGTCGTCCTTAATTTCAGTCGGGTGTTGCGGATAGGTTCTGTTTTTACCTCCGATCGTCCCAAATCCGGGGGGGCATCTCACCCGTTGAACCGAAAGACCGCAACAAAATATTCTTTCTTCAAAGCCGAGCGTCCCCAGACCGAAAGAGAGTAGGAGGTCTGGACAGAAAATAAATAAATAAAAATGGGATGCAACACGAGAACTTCCCAGGAGGTCACCCATCCTAGGTACACTCTCGCCCAAGCACGCTTAACTTCAGAGTTCTGATGGGATCCGGTGCTTTAGTGCTGATATGGTCGCATCCGAAAGGCCTGGGTCGCCATACTCTTTTATTCTCTTCCGGGCCGCGACGGATTCGGCATATTCTTCGTTCATTGTCTGCCGGTTTCTCTCCTTTTCTCCGTCAGATTGAGCCGCAATAAACGTTAGGCTGGATATACCGAAGACCAGCGCCGTTTTACTCCATCTTCCTTGTCTGTCGTCCTTAATTTTAGTCGGGGGCGGCGGATACGTTCTGTTTTTACCTTCGATCGTCCCAAATCCGGGGGGCGTCTCGCCCGTTGAACCGAAAGCCCGCAACGAAATATTCTGTCGTCAAAGCCGAGCGTCCCCAGGCCGAAAGAGAGTAGGAGGTCGGGACAGAAAATAAAAAAATAAAAAGGGGATGAAACACGAGGACTTCCTAGGAGGTCAACAATCATAGACTACTCTTTCGCAAGCACGCTTAACTGCGGAGTTCTGATAGGATCCGGTGCTTTAGTGCTGGTATGGTCGCATCCGAAAGGCCTGGGTCGCCATACTCTTTTATTCTCTTCCGTGCCACGACGGATTCGGCATATTCTTCATTCATTGTCTGCCGGTTTCTTTCCTTTTCTCCGTCAGATTAAGCCGCAATAAACGTTAGGCTGGATATACCGAAGATCAGCGCCGTTTTACTCCGTCTTCCTTGCCCGTCGTCCTTAATTTCAGTCGGGGTGGCGGATACGTTCTGTTTTTACCTCCGATCGTCCCAAATCCGGGGGGGCATCTCACCCATTGAACCGAAAGCCCGCAACGAAATATTCTGTCTTCAAAGCCGAGCGTCCCCAGACCGAAAGAGAGTAGGAGGTCGGGACAGAAAATAAATAAATAAATAAAAAGGGGATGCAACACGAGGACTTCGCGGGAGGTCACCCATCCTAGTACTACTCTAGCCCAAGCACGCTTAACTGTGGAGTTCTAATGGGATCCGGTGCTCTAGTGCTGGTATGGTCGGATCCGAAAGGCCTGGGTCGCCAAACTCTTTTATTCTTTTCCTGGCCGCGACGGATTCGGCATATTCTTCATTCATTGTCTGCCGGTTTCTATCCTTTTCTCCGTCAGATCGAGCCGCAATAAACGTTAGGCTGGATATACCGAAGACCAGCGCCGTTTTACTCCGTTTGCTTTGCCCGTCGTCCTTAATTTCAGTCTGGGGTGGCGGATACATTCTGTTTTTACCTCCGATCGTCCCAAATCCAGGGGGGCATCTCGCCCGTTGAACCGAAAGCCCGCAACGAAATATTCTGTCGTCAAAGCTGAGCGTCCCCAGACCAAAATAGAGTAGGAGGTCGGGACAGAAAATAAAAAAATAAAATGGGGATGCAACACGAGGACTTCCCAGAAGGTCACCCATCCTAGTACTACACTCGCCCAAGCACGCTTAACTGCGGAGTTCTGATGGGATCCGGTGCTTTAGTGCTGCTTTGGTCGCATCTGAAAGGCCTGGGTCACCATACTCTTTTATTCTCTTCCGGGCCGCGATGGATTCGGCATATTCTTCATTCGTTGTCTGCCGGTTTCTCTCCTTTTCTCCGTCAGAATGATCCGCAATAAACATTAGGCTGGATATACCGAAGACCAGCGCCGTTTCACTCTGTCTTCCTTGCCCGTCGTCCTTAATTTCAGTCGGGGGTGGCGGATACGTTCTGTTTTTACCTCCGATCGTCCCAAATCCGGGAGGGGGGCCGTCTCACCCGTTGAACCGAAAGCCCGCAACGAAATATTCTGTCTTCAAAGCCGAGCGTCCCCAGACCGAAAGAGAGTAGGAGGTCGGGACAGAAAATAAATAAATAAATAAATAAATAAAAAAGGGGATGCACCATGAGGACTTCCCAGGAGGTCACCCATCCTAGTACTACTCTCGCCCATCCTAGTACTACTCTCGCCCAAGCACGCTTAACTGCGGAGTTCTGATGGGATCCGGTGCTTTAGTGCTGGTATGGTCGCATCCGAAAGGCCTGGGTCGCCATACTCTTTTATTCCCTTCCCGGCCGCGACGGATTCGGCATATTCTTCATTCGTTGTCTGCCGGTTTCTCTCCTTTTCTCCGTCAGATTGTGCCGCAATAAACGTTAGGCTGGATATACCGAAGACCAGCGCCGTTTTACTCCGTCTTCCTTGCACGTCGTCCTTAATTTCAGTCGGGGGTGGCGGATACGTTCTGTTTTTACCTCCGATCGTCCCAAATCCGGGGGGGCGTCTCACCCGTTGAACCGAAAGCCCGCAACGAAATATTCTGTCTTGAATACCGAGCGTCCCCAGACCGAAAGAGAGTAGGAGGTCGGGACAGGAAATAAATAAATAAATAAATAAAAAGGGGGATGCAACACGAGGACTTCCGAGGAGGTCACCCATCCTAGTACTACTCTCGCCCAAGCACGCTTAACTGCGGAGTTCTGATGGGATCCGGTGCTTTAGTGTCACGCCCCGCATTCCAAAATACGAAAAACGAGAGATGACTAGTCCAGCCATGCTCCTACGGTCAAGGAATAATCCCGCCGTAGTCACACTTCGGCTTCTAGCATTACATGGTAATCAGTAAACAAAGCACAGCAGTAAAGGAATTACATCACTAAATTATTACATTAAAATCCACTGTTCACAAATTACAAATAAACTAGAAGTGTTACTAACCAAATCCAATTACACGATCTCTTTTATGGAAAGCAGAAAAGATAGAAAAGCACTCCGGACTAGATCTCCGTCAGCTCGAAAGGTAAATCCGTCTCCTGCGCTGGTTCTTCCACGGGATCTGAGCATGCATACTCAGGTCGTCAGAGCGACATAATAGCAATTTATATAATATTGATATGTGTCACGACCCGAATATTTCGACTCGTGACCGGCACTTAACCACGCAACGTCTACAGGCGTAACGCGACTAAGTAAGCCGAACCCAGAAATCAAAACCATTTAAAGGTAGTGAGTGTTGAAAACATTCAATTAAAACATTTAGAAAACCTTAATAGTTCAATAAAGTTCTTTTTAAAGTTAAATTATCCTTATACTAATTTTGGCAGCATTTCCTTTGTAAAAGTAATCCCGAAAATCGGGTATAAACAGGATATAAGTGAAAATGATATATAATGGAATAAAGCATCCCCAAACGTGAGCAATCACGCCCAACGGCGGAAACCATCACCACAAGAGTAATATACGACGCCGTAGCAAAGAATGAGCAATAAGTAAACATCACAGAATAATAAACTGCATATATACAGTCGGCTCCCACGAGCTCGACACCAGAATACAATAATGTACATCATCGTCCTCACACCGTCTCTAAGTCAAGTACATAAATGGTAGATGGAGAATACTAGATACAAAAGTGTGTACAATAAAAGTAACCAGATACCACAACCTACCTAATACCAAAATAGCTCTCGCACCAGCTGTAGTGGTATCTGTAGCCAAAAGATGCAAAAAGGCAGCCTGCCGCGACTACTCTGAGGGGAAACCTGCAAATACTGTGGCACAATGGGGGTGAGTTGCCAACTCGTGAATAGAGATAACATATAAAGGTAATCGCGAGCATGCACGTATTGCGCTACTCTATCATATGCCAGCAGGTAAATCTATATGCGACAAGTAGTAGGTGCAATAATCATGCAAGTGCCATGTCAGGTAAAATAACTACAGGATGAGATACATGATAATCAATGCTGAGCATGGGATAAACAACATCTACACGGAATATCAATCGTGGAAAAATAATCGGTGCCCAAAACTGCACCCAAATCCCAAATAAACTCAGGCGCCGGCACTCTCCTCGGCCCTCAAATCCTGTAAATCTCTGAGAATCACGAGTGCCCAAAATCGGCACTCAAAATATCATAAAACACTCGTGTCCAGCATCGACACGCAAATCCTCATATATCGGGCTCCGTAAGTCCGGATCAGCCCACGGGTTCCGTCTGCGGTATCAGCCCTCGGCCCCGGCAGTACGGATCATCCCACATCCATCTCTCGAATCTGGTCAGTATATTCCGGATAACCGCCAGGTCCAACCAATCACCGGTAAGTACTCGCCCACCTCCAGGCTCAATCGGCAAAATCCATCGATCATCTTGCCGAGGGGAACCATACCGGGTCCACCACGAACCCGCAAACGGATCATCCACTCCTCGAATCGGGTTTCAAGCACACGTCTCAGCATCGAGAAAACGCGTCGTGGACGCACCAAAATATCATATCACGAGGAACCGGGTTTTCAAATAGTGCATCTTTTCTTAAATAATTCCACGGTCCTCAAAACCAGAAATCACATGAAAATCCAATACCAATGAGTAAAACAAATGCGTGGTACTATGTACATCAAGCCATAATATAGGTGCAAGGGAGATACCGCTTTTTAAAATAGTTCAGGTTTTCAAAGACATCATGCGGCTCCCAATCTCGATGAAAATCATATCAAATCATAGGTGAAAGGAACTACAGTATAATGATCATGGCAGTTCTACAGTGAGTGAGTCATGGCAATTACTAACGGTGTGTGTGTAACATGCAGATTAGTGCTCGTGCAACATGAACCGTTAGTAATAGTGCGGTGTTCTATCAATTCTAAGTTTACATACATATAACAGGGAATGCAGTATGCAACAACAGTATCCATGACAGTCAATGTAGGTAAATGCAACATATAGCTATAAGGTCTTATCAGCCCAGACGCATAACGCCATGCGGGCGATATCCCCGTAGATGTTAAATCTACTCACCGAAGTCTCGCGCTAAGTGTAGCCGACGACTTGCTTCCCCTTTTTCGCAGCGTCCGTCTCACTCGCCTGCGAACCTAGAATTATACAATATATCACACATAAGCTCAAATCTACAAAAAAAACGCGATATTAAGGTCAAACTAGAAACCCGCGTCACAAACCAAGCACGCGTGTGCGCGATACGCTAAAACGTGTGATTACACGCCTGAAGCTAACCCGACGCGATACGCAGAAACCCCAAACCCACACACGTATTACGTGTGTCGCGAAGATTTAAAATACGAGAAATAGGTTTTTAACTCGAGATTTTTATACAGAATTGATATTACAAAAATATATATACCAATGATCATAAAATAGTAGCAGACTCCTGCTGCTCAAGCCCCAACCCCCAACTCACCCATCTGGCAGCAATTAGCAGCCAGAACTCTTTTTCCGGCGGCCTGGGTAGGGAGAGGGACTCCCAGGTTTTGTGTGCGCACTTCATACCCCATGAACATACCACAGTAATTATAAAATCATTCTGAAATAATCAGGGCACAAGTAGATCTAGCAGAACCCCAAATTCTAGTTAAAAATTCCATTTTTACACTAAAATGATACTTTATGGTACTTTTCTGAAATCTGAAACAAACCCAGGTCTAAAATCACATTTGTAACTCATCACCAAGCTAATCAAGCCATAACGATATCAATTTTAACATAACTTCACTAAATCCCCTTATATAGCACAAAACATGCATAAAAATGTGATATTTTGCCAAAATACAACAAGTTATGGAAAAAGAGGTTTAGACATGAGTTTATACCTTCTAAAGACCTTGTAAAACACCAAAAGTTCCAGATCTACCCTCAAGTATCCAGACTTGCCATCAAACTCCCCCAAAGGTCATTTTTCCATGGTTTTAGTGTAGAAAATGGGTTGTTTTGTGTAGGGTTCATATAAGAATCAAAAGAGAAGTGAAAAGAAAAGAGAAGATGAAGAAAATGTTTTGGTTTTCTGCAGCTCTTCTGCAGAAATCAGAAAATGAGAAAAGAGAAAGAGAAGAGAGGGGGAAAATTGGTCAAAAGAAGTCAAACCTTTTACTTAACCACCATACCTCCATTCCTCACTTAAAATTTTGAATTTTATAAGGGGTTTGACTTGGTTAAATGGTTGGGATAAATAAAAACCATGCAAGAAAAGCAAAAGGGTTAACATGATACATTTCTCATCTAGTCTCAAAATGCTAAGTGTGCATGTGTGCTCCTAACACAAAAATTCACACTTAGGGTAAACCCGACTAAAAATAATTAATAACCCTATAAATATATATATAAATATATCTATATAAACACTTCACAACACAATTTCCACTAGCCAAGAAGGAAAATAAGATATCCGTTTTTATGAAAAACACGCACACTTGCTAGTGAACGCGAAAACACCCTAAACGAAGTTCAAGGCGTTACAATATGAAACGGGTAAATGAGGTAATAACAGTGAAAGTACAATGCGTGTAATCGCTATGTCACTATATGATGCAAAGTAAAATCTGTGTCCCTATCAGTCTCTAGGTCATGTTTGAAATCGTATAGTGGAAAGGAGGATCATGTTTAACAGGAGTTTCGTACATACCCGAGACAATGGCCCACATGCCCGAGACATAACCCTGTCAGCCGGATCGCTAGATCCTACCTAATATATATATCACTGCTTGAATGATCATCCTCTAAAACACGGTCCCGCTAAATATGATACTCTTTCCACTTCGATTTCCCCCTTTTTCCCCAGGTTTACACTATTTATGATTATGATTTAGTCGTGTACAAGTATACCAATGGCACGGTTTTATCACTGTTCACTGTATTAATCACTGTCACTAATCATTCACTTTCCATTGGTGTACTCGACACTCCTAAACCAATATCATTCACGCACGATAATGCAATGTCCACTGAACACTAGCACGCACTAACACTATGTATATGGCAACTGGGTAAGATATGTGTATGTATGCCATTAACCAGTCATGTATGTTATGAACCAATATGCACGTCATCAACTTACAAAATTTGTATTAATTCATATGTTCAGAATTCAACGAAATGATACAAATACGATAATAAGCACACTCTGTCAGAGGTTCATCAAAATTGTATTCAGTTCAATCGGGTTTCCGGTATTCAAGTTACAACCGTTTCATTTTAAGTTCTCGCTGCAGGAAACTCAGTTTCTGAACAGAACGTCCGTTTCGCGACACGAATTTCACCCAGTTGGGATCAGAATTTAGCGACGTTACATCTGAATAAAATCTAGGGTTTTCAATAGGGTGTTCAACGCAACAGACGGATTCTCAATCGCATCTGTACGTCAAAAGTTATACACTGTTTAACACTAGTTTGTCACTTCTGAATCTGTTTTGGACTGTTATACGTCCTGCCCTTTTAATTTACAAATTAAATAGCATACTACGATGAAACGGAATGAAACTACTTGTATTATTTAGATAACAGATTCACCTTTAATCAACTGCAGAGTTCCGCAACATACGAATTCAGGAAACAAGGTGGCACACATTACGGAACAGTAAACAGTAACCAGAGTCGCTCTGGACTGCAGTCCAGAGCCGCACTCCGATCCAAATATCATCATAATTTCAGTACAGAAACCATTATAAAGTTGCATAGGGTTATAGTTCGTCGAGTCGGATTCGATTTAAGCCCTCGAACGCATCATTTCAGTATGTACATAATTTATGGTGATTTTAACAATTTTCAGATATGGGAAAGTTCCAGTTTTACGGGTATATTTGGGGGTAATCGTTTTAGTCATTAACAGTTGTATTTTCAAGTGAAATTTATACAAGATATTCATCATCACACGGGCCAGCAAAGGAAATCCAATTCCGTCAATTTAGATGAATATTTTCATTGGGATCATGCATCGAACAGGTATGTCATATAATCCATCGGAAACTATAAATTTGTAATTTATACGATTTGAGTTTGTAACACTAATAGATTAGCATGTAGCAAGTAAAATACTTGCCTGGAAACGTTTCGGGGATGCACGGCGGCGGCAACGTCACGAATGTGTGACGAACGGCGCACTTTGGATGCACGGCCTCGGCTCGCGATACGGGTTTGGCGTCGGAGTTGCCCGGAGACGTTTCGCGGTCACTGGAAGCGGAGGGGGTGCTCTGTGGTTCTCCTGGGAAGTGCTGGGGTCGACAACGGTCGGCGGCGTCGCTCCGGCGATGAATACAATGAGCTCGTAGTGGGGGAGTGATGATTGTGTGTTGTGGGTTGCTGTTTTGGAGAGAAAGAGGGTAGTCGGGCTTGGGGCTGGTCGTGAAGGTGATGATACTGAGGAGAAGAGGGTGTAGATGTCGACGATGTGATGGAGAGATCGCCGGCGTGAGGGTGCAGGGTGACCGAGCTCGGGTGCAGTGGGTTGGGTGTGCAGGGATTCTTGGGTGGTGGGTGTAGGGCTTGTGAGGGGTGAGTTTCTGGAGAGAAGAGTGTGAGGGAGGATGAATGGGGGATTGCAGTCGTCGTGTTCGTCGTCGAGGGAAGCGGGTGAGGGAGTTGCAGTGGGGTTCGTGGGAAGATTTTGGGTGAACGAGAGAGAGAGGTTTCGAGAAGTTTTAGATCGAGAGGGTGAGGGAGGAGGGAGTTTGAGAAGAGGTGGAGGAGATTGCGAGTCGTGGGGTGCGCGAGTCGGGGGCAACGGCATGCGATGTGGCCTCGAGAGTCGGCGAAAGAAATGGATCGGAGAAAAGGGTGAGCGGGAAAAGGGAGAGACGTTGGGGAGAAGATGGTGGAAGCGGGTCGGGTAAGGCGAGAGCGGATGAAGGAAAATTGTGGGCTGAGAGGGAGTGGGCCGGGGAATTTTAATTCCTCAATATGATTTTTTTTTCCTTCTGGGCTGAGGAGTGGGTTCTGGGCTGTTTTTTTTTGTGTGTTTGTTTGAATTTATTAAACTTTCACTTGGGCTGAGGGGAGATGCTGGGCCGGGGGTTTAAAAATTCAATGTTAATCTTTTATTTCATTTGTTGGGCTTGGAAAAATATTTTTGTGGGGTTTTAAATCTTAGTTTGCGCTTCGATTCTTAAAAGGTTGGAAAAAAATTTCAATAATAATATTAAGCAATCAATTCCCCTAAAAAAACGAAGGAAAAGGAAAAGAGAAACTCGGGAATTAGGAAAATAGAAAACTTTTATTGAGAGGGAAACGGGGATTTACATTTAGTGCTGGTATGGTCGCATCCGAAAGGCCTGGGTCGCCATACTCTTTTATTCCCTTCCGGGCCACGACGGATTCGACATATTCTTCATTCGTTGTCTGCCGGTTTCTCTCATTTTCTCCGTCAGATTGAGCAGCAATAAACGTTAGGCTGGATATACCGAAGACCAGCGCCGTTTTACTCCGTCTTCCTTGCCCGTCGTCCTTAATTTCAGTCGGGGGAAGCGGATACGTTCTGTTTTTACCTCCGAACGTCCCAAATCCGGGAGGGGGGGCGTCTCGCCCGTTGAACCGAAAGCCCGCAATGAAATATTCTGTCTTCAAAGCCGAGCGTCCCCAGACCGAAAGAGAGTAGGAGGTCGGGACAGAAAATAAATAAAAAAGGAATGCAACACAAGCACTTCCCAGGAGGTCACCCATCCTAGTACTACTCTCGCCCAAGCATGCTTAACTGCAGAGTTCTGATGGGATCCGGTGCTTTAGTGCTGGTATGGTCGCATCCGAAAGCCCTGGGTCGCCATACTCTTTTATTCCCTTCCGGGCCGCGACGGATTCGGCATATTCTTCATTCGTTGTCTGCCGGTTTCTCTCCTTTTCTCCGTCAGATTGTGCCGCAATAAACGTTAGGCTGGATATACCGAAGACCAGCACCGTTTTACACCGTCTTCCTTACCCATCGTCCTTAATTTCAGTCGGGAGTGGCAGATACGTTCTGTTTTTACTTCCGATCGTCCCAAATCCGGGGGGAGGGGTATCTCGCCCGTTGAACCGAAAGCCTGCAACGAAATACTCTGTCTTCAAAGCTGAGCGTCCCCAGACCGAAAGAGAGTAGGAGGTCGGGACAGAAAATAAATAAATAAATAAGGGATGCAACCAACACGAGGACTTCCCGGGAGGTCACCCATCCTAGTACTACTCTCGCCAAAGCACGCTTAACTGCGGAGTTCTGATGGGATCCGGTGCTTCAGTGCTGGTATAGTCGCATCCGAAAGGCCTGGGTCGCCAAACTCTTTTATTCCCTTCCGGGCCGCGACAGATTTGGCATATTCTTCATTCGTTGTCTGCCGGTTTCTCTCCTTTTCTCCGTCAGATTGAGCCGCAATAAACGTTAAGATGGATATACCGAAGACCAGCGCCGTTTTACTCCGTCTTCCTTACCCGTCGTCCTTAATTTCTGTCGGGGGTGGCGGATACGTTCTGTTTTTACCTCCGATCATCCCAAATCCGGGGGGGGGGCTCTCACCCGTTGAACCGAAAGCCCGCAATGAAATATTCCGTCTTCAAAGCCGAGCGTCCCCAGACCGAAAGAGAGTAGGAGGTCGGGACAGAAAATAAATAAATAAATAAATAAAAAAGGGGGATGCAACACGAGGACTTCCCAGTAGGTCACCCATACTAGTACTACTTTCGCCCAAGCACGCTTAACAGCGGAGTTCTGATGGCATCGGGTGCTTTAGTGCTGGTATGGTCGCATCCGAAAGGCCTGGGTCGCCAAACTCTTTTATTCCCTTCCGGGCCGCGACGGATTCGGCATATTCTTTATTTGTTGTCTGTCGGTTTCTCTCCTTTTCTCCGTCAGATTGAGCCGCAATAAACGTTATGCTGGATATACCGAAGACCAGCGTCGTTTTACTCCGTCTTCCTTGCCCGTCGTTCTTAATTTCAGTCGGGGGTGGAGGATACGTTCTGTTTTTACCTCCGATCGTCCCTAATCCGGGGGGGGCGGGGCGTCTCGCCCGTTGAACCGAAAGCCCGCAACGAAATATTCTGTCTTCAAAGCCGAGCGTCCCCAGACCGAAAGAGAGTAGGAGGTCGGGACGGAAAATAAATAAATAAAGAAAAAAGGTATGCAACACGAGGACTTCCCAGGAGGTCACCCATCCTAGTACTACTCTCGTCAAAGCATGCTTAACTGCGGAGTTCTGAAGGGATCCGGTGCTTTAGTGCTGGTATAGTCGCATCCGAAAGGCCTGGGTCGCCATACTCTTTTATTCCCTTCCGGGCCGCGTCGGATTCGGCATATTCTTCATTCGTTGTCTGTCGGTTTCTCTCATTTTCTCCGTCAGATTGAGCCGCAATAAACGTTGGGCTGGATATACCGAAGGCGAGCGCCGTTTTACTCCGTATTCCTTGCCCGCCGTCCTTAATTTCAGTCGGGGGTGGCGAATACGTTCTGTTTTTACCTCCGATCGTCCCAAATCCGGGGGGCTCTCGCCCGTTGAACCGAAAGCCCGCAACGAAATATTCTGTCTTCAAAGCCGAACGTCCCCAGAACGAAAGAGAGTAGGAGGTCGGGACAGAAAATAAATAAATAAATAAATAAAAAGGGGGATGCAACACGAGGACTTCCCAGGAGGTCACCCATATTAGTACTACTCTCGCCTAAGCACACTTAACAGCGGAGTTCTGATGGGATCGGGTGCTTTAGTGCTGGTATGGTCGCATCCGAAAGGCCTGGATCGCCATACTCTTTTATTCCTTTCCGGGCCGCGACGGATTCTGCATATTCTTCATTCGTTGTCTGCCGGTTTCTCTTCTTTTCTCCGTCAGATTGAGCCGCAATAAACGTTAGGCTGGATATACCGAAGACCAGCGCCGTTTTACCCCGTCTTCCTTGCCCGTCGTTCGTAATTTCAGTCGGGGGTGGCGGATATGTTCTGTTTTTACCTCCGATCGTCCCAAATCCCGGGGGGGGGCGTCTTGCCCATTGAACCGAAAGCCCGCAACGAAATATTCTGTCTTCAAAGCTGAGCGTCCCTAGACAGAAAGAGAGTAGGAGGTCGGGACAGAAAATAAATAAATAAATAAATAAAAAGGGGATACAACACGAGGACTTCCCAGGTGGTCACCCATCCTAGTACTACTCTCGCCCAAGCACGCTTAACTGCGGAGTTCTGATGGGATCCGGTGCTTTTTTGCCGGTATGGTCGCATCCGAAAGGCCTGGGTCGCCATACACTTTTATTCCCTTCCGGGCTGCGACGGATTCGGCATATTCTTCATTCGTTGTCTGCCGGTTTCTCTCCTTTTCTCCATCAGATTGAGCCGCAATATATGTTAGGCTGGATATACCGAAGACCAGCGCCGTTTTACTCCGTCTTCCTTGCCCGTCGTCCTTAATTTCAGTCGAGGGTGGCAGATACGTTCTGTTTTTACCTCCGATCGTCCCAAATCCGTGGGGGGGGGAGGCGTCTCGCCCGTTGAACCGAAAGCCCGCAACGAAATATTCTGTCTTCAAAGCCGAGCGTCCTCAGACAGAAAGAGAGTAGGTGGTCGGAACAGAAAATAAATAAATAAATAAATAAAAAGGGGATGCAACACGAGGACTTCCCAGGAGGTCAACCATCCTAGACTACTCATTCCCAAGCATGCTTAACTGCGGAGTTCTGATGGGATCCGATGTTTAATGCTGGTATGGTCGCATCCGAAAGGCCTGGGTCACCGTACTCTTTTATTCCTTTCCGTGCCGCGACGGATTCGGCATATTCTTCATTCTTTGTCTGCCGGTTTCTCTCCTTTTCTCCTTCAGATTGAGCCGCAATAAACGTTAGGCTGGATATACCGAAGACCAGCGCCGTTTTACTTCGTCTTCCTTGCCCGTCGTCCTTAATTTCAGTCGGGGGTGGCGGATACGTTCTGTTTTTACCTCCGATCGTCCAAAATCCGGGGGGGCATCTCGCCCGTTGAACCGAAAGCCCGCAACGAAATATTCTGTCTTCAAAGCCGAGCGTCCCCAGACCGAAAGATAGTAGGTGGTCGGGACAGAAAATAAATAAATAAAAAATGGGATGCAACATGAGGACTTCCAAGGAGGTCACCCATCCTAGTACTACGCTCGCCCAGGCACGCTTAACTACGGAGTTCTGATGGGATCCGTTGCTTTAGTGCTGGTATGGTCGCATCTGAAAGGCCTGGGTCACCATACTCTTTTATTCCCTTCCGAGCCGCGACGGATTCAGCATATTCTTCATTCGTTGTCAGCAGGTTTCTCTCCTTTTCTCCATCAGATTGAGCCGCAATAAACGTTAGGCTGGATATACCGAAGACCAGCGCCGTTTTACTCCGACTTCCTTGCCCGTCATCCTTAATTTCAGTCGGGAGTGGCGGATACGTTCTGTTTTTACCTCCGATCGTCCCTAATCCGGGGGGGTCTCGCCCGTTGAACCGAAAGCCCGCAATGAAATATTCTGTCTTCAAAGCCGAGACCGAAAGAGAGTAGGAGGTCGGGACAGAAAATAAATAAATAAATAAATAAAAAGGGAGGATGCAACACGAGAACTTCCCAGGAGGTCACCCATCCTAGTACTTCTCCCGCCCAAGCACGCTTAACTGCGGAGTTATGATGGGATCCGGTGCTTTAGTGCTGGTATGGTCACATCCGAAAGGCCTGGGTCGCCATACTCTTTTATTCCCTTCCGGGCCGCGACGGATTCAGCATATTCTTCATTCGTTGTCTGTCGGTTTCTCTCCTTTTCTCCGTCAGATTAAGCCGCAATAAACGTTAGGCTGGATATACTGAAGACCAGCGCAGTTTTATTCCGTCTTCCATACCTGTCGTCCTTAATTTCAGACGGGGGTGGCGGATACGTTCTGTTTTTACCTCCGATCGTCCCAAATCCGGGGGGGACGTCTCCCCCGTTGAACCGCAAGCCCGCAACGAACTATTCTGTCTTCAAAGCCGAGCGTCCCCAGATCTATAGAGAGTAGGAGGTCGGGACAGAAAATAAATTAATAAATAAATAAAAAGGGGATGCAACACGAGGACTTCCCAGGATTCTGATGGGATCCGGTGCTTTAGTGCTGGTATGGTCGAACCGAAAGGCATGGGTCGCCATACTCTTTTATTCCCTTCCGGGCCGCGACGGATTCGGCATATTCATCATTCGTTGTCTTCCGGTTTCTCTCCTTTTCTCCGTCAGATTGAGCCGCAATAAACGTTAGGTTGGATATACCGAAGACCAACGCCGTTTTACTCCGTCTTCCTTGCCCGTCGTCCTTAATTTCAGTCGGGAGTGGCGGATACGTTCTGTTTTTACCCCCGATCGTCCCAAATCCGGAGGGGGTGTCTCGCCCGTTGAACCGAAAGCCCGCAACGAAATAATCTGTCTTCAAAACCGAGCATCCCCAGAACGAAAGAGAGTAGGAGGTCGGGACAGAAAATAAATAAATAAATAAAAAGGGGATGCAACCAACACGAGGACATCCCAGGAGGTCACCCATCCTAGCACTACTCTCGCCCAAGCACGCTTAACTGCGGAATCTGATGGGATCCGGTGCTTTAGTGCTGGTATGGTCGCATCCGAAAGGCCTGGGTCGCCATACTCTTTTATTCCCTTCCGGGCCGCGACGGATTCGGCATATTCTTCATTCGTTGTCTGCCGGTTTCTCTCCTTTTCTCCGTCGGATTGAGCCGCAATAAGCGTTAGGCTGGATATACCGAAGACCAGCGCCGTTTTACTCCGTCTTCCTTGCCCGTTGTCGTTAATTTCAGTCGGGGGTGGCGGATACGTTCTGTTTTTACCTCCGATCGTCCCAAATCCGGGGAGGGCCTCTCGCCCGTTGAACCGATAGCCCGCAACGAAATATTCTGTCTTCAAAGCCGAGCGTCCCCAGACTGAAAGAGAGTAGGAAGTCGGGACAGAAAATAAATAAATAAAAAGGGGGATGCAACACGAGGACTTCCCAGGAGGTCTCCCATACTAGTACTACTCTCGCCCAAGCACGCTTAACAGCGGAGTTCTGATGGGATCCAGTGCTTTAGTGCTGGTATGGTCGCATCCGAAAGGCCTGGGTCGCCATACTCTTTTATTCCCTTCCGGGCCACGACGGATTCGGCATATTCTTCATTCGTTGTCTGCCGGTTTCTCTCCTTTTCTCCGTCAGATTGAGCCGCAATAAACGTTAGGCAGGATATACCGAAGTCCATCGCCGTTTTACTCCGTCTTCCTTACCCGTCGTCCTTAATTTCAGTCGGGGGTGGCGGATACGTTATGTTTTTACCACCGATCGTCCCAAATCCGGGGGGGCGTCTCGCCCGTTGAACCGAAAGCCCGCAACAAAATATTCTGTCTTCAAAGCCGAGCGCCCCCAGACCGAAAGAGAGTAGGAGGTCGGGACAGAAAATAAATAAATAAATAAATAAATAAAAAGGGGGATGCAACACGAGGACTTCCAATGAGGTCACCCATCCAAGTACTACCCTCGCCCAAGCACGCTTAACTGCGTAGTTCTGATAGGATCCGGTGCTTTAGTGCTGGTATGGTCGCATCCGAAAATCTTGCGTCGCCATACTCTTTTATTCCCTTCCGGGCCGCGACGGATTCGGCATATTCTTCATTCATAGTCTGCCGGTTTCTCTCCTTTTCTCCGTCAGATTGAGCCGCAATAAACGTTAGGCTGGATATACCGAAGACCAGCGCCGTTTTACTCCGTCTTTCTTGCCCGTCGTCCTTAATTTCAGTCGGGGGTAGCGGATGCGTTCTGTTTTTATCTCCGATCGTCCCAAATCCGGGAGGGGGGGCGTCTCGCCCGTTGAACCGAAATCCCGCAACGAAATATTCCGTCTTCAAAGCCGAGCGTCCCCAGACTGAAAGAGAGTAGGAGGTCGGGACAGAAAATAAATAAATAAATAAATAAAAAGGGGATGCAACACGAGGATTTCCCAGGAGGTTACCCATCCTAGTACTACTCTCGCCCAAGCATGCTAAACTGTGGAGTTCTGATGGGATCCGGTGCTTTAGTGCTGGTATGGTCGCATCCGAAAGGCCTGGGTCGCCATACTCTTTTATTCCCTTCCGGGCCTCGACGGATTCGACATATTCTTCATTCGTTGTCTGCCTGTTTCTCTCCTTTTCTCCGTCAGATTGAGCCGCAATAAATGTTAGGCTGGATATACCGAAGACCAGCGCCGTTTTACTCCGTCTTCCTTGCCCATCGTCCTTAATTTCAGTCGGGAGTGGCAGATACGTTCTGTTTTTACCTCCGATCATCCCAAATCCGGGGGGGGCGTCTCGCCCGTTGAACCGAAAGCCCGCAATGAAATATTCTGTCTTCAAAGCTGAGCGTCCCCAGACCGAAAGAGAGTAGGAGGTCGGGACAGAAAATTAATAAATAAATAATTAAATAAAAAAGGGTTGCAACCAACACGAGGACTTCCTAGGAGGTCACCCATCCTAATACTACTCTCACCAAAGCACGCTTAACTGCGGAGTTCTGATGGGATCCGGTGCTTTAGTGCTGGTATGGTCGCATCCGAAAGGCTTGGGTCGCCAAACTCTTTTATTTCCTTCCGGGCCGCGACGGATTCGGCATATTCTTCATTCGTTGTCTGCCGGTTTCTCTCCTTTTCTCCGTCAGATTGAGCCGCAATAAACGTTAAGATGGATATGCCGAAGACCAGCGCCGTTTTACTCCGTCTTCCTTACCCGTCGTCCTTAATTTCTGTCGGAGGTGGCGGATACGTTCTGCTTTTACCTCCGATCATCCCAAATCCGGGGGGGGCTCTCACCCGTTGAACCGAAAGCCCGCAACGAAATATTCTGTCTTCAAAGCCGAGCGTCCCCAGACCGAAAGAGAGTAGGAGGTCGGGACAGAAAATAAATAAATAAATAAATAAAAAAGGGGTATGCAACACGAGGACTTCCCAGTAGGTCACCCATACTAGTACCACTCTCGCCCAAGCACGCTTAACAGCGGAGTTCTGATGGGATTGGGTGCTTTAGAGCTGGTATGGTCGCATCCGAAAAGCCTGGGTCGCCAAACTCTTTTATTCCCTTCCGGGACGCGACGGATTCGGCATATTCTTTATTTGTTGTCTGTCGGTTTCTCTCCTTTTCTCCGTCAGATTGAGCCGCAATAAACGTTAGGCTGGATATACCGAAGACCAGCGTTGTTTTACTCCGTCTTCCTTGCCCGTCGTTCTTAATTTCAGTCGGGGGTGGCGGATACGTTCTGTTTTTACCTCCGATCGTCCCAAATCCGGGGGGGGGGCGTCTCGCCCGTTGAACCGAAAGCCCGCAACGAAATATTCTGTCTTCGTAGCCGAGCGTCCCCAGACCGAAAGAGAGTAGGAGGTCGGGACAGAAAATAAATAAATAAATAAAAAAGGGATGCAACACGAGGTCTTCCCAGGAGGTCACCCATCCTAGTACTACTCTCGTCCAAGCACGCTTAACTGCGGAGTTCTGATGGGATCCGGTGCTTTAGTGCTGGTATGGTCGCATCCGAAAGGCCTGGGTCGCCATACTCTTTTATTCCCTTCCGGGCCGCGTCGGATTCGGCATATTCTTCATTCGTTGTCTGCCGGTTTCTCTCCTTTTCCCCGTCAGATTGAGCCGCAATAAACGTTAGGCTGGATATACCGAAGACCAGCGCCGTTTTACTCCGTCTTCCTTGCCCGTCGTCCTTAATTTCAGTCGTGGGTGGCGAATACGTTCTGTTTTTACCTCCGATCGTCCCAAATCTTGGGGGGCTCTCGCCCGTTGAACCGAAAGCCCGCAACGAAATATTCTGTCTTCAAAGCCGAACGTCCCCAGACCGAAAGAGAGTAGGAGGTCGGGACAGAAAATAAATAAATAAATAAATAAAAAGGGGGATGCAACACGAGGACTTCCCAGGAGGTCACCCATATTAGTACTATTCTCGCCCAAGCACGCTTAACAGCGGAGTTCTGATGGGATCGGGTGCTTTAGTGCTGGTATGGTCGCATCCGAAAGGCCTAGGTCGCCATACTGTTTTATTCTCTTCCGGGCCGCGACGGATTCGGCATATTCTTCATTCGTTGTCTGCCGGTTTCTCTTCTTTTCTCCGTCAGATTGAGCCGCAATAAACGTTAGGCTGGATATACCGAAGACCAGCGCCGTTTTACTCCGTCTTCCTTGCCCGTCGTTCTTAATTTCAGTCGGGGGTGGCGGATATGTTCTGTTTTTACCTCCGATCGTCCCAAATCCGGGGGGGGCATCTCGCCCATTGAACCGAAAGCCCGCAACGAAATATTCTGTCTTCAAAGCTGAGCGTCCCAAGACAGAAAGAGAGTAGGAGGTCGGGACAGAAAATAAATAAATAATTAAATAAAAAGGGGATACAACACGAGGACTTCCCAGGAGGTCACCCATCCTAGTAGTACTCTCGTTCAAGCACGCTTAACTGCGGAGTTCTGATGGGATCCGGAGCTTTCGTGCCAGTTTCGTCGCATCCGAAAGGCCTGGGTCGCCATACTCTTTTATTCCCTTCCGGGCCACGACGGATTCGGCATATTCTTCATTCGTTGTCTGCCGGTTTCTCTCTTTTTCTCCGTCAGAATGAGCCGCAATATACGTTACGCCGGATATACCGAAGACCAGCGCCGTTTTACTCCGTCTTCCTTGCCCGTCGTCCTTAATTTCAGTCGGAGGTGGCAGATACGTTCTGTTTTTACCTCCGATCGTCCCAAATCCGTGGGGGGGGCGTCTCGCCCGTTGAACGGAAAGCCCGCAACGAAATATTCTGTCTTCAAAGCCGAGCGTCCTCAGACCGAAAGAGAGTAGGAGGTCGGGACAGAAAATAAATAAATAAATATATAAAAAAGGGGATGCAAAACGAGGACTTCCCAGGAGGTCAACCATCCTAGACTACTCTTTCCCAAGCACGCTTAAGTGCAGAGTTCTGATGGGATCCGGTGCTTTAGTGCTGGTATGGTCGCATCCGAAAGGCCTGGGTCGCCATACTCTTTTCTTCCCTTCCGTGCCGCGACGGATTCGGCTTATTCTTCATTCGTTGTCTGCCGGTTTCTCTCCTTTTCTCCGTCAGATTGAGCCGCAATAAACGTTAGGCTGGATATACCGAAGACCAGCGCCGTTTTACTTCGTCTTCCTTGCCCGTCGTCCTTAATTTCAGTCGGGGGTGGCGGATACGTTCTGTTTTTACCTCCGATCGTCCAAAATCCGAGGGGGCGTCTCGCCCGTTGAACCGAAAGCCCGCAACGAAATATTCTGTCTTCAAAGCCGAGCGTCCCCAGACCGAAAGAGAGTAGGTGGTCGGGACAGAAAATAAATAAATAAAAGAAGGGATGCAACATGAGGACTTCCCAGGAGGTCACCCATCCTAGTACTACGCTCGCCCAAGTACGCTTAACTGCGGAGTTCTGATGGGATCCGTTGCTTTAGTGCTGGTATGGTCGCATCGGAAAGGCCTGGGTCGCCATACTCTTTTATTCCCTTCCGAGCCGCGATGGATTCGGCATATTCTTCATTCGTTGTCTGCTGGTTTCTCTCCTTTTCTCCGTCAGATTGAGCCGCAAAAAGCGTTAGGCTGGATATACCGAAGACCAGCGCCGTTTTACTCCGACTTCCTTGCCCGTCATCCTTAATTTCAGTCGGGAGTGGCGGATACGTTCTGTTTTTACCTCCGATCGTCCCTAATCCGGGGAAGTCTCGCCCGTTGAACCGAAAGCCCGCAATGAAATATTCTGTCTTCAAAGCCGAGACCGAAAGAGAGTAGGAGGTCGGGACAGAAAATAAATAAATAAATAAATAAATAGGGAGGATGCAACACGAGAACTTCCTAGGAGGTCACCCATCCTAGTACTACTCCCGCCCAAGCACGCTTAACTGCGGAGTTATGATGGGATCCGGTGCTTTAGTGCTGGTATGGTCACATCCGAAAGGCCTAGGTCGCCATACTCTTTTATTCCCTTCCGGGCCGCGACGGATTCAGCATATTCTTCATTCGTTGTCTGTCGGTTTCTCTCCTTTTCTCCTTCAGATTGAGCCGCAATAAACGTTAGGCTGGATATACTGAAGACCAGCGTCGTTTTACTCCGTCTTCCATGCCCGTCGTCCTTAATTTCAGTCGGGGGTGGCGGATACGTTCTGTTTTTACCTCCGATCGTCCCAAATCCGGGGGGTTTCTCTCCCGTTGAACCGAAAGCCCGCAACGAAATATTCTGTCTTCAAAGCCGAGCGTCCCCAGACCGATAGAGAGTAGGAGGTCGGGACAGAAAATAAATTAATAAATAAATAAAAAGGGGATGCAACACGATGACTTCCCAGGATTCTGATGGGATCCGGTGCATTAGTGCTGGTATGGTCGAACCGAAAGGCATGGGTCGCCATACTCTTTTATTCCCTTCCGGGCTGCGACGGATTCGGCATATTCATCATTCGTTGTCTGCCGGTTTCTCTCCTTTTCTCCGTCAGATTGAGCCGTAATAAACGTTAGGTTGGATATACCGAAGACCAGCGCCGTTTTACTCCGTCTTCCTTGCCCGTCTTCCTTAATTTCAGTCGGGAGTGGCGGATACGTTCTGTTTTTACCTCCGATCGTCCCAAATCCGGGGGGGGCGTCTCGCCCGTTGAACCGAAAGCCCGCAATGAAATAATCTGTCTTCAAAGCCGAGCGTCCCCAGAACGAAAGAGAGTAGGAGGTCGGGACAGAAAATAAATAAATCAATAAAAAGGGGATGCAACCAACACGAGGACATCCCAGGAGGTCACCCATCCTAGCACTACTCTCGCCCAAGCACGCTTAACTACGGAATCTGATGGGATCCGGTGCTTCAGTGCTGGTATGGTCGCATCCGAAAGGCCTGGGTCGCCATACTCTTTTATTCCCTTCCGGGCCGCGACGGATTCGGCATATTCTTCATTCGTTGTCTGCCGGTTTCTCTCCTTTTCTCCGTCGGATTGAGCCGCAATAAGCGTTAGGCTGGATATACCGAAGACCAGCGCCGTTTTACTCCGTCTTCCTTGCCCGTCGTCGTTAATTTCAGTCGGGGGTGGCGGATACGTTCTGTTTTTACCTCCGATCGTCCCAAATCCGGGGGGGGCTCTCGCCCGTTGAACCGATAGCCCGCAACGAAATATTCTGTCTTCAAAGCCGAGCGTCCCCAGACCGAAAGAGAGTAGGAGGTCGGGACAGAAAATAAATAAATAAAAAGAGGGATGCAACACGAGGACTTCCCAGGAGGTCTCCCATACTAGTACTACTCTTGCCCAAGCACGCTTAACAGCGGAGTTCTGATGGGATCCGGTGCTTTAGTGCTGGTATGGTCGCATCCGAAAGGCCTGGGTCGCCATACTCTTTTATTCCCTTCCTGGCCACGACGGATTCGGCATATTTTTCATTCGTTGTCTGCCGGTTTCTCTCCTTTTCTCCGTCTGATTGAGCCGCAATAAACGTTTGGCAGGATATACCGAAGTCCAGCGCCGTTTTACTCCGTCTTCCTTGCCCGTCGTCCTTAATTTCAGTCGGGGGTGGCGGATACGTTATGTTTTTACCACCGATCGTCCCAAATCTGGGGGGGCGTCTCACCCGTTGAACCAAAAGCCCACAACAAAATATTCTGTCTTCAAAGCCGAGCGTCCCTAGACCGAAAGAGAGTAGGAGGTCTGGACAGAAAATAAATAAATAAATAAATAAATAAATAAAAAGGGGGATGCAACACGAGGACTTCCAATGAGGTCACCCATCCATGTACTACCCTCGCCCAAGCAAGCTTAACTGCATAGTTCTGATGGGATCCGGTGCTTTAGTGCTGGTATGGTCGCATCCGAAAAGCTTGGGTTGCCATACTCTTTTATTCCCTTCCGGGCCGCGACGGATTCGGCATATTCTTCATTCGTTGTCTGCCAGTTTCTCTCCTTTTCTCCGTCAGATTGAGCCGCAATAAACGTTAGGCTGGATATACCGAAGACCAGCGCCGTTTTACTCCGTCTTTCTTGCCCGTCGTCCTTAATTTCAGTCGGGGGTAGCGGATACGTTCTGTTTTTATCTCCGATCGTCCCAAATCCTGGAGGGGGGGCGTCTCGCCCGTTGAACCGAAATCCCGCAACGAAATATTCCGTCTTCAAAGCCGAGCGTCCTCAGACCGAAAGAGAGTAGGAGGTCGGGACAGAAAATAAATAAATAAATAAATAAAAAGGGGATGCAACACGAGAACTTCCCAGGAGGTCACCCATCCTAGAACTACTCTCGCCCAAGCATGCTTAACTGCGGAGTTCTGATGGGATCCGGTGCTTTAGTGCTGGTATGGTCGCATCCGAAAGGCCTGGGTCGCCATACTCTTTTATTCCCTTCCGGGCCTCGACGGATTCGCCATATTCTTCATTCGTTGTCTTCCTGTTTCTCTCCTTTTCTCCGTCAGATTGAGCCGCAATAAACGTTAGGCTGGATATACCGAAGTCCAGCGCCGTTTTACTCCATCTTCCTTGCCCGTCGTCCTTAATTTCAGTCGGGGATGAAGGATACGTTCTGTTTTTACCTCCGATCGTCCCAAATCCGGGAGGGGGGCGTCTAGCCCGTTGAACCGAAAGCTCACAACGAAATATTCCGTCTTCAAAGCCGAGTCCCCAGACCGAAAGAGAGTAGGAGGTCGGCACAGAAAATAAATAAATAAATAAATAAAATAGGGGATGCAACACGAGGACTTCCCAGAAGGTCACCCATCCTAGTACTACTGTCTCCCAAGCACGCTTAACTGCGGGGTTCTGATGGGATCCGGTGCTTTAGTGCTGGTATGGTTGCATCTGAAAAGCCTGGGTCGCCATACTCTTTTATTCCCTTCCGGGCCGGGTCGGATTCGGCATATTCTTCATTCGTTTTCTGCCGGTTTCACTCCTTTTCTCCGTCAGATTGAGCCGTAATAAACGTTAGGCTGGATATACCGAAGACCTGCGCCGTTTTACTCCGTCTTCCTTGCCCGTCGTCCTTAATTTCAGTCGGGGGCGGCGGATACGTTCTATTTTTACCTCCGATCGTCCCAAATCCCGGAGGGGGGCGTCTCGCCCGTTGAACCAAAAGCCCGCAATGAAATATTCCTTCTGTTAGGTTTACCTAGCACCTCATGAAGGGTTTGGAAGCATCACATGTCTCAAAATCAGATTTTTAAAGTGCTAAGTGAACATACAAAGAATCATCACTAGAAAATTAGGGTTTCATTACAAAGACAACATCACAAGTAATAATGGCTGGGGTTTTGAGAGTACAACCTTTGTAGCTCCCTACGCTAGACTCCTTGGCTACTTGAGGGTTGGAAAAAGGTTCGCTTGAGGTCTTCTAAGTCCACGACGATCCATCCGAAGCTCCTTTGCCCAAAGCTCCTTGCCTTACTCGATATGTGAATGAAGTAGAGCAAACACCCTACACAAACCGGCTAGATGTGTGTAGTATGATGATGTGGTTTGTATTCTATAATCAAAACTCTTTCTTTTTTATCAACCTCACTTAAGAAAATTATCAAGAGAGGAAGAAGAAGATGGTGGCTTAGCTTTTTCACACAAGAAAAGATATGAGAGTGAATATAATTGAAATGAGAAAAGAATAATATATGTTAATCCTTTCTCACTTCAACCATGGTTAGAATCATCTAGATTTTTATCAAATGGGTTAAAGATGAAAGGATAATTAACTCAAGGTTAAATGGTGGTTGATGCTTGGTCAAAGATGATAAGTATAAACCTTGTGTGAATTATCCTCTCTCTTTTTCTAAATGATAAATAAATAGATAATTCTACAATATAAGTCTTGCATTGCCACCATACTTATATCAACAACCATGATACTATGTATGTATGTATGTATCCATGCACATCATCATGTGCATACATGTATGCATACAAAAATAGAAAAAGAGTTTGATTAAAGAATTAATCTAAAAGTCATTTGTTAAATCAACACTTGATTTTGCAAACCGGTCATATCACATACGACCCGACCAATAGAAAATGCCCGATTAATATACGGTATCACATATCTGTATTTAATCGGGTCCCCGCGCATATCTCATATGCACACCACATCTTTTCGCCTGAGCCAGGAAACTTCATTGTGGGACTCTAAGACTCGTCAATACGCCGGCAGTAGGTAATGATCATATCAAATACCTACAAGCCGCAAGCGGTCAGCTAAACGTAACGGCCACCCGGGTATTGATCGATCAGAAGAAAACAAGCGAACCTGTTACAACTCCCGTCGAGCCAACCGGCAACACTACCGTACAGTCCGGTCTCTTCGTCAGATATGTTGCATATCGAGTCTAGGGATGGTAACGTCGACCCCAATAACTCAATAAGTCGTGCCGATGAATGGTCTATAACAGATCGAGAAACTACTGATAACACTTATCAGTAAATCTCAACAGCTCTGGCCAGGGACTTACTGACATAGCCAATCGAGCACAGCACAACATCAACTCCCAATACCGGGGAAACCCCTCCTATCGCTCATTGCCTTCGTGTGTCTCGGGACTGTACCCAACGGCCACCTGTTTGCACGACTCAGTAGAGCCGTGGTAGGGTGGTAATCAAAGTACAGTGGGAGAACACACAAGACTCTATGACGATCTCGGGTCTACAGACTAACCTGCACCAGTGTCACCTGAGAACTGCTATCCGACGATAGATATAATTCCATATAGGAGTTCTCGGCGAGTCCGTCCAGTGTACCCAGTCACCACTGAGCACCCGTATACGATCTCGATGTCAAACATCGATGAATGTGGGAACATCCATCGCCCATCATATGGGTCTAATATCATATACGCTAGTCTACTCTGGTATATCGATACCCCGTCTCGATACACCTACGACTAGGGACATTCCAGGATATGCTTATAAACTACATATGTCCCACTAGTATGATCTCCATCATAATCACAGTAGTCAAGTATATATCCTCAGGGCTTTATCAACATGTGTGAATGATTAAAAGCATGATCAAATCAACATGTCAGATAAAGAAGAACCAGATAGCATACTATCATGTCGAGCAAGAATGTACACTGAATATATATATATACATGTATAAATACATCCACTATCATATAATGGCCTCTAGGGCATACATATATCCAACAATCTCCCACTTGCACTAAGGCCAGTTATTGGCGTATCTCATACCCAACATCTCAAAAAGTCGCTCATGTTGCGGCTGAGGGAGGGCCTTGGTGAGTGGATCCGCGGCGTTATTCTTTGTGTCTACTCTCCTAATCTCGATCTCGCGGCGATCTACAATCTCCCGGATCAAATGAAAGCGCCTCAGGATGTGTCTGGATCGCTGATGGGACCTGGGCTCCTTGGCTAACGCCATAGCCCCATTATTATCACAATACAATGGTATTGGATTGTTCACCTCCGAACGGCGGCCAAGACATGGACGTCTTGCCTGAGATTCGGGGCGGATGCTATTTGGTTTTATCCGTCCACCTCTCCGAAGATGCCAAGTTGATTTATGGCACCGTGTATCGGAGGTTTAGACGGATGCGGCCGATGTAGCAGACTTCGTCAGATTCCCCCTCGCTTGAGGGGTTTTTGATTGTGGGGACGCTCTTCCCTGCAGGCGCAAGCCCCTGCAGTTAATTACGCTACCGCATAGCGGTAACAACTTTCTCCTTCTTCAAAATTTCACTTCGTGTCGTGGGTGTTTATTTTGTTTGTGGTTGCCCGTGGATTGTATACGGAGACTAATTTATGTCGTCGCCCGTAGGACGTGGATTAGTCCAAATCCGCATTTTCTTAGATTTGGGTTTGGGGTTTTGGTTTAAGGATACGTTAGTCGTATTTGAGGCTAAGATCAACTTAAACGTTTGTTAAGGATACGTTAGTCCAGTTTGAGACTAAGATCAACTTAACGGGATCGTTTAGATCCGACAAAAGAGCGTTTGGGCTATATTGTTCCAGTTTAGGGACATAGTGGTCCATTGTATGCATGGCCATCGGGACCCGTCACCTCTCTGACGTCGTTGAAGGATTACAACGATAGGTGTCAGAGGAGTGTTTCCCCAATCAGAGCAAAGCTCTGTTTGAATTTCAAAATTCAAAATTCGAAACGACGCTTCAGATTTGTTGCGCTCCACGCAACGAGCCACGTGTCAAAAGCTGATACATCAGCGCAGCGCCCGAGGCAGCGTGCCCAATCAGAGCAAAGCTCTATTTAAAATAAAATTAAAGGAAGCAACGCTTCAGTTGCGCAAGCGCTGCGCTGCGCGACACGTGTCAGCGCAGATGCGCAAGCGCAGTTGCGCTGCGCTGTGCGCTGCGCGACACGTGTCAGCGCAGTTGCGCTGCGCGACACGTGTCAGCGTAGTTGCGCAAGCGCAGTTGCGCTGCGCTTTACGCTGCTTGACACGTGTTACGCGCTGGGACGTTTGCGCCAAACAGAATTAAATTCGAGTAAGATTTTTCTGCTCTTGTTAAAACAAGAAGATTGCCTTCTGTAAAACAGAAGCCCTTGGATCAAAGATCCAACGGTGGGGAAAATTCCCTAAATCACTGTCACGACCCAAGTGTGGATGTGACCGGCACTTAGATTGTATCATATCTAAAGATATGCACAAAGTCCAAGTAAGCCGAAAACCAAGATCATAATACCTTAATGCGGAATTATTTATGAAAATTTTGTTTTTAAGTAAAAATCCCAATTTATGAGGTTAATTTATTAAACAACTAATAAAGGTTAAGTTTAGTTGTATTCTTATTTGGAATCAACAATATTAACAATGAACATGAATATAAACATATAGAATATCACTATGAATCTCATAAAGAAAGAAACTATGATATACTGACCAAATGATCTCAACTGTCCATATATATATATAATCTCTCATTTTAAGTCAAAATACAGGTTTGATGGAGACTTTCTAAATACAAATACAAAATCAAAAAGGAAGGTTACTACACATGTAACCTACCTATCAAAAGATGAAATACAACTGCAAATGTAGCTCTGCCTCGCAGCTATCCGTCCACTCTATCCCTGCAAGGAACTGTGGCACAACGGGGGTGAGTTGCCAACTCAGTGAATATGACTAACATATAACGGTGAATAAAGTAAATATGACAATCATACTACCGAAATATGAATCAAAATGAGGTATGAGTATATGTGAAATTCAACAATAAATCTCCTGATACTAGGGAAATCTCAACTCAATAAAATCATTTCTCAGTGTCCATCAACGACACAAAACTTCCATTTCATATAGGCATCATTCCCCGAATGATCCTGAATCAACAATACCGGTCGTTATCATCTAGATACACGCCGTATATTTATCACTAACTCCGGTATCGAGTAACCTCGCTAGGCTCCCCCGTCTCAATACGGCTATCCTGCCCCTCGGTCTCGACCGGGTCCACCATGTATCCAACTGTATATCTCCCCCACTCAATATGGATAACGTAAAATCCGCGACCGTATATCTCCCCCACTCGGTCCGGAATAAAACCAAAACAGAAAACATCTCATGGTGGACATGACACATCAATCATGAAAACTCAGGATTTATGTAATATTATTCAAAACTCAAAGCCATAAATCCTCAATTCTGCAGTTACCTCATATATAATACAGAAATACGCATATGGTAACATAATGTAAACATTGCAATTTACTACTATTATTGATATGTGAAATACGATATAAATTCATTTTAACAAGTATGATGTTTAAGTGTAAGTGACATAGCAATATCGATGAGGTATGTGTAGCATGTAAGATGTGCACGTGGCATGACTCATTGATAATTGTGAAGTGTTCTAACAACTAAGCAATTTATATGTGTATATAATGAATGTAATTTATCAATTGGGCATAACAATATATAACATTAAGTTAAATAAAATTACGGGTGAAACACGCCATCTTTACAAAATTCCCCGGTAGATGTTTAGTCTACTCACCGGAAAGGTCGAATCTACTCCGGAATTGCTAATCCTTTCCCTTTTCTCGCTGCTTCTGAATTTCTCGTATCCGAATCTAAATTTACAATTTAACGCATATAAGAAACACGGCTATTCCGATATGTCGGAAATGAAAAACACCCTTTCCTACTTACAAGTTACATACTATTCGATTATATCAAGTTCTTAAACACTTAATCTTGCTGGATTTTAACCTCAATCTGCACTGTTACAAAATATAAAACGCGACGTGTTTTAGTCGTATCGTATATAGTGTTTTGAATTGCCCTTTCCGATATATGTTCCTAGATTTTAACAACTGTGAAACTAATTTAATTAAACAACATCAAAATATCCAAAATTGTGTACTGTAAACTACCCAACAGAGAAAACCCACAAAGTCCTCCCCATGGCCGGCGACGCCGGATTTCCTTGTATGGCCGCCGGCCCAAAACCGGCCCCTTGGTGTCGTGGTCTTGTGGTTTACTCTAGTCGTTACCTATATCATTTTAACTCTGTTTAGTTCAATTAATTATCTTATAAATATTAGCAGATTTTAACAGAGATTAATTTTAACTAAAATACGATATTATGTGACTTAGCTAAAATTTAGTTAACTAACTACAGAGCTTTATCTCTACTGTGATTAAGGATTTTACCCTCCTATAATGCTGTAGGAATAACCCTCCAAGATGCTAAGTCCTCCCTAGCTTGATGATGAACAACACTCAAGAACAAAGCTCCTTCTTCTTCTTCTTCTTGTTGTTGTTCTTTCTTTTGTCTTTTAACTTTTCTTTTCTTTTAATTCATTTGAATTTTAATCTGAAGTTGAACTGAAAAGGAGCTATATATATGAGAGGAGGAAGGGATAGGGTGAAGGAGGAGGTGTCAAGGGTTGAAGTGTGCTTGTTTCATGCAAGGAGGAGGTGTGAGATGAGAGGTTGCATGCAAGCATGAGGTGTTTTTGCATTATCTTCAAATTTTTGTTTAATTTAATTATATTTTCAGAACTGAAATGGTTTCATCTACTTTCACTTAAACCCTTAACAATACCCTATTTTGCATAAAAACTTAAACTTTACAAATTAACCCCTCACAACTTAACTTATTATAAAACACACATTTTATTAAAATGAAGCTAAATTTATCATTAAAACCCTTATAACTTATTTATTTTGCATATAAAAATTTTGATTTAATTTGTATTACATATAACATATGAAGATTGACTTATTTGATTTTAACCGTTTTGTGATTTATCAAATTATTATTAATTTAATTAATTTTATTTGTTTCTAAATCTTCCAAATGTTACAATATCCCCCCTTAAGAAAATTCGGTCCCCGAATTTAAAATAATTATTAGACATACCTATGAAAAGATGTGGAAATTTCTTTCGCATTGCGTCCTCCGTCTCCCAAGTAATCTCCTCGCGATTCTTTCCTTGCCAGAGAACCTTTACAGACGGAAGTATCCTAGATCGTAGTTGCTTTGCCTGCCTGTCTAGAATAGCGACTGGCTGCACTGTGTAGGATAAATCTGGCTCAAGCTGTAAGGTCTGATGCTGGATCGCGTGAGATGGATCATGAAGATATCTGCGAAGCATCGAAACGTGAAACACCGGATGCACGTCGGGAAAACCAGGTGGAAGTGCTAACCGATAAGCTTACAGCGCCCACCCTCTCTAAAATCTCGTAAGGTCCAACATATCTGGGGCTGAGCTTCCCTTTCTTCCCGAAGCGCATCACACCTTTCATTGGAGATACTCGAAGGAACACATGATCTCCCACATCAAACTCGAGTTTACGTCGTCGTCGATCTGCGTATGACTTCTGTCTACACTGAGCCGCTTTCATTCTTTCTCGTATCAATTGAATCTTCTCTGTAGTTTCCTGTACTATTTGCGGTCCCAATATACCACTCTCGCTAAGTTCCGTCCAGCAAACGGGTGATCGACATTTCCTCCCATACAAAGCTTCAAAGGGTGCCATCTGGATCGTCTCCTGAAAACTGTTATTGTACGAGAATTCTATCAAAGGTAGGTGACGATCCCAACTACCACCGATATCTAGGCTACAAGCCCGAAGCATATCCTCTAGTATCTGAATGGTCCGTTCCGACTGACCGTCTGTCTGTGGGTGGAAAGCTGTACTAAAACTCAGTCATGTACCAAGAGCGTCCTGAAGTTTCTGCCATAGCCTGCAAGTGAACTGGGTACCTCGATCTGATACTATGCATGTCGGCACTCCATGTAGATGTACAATCTCATCGATATAAACCTGTGCATACTGAGCAAATCCATACCTCGTCTTCACTGGAAGAAAATGAGCGGCCTTTGTCAATCTATCTACAATCACCCAAATGGAATCATACCCTCTGCTAGTCCTGGGTAGACCCACCACGAAATCCATGGAAATCTGTTCCCATTTCCATTCTGGAATGGGTAAGGGCTGCAGCTCCCCGGCTGGCCTCTGGTGTTCTGCCTTGACTTGCTGACAAGTCAAGTATCGTGAAACATAATCTGTAACATCCTTCTTCATTCCTTCCCACCAATAAATATCTTTCAAATCACGATACATTTTGGTGGAACCAGGATGAATACTGTATGCTGATCTGTGGGCATCCTCCAAAATCTCACGCCTCAATCCGTCAGAATCTGGTACACAGAGACGAGTCCTAAAACGTAAAACTCCATAATTATCAATCACGAACTCCGTCTCATTGCCCTGCCAAACCTGTCCCAATATCTCCATCATACGAGCATCTGTGGGCTGCGCCTCTCGAATGCGATCTAATAACTGAGGTCTGGTGCGAACATGTGCTAGCTGGCCTCCTGCTGACGTGAATTCAAACTGCATACGACTATCATATAAGATCTGCCAGTCTGTAGAAGACTGTCTCTGCAAAATGCCCAAATGAGATAAATTACCTCCAGGCCTCCGACTCAAGGCATCTGCTACAACATTCGCCTTGCCTGGATGGTACAAGATCTCACAATCGTAATCTTTCACCAGTTCCATCCACCTACGCTGCCTTAGGTTCAGATCTTTCTGCTGAAAGATATACTTTAAGCTTTTATGATCTGTGAAGATTTGACACGATTCTCCATACAAGTAATATCTCCAAATCTTCAATGCGAATACTATAGGAGCCATCTCTAGATCATGAGTGGGGTAGTTTTGTTCATGCCTCTTCAACTGTCGAGAAGCATAAGCTATAACTCTACCGTGTTGCATCAACACACAGCCTAGACCCACTCTAGAAGCATCGCAATACACCACGAAACACCCTGACCCGGAAGGTAAAGATAATACAGGCGCAGTCGTCAAACGCATCTTCAACTGTTGGAAACTCTGCTCACACGCATTTGTCCACTGAAATGGAACTTCCTTCCTAGTCAATCCTATCAAAGGTGCCGCTATCCGTGAGAAATCCTGTACGAAGCGTCTGTAATAACCTGCCAGACCTAAGAAACTCCGAACCTCCGTAACTGACAGAGGCCTGGCCCAGTGTTGTACCGCTTCAATCTTCTTTGGGTCCACACATATACCTTCTCTCGTAACTATGTGACCCAAGAACTCCACACGATCGAGCCAAAATGCACACTTAGAAAATTTTGCATACAGCTGATGCTCCTTCAAGGTGTGCAATGTGATACGTAAATGTTGCTCGTGCTCCGTCTGACTCCGAGAATATACAAGAATATCAGCTATGAATACTATAATAAACCGATCGATAAATGGTCTAAAGATATGGTTCATCATATCCATAAACGCTGCTGGGGCGTTGGTGAGTCCGAACGACATCACCAGAAATTCATAATGCCCATACCTCGTACGAAACGCCGTCTTCGGAATATCGTCCTTCCGAACTCTCAACTGATGATACCCTGACCTCAAGTCAATCTTCGAGAAGAACCCAGCTCCTTGCAACTGATCGAACAAGTCATCTATACGTGGTAATGGATACCTGTTTCGTACAGTGACGCGATTCAGCTGTCGGTAGTCAATGCACATTCTCATACTACCGTCCTTCTTCTTTACAAATAAGACAGGAGCTCCCCACGGTGAAACACTGGGACGAACAAGTCCTCTATCTAACAACTCTTGCAACTGGCTTTTGAGTTCCTTCAATTCCGTCGGTGCCATTCGATAGGGTGGTATAGAAATAGGCCCCGCATCCGGAATCAAGTCGATGCAAAACTCGATATCTCGATCAGGTAGCAATCCTGGTAACTCAGCAGGAAATACCTCAGGAAATTCTCGTGCGATCGGAATCTGATCCAATGGAACTTCCGTGACCCCTAAGTCCTGAACGAAGGCCAAGAACCCATGACAACCCTTCTCCAATAGCCGCCCCGCACAAAGAGCAGAAATCATGTTGACAGGGGTTAACTTGCAATCCCCCTGCACAACAAACACCGGTTCACCTGGAAAACAAAATCTAACCGCTTTTCCTCGACAATCTACATAGGCATGACAAGCGGCTAACCAATCCATACCAAGAAGTATGTCAAAATCTAACATGTCAAGGAGGATCAGATCAACTAGCGAATCTCTACCACCAATGCGCACCGAACACGATCTGAATACGTGCCGTGCTATAAAAGAATCTCCAACCGGAGTAATCACTACCAAAGGTAACTCTAATAATGACGACTCTTTCCCCAACAAAAGTGCGAATCGTGAAGATACATAGGAATGAGTAGAACCGGGATCAAATAAAACATGTGCCTCTAATGAGCATACTGTAAGAGTACCTATCACGACCTCATTTGATGCCTGGGCATCCTGTGGAGTCAGTGCAAATACTCGTGCCTGGCCCCTGCCCGCATCCTGTCGTCCTCTACCTCGATCTCCTCGACCTCTCTGAGCACGTCCTGCAAAGCCTCGACCTCGTGGTGCAACTGCCTGGCGTGTAGTGCCAACTGGGGGAGGAAGTGAAGCCATCGGTGTGGGAGGTGGAAGGGGTAAAGCAACTTGTGGAGCAACGGTCCCTCCCTGAGATCTACAATCCCGCGCAAAGTGTCCGGGAAGTCCACAACTAAAACAGGTAGATGGTGGTCTCTGATCATCAGGATAAGAACTGAACATCTGGCCCTGTGTCCCACCTCGTCCGACACTGCGGCCTGGAGTATATCTGCCTGGATATGACCCTCTACCTCTGCCAAACTGTCTATTCGTCGGCACGACCGGTCTACTCCTCTTTGGCTCTGGAACGCCTATTGACTCGCTCAACCGCTCCTCTACTCGAATCGCCGCATTCATGGCCTGTGCATATGTATCAAAATGCTGGGAGCCTATCGCCAGATACAACTATGTGTCCAAACTCCTTAGGAACCTCTTCACCTGAAGTTCCTCCGTAGGTACTAAGTATGGGGCATATCGCGACAGCTGGGTGAATCGTAAGTCATAATCTGCTACTGACATACTTGCTGATTTCCTCAACGCTTCGAAACTGCTAGCTCTAGCGTCCCTCACACTGTGGGGAAGAAATCTGGCAAGAAAGACTGTAGAAAACTCGGTCCACGTCATCGGAGGAAGATTCATAGCTCGCCCTCTCTCCATCGACTCATACCACTCCTGTGCAAGTCCCTCTAAACGAAAGCTAGTCAGCTCAACTGACCTCGCATCAGAACATCGCAATGATCTACCAATCCTCGCCATCCTATCAAGAAAAGACTGAGGATCTTCCGCCACATCGATCCCTGTAAATACCGGGGGTCTCAATCTCATAAACTCTGCAAGTGATACCTCCATCACTCTCGTATCTACTAGCGCCATCGTCTGTGTAGGCTGTACCTCGGACTCTGCTACGGTCGGTGCTGGATCTGGTCTTAGTACTCGAGTGGCCTCAGCTAACTGTCCTACCACTCGCTGTAATCCCAACATACCCTCCTCAATCCTAGTTATGCGATCTGGAGGAGGAGGATCAACATGCTCATGCACCGCCGGAACGTCCGGTGTACCAGTCATCGTCACAGGCGGACTCGCCCTAGCTGCATCTCTGGCTGCGGCTCGCCTAGCCCGCGTAGCCATAGCAACTGGAACAAGAAACGAGAGTTGATAAGGTGTAGGAACAGAAGCAATCAATAACGGAGAATCAACGGAAGAATAGATCAAGATAAACATCCTAAGGTTAGTTAGGCTGAATACGATAACGTAAATATGCCGCGGAACATACGTACGGTACTGCATTCATCCTAATTCACCTACTCCATCAAACCAAAGGTCATCCTAACTCTCGGACTTACATCAAACTATTGAAATCCCTTACAGAAATCCGTAAGGTTACTCCTAAGCTCTGATACCAACTTTGTCACGACCCAAGTGTGGATGTGACCGGCACTTAGATTGTATCATATCTAAAGATATGCACAAAGTCCAAGTAAGCCGAAAACCAAGATCATAATACCTTAATGCGGAATTATTTATGAAATTTTTTTTTTAAGTAAAAATCACAATTTATGAGGTTAATTTATTAAACAACTAATAAAGGTTAAGTTTATTTGTATTCCTATTTGGAATCAACAATATTAACAATGAACATGAATATAAACATATAGAACATCACTATGAATCTCATAAAGAAAGAAACTATGATATACTGACCAAATGATCTCAACTGTCCATATATATATATAATCTCTCATTTTAAGTCAAAATACAGGTTTGATGGAGACTTTCTAGATACAAATACAAAATCAAAAAGGAAGGTTACTACACATGTAACCTACCTATCAAAAGATGAAATACAACTGCAAATGTAGCTCTGCCTCGCAGCTATCCGTCCACTCTATCCCTGCAAGGAACTGTGGCACAACGGGGGTGAGTTGCCAACTCAGTGAATATGACTAACATATAACGGTGAATAAAGTAAATATGACAATCATACTACCGAAATATGAATCAAAATGAGGTATGAGTATATGTGAAATTCAACAATAAATCTCCTGATACTAGGGAAATCTCAACTCAATAAAATCATTTCTCAGTGTCCGTCAACGACACAAAACTTCCATTTCATATAGGCATCATTCCCCGAATGATCCTGAATCAACAATACCGGTCGTTATCATCTAAATACACGCCGTATATTTATCACTAACTCCGGTATCGAGTAACCTCGCTAGGCTCCCCCGTCTCAATACGGATATCCTGCCCCTCGATCTCGACCGGGTCCACCATGTATCCAACTGTATATCTCCCCCACTCAGTATGGATAACGTAAAATCCGCGACCGTATATCTCCCCCACTCGGTCCGGAATAAAACCAAAACAAAAAACATCTCATGGTGGACATGACACATCAATCATGAAAACTCTGGATTTATGTAATATTATTCAAAACTCAAAACCATAAATCCTCAATTCTGCAGTTACCTCATATATAATACAGAAATACGCATATGGTAACATAATGTAAACATTGCAATTTACTACTATTATTGATATGTGAAATACGATATAAATTCATTTTAACAAGTATGATGTTTAATTGTAAGTGACATAGCAATATCGATGAGGTGTGTGTAGCATGTAAGATGTGCACGTGGCATGACTCATCGATAATTGTGATGTGTTCTAACAACTAAGCAATTTATATATGTATATAATGAATGTAATTTATCAATTGGGCATAACAATATATAACATTAAGTTAAATAAAATTACGGGCGAAACACGCCATCTTTACAAAATTCCCCGGTAGATGTTTAGTCTACTCACCGGAAAGGTCGAATCTACTCCAGAATTGCTAATCCTTTCCCTTTTCTCGCTGCTTCTGAATTTCTCGTATCCGAATCTAAATTTACAATTTAACGCATATAAGAAACACGGCTATTCCGATATGTCGGAAATGAAAAACTCCCTTTCCTACTTACAAGTTACATACTATTCGATTATATCAAGTTCTTAAACACTTAATCTTGCTGGATTTTAACCTCAATCTGCACTGTTACAAAATATAAAACGCGACGTGTTTTAGTCGTATCGTATATAGTGTTTTGAATTACCCTTTCCGATATATGTTCCCAGATTTTAACTACTGTGAAACTAATTTAATTAAACAACACCAAAATATCCAAAATTGTGTACTGTAAACTACCCAACAGAGAAAACCCACAAAGTCCTCCCCATGGCCGGCGACGCCGGATTTCCTTGTATAGCCGCCGGCCCAAAACCGGCCCCTTGGTGTCGTGGTCTTGTGGTTTACTCTAGTTGTTACCTATATCATTTTAACTCTGTTTAGTTCAATTAATTATCTTATAAATATTAGCAGATTTTAACAGAGCTTAATTTTAACTAAAATACGATATTATGTGACTTAGCTAAAATTTAGTTAACTAACTACAGAGCTTTATCTCTACTGTGATTAAGGATTTTACCCTCCTATAATGCTGTAGGAATAACCCTCCAAGAAGCTAAGTCCTTCCTAGCTTGATGATGAACAACACTCAAGAACAAAGCTCCTTCTTCTTCTTCTTCTTGTTGTTATTTATTTTCTCTTTTAACTTTTCTTTTCTTTTAATTCATTTGAATTTTAATCTGAAGTTGAACTGAAAAGGAGCTATATATATGAGAGGATGAAGGGATAGGGTGAAGGAGAAGGTGTCAAGGGTTGAAGTGTGCTTGTTTCATGCAAGGAGGAGGTGTGAGATGAGAGGTTGCATGCAAGCATGAGGTGTTTTTGCATTATCTTCAAATTTTTGTTTAATTTAATTATATTTTCAGAACTGAAATGATTTCATCTACTTTCACTTAAACCCTTAACAATACCCTATTTTGCATAAAAACTTAAACTTTACAAATTAACCCCTCACAACTTAACTTATTATAAAACACACATTTTATTAAAATGAAGCTAAATTTATCATTAAAACCCTTATAACATATTTATTTTGCATATAAAAATTTTGATTTAATTTGTATTACATATAACTTATGAAGATTGACTTATTTGATTTTAACCGTTTTGTGATTTATCAAATTATTATTAATTTAATTAATTTTATTTGTTTCTAAATCTTCCAAATGTTACAATATCCCCACCTTAAGAAAATTCGGTCCCCGAATTTAAAATAATTATTAGACATACCTATGAAAAGATGTGGAAATTTCTTTCGCATTGCTTCCTCCGTCTCCCAAGTAATCTCCTTGCGATTCTTTCCTTGCCAGAGAACCTTTACAGACGGAAGAATCCTAGATCGTAGTTGCTTTGCCTGCCTGTCTAGAATAGCGACTGGCTGCACTGTGTAGGATAAATCTGGCTCAAGCTGTAAGGTCTGATGCTGGATCGCGTGAGATGGATCATGAAGATATCTGCGAAGCATCGAAACGTGAAACACCGGATGCATGTCGGGAAAACCAGGTGGAAGTGCTAACCGATAAGCTTACAGCGCCCACCCTCTCTAAAATCTCGTAAGGTCCAACATATCTGGGGCTGAGCTTCCTTTTCTTCCCGAAGCGCATCACACCTTTCATTGGAGATACTCGAAGGAACACATGATCTCCCACATCAAACTCGAGTTTACGTCGTCGTCGATCTGCGTATGACTTCTGTCTACACTGAGCCGCTTTCATTCTTTCTCGTATCAATTGAATCTTCTCTGTAGTTTCCTGTACTATTTGCGGTCCCAATATACCACTCTCGCTAAGTTCCGTCCAGCAAACGGGTGATCGACATTTCCTCCCATACAAAGCTTCAAAGGGTGCCATCTGGACCGTCTCCTGAAAACTGTTATTGTACGAGAATTCTATCAAAGGTAGGTGACGATCCCAACTACCACCGAAATCTAGGCTACAAGCCCGAAGCATATCCTCTAGTATCTGAATGGTCCGTTCCGACTGACCGTCTGTCTGTGGGTGGAAAGCTGTACTAAAACTCAGTCGTGTAACAAGAGCGTCCTGAAGTTTCTGCCATAGCCTGCTAGTGAACTGGGTACCTCGATCTGATACTATGCATGTCGGCACTCCATGTAGACGTACAATCTCATCGATATAAACCTGTGCATACTGAGCAAATCCATACCTCGTCTTCACTGGAAGAAAATGAGCGGCCTTTGTCAATCTATCTACAATCACCCAAATGGAATCATACCCTCTGCTAGTCCTGGGTAGACCCACCACGAAATCCATGGAAATCTGTTCCCATTTCCACTCTGGAATGGATAAGGGCTGCAGCTCCCCGGCAGGCCTCTGGTGTTCTGCCTTGACTTGCTGACAAGTCAAGCATCGTGAAACATAATCTGTAACATCCTTCTTCATTCCTTCCCACCAATAAATATTTTTCAAATCACGATACATTTTGGTGGAACCAGGATGAATACTGTATGCTGATCTGTGGGCATCCTCCAATATCTCACGCCTCAATCCATCAGAATCTGGTACACAGAGACGAGTCCTAAAACGTAATACTCCATAATTATCAATCACGAACTCCGTCTCCTTGCCCTGCCTAACCTGTCCCAATATCTCCATCATACGAGCATCTGTGGGCTGCGCCTCTCGAATGCGATCTAATAACTGAGGTCTGGTGCGAACATGTGCTAGCTGGCCTCCTGCTGATGTGAATTCAAACTGCATACGACTATCACATAAGATCTGCCAGTCTGTAGAAGACTGTCTCTGCAAAATGCCCAAATGAGATAAATTACCTCCAGGCCTCCGACTCAAGGCATCTGCTACAACATTCGCCTTGCCTGGATGGTATAAGATCTCACAATCGTAATCTTTTACCAGTTCCATCCACCTACGCTGCCTTAGGTTCAGATCTTTCTGCTGAAAGATATACTTTAAGATTTTATGATCTGTGAAGATTTGACACGATTCTCCATACAAGTAATGTCTCCAAATCTTCAATGCGAATACTACAGCAGCCATCTCTAGATCATGACTGGGGTAGTTTTGTTCATGCCTCTTCAACTGTCGAGAAGTATAAGCTATAACTCTGCCGTGTTGCATCAACACACAGCCTAGACCCACTCTAAAAACATCATGAGTAGGGTAGTTTTCTTCTAATAGATCATTGATCTAAGAACAAGATCAATGATCTTCAATAAAATACAAATAAAAATAGTGCTTTGCACTTTTTATGAACCTCTGGTTCCCTGAAATAAGAAAAACAAGAGGAATTTGTTTTCTTTGATCTAAATTAGATCAAGAAAACAAAAAGTGCTTTGCACTGTTTTTATGAACCATTGGTTCTGGAATCTAAAAGATTCTCAAGTTAATAGTGCATTGCACTTGTAAATCTGCACTGTTGCGCTGTTGGGTTGGCGCAAGCCACCAGAGAGCGCCACGTGTCAGCATCTGAACCATTTGCGCTATGCGCTTTTGAAATAGAGCCTTGCTCTTTAAAACTGGCGCAACTCACCATAGCGCGCTACGTGTCAGCAGCGCAAGCGCTGATCAAAGAGCGCAAGCGCTTGTGGTGATGACACGTGTCATGGGAGCGCATTGCGCTGCGCCAGTAGGCCAAAGCGCCTGACTAATGCAATGCATTTCTTTTGTTAATGGGCCAGGCCCAAATCAAAAAGACCTAGTAGGCCAAAATAAATTGCAAAGCAATAAATGGGCAGAGCCCAGGTAAAATTGATTCTCTGCATCTTTTATAAAAGGGCAGAGCCCAAGTAAAATTGATGCTCTGCATCATTTATAAAATGAGCAGAGCCCAAAACAAATTGATGCTCTGCATCCTTTATGGGCAGAGCGCAAACAAAAATAAAAACAAATAAAAGTGTTGAACTTTTTTCAACAGGACTTAGCCCAATCATGGCCGTAAGTCCTCAAATTAAATTGACTGAGCACAGCTGCTCTACTATATCAATTTACATCCGGTTCGAGGGTACATCTCCGAACTCCTTTGACTCCTATCTTTGTAATCCTTCAACGACGTCAGAGAGGTGACGGGTCTCGACAACCACACATCAACACAGACCGTGGGGTCCTTAAACTCATGGATTTAAGCGTCCTTAAACCAAAAGAAGGATTGTGGGATCCTTAAACCCACGGACTTATGCGTCCTTAAATTAAAACACGGACTGTGGGGTCCTTAAACCCACGGACTCAAATGTCCTTAAACTATTTATAGACCACCATGTCCATAAACTGGAATATGGACTGCAATGTCCTTAAACTACCAATGGACCACCATGTCCCTAAACTGGAATATGGACCGCAATGTCCTTAAACTACCAATGGACCATAATGTCCTTAAACTACCTATGGACCACTACGTCCCTAAGCTGGAACAATAGAGCCCCCAAATGCTCTTTTGTCAGATCCAAACAATCCCGTTAAGTTGATCTTAGTCTCAAATCAGACTAACATATCCTTAACGAACGTTTAAGTTGATCTTAGCCTCAATATGGCTAACGTATCCTTAAACTAAAACACCAAACCCAAATCTAAGTAAATACGGATTTGGACTAATCCACGTCCTACGGGCGACGGCATAACTTAGTTTCCGTATACAATCCACGGGCATCCACAAACAAAACAAACACACACGACACGAAGTGAAATTCTGGAGAATGAGAAAGTGGTTACCGCGATGCGGTAGCGTAATTAACTGCAGGGGCTTGCGCCTGCAGGGAAGAGCGTCCCCACAATCAAAAACCCCTCAAACGAGGGGGAATCTGACGAAGTCTGCTACATCGGCCGCATCCGTCTAAACCTCCGATATACGGTGCCATAAATCAACTTGGCATCTTCGGAGAGGTGGACGGATAAAACCAAATAGCATCTGCCCGAACCTCAGGCCTAGACGTCCTCGCATCGCGGCCGCGTCATTCGGAGGGGAACAGATTCTGGCACGCCCGGTGGGACCTTTTCCTCTTTCCACTCCACACTTCGTGTGTCGTATTCATGAACGAATCGCGGTTTGTTAATGGTTGCCTTCGGATTTCAAGCTACTAAGATTTGGTCTTTGGCCTGGCGCAGAAATCAAGTATCGATGGCCTCTACCTGTTTGAAGTGCTCCAACTGCAGCTGCAGCTCGTGTCCAGCCTCAACTGGGGGCGTAACCTTCGGGCCCCTGTAAGTCGATGTACAACACACCAATACTTGTGGGGAGGCGGAATTTTCAAAAATGAACTTTTTTAGTGAACAAACATCGACTAACCGCTTGAATCGAAGCTAAACGATAACTAACCAAACACATAGATGTTTTAAACTACTATGCTTAGGGATTATACCTATCGAACCAAGTCCTTCGGCTTTACGATCTCCTCGTCCTCCTCGGCCTTCTCGATGTAGTAGATGATCCACCCGAGAGCAAAACTCCAAGCTTAGCCTCTAAACTTGAGGCAACTAACCTTCTTGGATTGCTAATCAAAGAAGATAGATGAGATAGAGTGAGGGTTATGGATTGTTTAGTCTAACTAATCCTTGTTCTCAACACGTGAGAGGTGAGGATTAGGGTTTGAAGAGAGAGAGCTTGAGGAGAGAGAATGTGAATATGATTATCAAATGAGAATAGTAAGTTATCATAATATATATGAAACTTTAAATTTCATCAATAAAAGAAAAACAAATGATGAATAATCAAGTTTCATAAATATCTAATGGTGATCATAACCATGACTCATTAAGCATTTATTATGCATTAATGATATGTATGAATCACCCTCATGACTCACTAAACCCATTTAATGCAAATGACACCTAAACCTCCTTAGTCACCATCTTCTAGAAGCTTCTCGCACAATTACGAGAACGCCCCTCCGATCCGCAAAAATACGGAAAAACTTTAGACTGTATAAATCCAATAACCGGATACCAGTAACTGGCTTAAACCAAAGCCGACTAGTAAAAACTGTCCAAACGACGTAAGTGTGTAAACACACATATGCGTCCGAACCCTTTGTCGTAAAACCATACGACCTCTATATCGTTTCGCCTGGAGTAGGAAACTCTCTGTGTGGGACTCTAGAGATTCGACTGCTACGTTGGCAGTGGGTTTAACCACAGACCGCAAGTGGCACTAGCTGTACGTAACGGTCCCCAGGTAGTTGTCGATAAGAAGGCCGATGAGGAAACCCATCCGAACTCCTACTGAGCCTGCTGTGACAATCTCCATACAGTCCGGTCCGTTCGTCTTAGACTATCGCATATCGGGCCTAGGAGGGCGGCAAGCGTCAGTCCCCTAATAGCGGTATAAGTCGTGTCGGAGCGAAGCCCATTACACCCTGAGAAACTACTGGAACCTACCAGCAAATCTCGCTTGCCCTGGCCAGGGACTTTGCGTAATGGCTCTCTGACACAGCGCGATATCAACTCCCAATACTGGGAGAGACGAATCCTGTCTAACCGCCACTGCCTCCAAGTGCTCGGGACTGCACCCAACTGCTACCTGTTTGCACGACTCCTTTGAGCCGTGGTAGGGTAGCAATCTAAGAACAGTGGGACACACTCAAGGCGAAGTAGCAGTGTCAAGTCTGCGGACTATGCTGTACTCATGTCACCTAGGAACTGTTCACTGACGACTGGTATAAAACCAACCAACAGTTCCCTGTGAGTCCTGTCCGGTGTACCCGTAACCCAACGAGCACCTGTATACTATCTCCAGTACGACGTACTGACGGCTGTGGGACAGACCATCTCCCCATCTGGGATGAGAAGCGTACACACCAGTCTACTCCGGAGTATCGATGCTCTGTCTCGATAATCCAACGACCAGGGACCTGAATAAGGATGTGCTTGTAGACTACCCAGCCCCCACTAGTGTGACTGCCATCACAACGCTGGTAGACAAGCAAGATCCTAAGAGCTCTATCAATACGTACACTCACATATTAAGATAGAAAAACCAAGTAGCATACTACCATGTTTAGCAAGACTGTTATATACATGTGAATATCCCAAGCTTCCATTAAGTAATACACAAACTAGTATGATACAGTAATGGCCTTCTAGGGCATAAACACTAACAGCCCCAAGCGGCCTCTTTGTTCACCATGCTCGTGGAGCAGATTACTCAAGCCACTACGGGGTTGTTTTTCGGAACCATGCTTCCACCAACAAGCTTCAGCACCCCCGTGCCCGAACAAGAAGCTCCTAAGAAGTCGGTCTTCGATCGACTGTCAGTTACTGCGGCCCCTCTCAACGGGTTGCCCAACACCAGTGCCTCGGTCTTCTCCAGACTGGGCCAAAACTCCTGCGGGCCCACAATGAAACTTGCAGTCCCGGAAAAGGCTATTTCAAAAAGAGTAGCCAAACCTGCTCCTGAAGTCGTCAACGCGGCTTCTCCTGCTAAGAGATCGGTCTTTATAAGATTGACCGTCCCAATTCCCACTCCGGCTCTTGCTGCTCAAAAGACATCAGTCTTCAATAGGTTGATGCCGGCAACAGCCCCACACCTGAACAGGGGGCAAGAGGAGGTTGTTTCTGTCTCTGAACCAATACCGACAACTCGTCGCACCCGACGACGCCACTGGCGTCGGGTAAGGAAGACTGGGGGCAACTCCCCCTCTGGGATGACTCCGCCAGCTCCAACGGTGGAAGTTAACGCTACTGTTCCAACCGGAAATAGCTTTGAACTGTTGAATAGGGTACGCAGAAACTCGCCAACTGCGGTCCTTAAAAGATCTCCTCCACCGGTAGAGACCGCCGTGGAAGCAAAAAAGCCGGAGCAGCCTCCTCAATCGCTGTCCTCCAGGATTTACAAGACATGGCGACGAGTCCGAGAATCTGTCATTGATCCTAACTTCTCTCGCCAACAGAAGAAGTCGAAAGGTCGGCAAGAAGAAAATCCCCCGGTCAAGCAACGAAAGGTGACGACCGCTTAGGTGCCCAAAGCAACGGCCCCCTAAACTTCTACGGCCCATAAAAGAAGAAGGCCGGAGAAAGTGCCAACGCCGACGACGAATATCAAAGGTGGTGAACCCAAACGCCTTAAGTCAGGGGGCATTGTAGTTCATACCGTCTACATGGCGTCTGGTAAGGAGGACAGTCGCATATCCATGGGTCATCGACCGATTACGCGATCAGTGACCAAAGCGCAGGAGCAGCAGCAGAAGCTCCAAGAGATGATGAACGCTATGGCCGCACTTACTGGGCCAAAAGAAAAACCTGAAAAGTCCTCGGATGAACGCCAGGAGGAAGAAACCGACGCCGAATTCCTTCGACGAATATTGGAGAAGAAGGACAAAGAGGCTGCTGAACAAGCAGCCAACATAAAGCGTATGGGCCTCCTGTTCCAAGACATGGTGGGGATGATGATCCAACAAGATCCTCCGGCCGAAGATCCCCCGATCGTCCTTGAAGACGATAGGGGAGAGACGTCAAATCCTCCCCCAGCTCTGTCAACAGCTAAGGAGGAGACAATCTCCAAAGCTGACTTGGATGAGTACATAGCCCAGCAAATACGGGTTCATCATGCGACTGAAGCAACCGGCCAGGTCGTAAAAACAGGGCGGCCATATCCAAGTTGGTACGATCAAATCAAGTACCCGCCCGGTTACACAATTCCCAAGTTCCATGTCTACAAGGGGACGGGCAATCCTCACCAGCATGTTGCCCAGTTCAGGGCACTCTGCGGCAACACCGGCGGTGACGACAAGCTGTTGCTTCGCCAGTTTGTTGGAAGCTTATCAGATACAGCGTTCGAGTGGTACTCTGAGCTCCCGAACGACTCTATCAAAACCTTCGTGGAGATGGAGTTGTTGTTTACTCAGCGTTTTGCAAGCGCCAGTGAACGTACCCCGATGACGGCACTGATTAACGCCAGGGTAAAGCCAGGCGAGACATGGGTCCAATATGCTATACGGTGGCGAAACCTATGGTCAAAGTGCGAGCAGCGCATTGAAGAAGCTTCCGCTGTGGGTATGTTTGTGGGAACCCTTGATCCGCAAGCAACCATTTCGCAATTTATGATGTTTTTCAAGCCGACTACCTTCCAGGCCTTGATTGAACAGCTAGCGCAAATGGATCAGATAGGCCATAAACCCCCTCTTCCAAAGCCGGACTCCCGAAATGACAAGGGGAAGGAAAAAGCGATCGTCGTCGCTAATGCTCAACAACAACCGAGCAACTTGAAGCCGGTCGTTCGTCAAAATAATATGCGCCCGTACATAGCCCTTGAGGAGAGGCTAGGACGTTCTTACTCTTTTCCCCGAGATAAAACGAGGAGGTTATTCGAGCTGGCATTGCGCAACCGACTCATAAATCTGCCGGATCCAAAACGTCCATCGCAACCAAATGATGTTAATGATCCCAACTACTATCCTTATCATCGAGTACTGGGTCATCCAATCGAAGATTGCTACATCTTCAAAAATTGGCTTGAAGACCAGTACCGACAGGGCAAGTCCGCGTAATCTAACAAATGGAAGGTGAATCCCCCGCAGCCCCACACCTCTAAGGGGATGAGTACGCCGGGGGAAATATGCTCTGTCGTTGAAGAAGCTCCTTGGGAGGTTGTATTATCAGCTAAGACAAAGAGAATGTTGAACGACCTTCAGGCATGCCCAGCGATCAAGTGGGAGAATCCGTTGGAACTGCAGGTCATTGAAGGGATGTTGAAGCCATGTCCAACTCCAAGGACCGATGGTGGCGGCTCAAGCACTCGCAACCAGCCATCAAAATCTTCGAAGAAGAAGAAAAAGAAATCAAAGAAACCCGTAACGCCTGGCGACAAGCGCACGGACTTGCAAAAACAAATTGACACGCTGGAGGAATATAACCAGAAGGCACGGACTCCGATTACATTCCAAGTGTTCCTCAATCACGTCTTTCAAGAGGAAGATGAGGGAGAAAGTTCATCTGATGAATCTGAAGAATACGTGGCGAGCTGTCATGTGATTTCCCATTCGTTCATGGACGATGAGGAGACTCCTTGCACTGAAAAGCTGGGGGTAGATCCTTAACCGAAAATTCTGGGGCCATCAGATGAAGTAATTGACACATTCCTTAATGAAGCTCGGTTGAAAAGTAAAGCTGATCGGCAATGCGAGGCGGTCATATTCGAAAGGGCCAAGCGCCAGCGCCTTGACGAAAGAATTGAGATACTCCCGCTGGAGCAAAGTACACCCACTGCGGATAAAATCAAAATCAAGATGAGGAAAAGGTTCGCTAAAGCCGTGTCAATGGGCATGAAGCTACCATCCTCCGAAGGAAAAATTACTGGTGAAATGGAAATGCACCCCTCATATTGCTTATATCATCAGAAGGTTTCGCACCCCACTCAAGAGTGCAAAGCTTTCGATAGATGGTGGCAAGGATACGTTGCTCATCGACAACATTTTAAGATGGAGAAACGTAAAACTCGTCGGGAGCGGAAAAATATGACCGAAGGGTTTAACAGAATTACCGGTGATTGTCGCATGGTTAGTGCCGGAGGATCACAAGTGCTTACATTTGGGAGCGATTCCGATGAGGAGCTGGCTCTTAGCCCTCTCTTTAAAGAGTCCACTTCGGGAAAAGAAGAAGAGCCGAAGGTCTGCGAAAATATCCGTCTGCGTAATCGGACGCTGCCTGAAAAGAATCTCGGACCCTCAAACAGAAAAGACAAAGGGAAAGAAAAGGTCTCTGAGGATATTACCCTAGATGACCAAGTTATGGAAGAGCTAGCCGCCAAGGACCCCCCAAAGAAAAACAAGGTGGATTACAACGTTCTAGCGCATCTGAGGAAACTACCCTCGCAGCTCAGCATTCTTGACGCCCTTTTGCTATCGAAGGAGGCGAGAGATTCGTTAATCAAGGCACTACAGGATCCGGAGCAATTCCAAGCTTTCCTGGCCGAGGAAAAGATGAAGGATGAATTGGATGAAGTGCACACGGCCGATGTCGCTTTTGGTGATGAAGACCTTCTCCTTGGGACGTGCGAACACAATCGCCCCATTTATGTCTCAGGATACTATCACGATATAAAGATAGGCAAGATCCTGATCGACAATGGATCTTCCGTCAACCTCCTCAATGTGCGGGTGTTAAAAGAAATCTGCATGAGCGTTCAGCACCTTGCTCAGGACAAGATCACTATCTCCGGGTTCGACTCCCAGTCATCAAGAACTCTTGGGTCTGTGATACCGACGCTACGCTTCGGGCTACTCGTCACGGACATTAAGTTCTACGTCATAGACGCCAAGACATGCTACAACGCTTTGCTCGGCCGACCGTGGTTACACGAGTTCAACGTCATCCCTTCTACACAACATCAGTGTATGAAATACGCTAAGGATGGTCTCGAGTATACCGTGGCGGGAGAACAGAACCCGTTCTCCATGAACGAAGTCCGCAAATATGAAGATGCCAAATACTTCTTACCGAATTTCGAAGGCACGGAAAGGTGTCACATGCCGGAGAACAAAACTAACGCCACCATCCCTGTTTTTGGGAGTGACACCGAGGAGGAAGAGGAGATAGTTTATTCAGGTCCGCCCCAATACAACAAGCCGGGATCATCTGCTCCTACGTTGATCTTTGGTAGTGACTCGGAAGAAGAGATCCATGCTATATTCTCTGCTCGGCCTTCAATACGAATGTCCGCTAACGAAGAACAAAGTCTACAAGTCGCCATGGTGCCGCTTAAACACTGTAAAGAACTGGATGTACTTGATATTTACAATGTAGAAGAGCCGCAAATGTTCTATATCCCTCCCAGGCGAGAAAGCGAAAAAGCAATTCTATTCTACCGCTCTGAAGAAACCAGAGTGGAGAAAGAAATCTGGCATGGCGCGGATCTTACGCTTGATAGGCTTCATCCCATCCGTCTCCCCAGATATTATACAGAAGGCTTGAAAAGGTTGCTGAAACACCAGGCGATATCCTTCAAGCAGACCGTTCGAAAAGCCAAGTTCTATGACAAAGTCTGGAACGTTCCCGGGACTCAACGCAAATTGCCTAATGGAAGAATGGAGACAAAAGGGCTTGGATACATCCAGTCCAAGAAACAAGAGCTACTAAACGGTTGCTACGTCGTGTATGACTTCGATGAAGAAGCGGACGCTCAGTAGGAGGACGCTAATCCTGAACCAGTGAAAGTTCCAGATGCGAAGGTACCAAGTCCGTCGTTCGAAGAACATATGGACAAACTTATAAGGGGAGCTGGTCAAAAAGTCCGAGACGACCATAACCGCGAAATGGTCATCTACGAGAAAGCCAAAACGCAACGCCTCCTCCAACGGGCCGTGAAAGATGAAAATGCCGCTCCTTGTCAACCTGTTATAAAGAAGGCTCGACGCAGAGGCAGAAACAAGTTGAAACGCGAAAAAGGCGCTCAAAAGCAACAAAGCGGGGCTAAGAGGCCACGCGAGCGAAAATCGAGCGGTTCCGATCTATCCCTCGTAAGAAAAATGGGTCGGGCGTACTCTTTTCCTCGGGACAAGACGGAGAAAATACTTGACCTCGCTCTAAAACATCAGATGCTTACACTGCCGGAGTCTAAACACCCCGAACAAGCAGGCGAAGTCTCACACCCAGACTATTGCTTTTATCACCGAGTGGTAGGGCATCCTCTCGAAGACTGCTTCACCTTCAAGAATTGGGTCGAAGATCAGTATCAGCTTGGCATGTTCGCTCTGTCCGACAACTGGAGGGTAACGCCGCCACAAAAGCACGAACCCAAAGCCACGAAAGAAGAACCAGTGCCACATTGGGATTGGAAGAGAATTCGTACTTGTCACGTGATAATGATATCAAAAGAAGAGCCTGAGGACATGGATGACCTTCCCTGGTGCTTCGAAAACAGCAACGACGAGGTAATTTCAGAATTCCCACCAGCGCCAAAAGAGCTGGAAGATGGAATCCATACCACCGCAGATAACCTCAAGAAAATTGAGTTGAGAACGGTGAACGACCCGCGACCGACATTCGTCAGCGAGCTGTTATCCGAAGAAAGGGTGGATGTGCTAAAAGACTTGCTTATGCAGCATAAAGATTGTTTCGCATGGAACTACTCCGAAATGCCGGAACTAGATCCAGAAATTGCTGTGCACAAATTGGCAATATCCCCGGACGTCAAGCCTGTCAAACAGGCGCCGAGAAGAATGTGGCTCGAGCTTGAGATGAGCATCAACGCCGAGGTCAAGAAGCTGATCGACTCTGGCTTTATTCAGGAGGTTCAATATCCGGAATGGATCGCCAACATCGTCCCGGTGATGAAGAAAAATGGGACAGTGCGCATATGCGTGGACTTCCGGGATCTCAATAAAGCCTGCACGATTTCCCAGTGCCAGTCACCGAACTGGTGATAGACAACACGTCCACTCATGTGGTTTTCTCCTTTATGAACGGCTCGTCAGGGTATAATCAGATAAAGATGCATCCCGAAGACCAGAAGCATACCGCCTTTAGGACTCCTTTTGGTATATTCTGCTACAAGGTGATGCCCTTCGGTTTAAAGAATACCGGTGCCACCTATCAAAGGGCCATGATAAAGATCTTCGATGAGCTTATACACGAAATCGTCGAATGCTATATCGACGATCTCATGGTTGAAAGCAAATCATACGAGGAACATCTCGAGCATCTGAAAACTGTATTTCAACGCCTTCGGCAATACAACTTGAAGATGAACCCTCTCAAGTGCGCATTCGGAGTTTCCTCGGGCAAATTCCTGGGATTCATCGTCCGACACCAGGGTATCGAGATAGATCCGTCAAAGATCAAGGCGATCATGGAAATGCCTCCGCCAAGGACTCTCAAACAGCTGCGGTCTCTCCAAGGGAAGCTCGCGTATATACGGCGATTTATAGCTAACCTTTCAGGCAAGTGCCGTCCTTACAGCCACCTGATGAAGAAGGGAACCCCGTTCGTATGGGACCAAAAATGCCAATGCGCGCTAGACGAGATCAAGCAATACCTGCAGAACCTGCCTGTGCTGGCTGCTCCGGTCAAGGGAAAGCCCCTCATTCTTTATACAACCGCCCTCTAAGGTTCCTTAGGCGCATTATGGGCACAAGAGAACGATCAAGGGAAAGAAAGAGCACTCTACTACTTAAGTCGAGTTCTACTGAGGGCAGAAAGCAACTACTCCCCCATCGAAAAACACTGCCTGGCGTTAATCTTCGCGATAACAAAGCTCAGGCACTATGCGTTGGCGCATGAGGTCCGTCTCATTTCGAAGGTGGACCCTCTTAAATATTTAATGTCAAAGGCCATATTAACGGGACGACTCACTAAATGGGCCCCGCTTTGATGGAGTTCTCAATAACCTATCAGCCTCTCAAGGCAGTAAAAGGCCAGGCCATCGCCGATTTCCTCGCTGAGCATCCGATAGCCGCCGATTCTTCTCTAAATTGCGATCTTCCAGACGAACATGCGTTTGACGTGATCGACGGTGGTGATACCCCATGGGAGATTTATTTCGATGGAGCATCTTCCGTAAAGAAGCGCAAACAAAGTACCCCTATAATCAAATCGGGGGTAGGACTCATCTTTGTAACTCCACAGGGAGGGATAATGCGTTTTGCTTTCTCCCTAACAGAGCCGAGGACAAACAATGAAGCCGAATATGAAGCTTTGATAGCAGGCCTCGAGATCGCCATCGACATGGGAATTGAAAACCTCCTCATATATGGAGACTCCCAACTAGTCGTTAGTCAAGTAAACGGCGACTACCAAACGTGCAAACCAGAGTTGGTGAAGTACGACGAAAAGGTGCAACAACTGTTGACCCAAATCCCTTCCTATGCTTTGGAAAACATACCGCGCGCGGAAAACAGCAAAGCAGACGCGTTGGCCAAACTCGCTAAAGAACTGGCTGACGAGAACCTCAATGACGTAAGAATCGTGGTACAAAGCCGTCGGGTGCTTGCCCCAGCAGAAATATCCCCGGAATCATCCGAAGAAAAAGGAGCGAGTGAGCAGACGACCCTGCAAATAAAAGATCGGGAAAATACCGAGGATTGGAGAGAAGTCTTTATAGACTACTTCAAATACCGTCGAACGCCCGAAGATGCGTCCTTAAGATGCGTCCCCCATATTTCGCATACTCAAGGCGAAACGATCGCTGTCTTTCGCCTTCGCCAATGATACTCTATACAATAGGTCATTTGATTCTTTGTGGTTGAGATGCCTGGGACCCGACGAAGCGAAAAGAGTCATTCAGGAAGTTCATGACGGACTCTGCGGTTCTCACCAAGCGGGCCTAAAGATGAAGTTGAAGATCAAACGGATGGGCTACTACTGGCCCACGATGATCCAAGACTGCCTTGAGTATGCGAAGCAATGCCACTCATGCCAAATCCATGGAGACTTCATCCACCAGCATCCAAATCCACTCCATCCAACAGTGGCCAGCGGGCCATTCGAAATATGGGGGACAGACATAGTTGGCCCCATCGAACCAGCATCGTCCAGGGGACATCGTTTCATCCTGGCGACAACTGACTACTTCTCCAAATGGGCAGAGGCAGTACCGCTGAGGGAAGTGAAAACGGAGAATATTCTCCACTTCTTCAAGACGCATGTCATATATCTGTTTGGAACTCCGCGACAGATCATCTCCGATAACGGGCCAGCTTACAGAAGCCACAAGATCAGTCGCTTCGCGCAACAACACAATATAGACTGGAGATATTCCTCTGTTTATAATCCGCGAGCTAATGGTCTAGCTGAGGCCTTCAACAAGACTTTGACAAAGATCATGAAGAAAACGGTGTCCCGAAATAAGAAGGACTGGCACGAGAGGATGCAAGAGGCTCTCTGGGCGTATCGAACCACGTTCAAGACAGCCACGAACGCAACGCCTTATGCGTTGGTATTCGGTACAGAAGCAGTACTCCCCCTCGAGATAGAGTTACCCTCTCTACGAGTGGCAATCCACTACGAGCTAATAGATGAAGAAAATGCTCACCTTCGGCTTGAGGAGCTTGATACCCTTGATGAAACCCGGATCATACCGCAACAAAATCTGGAAGCTTATAAAGCGAAGATGACGCGCTCATATGAAAGATTGACCAAGCCAAGGACATTTCGCCAAGGCGAACTCGTGCTAGTGGTCAAGAGGCCTATGATCCCCAATCGCGCCAAACGGGGAAAATTCGAGCCAAACTATGAAGGCCCGTACATCATAGACAAGGTCTACCAGGGTGGAGCCTATCTACTCATGGATATGCACAGTGAAAGGCCTTACAGGCCAATAAATGGTCGATTCCTAAAGAAATACTACGCTTAGCGAGTCACTGCCTAGGTCAATGATAGATGACGACGACTATGTCCGCTCGCTATCTTCCTAAGCTCAAACTTTATAAGCGATAGCCAGCCTTCTCCATGACAGACCGAAACATCCTTAAACTAACGACGGACCGAAATGTCCTTAAACTAATGACGGACCGAAACGTCCATAAACTACTACCCCAGCATCTTCAGGCTGACGAAATGAATAAAAGAAAAAGAAAAAAATATAAAAAATATAATATATATATATATAAAAAAAACAGTATGTCCATAAGCAAAAAGGGCACGGATGAAAACCTGAAAGGGCTCCGTGAGTAAAAACTGCAGGGCTACCGGCGAGTGTTCGTGAAAACCCGAAAGGGCGCGACCTCGTAAAAAAAATATATAAAATTAAAAAAAATAATAAAAAAAACGGTATGTCTATGAGCAAAAAGGGCACGGATGAAAACCTGAAAAGGCTCCGTGAGTAAAAACAGCAGGACTACTGGCGAGTGTTTGTGAAAACCCGAAAGGGCGCAACCTCGTTAAAAGACAATTACAGGCTCCTCCCGACCTTGTAAGGAGAAATCGCCTAAGTGAGATCCTTACGACTCATAAGGAAGCAACACACTTAGGGATCCCCACGATTCCTAAGGAGAAAATACACTTGCGAGATCCTCACGACTAGTAAGGAGAACTCTCTTATGGGACCCTCACGGCTCATAAGATTTGAAAGTCTTAAGTTACAGAGACCTAAACCTGTGCTTAAGCAACCCCCACAACCTCTAATATTGCCCTACAAGTGGTTCAATACTGACCCTTGTATACAATCCACGGGCGCGAATAAACATTTCCCTAACCAAGTCCCATCCGCGACTGGGGATATGTACGCATGATGAACAACCCTTATAAGTCCTCTCGACTTACAAGGAGAAAACCCTCTTGTAGGATCCTTACGACTTACAGAGGAACATACACTTAGGAATCCTCACGATTCCTAAGGAGAAAATACGCCTACGAGATCCTCACGACTTGTAGGAAGAAATACCTTTGTGAGACCCTTACGGCTCATGAAGTTAAAAGCCTTAGTCGACAGGATCTTAATCCTGTTCGCTAAGCCACCTTTGTTCGACATCGACGGAGGCAAATGATGATTCGCTCCTGGCAATATCCCAGTTGTAGCGGTGCTGATGTCGAAATCGGTGTTTAATTTTAAGTTTACGGTGAAAGGCCAGTAGGCCGCACATGCATATGAAATAGCCGAAATTATGGGGCAACTCGCAATAAAAAGCAACGAGTGAAAATAAAATAAATAGCAGAAATGATTGGGCAACTCGCAATAAAAAGCAGCGAGTGAAAATAAAATAAATAGACGAAATGATTGGGCAATCGCGACCTTCGTGATATAAAAGCTGAAATGATAGAGCATCGCGGAAATAAAACAAAAAAAATGATAAAACTTTGGCCCTACAGCTGAGATCACATAGATCCCTGTATACAATCCAAGGGCGCAAACAAAGAGGGAACCATACTTTCCCAACAGGCTCCGCCAGAAAACGAAGCCAAATCTCGATGATTCATCCCAACCCCGAAGAAATCAGTGTCTTCGGCAAATCCTTCGACTCGAGGAAACAAGTGTCCTTGATGAAGAAAATCCTGATTCGCGTCGACTCGCAGAGAAACCAGTGTCTCCGTGTGTAACACCTTAGGATAAGGGTTAGTGAATAATTATAATTAAATAATGGTTTTTAATAAAAAGTTTACCAAACTGTGTTTTAAATATTTTCCCTAATCTAATAATTATTTTTCCAAAATTTTCCTAGGCTTGCACACACATGTGCATGTAAACTAGGGTTTTTAAATCAAGTTAATACCATAATTATTAACCATGGTGGGTTAATGGTAGGATTAATTCTTTTGGGTTATAAGTAAGTTTAATTAATTAGTTAAAAGGTTACTTTAATTTGAATTTGAGGTGGGTGTTGACTTGTGAGAGAGAGAGAGAGAGAGGGCATCATGGCTCAAGCCATGCTTGCCATTAATGAAGAGAGAGAGAGGAGGGTTGACATTGGAACCTTGAAGTATTTCCTCTCATTTTCCTTGTATTTTCTCTCAAACTCTCACACTCACACACACCCACACACTTACCTCAGCCCAGCACCAGCATCAGAAGCAAGCAACTGAAGAAAACCCCAGCAGCAGCAGCATGAGAACAGCAGCAGCAGCAAGAGGCAGCATCAGCAGCAGAGAGCAGTAGCATCAGCAGCAGTGAGCTGCAGCAGCCCCATCACCCAGTGCAGCCCCTTCCCTTCAATTCTTCTGCTTCCTCCAGCTTCCTAGGGTTAAGTATGAGGTATATTTTCAAAACTTATTCCCTAGTTAGCTTGGTTGATGTAGTTTTGCATCGGTTATTGGATTTTAGTGCGTTTTAGTGTGATATGAGGCGTTTTGTGGGAATCTTGTGCTAGTGTGGTGTGATTTGGTTTCAGCAGCTTGTTATTAAGTTAGTGAGGCCATTGTAACCTAGTTCAACCCCTATTACACTAAAATACCACCAGTTTTCCTATTTGATGCAAAATGTCGTATTTGTGCAAATGTGAGTTTTCTGGAACTGCTTTTGACTCGGTGATTTCAGAATGAATTTGAGAAGAATGCAGTATAGTGGTGTTGTGCTGATACCCCAGGTGAAACCCGACCCCCATATTGCTACAGTAGGCCGCCAATTTTCCCTTTCTGGCCGCCAATTGCGGCCAGATGGGTAGGGTCTGGGTTAGGGTTTGGTCCAGTGGGTTTCTGCTATTGTGTGAAGTGTTTTGGTATATATATTTTTGTAAGTTTAGTTCTGTAGGAAAATCTGGGACCAAATACCTATTTTGCCGTTTTCTAAACCTTCGCGACACGCGTGATACGTGAGTAGGTTTGGGTTTCTGCGTATCGCGGCGTGTCGGGGTAGTTTCGTGGCGCGTGATTACACGTTTTAGCATATCGCGCACACGCGCGATTGGTTTGCGATACGAGTTTCTAGTTGACTGTAATATCGCGTTTTTGGTGAAATTGAGCTTATATGTGTGATATGTATATGTGATTCTAGGTTCGCAGGCCAGTGAGACGGACGCTGCGAAGAAGGGCAAGCAAGTTGTCGGCTACACTTAGCGCGAGACACGGTGAGTAGATTTCACATCTACGGGGATATCGCCCGCATGGCGTTATGCGTCAGGGCTGATAGGACCTTATTGTTATATATTGCATATACCATACCATGGATTGTCATCACATATTGCATTCCCTGCCATCTTTCTATATTGCTTAGAACTGATAGAACTACCATGATCATACTGTTGTATATTGTTGTAGCTCATCTATATATGACATGACTTGAATTTCATACTTGATACCTATATCACATTGGATCATTGCATTGTAGCTCATTTTTTCTGTGACATGACTAGATATACATACTTGATGCACATATCCCATCACAATTACTTGTATTACTGGTTGAGATTTCTTGTGATTTCTGGATTTGGGAACCGTGGCCCTTTTCAAATAAGTAATCATTTAAAAACCCGGTTCCCTTGATATGATGTTTTGGGGCGTCGCCCCGTGTTTTCTCAGTGCTAGAGGCATATACTGAGAGAGGGCTGACCCGGAATGACGGATGCCCGATGGATTGATATAGGGCTGACCCGGACTGACGGATGCCCGATGTATTGAGAGAGGGATGACCCGGACTGACGGATTCCCGATATATCCTTTGAGAGAGGGCTGACCCGGAATGACGGATGCCCGATGGATTGATATAGGGCTGACCCGGACTGACGGATGCCCGATGTATTGAGAGAGGGATGACCCGGACTGACGGATTCCCGATATATACCTTGTGAGAGGGCTGACCCGGAATGACGGATGCCCGATACAGGATGTTTTACGTGTCGATGCTAGACACGAGTATTTATGATATTTGGGTGCCGATGTTGGGCACTCGGGATTTTCAGGGATATACAGGATATGAGGGCCGATGGAGTACCGGCATTTGGGATGTTGGGATTTGTGGTGCATACATACATATGTAGTCCACCTTGATGCTTCATGTAGATACTATATTCCCATGCTCAGCATTTATTATCACACCTCATCCTGTAGTTATATCACCTGATAGAGGACTTGCATTATTATTACGCATGCTGCTTACCCGCATTGATATCATCTGCTGGCATTGGTTAGAGTAGCGCTGTACGTGCATGCTCGCGATTACCTTTATATGTTATCTCTATTCACGAGTTGGCAACTCACCCCCGTTGTGCCACAGTATTTGCAGGTTGCCCTTGGGAGTAGTCACGGCTGGCTGTTACCGCATCTTTTGGCACAGATACCCTTTTTGAGCAGAGATAGCCTTTTGCTGATAGGTGGGTTTTGTACGGTATCTGTTATCTTTCAGTTGTATATTGATGTATCTAGTACTCTCCATCTACTTTTCTGTATTGACTTAGAGACAGTTGTGAGGACGATATGTATGATTTTATATTCTGGTGTCGAGCTCGCATGTGAGCCGACTTTACTTTTGCAGTCTCATCTTTTATGATATTGTCCTTGCTTTTCTGTGTATTCTTCGCTACGGCGTCGTATATCTTATTGTGATGCTTCATTTATTTTACTCGTCATTCCTGTTACACCTTGTTTCTACCCGACTGGCATGGCAAATGTTTTAAAAAGGAAATGTTACCAAAATTATAAAACTTATAACTTTTGAACTTAAAAAGGATTTCTACTAAATAAATGGAAGTTTTTCAGACATGTACGATTGTTTTTACAAATGTTTTAAAATCACTCTATATTTATTGGTTTGATTTCTGGGTTCGGCTTACTTAGCCGCGTTACGCCTGTAGACGTTGCGTGGTTAAGTGCCGGTCACGAGTCGAATTCTCGGGTCGTGACACCGTGGGAAATTCTCAACTCGTTTCAACACCAGGGAAACAAATATCCTTGGCAAATACCTCAATTCAGGGAAACTAGTGTCCTTGATGAGAGCCTCCTGATTCGCGTCGACTCGCAGAGAAACCAGTATCTCCGCGGGAAATTCTCAACTCGTTTCACCACCAGGGAAACAAATATTCTTGGCAAATACCTCAATTCAGGGAAACAAGCATCCTTGATGAGAGCCTCCTGGTTCGCGTCGACTCGCAGAGAAACCAGTGTCTCCGTGGGAAAATCTCGATTCGTTTCAACACCAGGGAAACAAATATCCTTGGCAAATACCTCAATTCAAGGAAACAAGCATCCTTGATGAGAGCCTCCTGATTCGCGTCGACTCGCAGAGAAACCAGTGTCTCCGTGGGAAATTCTCCGCTCGTTTCAACACCAAGGAAACAAATATCCTTGGCAAATACCTCAATTCAGGGAAACAAGCGTCCTTGATGAGAGCCTCCTGATTCGCGTCGACTCGCAGAGAAACCAGTATCTCCGCGGGAAATTCTCGACTCGTTTCACCACCTGGGAAACAAATATCCTTGGCAAATACCTCAATTCAGGGAAACAAGCATCCTTGATGAGAGCCTCCTGATTCGCGTCGACTCGCAGAGAAACCAGTGTCTCCGTAGGAAAATCTCGATTCGTTTCAACACCAGGGAAACAAATATCCTTGGCAAATACCTCAATTCAGGGAAGCAAGCATCCTTGATGAGAGCCTCCTGATTCGCGTCGACTCGCAGAGAAACCAGTGTCTCCGTGGGAAATTCTCGACTCGTTTCACCACCAGGGAAACAAATATCCTTGGCAAATACCTCAATTCAGGGAAACAAGCATCCTTGATGAGAGCCTCCTGATTCGCGTCGACTCGTAGAGAAACCAGTGTCTCCGTGGGAAATTCTCGACTCGTTCCAACACCAGGGAAACAAATATCCTTGGAAAATACCTCAATTCAGGGAAACAAGCGTCCTTGATGAGAGCCTCCTGATTCGCGTCGACTCACAGAGAAACTAGTGTGTCCGTGGGAAATTCTCGACTCGTTTCAACACCAGGGAAACAAATATCCTTAGCAAATACCTCAATTCAGGGAAACAAGCGTCCTTGATGAGAGCCTCCTGATTCGCGTCGACTCACAGAGAAACCAGTGTCTTCTTGGGAAATTCTCGACTCGTTTCAACACCAGGGAAACAAATATCCTTGGCGAATAACTCAATTCAGGAAAAGAAGCGTCCTTGATGAGAGCCTCCTGATTCGCATCGACTCGCAGAGAAACCAGTATCTCCGTGGGAAATTCTCGACTCGTTTCAACACCAGGGAAACAAATATCCTTGGAAAATACCTCAATTCAGGGAAACAAGCATCCTTGATGAGAGCCTCCTGATTCGCGTCGACTCGCAGAGAAACCAGTATCTCTGCGGGAAATTCTCGATTCGTTTCAACACCAGGGAAACAAATATCCTTGGCAAATACCTCAATTCAGGGAAAGAAGCGTCCTTGATGAGAGCCTCCTGATTCGCGTCGACTCACAGAGAAACCAGTATCTCTGCGGGAAATTCTCGATTCGTTTCAACACCAGGGAAACAAATATCCTTAGCAAATACCTCAATTCAGGGAAAGAAGCGTCCTTGATGAGAGCCTCCTGATTCGCGTCGACTCACAGAGAAACCAGTATCTCCACGGGAAATTCTCGATTCGTTTCAACACCAGGGAAACAAATATCCTTGGCAAATACCTCAATTCAGGCAGAGAAGCGTCGTTGATGAGAGCCTCCTAATTCGCGTCGGCTCGCAGAGGAACCAGTGTTTCCGCGGGAGATTCCCGATTCATCTCAACTTGCAAGATGAAGCCTCAGGCAGCAGGGATTAAAAACTTGTTTCCTGAAAAATGGGACCCTACAAGTCGGTCTAAAGCGGTCTCTTGCATACTATTCACGGGTCTCACTCTCCAAAGTCGAATTTCGACAAGGTGGGAAACAACCGCTTACGGGTCCTCTCGACTCGTAAGAAGGAAAAATTCTCTTATAAGATCCTTACGACTTATAAGAGAAAACGCGCTTAGGAATCCTCACGATTCCTAAGGAGAAAATACACCTACGAGATCCTCTCGATCCGTAGGGAGAAAAGTCTCTATGAGACCCTCACGGCTCATAGAGTTGAAAAGTCTTAGGCGGCAGATCTGAACCTGCGGCCTAAGCCATCGCTATCTCTTGAAAAATCTAGACGTTTACTCTATTATCGGTCAAATGTGTTTATCAAGACAACATGCTGATAATAAGAGAAAGGAAAAAGCAAAGAAATAGTACAAGACATTGCAAAGAAAAATGTGTATCTTTATTGAATGTAATCAAGTACAAGATGAAGCGTACAAAAGAATAAAGAATGGATACATATTATTTAAAAAGAAAAATTTTACAAGTATCTAGATACAAGGAGAATTACTGGGAAGGAAGCGTCTTGCATAGCTCTAGCAATTGTTCGCGCACTTCCTTCCCCACTTTCTCCTGATCGGCCACCACCGCCAGCTCCGCCTCCACTTGGGCCCCGTTGCTGCAAGACAGATGCAAGCTGCTTCCTGACGGCCGGATGAGCAGCTTCACGGCCTGGGATATCACGCTCGGCTACATCAAGCTTTCTCTTCGAGTTTAGCCCATGGGAGATGCACTCCAGGAGACCCTCAAAGATAGCCTTCACTTGAGCAGCATTCGCCTCAACCTCAGCACGCAGACGGGCCGTCTCGCTCGAGGTCTCTTGGCATTCCCTTAGCCTTAAACCTGCTTCTTGTTCCAAGTGGTGGACGTAAGAAGCGCTTTCCTTGACCCATGCTGCTCTTTCATTGCTCGCGGCTAAAGTCTCGGGGGCGGGACGCATCGACTCCAGCTGATGCAGGCGAGCCTCGATCTCCATACAATGGTTAACCCAAGATGCGATGATGCCCTCGTCATGGAAATTCACGAGTATCACCAGCATCGGGTTAACCGCCGTAGCGAAATCCACAGCAGACGTAGGGGTCTCGACGTCGAGCTCCTCAACGTAGTCGCTCAACATACGCAAGCTGTTCGTGGCGCCTTTCGAAGATGGACGTCTCAGGTAAGGACCTGCCGGCATTGTGATGCGAGACTCAAAGGGCGCCGAGACCGGAACAACAGCTGAAAAGAAACAAGATATGATCAGATAACAGTTCAAGAAATAAAAAAAAGGGGGAGTTATCAATGTGATAGTCGTTGTACCAGCTGAGGCAGGTGGCAAGGCCGGAAGGGTCGGTGGCGCAGCCGATCTTTCATCCCCTCCTTCGATTTGTAGCACTGCAGTCGGGACGAGAAAAAAGTTAGAAGTAATTCCATCAATGAAAAAGAAAGATATCAATGGAAACCATACTTACCAGCGCCACCAGAGGAAGAAGCGTGTTCAAATGGGAAGGAGAAGTGTGGGAGCAACACCTGATAGAGATGGTCAAAAAGCACTCCTGAAAGACACAACAGTACGACTTTAATACATAAATTATGCGGCTGAAAGACGAAAATAATAGATTGCAAATCCATACCTTCCAACATCTTCGATGGTATAAGAGAGGGCTGAGAAGTGACCACCGCTAAGGCCGTAGTCGACGGCGCTCCCTCGAGCAGTGGAGCATCGGCGCTGGCCGCACCTGCGTTAAAAAACAAGGGTAAACCTGTCAGAAATGAGTGCAAGATAAAAAAAGAGGGGACGGTAATCCGAAATTTACCTGATGAGCCTCCAGCCAAGACGGAGACGTCTCCCTCCTCCATCGACATAAGACCACCACCCGTAGCCTCATCCCCAGACTCCACGGGGGCCGTTGTCGTGCTCGCAAGGCCAGGAGACGGCGGGGGACCATAGGTAGGGAGGGCTATGACTGGAGCATTGCCAGATTCCTGAGAAAGAGCGGTTGGCTCGTCCTCAGGAATCATGTCTACTTCACCTGCTACTCCTTCAGGCTCAGCAGTAACGGTTGTCTCGTCCACCGTCACCACGAGGTCATCGGTCTCAGGCACTCTGCCCGCTGCCACCTCGGGCTCAGCAACAACTGCTTGCTCAGGCGTAATGGACGTAACCTGTTAGTAATATGTATGCCCTAAAGGCCATTATATGGATAGTGGAACTTGGACATATAATCTATAGAGATAGATGACTTTCTTACTCAACATGATAGTATGCTATCTGGTTTACTTTATCTTGACATGTAGATTTAATCATTTACACATGTTGATAAAGCCCAAAGGATATTTGCTTGACTACTGTGATTATGATGCGGATCATACTAGTGGGGCACGTGTAGTCTATAAGCATATCCTTGAACTGTTCCTAGTCGAGGGTGTATCGAGACAGGGCATCGATATTCCAGAGTAGACTAGCGTATACCATTCTTGTCCCATATGATAGGCGATGGATGATCCCATATCCATCTGGTGAGCAGACACCAAAGATTGTATGCGGGTGCTCAGTGGAGACTGGGTACACTGAACGGACTCGCCGAGAACTCCTATGTGGTATTATATCTATCGTCGGATAGCAGTTCTGAGGGAACACTGGTACAGGTTAGTCTTTAGACCCGAGATCGTCATAGAGTCTTGTGTGTCCTCCCACTATACTTTGATCTCCACCCTACCACGGCTCTATTGAGTCGTGCAAACAGGTGGTCTTTGGGTACAGTCTCGAGGCACATGGAGGCAATGAGCGATAGGAGGGGTTTCGTCTCTCCCGGTATTGGAGGTTAATGTTGTGCTATGCTCGATTGGCTATAACATGAAGTCCCTGGCCAGGGCTGCTGAGATTTACTGATAAGAGTTATCAGTAGTTTCTCGATCTGTTATGAGCCATACACCAGCATGACTTATTGAGTTACTGGGGTTGACGATTCCATCCCTGGACTCGATATGCAGCATATCTGACGAAGAGACCGGACTGTACGGTAAGTGTTGCCAGTTGGCTCGACAGGAGTTTTTACAGCTTCGCTGGTTTTCTTCTGATCGTTTCAATACCCGGGTGGCCGTTACGTTTAGCTGACCTCTTGCGGCTTGTAGATGTTTGATATGATCATCATCTACTGCCAGCGTATTGACGAGTCTTAGAGCCCCACATTGAAGTTTCCTGGCTCAGGCAAAAAGATGCGGTGTGCATATGAGATATGCGCGGGACCCGATTAAATACGGTTATGTGATAACGTATATTAATCGGGCATTTTCTATTTGACGGATCGTATGTGATATGATCGGTTTGCTAAATCAAGTGTTGATTTAATAAATTACATTTAGATTAATTCTTTAATTAAATCCTTTTGTATGCATGCATGTATACACATGATGATGTGCATGGACACATACATGCATACATAGTATCATGGTTGATGATACAAAAATGGTGGCAATGCAAGACTTATATTGAAGCTTTTATTTATATTTATCATTTTAAGTTAATGTAAAGAAAACCCACTCATGCTCCTTTATTCTTTAGTGGGTAAGCTTTATTTAACTTAATGAAAAGAATTTCCACCCATGCTTAATTCTTTATGAAAAGAATTTCCACCCATAATTATAGTAGGAATGGAAAAATGATGATTATTCCTTCTCATCACTATAAAAGGATTCATATGTGATATGAAGCAAGCATGAAAAAATTGGTGTGAAGAAAACAAGTTATCATATGTGATATGATAGAAAGCTCAAGCTTAGCCACCATTATCTTCTTCTTCCTCTCTTGATTTCTCTCTTGAGTGAAGTTGATAAAAGAAAGGGTTTTAATTGTTGAATATAAACCACATCATCATACTACACACATCTAGCCGATGTGTTTAGGGTGTTTGCTCTACTTCATTTGCGAAACAAGTAAGGCAAGGAGCTTTGGGCAAAGGGACTTCGGGTGGATCATCGTGGACAAGGAAGGCTTCCATCAATCCGTTCCAAACTCTCATAGTGCCAAGGAGTCACCGAGGGAGATCTACAAAGGTTGTAATCTCTACTCTTAGTGATAGTTTTACATTTGCATGTGATGCTTAGTTGTATGAATCCCTAAAACTTCTAGTTTCGATTCTTGTCGAGTTAACTTAGCACCTCTAAAATTTTGATTATGGCATGTGTGATGCTACCAAACCCTTGACGAGGTGCTAGGCTAACCCTTCAGTGGTATCAGAGCTAAGCTAGAGCTTTAGGCGATGCGTTGGCGATGTTAAAAGTCCGATCGAACCACGAAACACCAATTTGGACCGCTCTCTGGAAATTTTTTGAAAATTGGATTTTGCCAAATTAAAAATTCTTAAAAAATTCATCAGGTTTTTCTATGAATTACTGTATAAAAAATTTTCAACGATCTCACTAAAACGCCGCGGAACCGCGGCCTAACCATGCTTTTTGCGGCGGTTCCGCGGCCGTTTTGTGGAATTAGGAATAGTGTTTTCTACAGTAGACCCGTATGTAATAGTACATGCCTCTGAGATATTTTAAACTTACTCAAGTGTTGCGTTTTCTGGAGATAAATTGTTTTTGGTGATTCGATCGGAAAGTTTAACTTCGTTCAGATTTTCAGATTATTTAGAACGTGTTAAAATGTTTGAACGAATATTAGAAACACATTTTTTCCTGTATTGGAAAAATTCCAAGTGTTGGATTTTTCCCGAGTTCGAAACTTTCGAAAAACATGCAAGCGTATCTGTGGACACTCTAGAAGAACATAACCTTAACTCGATTATGTGACCGTCAAAACTGTCACTGAACCTTAGGGTTTGTGGTAGTTTAGCGTTGCCACATGTGAGGCGTTGGTTTGACCCTTCTACGGTTGGTCCATAAGGGGCTGTAACATGTTCTAGAAATTTTTGAACTCGGCTCAAATGTTGTGCAGTTTGGGAAATCTTGGGTGTTTGTTTATTCGATCGAAAAGTTTAACATTGTCTATTTATCTGAAATGTGATACAATATGTGGAATTCATATAGTTAGGCATGAAATACGAAGTATGTGATATTTCGAATTTATGATGTCTAAAGTGATTGTGGATTCCAAATGTTGTAGTTTTTCATTTTATTTTCTGCGACCGTAAGTGTAGTATGTGGTGTATCGCCGTTTTCATTGCTATACGTCAACGACAATCGGGATACGCATACTTAATTACGTTGATGATATGAGATATTATGTGTTGCTGAGATATGATGAGTAGGATTGTCACCAATGAATAGCCGGGGGTTTTTTATTTGAGATGAGAGTTTTATTTTCATTCATGTATAAATCAATTGTATATTATTTACTTTTCCGCATTAGGATAGACCCAAGGAGGGGAGCACAAGTGACCGGGTTCTAGGGTTCAGTGGGAGGCCATCTCGAGGAGTCGAGACCGGGTCTCCTAAACTCTAGAATTGGCAGGATCACTTGCCGCTCTCGTAGGGGTCTAGGGGTGTGGGCTTGGCTATTCATCGCGACCGTGGAATCCGTATTTTCTATTGTTGGCTCGATACAAAATACGGACATCCTAGATATCCTTTTATGTGCTTCTGCTGTTGATATTCTATAATGTGATTACTTAGTATCTGAGACGAATGGATTATTATTATATATATGATATATAATAAACGTTGCTTATATTTTACACCCGCGCTAGTCCCGCCCCGCTATGCCGTTAGTTAAGTAACCTAACGGTGCATAACGGGACACTGTGGCGAATGCGGATGGTATAAGTATACGTTCTATTCTGTGATGGCTTAGGAACTTAAATGATGGGATCACATTAATGAGATTAATGTAAAGAAAAGAAACCTAATGATGTTGTAGAATCAGATTTGAAACAAACTCGGCTTTTTATGAAAAATGCAAGTTTCAAAAGGATGCGGAGCTTAAGCCACTCCTTTTCTTAACTGTTTTGATTCTACAACGAGATCAAGTTCAAAGAGTTAAAGGTTTTCTTAAAAACCATCCGCAACCCTCCGTCATTTTAGGAAGCAGAGTACTTAGTATTCGTGCTGCGTATGTTGATTATAGTCGAGGCGTAGTGTACGGTAGCTAAGTGATGTCTTCCTACAAAGCATATGATGCGATTAGTTAGGACATTCATGTGATTATGTTGATCATAGTCAAGGGTCATATGGGTGGGTCTAGTTAATCATGAAATGACGGGTAGAATTTGACTAGTACTTATGATATGTTGACCATAACCAAGGTCATAAGTGACTAGAGGTAAAAACCATATCGGGAATTTCAAGAGTTGAAATTTGCAATGAGATTGCATACCGTCTATATGATAGTTGGATCTCGATCTCACTGTGAGTAAGTGTTACTTCCAGGAGAGTTTTGCACTTTACAATTAGCTAATCCAGTGGGTGTCTAGGTAGACTGACCGGTTAGCGAAACTGTAGAATGTAATTATTCCTGGCTAGTTTTCTTTACAGGTTTTGAAAGAAAATTTGATAAAAGCAGTGGGAGACATCGATTAGATAAAATAATAACCAATCTAATTCTTTGCAAGAGCATTTCGCTAAGTGTATTCTTTTATCTTTCCGAATGGCAGTTACAGATGTCAGGACTTAAGCTTCTACTTGAGAAAAATAAACTGACAGGACCAAATTATAAAGAATGGTTGAGGAACTTAAACATTGCACTTTCATATGATAAGGTATCATATGTCCTCAATACTGAAGCCTCACCCGTCCCAGGACCTGAATCATCTGTCTCGGATAGGGAGATCCGAAAAACTTGGGAAAATGACTGCAACACGGCCAAGTGCCTCGCGCTCGCTTCTATGGACAATGTCCATCAGAAGCAACACGAGAATATGGATGTGCAATCCATCTTTCTTCACATAAAGGAGTTATATGAAGAGCAATCTCATACTTTGAGATACGAGGCATCTAGAAAGCTGTTTAAGATGCGAATGGCCCCTGGTGCATCAGTTGGAGACCATGTTTTGAAAATGATTGGTCTTATTGAAGAACTTGAGGAACTGGGATGGACTATGGATAATGAGCAATATACAGATATTGTTCTACAGTCTCTCCCCCCTGCCTTTGCTCCATTCATAGTAAATTTCAATATGAATGATTTGGTGAAATCATTGCCTGAACTTCTCAATATGTTGAGAAGTGCAGAGAACACTTTGAAAACGGCAAGGACTCCCGCTCTGCTTGCTGGGCCATCTTCCTCTTCATTCCCAAAAGCTAAGGCCAAGGGAAAGAAGAAGAAGAAGTCTATCACACAGAAAGGAGGAGTTAGAAAGGCAAAGGGGAAAGACAAAGCCGGGGCTGTGGGAAGCAGGAAAGGAGAATGTTTTTACTGTAAAAAGTCAGGACATTGGAAACGCAACTGTGCTGAATATCTTGCTGATCTCAAGAAGAAGAAGCATGCTGATACTTCCACTTCAGGTGTGTTTGTAACTGAAAACTGTTTTTCTTTAAACTCTGCATCCTGGGTATTGGATACCGGTTCTGGTTCTCACATCTGCAATTGTATGCAGGGATTGAGAAATAGTAGAGTTTTAAAGATTGGAGATCATACTCTGCGGGTTGGAAATGGTTCCAATATACATGCTGTATCCGTGGGAGAGTATCATCTAGGGTTGCCTTCAGGAAGTATTTTGGTTTTGAACCCATGTTATTTAGTACCAAGTATGCTATGTAATATAATATCCGTTTCTTTGTTGGACAATGAAGGATATCATTTTATATTGCAAAATAATGTTATGAACATTAACCTGAATCAAGAGTTGATTGGGTATGGTACACTAAATAACAGTATTTACGTCCTGAACCAACACACAGTTTTCAATATACAACATACTAGTAAAAGAAAGTTTTAAGATATAAATGAAGCTTTTCTTTGGCATTGTAGACTTGGTCATATTAATGAAACAAGACTAAACAAGCTACATAAAGATGGATATTTAAATCCGTTTGAATATAAATCTTATGCGACTTGCCAGTCTTGTATCAAAGGTAAAATGACCAAAACTCCGTTTAGTGGACACGGAGAGAGAGCCGGTGAACTCTTAAGCCTCATACATAGTGATGTATGCGGACCAATGTCTACACTTGCAAGAGGTGGTTTTTCATACTTCATCACTTTTACTGATGATTTCTCAAGATTCGGACACGTGTTTTTCATAAAGCACAAATCTGAAGCCTTTGAGAAATTCAAGGAGTATAAACTTGAAGTAGAGAAGCAAACAGGCTTGAGCATCAAGAAACTTCGATCGGATCGAGGTGGAGAATATTTAAGTACAGAGTTTCTAGACTTCTTAAAAGAGAATGGGATTCTCTCTCAGCTCACTCCTCCTTACACACCGCAGCACAATGGTGTGTCAGAACGGTGGAATCGTACCCTATTGGATATGGTACGATCCATGATGTGTGATGCTGAGTTACCGCTTTCCTTTTGGGGACATGCATTGGAGACAGCAATGTATCTATTGAACAGGGTTCCAACCAAGACCGTGTCTACCACTCCATATGAGATGTGGAATGGAAAGAGACCATCTCTTAAAAGGTTTAGGATTTGGGGTTGTCCAGCTTTTGTTAAAAAGCAGAATCATGACAAACTCGAGACACGATCGGTCATGTGTAAGTTTGTGGGGTATCCAAAACATTCGTATGGATATCTATTCTACCACAAAGAGGAACAAAAGGTGTTTGTTGCTCAGCATGCCACATTTTTGGAAAATGAGATCTTTACGGAAAGTACTAATGGCAATGTGGTAGAACTAGAAGAGGTTCTAGAGACACAAATTACTCAGGAGAAATTGGTTGAAACTGATGTTGCAGTAGAACTTCAGCCGCTCAGGAGGTCTAGTAGAACTTCTCGTCCACCAGAGAGATACTATGGGTTTCTCATAGATGGTGATAGAGAAGATTGCATCATGGATGATGATGACCCTACTAGTTTTCAGCAAGCTATCACGAGTGGTGACTCAGTAAAATAGTTGGGAGCAATGAGATCCGAAATAGAGTCAATGTACACCAACAAAGTATGGACTTTGGACGTTGCGCCTCCTGGGATGAAACCCGTTGGGTGCAAATGGATCTTTAAGAGAAAGATTGGTGTAGATGGACAGGTGGAGACCTATAAAGCAAGGCTTGTAGCGAAAGGTTTTCGTCAAAGACCAGGCTTGGACTATGATGAAACTTTCTCTCCAGTAGCAATGCTTAAATCCATTAGGATCCTACTTGCTATTGCTGCTCACTATGATTATGAAATATGGCAGATGGACGTGAAAACTGCATTTCTAAATGGTGATTTAGAAGAATGTGTTTTTATGGATCAGCCAGAGGGCTTCATTGATAGTGGGAGCAGCGGGAAAGCATGTAGATTGCTTAAATCCATTTATGGATTAAAGCAGGCCTCAAGGAGCTGGAACATCTGCTTTGATGATACAATCAAAGAGTTTGATTTTGTCAGAAATGAAGATGAACCATGTATTTATAAGAAGATTGTAGGGAGTACTGTCACATTCCTCGTATTGTACGTAGACGACAATCTCCTGATAGGAAATGATATTCCTATGCTACAATCGGTCAAACTATTCTTATCACAAAGGTTCTCCATGAAGGACCTGGGTGATGCCTCGAGCATTTTGGGCATTAGGATCTATAGAGATAGATCCAAGAGGTTATTGGGACTGTCCCAATCAAAGTACATAGACACCATTCTAAAGAGCTTTAGTATGGAAGATTCCAAGCGTGGTGCCTTGCCTGCTAGTCATGGAATCACTCTCTCCAAGGACTTCTGTCCGAAGATTGATGAAGAGAGAGCTCGCATGAGCGTTATACTCTACGCTTCAGCCGTAGGATCTATAATGTATGCGATGTTGTGTACTCGCCCTGATGTGGCTTATGCACTGGCTGTAGTAAGCAGGTATCAATCCAACCCAGGGGAGAAACATTGGATAGCAGTGAAGAACATTCTTAAGTACTTGCGAAGGACTAAAGAATTGTTCTTGGTGTATGGTAATGGGGATCTCCAGATGGAGGCCTTTACCGATTCCAGCTTCCAAAGTGACAAGGATGACAGCAAATCAATCTCAGGGTTTGTATTTACCTTAAATGGAGGAGCAGTTAGTTGGAAGAGTTCCAAACAGGACACCGTTGCAGACTCCACGATGGAAGCTGAGTATATTGCTGCAAGTGATGCTGCTAAGGAAGCCGTCTGGATGAAGAAGTTCATTGCGGAACTAGGAGTAGTTCCAACCATTATTGATCCAATACCATTGTATTGTGATAATAATGGAGCTATAGCATTAGCCAAAGAACCAAGGTCCCATCAGAAGTCCAGACACATCCTAAGGCGATATCATCTGATCCGGGAGATAGTAGATCGCCAGGAGATCGAGATTCGGAGAGTAGATACAAAGGATAACACAGCGGATCCATTCACCAAGGCACTTCCACAGCCTCAGCATGAGCGACTGTTTGAAATGTTGGGTATGAGATACGCCAATAACTGGCCTTAGTGCAAGTGGGAGATTGTTAGTAATATGTATGCCCTAAAGGCCATTATATGGATAGTGGAAACTTGGACATATAATCTATAGAGATAGATGAATTTCTTACTCAACATGATAGTATGCTATCTGGTTTACTTTATTTTCACATATAGATTTAATCATTTACACATGTTGATAAAGCCCAAAGGATATTTGCTTGACTACTGTGATTATGATGCGGATCATACTAGTGGGGCACGTGTAGTCTATAAGCATATCCTTGAACTGTTCCTAGTCGAGGGTGTATCGAGACAGGGCATCGATATTCCAGAGTAGACTAGCGTATACCATTCTTGTCCCATATGATGGGCGATGGATGATCCCATATCCATCTGGTGAGGAGACACCAAAGATTGTATGCGGGTGCTCAGTGGAGACTGGGTACACTGAACGGACTCGCCGAGAACTCCTATGTGGTATTATATCTATCGTCGGATAGCAGTTCTCAGGGAACACTGGTACAGGTTAGTCTTTAGACCCGAGATCGTCATAGAGTCTTGTGTGTCCTCCTACTATACTTTGATCTCCACCCTACCACGGCTCTATTGAGTCGTGCAAACAGGTGGTCTTTGGGTACAGTCTCGAGGCACATGGAGGCAATGAGCGATAGGAGGGGTTTCGTCTCTCCCGGTATTGGAGGTTGATGTTGTGCTATGCTCGATTAGCTATAACATGAAGTCCCTGGCCAGGGCTGCTGAGATTTACTGATAAGAGTTGATTGAAATGAATTTCTCGTTGTGTATATTTGAGAAAATTGTAAAGAAATCACAACCAAAAATTATTTGACCGCAATCAACTACGGTGTCGGATGTAGATTGTTAGTGAGTGCGGATCGTCCACAGGGAAAGTGTAATCGTTCGTCTTTTCGAATTTAGATGAGTCGAAACTTTAAAGAAAAGAAAACAAACAATTCATGATTTAAATTTTGTATTTCAAGAAAAAGAAAATATCTAGATCTAATAACAAGAAAAGATAGAATCAAGAATTTATAGTTTGTTGATTTTTTCAAACCAGATATCAAGAATTGAAATGAGGCTCGTAGGAATCGATCGGATCTATAGATGTGATGTAATCTTACAATTACGTATTCTTATCCTTCGATGAATTGATACTAGATCGATGATAATCGATGAGAATTAGAGACTTCTTGTGAAACTAGGGTTTCATCTTATCTCTTGTTCTTTCATTGATACCATTCATATTCTAGCCTCTAGTAAATTCAAGAAACGATCGTAGATCCCTAATTTCGAGCGATCACAATCAAGAAAGCATCGCTACGAAACTAGGTCATCGATTCTTGAACTTGCTAGGGTTTACAAAACTCGTAGGACTTAAAAATAGTATTAAGATTTGTTACATCATCATTCTACAATCGTCTCGACTCCTTTACGAGCGGAGTTTTACTCAAACATCACAACAAGAACAACAATTACAAATTGAGATCTAATCATGATGCAAGAATTAAAAGAAAGCAAGATTAAAGAATTTCACCTTTTATTTATATCAACAATTTCATTACATTCGCTCAAGAACTACAAGAGGAATAATTCGATCGTCGACTTGGCTTTGCTCGTCTCCGTGGATCGCGGATCGGCTTGGATCACTTGCCCGATTGAAGATCGGCTCGGCTCCTAAAAGGTTGAAGCTTCTCACTTGATTTGGTACTCAAGATCTTGGATTTGGAGTGGAATTAGGGTTAGGGTTTCGCACAAGCCTTGTCACGAGACTTGTGGAAGAAAATGGTGTAGAATGAACAACCTCATCCCTTAGATCTAGGTTCCTATTTATAGCCATCAAAACCCTAGATCTAGGATTTGAATTTTTAGTTTCCCTCCAAAAGTTTGTTAAATGAAATTCAAATTTCCCTCCAAAAGTTAGTTGAGTGAAATTCAAATTTCCCTCCAAAAGTTTGTTGAGGAAATTTGAATTTCCCTCCAAAAGTTTGTTAAATGAAATTCAAATTTCCCTCCAAAAGTTAGTTGAGTGAAATTCAAATTTCCCTCCAAAAGTTTGTTGAGGAAATTTGAATTTCCCTCCAAAAGTTTGTTGGATGAAATTCGAATTTCCCTCCAAAAGTTTGTTGGAGGAAATTCGAATTTCCCTCCAAAAGTTTGTTGAGGAAATTTGAATTTCCCTCCAAAAGTTAGTTAGAGGAGAAACTTCTAGATGTGATTAGTTAGGAGGGAGCTTCTAGAAGAGGTTAGTTAGGAGCTTAATTAGGATTAGCCTTGCATAATGATCTTTGCTGATCTGGCAGGAGCTTCGAGAGAATTCTGGAATTTAACATATCAGAAATGAATGTGGGCTCAGATATTGTGATTCTGCACCAAAAATTAAGCTCTGATGTGTCCAAAGCGCCGCGGATCCGCAGCCCAAGCAGGCTCCTGCCGCGGATCCGCGGCTACTTGTGGGCCTTGGGCTTTGATCTTTCTGGTACAGTCTTGGGATGATTGTTGGGCCTTTATTGTATATATAGAATTGTATAACTCCTTCTGAATTGCTACCAGATCTGAAATGATTTAGTTGGCATATTTTTGATCAGCTCTTTTGCTTTTCTTCCGTATTTCCTGCACAGACTCAAGACAAGTGTTGCGCAAATACAGAAATGATGCGATGCCATGAAATGCGGTCAATTTCTCTTAAAGTGCCGGTTTAAAAGTCTAACACATGCAATCTGATATTTTATGACTGATTTGCTAATATGTGAAATATGAATACCGAACACTTCTAAATGAGTGCAAATGATAGGGAAATTGCCATGTTAAAAATACATTATTTTCGACTGATCAAGAGTTATCAGTAGTTTCTCGATCTGTTATGAGCCATACACCAGCATGACTTATTGAGTTACTGGGGTCGACGATTCCATCCCTGGACTCGATATGCAGCATATCTGACGAAGAGACCGGACTGTACGGTAAGTGTTGCCAGTTGGCTCGACGGGAGTTTTTACAGCTTCGTTGGTTTTCTTCTGATCGTTTCAATACCCGGGTGGCCGTTACGTTTAGCTGACCTCTTGCGGCTTGTAGATGTTTGATATGATCATCATCTACTGCCGGCGTATTGACGAGTCTTAGAGTCCCACAATGAAGTTTCCTGGCTCAGGCAAAAAGATGCGGTGTGCATATGAGATATGCGCGGGACCCGATTAAATACGGTTATGTGATAACGTATATTAATCGGGCATTTTCAATTTGACGGATCGTATGTGATATGATCGGTTTGCTAAATCAAGTGTTGATTTAACAAATTACATTTAGATTAATTCTTTAATTAAATCCTTTTGTATGCATGCATGTATACACATGATGATGTGCATGGACACATACATGCATACATAGTATCATGGTTGATGATACAAAAATGGTGGCAATGCAAGACTTATATTGAAGCTTTTATTTATATTTATCATTTTAAGTTAATGTAAAGAAAACCCACTCATGCTCCTTTATTCTTTAGTGGGTAAGCTTTATTTAACTTAATGAAAAGAATTTCCACCCATGCTTAATTCTTTATGAAAAGAATTTCCACCCATAATTATGGAATGGAATAATGATGATTATTCCTTCTCATCACTATAAAAGGATTCATATGTGATATGAAGCAAGCATGAAAAAATTGGTGTGAAGAAAACAAGTTATCATATGTGATATGATAGAAAGCTCAAGCTTAGCCACCATTATCTTCTTCTTCCTCTCTTGATTTCTCTCTTGAGTGAAGTTGATAAAAGAAAGGGTTTTAATTGTTGAATATAAACCACATCATCATACTACACACATCTAGCCGATTTGTGTAGGGTGTTTGCTCTACTTCGTTTGCGAAACAAGTAAGGCAAGGAGCTTTGGGAAAGGGACTTCGGGTGGATCATCATGGACAATGAAGGCTTCCATCGATCCGTTCCAAACTCTCATAGTGCCAAGGAGTCACCGAGGGAGATCTACAAAGGTTGTAATCTCTACTCTTAGTGATAGTTTTACATTTGCATGTGATGCTTAGTTGTATGAATCCCTAAAACTTCTAGTTTCGATTCTTGTCGAGTTAACTTAGCACCTCTAAAATTTTGATTATGGCATGTGTGATGCTACCAAACCCTTGACGAGGTGCTAGGCTAACCCTTCATAACCATTTCGTCAGCCACTATCTCGGGCTCAGCAATCCCAGCTGTGTCATCCGCCACCGGCTCGGGCTCGACCAATGCCTCTTTCCTTAGCCCCTCAGGTTCGACAGTCTCCGCCTCCCCCTCGGTTGGGCTTGGCCATGCAAGGAAGAACATATGAAAACTGACAGCTTTATAATTCTTACAATAAAAACTCTGAAAGAAGTATTACCTGAGGTGGACTTCTCGTTAGCCTCCCTATTGGCGTGAATCGCCTGTCTATGAGCTGTAGACAGGGCGACCGGGGGCTCTTCTGATGGGGTATCGGCGCCAGGAACGGTGCTTGGGCCCGCTCCAATGGCCAAGGCAGCTCTGTGTGCCTTTGCTTCGCGCCTCGACCGCTTCCTTTCCTCCCGGGCTGTCGCGATGGACCTCTTCGACGCTTCTTTCATTAAGGCGTCGTCGTCCTCGTTCAGAGATGCCTCCAGAGCCTTTAAGGCATCTCTCATCGGCTCTTCAAGACGGACCTCCCGCGGTAGCCCTGAAGAAGCAGGAACATCGGCAGCTGGCAGAACATCTGCGTCACTTGGCGAGAATGGCATTGAGGTTCCTGCGATAAAAAGGGGAGAGGTTAGATTGACCATAACACAAGGAAAATGAAAACTTGATGAATTGAAACTTACTAAGGCCTAAAGACGCTCTAAGGCGTTCCTCCTCTTAGAAGGTCTTGAGGGAAGCAGCAATGGCCTCTTCAGTGGTGATGCCTGTTGGAAGAAAAGAAGGAAAAATGTTAGTCAAAGGCAATAATAAAAATATGATGCAATAAAAAATGCGATTAGTGATTACCTGATGCTGCAAGCTTAGCCAGCCACGCGTCGCGCCTCGCCAACTGCTCCGAAGCTTTGAGGGCGGCCTCCAAGTCCGTGTCATCCGGCGGCAAGACTAATCCCTCGTTAGTCCCATATTCACCCAGGCCCTCACTATAAGGAGCGTGGGGTTCTTGACCGAACGCGACGTCAGCGGCGAAGAGCGACTTCTTTTTCTTCTGCCCTCCAACCCTAGGTGCACGCGGGATCGACTTGCGCTTGGCAGACACCTTAGGGCGGCGGGTCCCGATGTCCGTACCCACGCCAAACTCCGGCAAGGCTACAACCACTGTCTCCACTGGAGCACAGGGCGCTGGAGGTGCATCCGCAATATCGGGGAGCGGCAATCCGTGCGGAGGACTTTGCGCACGCGGTGGCCCGGCTCTAGCATCTTTTAGAGGGGCAACTACTGGGGTCCTTGGCACTAAAGGAGCATTACGGTCGCTACCTGGAGGCGCACCCTTACGGTCGACCAGCAATCGCCTTTCCTCCTTTATAACGGCTCCCGTCGAATGACTGTACCATTCTGTATATACCCTGAGGAGTCGTGGGGCACAAGCCGGCTCACTGATAAAGAAGTGGGAGCCCGTGTTTAGATGCATGAAATGATGCAGCGCGCTCTCCATTCCTTCTTCGGTCGCAGCAGGTTCCGATAAGAAGGCCTCCAGCGGTACCCCTTGATTGTAGCTCAGCTGTTGGGCGAAACGATGTGGGTTATATCTCATGAAAATCGCCGTCCCGTTCTGCCTAAACACCAAGAAGCCCTGTCTGATAGGGTCTCCCGGGCCGTCAAAACTGAAGCTCCATCCTTGAAAGTGTCTTTCAATGGCCGTACTGCAGTGGTAGACGCCTTTCCAATGGTCAACACCTTGTCGACGAAAGACACACCGTCTCTGACGGTGTGGGGGCGAAGGAGTAAACCCCTGGCATTTCGTGGCGATGGACTCACAATTGATGCGCCAATCAACTGTATGATGCAAGGGAAGATGCACCTGTCATAGAACGATGGCCTTTTATGCATGCCGAAAACACCCGATGTATGTAGCTCGAGCCACGATATGAAACAGTGCATCAGGAAGATCACGTGCAGCACCCCAGGCTCATTAGCATCTGCCGCTCGACTGAGGCCGTGGTACAAATGTGCCAAGCCGGCTATCCCAACGGCTATCTTTACCCCGATGGTCATCCGGTGAGCTGGGTAAAAGACAGAGGGCCGCATATGGAGAGAGTGCATCGGGAGCGCAAACCAACTCAGCCATAGCCCAAGAAATCTTACAAAGAAGGCCTCCTCGTCCATCTCAGGGGCTGCAACTTCCGCAAAAGACATGGTCGGGGAGTTAGGAAGGAAAAAAACCCTTTTGGTCTATTTCCTTCGCCGGTAGGTTATCCAAACCTAAACCGAAAGTGTCCTCGAGGGTGGCAAACTTGGCAGCTTCTGCCGAAAGGACGCTGGGGTGGAGGAACCGGGCAATGAAATCCTCAAAACTAACTCCGCGGCTCCCACACTCGATGAAAAGGGCCTCGTAAATGTTCAACACCTTGATCAGACTTGGGAATTGGTGTTGAACAGCATTCTCCGGCGTGAGACCCCTTACCGCCGGTTTGTTACCAAAGACATACTCGTCTGTCGGAAGCAACTCCTCATAGTGCTCCCCTATAACCGGTAAACCGGAGACCTCTGTGAACTCCTCCAGAGAAATTGACACTTCCCGATCCATAGCGAGGAAAGTGTGAGTGGGGATGTTCTACTGCTCCAAGAAAGCCTTGAACCACCAGGTGGGAAGCGTGGGATACTGGAAGAGGGAGACATAAACCGCGGTGTACAATCCTAATCTTATTAACTGCGACTTCTTCGCCGACAGGATGTACCGAGCCCACGGCAGGTAGCCGATCGGGTGGCGGGGGATCGGACCTATGTTGTATGATTGTCCCCAAGGTCTCGCCTCGCCTTGACAGATACGGCGTCCCAGGATATCCAAAACAATAGGACGCTGGACCGAGATTGCATCTATGGTCGGATGAAGAAAGCCCTTCGATGTCCAATCAACCATCTCCACGACGTACTGCACCGGGGGTGGGCCAGCGTGATGAATCGCCGTGATGGGTGTTGCGCCACGGCAGCGCCCCGGCCGTCTTACCGAGGCCAAAATGCGGAATCAAAAATTTTCCTTACTTGGAAACTGGCGCTACCGCGGACAATAAAACCCGGATCGTTAACCATTAACCTATACTAGCAAACAAGAGATGGGAAGAGAAGTATACCGAATGATCCGAGTCCTCCGGTCTTCTCCTCGCCGTCCCGATCTTCTGCGGAAACTCCGGTCGTCGCCTCCTCGCCGGAAGGGCACCACATCGCCTGTATCTTTTACGGGCTCCCACCTCAATACCGAGGCAACTCGGGCGCGAAGTAGGCTAGCCGACGCATCCAAGATTTGCTGTAGAAGTAGTGTAGAGTCTATGTCTCATTTGGGGTTGGTGAAGTTGCCTTGAAGATAATGGAGGAATCAAGATAAGAAAAATGGTGCTTGCATTTTTCTAACATGAAAATGAGATCAAGAATGCCACACTCTCAAGAATGAAACTCTCATCTTTTTCTTCTCTCCAAAATGAAAAACCCCTCTCATCTTAGAATGGTGGAGGAAAGGATACATAAGCAAGAGGGAGGTGAGTGTAGGAGAAAGAGAAAGGTGACCACATCCAAAGCATCATGATAACAAACTCACATCAAATCCAAATCAACTCTAATCAACATAAAGCAAGTGATAAGAAGGAAAAAGAATCTCATCATGAAAAACTATCATGATGCCACCAATAAGCAAGAAAGCCCTCCACAAAATGTTATTTGCAAACTTGCAAATAACCCCCTCCATCGGAAAAGTCCGGCCGGGAAAGAACAAAGGAAAACCGGCCGGAACGGAATGCAAACTGGCAACTCCAGAAAACAGGTCCCGTAATAAATTACAGGAAAACCCCGATACTGTGCATACACACCCGCATCTGTATTCCAACCGGATACAAATGCAATGAGACAAAATCTACACTGTACTATACTAGGATCCGGCTTAAACCAAAGCCGGCTAGTAATATCCGTTCGATCCTGATCCGTGCAATACCGCACGTATCTGATCGAACCCTGCCATATATCCATACGGCCACTAGTACAAACCGTCCGATCCTGATCCGTGCAATACCGCACGTATCTGATCAGACCCTGCCATATCTCCATACGGCCTCTACAGCGTTTCGCCCGAAACTTGAGTAACTGTCTGTGTGGTGGACTCTAAAGACTCGTCAATACTATGGCTGTGGATTTAACCACTAGCACGTCAGAGGTATTAGCCAATACGTGACGGGCCACCAGCTATTGACCAAAAGGGACGTCGATGAGCGAACTCATCCTGACACCCTACTGAGCCTGTCAGTGACAATATCTGTACAGTCCGGTCCGTTCGTCTATGAGCATCGCATGGCGGGCCTAGGGGGTTGGTAAAAGTCAGACCCCTAAAGGCGGTACAAGTCGTGTCGGAGTGTAGCCCAGAACGCCCTAAGATACTACTGGAATACCTACCAGTAAATCTCCTGCCTCGGCCGAGGGCTTTGCGTAATGGCTCTCCTAGACACAGCGCGACCTCACCCCCAATACCGGGAGAGACGAACCCCTGCAGATCCGCTCACTGCCTCCATGTGGCTCGGGACTGTACCCAACTAAAACCTGTTTGCACGACTCCTTTGAGCCGTGGTAGGGTAGTAATCAAAGCACAGTGGGAACTCACACGAGACAAATGACGATCTCAGGTCGATGAACTAACCTGTACACATGTCACCTGGGAACTGCTATCTGACGTCTGGTATAATCCCAACTAGCAGGTTCCCGTCGAGTCCTGTCCGGTGTACTCATAACCTAATGAGCACCTGTATACATCTTAGGTGAACCAACTGACACCAGTGGCTTGTGAGACCGGCCACCGCCCCTCGTCGGGGTCTCGACTGTATACACTAGTCTACTAATGGAGTATCGATGCCCTGTCTCGAAACTCCTACGACTAGGGACCTTTTAAGGATGTGCTTATAGACCACCAGCTCCCACGTATATGATCGCCATCATACTGCTGGTAGTCAAGCAAGAATCCTAGGGGCTCTATCAACGTGTAATAGCGACATGTCAAGTCACCTAAAGCAGTACACGATGATAAAGATAAACCAAATAGCATACTATCATCTCGAGTAAGACTGTTCTACCGGGATAGGTCCTCCCTCAATCATTGCAATCACGTGCCTGTGATCCAATAATTGACTCTGAGGGCACCATCTCCAACAATCTCCCACTTGCACTCAAGGCTAATTATTGCGATGTCGCATACTCACAGCCCGTGTGATACCGAACACCCAACTCCTCTACTAGTCAGTCGTACAAAGCCTGTTTGCGAAACTATTGCGTTCGAGGAAAAGCCTCAGTGAGTGGATCCGCCTAGATGTTTCTTTCTATGTCTCTCTATATCTCAAGTTCGCAGAGAAAGCCATCTCCCGAAATGAGCAATACCTGTCTTAGAGTATGTCTGGATATCTGATGGGACCTAGCTCATAAATGAACTCCAAATCCAAACTTCTTAGACTGTATCGTCAACTGAACTTAATCAGTATCCTGCGCCATGCCTCCCTCAGTATTGCCTTGGATCACCTGTCCAAAATACTGCCCCTCGTCAGAGGGAAAACTATAACTCTGACAACCTCATTGTCGTCCAGGTCACCTTGGAAGCCTGGAATGATAACCGTCTCATAAAGGAGGCTGCCGTTATCATATCCCTAGAACATTCACTTATGTTCTAAAACTGCTCCCGACTGTTCCTCTAGGATTGGATCAATATCAACTTATTGCATCTAGTGCAAGAACAACATCTGGTGTGGTACTTGACATCTCATGGTTGACTCAATTGCCTAAGCAAGTGATCTGCCAATCATGCACATCCCTCTCTACTTTAGTCTATAAGACACCTTTAGAGAGGGTGACTCCATTACCTGCAGGTACACTACCATGCCAGGAGTCGTCCATTCTAAATACTCTTAGAATGCTGTCAAAGTACCCTGATTGGGAAACCACCCAAATCTGGATCTAAAACCATAGATCTAGTAACCAGAATGTCTGATATAATATCCAAGTCCTGTGTGGAGAAAACACTGTGTGACAACCAAAGTATAACCGATCGTAGTATAGGAATATCACTTCCTACTCTGTGTATGTCATCCAAAACCAGGACATCACACCCTACTACCTTCTTAACAGATCCATCCCCTATTCTGATGACGTCAAACCTATGACTGTCACATCAGAAATAGATGATCTATCTCCGCTATATCTGCTTTAGTCTATAGACATAAGCCTGATGTCCACCAATGCTTCCGCTGCTCCCACTGACTACGACAACCCTCTGGCAGAGTCATATAGACGTGCACTTCTAAAGCTAGTTTAGAACGACGCTATACTCATCCTCCTGCCGGGTCTCGCAGCCTGGAACAACAACAATGGCAAGTGTGGGTAAACAAGAACTTCCCCGTCACCGTCCTTGAGGCTACCGGAGTACCTCTCGGGTGCCTGAAGTTACCCACCTTATCTGCGGAGTGGCCAATGGAATGTCAAATCAGATTGAATCTTTAGGTTCCTTATCAAATCTTCAGTAATCGTTTGCGGTTCTGGAATCACTTCCAGTTCTACCATACTCCCACTACAGTTTTCTGAAAAATAACCATTTCTTTTAAAATGTGGCGAGTTAAGAACAATATCACTATTGATCTTCCAGATGGTAGAAAATCAACCCTTGTCATAGCCTGGGTCAACCCACAAACAGCCATTACAAAAACGTGCCTTGAGTTATCCAGAGTCTGGTTTTAATCATAAGCCGGACAACTCCCCGTACCTTAACAATGTTAAGATATGAACTGTACTATATCCAATATAGAAACAGAGGCACTGATTTAATTGAACCAGATTCAAATCATGCAACTGTCTCCAGTGCATGTCAACTAAATGGAGAAAGGCTGATCAGCGTTACTCAACTTAGGAATGCTTCCAATTATGAGTAACCTGAAAGAGAAGCAATTTCTCTTTATCATTACTATCAACTGAATACCATACACAAGTATCTACATCTTCGATCACCTTGAAGAATCCCGATACTTGCTACACCTGGTTCTCTACTCTATTCAAATACCTATAACTCCTCAAAACTTAGACCCTGTGTTTCTACGAAATACATGTCTAAGAATTAGAGTAGTTAAAAGTAAACAGAATATAGTATGAGGACCAACCCCTCTGCCCTAATGGACACTGGACAACATACAATACTCTGTATAAGTCCGCCGAGTCTAACAACTCTTTCACTGTGTGTCGTAGGTTGAAAACTGTACTTATGGTTAAGAAGAATTACACCGCTGTTTTAATGCTCCTTACCTAACCATCCACTGATATAGGTAAATGTCATCGACATAATATCAAAAGGTATATCTCACTCTATGAAAATAGACGTACAGATATATCAATTTGAAATTGGTGCACAACAGCGGATATTCAAAATCAAATATTTGCCGACCGGCAAACAGCCCAGGTGATCTCCTCAAATATCACCGATTACAACGAATCCCGATATAATAAGGATGATCACCCAATTCCCAATAACTTACTCCCACTCATCATCTGTAAAACCATACAGATGTGAGAATCATACCTGGTAAATACATACCCTGGAGTAAGTATCTAATCGGGAAATCAGTTTTTCTTTTAACATTACACAGTGAAACTGAAACATTGAAATGTTACGGTGGGGTATCCTGGTATTCCTAGTAATGCCTCTACCATTATCCAGATTCACAACTATAACCGTACAATTCTTTGCCACCTCTCCAAATCCCTTTATATGTCTTTAGTCATTACCTTCTGCACACCCCTTAGGCCAAATGGTTTTCTTCCTTCCCTACCGTTCGGCACCAGCCTATGGTTTGGAAGAAGACTATCCAATAAGCATAATGGGTGTACTGTCCTAATCCTAGGAACAATCGCAATGCGAGAGAAGGTGAAGATAAAATACAACCGAATAAACCTTATTCCTATTTCTCCTGAACCAGAATCCATCCCCGAACTGGAACAAGTTCCTTTCGAGTTCGTATATAACCATACGATGGATTATCCAATAAACTTGGGATCTTCGTAGTGATACGGAGTGTCCTGGAGAAATAAAAAGGTGATTTAGGATTGGCGAAGAAATACTTGGTTCGGTCGTGAATAGCAGTCGCAATTTACTTTGCCCTCTTACTAATCCCTTGCTTTGTCTTAACTTAATACCTTCTGTACACCATCGTTATGCTAATTGGTTTTCTTCATTCCCCACCGTTCGGCACCAGCCTAAGGTTTGGAAGAAGACTATCCAATCTGCGTAATAGGTGTACTACTCCTAAGCCAAGGAGTACTCGCAACCTGAGAGAAGGTGAAAAGAAAAGACAACTGAATAGTCCTATCCGTTTTCTCCAGAACCAGAAACCATCCTCGAAGTCCTTCGAGTTCGTATATAACCATACGATGGTTTTGTCCAATGGAAGTGGACGTTCGTAGTAATACGGGGTGTCCTGGAGAAAAGGGTAAAAGTAGGAGTGGCAATGAGGTTTGCAACTCTGACAATCCAAAAGCCAGTGTTAAGAAGGTTCGGTCAACTTGGTCACTGAGTCATAGTCTAGGGTTGGGTCAATGGTCGCTGCCAAAGAGAGAGAGAAAAGAAACACTCAGCGTGCACTCTAACCTAGATCAGAATGGTTATCACTTTGTCTAATCTGGAAACCTCCCACTGTACCTCAAATTCTCCTCCAAACCTGAAAGAAGAATTAGTCGGGGTCACCCGAGAAGTAAACCAACTCATCAGTGGGAATCGGGATCCAACTATCATCGCATGATAACGTGACGGAATCCACTCACGTCACCACACTCCAGAAGGTATGCGCATGTCTGGCAAGTTTCAGTTCTTTTGAAACTCCCGATGTGATTTTTACCCCAAGCGGTTTATGACCTTGACTAGGTCAACAAACCATAAACCGCCAGTGAAGTTCAACCCGTCATTATTCTGGATTGCATTAAACCCACCCGTACGTGCCCTTGACTAGGTCAACAAGGCCGCATGACTGTCTTAACCAATCCCACTTATGCAACAAACAAGTACCACTTAGCTACCGAACACTACGTCTTGACTAGGTCAACAAACGCAGCACGAATACCAAATAATACCTGTAGGAAATGACGGAGGGCTACGGCTGGTTTTTGGCGAAAAACCTTTAACGTAATGAACTTGATATCGTTGAAGGAACTGCATAACTTTTTATAAAAATATAGTGATGAAAAACCTTTACTAAAGAGGTCACTCCCGGTGAAGGGATCTCGGCTCTTTCCCCGTAGAATGAGGTGCAGGATATTCCAACTGAATACCATGATGCAAAGCAAAAGTATTCGGCTATAGTGAAGTTAATGCCCTGACGCAAACATCTGTCCAAGGGGTCACTCCCGGTGAAGGGATCTCGGCCCTTGCCTCGTCGACTGAGGAGCAGGATATTCCAAATGAATACTACGATGCAAAACAAAAGTGAACGTCCTTGCAATAACAGCTTTTTGAAAAAGTGTTCCAACAATATCAGAATAGGTTTGTTTATCTTGCATTGATCCGAATCAACGCAGTCCCATCAATTGATCACACCACAAAGAACGAAAATATACTGACGTACGTATATACCATCCGCATTCGCCACTGGGTCCCGTCATCACCCGTTAGGTTAGCTAACTAACGGCAGAGCGGAGACTGGACTAGCGCGGATGAAAAACATATACAACATCTACTAATATATATACCAATATATAGTATTTCGCTCAAGGCATGAATAAAATGCAACATCACAGAAATGTACAGCATCACAGAACAATACAGATATCTGGAAGCCCCGGGTTTCACAGAGCCGCTGCTGAAACCCGACGTTCCCCTGGTCGTGTGGATAGCCTGTGCAATGAAATCCTAGACCCCTACGGGCGCGGCAAGTCACCCGCCAAAACCTGAAGCGAGGCAGCCCCCTTCAGCAACGTGAATGGACCACCCAGCACTTCACGGAATCCGGTAACTTGGGCACCCCTCCTGGGTCAACCTGTACCCCCTACGAGTGCGGCGAATAGCCCGCCAATCCTGGAGTGAAGCCCCCTCCGTCCCAATGCCATGAGATGCGGGCTTGTTACCCTCCAGAACCCGGCTATCCGTGCACCCCACCGCGGGGCAATCCTAGTACAGAAAGTAAAATATACATACAACGGGTACATCGACCGCAACCAGGTCGTGCCCCAAAAGAATAATACAAACAGGCAGTGACGGCAGTCCACATGTCGGACGCTCGCCCCGCAATATCAAATGTACATATAAAACAAAGCAGTACTAGCATTGCATCCAGGCTATCCCCCACGACCGATCCGCAACATCACAGCATAAACACAGAACATCAACGTGAAAATCACGTTCGCAAATCCGTCTAACCGGGCTATAGCAGTTAGACAGGATTTACCGATCAAGTGATATTCACGGTCGCAGATATAATGTAAATACTGTGAAATAATGTGTTTAAAATATCCAATCGATCAAAAATTAACAAGTGGGCCCCCAAGTAATACTGTAGCACTCACAGAAAATCTGGGCCCAATATTAATATTCCAAAACCCCAAAAATTAGCCCAGAAGCCCACTGGAAAAATATGCTACAGTGAAGACACCAATGCGCGGCGGAACCGCGGCCTAAAGGGGGGTTTGGCCGCGGTTCCGCGCTTGGGTGATCGACTGACTGTGTCGAATTTTTCCAGTAGTCTTAGAATTTCTAGTACATTAGTTTTTTACAACCTGAAAAATTTTTAGAGCTCGGAAAAAATCGACAGAAAACTGATGCACACGAAATGGTTTTTTTTTGGATTTTGTTCGATCGGAAATGTAAAACACACTAGAACAAGCTAGGCAAGGTTAATGGCGTGGCTCTGATACCATGTTGCGCCACGGCAGCGCCCCGGCCGTCTTACCGAGGCCAAAATGCGGAATCAAAAATTTTCCTTACTTGGAAACTGGCGCTACCGCGGACAATAAAACCCGGATCGTTAACCATTAACCTATACTAGCAAACAAGAGATGGGAAGAGAAGTATACCGAATGATCCGAGTCCTCCGGTCTTCTCCTCGCCGTCCCGATCTTCTGCGGAAACTCCGGTCGTCGCCTCCTCGCCGGAAGGGCACCACATCGCCTGTATCTTTTACGGGCTCCCACCTCAATACCGAGGCAACTCGGGCGCGAAGTAGGCTAGCCGACGCGTCCAAGATTTGCTGTAGAAGTAGTGTAGAGTCTATGTCTCATTTGGGGTTGGTGAAGTTGCCTTGAAGATAATGGAGGAATCAAGATAAGAAAAATGGTGCTTGCATTTTTCTAACATGAAAATGAGATCAAGAATGCCACACTCTCAAGAATGAAACTCTCATCTTTTTCTTCTCTCCAAAATGAAAAACCCCTCTCATCTTAGAATGGTGGAGGAAAGGATACATAAGCAAGAGGGAGGTGAGTGTAGGAGAAAGAGAAAGGTGACCACATCCAAAGCATCATGATAACAAACTCACATCAACTCCAAATCAACTCTAATCAACATAAAGCAAGTGATAAGAAGGAAAAAGAATCTCATCATGAAAAACTATCATGATGCCACCAATAAGCAAGAAAGCCCTCCACAAAATGTTATTTGCAAACTTGCAAATAACCCCCTCCATCGGAAAAGTCCGGCCGGGAAAGAACAAAGGAAAACCGGCCGGAACGGAATGCAAACTGGCAACTCCAGAAAACAGGTCCCGTAATAAATTACAGGAAAACCCCGATACTGTGCATACACACCCGCATCTGTATTCCAACCGGATACAAATGCAATGAGACAAAATCTACACTGTACTATACTAGGATCCGGCTTAAACCAAAGCCGGCTAGTAATATCCGTTCGATCCTGATCCGTGCAATACCGCACGTATCTGATCGAACCCTGCCATATATCCATACGGCCACTAGTACAAACCGTCCGATCCTGATCCGTGCAATACCGCACGTATCTGATCAGACCCTGCCATATCTCCATACGGCCTCTACAGCGTTTCGCCCGAAACTTGAGTAACTGTCTGTGTGGTGGACTCTAAAGACTCGTCAATACTATGGCTGTGGATTTAACCACTAGCACGTCAGAGGTATTAGCCAATACGTGACGGGCCACCAGCTATTGACCAAAAGGGACGTCGATGAGCGAACTCATCCTGACACCCTACTGAGCCTGTCAGTGACAATATCTGTACAGTCCGGTCCGTTCGTCTATGAGCATCGCATGGCGGGCCTAGGGGGTTGGTAAAAGTCAGACCCCTAAAGGCGGTACAAGTCGTGTCGGAGTGTAGCCCAGAACGCCCTAAGATACTACTGGAATACCTACCAGTAAATCTCCTGCCTCGGCCGAGGGCTTTGCGTAATGGCTCTCCTAGACACAGCGCGACCTCACCCCCAATACCGGGAGAGACGAACCCCTGCAGATCCGCTCACTGCCTCCATGTGGCTCGGGACTGTACCCAACTAAAACCTGTTTGCACGACTCCTTTGAGCCGTGGTAGGGTAGTAATCAAAGCACAGTGGGAACTCACACGAGACAAATGATGATCTCAGGTCGATGAACTAACCTGTACACATGTCACCTGGGAACTGCTATCTGACGTCTGGTATAATCCCAACTAGCAGGTTCCCGGCGAGTCCTGTCCGGTGTACTCATAACCTAATGAGCACCTGTATACATCTTAGGTGAACCAACTGACACCAGTGGCTTGTGAGACCGGCCACCGCCCCTCGTCGGGGTCTCGACTGTATACACTAGTCTACTAATGGAGTATCGATGCCCTGTCTCGAAACTCCTACGACTAGGGACTTTTTAAGGATGTGCTTATAGACCACCAGCTCCCACGTATATGATCGCCATCATACTGCTGGTAGTCAAGCAAGAATCCTAGGGGCTCTATCAACGTGTAATAGCGACATGTCAAGTCACCTAAAGCAGTACACGATGATAAAGATAAACCAGATAGCATACTATCATCTCGAGTAAGACTGTTCTACCGGGATAGGTCCTCCCTCAATCATTGCAATCATGTGCCTGTGATCCAATAATTGACTCTGAGGGCACCATCTCCAACAATGGGTTCTGACGGTACCGCGCATGTGAAGCTGCGTCGACCCATAATAATCTGATTGTACCATGACCCCCAAAGGTGGAGACTCTTATACTCCGGGTCGTGGTCCTTAATCATGGCTAAGACTTCGCGGTCCAAGGGCGCTTCAGGGAACCCTTCCTCCGAGCGAGCGAACGGGAATGAAGTATTGAGAGACATAATCGCAGCAACTGAACAGAAATTAGCCGTTAGTGTTGTAATTCCGACGCTTGGCATTTAAAAAAATTCATTAATTAATTAATTAAATTAAAGATTAATTAAATTAAAGATTAATTAAATTAAAATTAATTAATTACACCACACAGCAGTACAGTGGGTAGGAGACCGAAGGGGGACCCACAAAATCTGGATGACAATACGTCGATTAATAAGACAACCCCATCATTGGATGAGATTGTCAGTTGGTCCCCAAGAAAATATTCCCATTAATAATAAAAAAAATCCCTAGAGATAAGGAGAAAATCTTCTCTTTCAGAGCAAAGCTCTGTCACAGAGTGACACTTGTCAAATTCTGGTCTCAGGGGAGTAAGATTCCTTAAAAGAGCCTAGCTCTGTGATGATGATGAGAAAATTTATTCAAACTCCTAAAGAAATTAAAATTTTTGAAGACTCTTAGGTGTTCTTCACTTTTAGATCAAAAAGATCTATTTTTGATCCATGAGCAGAGCTCTGCTCATGTATTAAAATCCATGAACAAGATCTCTGTAAATCTATGGATTCGTGAGAGCAAAGCTCTGTTGGCGAAACCCCAAAGGGGACTTCTTTAGATCAGAAAATCTATGAGAGCAAAGCTCTGTTGGTTAATTAAAACTAATTTAATCCAAGATTAATTTTTACCTAAAGTTTTCTAACTTGGAAAATAAGAGCAAAGCTCTAAAGTTCTGGAAACAAGAGCAAAGCTCTGAAATTTAAGCAAGAGCAAAGCTCTGTAAATCAAAAATCTAGAAAATGGTGAAGTTTTTCTAAAGGGCCAGAGGTCCTATTTATAAGGCGCTTGCGCCCCTTCAGCTCACCCGTTGATCCAACGGCCAAGATCTTGCCACCGCTGCACTCATGTGCGCGCCACGTGAGCGCAACGGTGGGGGGGGGGAATTTGTTTCCCCAATCAGAGCAAAACTCTGTTTGAATTTCAAAATTCAAAATTCGAAGCGACGCTTCAGATTCGTTGCGCTGTGCGCAACGCGCCACGTGTCAAAAGCTGATACATCAGCGCAGCGCCCGAGGCAGTGCGCCCAATCAGAGCAAAGTTCTATTTAAAACAAAATTAAAGGAAGCAACGCTTCAGTTGCGCAAGCGCTGCGCTGCGCGACACGTGTCAGCGCAGATGCGCTGCGCCGTGCGCTGCGCGACACGTGTCAGCGCAGCTGCGCAAGCATAGCTGCGCTGCGCTTTACGCTGCTTGACACGTGTCACGCGCTGGGGCGTTTGCGCCAAACAAAATTAAATTCGAGTAAGATTTTTCTGTTCTTGTTAAAACAAGAAGATTGCCTTCTGTAAAACAGAAGCCCTTGGATCAAGATCCAACGGTGGGGAAAATTTCCCAAATCACTCAGAGAAAGATCTCTTTAACAAATTTATGGGCACTATATAAAGGCCCCTATACCCCAAATCAAAAAGAAAAAAGATTGGTGAGAAATCAAGAACATCAAACAGAGAGAACTCTGAAGGAATTTCAAGAAGAAAAAGGTAAAAACCTTTAAGATAGAAGAATTTCTTCTAATAGATCATTGATTTAAGAACAAGATCAATGATCTTCAATAAAAAACAAATAAAAATAGTGCTTTGCACTTTTTATGAACCTCCGGTTCCCTGAAATAAGAAAAACAAGAGGAATTTGTTTTCTTTGATCTAAATTAGATCAAGAAAACAAAAAGTGCTTTACACTTCTTTTATGAACCATTGGTTCTGGAATCTAAAAGATTCTCAAGTTAATAGTGCCTTGCACTTGTAAATCTGTACTGTTGCGCTCTTGGATTGGCGCAACCCACCAGAGAGCGCCACGTGTCAGCATCTGAACCATTTGCGCTATGCGCTTTTGAAATAGAGCCTTGCTCTTTGAAACTGGCGCAACTCACCATAGCGCACCACATGTCAGCAGCGCAGCGCACTGGCGCAGCGCAATGCGCTTGCATGACGCGTGTCATCACCACAAGCGCTTGCGCTCTTTGATTGGCGTAAAGCGCCTGACAAATGCAATGCATTTCTTTTGTTAATGGGCCAGGCCCAAATCAAAAAGACCTAGTAGGCCAAAATAAATTGCAAAGCAATAAATGGGCAGAGCCAAGGTAAAATTGATGCTCAGCATCTTTTATAAAAGGGCAGAGCCCAAGTAAAATTGATGCTCTGCATCTTTTATAAAAGGGCAGAGCCCAAGTAAAATTGGTGCTCTGCATCATTTATAAAATGAGCAGAGCCCAAAACAAATTGATGCTCTGCATCCTTTATGGGCAGAGCCCAAACAAAAATAAAAACAAATAAAAGTGTTGGACTTTTTTCAACTGGACTTAGCCTAATCATGGTCGTAAGTCCTCAAATTAAATTGACTGAGCACAGCTGCTCTCCTAAATCAATTTACATCCGGTTCGAGGGTACATCTCTGAACTCCTTTGACTCCTATCGTTGTAATCCTTCAACGACGTCAGAGAGGTGATGGGTCCCGACAACCACACATCAACACGGACTGTGGGGTCCTTAAACTCATGGATTTAAGCGTCCTTAAACCAAAAGACGGATTGTGGGATTCTTAAACCGCGGACTTATGCGTCCTTAAACTAAAACATGGACTGTGGGGTCCTTAAACCCACGGACTCAAATGTCCTTAAACTACCTATGGACCACCATGTCCCTAAACTGGAATATGGACCGCAATGTCCTTAAACTACCAATGGACCACCATGTCCCTAAACTGGAATATGGACCGCAATGTCCTTAAACTACCAATGGACCACAATGTCCTTAAACTACCTATGGACCACTACGTCCCTAAGCTGGAACAATAGAGCCCCCAAATGCACTTTTGTCGGATCCAAACGATCCCGTTACGTTGATCTTAGTCTCAAATCAGACTGACGTATCCTTAACGAACGTTTAAGTTGATCTTAGCCTCAATATGGCTAACGTATCCTTAAACTAAAACACCAAACCCAAATCTAAGTAAATACGGATTTGGACAAATCCACGTCCTACGGGCAACGGCATAACTTAGTCTCCGTATACAATCCACGGGCATCCACAAACAAAACAAACACACACGACACGAAGTGAAATTCTGGAGAAGGAGAAAGTGGTTACCGCGATGCGGTAGCGTAATTAACTGCAGGGGCTTGCGCCTGCAGGGAAGAGCGTCCTCACAATCAAAAACCCATCAAACGAGGGGGAATCTGACGAAGTCTGCTACATCGGCCGCATCCGTCTAAACCTCCGATACACGGTGCCATAAATCAACTTGGCATCTTCGGAGAGGTGGACGGATAAAACCAAATAGCATCTGCCCCGAACCTCAGGCCAAGACGTCCTCGCATCGCGGCCACGTCATTCGGAATGGAACAAGGAGTTCGGAGATGTACCCTTGAACCAAAGTTGATTGGGGGTCTTATAGTCCAATTTGGGACTAAAGTCTGTTTGAATGTTTAAAGATACGTTAGCCATATTTGAGGCTAAGATCAACTTAAACGGGATCGTTTAGATCCGACAAAAGAGCATTTGGGAGCTCTATTGTTCCTGTTTAGGGACGTAGTGGTCCATAAGTAGTTTAAGGACGTTGCGGTCTATTGCCAGTTTAGGGACATAGGGGTCCATATTCCAGTTTAGGGACATGGTGGTCCATATGTAGTTTAAGACCATTGCGGTCCATTGGTTTAAGGACGCATTAGTCCATGGGCTTAAGGACCCCACAGTCCATATGAATGTGTTTAAGGATGCATTAGTCTATTAGTTTAAGGACGCGTAAGTCCATGAGTTTAAGGACCCTACAGTCCGTATGGGTGTGTTTAAGGATGCATTAGTCCATGAGTTTAAGGACCCCATAGTCCGTATTAATGTGTGGTTGTCGGGACCCGTCGCCTCTCTGACATCGTTGAAGGATTACAACGATAGGTGTCAGAGGAGTTCGGAGATGTACCCTTGAACCAGATGTAAATTGATTTAAGAGAGCAGCTGTTCTCGGTCAATTTAATTTGAGGACTTACGACCATGATTGGGCTAAGTCCAGTTGAAAATATTCAACGTTATTTCTTATTTTTGGCCTATTAGACCTGTGCTAGGGCTTTGCCCATGTTTAATAATGCATAGCATTAATCTTGGTCTATGTTAGACCTTTATTTGGGCTCTGCCCCTTTTAAATGATGCACAGCATCTGTTCTGGTCTGACAGACCCTTGTTTGGGCTCTGCTCCTTTAAAAAGAATGATGCATTGCATCTGTTTTTATTTGGGCTCTGTCCTTTTTTTGAAAATAATGCATAGCATTTACTAGGCCTGTTAGGCCTTTTTAATTGGGCTCAGCCCTTCTTTTTAATGATGCAGTGCATCAATTATCTGACAGTGGCCATGTGGCCTGTCAGGCGCTTTGCGCCAATAAATGAGCGCAAGCACTTGTGGAGGTGACACGTGTCACGCAAGCGCAGTGCGCTGCGCCAGTGCGCTGTGCTTGCGCTGCTGACACGTGGCGCGCTCTGGTGAGTTGCACCAATTTCAGAGAGCAATGCTCTATTTTAAAAGCGCATAGCGCAAGTTGTTCTGGAGCTGACACATGGCGCTCTCTGGTGGCTTGCGCCAACCCAAAAGCGCAACAGTACAGATTTACAAGTGCAAGGCACTGTTTTAATATCTCGATCCAATTTTGGATTCAAGAAAAGAATCTTTTTAAGATTCCAGAACCAGTGGTTCATCAAAAGGCAATGCCTTTGTGTAGATCAAATGATCTAATAAAGAAGTATATTACTTCTTATTTTATTCTTATTATTTAATCTTTTCTTTTTATTTAAAGATCTTGACCTTGTTCTTAGATCATTAATCTTTTCAGAAGAAATTCTTCTTTTCAAAGGTTTACCTTCTTTTCTTTCTGATTTCTTCTCAAACTTTCATTTTAGGAGTTCTCTGAATTCTTTCTCTGTTTCTCTGTCAATGTTCTCTCTTCTTCTCTTTTTTTTATTTTAGAAAGAATGATCATTTGTCGTTGGGACCCACCACCTCTCCGACGACACTGAGAGATTACAGTGCCATATATCAAAGGTGTGGAGGGATGTACCCTTTGAACCATGTCTCACTCATTAGGGAAGAAGAACAGGCTGGAGCTTAAGCTTCTCGCTGCTGAAAAAGGCTTCTTTGCGTTCGCGCACGTGCGTCGCACGTGTTGGGCGTACGTGCGTCGCACGTGTTGGGCGCTCATATTTGCACGTAGCGCACATGGATCTTGCGCATATGCGCATTATGGGGGAGCAAGCTCCTATGGAGAACGAGTTTCCTTTTAATTGAATATTCTCATGTGGTGCTCACGTGCGTTGCACGTGGTGTGCGTGTGGCGGGCACACGTGCGTTGCACGTGGCGCACATGCGCATTTTGAGGAGAAGCAGGGCTTCTATATATGGAGAACATACTCTTTTTAATATTATTAAATATTCTCATGTGGTGCGCACGTGCGTTGCACGTGGTGCGCGCATGGCGAGCACACGTGCGCATTATGAGGAGAAGAGGGGCTTCTATATATGGAGAATAGGATCCTTTTAATATTATTAAATGTTCTCATATGGTGCGCACGTGTGTTGCACGTGGTGCACGCGTGGCGGGCACACGTGCGTTGCACGTAGCGCACATGCGCACTATGAGGAGAAGCAGGGCTTCTATATATGGAGAACATGCTCCTTTTAATATTATTAAAAGTTCTCATGTGTTGCGCATGTGCGTTGCACGTGGTGCCGCATGGCGGGCACACGTGCGTTGCATGTAGCGCACATGGCGCTTGCGCATATGCGCATTATGGGGAGGAGCATGCTCCTATCTTGGAGAACTAAACTCTTTTGAGTATTGAATCCTTTGAGGATTGAACTCCACCCTTTCTAAGAGGTATCCCCTCTTATTTATATGGGAGTGGTAGAGAAGCCATCTCTCCTTTTCCCGATGTGGGACTAAAAAATGCATTCCCCATGTAGTAGAGCATTACTTTAGATTACACGTGCATAACACATTTGCTCATAACTTTTGATCTCGGATGAATTATGAGGCCCATAATATATCAAATCGAAGGTCTTTTCGAGATACTTTCAATACCATCAGAATTTAGCCGTTTCGCATTCCGGAGTTTTTCAAAATACAGCTCGGAAAATACTGGTTCGCATCTTCTTCCATAGATCACATGTGCATAGACATTTGCTCATAACTTTTGATCCCGGATGAATTATGAGGCCCATAATATATCAAATAGAAGGTATTTTCAAGATGCTTTCAACACCATCAGAATTTAGCTGTTTCTCATTCCAGAGTTTGTCAAAATACAGCTCGGAAAATACTGGTTCGCATCTTCTTTCTTAGATCACATGTGCATAGACGTTTGCTCATAACTTTTGATCCCGGATGAATTATGAGGCCCATAATATGTCAAATTGAAGGTGTTTTCGAGATGCTTTCAATACCATCATAATTTAACAGTTACTCATTCGGGAGTTTATCAAAATACAGGCCGGAAGATACTGGTTCGTATTTTCTTAAGCGTATCGCTGCCATTTGATACCTTGGACTCTTTTGCGCAGAAATTTTTAGCGGGAACAAATGCCCCCCACTATTTTTCACATGTAAGTATATATGTGGGTGAAGTAGTGCAGAGTAATGCATAGCGTATGACCAATTTCGGGTTGGTATATAACTTTCAGAATCTTGATCTGAGAAGATAACGAGCGGACACAAGCGTCGTCATTTATCATTGACTCAAATCTCGACTCTTAAAAGATATAGTTCCAAACTCTTAATTCCATGAGCCGCACCCTTCTATTTCTCTATGTTTTATTCTGGTGTGAAGTAGTTTATATGCTCATGAGTAACTTCTCCATTTCAGTGGCATGTAGCTTTGGCAAGTGTGGCCCATAAATGGTAGATAACAATTCTTCTTGAATCCTTTATAAGGTAGTGATGGCTTAGAAGACAGGGGTAGGATCTGCCACCTAAGACTTTTCAACTTTATGAGCCGTGAGGGTCTCATAAAGACTTTTCTCCCTACGGATCGAGAGGATCTCGTAGGTGTATTTTCTCCTTAGGAATCGTAAGGATTCCTAAGTGCGTTTTCTCTTATAAGTCGTAAGGATATTATAAGAGAATTTTCCCTCTTACGAGTCGAGAGGACTCGTAAGCGGTTGTTTTCCTCCTTGTCGAGATTCGACTATGGAGAGTAGGACCCGTGGATAGTATGTAAGAGACCGTTTTAGACCGACTTGCAGGATCCCAGTGCTTAGGAAACAAGTTTTTTGATCCCAGCTGTCTAAGGCTTCATCTTGTAAGTCGCGACGAATCGAGAAGTCCTCGCGAAGACACTAATTTCCTCACAAGTCGAAACGAATCGAGCAGCTCTCTTCAAGGACACCGATTTTCCTGAGTTGAAGTATTTTGCCGAGGACGCTGGTTTCCTCGAGGTTAAAACGAATCAGAGTATTCCTGCGGAGACACTGGTTTCTCTGAGGGCCGACGCGAATCAGGAGGCTCTCATCAAGGACGCTAGTTTCCCTGAATTGAGGTATTTGCCAGGGACACTGGTTTCCCTGGGGTTGAAACGAATCGATGTATTCCTACAAAGACCCTGGTTTCTCTGCGGGTCGATGCGAATCAGGATGTTCTCGTCAAGGACACTGGTTTTCCTGAGTCGAAGGATTTTGCCAAAGACATTGGTTTCTTCGGGGTTGAAACGAATCGGAGCATTCCTGCGGAGACACTGGTTTTTCTGCGGGCCGACGTGAATCAGGAGGCTCTCATTAAGGACGCTAGTTTCCCTGAATTGAGGTATTTGCCAGGGACACTGGTTTCCCTGGGGTTGAAACGAATCGATGTATTCCTACAAAGACGCTAGTTTCTCTGCGGGTCGACACGAATCAGGATGTTCTCGTCAAGGACACTGGTTTCCCTGAGTCGAAGGATCTTGCCGAAGACACTGGTTTCTTCAGGGTTGAAACGAATCGGAGTATTCCTGCGGAGACACTGGTTTCTCTGCGGGCCGACGCGAATCAGGAGGCTCTCATCAAGGACGCTAGTTTCCCTGAATTGAGGTATTTGCCAGGGACACTGGTTTCCCTGGGGTTGAAACGAATCGATGTATTCATGCAAAGACGCTGGTTTCTCTGCAGGTCGATGCGAATCAGGATGTTCTCGTCAAGGACACTGGTTTCCCTGAGTCGAAGGATTTTGCCGTGGCTCCGATTAGTGATGTCACGTCCGTGTCCTGCTGGATGGGGAGGAACGCTGTTGTTGGTCTCCAGGATGTAGATGTGGTCGTCGAGATCTGACTTCCCTTTGACGCAGCCTGGTGGGGAAATGTAGTCCCCTTTCCTTTTTTTGTTTATGCCCATGGATTGTATACAGGGGCCACTATGGACTTACCTGCAGGGCAAAAGTTTCATTCTTTCATTTTTTTTATTTCTTTCTGCGATGCTCTATCATTTCAGCTTTTTACATCGCGAAAGTCGCGATTGCCCAATCATTTCGGCTATTTTTCATGGTGCCCAATCATTTCGGCTATTTATTTTATTTTTACTCGCTGCTTTTTATTACGAGTTGCCCAATCATTTCGGCTATTTCGTATGCATGTACGGCCTATCGGCTTTTTGCCGTAAACCTGAAATTAGACACCGATTTCGGCATCAGCACCGCTACAACTGGGATGTTGCCAGGAGCGAATCATCATTTGCCTCTGTCGATGTCGAACAAAGGTGGCTTAGCGAACAGGGTTAAGGTCCTGTCGACTAAGGCTTTTAACTTCATGAGCCGTAAGGGTCTCACAAAGGTATTTCTCCCTACAAGTCGTGAGGATCTTGTAGGTGTATTTTCTCCTTAGGAATCGTGAGGATTCCTAAGTGTATGTTCCTCTGTAAGTCGTAAGGATCCTACAAGAGGATTTTTTCCCTGTAAGTTGAGAGGACTTACAAGGGTTGTTCATCATGCGTACATATCCCCAGTCATGGATGGGACTTGATTAGGGAAATGTATATTCGCGCCCGTGGATTGTATACAAGGGTCAGTATTGAACCACTTGTAGGGCAAAATCGAAGGTTGCTTAAGCACAGGTTTAGGTCTCTGTAACTTAAGACTTTCAAATCTTATGAGTTGTGAGGGTCTCATAAGAGAGTTCTCCTTACGAGCCGTGAGTATCTCGCAAGTGTATTTTCTCCTTAGGAATCGTGGGGATCCCTAAGTGTGTTGCTCCCTTGTGAGTCATAAGGATCTCACGCGGGTGGTTTCTCCTTACAAGGTCGAGAGGACCCTGTAAGTGTCCTTTAACGAGGTTGCGCCCTTTCAGGTTTTCACAAACACTCGCCGGTAGTCCTGTTGTTTTTACTCACGGAGCCCTTTCGGGTTTTCATCCGTGCCCATTTTGCTTATGGACATACCTTTTTTTTATTCTTTTTATTCTCTTCTTCTTTTTTTTACGAGGTCGCGCCCTTTCGGGTTTTCATGAACACTCGCCGGTAGCCCTGCTGTTTTACTCACGGAGCCCTTTCAGGTTTTCATCCCTGCCCATTTTGCTTATGGACATACCATTTATTATATTTTTTATATATTTTTTTTATTTATCTCGTCAACCTAAGAATGCTGCGGTAGTAGTTTAAAGACGTTTCGGACCTTCATTAGTTTAAGGATGTTTTGGTCTGCCATTAGTTTAAGGACGTTTCAGTTCGTCATTAGTTTAAGGACGTTTCGGTCCGTCCAGGAGAAGGCTGGCTACTGCTTATAAAGTTTGAGCTTAGGAAGATAGCAAGCGGACATAGTCGTCGTCATCTATCATTGACCTAGGCGGTAACTCGCTAAGCGTAGTATTTCTTTAGGAAGCGACCATTTATTGGCCTGAAAGGCCTTTCACCGTGCATATCCATGAGTAGATAGGCTCCACCCTGGTAGAACTTGTCTATGATGTACGGGCCTTCATAGTTTGGCTCAAATTTTCCCCGCTTGGCGCGATTGGGGATCATAGGTCTTTTGACCATTAGAATGAGTTCGCCTTGGCGGAATGTCCTCGGCTGGGTCAATCTTTCATATGAGCGCGTCATCTTTTCTTTATAGGCCTCCAGATTTTGTTGCACTATGAGCCGGGTTTCATCAAGGGCATCAAGTTCCTCAAGCTGAAGGTGAGCATTTTCTTTGTCCGTTAGCTCGTGGTGGACTGCCACTCGTAGAGAGGGTAACTCTATCTCGAGGGGGAGTACTGCTTCTGTACCGAATACTAATGCGTACGGCGTAGTGTTCGTGGCCGTCTTGAACGTGGTTCAATACGCCCAGAGAGCTTCTTGCAGTCTCTCGTGCCAGTCTTTTTTATTTCGGGACACCGTCTTCTTCACGATCTTCATCAAGGTTTTGTTGAAAGCCTCAGTTAGGCCGTTGGCTCGAGGATTATAAACTGAGGAGTATCTCCAGTCTTTGTTGTGCTGTTGTGCAAAACGGCTGATTTTGTGGCTTCGGTAGGCTGGCCCGTTATCGAAGATAATCCGTCTCGGAGTTCCAAACCGATAGATGACGTGCGTCTTGAAGAAATGGAGGATATTCTCCGTCTTTACTTCCCTCAGCGGTACTGCTTCTGCCCATTTGGAGAAATAATCAGTCGTCGCCAAGATGAATCGATGTCCCCTGGACGATGCTGGTTCAATGGGGTTTTCCCTATGAATGAGCATGATGCCCCCGGCATATCCATCTTTCTTGGAGCATGTGGTTGTGGCGGGCTCACATTCTAATTTTCGGACGACGTGAACTCGCCCTGTTGGTATTAGTCTTCAACCCAGTTTTTGAAAACGTAGCAGTTTTCGATCGGATGGCCCAATACTTGGTGGTAAGGGCAGTAATCAGGATTGTTGACATCATTCAGTTGTAGCTGGTGTTTCGGCTCCGGTAGAGTGATAAGCCTGTTGTGCACTGCTAGTTCGAACAGCCTCTTTGTTTCATCCCAGGAAAATGAGTAAGGTCGTTTCAACTTCTCATAGAGAGGTTGCCGCTTATTGCTTTGGCGAACAACCGGTCTAGGGTCACTTGATTGTTGTTCAACGCTGGCGACGAAGGCCGTTTTTCCTTTTCCTTTATTCTTTTTGTTCGCTCCGTTGTTTGCGGTTCTGAGATTCTTTCCGGATAGTGTGTGATTGCACGGCTGAATGTTCTCGCAACTCCTCAACTCTTTCATTTTAGAGATGGATTCCTTGAAGAGAGGGCCGAGAGCTACTTTTTCGTCAGAGTCGCTCCCGAAGGTGAGAACTCGCGATCCCCCGGGATCAACCCAATGACAATTGCCGGCAATTCTTTTACGCTCATCTATCGCATTTTTCCGCTGTCTACGAGCTTCATGCTTTGTCCTGTTGAAGTGTTGCCTGTGAGCGACATACCCTTGCCACCAACACTTAAAGGAGTTGCAGTCTTCAGTAAGATGTGCGATCTTCTGATGATATAAGCAGAAGTTAGGATGTACGTCCGCTTCATCAAGATGTATACCACCAAGAGAATTTTCTCTGAAAGAGGGCAGCCTCATCCCCATCGATATGGCTTTAGCAAACATTTTCCTCCTCTTGAATTTGTTTTATGTTGGCAGCTTGTTCCGCTACATCTTTGTCCTTCTTTTCGAGGATTCTCTGGAAAAAAACTCGGCATCAGTTTCTTGCTCATGGCGCTGCTCCGAGGATGTCTCCGGGCTTGCTTTCGGTCCCGTAAGTGCGGTCATGGCTGTCAGCATTTCTTGGAGCTTTTGTTGTTGTTGACCCTGAGCCTTAGTCATTGATCGCGTAAGCGGTCTATGACCTGTGAAGACATGGCTATCCTCTTTTCCGGATGCCATATAGACGGTATGTACCAGCATGCCCCCAGACTTGGGGTGTTTGGGTTCAGTGGTCTTGCAGTTCGTCGCAGACCCAGTGATTTTCTCCGGCCTTCACCTCTTTCGTGGGCAGTCGAGGTTGAGGGAGCCGTTGCAGCGGGCACCCAAATAGCTATCGCCTTTTGTGGCTTGATAGGATGGTCCTCTTCCCGCTGAACTTTCACCTTTTCCTGTCGGCGGGGATAATCTTGATCAATTACCGAGTCTTGGACTTGACGCCAGACCTTGTAGATTTTAGAGGACAGCCGTTGAGGGGGCTTTTCCGGCTTCACCTTTATAGCGCTCTCCATTGGTGGAGGAGATCTTTTCAGCACAGCGGTCGGAGAGCTCTTGTCGACCTTCCTAAGTGGTTCAAAGCTGTTTCCAGTTGGAACAGCAGCATCAATTTCCGCCGTTGGAGTCGGCGGAGTCGGTCCAGAAGGAGAGTTGCCCCCGGTCTTCCTTACTCGGTGCCAGTGGTATATCCCTAGTAGGAGGGGTGTTGTTTCCTGAGGGTTTTCAGCGGATTACACCCACAAAATCGTATAATAAAAGAGAGATGGTGAAAGTTATATAAAGATAAGAACTATAAAAGAAAGAACTTGAAAATAAGAGTTTTCAACTCTACCAGCTTTTCAGTTGCTATGAGCCCTATCTTAATAGTCATGAAAAGATGTTAGAAATCACATCATCCCTCAATAAAACATCGCCTTTAGTTTTCATTCCTACCATTCTTCCAAACATTGATCATATACCCCTACGTGTGTGAACTGGACATCCCTACACTCAGAGAATTCAATTCAAGCAATCATACTCTTGTCCATCTACCTCAATACTTTTTAATAGATTTTTAGATGGAATTTGCTCACACATTCTTCATGCGACCGTTAATACTTCTTGAGGTACCAACCGATCGATTACTCATGTGCTTGCTAATTAGGTGTTTTTCCTCGTCTTGCAACACCTAAGGCTTAGTTGTGGCTCCCAAACCAGTTGGTCTAAGGCACTAGGTGATAAAGCACCCTCGCTATATTTTTTTATTGCTGCCTCGGTGATAACAAAACCGGTGTTCATTTTTCTTTTCACCATTTTATCTTTTATTCTCCACTTTTATTTTCTTCATACTTTGGCTTCTAGACAAGAGAATTTCAAGGCATCCTCTACTATCCCGAGTTTCAAGATGTGTGTACGTGCGTATAGTAGGGTTTCAACATTCAAATGTTTGGCTTCCAGAATAGGAACTATTTTTCAGGCTTATTTTTATCCTCAGATTAGTAATTTCTTTCATCTTACTAACCTTTGGGACAACAACTTATAACCACTTATTACTATTTTCATTTAAGAAAACATCTAACTTTCTTGTTTTTCTTAAACTATTCCTATCTTTTAAATATAATTTTTCACTTTCTACTCTTTTATTATCATAATTTTTTGTGTGTGCTTATATACAGTATAATGCAAAGTAAGGCGGAAATAAGCACAGGAGCGCTGAAAAACGACTTCTTGGGAGCATCTTGCGATGGTACAGGAGCGCTGAAGCTCGTTGGCGGGAGCATGGTCCCGAAGAAGAGCCCAGTGGTGGCTTGAGTTACCTGCTCCACTGGCATAGTGAAAAGGGAGGCCGCTTGGGGCCCGTAGGTTGCTCCTCCAGATGGGACAGAGCGAGAGTTGCTGTTGCAGTTAGTGCAATTTGAAGCCATTGATTTCTTGAATAGCTTGAATATTCTGCCCCTTGCGTCGACCTTGGTCTTTGGCATCTGCCAGCTGTTTGAGGACCGATTCCGTCGGCAAGGCTGCTGCTTGGGGAGCCTGCCTGTGGGCGACAGACATCCTCTAGGCTTCCTCCATCGGCGTTGAGGCACCAAGGGTGGGAGGTGGGAGAATCGACCCAAAGATAAGCCCGTTGATTTCTTGAAGAGCCGGATTGCAGAGATTTGAGCCTGCAAGTGGCCCGTACTTGACTCCACCAGATATGACAGAGCCTGTATTGCTAAGGTCGGAACAAATGCCATTCTTCATAAAGATGAAGCGCCGACTTCAGTATCCACTCCCCTAAGGGCAACCACAAACATACACACCGCGATTATCTGATCACGGGAAAAACACGACATACGAAGTGTGGAGTGGAAAAAAGAAAAAGGTCCGACCGGGCGTGCCAGAATCTGTTCCCCTCCGAACGGCGGCCAAGACATAGACGTCTTGCCTGAGATTCGAGGCAGATGCTATTTGGTTTTATCCGTCCACCTCTCCGAAGATGCCAGGTTGATTTATGGCACCGTGTATCGGAGGTTTAGACGGATGCGGCCGATGTAGCAGACTTCGTCAGATTCCCCCTCGCTTGAGGGGTTTTTGATTGTGGGGACGCTCTTCCCTGCAGGCGCAAGCCCCTGCAGTTAATTACGCTACCGCATAGCGGTGACAACTTTCTCCTTCTTCAAAATTTCACTTCGTGTCGTGGGTGTTTATTTTGTTTGTGGTTGCCCGTGGATTGTATACGGAGACTAATTTATGTCGTCGCCCGTAGGACGTGGATTAGTCCAAATCCGTATTTTCTTAGATTTGGGTTTGGGGTTTTGGTTTAAGGATACGTTAGTCGTATTTGAGGCTAAGATCAACTTAAACGTTTGTTAAGGATACGTTAGTCCAGTTTGAGACTAAGATCAACTTAACGGGATCGTTTAGATCCGACAAAAGAGCGTTTGGGCTATATTGTTCCATATTTGAGGCTAAGATCAAATTAAACGGGATCGTTTAGATCGGACAAAAGAGCATTTGGGAGCTCTATTGTTCCAGTTTAGGGACGTAGTGGTCCACAGGTAGTTTAAGGACGTTGCGGTCCATTGCCAGTTTAGGGACATGGGGGTCCATATTCCAGTTTAGGGACATGGTGGTCCATAGGTAGTTTAAGGACGTTGCGGTCCATTGGTTTAAGGACGCATTAGTCCATAGGCTTAAGGACCCCACAGTCCATATGAATGTGTTTAAGGACGCATTAGTCCATTAGTTTAAGGACGCGTAAGTCCATGAGTTTAAGGACCCCACAGTCCGTATGGGTGTGTTTAAGGACGCATTAGTCCATGAGTTTAAGGACCCCACAGTTCGTATTAATGTGTGGTTGTCGGGACCCATCGCCTCTCTGACGTCATTGAAGGATTACAACGATAGGTGTCAGAGGAGTTCGGAGATGTACCTTTGAACCGGATGTAAATTGATTTAAGAGAGCAGCTGTGCTCGGTCAATTTAATTTGAGGACTTACGGCCATGATTTGGCTAAGTCCAGTTGAAAATATTCAACGTTATTTCTTATTTTTGGCCTATTAGACCTGTGCTAGGGCTTTGCCCATGTTTAATAATGCATAGCATTAATCTTGGTCTATGTTGGACCTTTATTTGGGCTCTGCCCCTTTTAAATGATGCACTGCATCTGTTCTGGTCTGACAGACCCTTGTTTGGGCTCTGCTCCTTTAAAAAGAATAATGCATTGCATCTGTTTTTATTTGGGCTCTGCCCTTTTTTTTAAAATAATGCATAGCATTTACTAGGCCTGTTAGGCCTTTTTAATTGGGCTCAGCCCTTCTTTTTAATGATGCAGTGCATCAATTATCTGACAGTGGCCATGTGGCCTGTCAGGCGCTTTGCGCCAATAAATGAGCGCAAGCGCTTGTGGAGGTGACACGTGTCACGCAAGCGCAGTGCGCTGCGCCAGTGCGCTGTGCTTGCGCTGCTGACACGTGGCGCGCTCTGGTGAGTTACACCAATTTCAGAGAGCAATGCTCTATTTTAAAAGCGCATAGCGCAAGTTGTTCTGGAGCTGACATATGGCGTTCTCTGGTGGCTTGCGCCAACCCAAGAGCGCAACAGTACAGATTTACAAGTGCAAGGCACTGTTTTAATATCCTCATCCAATTTTGGATTCAAGAAAAGAATCTTTTTAAGATTCCAGAACCAGTGGTTCATCAAAAGGCAATGCCTTTGTGTAGATCAAATGATCTAATAAAGAAGTATATTACTACTTATTTTATTCTTATTATTTGATCTTTTCTTTTTATTTTACGATCTTGACCTTGTTCTTAGATCATTAATCTTTTCAGAAGAAATTCTTCTTTTCAAAGGTTTACCTTCTTTTCTTTCTGATTTCTTCTCAAACTTTCTTTTTAGGAGTTCTCTGAATTCTTTCTCTGTTTCTCTGTCAATGTTCTCTCTTCTTCTCTTTTTTTTTATTTTAGAAAGAAGGATCATTGGTCGTTGGGACCCACCACCTCTCTGACGACACTGAGAGATTACAGTGCCATATATCGAAGGTGTGGAGGGATGTACCCTTTAAACCATGTCTCACTTATTAGGGTGGAAGAACAGGCTGGAGCTTAAGCTTCTCGCTGCTGAAAAAGGCTTCTTTGCGTTCGCGCACGTGCGTCGCACGTGTTGGACGCTCATATTTGCACGTAGCGCACATGGATCTTGCGCATATGCGCATTATGGGGGGGAGCAAGCTCCTATGGAGAACGAGTCTCCTTTTAATTGAATATTCTCATGTGGTGCGCACGTGCGTTGCACGTGGTGCACGCGTGGCGGGCACACGTGCGTTGCACGTGGCGCACATGCGCATTATGAGGAGAAGCAGGGCTTCTATATATGGAGAACAGGCTCCTTTTAATATTATTAAATGTTCTCATGTGGTGCGCACGTGCGTTGCACGTGGCGCGCGCGTGGCGAGCACACGTGCGTTGTACGTAGCGCACATGCGCATTATGAGAAGAAGCAGGGCTTCTATATATGGAGAACAGGCTCCTTTTAATATTATTAAATGTTCTCATGTGGTGCGCACGTGCGTTGCACGTGGTGCGCGCGTGGCGAGCACACGTGCGTTGCACGTAGCGCACATGCGCATTATGAGGAGAAGCAAGGCTTCTATATATGGAGAACAGGCTCCTTTTAATATTATTCAATGTTCTCATGTGGTGAGCACGTGCGTTACACGTGGTACCGCATGGCGGGCACACGTGCGTTGCACGTAGCGCACATGCGCATTATGAGGAGAAGCAGGGCTTCTATATATGGAGAACAGGCTCCTTTTAATATTATTAAATGTTCTCATGTAGTGCGAACGTGCGTTGCACGTGGTGCCGCATAGCGCTTGTGCATATGCGCATTATGGGGAGGAGCATGCTCCTATCTTGGAGAACTAAGCTCCTTTGGAGAACTAAGCTCCTTTGAGTATTGAATCCTTTGAGAATTGAACTCCACCCTTTCTAAGAGGTATCCCCTCTTATTTATATGGGAGTGGTAGAGAAGCCATCTCTCTTTTTCCCGATGTGGGACTAAAAAATGCATTCCCCATGTAGTAGAGCATTACTTTAGATTACACGTACATAACACATTTGCTCATAACTTTTGATCTCGGATGAATTATGAGGCCCATAATATATCAAATCGAAGGTCTTTTCGAGATGCTTTCAATACCATAAGAATTTAGTTGTTTCTCGTTCCGGAGTTTATCAAAATATAGCTCGGAAAATACTGGTTCGCATCTTCTTTCTTAGATCACATGTGCATAGACACTTGCTCATAACTTTTGATCCCGGATGAATTATGAGCCCCATAATATATCAAATAGAAGGTATTTTCAAGATGCTTTCAATACCATCAGAATTTAGCTGTTTCTCATTCCGGAGTTTGTCAAAATACACCTCGAAAAATACTGGTTCGCATCTTCTTTCTTAGATCACATGTGCATAGACATTTGCTCATAACTTTTGATCCCGGATGAATTATGAGGCCCATAATATATCAAATTGAAGGTTTTTTCGAGATGCTTTCAGTACCATCATAATTTAACAGTTCCTCATTGGGAAGTTTATAAAAGTACAGGACGGAAGATACTGGTTCGCATTTTCTTAAGCGTATCGCTGTCATTTAATACCTTAGACTCTTTTGCGCAAAAAATTTTGGCGGGAACATGGATCAATAATGGTTGGAACTACTCCTAGCTCCGAGACAAACTTCCTCATCCAGACGGCTTCCTTGGCGGCATCATTCGCAGCAATGTACTCAGCCTCCATCGTAGAGTCTGCAACGGTATCCTGTTTGGAACTCTTCCAACTTACCGCCCCTCCATCGAGGGTGAATACAAACCCTGAGATAGATTTGTTGTCGTCCTTATCGCTCTGGAAGCTCGAATCCGTAAAGGCCTCCATTTGGAGATCTCCATTACCATACACCAAGAACAATTCTTTAGTCCTTCATAAGTACTTAAGAATGTTCTTCACAGCTATCCAGTGATTCTTCCCTGGGTTGGATTGATACCTGCTTACAACACTAAGTGCATAAGATACATCTGGGCGTGTACATAACATCGCATACATTATAGATCCCACTGCCGAAGCATAGGGTATAATGCTCATGTGAGCTCTCTCTTCATCGGTCTTTGGGCAAGAGTCCTTGGAGAGAGTGACTCCATGGCAAGCGGGTAAGGCACCCCACTTGGAGTCTTCCATACTAAACCTTTTTAGGATGGTGTTGATGTACCTGGTTTAGGACAATCCTAATAACCTTTTAGATCTATCCCTATAGATCCTAATGCCCAGAATGTATGTGGCATCACCCAGGTCCTTCATGGAGAACCTTAGTGATAAGAAAGATTTGACCGACTGTAGCATAGGAATATCATTTCCTATCAGAAGAATGTCATCCACGTACAATAAGAGGAATGTGACAGCTCTCCCTACAGCCTTCTTATAAACACAAGGTTCATCTGGATTTTTGATGAAATCAAACTCTTTGATAACATCATCGAAACAGATGTTCCAACTCCATGATGCCTGCTTTAACCCATATATGGATTTAAGCAATCTACATGCTTTCCCGCTGCTCCCACTGTCAATGAAGCCCTCCGGCTGATCCATATAAACGCATTCTGCTAAATCTCCATTTAGAAATGTCGTTTTAACGTCCATCTGCCAGATTTCATAATCGTAGTGAGCAGCAATAGCAAGATCCGAATGGATTTAAGCATGGCTACGGGCGAAAAAGTCTCGTCATAGTCCAAACCTGGTCTTTGACGAAAACCCTTCGCCACAAGTCTTTCCTTATAGGTCTCTACCTGTCCATCTACACCAATCTTTCTTTTAAAGATCCATTTGCACCCCACAGGTTTTACCCCAGGGGGTACAACGTCCAAAGTCCATACTTTGTTGATGTACATAGACTCCATTTCGGATCTCATGGCATCCAGCCACTTCACAGAGTCTCCACTCGTGATAGCTTGCAGAAAACTGGTAGGATCATCATCCTCCATGATGCAGTCTTCTCTGTCACCATCAATGAGGAAACCGTAGCACCTCTCCGGTGGACGAGAAGTCCTACCAGACCTACGGAGTGGCCGAGGTTCCTCAGTTTCTATTGCAACAGCCGGTTCAACCAAGTCGTCATTTGTAGTTTGTGTCTCTAGAACCTTTTCTAGATCTACCACATTGCCATCAGTTTCATTTGTGAAAAACTCGTTTTTCAAGAATGTGGCATGCTGAGAGACAAACACCTTTTGTTCCTCCTTGTGGTAGAAAAGATATCCATAAGAGTTCTTTGGATATCCCACAAAATTACACATGACTGACCGTGTCTTGAGTTTGTCCGGATTCTGCTTTTTAACATAGGCCAGGCAACCCCAAATCTTAATTCTCTTAAGAGATGGTCTCTTCCCATGCCATATCTCATATGGCGTGGTAGACACGGTTTTGGTTAGAACCCTGTTCAGTAGAAACGATGCAGTCTCCAATGCGTGCCCCCAAAATGAGACAGGTAACTCAGCATCACTCATCATGGAACGGACCATATCTAATAGGGACCGGTTCCGTCGTTCAGACACACCGTTGTGCTGTAGTGTGTAAGGAGGAGTGAGCTGAGAGAGAATCCCATTCTCTTTTAGGAAGTTTGCAAATTCTGTACTTAGGTACTCCCCACCTCGATCTGATCGAAGCATCTTGATACTCAAGCCGGTTTGTTTTTCTACTTCTTGTTTATATTCAGTGAATTTATCGAAAGCTTCGGATTTGTGCTTTAATAAAAATACATGACCGAATCTTGAGAAATCGTCAGTGAAAGTAATGAAGTAAGAAAAACCGCCTCTAGCTTGTGTAGACATTGGCCCACATACATCACTATGTATGAGTCCTAGGAGCTGGGTAGCTCTTTCTCCGTGTCCGGTAAACGTAGTTTTGGTCATTTTACCCTTGATACAAGACTGGCAAGTCGCATAAGATTTATATTCAAAAGGGTTTAAATATCCATCTTTGTGTAACTTGTTTAGTCTTGTTTCGTTAATATAACCAAGTCTACAGTGCCAAAGAAAAGCTTTATTTATTTTTGAAAGCTTTCTTTTATTAGTGTGTTGTATGCTGAAAACTGTGTGTTGATTTAGGACGTATATCCCGTTATTAAGCGTACCATACCCAACCAACATTTGATTCAGGTGAATGTTCATAACATTGTTCTGCAATACAAAATTATATCCTTCATTGTCTAACAAAGAAATAGATATTATATTACAAAGCATACTTGGTACAAAATAACATGGGTTCAAAACCAATATACACCCAGATGGCAACCCCAAGTGATACTCTCCCACTGCGACTGTATGTACATTGGAACCATTTCCAACGCGGAGAGTATGGTCACCTGTCTTCAAAACCTTGCTATTTCTCAGCCCCTGCATAGAATTGCAAATGCGAGAACCTGAACCGGTATCTAATACCCAGGAAGCAGAGTTTATTGAAAAACAGTTTTCTGTCACAAACACACCTGAAGCGGAAGCATCCCTATGCTTCTTCTTGAGATTTAAGTACTCGGTACAGTTGCGCTTCAAATGTCCTGTTTTGTGGCAATGAAAACATTCCCCTTTCCCCGATTCTCCAGCTTTAGACTTTTCCTTCCCTTTAACCTTTTTAACTCCACCCTTAGGATTGATGGGCTTCTTCTTTTTCTTTTCCTTGGCCTTAGCCTTTGGGCGAGAAGAAGAAGATTGTCCGACAGTCAAAACGGGAGTTTTCACTGATTTCAGTGTGCTCTCTGCACTCCTTAACATATTAAAGAGTTCAGGTAGTTCCCTCTCCATGTTGTGCATGTTGAAGTTAACTATGAATTGAGCAAAGGTGGAGGGGAGGGACTGCAGAATAATATCCGTATATTGTTCATTGTCCATCGTCCATCCGAGGTCCTCAAGCTCTTCTATGAGAGCTATCATCTTCAGAACATGGTCTCTTACTGGTGTGCCAGGGGCCATTCGCATCTGAAAAAATTTCTTTGATGCTTCATATCGTAATACGCAGGATTGCTCTCCATACAACTCCTTTGTATGGAGGAATATGGATTGAATGTCCATATTCTCGTGTTGCTTTTGATGTGTGTTGTTCATCGATACAAGCACGAGGCATTTGGCCGTGGCACAATCAGCGTCCCATGTCTTGCGGACTTCTTTTTCCGCAACTGAGGATTTTGGACCTGGGACGGGCGGGGCTGAAGCCGTGAGGACATATGATACTTTATCATAAGTCAAGGCAATTTTCAGATTCCTCAACCAGTCTTTATAATTGGTCCCATTCAGTGTATTTTTATCTAGTAGAAGCTTGAGTCCAGTCATTGGTATCTGCCATTAAGAGAGAGAAAAGAATACACTCAGCGAAAGCTCTTGCAAATATCAGATTGGTTATTATCTTTTCTAATCGATGTCTCTCACTGCTTTAATAAAGTTTTTCTTTCAAACCTTAAAAAAAAACTAGCCAGGATTAATTACAGTCTACAACTTCGCTAACCGTTCAGCAGGCAAGTGTCGGTACTTGAGGGAGGTTCCCCGTGCTTTCGCACGGACCTAATTAAAGTAAACCTCGTTTTCCCAGAGGCGTAGCCCCGTTAACACCTTTCTAGACACCTAATGAGTTAGCTAATTGTAAACTGCAAAACTCTCCTGGGAGCAACTATTGCCCACAGTGGGATCGGGATCCAACCATCATATGGAAGGTATACAATCTCATTGCAAATCTCAACACTTGAAATTCCTGATGTGATTTTTACCCCTAGTACCTATGACCTTGGCTATGGTCAACAAATCATAAGCACTAGTCAAGTTCAGCCTGTCATTTCTTGATTAATTAGACCCGTTCACATGACCCTTAGCTAAGGTCAACAAAGTCGCATGCCCGTCCTAATTAATCTGCATCATATGTTTTGTAGGAAGACATCACTTAGCTACCGTACACTACGCCTTGGCTAAGGTCAACAAACGTAGCACGAATACTAAGTACTCTACTTCCTAAAATGACGAAGGGTTGCAGATGATTTTTAAGAAAATCTTTAACGCTTTGAACTTGATATCGTCGTAGAATCAAATGGTTTTCCAAAGGAGTGGCTTGAGCTCCGCAGTTTTGAAATATAGCTTTTTCATAAAGAGCCGAGTGGTTTTTAAATCCGATTCTACAATATCTTTTTAGGTTTATTTTCTTTACATTAATCATATTAATGTAGTCCCATCATTTAAGTCCTTAAGCCATTCATAGAAAAGAAACGAAAATACAACATACGCTTATGCCACCCGCATTCGCCGCAATGTTCCATTATGCACCGTTAGGTTACTTAACTAACGGCATACCGGGACGGGACTAGCACGGGTGTAAAACATAAGCAACGTCTACTATATATCTCATATATAATATTTCATTCGTTTCAGATATCACAGAACACAGGCAGCAGAAACACAGATATAATGTGGGATATACTAGGACGTCCGTATTTAGTATTTAGCCAAAAATAGAAAATATGGATTCCACAGTCACGATGAATAGCCAAGCCCACACCCCTAGACCCCTACGAGAGCGGCAAGCGACCCTACCAATTCTGGAGTTTAGGATACCCGGTCTCGACTCCTCGAGGTGGCCTCCCACTGAACCTCAGAACCCGGTCACTTATGCTCCCCTCCTTGGGTCTATCCTAATGCGGAAAAGTAAATAATATACAACACTGGTGACAACAACCTCAACCCGGAAAATCCCCAAATAAAAGAATATTACATTACATTTGAATTTTACATGAATTGAAAATAAAACTCTCATCTCACATAAAACCCCCCGGCTATTCAATCGCGACAATCCTGCACATCATATCTCAGCAACACATAATATCATATATCATCAACGTAAGTAAGTATGTGTACCCCGATTGTCGTTGATGTATAGCAACGAAAACGGCGATAAGCGACATACTACACTTATGGTCACAGAAAAGAAAGTGTAAAACTACAACATTTGGAATCCACATTCTCTTTAGAAATCGTAAATCCGAAATATCACATATTTCGCATTTCATGCCTAACTATATGAATTCCACATATTGTATCACATTCCAGATAAATAGACAGTATTAAACATTTCGATCGAATAATCAAATACCCAAAATTTCCTAAAGCTCAACACTTGAGCGGAGTTCAAAAAACCCGAAATGTGTCACAATAGTAGCGGTCCAGCCGTAGAAGGGTCAAGCCAACGCCTCACATGTGGCATGCCGTACTGCCTCAAACCCTAAGGTTCAGAGGCAGTTCAGATGGTCACATAATCGAGTTAAGGTTTGTGTTCTTCTAGAGGGTCCACCACAAAACTTGTACGTATTTCCGAAAGATTTAAACTCGAGAAAAAAAAATCAACACTTGAAAATTTTTCGTGCCGGGAAAAAGTGAGTTAATGATATCCGTTCAAACTTTTTAATACTTTCTAAATTATCCGAAAAAGGCACGAGATTAAAATTCCGATCGAATCACCGAATCCAAAACAATCCCCAGAACATTCAATACTTGAATCAGATTAAAAATACCCACAAATATATACAAGCAGTTCTAAACATTACTGTAAAAAAATTAGGCAATATCTCATGTGTACGGCCGCAGAGCCGCGGCCCAAGCAAGCTCTGGCCGCGGTTCCGCGGTGGAAGTTACTGTTCATGTCTTCGTTTTTTACAGTGGTGCTTAGATTTCCCTGCTGAATTTTTTAAGGATGTTTAATACTGAAAAAACACAGTTTTGAAAAAATGTCCAGAGAAGGCTCAAAAAACCGTATTTTTGGTTCGGTCGGAGTTTTAACTTCGTTAAAGCGTCGTCGAAAGCTCTAGCTTGGCTCTGATACCAATGTTAGGTTTACCTAGCACCTCATGAAGGGTTTGGAAGCATCACATGTCTCAAAATCAAATTTTTAAGGTGTTAAGTGAACATACAAAGAATCATCACTAGAAAATTATGGTTTCATTACAAAGACAACATCACAAGTAATAAAGGCTAGGGTTTTGAGAGTACAACCTTTGTAGCTCCCTACACTAGACTCCTTGGCTTCTTGAGGGTTGGAAAAAGGTTCGCTTGAGGTCTTCTAAGTCCACGACGATCCACCCGAAGCTCCTTTGCCCAAAGCTCCTTGCTTTACTCGATATGTGAATGAAGTAGAGCAAACACCCTACACAAACCGGCTAGATGTGTATAGTATGATGATGTGGTTTGTATTCTATAATCAAAACTCTTTCTTTTTTATCAACCTCACTTAAGAAAATTATCAAGAGAGGAAGAAGAAGATGGTGGCTAAGCTTTTTCACACAAGAAAATATATGAGAGTGAATATAATTGAAATGAGAAAAGAATAATATATGCTAATCCTTTCTCACTTCAACCATGGTTAGAATCATCTAGATTTTTATCAAATGGGTTAAAGATGAAAGGATAATTAACTCAAGGTTAAATGGTGGTTGAAGCATGGTCAAAGATGATAAGTATAAACCTTGTGTGAATTATCCTCTCTCTTTTTCTAAATGATAAATAAATAGATAATTCTACAATGTAAGTCTTGCATTGCCACTATACTTGTATCAACAACCATGATACTATGTATGTATGTATGCATCCATGCACATCATCTTGTGCATACATGTATGTAACATTTGGAATATTTAGAAATAAATAAAATTAATTAAATTAATAATAATTTGATAAATCACAAAACTGTTAAAATAAAATATGTCAATCTTCATAAGTTATATATAGTACAAATTAAATTAGAATTTTTGAATGCAAATTAAATAAGTTATAAGTGTTTTAGTGACAAATTTAGCTTCATTTTAACAAAATGTGTGTTTTATAATAAGTTATGTTGTGAGGGGTTAACTTGTTAAGCTTAATTTTTATGCAAATAAGAGATTGTTGTGGATATAAGTGAAAGTGAGTGAAAATTATTTTAGTTCAGAACTTATATTCAAATTAAAACAAAAATTTGAAGATAATGCATAAACCACCTCATGCTTGCATGCATACCTTCAACCTCCACCTCTTCCTTGCATGAAACATGCACACCCTAGCCCTTGACACCTCCACCTTCCCTTATCTCTTCCTCCACTCAGTTATATAACTCATTCTCAGTTCAAAACTCAGATCAAAACTTTAAAGAATTAAAAGAAAAGAAAAGTTAAGAGAGAAAAAGAAAGAACAAGAGGAAGAAGAAGAAAGAGGAGTTTGTTCTTGAGTTTTGTTCATCATCAACCTAGGAAGGACTTAGCATCTTGGAGGGTTATTCCTACAACTAATTGGAGGGTAAATTCTTAAACTCTTTAGGTAATTTAAGTTCTGTAGCTTATTTAGTTTAGAGTTAATCAAGTCACATAATATCGTATTTTAGTTAAAATTAATCTCTGTTAAAATCTGCTTTGATCTGGAAGATAATTAAATTAATTAAACAGAGTGAAAATGTTGTAGGAAACAACTAGATTAAACCATAAGACCAAGACACCAGTGGGCCGGTTTTTGGCCGGCGGCCATAGGGGAAAATCCGGCGTCGCTGGCCATGGGGGGAGCTTTGTGGGTTTGCTCTGTTGGGTAGTTTACAGTGCACAATTTTGGCTATTTTGGTGTTGTTTAATTAAAGTAGTTCACTGTAAAAAGAATCTGGAAACATATATCGGAAAGGGTAATTTAAAACGCTAAATACGACACGGTTAAAATACGTCGCGATTTAGTTTCTGTAACAGTACAGATTAAGGTTAAAACCCAGCAAGATTAAGTGTTTAATAGCTTGATATAATCGAATAGTATGTAACTTGTAAGTGGGAAAGGGTGTTTGTCTTTTCCGTCGTATCGGAATAGCCGTTTTCTTATATACGTTAATTTGTAAATTTAGACTCGGATACAAGAATTACGGAAGCCGCGAGGAAAGGGAAAGGATTAGCATTTCCGGAGTAGATTCGACTTTTTCGGTGAGTAGACTAAACATCTACGGGGGAATTTTGTAAAGATGGCGTGTTTCGCCCGTAATTTTACTTCACTTAATGTTTTATATTGGTATGCTTAATTGATAAATTGCATTCATTATAAATATATATAAATTGCTTAGTTGTTAGAACACTTCACAATTATCGACGAGTCATGCCACGTGCACGTCTTACATGCTACACACACCTCGTCGATATTACTATGTCACTTCACACTTAAAAATAATACTTATTGACATGAAATTAAATCATATTTCACATATCCATAATAGTAGTAAATGGCATCATTTATATCATGTTAGTATAGGTATATTTCTTGTTTAGATATGAGGTAATTGAAGTATTGAGGATTTATGGTTTTAAATTTTGAATATTATCCCACAGATCTGGTAATTTTCATGATTTATGTTACATGTACATATTAAGACGTTTTTATGATTTGAGTTTATTACGAACCGAGTCGGTGGATATACGGTTACGGATTCGTGGTATTTATTCCGAACCGAGTCGGTGGATATACGGTTACGGATTTACAGTGTTATCCAGAATGAGTCGGTGGGGAATACAGTCGGATACATAGTGGACTTTGTGATATCAGAATCATTCGAGGAATGATGCCTGTGAGAAATGGAAGTTTTGTGTCGTTGATGGATACGAAGAAATGAATTTATTGAGAATAGATGATGAGATTTCAGTGGTATTATGAGCTTTACTTCGTGCATTGATGATTTTTCACATATAATCAGACATTATACGTGTTCACATTTCTGTTATTATGATTGTCATATTTACTTTATTCACCGTTATATGTTAGTTATATTCACTGAGTTGGCAACTCACCCCCGTTGTGCCACAGTTCCTTGCAGGGATAGAGTGGACGGGTAGCTGCGAGGCAGAGCGACTTTCGCAGTTGTATTTCATCTTTTGTTAGGTAGGTTACATGTGTAGTAACCTTCCTCTTTGATTTTGTATTTTGTATCTAGAAAGTATCCATCAAACCTGTATTTTGACTTAGAATGAGAGATTGTATATATATGGACAGTTGAGATCTTTGGTCAGTATATCATAGTTTCTTTCTTTATGAGATTCATAGTGATGTTCTATATGTTTATATTCATGTTCATTGTTAATATTGTTGATTCCCACTAGGAATAAAACTAAACTTAACCTTTATTATTTGTTAATAAATTAACCTCATAAATTGGGATTTTTACTTAAAAAAAAACTAAATCTTCATAAATAATTCCGCATTAAGGTATTATGATCTTGGTTTTTGGCTTACTTGGACTTTGTACATATCTTTAGATATGATACAATCGAAGTGCCGGTCACATCCACACTTGGGTCGTGACAAAGTTGGTATCAGAGCTTAGGAGTAACCTTACGGAATTAAGTAAGGGATTTCAAAAGGTTGATATGAGTCCGTGAGATAGGATGACCCTTGATTTGATGGAGTAGGTGAATTAGGGTGAATGCAGTACCGTACGTATGTTCCGCGGCATATTTACGTTATTGTATTCAGCCTAACTAACCTTAGGATTTTTTTTTTCTTGATCTATTCTTCCGTTGATTCTCCGTTATTGATTGCTTCTATTCCTACACCTTATCAACTCTCGTTTCTTGTTCCAGTTGCTATGTCTACGCGGGTTAGACAAGCCGCAGCCAGAGATGCAGCTAGGGTGAGTCCACCTGTGACTACGACTAGTACACCGGACGTTCTGGCGGTGCATAAGCATGTTGATCCTCCTCCTCCAGATCGCATGACTAGGATTAAGGAGGGTATGTTGGGATTACAGCGAGTGGTAGGACAGTTAGCTGAGGCCACTCGAGTACTGAGACCAGATCCAGCACCGACCGTAGCAGAGTCCGAGGTACAGCCTACACAGACGGTGGCGCTTGTAGATACGAGAGTGATGGAGGTATCACTTGCAGAGTTTATGAGATTGAGACCCCCGGTATTTACAGGGACCGATGTGGCGGAAGATCCTCAGTCTTTTCTTGATCGGATGGCGAGGATTGGCAGATCATTGCGATGTTCTGATGCGAGGTCAGTTGAGCTGACTAGCTTTCGTTTGGAGGGACTTGTACAGGAGTGGTGTGAGTCGATGGAAAGAGGGCGAGCTACGAATCTTCCTCCGATGACGTGGACCGAGTTTTCTACAGTCTTTCTTGCCAGATTTCTTCCCCAGAGTGTGAGGGACGCTAGAGCTAGCAGTTTTGAAGCGTTGAGGAAATCAGCAAGTATGTCAGTAGCAGATTATGACTTACGATTCACCCAGCTATTGCGATATGCCCCATACTTAGTACCTACGGAGGAGCTTCGGGTGAAGAGGTTCCTAAGGAGTTTGGACACGTAGTTGTATCTGGCGATAGGCTCCCAATATTTTGATACATATGCACAGGCCATGGATGCAACGATTCGAGTCGAGGAGCGTTTGAGCGAGTCAGTGGTCGTTCCGGAGCCAAAGAGGAGTAGACCGATTGTGCCGATGAATAGACAGTTTGGCAGAGATAGAAGGTCACATCCAAGAAGATATACTCCAGGCCGCAGTGTCGGACGAGGTTGGGCACAAGGCCAGATGTTCAGTTCATACCCTGATGATCGGGGGACCCCACTTACATGTTATAATTGCGGGCGTCCAGGGCATACGGCTAGAGGGTGTACACGTTATGGTGGGACTAATACTCCACAGGCTGCTTTACCCCATCCACCTCCTACGCCGATGGCTTTACTTCCTCCCCCAGTTGGCGCTACACGCCAGGCAGTGGCACCACGAGGTCGAGGCTTTGCAGGACGTGCTCATAGAGGTCGAGGAGATAGAGGTAGAGGACGACAGGATGCGGGCAGGGGCCAGGCACGGGTATTTGCGCTGACTCCACGGGATGCCCAGGCATCAAATGCAGTCGTGACAGGTACTCTTACAGTATGCTCATTAGAGGCACATGTTTTATTTGATCCCGGTTCTACACATTCTTATGTATCTTCACGATTCGCACTTTTGTTGGGGAAAGAGTCGTCATTTTTAGAGTTACCATTGGTAGTGATTACCCCGATGGGAGATTCTTTTATAGCTCGGCACGTATTCAGATCGTGTTCGGTGCGCATTAGTGATAGAGATTCGCTAGTTGATCTGATTCTCCTAGACATGTTAGATTTTGACATACTTCTTGGTATGGATTGGTTAGCCGCTTGTCATGCCTATGTAGATTACCGAGGAAAAGCGGTTAGATTTTGTTTTCCAGGTGAACCGGTGTTTGTTGTGCAGGGGGATTGCAAGTTAACCCCTGTCTACATGATTTCTGCTCTTTGTGCGGGGCGACTCTTGAAGAAGGGTTGTCATGGGTTCTTAGCCTTCGTTCAGGACTTAGGGGTCACGGAGGTTCCATTGGATCAAATTCCGATTATACGAGAATTTCCTGAGGTATTTCCTGCTGAGTTACCAGGATTGCCACCTGATCGAGATATCGAGTTTTGCATCGACTTGATTCCAGGTGCGGGGCCTATTTCTATACCACCCTATCGAATGGCACCGACGGAATTGAAGGAACTCAAAAGCCAGTTGCAAGAGTTATTAGATAGAGGACTTGTTCGTCCCAGTGTTTCACCGTGGGGAGCTCCTGTCTTATTTGTTAAAAAGAAGGACGGTAGTATGAGAATGTGCATTGACTACCGACAGCTGAATCGCATCACTGTACGAAACAGGTATCCATTACCACGTATAGATGACTTGTTCGATCAGTTGCAAGGAGCTGGGTTTTTCTCGAAGATTGACTTGAGGTCAGGGTATCATCAGTTGAGATTTCGGAAGGACGATATTCCGAAGACGGCGTTTCGTACGAGGTATGGGCATTATGAATTTCTGGTGATGTCGTTCGGACTCACCAACGCTCCAACAGCTTTTATGGATATGATGAACCGTATCTTTAGACCATTTATCGATCGGTTTATTATAGTTTTCATAGATGATATTCTTGTATATTCTCGGAGTCAGACGGAGCACGAGCAGCATTTACGTATCACATTGCAGACCTTGAAGGAGCATCAGCTGTATGCAAAATTTTCCAAGTGTGCTTTTTGGCTCGATAGTATGGAGTTTTTGGGTCACATAGTTACAAGAGAAGGTATATGTGTGGACCCAAAGAAGATTGAAGCGGTACAACACTGGCCCAGGCCTATGTCAGTTACGGAGGTTCGGAGTTTCTTAGGTCTGGCAGGTTATTACAGACGCTTCGTACAGGATTTCTCATGGATAGCGGCACCTTTGACAGGATTAACTAGGAAGGAAGTTCCATTTCAATGGACAGATGCGTGTGAGCAGAGTTTCCAACAGTTGAAGACGCGGTTGACGACTGCACCTATATTATCTTTACCTTCCGGGTCAGGGGGTTTCGTCGTGTATTGTGATGCTTCTAGAGTGGGTCTAGGCTGTGTGTTGATGCAACACGGCAGAGTTATAGCTTATGCTTCTCGACAGTTGAAGAGGCATGAACAAAACTACCCCACTCATGATCTAGAGATGGCTGCTGTAGTATTCACATTGAAGATTTGGAAACATTACTTGTATGGAGAATTGTGTCAAATCTTCACAGATCATAAAAGCTTAAGGTATATCTTTTAGCAGAGAGATCTGAACCTCAGGCAGCGTAGATGGATGGAACTGGTGAAAGATTACGATTGTGAGATCTTGTACCATCCAGGCAAGGCGAATGTTGTAGCAGATGCCTTGAGTAGGAGGCCTGAAGGTAGTTTATCTCATTTGAGCATTTTGCAGAGACAGTCTTCTACAGACTGGCAGATCTTATGTGATAGTCGTATACAGTTTGAGTTCACGTCAGCAGGAGACCAGCTAGCACATGTTCGCACCAGACCTCAGTTATTGGATCGCATTCGGGAGGCGCAGCCCACAGATACTCGTATGATGGAGATTATGGATCAGGTTAGGCAGGGTAGGGAGACGGAGTTTATGATTGACGATCATGGAGTATTACGTTTTAGGACTCGTCTCTGTGTGCCAGATTCTGACGGATTGAGGCGTGAGATTTTGGAGGATGCCCACAGATCAGCATACAGCATTCATCCTGGTTCCACCAAAATGTATCGTGATTTGAAAGATATTTATTGGTAGGAAGGAATGAAGAAGGATGTTACAGATTATGTTTCACGATGCTTGACTTGTCAGCAAGTCAAAGCAGAACATCAGAGGCCAGCCGGGGAGCTGCAGCCCTTACCCATTCCAGAATGGAAATGGGAACAGATTTCCATGGATTTCGTGGTGGGTCTACCCAGGACGAGCAGAGGGTATAATTCCATTTGGGTAATTGTGGATAGGTTGACAAAGGCTGCCCATTTTCTTCCAGTAAAGACGACGTATGGATTTGCTCAGTATGCACAGGTTTATATCGATGAGATTGTACGTCTACATGGAATGCCGACATGCATAGTTTCAGATCGAGGTACCCAGTTCACTAGCAGGCTATGGCAGAAACTTCAGGATGCTCTTGGTACACGGCTGAGTTTTAGTACGGCTTTCCACCCCCAGACAGATGGTCAGTCGGAGGGGACCATTCAGATACTAGAGGATATGCTTCGGGCTTGTAGTCTTGATTTTGGGGGCAGTTGGGATTGTTACCTACCTTTGGTAGAATTCTCGTACAACAACAGTTTTCAGGAGACGATCCAGATGGCACCCTTTGAAGCTTTGTATAGGAGGAAATGTCGATCACCTGTTTGCTGGACGGAACTCAGTGAGAGTGGCATTTTGGGACAGCAAATAGTACAGGAAACTACAGAGAAGATTCAATTGATACGAGATAGAATGAAAGCGGCTCAATGTAGACAGAAGTCATACGCAGATCGACGACGACGTAAACTCGAGTTTGATGTGGGAGATCATGTGTTCCTTCGAGTATCTCCAATGAAAGGTGTGATGCGCTTCGGGAAGAAAGGGAAGCTCAGCCCCAGATATGTTGGACCTTACGAGATTTTAGAGAGGGTGGGCGCTGTAGCTTATCGGTTAGCACTTCCACCTAATTTTCCCGACGTGCATCCGGTGTTTCACGTTTCGATGCTTCGCAGATATCTTCACGATCCGTCTCACGCGATCCAACATCAGACCTTACAGCTTGAGCCAGATTTATCCTACACAGTGCAGCCAATCGCTATTCTTGACAGGCAGGCAAAGCAACTACGATCAAGGATACTTCCATCTGTAAAGGTTCTCTGGCAAGGAAAGAATCGCGAGGAGGTTACTTGGGAGACGGAGGATGCAATGCTAAAGAAATTTCCACATCTTTTCGTAGGTATGTCTAGTAATTATTTTAAATTCGGGGACCGAATTTTCTTAAGGGGGAATATTGTAACATTTGGAATATTTAGAAATAAATAAAATTAATTAAATTAATAATAATTTGATAAATCATAAAACTGTTAAAATAAAATATGTCAATCTTCATAAGTTATATGTAGTACAAATTAAATTAGAATTTTTGAATGCAAATTAAATAAGTTATAAGGGTTTTAGTGACAAATTTAGCTTCATTTTAACAAAATGTGTGTTTTATAATAAGTTATGTTGTGAGGGGTTAACTTGTTAAGTTTAAGTTTTTATGCAAATAAGAGATTGTTGTGGATATAAGTGAAAGTGAGTGGAAATTATTTTAGTTCAGAACTTATATTCAAATTAAAACAAAAATTTGAAGATAATGTATAAACCACCTCATGCTTGCATGCACACCTTCAACCTCCACCTCCTCCTTGCATGAAACATGCACACCCTAGCCCTTGACACCTCCACCTTCCCTTATCTCTTCCTCCACTCAGTTATATAACTCATTCTCAGTTCAAAACTCAGATCAAAACTTTAAAGAATTAAAAGAAAAGAAAAGTTAAGAGAGAAAAAGAAAGAACAAGAGGAAGAAGAAGAAAGAGGAGTTTGTTCTTGAGTTTTGTTCATCATCAACCTAGGAACGACTTAGCATCTTGGAGGGTTATTCCTACAACTAATTGGAGGGTAAATTCTTAAACTCTTTAGGTAATTTAAGTTCTGTAGCTTATTTAGTTTAAAGTTAATCAAGTCACATAATATCGTATTTTAGTTAAAATTAATCTCTGTTAAAATCTGCTTTGATCTGGAAGATAATTAAATTAATTAAACAGAGTTAAAATGATGTAGGAAACAACTAGATTAAACCATAAGACCAAGACACCAGGGGGCCGGTTTTTGGCCGGGGCCATAGGGGAAAATCCGGCGTCGCCGGCCATGGGGGGAGCTTTGTGGGTTTGCTCTGTTGGGTAGTTTACAGTGCACAATTTTGGCTATTTTGGTGTTGTTTAATTAAAGTAGTTCACTGTAAAAGAATCTGGAAACATATATCGGAAAGGGTAATTTAAAACGCTAAATACGACACGGTTAAAATACGTCGCGATTTAGTTTCTGTAACAGTACAGATTAAGGTTAAAACCCAGCAAGATTAAGTGTTTAATAGCTTGATATAATCGAATAGTATGTAACTTGTAAGTGGGAAAGGGTGTTTGTCTTTTCCGTCGTATCGGAATAGCCGTTTTCTTATATACGTTAATTTGTAAATTTAGACTCGGATACAAGAATTACGGAAGCCGCGAGGAAAGGGAAAGGATTAGCATTTCCGGAGTAGATTCGACTTTTCCGGTGAGTAGACTAAACATCTACCGGGGAATTTTGTAAAGATGGCGTGTTTCGCCCGTAATTTTACTTCACTTAATGTTTTATATTGGTATGCTTAATTGATAAATTGCATTCATTATAAATATATATAAATTGCTTAGTTGTTAGAACACTTCACAATTATCGACGAGTCATGCCACGTGCACGTCTTACATGCTACACACACCTCGTCGATATTACTATGTCACTTCACACTTAAAAATAATACTTATTGGCATGAAATTAAATCATATTTCACATATCCATAATAGTAGTAAATGGCATCATTTATATCATGTTAGTATAGGTATATTTCTTGTTTACATACGAGGTAATTGAAGTATTGAGGATTTATGGTTTTAAATTTTGAATATTATCCCACAGATCTGGTAATTTTCATGATTTATGTTACATGTACATATTAAGGCGTTTTTATGATTTGAGTTTATTCCGAACCGAGTCGGTGGATCTACGGTTACGGATTCGTGGTATTTATTCCGAACCGAGTCGGTGGATATACGGTTACGGATTTACAGTGTTATCCAGACTGAGTCGGTGGGGAATACAGTCGGATACATAGTGGACTTTGTGATATCAGAATCATTCGAGAAATGATGCCTGTGAGAAATGGAAGTTTTGTGTCGTTGATGGATACGAAGAAATGAATTTATTGATAATAGATGATGAGATTTCAGTGGTATTATGAGCTTTACTTCGTGCATTGATGATTTTTCACATATAATCAGACATTATACGTGTTCACATTTCAGTTATTATGATTTTCATATTTACTTTATTCACCGTTATATGTTAGTTATATTCACTGAGTTGGCAACTCACCCCCGTTGTGCCACAGTTCCTTGCAGGGATAGAGTGGACAGGTAGCTGCGAGGCAGAGCGACTTTCGCAGTTGTATTTCATCTTTTGTTAGGTAGGTTGCATGTGTAGTAACCTTCCTTTTTGATTTTGTATTTTGTATCTAGAAAGTCTCCATCAAACCTGTATTTTGACTTAGAATGAGAGATTGTATATATATGGACAGTTGAGATCTTTGGTCAGTATATCATAGTTTCTTTCTTTATAAGATTCATAGTGATGTTCTATATGTTTATATTCATGTTCATTGTTAATATTGTTGATTCCAACTAGGAATACAACTAAACTTAACCTTTATTATTTGTTAATAAATTAACCTCATAAATTAGGATTTTTACTTAAAAAAAAAAACTAAATCTTCATAAATAATTCCGCGTTAAGGTATTATGATCTTGGTTTTTGGCTTACTTGGACTTTGTACATATCTTTAGATATGATACAATCTAAGTGCCGGTCACATCCACACTTGGGTCATGACAATGTATGCATACAAAAATAGAAAAAGTGTTTGATTAAAGAATTAATCTAAAAGTCATTTGTTAAATCAACACTTGATTTTGCAAACCGGTCATATCACATACGACCCGACCAATAGAAAATGCCTGATTAATATACGGTATCACATATCCGTATTTAATCAGGTCCCCGCGCATATCTCATATGCACACCACATCTTTTCGCCTGAGCCAGGAAACTTCATTGTGGAACTCTAAGACTCGTCAATACGCCGGCAGTAGGTAATGATCATATCAAATACCTACAAGCCGCAAGCGGTCAGCTAAACGTAATGGCCACCCGGGTGTTGATCGATCAGAAGAAAACAAGCGAACCTGTTACAACTCCAGTCGAGCCAACCGGCAACACTACCGTACAGTCCGGTCTCTTCGTCAGATATGTTGCATATCGAGTCTAGGGATGGTAACGTCGACCCCAATAACTCAATAAGTCGTGCCGATGAATGGTCTATAACAGATCGAGAAACTACTGATAACACTTATCAGTAAATCTCAACAGCCCTGGCCAGAGACTTACTGATATAGCCAATCGAGCACAGCACAACATCAACTCCCAATACCGGGAAAGACGAAACCCCTCCTATCGCTCATTGCCTTCGTGTATCTCGGGACTGTACCCAACGGCCACCTGTTTGCACGACTCAGTAGAGCCGTGGTAGGGTGGTAATCAAAGTACAGTGGGAGAACACACAAGACTCTATGACGATCTCGGGTCTACAGACTAACCTGCACCAGTGTCACCTGAGAACTGCTATCAGACGATAGATATAATTCCATATAGGAGTTCTCGGCGAGTCCGTCCAGTGTACCCAGTCACCACTGAGCACCCGTATACTATCTCGATGTCAAACATCGATGAATGTGGGAATATCCATCGCCAATCATATCGGTCTAGTATCATATACGCTAGTCTACTCTGGTATATCGATGCCCCGTCTCGATACACCTACGACTAAGGACATTCCAGGATATGCTTATAAACTACATATGTCCCACTAGTATGATCTCCATCATAATCACAGTATTCAAGTCTATATCCTCAGGGCTTTATCAACATATATGAATGAATAAAAGCATGATCAAATCAACATGTCAGATAAAGAAGAACCAGATAGCATACTATCATGTCGAGCAAGAATGTACACTGAATATATATATATATATATATATATGTATGTATAAATACATCACTATCATACAATGGCCTCTAGGGCATACATATATCCAACACCGTCTTCAAAGCCGAGCGTCCCCAGACCGAAAGAGAGTAGGAGGTCGGGACAGAAAATAAATAAATAAATAAATAAAAAGGGAGATGGAACACGAGGACTTCCCAGGAGGTCACATCCTAGAGTACTACTCTCGCCCGAGCACGCTTAACTGCGGAGTCCAGATAGGATCCGGTGCTTTAGTGCTGGTTTGGTCGCATCCGAAAGGCCTGGGTCGCCATACTCTTTTATTCCCTTCCGGGTCGCGTCGGATTCGGCATATTCTTCATTCATTGTCTGCCGGTTTCTCTCCTTTTCTCCGTCAGATTGAGCCGCAATAAACGTTAGGCTGGATATACCGAAGACCAGCGCCGTTTTACTCCGTCTTCCTTGCCCGTCGTCCTTAATTTCAGTCGGGGTGGCGGATACGTTCTGTTTTTACCTCCGATCGTCCCAAATCCGGGAGAGGGGGAACCGAAAGCCCGCAACGAAATATTTCGTCTTCAAAGCCGAGCGTCCCCAGACCGAAAGAGAGTAGGAGGTCGGGACAGAAAATAAATAAATAAATAAAAAAAAGGGGGATGCAACACGAGGACTTCCCAGGAGGTCACCGATCCTAGTACTACTCTCGCCCATGCACGCTTAACTGCGGAGTTCTGATGGGATCCGGTGCTTTAGTGCTGGTATGGTCGCATCCTAAAAGCCTGGGTCGCCATACTCTTTTATTCCCCTTCGGGCCGCGTCGGATTCGGCATATTCGTCATTCGTTGTGTACCGTTTTTTCTCTTTTTCTCCGTCAGATTGAGCCTCAATAAACGTTAGGCTGGATATACCGAAGACCAGCGCCGTTTTACTCCGTCTTCCTTGCCCGTCGTCCTTAATTTCAGTCAGGGGTGGCGGATACGTTCTGTTTTTACTTCCGATCGCCCCAAATCCGGGAGGGGTGGGGCGTCTCGCCCGTTGAAACGAAAGCCCGCAACGAAATATTCCGTCTTCAAAGCCGAGCGTCCCCAGACCGAAAACGAGTATGAGGTCAGGATAGAAAATAAATAAATAAAAAGGGATGCAACACGAGGACTTCCCAGGAGGTCACCCATCCTAGTACTACTCTCGCCCAAGCACGCTTAACTGCAGAGTTCTGATCGGATCCGGTGCTTTAGTGCTGATATGGTCGCATCCAAAAGGCCTGGGTCGCCATACTCTTTTATTCCCATCCGGGCCGCGACGGATTCGGCATATTCTCTTTCGTTGTCTGCCGGTTTCTCTCCTTTTCTCCGTCAGATTGAGCCGCAATAAACGTTAGGCTGGATATACCGAAAACCAGCGCCGCTTTACTCCGTCTTCCTTGCCCGTCGTCCTTAATTTCAGTCGGGGGTGGCGGATACGTTCTGTTTTTACCTCCGATCGTCCCAAATCCGGAAGGGGGTGCGTCTCGCCCTTTGAACCGAAAGCCCGCAACGAAATATTCCGTCTTCAAAGCCGAGCGTCCCCAAACCGAAAGAGAGTAGGAGGCCAGGACTGAAAATAAATAAATAAATAAATAAAAAGGGGGATGCAACACGAGGACTTCCCAGGAGGTCACCCATCCTAGTACTACTCTCGCCCAAGCACGCTTAACTAAGGAGTTCTGATGGGATTCGGAGCTTTAGTGCTGGTATGGTCGCACCCGAAAGGCCTAGGTCGCCATACACTTTTATTCCCTTCCGGGCCGCGACGGATTCGGCATATTCTTCATTCGTTTTCTGCCGGTTTCTCTCCTTTTCTCCGTCAGATTGAGCCGCAATAAACGTTAGGCTGGATATACCGAAGACCATCGCCGTTTTACTCCGTCTTCCTTTCCCGTGTCCTTAATTTCAGTCGGGGGTGACGGATACGTTCTGTTTTTACCTCCGATCGTCCCAAATCCGGGAGGGGGGCGTTTCGCCCGTTCAACCGAAAACCTGCAACGAAATATTCCATCTACAAAGCCGTGCGTCCCCAGACCGAAATAGAGTAGGAGGTCGGGACAGAAAATAAATAAATAAATAAATAAAAAGGGGGATGCAACACGAGGACTTCCCAGGAGGTTACCATCCTAGTACTACTCTCGCCCATGCACGCTTAACTGCGGAGTTCTGATTGGATCCGGTGCTTTTGTGCTGGTATGGTCGCATCCGAAAGGCCTGGGTCGCCATACTCTTTTATTCCCTTCCAGGCCGTGTCGGATTCGGCATATTCTTCAATCGTTGTCTGCGGGTTTCTCTCCTTTTCTCCGTCAGATTGAGCCGCAATAAACGTTAGGCTGGATATACCGAAGACTAGCGCCGTTTTACTCCGTCTTCCTTGCCCGTCGTCCTTAATTTCAGTCGGGGGTGGCGGATACGTTCTGGTTTTACCTCCGATCGTCCCAAATCCGGGAGGGGGGCGTCTCGCCCGTTGAACCGAAAGCCCGCAACGAAATATTCCGTCTTCAAAGCCGAGCGTCTCCATACCAAAAGAGAGTAGGAGGTTGGGACAGAAAATAAATAAATAAATAAAAAGGGGATGCAACACGAGGACTTCCCGGGAGGTGACCCATCCTAGTACTACTCTCCCCCAAGCACGCTTAACTGCGGAGTTCAGATGGGATCTGGTGCTTTAGTGCTGGTATGGTCGCATCCGAAATGCCTGGGTCGCCATTCTGTTTTATTCCCTTCCGGGCCGCATCGGATTCGGCATATTATTCATTCGTTGTGTGCCGGTTTCTCTCCTTTTCTCCGTCAGATTGAGCCGCAATAAACGTTAGGCTGGATATACCGAAGACCATCACCGTTTTACTCCGTCTTCCTTGCCCGTCGTCCTTAATTTCTGTCGGGGGTGGCGGATACGTTCTGTTTTTACCTCCGATCGTCCTAAATCTGGGAGGGGGGTCTCGCCCGTTAAACCAAAAGCCCGCAACGAGATATTCCGTCTTCAAAGCCGAGCGTCCCCAGACCGAAAGAGAGTAGGAGGTCGGGACAGAAAATAAATAAATAAATAAATAAAAAAGGGATGCAACACGAGGACTTCCCAAGAGGTCACCCATCCTAGTACTACTCTCGCCCAAGCACGCTTGACTGCGGAGTTCTGTTGGGATCCGGTGCTTTAGTGCTGGTATGGTCACATCCAAAAGGCCTGGGTCGCCATACTCTTTTATTTCCTTCCGGGCCGCGTTGGATTCGGAAAATTCTTCATTCGTTGTCTGCCGGTTTTTCTCCTTTTCTCCGTCAGATTGAGCCGCAATAAACGTTAGGCTGGATATACCGAAGACCAGCGCCGTATTACTCCGTCTTCCTTGCCCGTCGTATAAAATCCGGGAGGGGGGGCGTCTCGCCCGTTGAACCGAAAGCCCGCAATGAAATATTTCGTCTTCAAAACCGAGGGTCCCCAGACCGAAAGAGCGTCCCCAGACTTCCCAGGAGGTCACCCTTCCTAGTACTACTCTCGCCCAAGCACGCTTAATTGCGGAGTTCTGATGGGATCCGGTGCTTTAGTGCTGGTATGGTCGCATCCGAAAGGCCTGGGACACCATGCTCTTTTATTCCCTTCCAGGCCGCGTCGGATTCGGCATATTCATCATTCGTTGTGTGCCGGTTTCTCTCCTTTTCTTTGTCAAATTGAGCCGCAATAAACGTTAGGCTGGATATACCGAAGACCGGCGCCGTTTTACTCCGTCCTCCTTTCCCGACGTCCTAAATTTCAGTCGGGGGTGGCGGATACGTTCTGTTTTTACCTCCGATTGTCCCAAATCCGGGAGGGAGGGCGTCTCGCCCGTTGAACCGAAAGCTCGCAACGAAATATTCCGTCTTCAAAGCCGAGCGTCCCAAGACCGAAAGAGAGTAGGAGGTTGGGACAAAAAATAAATAAATAAATAAATAAATAAAAGATGCAATACGAGGACTTCCCAGGAGGTGACCCATCCTAGTACTACTCTCGCCCAAGCACGCTTAACTGCGGAGTTCTGATAGGATGCGGTGCTTTAGTGCTGGTATGGTCATCCGAAAGGCCTGGGTCGCTATTCTCTTTTATTCCCTTCCGGGCCGCGTCGGATTCGGCATATTCTTCATTCGTTGTATGCCGGTTACTCTCCTTTTCTCCGTCAGATTGAGCCGCAATAAACGTTAGGCTGGATATACCGAAGACCATCGCCATTTTACTCCGTCTTCCTTGCCCGTCGTCCATAATTTCAGTCGGGGGTGGCGGATACGTTCTGTTTTTACCTCCGATCGTCCTAAATCCGGGAGGGGGGCGTCTCGCCCGTTGAACCGAAAGCCCGCAACGAGATATTCCGTCTTCAAAGCCGAGCGTCCCCAGACCGAAAGAGAGTAGGAGGTCGGGACAGAAAATAAATAAATAAATAAATAAAAAGGGGATGCAACACGAGAACTTCCCAGGAGGTCACCCGTCCTAGTACTACTCTCGCCCAAGCACGCTTAACTGTGGAGTTCTGATGGGATTCGGTGCTTTAGAGCTGGTATGGTCGCATCCGAAAAGCCTGGGTCGCCATACTCTTTTATTCCCTTCTGGGCCGTGTCGGATTCGGCATTTTCTTCATTCGTTGTCTCCCGGTTTCTCTCCTTTTCTCCGTCAGATTGAGCCGCAATAAACGTTAGGCTGGATATACCGAAGACCAGCGCCGTTTTACTCCGTCTTCCTTGCCCGTCGTCCTTAATTTCAGTCGGGGGTGGTGGATACGTTCTGTTGTTACCTCCGATCGTCCCAAATCCGGGAGGGGGGGCGTCTCGCCCGTTGAACCGAAAGCCCGCAACGAAATATTCCGTCTTCAAAGCCGAGCGTCCCCAGACCGACAGAGAGTAGAAGGTCGGGACAGAAAATAAATAAATAAATAAATAAATAAATGAAAAGGGCATGCAACACGAGGATTTGCCAGGAGGTCACCCATCCTAGTACTACTCTCGCCCAAGCACGCTTAACTGCGGAGTTCTGATGGGATCCGGTGCTTTAGTGCTGGTATGGTCTCATCCGAAAGGCCTGGGTCGCCATTCTCTTTTATTCCCTTCCGGGCCGCGTCGGATTCGGCATATTCTTCATTCGTTGTCTGCGGGTTTCTCTCCTTTTCTCCGTCAGATTGAGCCGCAATAAACGTTAGGCTGGATATACCGAAGACTAGTGCCGTTTTACTCCGTCTTCCTAGCCCGTCGTCCTTAATTTCAGTCGGGGGTAGCGGATACGTTCTGGTTTTACCTCCGATCGTCCCAAATCCGGGAGGGGGGGCGTCTCGCCCGTTGAACCGAAAGCCCGCAACGAAATATTCCGTCTTCAAAGCCGAGCGTCCCCAGACCGAAAGAGAGTAGGAGGTTCGGACAGAAATTAAATAAATAAATAAATAAATAAATAAAAAGGGGATGCAACACGAGGACTTCCTAGGAGGTGACCCATCCTAGTACTACTCTCGCCTTAGCACGCTTAACTGCGGAGTTCTGATGGGATCTGGTGCTTTAGTGCTGGTATGGTCGCATCCGAAAGGCCTGAGTCGCCATTCTCTTTTATTCCTTTCCGGGCCGCGTAGGATTCGGCATATTCTTCATTCGTTGTGTGCCGATTTCTCTCCTTTTCTCTGTCAGATTGAGCCGCAATAAACGTTAGGCTGGATATACCGAAGACCATCGCCGTTTTACTCCGTCTTCCTTGCCCGTCGTCCTTAATTTCAGTCGGGGGTGGCGGATACGTTCTGTTTTTACCTCCGATCGTCCCAAATCTGGGAGGGAGGGCGTCTCGCCCGTTGAATCGAAAGCCCGCAACGAGATATTCTATCTTCAAAGCCGAGAGTCCCCGGACCGGAAGAGAGTAGGAGGTCGGGACAGAAAATAAATAAATAAATAAATAAGGGATGCAACACGAGGACTTCCCAGGAGGTCACCCATCCTAGTACTACTCTCGCCTAAGCACGCTAAACCGCAGAGTTCTGATTGGATCCGGTGCTTTACTGCTGGTATGGTCGCAACCGAAAGGCCTGGGTCACCATACTCTTTTATTCTCTTCCGGGCCGCGTCGGATTCGGCATATTCTTCATTCGTTGTCTGCAGGTTTATCTCCTTTTCTTTGTCAGATTGAGCCGCAATAAACGTTAGGCTGGATATACTGAAGACCAGCGCCGTTTTACTCCGTCTTCCTTGCCCGTCGTCCTAAATCCGGGAGGGGGGCGTCTTGCCCGTTGAACCGAAAGCCCGCAACGAAATATTTCGTCTTCAAAGCCGAGGGTCCCCAAACCGAAAGAGCGTCCCCAGACTTCCGAGTAGGTCACCCATCCTAGTACTACTCTCGCCCAAGCACGCTTAACTGCGGAGTTCTGATGGGATCCGGAGCTTTAGTGCTGCTATGGTCGCATCCGAAAGGCCTGGGTCGCCATACTCTTTTATTCCCTTCCGGGCCGCGTCGGATTCGGCATATTCTTCATTCGTTGTCTGCCGGTTTCTCTCCTTTTCTTCGTCAGATTGAGCCGCAATAAATGTTAGGCTGGATATACCGAAGACCAGCGCCGCTTTACTCCGTCCTCCTTGCCCGTCGTCCTTAATTTCAGTCGGGGGTGGCGGATACGTTCTGTTTTTACCTCCGATCGTCCCAAATCCGGGAGGGGGGCGTCTCGCCCGTTGAACCGAAAGCCAGCAACGAAATATTCTGTTTTCAAAGCCGAGCGTCCCAAGACCGAAAAAGATTAGGAGGTTGGGACAGAAAATAAATAAATAAATAAATAAATAAAAGATGCAATACGAGGACTTCCCAGGAGGTGACGCATCCTAGTACTACTTTCGCCCAAGCACGCTTAACTGCGGAGTTCTGATGGGATGCGGTGCTTTAGTGCTGGTATGGTCGCATCCGAAAGGCCTGGGTCGCCATTCTCTTTTTTCCCTTCCGGGCCGCGTCGGATTCGGCATATTCTTCATTCATTGTATGCCTGTTTCTCTCCTTTTCTCCGTCAGATTGAGCCGCAATAAACGTTAAGCTTGATATACCGAAGACCATCGCCGTTTTACTCCGTCTTCATTGCCCGTCGTCCATAATTTCAGTCGGGGGTGGCGGATACGTTCTGTTTTTACCTCCGATCGTCCTAAATCCAGGAGGGGGGGTGTCTCGCCCGTTGAACCGAAAGCTCGCAACGAGATATTCCGTCTTCAAAGCCGAGCGTCCCCAGACCGAAAGAGAGTAGGAGGTCGGGACAGAAAATAAATAAATAAATAAATAAAAAGGGGATGCAACACGAGAACATCCAAGGAGGTCACCCATCCTAGTACTACTCTCGCCCAAGCATGCTTAACTGCGGAGTTCTGATGGGATTCGGTGCTTTAGTGCTGGTATGGTCGCATCCGAAAAGCCTGGGTCGCCAGACTCTTTTATTCCCTTCCGGGCCGTGTCGGATTCGGCATTTTCTTCATTCGTTGTCTACCAGTTTCTCTCCTTTTCTCTGTCAGATTGAGCCGCAATAAACGTTAGGCTGGATATACCGAAGACCAGCGCCGTTTTACTCCGTCTTCCTTGCCCGTCGTCCTTAATTTCAGTCGGGGGTGGCGGATACGTTCTGTTTTTACCTCCGATCGTCCCAAATCCGGGAGGGGGGGCGTCTCGCCCGTTGAACCGAAAGCCCGCAACGAAATATTCCGTCTTCAAAGCCGAGCGTCCCCAGGCCGAAAGAGAGTAGGAGGTCGGGACAGAAAATAAATAAATAAGTAAATAAAAAGGGCATGCAACACGAGGACTTCCTAGAAGGTCACCCATCCTAGTACTACTCTCGCCCAAGCATGCTTAATTGCGGAGTTCTGATGGGATCCGGTGCTTTAGTGCTGGTATGGTCGCGTCCGAAAGGCCTGGGTCACCATTCTCTTTTATTCCTTTCCGGGCCGTGTCGGATTCGGCATATTCTTAATTCGTTGTCTGCCGGTTTCTCTCCTTTTCTCCATCAGATTGAGCCGCAATAAACGTTAGGCTGGATATACCGAAGACCAGCGCCGTTTTACTCCGTCTTCCTTGCCCGTCGTCCTTAATTTCAGTCGGGGGTGGCGGATACGTTCTGTTTTTACCTCCGATCGTCCCAAATCCGGGAGGGGGGCGTCTCGCCCGTTGAATCGAAAGCCCGCAACGAAATATTCCGTCTTCAAAGCCGAACGTCCCCAGACCGAAAGAGAGTAGGAGGTCGGGACAGAAAATAAATAAATAAATAAATAAAAAGGGGATGCAACACGAGGACTTCCGAGGAGGTCATCCCTCTTAGTACTACTCTCGCCCAAGCACGCCTAACTGCGGAGTTCTGATGGGATCCGGTGCTTTAGTGCTGGTATGGTCGCATCCGAAAGGCCTGGTTCGCCATTCTCTTTTATTCCCTTCCGAGCCGCGTCGGATTCGGCATATTCTTCATTCGTTGTCTGCCGGTTTCTCTCCTTTTCTCCGTCAGATTGAGTCACAATAAACGTTAGGCTGGATATACCGAAGACCAGCGCCATTTTACTCCGTCTTCCTTGCCCGTCATCCTTAATTTCAGTCGGTGGTGGCGGATACGTTCTGTTTTTACCTCCGATCGTCCCAAATCCGGAAGGGGGGCGTCTCGCCCGTTGAACCGAAAACCCGCAACGAAATATTCCGTATTCAAAGCCGAGCGTCCCCAGACCGAAAGAGAGTAGGAGGTCGGGACAGAAAATAAATAAATAAAAAGTGGATGCAACACGAGGATTTCCCTGGAGGTCACCCATCCTAGTACTACTCTCGCCCAAGCACGCTTAACTGCGGGGTTCTGATGGGATCCGGTGCTTTAGTGCTTGTATGGTCTCATCCGAAAGGCCTGGGTCGCCATTCTCTTTTATTCCCTTCCGGGCCGCGTCGGATTCGGCATATTCTTCATTCGTTGTCTGTGGGTTTCTCTCCTTTTCTCCGTCAGATTGAGCCGCAATAAACGTTAGGCTGGATATACCGAAGACTAGCGCCGTTTTACTCCGTCTTCCTTGCCCGTCGTCCTTAATTTCAGTCGGGGGTAGCAGATAAGTTCTGGTTTTACCTCCGATCGTCCCAAATCCAGGAGGGTGGCGTCTCGCCCGTTGAACCGAAAGCCCGCAACGAAATATTCCGTCTTCAAAGCCGAGCGTCCCCAGACCGAAAGAGAGTAGGAGGTTCGGACAGAAATTAAATAAATAAATAAATAAATAAATAACTAAATAAAAAGGGGATGCAACACGAGGACTTCCCAGGAGGTGACCCATCCTAGTACTACTCTCGCCCAAGCACGCTTAACTGCGGAGTTCTGATGGGATCTGGTGCTTTAGTGCAGGTATGGTCGCATCCGAAAGGCCTGGGTCGCCATTCTCTTTTATTCCCTTCCGGGCCGCGTCGGATTCGGCATATTCTTTATTCGTTGTGTGCCGGTTTCTCTCCTTTTCTTCGTCAGATTGAGCCGCAATAAACGTTAGGCTGGATATACCGAAGACCATCGCCGTTTTACTCCGTCTTCCTTGCCCGTCGTCCTTAATTTCGGTCGTGGGTGGCGGATACGTTCTGTTTTTACCTCCGATCGTCCTAAATCCGGGAGGGGGGGCGTCTCGCCCGTTGAACCAAAATCCCGCAACGAGATATTCCGTTTTCAAAGCCGAGCGTCCCCAGACCGAAAGAGGGTAGGAGGTCGGGACAGAAAATAAATAAATAAATAAATAAAAAAGGGATGCAACACGAGGACTTCCCAGGAGGGCACCCATCCTAGAACTACTCTCGCCCAAGCACGCTTAACTGCGGAGTTCTGATGGGATCCAGTGCTTTAGTGCTGGTATGGTCACATCCGAAAGGCCTGGGTCGCCATACTCTTTTATTCCCTTCCGGGCCGCGTCGGATTCGGCATATTCTTCATTCGTTGTCTGTCGGTTTCTCTCCTTTTCTCCGTCAGATTGAGCCGCAATAAACGTTAGGCTGGATATACCGAAGACCAGCGCCGTTTTACTCCGTCTTCCTTGCCCGTCGTCCCAAATCCGGGAGGGGGCCGTCTTGCCCGTTGAACCGAAAGCCCGCAAGGAAATATTTCGTCTTCAAAGCCGAAAGTCCCCAGACCGAAAGAGCGTCCCCAGACTTCCCAGGAGGACACCCATCCTGGTACTACTCTCGCCCAAGCATGCTTAACTGCGGAGTTCTGATGGGATCCGGTGCTTTAGTGCTGGTATGGTCGCATCCGAAAGGCCTGGGTCTCCATACTCTTTTATTCCCTTCCGGGCCGTGTCGGATTCGGCATATTCTTCATTCGTAGTCTGCCGGTTTCTCTACTTTTCTTCGTCAGATTGAGCCGCAATAAACGTTAGGCTGGATATACCGAAGACCAGCGCCGTTTTACTCCGTCCTCCTTGCCCGTCGTCCTTAATTTCAGTCGGGGGTGGCGGATACGTACTGTTTTTACCTCCGATCGTCCCAAATCCGGGAAGGGGGCGTCTCGCCCGTTGAACCGAAACCCCGCAACGAAATATTCCATCTTCAAAGCCGAGCGTCCCAAGACCGAAAGAGAGTAGGAGGTTGGGACAGAAAATAAATAAATAAATAAATGATGCAATACGAGGACTTCCCAGGAGGTGACCCATCCTAGTACTACTCTCGCCCAAGCATGCTTAACTGCGGAGTTCTGTTGGGATGCGGTGCTTTAGTGCTGGTATGGTCGCATCCGAAAGGCCTGGGTCGCCATTCTCTTTTATTCCCTTCCGGGCCATGTCGGATTCGGCATATTCTTCATTCATTGTATGCCGGTTTCTCTCCTTTTCTCCGTCAGATTGAGCCGCAATAAACGTTAGGCTGGATATACCGAAGACCATCGCCGTTTTACTCCGTCTTCCTTGCCCGTCGTCCATAATTTCAGTCGGGGGTGGCGGATACGTTCTGTTTTTACCTCCGATCGTCCTAAATCCGGGTGGGGGGGCGTCTCGCCCGTTGAACCGAAAGCCCGCAACGAGATATTCCGTCTTCAAAGCCGAACGTCCCCAGACCGAAAGAGAGTAGGAGGTCGGGACAGAAAATAAAAAAATTAATAAATAAAAAGGGGATGCAACACAAGAACTTCCCAGGAGGTCACCCATCCTAGTACTACTCTCGCCCAAGCACGCTTAACTGAGGAGTTCTGATGGGATTCGATGCTTTAGTGCTGGTATGGTCGCATCCAAAAGGCCTGGGTCGCCATACTCTTTTATTCCCTTCCGGGCCGTGTCGGATTCGGCATTTTCTTCATTCGTTGTCTGCCGGTTTCTCTCCTTTTCTCCGTCAGATTGAGCCGCAATAAACGTTAGGCTGGATATACCGAAGACCAGCGCCGTTTTACTCCGTCTTCCTTGCCCGTCGTCCTTAATTTCAGTCGGGGGTGGCAGATACGTTCTGTTTTTACATCCGATTGTCCCAAATCCGGGAGGGGGGGCGTCTCGCCCGTTGAACCGAAAGCCCGCAACGAAATATTCCGTCTTCATAGCCGAGCGTCCCCAGACCGAAAGAGAGTAGGAGGTCAGGACAGAAAATAAATAAATAAATAAATAAATAAAAAGGGCATGCAACACGAGGACTTCCTAGGAGATCACCCATCCTAGTACTACTCTCGCCCAAGCACGCTTAATTGCGGAGTTCTGATGGGATCCGGTGCTTTAGTGCTGGTATGGTCGCGTCCGAAAGGCCTGGATCGCCATTCTCTTTTATTCCTTTCCGGGCCGTGTCGGATTCGGCATATTCTTAATTCATTGTCTGCCGGTTTCTCTCCTTTGCTCAGTCAGATTGAGCCGCAATAAACGTTAGGCTAGATATACCGAAGACCTGCGCCGTTTTACTCCGTCTTCCTTGCCCGTCGTCCTTAATTTCAGTCGGGGGTGGCGGATACGTTCTGTTTTTACCTCCGATCGTCCCAAATCCGGGAGGGGGGAGTCTCGCCCGTTGAATCAAAAGCCCGCAACGAAATATTCCGTCTTCAAAGCCGAATGTCCCCAGACAGAAAGAGAGTAGGAGGTCGGGACAGAAAATAAATAAATAAATAAATAAATAAAAAGGGGATGCAACACGAGGACTTCAGAGGAGGTCACCCATCCTAGTACTACACTCGCCCAAGCACGCTTAACTGCGGAGTTCTGATGGGATCCAGTGCTTTAGTGCTGGTATGGTCGCATCCGAAAGGCCTGGTTCGCCATTCTCTTTTATTCCGTTCCGAGCCGCGTCGGATTCGGCATATTCTTCATTCGTTGTCTGCCGGTTTCTCTCCTTTTCTCCGTCAGATTGAGCCGCAATAAACGTTAGGCTGGATATACCGAAGACCAGCGTCGTTTTACTCCGTCTTCCTTGCCCGTCGTCCTTAATTTCAGTCGGTGGTGGCGGATACATTCTGTTTTTACCTCCGATCGTCCTAAATCCGGAAGGGGGGCGTCTCGCCCGTTGAACCGAAAGCCCGCAACGAAATATTCCGTCTTCAAAGCCGAGCGTCCCCAGACCGAAAGAGAGTAGGAGGTCGGGACAGAAAATAAATAAATAAAAAGGGGATACAACACGAGGATTTCCCAGGAGGTCACCCATCCTAGTACTACTCTCACCCAAGCACGCTTAACTGCGGAGTTCTAATGGGATCCGGTGCTTTAGTGCTGGTATGGTCTCATCCGAAAGGCCTGGGTCGCCGTTCTCTTTTATTCCCTTCCGGGCCGCGTCGGATTCGGCATATTCTTCATTCGTTGTCTGCGGGTTTCTCTCCTTTTCTCCGTCAGATTGAGCCGTAATAAACGTTAGGCTGGATATACCGAAGACTAGCACCGTTTTACTCCGTCTTCCTTGCCCGTCGTCCTTAATTTCAGTCGGGGGTGGCGGATACGTTCTGTTTTTACCTTCGATCGTCCCAAATCCGGGAGGGGGGGCGTCTCGCCCGTTGAACCGAAAGCCCACAACGAAATATTCCGTCTTCAAAGCCGAGCGTCCCCAGACCGAAAGAGAGTAGGAGGTCGGGACAGAGAATAAATAAATAAATAAATAAAAAGGGGATGCAACACGAGGACTTCCCAGGAGGTCACCCATCCTAGTACTACTCTCGCCCAAACACGCTTAACTACGGAGTTCTGATGGGATCCGGTGCTTTAGTGCTGGTATGGTCGCATCGGAAAGGCCTGGGTCGCCATTCTCTTTTATTCCCATCCGGGCCGCTTCGGATTCGGCATAATCTTCATTCGTTGTCTGCCGGTTTCTCTCCTTTTCTCCGTCAGATTGAGCCGCAATAAACGTTAGGCTGGATATACCAAGACCAGCGCCGTTTTACTCCGTCTTCCTTGCCCGTCGTCCTTAATTTCAGTCGGGGGTGGCGGATACGTTCTGTTTTTTCCTCCGATCGTCCCAAATCCGGGAGGGGGGCGTCTCGCCCGTTGAACCGAAAGCCCGCTGTAAGTACACGTTACCTCTCCCGGTACTTACGGGCTTGCCGAAATGATGAAAAAATTGATTTTTCTTTTGGCGGTAACATGGACTCAAAAATACGGATCTTTGTTAAACAACTATCTAACAAACCTAACAAGAGTTTTACCTTCTCGGTTAGGGGGTGATACCTTAAATTGAACTCCTTCGTCTTCAACTCCTTGCGGTGGTCGGATGGTTCTCTCATCGTCATCTCTTTGTGCCAAAGATGGATCCACCTGAAAGCTTCTACTTTTGGCTTCACTTCAAACTAGAAGAAACTAGAATACTTGGTTTGCTAAACCTTGTGTACTTGGATGAGTAGAGGAGTGTGTTGGGTTTTATCTCAATGGTTCTTGCTTCTCAACGCATGAGACAAGTGAACCATGAACTAGAGAGAGAGCAAGAGGAAGAGTGAGAGCTCAAGCATGAGAGAGAAAGGAAATGAAAGAATGAGCAAGACTTTTGCCATCCAAGCTCTCATAATCAAAAATCATGATAACTCATAATAATAATTGAGTATTATGTGATGGTTGTTATCATATCAAGTGGCCATATCATTTCTTGCATTAAATGCAATGTGTTAATAAATAAGCAAGCCAAGGTCAATGCCAAGAAATGATAGACATTGTCATGATGATGGTCAACAAGTCCAACCTAGTCAACCGGTCAACTAAGTCAACAAGTCAACAAAGTCAACCATAAACAACCATGTCACAATAATACTTAATTAATATTATTGTTAATCATATTTCTTATTCTCATTAGGGTTTAGCAAAAGTCAACAGTCAACAACCCTAATGAGAATCCTCTACCTCTGTCTCTCTGTCAACTGTGCATACACACCCGCATCTACATTCCGAGGAACACGAATACAAACGAAATAAAACCAATCGAAAAACGTATACCAGGATCTGGCTTAAACCAAAGCCCGCTAGTGATAACTGCCCGGACACCAAACGTGCACAAGTGCACGGATGTGACCGAACCCTGTCGCAAAATCATGCGACCTCTACTCTTTTGCCTAAAGGCGAATAGCTCTCTATGTGGGACTCTAAAGACTCCACACTACGCTGGCAGTGGGTTTAACCACAGACCGCAAGCGGCACTAGCTGTGCGTAACGGCCTCCAGGTAGATGCCGATAAGAAGACGGACGAGGTGAAACCCATCTGAACTCCTACTGAGCCTGAATGTGACAATCTTCGTACAGTCCGGTCTGTTCGTCTGAGAATATCGCATGGCGGGCCTAGAGAGCGGTAAACGTCAGTCCCCTAATAGCGGTACAAGTCGTGTCGGAGTGAAGCCCAGAACACCCTGAGATAACACTGGAAACCTACCAGTATATCTCGCTTGCCCTGGCCAGGGACTTTATGTAATGGCTCTCCTAGACACAGCGCGATATCAACCCCCAATACCAGGAGAGACGAATCCTGTCTAACCGTCACTGCCTCCAAGTGCTTCGGGACTGCACCCAACTACTACCTGTTTGCATGACTCTTTTGAGCCGTGGTAGGATAGTAATCAAAGTACAGGGGAGCACACTCGAGGCGAAGTGACAGTATCAAGTCAGCGGACTAAGCTGTACTCATGTCACCTGGGAACTGATAACTGACGATAGGTATAGTACCAACAAACAGTTCCCGACGAGTCCTGTCCAGTATACTCGTAACCTAACGAGCACCCGCATACTATCTTAAGTACGACGTACTGACGGCTGTGGGACAGACCGTCTCCCTTGCTGGGATGAGAAGCGCATACGCTAGTCTACTCCGGAGTATCGATGCCCTGTCTCGATAGTCCTACGACTGGGGACCTGCATAAGGATATGCTTGTGGATTACCCAGCCCCCACGAGTGTGACTGCCATCACAATGCTGGTAATCAAGCAAAAATCCTAAGGGCTCCACTAATGTGTATAGGCGATATGTTAAAAGAAACACATGCACACATTAAAGTAGAAACAAACCAAGTAGCATACTACTATTTTGAGCAAGATTGTCTATACAAGGTGAATATCCCAAGCTTCCATTAAGTAATATACAAACTAGTATGATACAGTAATGGCCTCTAGGGCATATACACTAACAATCTCCCACTTGCACTAAGGCCATGTAATGGCGTATCGAAGACCTATCATCTCGATCAGCCGCTCGAACTGAGTCTGGGGTAAGGCCTTCATGAATGGATCAACATTGTTATCTTCCGTAGCAACTCGCCGAACCTCGATCTCCTGGCGACCCACGATCTCCCTGATCAGGTGATACCGCCTTAAGATGTGTCTGGATCTCTGATGGGACCTGGGTTCCTTTGCTAAAGCTATAGCCCCGTTGTTGTCGCAATACAGAGGTATTGGATCAACAATGGACGGAACCACCTGAAGTTCCGTTAAGAACTTTCTCATCTAGACGGCTTCTTTTGCGGCATCTGCAGCAGCGATATATTCCTCTTCCATCGCCGAGTCAGCAACGGTTTCCTGTTTGGAACTCTTCCAACATACCGCCCCTCCATTGAGGGTAAAGACATAACCCGACATGGACTTGGAATCATCCTTGTCACTCTGGAAGGTGGAGTCAGCAAAGGCCTCGATCTGGAGGTCTTTTCCGCCATACACCAAGAACATCTCCTTAGTCCTTCTCAGGTACTTGAGAATGTTCTTTACCACTATCCAGTGCTCCTCCCCAGGGTTTGACTGATACCGGCTTACCACACTCAGTGCATAAGCTACATCTGGTCTGGTACACAACATCGCATACATTATAGAGCCTACCGCAGAAGCGTAGGGTATAATGGACATGCGATCCCTTTCCAAATCAGTCTTGGGAGACATCTCTTTGGTGAGGGTGATCCCGTGAAAAGCCGGTAGATTACCGCGCTTAGAATCTTCCATACTGAATCTTCTCAGTATGGTGTCAATGTACCTGGACTGTGAAAGTCCTAATATCCTCTTGGATCTGTCACGATAGATCCGGATCCCCAGAATGTAAGAGGCATCACCCAGGTCTTTCATGGAGAACCTGTGTGACAAGAATCCCTTGACAGATTGTAACATAGGAATGTCATTTCCTATCAAAAGAATGTCATCCACGTACAATACGAGGAATACGACAGTTCTTGCTACAAATCTACTATAGATGCATGGTTCATCTGGATTTTTGATAAAGCCAAATTCTTTGACCGTCTCATCAAAACAGATGTTCCAACTCCGCGATACCTGCTTTAGTCCATAGATGGACTTAAGCAACTTGCACACCTTTCCGCTGCTCCCACTCTGAATGAAACCCTCTGGCTGGTCCATATAAACACACTCCTCTAAATTTCCATTTAGAAAAGCGGTCTTTACGTCCATCTGCCAAATCTCATAATCGTGGAAGGCAGCAATGGAAAGAAAGATCCGAATGGATTTCAGCATAGCCACTGGAGAAAAGGTTTCGTCATAGTCCAAACCAGGTCTTTGACGAAAACCCTTTGCAACAAGTCTAGCTTTATAGGTCTCAACCTGTCCATCTACACTAATCTTCCTTTTGAAGATCCACTTGCATCCTACGGGTTTTACCCCATCTGGAGCAACGTCCAACGTCCATACTTTGTTGGTGTACATGAACTCCATTTCGGTCCGCATTGCATCCAGCCATTTTACCGAGTCGACGCTCTGAATGGCTTGCTGGAAGCTAGTCGGCTCATCACTATCAATGATGCAATCCTCTCTATCCCCGTCTATGAGAAAACCGTAGTATCTCTCGGGCGGATGAGACTGCCTACTACTCCTGCGGAGCGACGCAGGAATTGTAAGTCCATGCTACCTCTCCCGGTACTTTCGGGAACGCGGAATTTGGTAAAAAACGATTTTTACGGAGGTGGTAACATGGACCTAAATCCCGGATCTTGGTTAAACATCTATCTAACATCCTAACTAAGAGTTTCTAGCTACTCGGTTAGGGGGTTATACTTTGCTTGTCTTGAACTCCTTCGTCTTCAAGCTCCGATGGTGGTCCGATTGGCTTCTTCTCGTCGTCTCCGTACGCCGAAGATAGATCCACCTGAAAGCTCCAACCTTTAGCTCCTTCTTCGTTCTTTGAAGAAACTAGTTCACTTGGTTTGCTAAACCTAGTGAACTAGAATGAGTAGAGTAGAATTAGAATGGGATTTTATCTATGGTTCTTGATTCTCAACTCATGAGACAAGAGAACCATAGATTAAAGAGAGGGAAAAAAGAGCAAGAGGGTGAGAGCAAAAGGAGAGCTCAAGAACAAGAGAGAGAATGAGCAAGAAAGAATGAGCAAGTATTTTGTCTCTCACCCTCTCATAATCCAAAGCAATGATAACTCATCATACTAAAAAAAAAGTCTTATGTGATGGTTGAAGCAACCATAACCATATCATTTCATACACTCATTTTGCACAAATGAGCAAGCAAACAAAAGTCTTTGCCTTGAAATGATGGCTATGGTTATCATGATGGTCAACTAGTCAAGCCTAGTCAACCGGTCAACAAAGTCAACAAGTCAACAAAAGTCAACAAGTCAACAAAGTCAACAAGTCAACAACCATGTCACCATAATACTTAATTAATATAATAGTTAATCACATATCATATTCTCATTAGGGTTGAGCAAAAAGTCAAATAGTCAACGGTCAACTGTCAACAACCCTAATGAGAATCCGCTGCCTCTGCCTCCCTGTCAACTGTGCATACACACCCGCATCCGCGTTCCAGGGAACACGAATGCAAACTGGATAAATCCAATCCCAAAAGGTACACTAGGATCTGGCTTAAACCAAAGCCCGCTAGTGTAAACTGTCCGGACACTGTACGTGCACAAGTGCACGGATGTGACCGAACCCTGTCGCAAAACCATGCGACCTCTACTCTTTTGCCTAAAGGCGAAAAGCTTTCTGTGTGGGACTCTAAAGACTCGACACTACGCTGGCAGTGGGTTTAACCACAGACCGCAAGCGGCACTAGCTGTGCGTAACGGTCCCCAGGTAATGCCGACAAGAAGACCGACGAGGCAAAACCCATCTGAACTCCTACTGAGCCTGAGTGTGACATTCTCCGTACAGTCCGGTCTGTTCGTCTGATACATCGCATGGCGGGCCTAGGGGCGGTAAACGTCAGTCCCCCAATAGTGGTACAAGTCGTGCCGGAGCGAAGCCCAAAACACCCTGAGATAACACTGGAAGCCTACCAGTATATCTCGTTTGCCCTGGCCAGGGACTACTCATGTAATGGCTCTCCTAGACACAGCGCGATGTCAACCCCCAATACCGGGAGAGACGAATCCTGTCTAACCGTCACTGCCTCCAAGTGCTTCGGGACTGCACCCAACTACTACCTGTTTGCACGACTCCTTTGAGCCGTGGTAGGGTAGTGATCAAAGTACAGTGGGAACACACTCGAGGCGAAGTGACAGTGTCAAGTCAGCGGACTAAGCTGTACTCATGTCACCTGGGAACTGATAACTGACGATAGGCATAATACCAACTAGTCAGTTCCCGACGAGTCCTGTCCAGTGTACCCGTAACCTAACGAGCACCCGCATACTATCTCAAGTACGACGTACTGACGGCTGTGGGACAGACCGTCTCCAACACTGGGATGAGAAGCGCATGCGCTGGTCTACTCCGGAGTATCGATGCCCTGTCTCGATAGTCCTGCGACCAGGGACCTGCATAAGGATGTGCTTATAGATTACCCAGCCCCACTAGTGTGACGGCCATCACATCGCTGGTAATCAAGCAAAGATCCTAAGGGCTCCACTAATGTGTATAGGCGATATACAAAAATAAACACATGTACACATTGAAGTAGAAACAAACCAAGTAGCATACTACTATTTTGAGCAAGATTGTATATACAAGGTGAATATCCCAAGCATCCATTAAGTAATATACAAACCAGTATGATACAGTAATGGCCTCTAGGGCATATACACTAACAATCTCCCACTTACACTAAGGCCATGTACTGGCGTATCGAAGACCTATCATCTCGATCAGCCGCTCGAACTGAGTCTGGGGCAGGGCCTTGGTGAATGGATCTGCAGTGTTATCTTCTGAAGAGACTCTCCGAACCTCGATCTCCTGGCGATCTACGATCTCCTTGATCAGGTGATACCGCCTCAAGATGTGCCTGGATCTCTGATGGGACCTGGGTTCCTTCGCTAAAGCTATAGCCCCGTTGTTGTCGCAATACAAAGGTATTGGATCAACAATGGACGGAACCACCTGAAGTTCTTTCAAGAACTTTCTCATCCAGACAGCTTCTTTTGCTGCATCAGATGCAGCGATGTATTCCGCTTCCATCGTCGAGTCTGCAACGGTTTCTTGTTTGGAACTCTTCCAACACACCGCCCCTCCATTGAGGGTAAAGACAAAACCCGACATGGACTTGGAATCATCCTTGTCACTCTGGAAGCTGGAGTCAGCAAAGGCCTCGATCTGGAGGTCTTTTCCGCCATACACCAAGAACATCTCCTTAGTCCTTCTCAGGTACTTGAGAATGTTCTTTACCGCTATCCAGTGTTTCTCCCCAGGGTTTGACTGATACCGGCTTACCACATTCAGTGCATAAACTACATCCATTCTGGTACACATATCGCATACATTATAGAGCCTACCGCAGAAGCGTAGGGTATAATTGACATGCGATCCCTCTCCAAATCAGTCTTGGGAGACATCTCTTTAGAGAGGGTGATCCCGTGACAAGCCGGTAGGTTACCGCGCTTGGAATCTTCCATACTGAATCTCTTCAGTATGGTGTCGATGTATCTGGACTGTGAAAGTCCTAATATCCTCTTGGATCTGTCACGGTAGATCCGGATACCCAGAATGTACGAGGCATCACCCAGGTCTTTCATGGAGAACCTGTGTGACAAGAACCCCTTGACAGATTGTAGCATAGGAATGTCATTTCCTATTAAGAGAATGTCATCCACGTATAAAACGAGGAATACTACAGTTCTCGCTACAAATCTACTATAGATGCATGGTTCATCTGGATTTTTGATAAAGCCAAATTCTTTGACCGTCTCATCAAAGCAGATGTTCCAACTCCGTGATGCCTGCTTTAGTCCATAGATGGACTTAAGCAACTTGCACACCTTTCCGCTGCTCCCACTCTGAATGAAACCCTCTGGTTGGTCCATATAGACACACTCCTCTAAATTTCCATTTAGAAAAGATGTCTTTACGTCCATTTGCCAGATCTCATAATCGTGGAAGGCAGCAATGGCAAGAAGGATCCGAATGGATTTCAGCATGGCTACTGGAGAAAAGGTTTCGTCATAGTCCAAGCCAGGTCTTTGACGAAAACCCTTTGCTACCAGCCTAGCTTTATAGGTCTCAACCTGTCCATCTACACCAATCTTCCTTTTGAAGATCCACTTGCATCCTACGGGTTTTACCCCGTCTGGAGCAATGTCCAACGTCCATACCTTGTTGGTGTACATGGACTCCATTTCGGTCCGCATTGCATCCAGCCATTTCACCGAGTCAACGCTCTGAACGGCCTGCTGGAAGCTAGTAGGCTCATCATATTCTATGATGCAATCCTCTCTATCCCCGTCTATGAGAAAACCGTAGTATCTCTCGGGCGGATGAGACTGCCTACTGCTCCTGCGGAGCGGCGTAGGAATGTCCTGTTCTGTTGAACCCTCTGGTTCCACTAACCTTTCAGTAATAGTCTGTGGTTCTGGAATTTCTTCCAGTTCTACTGCGCTCCCACTAATTTCCTTTTCCAAGAACTGGTGTTCTAGAAAGTGGGCATTACGAGAAACAAGGACTTTTTGTTCCTCTGCGTAGTAGAAAAGATACCCCCTGGTGTTCTTTGGGTATCCCACAAACTTGCACAGTACTGAGCGTGCCTCGAGTTTGTCCGCATGCTGCTTTTTGACAAAAGCCGGACATCCCCAGATCTTCAGATATTGAAGATAGGGTTTCTTCCCACTCCACATTTCATATGGTGTGGTAGGCACAGTCTTAGTCGGAACTCGGTTCAGAAGGTATGCGGCTGATTCTAGCGTATATCCCCAGAATGATCGCGGTAACTCAGCATTACTCATCATGGACCGCACCATATCCAATAAGGTGCGGTTCCGTCTCTCCGATACACCGTTATGTTGCGGGGTGTATGGAGGAGTAAGCTGAGAGAGAATTCCGTTCTCTTTTAAATAGTCCATGAACTCGGCACTTAAGTATTCTCCACCTCGATCCGATCTTAGAATCTTAATACTTTTGCCGGTCTGTTTCTCTACTTCATTCTTATACTCCTAGAATTTTCCAAAGGCCTCGGACTTATGTTTCATTAAGAAGACATAACCGTACCTTGAGAAGTCATCCGTAAAAGTAATGAAGTAAGAATGTCCGCTTCAGGCATGTGTAGACATTGGACCGCACACGTCACTGTGTACGAGTCCCAAGAGCTCGCTCGCTCTTACTCCATGTCCAGTAAACGGAGTCTTTGTCATCTTTCCTTTGAGACAGGATTGACAAGTGGCATACGACTGATATTCGAACGCATTCAAATACCCTTCTTTATGTAACTTCGTCAACCTTCTCTCATTGATGTGACCCAATCTACAATGCCATAAGAAAGTCTGATTTATTTCTGGAGACTTTCTTTTATGTGTATTCTGGACATTAAAAATCTGTGGTTGGTTTAACACGTATATACCATTACTCAATGTACCTGACCCAATCAAAACTTGATTAAGGTGAATGTTTACAACATTACTTACAAACGCAAATTCATAACCTTCTTTAGAAACTAAAGATACAGAAATGATATTACAAGTTGCGTTGGGTACAAAAAAGCAATTACGCAAAACCAAAACATGTCCATCTAACAATCCCAGGTGATAGTCCCCCACGGCTTTAGCATCCATGCTAGCTCCGTTCGCAACTCTGAGGGTCATGTCACCTGCCTTCAAAACCCTACGGTTTCTCAACGCCTGCAAAGAATTACAGATATGAGATCCTGATCCGGTATCCAATACCCAGGAAGTAGAGTTTATTGAAAGACAGTTTTCAATAACATACACACCTGAAGCTGAAGCTGCAACCTGCTTCAATTCCTGTGTTCTGGCCTTCCAGGCCCTGCAATCATTCTTCCAGTGTCCTTTCTTATGACAATAGAAGCATTCTTCCTTATCCACAAGCTTCCCCGCTAACTTTGTTGCTTTTGCTTTTCCCTTCGTATCCACTTTACTAACAATGCCCCTTGGTTTGGCGGGGGCTTTCTTCTTCTTGTTAGTCGATGTTCAACACCACAATACTTGTGGGGAGGCGGAAATATGAATAACAATCAAGTTCTATGATCAAACATCGATTAGCCGTACGAATCGTTTGCTATACAAGTTTTAACAAAAGCTTTAGAGTTTTAATCTACTATGCGAAGAGATTATACCAAACGGTTCTAGTCCTTCATCTTGATGTTGTCTACGGCCTCTTTGGATCTCCACGTCCTCTTCGGCTTTCTCCCATGATAGACGATCCACCCGAGAACCCTAATCCAAGCTATAACCTCTAAACTTGAGGTTACTTAGTTTCTCTAGTTGCTAAATAGAGTAGCTAAGATGATGTAGAGATAGGTTATGGAGTAATTAGTCTTTCCTAATCCTTGTTCTCAACTCATGAGGGGTAGGATTAGGATTTGGTGAAGGAGAGAGAACTTGAAGAGAGAGAGTGAGAAGAAGATAATGATCATATTATAATGAATAAAGCTTCTCACTTGATATATATGAAACATAATGAATTTAAAAGAAATGAATAATAAGTGAATATTCATCATGTTTCATTTAATCAAGTGGGTGATTCATCATGTGAGTCATTAAGCAATTAATGATGCATTAATGATATGATGAATCACTCACAATGAGTCACTTAAACATTAAATGAAAATGCCACCTCTCTCTTTATGTCACATCCTTCTAGAAGCTTCTCGAAAAATTACGAGAATGCCCCTCTCATCCGTGAAAACACGGAAAAACTTTAGACTGTATAAATCCAATAACCTGATACTAGAATCTGGCTTAAACCAAAGCCGGCTAGTAAAAACTGTCCGAATGTCGCACATGCTTTCAAACACGTATGCGTCCGAACCTTTGTCGTAAAACCATACGACCTCTATATCTTTTCGCCTGGGTTTGGGAAATCTCTGTGTGGGACTTTAAAGACTCGACTACTACGCTGGCAGTGGGTTTAACCACAGACCGCAAGCGGCACTAGCTGTACGTAACGGTCCCCAGGTAGTTGTCGATAAGAAAGCTGATGAGGTAACCCATCTGAAATCCTACTGAGCCTGTCTGTGACAATATCCATGCAGTCCGGTCTGTTCGTCTGAGAGTATCACATGTACGGTCTAGGGAGGTGGTGGACGTCAGACCCCTAATAACCGTACAAGTCGTGTCGGTATGGCTCTATCACCATCCGAGAATCTACTGATCAATCCTATCAGTAATTCTCAATCAGCCCTGGCCAGGGACTTATGGTAATGACCAACCGATCACCGTGCGATATCAACTCCCTATACCGGGAGAGACGAATCCCTAACAGTCACTCACTGCCTCCATATGGCTCGGGACTGTGCCCAACTGAAACCTGTTTGCACGACTCCTTTGAGCCGTGGTAGGGTAATAATCAAACACAGTGGGAACTCATACGAGACAAATGATGACCTTAAGTCAACGGACTATCTGCACACATGTCACCTGAGAACTGCTATCTGACGTTAGGTATAATACCATCCAGTCAGTTCTCGGCGAGTCCTGTTCGGTGTACTCACACCCAGTGAGCATCTGTATACAATCTTAGGTGAACACCACCAATGGTTGCGGGACCAATCCATTGCCCCTCGTCAGGGTCTAGATATGTATACACTAGTCTACTCCGGAGCATCGATGCCCAATCTCGATACTCCTGCGACCAGGGACATCTAAGGGTGTGCCTATTGACTATCCAGCTCCCACTAGTATGACTGCCATCACAACGCCGGTAGTCAGACAAACACCCTATGGGCTTTATCAACATATATATATAAATACCAAGTAAAATATATTATACGTTAAGACAAAGTAAAACCAAATAGCGTACTATCATATCAAGCAAGACTGTCATGTACATACATATCCCAAGCATCCTATACAATGTAGGCCTCTAGGGCATATATATCCAACAATCTCCCACTTGCACTAAGGCCTATAATTGGCGCAATGAGTACCCGCTGTCTCTACCAGATCCAGTTGCTTGCGTACCGCATGCCCAACATCTCAAAAAGCCTATCGAACTGTACTTGAGGAATGGCCTTGGTGAATGGATCTGCCGTGTTGTCTTTTGTGTCTACTCTCCGTATCTCGATCTCCCGACGATCCACGATCTCCCTGATCAGGTGAAACCGCCTTAAGATATGCCTGGATTTCTGATGGGACCTTGGTTCCTTCGCTAAAGCTACAGCGCCATTGTTATCGCAATACAAAGGTATTGGATTGGCAATGGACGGAACCACCTGAAGTTCAGAAATGAACTTCCTTATCCAGACAGCCTCTTTTGCGGCTTTACTAGCAGCTATATACTCAGCCTCCATAGTTGAGTCTGCGACGGTATCTTGTTTGGAACTCTTCCAACTTACCGCTCCTCCATTGAGGGTAAACACAAAACCCGAAATAGATTTAGAATCATCCTTGTCACTTTGGAAGCCGGAGTCGGTAAAAGCCTCTACCTGGAGGTCCTTATTGCCGTAAATCAAGAACATCTCCTTAGTCCTTCTCAGGTACTTGAGAATGTTCTTCACCGCTATCCAATGTTTCTCACCTGGGTCCGATTGATACCTGCTTACCACACTAAGTGCGTAAGCTACATCTGGTTTGGTACATAACATCGCATACATTATTGATCCTACCGCCGAAGCGTAGGGTATAATGCCCATGCGAGCCCTCTCTTCATCAGTCTTTGGAGACATCTCTTTGGAGAGGGTGATTCCATAACAAGCGGGCATATTGCCGCGCTTGGAATCTTCCATACTAAATCTCTTTAGTATAGTGTCTATATACCTGGACTGTGAAAGTCCTAATATTCTATTAGATCTATCTCGATAGATCTTAATGCCCAGAATGTATGATGCATCTCCCAAGTCTTTCATGGAGAATTTCTGTGATAAGAAGAGCTTTACTGATTGTAGTATAGGGATATCATTCCCTATCAGTAGTATGTCGTCGACGTACAAAACGAGGAAGACTACTGCTCCTTCTACAATCTTCCTATAAATACATGGTTCATCTATATTTTTGATAAAGTCAAATTCCTTGACTGTTTCATCAAAACAGATGTTCCAACTCCGCGATGCTTGCTTTAACCCATAAATGGATTTAAGCAATTTGCACACTCTTCCGCTGCTCCCACTGTCTAAGAAACCTTCTGGTTGATCCATGTAAACACTCTCTTCTAGATGTCCATTTAGAAAAGCTGTTTTTACATCCATTTGCCAGATTTCATAGTCATGGAAGGCAGCAATGGCAAGCATGATCCGAATGGATTTAATCATAGCTAATGGCGAAAAAGTTTCATCATAGTCCAATCCTGGTCTTTGACGAAAACCTTTTGCTACTAGTCTAGCTTTGTACGTTTCCACTTGTCCAAATGTACCAATCTTCTTTTTGAAGATCCATTTGCACCCAACTGGTTTTACCCCAGGAGGAGCAACTTCTAAAGTCCATACTTTATTGGTATACATGGATTCCATTTCGGATCTCATTGCATCCAGCCACTTTACTGAGTCGCTACTTGTGATAGCCTGCTGGAAACTAGTAGGCTCATCATCATTGATGATGCAATCCTCTCGATCCCCATCAAGAAGAAAACCATAGTATCTTTCAGGAGGATGAGAAAGCCTACTAGATCTGCGGAGTGGCGTTGGTTCGTCATGTTCTATTGAAATCTGAGATTCTTCTAAGTCCTCGGTTACAGCTTGAGGTTCTGGAATTTCTTCCAGTTCTACCGCGCTCCCACTAATTTCTTTTGCAAGAAATTCGCTTTCTAAGAAGACAATGTGACGAGCGACAAACACCTTTTGTTCTTCAGTGTGGTAGACCATGTACTCCCTTGAATGCTTGGGGTATCCTACAAACTTGCACAAAACCGATCGTGCCTCGAGCTTGTCCGGATTATGCTTTTTAACATATACCGGACACCCCCATATCTTTATATACTTGAGATATGGTCTCTTCCCACACCACATTTCATATGGAGTGGTAGGTACAGACTTAGTTGGAACTCTATTTAATAGATATGCGGCTGATTCTAGAGCAAATCCCCAGAAGGAAAGTGGCAACTCAGCACTACTCATCATTGATCGCACCATATCTAATAGCGTGCGATTCCTTCTTTCTGATACACCATTATGCTGAGGTGTATAAGGTGGAGTAAGCTGAGAGAGTATTCCATTTGCTTTCAAGTATTCAAGGAAACTGGTACTTAAGTATTCTCCACCTCGATCAGATCGAAGTGTCTTGATGCTTTTACCAGTTTGTTTCTCTACTTCATTTTTATACTCCTTAAACTTCTCAAAAGCCTCGGATTTATGCTTTATTAAGAACACATGTCCATATCTAGAGAAGTCATCAGTAAAAGTGATGAAGTAGGAGTGACCACTTCGTGCATGTATAGACATTGGACCACATACATCACTGTGTACTAGTCCCAAGAGTTCGGTGGCTCTTTCTCCGTGTCCGGTGAACGGAGATTTGGTCATTTTTCCTTTGATACATGATTAACAAGTTGCATATGATGAATATTCAAACGAATCTAAATATCCATCTTTATGTAACTTAGTCAACCTTGTTTCATTTATATGACCAAGTCTACAATGCCATAGGAAGGCTTGATTCGAATCTGGAGCCTTTCTTTTACGCGTGTTTTGAATATTGAAAATTTGTGGTTGATTAAGTATGTATAAGCCGTTTTCCAGTGTGCCAAACCCAATCAGTTCTTGATTTAGGAGAATGTTCATGACATTTCTTTCAAGCACAAAATTATATCCTTTATTAGACAATAAAGATACCGATATAATATTACACAACATACTGGGAATACAAAAACAGTTATACAGTACCAAAATGTTTCCACTATTCAACCCTAGGTGATATTCCCCTATTGCAACTGCATCTACATGCATTCCATTGCCCATCCGGAGAGTCATATCACCTGCCCCCAGTACTCTACTATTTCTCAGATCCTGCAAAGAATTACAGATGTGAGAACCAGAACCGGTATCAAGTACCCATGAAGTAGAGTTTACTGAAAGACAATTTTCGATTACGAACACACCTGAAGTAGAAGCAACAACTTGCTTCATGTCCTTGGCTTTGAAGGCCTGACAATCCTTTTTCCAGTGCCCCTGCTTGTGACAATAGAAACACTCGTTCTTTTCTGCCTTCACCCTTCCTGCCTTGTTCGTTCCCTGCACCTTCTTGACCCCACCCTTCGGTTTGGTGGCTTTCATCTTCTTCTTCCCTTTTGCTTTCGCTTTAGATTTAGAAGAAGATGATTGGCCAACATACAGAACAGGGGTCTTCTCCTTTTTCAAGGTGGTCTCTGCTACCCTCAACATATTGAGGAGCTTTGGAAGATCCGCTTCCATTTCGTGCATGTTGAAGTTCAGCACGAACTGAGAAAAGGTGTGGGGAAGGGACTGCAAAATCAAGTCGATATACAAATCATTCTCTAGCACGCATCCCAGGTTTGCGAGTTCCTCAATGAGGGTGATCATTTTGAGGACGTGCTCTCCAACAGGCGATCCTGGAGCTAACCTCATCTGGAAGAGTTTCCTTGAGGTTTTGTACCTCGCGATACGGGAGTGTTCACCATACAATTCCTTGCAATGGAGGAATATGGATGCAATATCCATACTCTCGTGCTGTTTCTGGAGTTCATTATTCATGGACGCCAGCACGATACACTTAGCTCGCTCACAGTCTAGATCCCAGGTTTTACGAACTTCCTTGTCCGCAACTGAGGAATCTGGTCCTGGGATAAGGGGAGGAACAGCGGTGGTAACATATGCAACTTTGTCATAAGTCAGCGCAATATTGTCGTTTCTTAGTCAGTCTTTATAGTTCTGCCCGGTTAGTATATTCTTTTCAAGTAATAGTTTTAGTCCAGTCATGGTAGCTGCCAGAGAGAGAGAAAAGAAAACACTCAGCATATGCTCTTGCAAGTTTAGATTGGTTTATTAATTTATCTAAACAGGATGGCTCCCACTGTTTCCTCAAATCCTTCTTCAAAACCTAAAAGAAGAACTAGTCAGGATTTAATCACACGTCACAATACTTGCTTAACCTTTCAGCCAGGCTGGTGTTGGTACTTCGAGGGAGGTTTTCCAACGCTTTCGCGAAGTTCCTTAATTAAAGAACCTCTTTTCCCTGGAGGCGTAGCCCCTCTAACACCTTTCTAGGCACCTACTTGGTTTATAGCATTGATTGTTAAGTGAGAGAAATTCCCGAGAGTAATCCTACTCATCAGTGGGACCGGGATCCAACTATCATTGTATGATCCCCTAGATGGAAGCCACTCTAGTCACCACACTCCAGAAGGTAAGCTAAATCTGCAAGTTTCCTTTATGTTTGAAACTCCCGATGTGATTTTTACCCCAAGCTCTTATAGACCTTGACGTAGGCCAATAAGTCATAAGACGCAAGTCAAGTTCTACCCGTCGTTGTCCTGATCAATTTAAATACATCGTACAAGCCCTTGATGTAGGCCAACAAGGTGTACGTCTGTATTAAACTAATGCATCTATCTATGCAACAAATAGGCACACACACTGCTACCATACACTATGCCTTGACGTAGGCCAACTAGCATAGCATGAATACGATGTGCTGTCTATCTGAAACGATGGAGGGTTACGGCTGGTTTTTGGCAAAAAACCGTTAACGTAATGAACTTGATTTGATCGAAGGAACTAAGATAGCTTTTATTAAAAGGAGTGGTTTAAGCTCCGCATTTAAAATTTGCTTTTTCAAGAAAACCGAGTGGTTTTCAGAAATTGTTCCAACGATTCTGTTTAGGTTTTATTTTCTTTGCATTAATAATAATGCGTCCTATCTTTAACCTATCATTACAGATAACAACGAAAATATGACGTCCTCTTATGCCATCCGCATTCGCCACGGGGTCCCGTCATCACCCGTTAGGTTACTTAACTAACGACAGAGCGGGGGCTGGGCTAGCGCGGGTGTAAAACATAAGCGACGTCTAAATAGCTATCATATATATAGATATTTTACATTCGTCTGACGCAATGATATACATTCCAGAACACAGATAAACAATATTGGATTTGCAAGCAATCTGTATTTCTTTTGAGCCTGCAAGAAAAGACAGATTACACAGTTGTGATGAATAGCCGTTACCCCACCCATGATCCCTACGGGTACGGCAAACTACCCGCCCGGCAGTTTGTGTACCCCACCTTGGATCTGTCCTAGGAGCAAAAACAGTAAAAAGAAATAATACAACGGTGGCTACATCCGCAACCTGGATGTGCCCCGCAAAAAAATATTACAACTTGTTACATTTACATCAAATGAATTAAAACAATAACCCATCACAAAATCCGGCTAATCACCACAACAGTCCAATACAGTTTATATGCACAAACAGTTAAAATCCATTACAGAAATATGCAACCCCCTGCCAACCGACATACTAGCAGTTAGGGGAGGTTTACGAACACATTATACAATCACAGATATAATCCAATATGCAAATACTGTACAATTTCGATCGATTAAACATCTTTAATATTGCTCCAAAAACTGCTCTGTAAAACTGAAACCTGAGCAAATATTAAATATTCCAGAAAATCCCAAATTTTACAGAGAACCCACCCAAGAAATTTGGGTTCATGATTCGCCAAATCGGCGGCGGAACCGCGGCGGCGCCTATTGGAGCCGCCGCGGATCCGCGGCCGTTTGGTCGAATCATGACCCTAATTTTCTTGGGTGTTCTTCTGGTTTCATTACAAGCTTTCTGAACATGCCTGAAAAATTTTTGGACTTCATTTGAATTTCGACAGAAACTTGATGTTTTTGGGGTTTTCCGGCTTCGTTTTTCCGTTCGAAATTCGTACAAATTTGCAATAAAGTTAAAACTTGTTTAGCTAGGCTCTGATACCACTGTTAGTCGATGTTCAATACCCCAATACTTGTGGGGAGGCGGAAATATGAATAACAATCAAGTTCTATGATCAAACATCGATTAGCCGTACGAATCGTTTGCTATACAAGTTTTAACAAAAGCTTTAGAGTTTTAATCTACTATGCGAACAGATTATACCAAACGGTTCTAGTCCTTCGTCTTGATGTTGTCTACGGCCTCTTTGGATCTCCACGTCCTCTTCGGCTTTCTCCCGTGATAGACGATCCACCCGAGAACCCTAATCCAAGCTATAACCTCTAAACTTGAGGTTACTTAGTTTCTCTAGTTGCTAAATAGAGTAGCTAAGATGATGTAGAGATAGGTTATGGAGTAATTAGTCTTTCCTAATCCTTGTTCTCAACTCATGAGGGGTAGGATTAGGATTTGGTGAAGGAGAGAGAACTTGAAGAGAGAGAGTGAGAAGAAGATAATGATCATATTTTAATGAATAAAGCTTCTCACTTGATATATATGAAACATAATGAATTTAAAAGAAATGAATAATAAGTGAATATTCATCATGTTTCATTTAATCAAGTGGGTGATTCATCATGTGAGTCATTAAGCAATTAATGATGCATTAATGATATGATGAATCACTCACAATGAGTCACTTAAACATTAAATGAAAATGCCACCTCTCTCTTTATGTCACATCCTTCTAGAAGCTTCTCGAAAAATTACGAGAACGCCCCTCTCATCCGTGAAAACACGGAAAAACTTTAGACTGTATAAATCCAATAACCTGATACTAGAATCTGGCTTAAACCAAAGCCGGCTAGTAAAAACTGTCCGAATGTCGCACGTGCTTTCAAACACGTATGCGTCCGAACCTTTGTCGTAAAACCATACGACCTCTATATCTTTTCGCCTGGGTTTGGGAAATCTCTATGTGGGAATCTAAAGACTCGACTACTACGCTGGCAGTGGGTTTAACCACAGACCGCAAGCGGCACTAGCTGTACGTAACGGTCCCCAGGTAGTTGTCAATAAGAAAGCTGATTAGGTAACCCATCTGAAATCCTACTGAGCCTGTCTGTGACAATATCCGTGCAGTCCAGTCTGTTCGTCTGAGAGTATCACATGTACGGTCTAGGGAGGTGGTGGACGTCAAACCCCTAATAACCGTACAAGTCGTGTCGGTATGGCTCTATCACCATCCGAGAATCTACTGATCAATCCTATCAGTAATTCTCAATCAGCCCTGGCCAGGGACTTATGGTAATGACCAACCGATCACCGTGCGATATCAACTCCCTATACCGGGAGAGACGAATCCCTAACAGTCACTCACTGCCTCCATATGGCTCGGGACTGTGCCCAACTGAAACCTGTTTGCACGACTCCTTTGAGCCGTGGTAGGGTAATAATCAAAGCACAGTGGGAACTCATACGAGACAAATGATGACCTTAAGTCAACGGACTATCTGCACACATGTCACCTGAGAACTGCTATCTGACGTTAGGTATAATACCATCCAGTCAGTTCTCGGCGAGTCCTGTCCGGTGTACTCACACCCAGTGAGCATCTGTATACAATCTTAGGTGAACACCACCAATGGTTGCGGGACCAATCCATTGCCCCTCGTCAGGGTCTAGATATGTATACACTAGTCTACTCCGGAGCATCGATGCCCAATCTCGATACTCCTGCGACCAGGGACATCTAAGGGTGTGCCTATTGACTATCCAGCTCCCACTAGTATGACTGCCATCACAACGCCGGTAGTCAGACAAACACCCTATGGGCTTTATCAACATATATATATAAATACCAAGTAAAATATATTATACGTTAAGACAAAGTCAAACCAAATAGCGTACTATCATATCAAGCAAGACTGTCATGTACATACATATCCCAAGCATCCTATACAATGTAGGCCTCTAGGGCATATATATCCAACACTTCTTTCCGTTGGCTTTCGCCTTGGACCTAGAAGAAGATGATCCTCCTACAAACAAAGTGGATGTTTCCCTACCTTTCTGTAGGGTGCCCTCTGCGCTCCTCAGCATGTTGAGGAGCTCTGAAAGTTCAACCTCTTTTTCTTGTAAGTTGAAGTTTAGTATAAACTGGGCGTAAGTGGGAGGAAGGGACTGGAGAACTATATCCGTATATAGCTCACTCTCCAATGTGATCCCTAGGTCAGCAAGCTCCTCAATGTAGCCGATCATCTTTAGCACGTGCTCGGCTACTGATGATCCGACGGCCATTCATGTCGAAAATAACTTTTTCGACGCTTCGTATCTTGCGATACGAGATTGCTTTCCATACAGTTCTTTTGTATGAAGCAATATGGATTCCAAGTCCATATTCTCGTGCCTCCTCTGATGTTCGTTGTCCATCGAGGCAAGCACGAGGCACTTGGCCTTCGCGCTATCAATCTCCCAAGTCTTGCGGATTTCCTTATCCGCGACGCTGGAAGTTGGACCAGGGACAGGGGGAGCTTTGGTGGTAAGAAGATACCCCAGCTTGTCGTAAGTGATTGCTATCTTGACATTCCTGAGCCAATCTTTGTAGTTTGGCCCTGTCAGTTTGTTTTTATCTAGGAGTAACTTAAGTCCAGTCATGTCGATTTGGTCGCTGCAATTAGGAGAGAGAAGAAGAAACACTCAGCATGATGCTCTTGCAAGTTTAGAGTGGTTTTTAGTTTGTCTAAACAGGATGGCTCCCACTGTTTCTCGAATCCCTCCTCAAACCATAAAGGAAGAATTAGTCGGGATCAATCCCACCGCACAATACTTGCTTAACCGTTCAGCCAGGCCGGTGTCGGTACTTCGAGGGAGGTTTTCCAACGCTTTCGCGAAGTTCCTTAATTAAAGAACCTCTTTTCCCTGGGGGCGTAGCCCCGCTAACACCTTTCTAGGCACCTACTAGGTTTATAGCATTGATCGTTTAGTGAGAAATTTCCCGAGGAGTAGCATATACTCACAGTAGGATCGGGATCCAAATATCATCGCGTGACGAAACTGAAGGAATCCTACCAGAATCATCACACTCCAAATGGTATGCAAATCTAGCAAGTTTCAGTACTTATGAAACTCCCGATGTGGATTTTTGCCCCATGCTCTTATGACCTTGGCGTGAGGTCAAAATGTCATAAGTCACATGTCAAGTTCTTCCCATCATTATCCAGGTTAATTTGAATCCACCCGTACCTACCCTTGACGTAGGCCAAAATGGTAGGATTAAATGATGGGACGCATTAAAAGAACTAATGCAAGAATATCACGCATTAAAAGAACTAATGCAAGATAATAAACCAAGTTCTGTAAGTCCATGCTACCTCTCCCGGTACTTTCGGGAACGCGGAATTTGGTAAAAAACGATTTTTACGGAGGTGGTAACATGGACCTAAATCCCGGATCTTGGTTAAACATCTATCTAACATCCTAACTAAGAGTTTCTAGCTACTCGGTTAGGGGGTTATACCTTGCTTGTCTTGAACTCCTTCGTCTTCAAGCTCCGATGGTGGTCCGATTGGCTTCTTCTCGTCGTCTCCATACGCCGAAGATAGATCCACCTGAAAGCTCCAACCTTTAGCTCCTTCTTCGTTCTTTGAAGAAACTAGTTCATTTGGTTTGCTAAACCTAGGGAACTAGAATGAGTAGAGTAGAATTAGAATGGGATTTTATCTATGGTTCTTGATTCTCAACTCATGAGACAAGAGAACCATAGATTAAAGAGAGGGAAAAAAGAGCAAGAGGGTGAGAGCAAAAGGAGAGCTCAAGAACAAGAGAGAGAATGAGCAAGAAAGAATGAGCAAGTATTTTGTCTCTCACCCTCTCATAATCCAAAGCAATGATAACTCATCATACTAAAAAAAAAGTCTTATGTGATGGTTGAAGCAACCATAACCATATCATTTCATACACTCATTTTGCACAAATGAGCAAGCAAACAAAAGTCTTTGCCATGAAATAATGGCTATGGTTATCATGATGGTCAACTAGTCAAGCCTAGTCAACCGGTCAACAAAGTCAACAAGTCAACAAAAGTCAACAAGTCAACAACCATGTCACCATAATACTTAATTAATATAATAGTTAATCACATATCATATTCTCATTAGGGTTGAGCAAAAAGTCAAATAGTCAACGGTCAACTGTCAACAACCCTAATGAGAATCCGCTGCCTCTGCCTCCCTGTCAACTGTGCATACACACCCGCATCCGCGTTCCGGGAAACACGAATGCAAACTGGATAAATCCAATCCCAAAAGGTACACTAGGATCTGGTTTAAACCAAAGCCCGCTAGTGTAAACTGTCCGGACACTGTACGTGCACAAGTGCACGGATGTGACCGAACCCTGTCGCAAAACCATGCGACCTGTCGCAATACCATGCGACCTCTACTCTTTTGCCTAAAGGCGAAAAGCTTTCTGTGTGGGACTCTAAAGACTCGACACTACGCTGGCAGTGGGTTTAACCACAGACCGCAAGCGGCACTAGCTGTGCGTAACGGTCCCCAGGTAATGCCGACAAGAAGACCGACGAGGCGAAACCCATCTGAACTCCTACTGAGCCTGAGTGTGACATTCTCCGTACAGTCCGGTCTGTTCGTCTGATACATCGCATGGCGGGCCTAGGGGGCGGTAAACGTCAGTCCCCCAATAGCGGTACAATTCGTGCCGGAGCGAAGCCCAAAACACCCTGAGATAACACTGGAAGCCTACCAGTATATCTCGTTTGCCCTGGCCAGGGACTACTCGTGTAATGGCTCTCCTAGACACAGCGCGATGTCAACCCCCAATACCGGGAGAGACGAATCCTGTCTAACCGTCACTGCCTCCAAGTGCTTCGGGACTGCACCCAACTACTACCTGTTTGCACGACTCCTTTGAGCCGTGGTAGGGTAGTGATCAAAGTACAGTGGGAACACACTCGAGGCGAAGTGACAGTGTCAAGTCAGCGGACTAAGCTGTACTCATGTCACCTGGGAACTGATAACTGACGATAGGCATAATCCAACTAGTCAGTTCCCGACGAGTCCTGTCCAGTGTACCCGTAACCTAACGAGCACCCGCATACTATCTCAAGTACGACGTACTGACGGCTGTGGGACAGACCGTCTCCCACACTGGGATGAGAAGCGCATGCGCTGGTCTACTCCGGAGTATCGATGCCCTGTCTCGATAGTCCTGCAACCAGGGACCTGCATAAGGATGTGCTTATAGATTACCCAGCCCCACTAGTGTGACGGCTATCACATCGCTGGTAATCAAGCAAAGATCCTAAGGGCTCCACTAATGTGTATAGGCGATATACAAAAATAAACACATGTACACATTGAAGTAGAAACAAACCAAGTAGCATACTACTATTTTGAGCAAGATTGTATATACAAGGTGAATATCCCAAGCATCCATTAAGTAATATACAAACCAGTATGATACAGTAATGGCCTCTAGGGCATATACACTAACAGGAATGTCCTGATCTTTCGAACCCTCTAGTTCAACTAAGCTTTCAGTAATAGCTCGTGGTTCTGGAATTTCTTCCAGTTCTATTGCGCTCCCACTTATCTGATTTTCCAAAAACTCAGTTTCCAAGAAGTGGGCATGATGAGAAACAAAAATCTTTTGTTCCTCTTCACAATATAAGAAATATCTCTTGGAGTTCTTTGTGTAAGTCTACGGTAGCGCCCCGGCCGTCATTCAGACACCAAAATGCGGAACAAAAACTTTTTATAACTGGCGCTATCGTATACTAAAACCCGGATCTGCCATTAACGCTAAACTAACAATCTACAAAGAAGGAACAAAGGTTATACCGAATGATCCGAGTCCTTCGTTCATTAACCATCATCCCACGCTTCGTTGCGACTGCTCCTATCTCGTCGATCTCCGATCTCCTCGTCCAGGTGGCACCACATCATCGGATCTTTAAACGGGCTCCTGCCTCTGACTCGAGGCAACTCGGTCATCAATTTTGCAAGAAGAGATGACCAAGATTGATGTAGAGAATGAGTAGAAGACTTTGTCTCGCTTCATCCAAAGCCATGGACGAACGGTTAATGAAGTTGCCATAGGAATCGGGTGGTGGAATGAAATGAGCTGTGAAATTCCATACACCGAAAACTATTTTTTTTCGAAATAAATCAAATCAAGTGAGTGAAAAATCTCATGGGCACCAAGGAGAGGGCCGGCCTCAATATATAGAGGTGGGGGGGTGAGTGTAGGAGAGGGGGAGGTGACAATAAGAAAATATCTCTAGCGTGAACACATAGTGTGAACACACTTAATGAAATGATGAATCATAAACCTAGTCATCAAGCATTAATGGAATCATTAAATGCAACCATGACTCACTAAACATCTCACCACTTCTAGAACCTTCTAGAAGCTTCCACACTCATCTTAAGAAAAGATAATTCCGTATTTAACCAAATATTAAATACGGCTGATAGAAAACTGGAAACTGGCAACTTCCAAAAGTGATCCCGAAACGAATTTCAGGATAACCACGTAACTGTATAAATATACCCGCATTTGTATTACGACCGAATACAAATGCAACTGAGACAATGATATTATATCTACTCTGTATAATACATGGATCCGGCTTAAACCAAAGCCCACCAGTATTATCTGCCCGAAATATGACACGTGCGTAAACGCACGTGCATTTTCCGAACCCTGCCATAAAACCATACGGCCTCTACAACGTTTCGCCCGAACTTGGGAAACTGTCTGTGGGGGAATCTAATGACTCGTCAGTACCCTGGCAGTGGGTTTAACTACAAGTCGTCAGCAACACTAGCTATGCGTAACGGCTGCCCATGGACTGACCTCAAGGGAGGCTGATGAGCGAACTCATCTAGAAACCCTACTGAGCCTAACAGTGACAATGTATATACAGTACGGTCCGTTCGTCTATGAGTATCGCATATCTTGCCTAGGGGGCTAGTAACGTCAGACCCCCAATAGCTGTATAAGTTGTGTCGGAGACAAGCCCTGAACACCCTGAGATACTACTGGAGTACCTACCAGTAAATCTCACCTGCCTTGGCCAAGGACTTGGTGTAATGGCTTTCCTAGACACAGCACGACCTCAACCCCCAATACCGGGAGAGACGAATCCCCTGCCGATCCGCTCACGTGCCTCCATGTGGCTCGGGACTGTACCCAAAAACTACCTGTTTGCACGACTCCTTTGAGCCATGGTAGGGTAGAAATCAAAGCACAGTGGGAACTCACACGAGACAAATGACGACCTCAGGTCGATGAACTAACCTGTACACATGTCACCAGGGAACTGCTATCTGACGATATGTATAATACCAACTAGCAGGTTCCCGGCGAGTCCTTTCCGGTGTACTCATAACCCAATGAGCACCTGTATACATCTTAGGTGATCCAACTGACACCAGTGGCTTGTGAGACCGGCCACCGCCCCTCGTCGGGGTCTCGACTTTATACACTAGTCTACTCCGGAGTATCGATGCCCTGTCTCGAAACTCCCACGACTAGGGACCACTATTAAGGATATGCTTATAGACCACCCAACTCTCACTTATATGATCGCCCTCATACTGTTGGTAGTCAAGCAAGATCCTAAGGGCTCTATCAAAGTGTAATCGTGATCATTCACCTGAACCTATACACGACTGATAAAGGCAAACCAGATAGCATACTATAATCTCGAGTAAGACTGTCCTACCGGTATAGGTCCTCCGCAATCATTGCAATCACGTACCTGCGATCCAATAATTGACTTTGAGGGCACTATATCCAACAATCTCCCTCTTGCACTTAAGGCTAATTATTGCGATGTCGCATACTCACAGCCCGTGTGATACCGAACACCCAACTCCTCTACTAATCAGTTTCACAAAGCCCGTTCGTAAAACTTTTGTGTTCGAGAAATTGCCGCAGTGAGTGGATCCGCCCTGATGTTTCTTTCTATGTCTCTCTTAATCTCAAGTTCGCAGAGAAAGCCATCTCCCGAATCGAGTAATACCTGTCTTAGAATATGTCTGGATATCTGATAGGACGTAGTTCATAAATGAACCCCAAATCCAAACTTCTTAGACTGTATCGATAACTGAACCTAATCAGTATCCTGCACCATGCCTCCCACAGTATCCTTTTGGACCACCTGTCCATAATACTGTCCCCCTTCGTCAGAGGGAAAACTATAACTCTGACAATCACTCTGTCATCCATGTCACCTTTGAAGCCTGGAATGATAACCGTCTCCCGAAGGAGGCTGCCGTCATCAAATCCGTAGAACATGCACTTATGTTCTAAAACTGCTTCCTTATGTTTCTCCAGGATTGGATTAATACAAACTTATCGCATCTAGTGCAAAAACAACATTTGGTGTAGTACTTGACATCTCACGATTGACTCAATTGCCTAAGCAAGTGATATGCCAATCATGCACATCCCTCTCCCCTTTAGTCTGTAAGACACCTTTAGAGAGGGTGACTCCATCACCTGCAGGTACACCACCATGCCAGGAGTCTTCTATTCTAAAAACTATTAGAATACTGTCAAAGTAACCACATTGGGAAACTACCCAAATCCAGATCTAAAACCATAGATCTAGAAAGCAGAATGTCAAATATTATATCCATATCCTGTCTGGAGAAACAACTGTGTAACGACCAAAGTCCAACCGATCGTAGTATAGGAATTTTACTTCCTACTATGTGTATGTCATCCAAATACCAGGACATCACACCCTACTACCTTCTTAACAGATCCATCCCCTATTCTGATGAAGTCAAACCCATGACTGTCACATCAAAATTAGATGATCAATCTCCGCTATAACTGCTCTAGTCTATAAATAGACATAAGCTACTTGCCTACTATGCTTCCACTGCTCCCACTGACCACAACAACCCTCCTACCGGGTCTCATAGCCTGGAACAACAATAGTGTCAAGTCTGGGTAGATAAGAACCTCCATGTCACCGTCCTTGAGGCTACCGAAGTACCTCTCGGGTGTCTGAGGTTACCCACCAAATCTGCGGAGTGGCTAATGGAATGTCAAACCTGATTGAATCTTTAGGTCCTATTAAATTTTCCGTAATCGTTTGCGGTTCTGGAATCACTTCCAGTTCTACCATACTCCCATTACTGTTTTCTGAAAAAATCCATTTTACTAAAACTGTAGCGAGTCAAGAACAATATCACTATTGATCTCCCAGATGGTAGAAAGTCAACCCTCGTCATAGCCTGGGCCAACCCACAAACAGCCATTACAGAAACGTGCCCTGAGTTATCCAGAGTCTGGTTTTAAGCATAAGCCGGACAACACCCCGTACCTTAACATCGTTAAGATATGAACCATTCTATATCCAATATAGAAACTTTGGCACTTATTTAATTGGAACCAGATTCTAATCATGCAGCTGTCTCCAGTGCATATCAACTTTAATGGAGAGAGGCTAATCAGCATTACTCAACTTAGGCATCCATCCAATTATGAGTAACCCGAAAGAGAAACAAGTTCCTCAAAACTTTTACTATCATCTGAATACCAATCACAAGTATCTACATCTTAGATCTCTTTGAAGAATCCTGATACTTGCGACATCTGGTTCTCTACTTTATTCTTATACCCATAACTTCTCAAAACTTAGACCTTGTATTTCTACGAAACACTTGTCTAAAAACAGGAGAAGTCATAAGTAAACAGAACATAGTACGAGGACCTACCCCTTTGTCCTGATGGATACTGGACAACATACAATGCTCTGTATAAGTCAGCTGAGTTGAATAACTCAAAACCTGTGCGTCGTAGGTTGAAAACTGTACTTATGGTTAAGAACTACTCCGTTGTTCAATGCTCCTTACCCAATCGTCAACTGATGTAGGTAAATGTCATCGACATAATATCAAAAAGTTATATCTCACTTTACAAAAATAAACGTACAGATATATCATTTTGAAATTGGTGCACAACAACGGACACTCAAAACCAAATACATGCCTGCCGGCAATAACCCAGGTGACTTTCTCAAATATCACCAATTACAACGAATTCCGATATAATGAGGATGATCACCTAATTCCCAATAACTTCCTCCCACTCATCATCTGTAAAACCATACAGATATGAGAATGAAACCTGGTGAATACACACCCTGGAGTAAGTATCTAATCGGGAAAACAGTTTTCCATTAACAATGCACTGAAACATGAAAATGTTTCGTAGGGGTATCCTGGTATTCATAGTAATGCCTCTTCCATAATCCAATTCATGACTTTAACCGTATATTTCTTTGCCATCTCTCCAAATCCCTTTATTTGTCTTTAGTCGTTACCTTCTGTACACCATCGTTAGGCTAAATGGTTTTCTTCCTTCCCTACCGTTCGGCACCAGCCTATGGTTTGGAAGAAGACTATCCAGTAAGCATAATAGGTGTACCCTCCTAAACCAAGGAGTACTCACATCTTGAGAGAAGGTGATGATAAAAGACAACTGAATAATACCTTATTCTTTTAAAGGTGAAATAGGAGTGGCGATGAAGTACGCAGTTTGGTCGTGAATGATAACAGTCGCAACTTACTTTTCCCTCTTTCTAATCCCTTTATTTTGTCTTTATATATTACCTTCTGTACACCCTACTTAGGCTAATTGGTTTTCTTCATTCCCTACCTTTCGGCACCTGCCTATGGTTTGGAAGAAGACTATCCAATAAGCGTAATAGGTGTACTCTCCTAAACCAAGGAGCCCTCGCAACCTGAGAGAAGGTGATAATAAAAGACAACCGAATAAACTAATTCTATTTCTCCTGAACCTTGATCCATCCTCGAAGGAGTCCCTTCGAGTTCGTATATAACCATACGATGGATCTATCCAATAGAAGTGGATGTCCGTAGTAATACGGGTGTTCTGAGAAATGCAAAGGGTAGAAGAAGGAGTGGCAATGACTTATGCAACTTAGACAATCCAAAAGCCAGTATTTTAAGAAGGTTCGGTCAACTTGGTCCCTGAGTCATAGTCTAGGGTCGGTCAAAGGTCGCTGCCAAAGAGAGAGAGAAAAGAAACACTCTGCGTGCACTCTAACCTAGATCAGAATGGTTATCACTTTATCTAATCCGGAAACCTCCCACTGTACTGTCAAATTCTTCCCTAAACCTGAAAGAAGAATCAATCGGGATTACCCGAAGAGTAAACCAACTCATCAGTGGGAATCGGGATCCAACTCTCATCGCATGATAACGTGACGGAATCCACTCACGTTATCACACTCCAGAAGGTATGCGCATGCCTGGCAAGTTTCAGTTTCTTTAGAAACTCCCGATATGATTTTTACCCCATGTTCTTATGACCTTGACGAAGGCCAACAAATCATATGTCACATGTCAAGTTCTGCCCGTCATTATCTTGTTAATTTGAACCCACCCGTACATACCCTTGACGAAGGCCAACAAGGTAATACGACTGTCCCAAACCAAGTAATCTATCTATGCAACAAATGAATACCCCAGCAGCTACCAAACACTATGCCTTGACGAAGGCCAACAAACATAGCTTGAATACTACTGACCATCCATAAGAAACGACGGAGGGCTACGGCTGGTTTTTGGCGAAAAACCTTTAACGTAATGAACTTGATCTCGTTGAAGGAACCTGATAGCTTTTTATAAAATTATAGTGGCGAAAACCATTGCTAAAGAGGTCACTCCCGGTGAAGGGATCTCGGCTCTTTCCTCGTGGAATGAGGTGCAGGATATTCCACTGAATACCGCGATTCAAAGCAACATGTAATCGACTATAGTGAAGTTATTACCCTGACGCAAACTTCTGCCCAAGGGGTCAGTCCCGGTGAAGGGATATCGACCCTTGCCCCATCGAATGAGGTGCAGGATATTCCAACCAAATACCACTGTGCAAAACAAAAGGAAACATCTTTGTAATAACACTTTTTAAATTGTTCCAACAACATCCAAACAGGTTTGTTTTACTTTGCATTGATCAGAATCAACGCAGTCCCATCAATAAATCACACCAGAAAAGAACGAAAATAAAATGTACGTATATGCCATCCGCATTCGTCACTGGGTCCCGTCATCACCCGTTAGGTTACTTAACTAACGACAGAGCGGGGACTGAACTAGCGCGGGTGTAAAACATATACAACATCTAATAGTATATAAACCAATATACAATAATCGCTCCAGGCGTGATAATATGCAACATTACAGAAAAGTAATAAGCATCACAGAACAATACAGATAATCTGGGATCCCCGAGTTTCACAGAGCCACTGCTGAAACCCGACGTTCCCCTGGTCGTGTGGATAGCCTGTGCAATGAAACCTAGACCCCTACGGGTGCGGCAAGTTACCCGCCAAAACCTGAAGCGAGACAGCCCCTTACGGCAGAGTGAATGGACCACCCTGCACTTCACGGAATCTGGTAGCTTGAGCACCCCTCCTTGGGTCAACCTGTACCCCCTACGAGTACGGCGAATAGTCTGCCAATTTTAGAGTAAGGCCCCTCTGCCTCTTAAAGCCATGAGATGCGGACCCGTTGCCCTCCAGAACCCGGCTATCCTTGCACTCCGTCGCGGGGTAAAACCTAGTACAGAAATGGAAAAATAGTACAACAGGTACATCGACCGCAACCTGGTCGTGCCCCAAAAGAATATTATACAACAGGCAGTGACGGCAGTCCACAAGTTGGACGCTCGCCCCGCAATATCAAATGTACAAATAAATCCAAACTGCACTATCATTGAACACTGCTATCCACCACGACAAATCCGCAACATCACAGCACAACACAGAACATCAACGTGAATGTCACGTTCGCAAACCCGTCTAAAAGAACTATAGCAATCAGACGCGGTTTACCGATCAATGACATTCCCGGTCGGAGATATAATGTAAGTACTATAAACTAACATGTTTAAATTTCGATCGACTAAATATCACGAAGTGGGCCCCACGAACATCTGTTGATCAGTAACAAAATCTGGGCCCAAAAGATATATACCAAAAACCCCAAATTCCAGACAAGAACCCACTGTGCAAATTTGGGGCCGCAATCTCACTGTATGGCCGCGGAAGCGCGGTCAAACCATAGGTTTGACCGCGATTCCGCGGCGGTCTTGTCGAACCACGTGCCCAAATTTGTACGGTGTTCTTAGAAAACCCTGTTGAATTTTCTGTGATATGTAAAATTATTTTTAGAACCCTTTAAAAATAAACAAAAACTCAGAACTTCAATTTTGTGGTTTTCGATATCCGGTTCGATCGATAATTTAAACGCGTTAGCACAAGTTAGTAAAGCTTAATGGCGTGGCTCTGATACCATGTAAGTCTACGGTAGCGCCCCGGCCGTCTTTCAGACGCCAAAATGCGGAACAAAAACTTTTTATAACTGGCGCTATCGTATACTAAAACCCGGATCTGCCATTAACGCTAAACTAACAATCTACAAAGAGGGAACAAAGGTTATACCGAACGATCCGAGTCCTTCGTTCTTTAACCATCATCCCATGCTCCGTTGCGGCTGCTCCGATCTCGTCGATCTCCGATCTCCTCGTCCAGGTGGCACAACATCATCGGATCTTTAAACGGGCTCCCGCCTCTGACTCGAGGCAACTCGGTCATCAAGTTTGCAAGAAGAGATGACCAAGATTGATGTAGAGAATGAGTAGAAGACTTTGTCTCGCTTCATCCAAAGCCATGGACGAACGGTTAATGAAGTTGCCATAGGAATCGGGTGATGGAATGAAATGAGCTGTGAAATTCCATACATCGAAAACTATCATCTTTTTTTCCAAATGAATCAAATCAAGTGAGTGAAAAATCTCATGGGCACCAAGGAGGGGGCCGGCCTCAATATATAGAGGTAGGGGGGTGAGTGTAGGAGAGGGGGAGGTGACAATAAGAAAATATATCTAGTGTGAACACACTTAATGAAATGATGAATCATAAACCTAGTCATCAAGCATTAATGGAATCATTAAATGCAACCATGACTCACTAAACACCTCACCACTTCTAGAACCTTCTAGAAGCTTCCACACTCATCTCAAGAAAAGATAAATCCGTATTTAACCAAATATTAAATACGGCTGATAGAAAACTGAAAACTGGCAACTTCCAAAAGTGATCCCGAAACGAATTTCAGGATAACCCCGTAACTGTATAAATATACCCGCATTTGTATTACGACCGAATACAAATGCAACTGAGACAAAGATATTATATCTACTCTATATAATACATGGATCCGGCTTAAACCAAAGCCAACCAGTATTATCTGCCCGAAATATGACATGTGCGTAAACGCACGTGCATTTTCCGAACCCTGCCATAAAACCATACGGCCTCTACAACGTTTCGCCCGAACTTGGGAAACTATCTGTGGGGGACTCTAATGACTCGTCAGTACCCTGGTAGTGGGTTTAACCACGAGCCGTCAGCGGCACTAGCTATGCGTAACGGCTGCCCATGGACTGACCTCAAGGGAGGCTGATGAGCGAACTCATCCAGAAACCCTGCTGATCCTAACAGTGACAATGTATATACAGTCCGGTCCATTCGTCTATGAGTATCGCATATCCTGCCTAGGGGACTAGTAACGTCAGACCCCCAATAGCCCCAATAGCTGTATAAGTCGTGTCGGAGACAAGCCCTGAACACCCTGAGATACTACTGGAGTACCTACCAGTAAATCTCACCTGCCTTGGCCAAGGACTTGGTGTAATGGCTTTCCTAGACACAGCACGACCTCAACCCCCAATACCGAGAGAGACGAATCCCCTGCCGATCCGCTCACGTGCCTCCATGTGGCTCGGGACTGTACCCAAAAACTACCTGTTTGCACGACTCCTTTGAGCCGTGGTAGGGTAGAAATCAAAGCACAGTGGGAACTCACACGAGACAAATGACGACCTCAGGTCGATGAACTAACCTGTATACATGTCACCAGGGAACTGCTATCTGACGATATGTATAATACCAACTAGCAAGTTCCCGGCGAGTCATGTCCGGTGTACTCATAACCCAATGAGCACCTGTATACATCTTAGGTGATCCAACTGACACCAGTGGCTTGTGAGACCGGCCACCGCCCCTCGTCGGGGTCTCGACTGTATACACTAGTCTACTCCGGAGTATCGATGCCCTGTCTCGAAACTCCCACGACTAGGGACCACTATTAAGGATATGCTTATAGACCACCCAACTCTCACTTATATGATCGCCCTCATACTGTTGGTAGTCAAGCAAGATCCTAAGGGCTCTATCAAAGTGTAATCGTGATCAGTCACCTGAACCTATACACGACTGATAAAGGCAAACCAGATAGCATACTATCATCTCGAGTAAGACTGTCCTACCGGTATAGGTCCTCCGCAATCATTGCAATCACGTACCTACGATCCATTAATTGACTTTGAGGGCACTATATCCAACACTTTGGATATCCTACAAACTTGCACTGTACTGAGCATGCCTCGAGTTTGTCCGCATGCTGCTTTTTGACAAAAGCTGGACATCCCCATGTCTTAATGTGCTTAAGATAGGGTTTCTTCCCACACCACATCTGATATGGTGTGGTAGGCACAGTCTTAGTTGGAACTCGGTTCAAAAGGTATGCAGCTGATTCTAGTGCATATCCCTAGAATGATCGCGGTAACTCAGCGTTACTCATCATGGAACATACCATATCCAATAGGGTCCGGTTCCGTCTCTCCGATACACCGTTATATTGCGGAGTGTGTGGAGGAGTAAGCTGAGAGAGAATTCCATTCTCTTTTAAGTAATCCAGGAACTCGGCACTTAAGTATTCACCACCTCGATCAGATCTTAGTGTCTTGATACTTTTGCCTGTTTGTTTTTTTACTTCATTCTTATATTCCTGGAATTTTCCAAAGGCTTCGGATTTATGTTTCATTAAGAAGATATATCCGTACCTTGAAAAGTCATCCGTAAAAGTAATGAAGTAAGAATAACCGCTTCGTGCATGCGTAGACATTGGACCGCATACGTCGCTGTGTACGAGTCCTAAGAGCTCGCTCGCTCTTACTCCGTGTCCAGTGAACGGAGACTTTGTCATCTTTCCTTTGAGACAGGATTGACAAGTTGAATATGATTTATATTCGAACGGATCCAAATATCCTTCTGTATGTAACTTCGTCAACCTTCTCTCATTAATGTGACCCAGTCTACAATGCCATAAGAAAGCCTGATTTGTTTCCGGAGACTTTTTTTTGTATGTATTCTGGACATTGAAAATCTGTGGTTGGTTTAATATGTATATACCATTGCTTAATGTACCTGACCCAATCAAAACTTGATTAAGGTGAATGTTCACAACATTACTTACAAATGCAAATTCATAACCTTCTTTAGATAATAAAGATACAGATATGATATTACAGGTTGCATTGGGTACAAAATAACAATCACGCAAAACCAAAACGTGTCCATCTGACAACCCCAGGTGATAGTCCCCCACGGACTCAGCATCCATCCAGCTCCGTTTGCAACTCTGAGGGTCATATCACCTGCCTTCAAAACCCTACGCCTTCTCAGTGTCTGTAAAGAATTACAGATATGAGATCCTGATCCGGTATCCAATACTCAGGATGTAGAGTTTATTGATAGTCAGTTTTCAATAACATACACACCTGAAGCTGAAGCCGCAACTTGCTTCAAATCCTGGGTTCTGGCCTTCCAAGCCCTGCAATCCTTTTTCCAGTGTCCACTCTTGTGACAGTAAAACCATTCTTCCTTTCCCACAAGCTTTTCCGCTATCTTTGTTGCCTTTGTCTTTCCCTTCGTATCCACTTTACTAACACCGCCCCTTGGTTTGGCGGGGGCTTTCTTCTTCTTTCCCTTGGCTTTCACCTTGGACCTAGAAGAGGAAGATCCTCCTACAAACAAAGTGGATGTTTCCCTACCTTTCTGTAGGGTGCCCTCTGCACTCCTCAGCATGTTGAGGAGTTCTGAAAGTTCAACTTCTTTTTCTTGTAAGTTGATGTTTAGGATAAACTGGGCGTAAGTGGAAGGAAGGGACTGGAGAATCAAGTCCATGTAAAGCCCATTCTCTAACGTGGTCCCTAGGTCCGCGAGCTCCTCAATGAAGCCAATCATCTTAAGCACGTGTTCCGCTACCGATGATCCGACGGCCAATCTCGTCGAAAACAACTTTTTCGAGACTTCGTATCTGGTGATACGGGATTGCTCTACATACAGTTCTTTTGTATGGAGAAATATGGATTCAAGGTCCATATTCTCATGCCTCCTCTGATGTTCATTGTCCATAGAGGCAAGCATGAGGCACTTGGCCTTCACGCAATCGATTTCCCAGGTCTTACGGATTTCCCTATCCGCGATGCTGGTTTTGGGACCTGGGACAGGGGGAGCTTTGGTGGTGAGGAGATACCCCAACTTATCATAAGTGATTTCCATTTTGGAATTCCTGAGCCAATCTTTGTAGTTTGGCACTGTCAGTATGTTTTTATCTAGTAGTAACTTAAGTCCAGTCATGATGTTTAGTCGCTGCAATTAGGAGAGAGAGAAGAAACACTTTAGCATGATGCTCTTGCAAGTTTAGAGTGGTTTTTAATTTGTCTAAACAGGATGGCTCCCACTGTCTCTCGAATCCCTCCTCAAACCAAAAAGGAAGAATTAGTCAGGATCAATCTCACCGTACAATACTTGCTTAACCGTTCAGCCAGGCTAGTGTCGGTACTTCGAGGGAGGTTTTCAACGCTTTCGCGAAGTTCCTTAATTAAATAACCTCTTTTCCCTGTGGGCGTAGCCCCGCTAACACCTTTCTAGACACCTACTTGGTTTATAGCATTGATCGTTAAGTGAGAAATTTCCCGAAGAGTAGCATATACTCACAGTAGGATCGGGATCCAAATATCATTGCGTGACAAAACTGAAGGAATCCTACCAGAATCATCACACTCCAAATGGTATGCAGCGCTAGCAAGTTTCAGTTCTTTTGAAACTCCCGATGTGGATTTTTGCCCCATGCTCTTATAACCTTGGCGTGAGGTCAAAATGTCATAAGTCACATGTCAAGTTCTTCCCATCATTATCCAGGTTAATTTGAACCCACCCGTACCTACCCTTGACGTTGGCCAAAATGGCAGTACGACTGTCTCAAACCAACGCATTCTATCTATGCAACAGATAAATATCCGCCAGCTACCAATCACTATGCCTTGGCGTGAGGTCAAAATACATAGCTTGAATACTACCGAATATTTAACTGAAATGATGGAGGGCTACGGATGGTTTTGGCGAAACCGTGAACATAGTGAACTTTATATAATCGATTGAACGAGATAGCTTTTAAAAGGAGTGGCTTAAGCTCCGCGTTTTAAAAGTTGTTTTTGAAAAGAAACCGAGTGGTTTTGAAAGTGTTCCAACGACTCAACTTTGGTTTATTTTCTTGCATTAATTTAATGCGTCCCATCATTTAATCCTACCATCAACAAAAATATGACGTACGCTTATGCCATCCGCATTCGCCACGGGGCCCCGTCATTACCCATTAGGTTACTTAACTAACGACAGAGCGGGGGCTGGACTAGCGCGGATGCAAAACATAAGCAACGCCTAAATAGATATCATATATAGATATACACATTCGTCACATGCAATGATAGCCATTCCAGATCACAGATGAACACATTGGGTATACTAGGAATCCGCAATCCGTATGAGCCTGTAACGAAGAGCGGATTACACGGTCGCGATGAATAGCCAAGACCCCACCCTAGACCCCTACGGGTGCGGCAAACTACCCGCCAAGTACCCGAAGCGAAGCAACCCCCCTCAACACCGTGAGTAGGCCACTCGCCACTTCGAGATACCCGGTAGTTTGTGCACCCCACCTTGGGTCTATTCTTGGAGCAAAAACAGTAAAAGAAATTATACAATGACGGCTACAACCCCATCCCGGTTGTGCGGCCATATAAATAATATTACATCAATTACAAATTACATGAATTGAAAGAAAAAGAAAACTCTCATCTCACAACCCCCCGACTATTCATCCGCGACAATCCAATGAATTCATATACACATACCATCAACATTACAGATCACAGATATGTATAACCCCCACTAATCGACGTATCGCGATTAGCAGACGTTCAATACATATATCACATCACAGATATATCCCGTTAGCTTAAGTCTTTAGAAGTTCGATCAAAATACGGATTTTTAGACCCCAAAAACAAATTTTGCTTTCTGGAAAATCTGGGCAGAAAAAACATATTGTAAAAATCCCAAAACAACCCCAGAAACACACTGCATGAAAATTGTGCCACGGCCGAGTCAACTCGGCCGCGGATCCGTGGCGGGAGCATGCTCCTGCCGCGTTTCCGCGGCGCTTTGAACGAGTCGGTGGACCAATTTTCTTGGGTGTCTTATAAAAAGCCTGAGCCGATTTTTAGTGTAATATTTATTAATTTTTGAACAGAAAACAGAATCGGCAGAAACTTGATTTTTCAGGTTCGTTTCGCGACTTTTTCTCCAATCGAACTTCTAGTTACTTTGCTAACATGATAGATAGTGTTTAACCAGGCTCTGATACCACTGTAAGTCCACGTTACCTCTCCCGGTACTTACGGTCTTACGGAAATGATGAAAAAAACGATTTTTCTTTTGGCGGTAACATGGACTCAAAATACGGATCTTTGTTAAACAACTATCTAACAAACCTAACAAGAGTTTTACCTACTCGGTTAGGGGGTTATACCTTAACTTGAACTCCTTCGTCTTCAACTCCTTGCGGTGGTCGGATGGTTCTCTCCTCGTCATCTCTTTGTGCCGAAGATGGATCCACCTAAAAGCTTCTACCTTTGGCTTCACTTCAAACTAGAAGAAACTAGAACACTTGGTTTGCTAAACCTTGTGTACTAGGATGAGTAGAGGAGTGTGTTGGGTTTTATCTCAATGGTTCTTGCTTCTCAACACATGAGACAAGTGAACCATGAACTAGAGAGAGAGCAAGAGGAAGAGGGAGAGCTCAAGCATGAGAGAGAAAGGAAATGAAAGAATGAGCAAGACTTTTGCCATCCAAGCTCTCATAATCAAAAATCATGATAACTCATAATAATAATTGAGTTTTATGTAATGGTTGTTATCATATCAAGTGGCCATATCAATTCTTGCATTAAATGCAATATGTGAACAAATAAGCAAGCCAAGGTCAATACCAAGAAATGACAGCCATTGTCATGATGATGGTCAACAAGTCCAACCTAGTCAACCGGTCAACTAAGTCAACAAAGTCAACCATCAACAACCATGTCATAATAATACTTAATTAATATTATTATTAATCATATTTCTTATACTCATTAGGGTTTAGCAAAAGTCAACAGTCAACAACCCTAATGAGAATCCTCTGCCTCTGTCTCTCTGTCAACTGTGCATACACACCCGCATCCGCGTTCCGAGGAACACGAATACAAATGAGATAAAACCAGTCCCAAAATGTACACTAGGATCTGGCTTAAACCAAAGCCCACTAGTGATAACTGCCCGGACACCAAACGTGCACAAGTGCACGGATGTGACCGAACCCTGTCGCAAAACCATGCGACCTCTACTCTTTTGCCTAAAGGCGAATAGCTCTCTGTGTGGGACTCTAAAGACTCGACACTAAGCTGGCAGTGGGTTTAACCACAGACCGCAAGCGGCACTAGCTGTGCATAACGGCCCCCAGGTAGATGCCGATATGAAGACGGACGAAGTGAAACCCATCTGAACTCTTACGGAGCCTGAATGTGACAATATGCGTACAGTCCGGTCTGTTCGTCTGAGAATATCGCATGGCGGGCCTAGGGGCGGTAAACGTCAGTCCCCTAATAGTGGTACAAGTCGTGTCGGAGTGAAGCCCAGAACACCCTGAGATAACACTGGAAACCTACCAGTATATCTTGCTTGCCCTGGCCAGGGACTTTGTGTAATGGCTCTCCTAGACACAGCGCGATATAAACCCCCAATACCGGGAGAGACGAATCCTGTCTAACCGTCACTGTCTCCAAGTGCTTCGGGACTGCACCCAACTACTACCTGTTTGCATGACTCCTTTAAGCCGTGGTAGGGTAGTAATCAAAGTACAGTGGGAACACACTCAAGGCGAAGTGACAGTGTCAAGTCAGTGGACTAAGCTGTACGCATGTCACCTGGGAACTGATAACTGACGATAGGTATAGTACCAACCAATAGTTCCCGACGAGTCCTGTCCAGTGTACTCATAACCTAACGAGCACCCGCATACTATCTCAAGTACGACGTACTGACGGCTGTGGGACAGACCGTCTCCCCTGCTGGGATGAGAAGCGCATACGCTATTCTACTCCGGAGTATCGATGCCCTGTCTCGATAGTCCTACGACTAGGGACCTGCATAAGGATGTGCTTGTGGATTCCGTAGCCCGCACGAGTGTGACTGCCATCACAACGCTGGCAATCAAGCAAAGATCCTAAGGGCTCCACTAATGTGTATAGGCGATATGTTAAAAGAAACACATGCACACAATAAAGTAGAAACAAACCAAGTAGCATACTATTATTTTGAGCAAGATTGTCTATACAAGGTGAATATCCCAAGCTTCCATTAAGTAATATACAAACTAGTATGATACAGTAATGGCCTCTAGGGCATATAAACTAACACCCGCAACGAAATATTCCGTCTTCAAAGCCGAGCGTCCCCAGACCGAAAGAGAGTAGGAGGTCGGGACAGAAAATTAATAAATAAAAAAGGGGATGCAACACGAGGACTTCCCAGGAGGTCACCCAAGATAGTACTACTCTCGCCAAAGCACGCTTAACTGCGGAGTTCTGATGGGATCCGGTGCTTTAGTGCTGGTATGGTCGCATCCGAAAGGCCTGTGTCGCCAAACTCTTTTATTCCCTTCCGGGCCGCGTCGGATTCGGCATATTCTTCATTCGTTGTCTGCCGGTTTCTTTCCTTTTCTCCGTCAGATTGAGCCGCAATAAACGTTAGGCTCGATATACCGAAGACCAGCGCCGTTTTACTCCGTCTTCCTTGCCCGTCGTCCTTAATTTCAGTCGGGGGTTGCGGATACGTTCTGTTTTTACCTCCGATCGTCCCAAATCCGGGAGGGGGGGCGTCTCTCCCGTTGAACCGAAAGCCCGCAACGAAATATTCCGTCTTCAAAGCCGAGCGTCCCCCGACCGAAAGTGAGTAGGAGGTCGGGACAGAAAATAAGTAAATAAATAAATAAAAAGGGGATGCAACACGAGGACTTCCCAGGAGATCACCCGTCCTAGTACTACTCTCGCCCAAGCACGCTTAACTGCGGAGTTCTGATGGGATCGGGGGCTTTACTGCTGGTATGGTCGCATCCGAAAGGCCTGGGTCGCCATTCTCTTTTATTCCCTTCCGGGACGCGATGGATTCGGCATATTCTTCATTCGTTGTCTGCCGGTTTCTCTCCTTTTCTCTGTCAGATTGAGCCGCAATAAACGTTAGCCTGGATATACCGAAGACCAGCGCCCTTTTACTCCGTCTTCCTTTCCCGTCGTCCTTAATTTCAGTCTGGGACGGCGGATACGTTCTGTTTTTTTCCTCCGATCTCCCCAAATCCGGGAGGGGGGCGCATCTCGCCCGTTGAACCGAAAGCCCGCAACGAAATATTCCGTCCTCAAAGCCGAGCGTCCCCAGACCGATAGAGAGTAGGAGGTCGGGACAGAAAATAAATAAATAAAATGGGGGATGCAACACGAGGACTTCCCAGGAGGTCACCCATCCTAGGTACAACTCTCGCCCAAGCACGCTTAACTGCGGAGTTCTGATGGGATCCGGTGATTTAGTGCTGGTATGGTCGCATCCGAAAGGCCTGGGTCGCCATTCTCTTTTATTCCCTTCCTGGCTGCGTCGGATTCGGCATATTCTTCATTCGTTGTCTGCCGGTTTCTCTCCTTTTCTCCGTCAGATTGAGCCGCAATAAACGTTAGGCTGGATATAACGAAGACCAGCGCCCTATTACTCCGTCTTCCTTTCCCGTCGTCCTTAATTTCAGTCTGGGCGGCGGATACGTTCTGTTTTTTCCTCCGATCGTCCCAAATCCGGGAGAGGGGTGGCGCGTCCCGCCCGTTGAACCGGAAACCCGCTACGAAATATTCCGTCGTCAAAGCCGAGCGTCCCCAGACCGAAAGAGAGTAGGAGGTCGGGACAGAAAATAAATAAATAAAAAGGGGATGCAACAACTGGACTTCCCCGGAGGTCACCCATCCTAGTACTACTCTCGCCCAGGCACGCTTAACTGCGGAGTTCTGATGGGATCCGGTGCTTTAGTGCTGGTATGGTCGCATCCGAAAGGCCTGGGTCGCCATTCTCTTTTATTCCCTTCCTGGCCGCGTCGGATTCGGCATATTCTTCATTCTTTGTCTGCCGGTTTCTCTCCTTTTCTCCGTCAGATTGAGCCGCAATAAACGTTAAGCTGGATATACCGAAGACCAGCGCCCTTTTACTCCGTCTTCCTTTCTCGTCGTCCTTAATTTCAGTCTGGGGCGGCGGATACATTCTGTTTTTTTCGTCAAATCGTCCCAAATCCGGGAGGAGGGGGGCGCGTCTCGCCCGTTGAACCGAAATCCGGCAACGAAATATTTCGTCCTCAAAGCCGAGCGTCCCTAGACCGAAAGAGAGTAGGAGGTCGGGACCGAAAATAAATAAATAAATAAAAAGGGCATGCAACACGAGGACTTCCCAGGAGGTCACCCATCCTAGTACTACTCTCGCCCAAGCACGCTTAACTGCTGAGTTCTGATGGGATCCGGTGCTTTAGTGCTGGTATGGTCGCATCCGAAAGGCTTGGGTCGCCATTCTCTTTTATTCCCTTCCTGGCCGCATCGGATTCGGCATATTCTTCATTCGTTGTCTGCCGGTTTCTCTCCTTTTCTCAGTCAGATTGAGCCGCAATAAATGTTAGGCTGGATATACCGAAGACCAGCGCCCTTTTACTCCGTCTTCCTTTCCCGTCGTCCTTAATTTCAGTCTGGGCGGCGGATACGTTCTGTTTTTTTCCTCCGATCGTCCCAAATCCGGAAGGAGGGGGGGCGTGTCTCGCCCGTTGAACCGAAATCCCGCAACGAAATATTCCGTCCTCAAAGCCGAGCGTCCCCAGACCGAAAAAGAGTAGAAAATAAATAAATAAAAAAGGGGATGCAACACGAGGTCTTCCCAGGAGGTCACCCATCCTAGTACTACTCTCGCCCAAGCACGCTTAACTGCGGAGTTCTGATGGGACCCGGTGCTTTAGTGCTGGTTTGGTCGCATCCAAATGGCCTGGGTCGCCATTCTCTTTTATTCCCTTCCTGGCCGCGTCGGATTCGGCATATTCTTCATTCGTTGTCTGCCTGTTTCTCTCCTTTTCTCCGTCAGATTGAGCCGCAATAAACGTTAGGCTGGATATACCGAAGACCAGCGCCTTTTTACTCCGTCTTCCTTTCCCGTCGTCCTTAATTTCAGTCTGGACGGCGGATACGTTCTGCTTTTTTCCTCCGATCGTCCCAAATCAGGGAGGAGGGGGGCGCGTCTCGCCCGTTGAACCGAAATCCCGCAACGAAATATTCCGTCCTCAAAGCCGAGCGTCCCCTGACCGAAAGAGAGTAGGAGGTCGGGACAGAAAATAAATAAACAAAAAAGGGATGCAACACGAGGACTTCCCAGGAGGTCACCTATCCTAGTACTACACTAGCCCAAGCACGCTTAACTGCTGAGTTCTGATGGGATCCGGTGCTTTAGTGCGGGTATGGTCGCATCCGAAAGGCTGGGGTCGCCTTTCTCTTTTATTCCCTTCCTGGCCGCGTCGGATTCGGCATATTCTTCATTCGTTGTCTGCCGGTTTCTCTCCTTTTCTCCGTCAGATTGAGCCGCAATAAACGTTAGGCTGGATATACGGAAGACCAGCGCCCTTTTACTCCGTCTTCCTTTCCCGTCGTCCTTAATTTCAGTCCGGGGCGGCGGATACGTTCTGTTTTTTTCCTCCGATCGTCCCAAATCCGGGAGTAGGGAGGCGCGTCTCACCCGTTGAAACGAAATCCCGCAACGAAATATTCCGTCCTCAAAGCCGAGCGTCCCCAGACCGAAAAAGAGTAGGAGGTCGGGACAGAAAATAAATAAATAAAAAGGGGGATGCAACACGAGGTCTTCCCAGGAGGTCACCCATCCTAGTAGTACTCTCGCCCAAGCACGCTTAACTGCGGAGTTCTGATGGGATCCGGTGCTTTAGTGCTGGTATGGTCGCATCTGAAAAGGCCTGGGTCGCCATTCCCTTTTATTCCCTTCCTGGCCGCGTCGGATTCGGCATATTCTTCATTCGTTGTCTGCCGGTTTCTCTCCTTTTCTCCGTTAGATTGAGCCGCAATAAACGTTAGGCTGGATATACCGAAGACCAGCGCCCTTTTACTCCGTCTTCCTTTCCAGTCGTCCTTAATTTCTGTAAGGGGCGGCGAATACGTTCTGTTTTTTTCCTCCGATCGTCCCAAATCCGGGAGGAGGGGGGCGCGTCTCGCCCGTTGAACCGAAATCCCGCAACGAAACATTCCGTCCTCAAAGCCAAGCATCCCCAGACCGAAAGAGAGTAGGAGGTCGGGACAGAAAATAAATAAATAAAAAGGGGGATGCAACACGAGGACTTCCCAGGAGGTCACCCATACTAGGTACTATTCTCGCCCAAGCACGCTTAACTGCGGAGTTCTGATGGGATCCGGTGCTTTAGTGCTTGTATGGTCGCATACGAAAGGCCTGGGTCGCTATTCTCTTTTATTCCCTTCCTGGCCACGTCGGATTCGCCATATTCTTCATTCGTTGTCTGCCGGTTTCTCTCCTTTTCTCCGTCAGATTGAGCCGCAATAAACGTTAGGCTGGATATACCGAAGTCCAGCGCCCTTTTACTCCGTCTTCCTTTCCCGTCGTCCTTAATTTCAGTCTGGGGCGGCGGATATGTTCTGTTTTTTTCCTCTGATCGTCCCAAATCCGGGAGGGGGCGCGCGTCTCGCCCGTTGAACCGAAACCCCGCAACGAAATATTCCGTCCTCAAATCCGAGCGCCCCCACACCGAAAGAGAGTAGAAGGTCGGGACAGAAAAAAAATAAATAAAAAGGGGATGCAACACGAGGACTTCCCAAGAGGTCACCCATCCTAGTACTACTCTCGCCCAAGCACGCTTAACTAAGGAGTTCTGTTGAGATCCGGTGCTTTAGTGCTGGTATGGTCGCATCCGAAAGTCCAGGGTCGCCATTCTCTTTTATTCCCTTCCTGGCCGCGTCGGATTCGGCATATTCTTCATTCGTTGTCTGCCGGTTTCTCTCCTTTTCTCCGTCAGATTGAGCCGCAATAAACGTTAGGCTGGATATACCGAAGACCAGCGCCCTTTTACTCCGTCTTCCTTTCCCGTCGTCCTTAATTTCAGTCTGGGACGGCGGATAGGTTCTGCTTTTTTCTTCCGATCGTCCCAAATCCGGGAGGGGGGCGTCTCGCCCGTTGAACCGAAATCCCGCGACGAAATATTCCGTCCTCAAAGCCGAGCGTCCCCAGACCGAAAGAGAGTAGGAGGTCGGGACAGAAGATAAATAAATAAAAAGGGATGCAACACGAGGACTTCCCAGGAGGTCATCCATCCTAGTACTACTCTCTCCCAAGCACGCTTAACTGCGGAGTTCTGATGGGATCCGGTGCTTTAGTGCTGGTATGGTCGCATCCGAAAGGCCTGGGTCACCATTCTCTTTTATTCCCTTCCTGGCCGCGTCGGATTCGGCAAATTCTTCATTCGTTGTCTGCCGGTTTCTCTCCTTTTCTCCGTCAAATTGAGCCGCAATAAACGTTAGGCTCGATATACCGAAGACCAGTGCCCTTTTACTCCGTCTTCCTTTCCCGACGGCCTTAATTTCAGTCTGGGGTGGCGGATACGTTCTGTTTTTTTTCCTCCGATCGTCCCAAATCCGGGAGGAAGGGGCGCGCGTCTCGCCCGTTGAACCGAAATCCCGCAACGAAATATTCCGTCCTCAAAGCCGAGCATCCCCAGACCGAAAGAGAGTAGGAGGTCGGGACAGAAAATAAATAAATAAAAGGGGGATGCAACACGACGACTTCCCATGAGGTTACCCAACCTAGTACTACTCTCGCCTAAGCACGCTTAACTGCGGAGTTCTGATGGGATCCGGTGCTTTAGTGCCGGAAAGGTCGCATCCGAAAGGCCTGGGTCGCCATTCTCTTTTATTCCCTTCCTGGCCGCGTCGGATTCGGCATATTCTTCATTCGTTGTCTGCCAGTTTCTCTCCATTTCTCCTTCAGATTGAGCCGCAATAAACGTTAGGCTGGATATACCGAAGACCAGCGCCCTTTTTCTCCGTCTTCCTTTCCCGTCGTCCTTAATTGCAGTCTGGGGCGGCGGATACGTTCTGTTTTTTTTCTCCGATCGTCCCAAATCCGGGAGGGGGGGCGCGTCTCGCCCGTTGAACCGAAATCCCGCAACGAAATATTCCGTCCTCAAAGCCGAGCGTCCCTAGACCGAAAGAGAGTAGGTGGTCGGGACAGAAAATAAATAAATAAAAAGGGGGATGCAACACGAGGACTTCCCAGAAGGCCACCCATCCTAGTACTACTCTCGCCCAAGCACGCTTAACTGCGGAGTTCTGATGGGATCCGGTGCTTTAGTGCTGGTATGGTCGCATCCGAACGGCTTGGGTCGCCATTCTCTTTTATTCCCTTCCTGGCCGTGTCGGATTCGGCATATTCTTCATTCGTTGTCTGCCGGTTTCTCTCCTTTTCTCCGTCAGATTGAACCGCAATAAACGTAAGGCTGGATATACCGAAGACCAGCGCCCGTTTACTCCGCCTTCCTTTCCCGTCGGCATTATTTTCAGTCTGGGGCGGCGGATACGTTCTGTTTTTTTCCTCCGATCGTCCCAAATCCGGGAGTGGGGGCGCGTCTCGCCCGTTGAACCGAAACCCCGCAACGAAATATTCCGTCCTCAAAGCCGAGCGTCCCCAGACCGAAAGAGAGTAGGAGGTCGGGATGGAAAATAAATAAATAAAAAGGGGATGCAACACGAGGACTTCCCAGGAGGTCACCCATCCTAGTACTACTCTCCCCAAGCATGCTTAACTGCGGAGTTCTGATGGGATCCGGTGCTTTAGTGCTGGTATGGTCGCATCGGAATGGCCTGGGTCGCCATTCTCTTTTATTACCTTCCTGGCCGCGTCGGATTCGGCATATTCTTCATTCGTTGTCTGCCGGTTTCTCTCCTTTTCTCCGTCAGGTTGAGCCGCAATAAACGTTATGCTAGATATACCGAAGACTAGCGCCCTTTTACTCCGTCTTCCTTTCCCGTCGTCCTTAATTTCAGTCTGGGACGGCGGATACGTTCTGTTTTTTTGCTCCGATCGTCGCAAATCTGGGAGGGGGGCGCGTCTCGCCCGTTGAACCGAAATCCCGCAACGAAATATTCCGTCCTCAAAGCCGAGCGTCCCCAGACCAAAAGAGAGTAGGAGGTCGGAACAGAAAATAAATAAATAAAAAGGGGGATGCAACACGAGGACTTCCCAGGAGGTCAACCATCCTAGTACTACTCTCGCCCAAGCACGCTTCACTGCGGAGTTCTGATGGGATCCGGTGCTTTAGTGCTGGTATGGTCGCATCCGAAAGGCCTGGGTCGCCATTCTCTTTTATTCCCTCCTGGCCGCGTCGGATTCGGCATATTCTTCATTCGTTGTCTACCGGTTTCTTTCCTTTTCTCCGTCAGATTGAGCCACAATAAACGTTAGGCTGGATATACCGAAGACCAGCGCCCTTTAACTCCGTCTTCCTTTCCCGTCGTCCTTAATTTCAGTCTGGGACGGCGGATACGTTCTGTTTTTTTGCTAAGATCGTCCCAAATCCGGGAGGGGGGCGCGTCTCGCCCGTTGAAACGAAATCCCGCAACGAAATATTCCGTCCTCAAAGCCGAGAGTCCCAGACCAAAAGAGAGTAGGAGGTCGGGACAGAAAATAAATAAATAAAAAAGGGGATGCAACACGAGGACTTCCCAGAAGGTTACCCATCCTTGTACTACTCTAGCCCAAGCACGCTTAACTACGGAGTTCTGATGTGATCCGGTGCTTTAGTGCTGTTATGGTCGCATCCGAACGGCTTGGGTCGCCATTCTCTTTTATTCCCTTCCTGGCCGCGTCGGATTCGGCATATTCTTCATTCGTTGTCTGCCGGTTTCTCTCCTTTTCTCCATCAGATTGAGCCGCAATAAACGTTAGGCTGGATATACCGAAGAACAGCGCCCTTTTACTCCGTCTTCCTTTCCCGTCGTCCATAATTTCAGTCTGGGACGGCGGATACGTTCTGTTTTTTTGCTCCGATCGTCCCAAATCCGGGAGGGGGGCGCGTCTCACCCGTTGAACCGAAATCCCGCAACGGAATATTCCGTCCTCAAAGCCGAGCGTCCCCAGACCGAAAGAGAGTAGGAGTTCGGGACAGAAAATAAATAAATAAAAATGGGGATGCAACACCAGGACTTCCCATGAGGTCACCCATCCTAGTAGTACTCTCGCCCAAGCACGCTTCACTGCGGAGTTCTGATGGGATCCGGTGCTTTAGTGCTGGTATGGTCCCATCCGAAAGGCCTGGGTCGCCATTCTCTTTTATTCCCTTCCTGGCCGCGTCGGATTCGGTATATTCTTCATTCGTTGTCTGCCGGTTTCTCTCCTTTTCTCCGTCAGATTGATCCGCAATAAACGTTAGGCTGGATATACCGAAGACCAGCGCCCTTTTACTCCGTCTTCCTTTCCCGTCCTCCTTAATTTCAGTCTGGGGCGGCGGATACGTTCTGTTTTTTTCCCTCCGATCGTCCCAAATCCGGGGGGGGGGGGCGCGTCTCGCCCGTTGAACCGAAATCCCGCAACGAAATATTCCGTCCTCAAACTCGAGCGTCCCCAGACCGAAAGAGAGTAGGAGGTCGGGAAAGAAAATAAATAAACAAAAAGGGGATGCAACACGAGGACTTCCCAGGAGGACACCCATCCTAGGGGGGGCGCGTCTCGCCCGTTGAACCGAAATCCCGCAACGAAATATTCCGTCCTCAAAGCCGAGCGTCCCCAGACCGAAAGAGAGTAGGAGGTCGGGACAGAAAATAAATAAATAAAAAGGGGATGCAACACGAGGACTTCCCAGGAGGTCACCCATCCTAGTACTATTCTCGCCCAAGCACGCTTAACTGCGGAGTTCTGATGGGATCCGATGCTTTAGTGCTGGTATGGTCGCATCCGAATGGCCGAGATCGCCATTCTCTTTTATTCCCTTCCTGGCCGCGTCGGATTCGGCATATTCTTCATTCGTTGTCTGCCGGTTTCTCTCCTTTTCTCCGTCAGATTGAGCCGCAATAAACGTTAGGCTGGATATACCGAAGACCAGTGCCCTTTTACCCCGTCTTCCTTTCCCGTCGTCCTTAATTTCAGTCTGGGGCGGCGGATACGTTCTGTTTTTTTTCCTCCGATCGTCCCAAAGCCGGGAGGAGGGGGGCGCGTCTCGCCCGTTGAACCGAAATCCAGCAACGAAATATTCCGTCCTCAAAGCCGAGCGTCCCCAGACCGAAAGAGAGTAGGAGGTCGGGACAGAAAATAAATAAATAAAAGGGGGATGCAACACGAGGACTTCCCAGGAGATTACCCATCCTAGGTACTACTCTCGCCTAAGCACGCTTAACTGCGGAGTTCTGATGGGATCCGGTGCTTTAGTGCTGGTATGGTCGCATCCGAAAGGCTTGGGTCGTCATTCTCTTTTATTCCCTTCCTGGCCTCGTCTGATTCGGCATATTCTTCATTCGTTGTCTGCCGGTTTCTCTCCATTTCTCCGTCAGATCGAGCCGCTATAAACGTTAGGCTGGATATACCGAAGACCACCGCCCTTTTACTCCGTCTTCCTTTCCTGTCGTCCTTAATTTCAGTCTGGGGCGGCGGATACGTTCTGTTTTTTTCCTCCGATCGTCCCAAATCGAGGAGGGGGGCGTGTCTCGCCCGTTGAACCGAAATCCCGTAACGAAATATTCCATCCTCAAAGCCGAGCGTCCCCAGACCGAAAGAGAGTAGGAGGTCGGGACAGAAAATAAATAAAAAAAAAGGGGATGCAATACGAGGACTTCCCAGGAGGTCACCCATCCTAGTACTACTCTCGCCTAAGCACGCTTAACTGCGGAGTTCTGATGCGATCCGGTGCTTTAGTGCTGTTATGGTCTCTTCCGAATGGCTTGGGTCGCCATTCTCTTTTATTCCCTTCCTGGCCGCGTCGGATTCGGCATATTCTTAATTCGTTGTCTGCCGGTTTCTCTCCTTTTCTCCGTCAGATTGAGCCGCAATAAACGTTAGGCTGGATATACCGAAGACCAGCGCCCTTTTACTCCGTCTTCCTTTCCCGTCGTCCTTAATTTCAGTCTGGGGCGGCGGATACGTTCTGTTTTTTTCCTCCAATCGTCCCAAATCCGGGAGGGGGGAGCGTCTCTCCCGTTGAACCGAAACCCCGCAATGAAATATTCCGTCCTCAAAGCCGAGCGTCCCCAGACCGAAAGAGAGTAGGAGGTCGGGACAGAAAATAAATAAATAAAAAGGTGGATGCAACACGAGCACTTCCCAGGAGGTCACCCATCCTAGTACTACTCTCGCCCAAGTACGCTTAACTGCGGAGTTCTGATGGGATCCGGTGCTTTAGTGCTGCTATGGTCGCATCGGAAAGGCCTGGGTCGCCATTCTCTTTTATTCCCTTCCTGGCCGCGTCGGATTCGGCATATTCTTCATTCGTTGTCTGCCGGTTTCTCTCCTTTTCTCCGTCAGATTGAGCCGCAATAAACGTTAGGCTGGATATACCGAAGACCAACGCCCTTTTACTCCGTCTTCCTTTCCCGTCGGCCTTAATTTCAGTCTGGGGCGGCGGATACGTTCTGTTTTTTTTCCTCCGATCGTCCCAAATCCGGGAGGGGGGGCGTCTCGCCCTTTGAACCGAAATCCCGCAACGAAATATTCAGTCCTCAAAGCCGGTGTCACGCCCTGCTTCCCAAATTATGGAATACGAGGGGTAGACAAGGCCAGCCATGCTCCTACGGTCAAGGAAATGTCCTGCCGTAGTCCCATTTCGGCTTCTAGTTTTTCATCGTAAACAGTAAATGATGCACAGGTAATGAGAAATGCAGTAAATGGAACAAAACAGTAATATAAACTGACCTGATGGGAAACAAAAGGGTATGACCCTGGATGGTAAATCAAGATGTCCGTGATGTACGTCTAGTCCTGGTCCAGGCTAAATCTTCTCCTCACACTGAGCATGCATACTCAGGTCGTCAGAGCGACACAATAGCAATATAATATATATAAAATCATGTAACAATTCTAACAGTGATCATAGGTATATATAACAGTAGATCAGTGGCTGTATGGATATGAACATGCAGTAATCAATGCAGCGGAACAGTAAAAATAGTAGAACGATATGCCACGTATGTCAACACAGTAAGTAAGATATATCAATGCCAGTATCCCTATCAGTCTCTAAGTCTCACTGTACAGGTCACTAAGCCTATCGTCGGTCCAAGTGTGAGAGTCAACCACTCGCGAGTGTCCTCCACCCAAGGGTAGAACCCAAGGGCAAGGGACCACGGGCCCAACATGTTTATCACGGTAATAATCACATACCCTGTAAATCTCCATATATCTCCCTAAATATATAAGCCGGCATGGGACTCCTGAGATTCTGTTGAACTCACACTTAAACTACCCCACACCCCGTGGTCTACATCAAACGCTAACCATGACCCTAAATACTAATCGGTCCGTGACACGTCTGCGCGAGAACTGGAGGCGGGACCTCCATCAAGCACGTCCCGACTAATACCTAAGATAAATGGCAGTGTCTGGTGCCTTATCTGTGACACTCGTTCAAGAGCTTCCATAAGTATCCCATACCACTTATAGTCACACGTACACGTGTCCCACAGACGTCGACAATGCAATATAATGATAAAGTTCACTAATTGTGTACAAGTACGTATCACTTTCACTTAATCACTTATACACGAACACTGACGTACTTGCCACAATCATCACTAAAATCTAACACTGGGTAAATGCACGTTATCACTAGGTAATCAATGCAATGACAGGTGTAAGATATGATGCGTAAACAATATATATAAAGCATGTTTAGGATTTCATGAATCAACAATCTACCACTTGTATAAATTATCATAAATCAAACGTGTACGGTTTAGCGAAACAATAAACAGGTAATAATTAGTATGTTCAGTTATCTATCCATCGAATTTAGTTTCATGTCAATCGGATTCCAGAGTCATTAATTATAGCCATTTCATTTTAAGCGTTCGCGGCTGGAAATCCGGTTTCAGAATCGGAAGTCCGTTTCACAACGCATTTTAATCCCAATTGGGATCAGATTTTAGCGACGCTACGGTTGAATGAAATCTAGAGTTTTCAGTAAGATTTTCAATGCAATAGATGGAGCTTCAATCGCATCTGTACGTCAGGAGTTATACACTGTTTAACGCTAGTATGTCGATTCTGATTCTGTTGGGACTGTTATACGTCCCGATCTTTTAAATTACAAGTTAAATAACAAATGATAACGAAACAGGATGAAATTAATTGTGTTCTCTAGCTGACAGATTCACCTATAATTAACAGCGGAGTTCCGCAATCTACGAGTTAAGGAAACCAAGTGGTACCCATTACGGAACAGCAACCAACAACTGGAGTCGCTCTGGACTGCAGTCCAGAGTCGCACTCCGATCCAAATATCGTTACAGTTTAAGTACAGGAATATCTGGAAACTAGTCTAGGATTAAAGTTCGTCGAGTTGTCTTCGATTTGAGCCCTAGAACGCATCAATCCAGTGTGTATATAATTTATGGCGAATTTAACGGTTTTCAGGAACAATAAAATTCCAGTTTTTACGAGTAAACTTGAGGGTAGTTGTTTTAGTCGTTAACGGTCATATTTTCTAGCGAAATTTGCACAAGGTATTCATCACAACAAGGGCCAATACAGACAATCTAATTCCGTCAAAATAGACAAGTATTTTCATTGGGAACACACCTCGAACAGGTATGGTACATAATTGATCTAAAATTGTAACTTCATGATCTATGTAATTAAAGATTGTAACTTGAGTATATAGCATGTAAGCAAGTAAAATACTTGCCTGGGGATGTGTCGACAATAATACTGCAGTGGTATCAGCACGATCGCGCCACGAACGCAGCACCGGCTCAGTCCTTTGGAATCCGACAATTTCACTCGATCTAGCTGCTCTTCGTGCCCTCCTTTTCTTCACTGCTTCACGTTGTTCCTTGATTTGATGTGAGGGGAGATGAGACGCTGATAAAGGGAGAGAAATTTAGAGGGAGAGGAAGAGAGAATTAGAGAGAAAGAGAGAATTAGAGAAATTGAGAGAGAGAGGGAATTAGAGAGAAAGAATGTGGGTGAGATGAGAGAGGGGGAATAGAATGAATGAGAATTAAGTGGTGATTAATAGGATTTTAAAAGGGATTAATGGTGGAAATTAATTGGGATTAAAGAGGCATTAACTTGGTGGTTTAATAGGAATTTATAGAGGAGATTTGGGTTTGGATTTGAAGGGATTTAAAAGAAATGAGGTAGGATAATTGTTATTTTAATGGGCTGGGGAGGGAAAATGGGCTCGGGCCAAGGGATAAGATAGTTGGGAAAAGAAAGGGGCCGGTCTTGGGATTTTAAGTGAATGAGAAAAGGATTAGAGGAGTGGGCCGGCTCTGGGCTGAAGGAATTAGCTGAGGGTAAAATATGAGAGAAATTATTTGATGGTTTGGGTTTTTTATTGATAAAAGAATAAATGGGGATTAAAATAAATAAAATTATAAATAGAATAAATAGAATTAAAAATAAAATAAATAGAATTCTAGAGTAACAAAATACAGGTTTTGGTATAAAAGGGGCTGGATATTACAGCCGGACGTCCCCAGATCGAAAGAGAGTAGGAGGTCGGGACAGAAAATAAATAAATAAAAAGGGGATGCAACACGAGAACTTCCCAGGAGGTCACCCATCCTAGTACTACTCTCGCCCAAGCACGCTTAACTGCGGAGTTCTGATGGGATCCGGTGCTTTAGTGCTGGTATGGTCGCATCCGAAAGGCCTGGGTCGCCATTCTCTTTTATTCCCTTCCTGGCCGCGTCGGATTCGGCATATTCTTCATTCGTTGTCTGCCGGTTTCTCACCTTTTCTCCGTCAAATTGAGCTGCAATAAACGTTAGGCTGGATATACCGAAGACCAGCGCCCTTTTACTCCGTCTTCCTTTCCCGTCGTCCTTAATTTCAGTCTGGGGCGGTGGATAAGTTCTGTTTTTTTCCTCCGATCGTCCCAAATCCGGGAAGGGGGGGCGCGTCTCGCCCGTTGAACCGAAATCCCGCAACAAAATATTCCGTCCTCAAAGCCGAGCATCCCAAGACCGAAAGAGAGTAGGAGGTCGCGACAGAAAATAAATAAATAAAAAGGGGATGCAACACGAGGACTTCCCAGGAGGTCACCCATCCTTGTACTACTCTCGCCCAAGCGCGCTTAACTACGGAGTTCTGATGGGATCCGGTGCTTTAGTGCTGTTATGGTCGCATCCGAACGGCTTGGGTCGCCATTCTCTTTTATTCCCTTCCTGGCCGTGTCGGATTCGGCAAATTCTTCATTCGTTGTATGCCGGTTTCTCTCCTTTTCTCCGTCAGATTGAGCCGCAATAAACGTTAGGCTGGATATACCGAAGACCAGCGCCCTTTTACTCCGTCTTCCTTTCCCGTCGTCCATAATTTCAGTCTGGGACAGCGGATACGTTCTGTTTTTTTGCTCCGATCGTCCGAAATCCGGGAGGGGGGCGCGTCTCGCCCGTTGGACCGAAATCCCGCAACGAAATATTCCGTCCTCAAAGCCGAGCGTCCCCAGACCGAAAGAGAGTAGGAGGTCGGGACAGAAAATAAATAAATAAAAAGGGGGATGCAACACGAGGACTTCCCGGAGGTCACCCATCCTAGTACTACTCTCGCCCAAGCGCGCTTAACTGCGGAGTTCTAATGGGATCCGGTGCTTTAGTGCTGGTATGGTCGCATCCGAAAGGCCTGGGTCGCTATTCTCTTTTATTCCCTTCCTGGCCGCGTCGGATTCGGCATATTCTTCATTCGTTGTCTACCGGTTTCTCTCCTTTTCACCATCAGATTGAGCCGCAATAAACGTTAGGCTGGATATACCGAAGACCAGCGCCCTTTTACTCCGTCTTCCTTTCCTGTCGTCCTTAATTTCAGTCTGGGGCGGCGGATACGTTCTGTTTTTTTACTCCGATCGTCCCAAATCCGGGAGGGGGGGCGCGTCTCGCCCGTTGAACCGAAATCCCGCAACGAAATATTCCGTCCTCAAAGCCGAGCGTCCCCAGACTGAAAGAGAGTAGGAGGTCGGGACAGAAAATAAATAAGTAAAAAGGGGGATGCAACACGAGGACTTCCCTGGAGGTCACCCATCCTAGTACTACTCTCGCCCAAACACGCTTAACTGCGGAGTTCTGATGGGATCCGGTGCTTTTGTGCTGGTATGGTCACATCCGAAAGGCCTGGGTCGCCATTATCTTTTATTCCTTTCCTGGCCGCGTCGGATTCGGCATATTCTTCATTCGTTGTCTACCGGTTTCTCTCCTTTTCTCCGTCAGATTGAGCCGCAATAAACGTTAGGCTGGATACACCGAAGACCAGTGCCCTTTTACTCCATCTTCCTTTCCCGTCGTCCTTAATTTCAGTCTGGGGCGGCGGATACTTTCTGTTTTTTTTCCTCCGATCGTCCCAAATCAGGGAGGGGGGCGCGTCTCGCCCGTTGAACCGAAATCCCGCAACGAAATATTCCGTCCTCAAAGCCGAGCGTCCCCAGACCGAAAGAGAGTAGGAGGTCGGGACAGAAAATAAATAAATAAAAAGCGGGCTGCTACACGAGGACTTCCCGGAGGTCACCCATCCTAGTACTACTCTCTCCCAAGCATGCTTAACTGCGGAGTTCTAATGGGATCCAGTGCTTTAGTGCTGGTATGGTCACATCCGAAAGGCCTAGGTCGCCATTATCTTTTATTCCCTTGCTGGCCGCGTCGGATTCGGCATATTCTTCATTCGTTGTCTGCCGGTTTCTCTCTTTTTCTCCGTCAGATTGAGCCGCAATAAACGTTAGGCTGGATATACCGAAGACCAGCGCCCTTTTACTCCGTCTTCCTTTCCCGTCGTCCTTAATTTCAGTCTGGGGCGGCGGATACGTTCTGTTTTTTTCCTCCGATCGTCCCAAATCCGGGAGGAGGGGGGCACGTCTCGCCCGTTGAACCGAAATCCCACAACGAAATATTCCGTCCTCAAAGCCGAGCGTCCCCAGACCGAAAGAGAGTAGGAGGTCGGGACAGAAAATAAATAAATAAAAAGGGGGATGCAACACGAGGACTTCCCAGGAGGTCACCCATCCTAGTACTACTCTCGCCCAAGCATGCTTAACTGCGAAGTTCTGACGGGATCCGGTGCTTTAGTGCTGGTATGGTCGCATCTGAAAGGCCTGGGTCGCTATTCTTTTTTATTCCTTTTCTGGCCGCGTCGGATTCGGCATATTCTTCATTCGTTGTCTACCGGTTTCTCTCCTTTTCTCCGTCAGATTGAGCCGCAATAAACGTTAGGCTGGATACACCGAAGACCAGCGCCCTTTTACTCCGTCTTCCTTTCCCGTCGTCCTTAATTTCAGTCTGGGGCGGCGGATACGTTCTGTTTTTTTTCCTCCGATCGTCCCAAATCCGGGAGGGGGGCGCGTCTCGCCCGTTGAACCGAAATCCCGCAACGAAATATTCCGTCCTCAAAGCCGAGCGTCCCCAGACCGAAAGAGAGTAGGAGGTCGGGACAGAAAATAAATAAATAAAAAGGGGGATGCAACACGAGGACTTCCCAGGAGGTCACCCATCCTAGTACTACTCTCGCCCAAGCATGCTTAACTGCGGAGTTCTGACGGGATCCGGTGCTTTAGTGCTGGTATGGTCGCATCTGAAAGGCCTGGGTCGCTATTCTCTTTTATTCCTTTTCTGGCCGCGTCGGATTCGGCATATTCTTCATTCGTTGTCTACCGGTTTCTCTCCTTTTCTCCGTCAGATTGAGCCGCAATAAACGTTAGGCTGGATACACCGAAGACCAGCGCCCTTTTACTCCGTCTTCCTTTCCCGTCGTCCTTAATTTCAGTCTGGGGCGGCGGATACGTTCTGTTTTTTTTCCTCCGATCGTCCCAAATCCGTGAGGGGGGCGCGTCTCGCCCGTTGAACCGAAATCCCGCAACGAAATATTCCGTCCTCAAAGTCGAGCGTCCCCAGACCGAAAGAGAGTAGGAGGTCGGGACAGAAAATAAATAAATAAAAAGGGGGATGCAACACGAGGACTTCCCAGGAGGTTACCCATCCTATTACTACTCTCGCCCAAACACGTTTAACTGCGGAGTTCTGATGAGATCCGGTGCTTTAGTGCTGGTATGGTCGCATCCGAAAGGCCTGGGTCACCATTCTATTTTATTCCCTTCCTGGCCGCGTCGGATTCGGCATATTCTTCATTCGTTGTCTGTCGGTTTCTCTCCTTTTCTCCGTCAGATTGAGCCACATTAAACGTTAGGCTGGATATACCGAAGGCCAGCGCCCTTTTACTCTGTCTTCCATTCCCGTCGTCCTTAATTTCAGTCTGGGGCGGCGGATACGTTCTGATTTTTTCCTCCGATCGTCCCAAATCCGGGAGGGGAGGGGGCGTCTCGTCCGTTGAACCGAAACACCGCAACGAAATATTCCGTCCTCCAAGACGAGCGTCCTCAGACCGAAAGATAGTAGGAGGTCGGGACAGAAAATAAATAAATAAAAAGGGGGATGCAACACGAGGACTTCCCAGGAGGTCACCCATCCTAGTACAACTCTCCCCCAAGCACGCTTAACTGCGGAGTTCTGATGGGATCCGGTGCTCTAGTGCTGGTATGGTCCCATCCGAAAGGCTTGGGTCGCCATTCTCTTTCATTCCCTTCCTGGCCGCGTCGGATTTGGCATATTCTTCATTCGTTGTCTGCCGGTTTCTCTCCTTTTCTCCGTCAGATTGAGCCGCAATAAACGTTAGGCTGTATATACCGAAGGACAGCGCCCTTTTACTCCGTCTTCCTTTCCCGATGGCCTTAATTTCAGTCTGGGGCGGCGGATACGTTCTGTTTTTTCCTCCGATCGTCCCAAATCTGGAAGGGGGGCGTCTCGCCCGTTGGACCGATATCCCGCAACGAAATATTCCGTCCTCAAAGCCGAGCGTCCCCAGACCGAAAGAGAGTAGGAGGTCGGGACAGAAAATAAATAAATAAAAATGGGATGCAACACGAGGACTTCCCAGGAGGTCACCCATCCTAGTACTACTCTCGCCCATGCACGCTTAACTACGGAGTTCTGATGGGATCCGGTGCTTTAGTGCTGGAATGGTCGCATCCGAAAGGCCTGGGTCGCCATTCTCTTTTATTCCCTTCCTGGTCGCGTCGGATTCGGCATATTCTTCATTCGTTGTCTGCCGGTTTCTCTCCTTTTCTCCGTCAGATTGAGCCGCAATAAACGTTAGGCTGGATATCCCGAAGACTAGCGCCCTTTTACTCCGTCTTCCTTTCCCGTCGTCCTTAATTTCAGTCTGGGGAGGCGGATACGTTATGTTTTTTTCCTCCGATCGTCCCAAATCCGGGAGGAGGCGGGGCGCGTCTCGCCCGTTGAACCGAAATCCCGCAACGAAATATTCCGTCCTCAAAGCCGAGCGTCCCGCAACGAGATAGTATGCAGGTGCTCGTTAGGTTACGGGTACACCGGACAGGACTCACAGGGAAATGTTGGTTGGTTTTATACCAGTCGTCAGTGAACAGTTCCCTGGTGACATGAGTAGAGTATAGTCCGCAGACTTGACACTCCTACTTCGCCTCGAGTGTGTCCCACTGTTCTTAGATTGCTACCCTACCACGGCTCAAAGGAGTCGTGCAAACAGCTAGCAGTTGGGTGCAGTCCCGAGCACTTGGAGGCAGTGGCGGTTAGACAGGATTCGTCTCTCCCGGTATTGGGGGTTGATATCGCGCTGTGTCAGAGAGCCATTACGCAAAGTCCCTGGCCAGGGAAAGCGAGATTTGCTGGTAGGTTCCAGTAGTTTCTCAGGGTGTAATGGTCTTCGCTCTGACACGACTTATACCGCTATTAGGGGACTGATGCTTGCCGCCCCCCTAGGCCCGATATGCGTTAGTCTTAGACGAACAGACCGGACTGTATGGAGATTGTCACATCAGACTCTGTAGGAGTTCGGATTGGTTTCCTCATCGGCCTTCTTATCGACATCTACCTGGGGACCGTTACGTACAGCTAGTGCCGCTTGCGGTCTTTGGTTAAACCCACTGCCAGCGTAGTAGTCGAGTCTCTAGAGTCCCACGCAGAGAGTTTCCCTACTCCAGGCGAAACGATATAGAGGTCGTATGGTTTTACGACAAGGGTTCGGACGCATACGTGTGTTTACGCACGTACGACTTTCGGACAGTTTTTACTAGTCGTCTTTGGTTTAAGCCAGTTACTAGTATCCGGTTATTGGTTTTATACAGTCTAAAGTTTTTCAGTGTTTTCATGGATGGGAGGGGCGTTCTCGTAATTGCGCGAGAAGCTTCTAGAAGATGGTGACTAAGGGGGTTAAGGTGGCATATATATTAAATGAGATTAGTGAGTCATATGGATGATTCATCCATGTCATTAATGCATCATAAATGCTTAATGACTCATGGAGATGAATCACTATTAGATATTTATCAAGCATGGTTGTAAATCATTTTCCTTTCTTTTGTTGATAAACAATAATGCTTGATATATATTATGGTAACTCATTTTCTTATTTCATTATTATTCTCACCTTCTCTCTCCTCAAGCTTCCTCTCTTCAAACCCTAATCCTCCCCTCTCATGTGTTGAGTACAAGGATTAGTTAGACTACTTAATCCATAACCCTCACTCTATATCATCTAGGAACTTTGATTAGCACTTAAAGAAACCTAGTAGCCTCAAGTTTAGAGGCAAAGCTTGGAGTAAAGCTCTCGTGGTGGATCGTCTACTACTTGGAGAAGACCGAGGAGGAGGTAGAGTTCGGAAAGACGAAGGACACGGTTCTTTAGGTATAATCACTTCACATAGTAGTTTAGAACTTCTATGATAGTTTTTAGTTATCGTTTAGCTTCGATTCATGCGGTTAGTCGATGTTTAAGATAAGAACAAGATCGTTTTTCATATTTCCGCCTCCCCGCAAGTCGTGGGGTGTTGTACATCGACTTACATTTACTCCGTCTTCCTTTCCCGTCGTCCTTAATTTCAGTCTGGGACGGCGGATACGTACTGTTTTTTTCCTCCGATCTTCTCAAATCCGGGAGGAGGGGGGCGCGCCTCGCCCGTTGAACCGAAATCCCGCAACGAAATATTCCGTCCTCAAATCCAAGCATCTCCAGACCGAAAGAGAGTAGGAGGTCGGGACAGAAAATAAATAAATAAAAAGGGGGATGCAGCACGAGGACTTCCCAGGAGGTCACCCATCCTGGTACTACTCTCGCCCAAGCAAGCTTAACTGCGGAGTTCTGATGGGATCCGGTGCTTTAGTGCTGGTATGGTCGCTTCCGAATTGCCTGGGTCGCCATTCTCTTTTATTCCCTTCCTGGCCGCGTCGGATTCGGCATCTTCATTCGTTGTCTGCCGGTTTCTCTCCTTTTCTCCGTCAGATTGAGCCGCAATAAACGTTAGGCTGGATATACCGAAGTCCAGCGCCCTTTTACTCCGTCTTCCTTTCCCGTCATCCTTAATTTCAGTCTGGGGCGGCGGATACGTTCTGGTTTTTTCCTCCGATCGTCCCAAATCCGGGAGGGGGGCGCATCTCGCCCGTTGAACCGAAATCCCGCAACAAAATATTCCTTCCTCAAAGCCGAGCGACCCCAGACCGAAAAAGAGTAGGAGGTCGGGACAGAAAATAAATAAATAAAAAAGGGATGCAACACGAGGACTTCCCAGGAGGTCACCCATCCTAGTACTACTCTCGCCCAAGCACGCATAACTGCGCAGTTCTGATGGGATCCGGTGCTTTATTGCTGGTATGGTCGCATCCGAAAGGCCTGGGTCGCCATTCTCTTTTATTCCCTTCCTGGCCGCGTCGGATTCGGCATATTCTTCATTCGTTGTCTGCCGGTTTCTCTCATTTTCTCCGTCAGATTGAGCCGCAATAAACGTTAGGCTGGATATACCGAAGACCAGCGCCCTTTTACTCCGTCTTCCTTTCCCGTCGTCCTTAATTTCAGTCTGGGGCGGCGGATACATTCTGTTTTTTTTCCTCCGATCGTCCCAAATCCGGGAGGGGGGTGGGGGCGCGTCACACCCGTTGAACCGAAATCCCGCAACGAATTATTCCGTCCTCAAAGCCGAGCGTCCCCAGACCGAAAGAGAGTAGGAGGTCGGGACAGAAAATAAATAAATAAAAAGGGGGATGCAACACACGAGGACTTCCTAGGAGATCACCCATCCTAGTATTACTCTCGCCCAAGCACGCTTAACTGCAGAGTTCTGATGGGATCCGGTGCTTTAGTGCTGGTATGTTCGCATCCGAAAGGCCTGGGTCGCCATTCTCTTTTATTCCCTTCCTGCCCGCGTCGGATTCGGCATATTCTTCATTCGTTGTCTGCCGGTTTCTCTCCTTTTCTCCGTCAGATTGAGCCGCAATAAACGTTAGGCTGGATATACCGAAGACCAGCGCCCTTTTACTCCGTCTTCCTTTCCCATCGTCCTTAATTTCAGTCTGGGGCGGCGGATACGTTCTGTTTTTTTCCTCCGATCATCCCAAATCCGGGAGGGGGGGGCGTCTTGCCCATTGAACCGAAATCCTACAACGAAATATTCCGTCCTCAAAGCCGAGCGTCCCCAGACCGAAAGAGAGTAGGAGGTCGGGACAGAAAATAAATAAATAAAAAGGGGGATGCAACACGAGGACTTCCCTGGAGGTCACCCATCCTAGTACTACTCTCGCCCAAGCACGCTTAACTGCGGAGTTCTGATGGGATCCGGTGCTTTTGTGCTGGTATGGTCACTTCCGAAAGGCCTGGGTCGTCATTCTCTTTTATTCCCTTCCTGGACGCGTCGGATTCGGCATATTCTTCATTCGCTGTCTGCCGGTTTCTCTCCTTTTCTCCGTCAGATTTAGCCGCAATAAACGTTGGGCTGGATATACCGAAGACCAGCGCCCTTTTACTCCGTCTTCCTTTCCCGTCGTCCTTAATTTTGTTAGTGTATATGCCTTAGGGGCCATTATTGTATCATACTAGTTTGTATATTTCTTAATGGAAGCTTGGGATATTCACATGTATATAACAGTCTTGGTAAACATGGTAGTATGCTACTTGGTTTTTCTATCTTAATATGTGAGTATACATATTGATAGAGCTCTTAGGATCTTGCTTGACTACTAGCGTTGTGATGGCAGTCACACTAGTGGGGGATGGGTAGTCTACAAGCACATCCTTATTCAGTTTCCTAGTCGTTGGATTATCGAGACAGGGCATCGATACTCCGGAGTAGACTGGTGTGTACGCTTCTCATCCCAGTTGGGGAGATGGTCTGTCCCACAGCCGTCAGTACGTCGTACTGGAGATAGTATGCAGGTGCTCGTTAGGTTACGGGTACACCGGACAGGACTCACAGGGAACTGTTGGTTGGTTTTATACCAGTCGTCAGTGAACAGTTCCCAGGTGACATGAGTACAACATAGTCCGCAGACTTGACCCTGCTACTTCGCCTCGAGTGTGTCCCACTGTTCTTAGATTGCTACCCTACCACGGCTCAAAGGAGTCGTGCAAACAGCTAGCAGTTGGGTGCAGTCCCCAGCACTTGGAGGCAGTGGCGGTTAAACAGGATTCGTCTCTCCCGGTATTGGGGGTTGATATCGCGCTGTGTCAGAGAGCCATTACTCAAAGTCCCTGGCCAGGGCAAGCGTGATTTGCTGGTAGGTTCCAGTAGTTTCTCATGGTGTAATGGGCTTCACTCCGACACGACTTATACCGCTATTAGGGGACTGACGCTTGCCGCCCCCTAGGCCCGATATACGATAGTCTTAGACGAACAGACCGGACTGTACGGAGATTGTCACATCAGACTCAGTACGAGTTCGGATGGGTTTCCTCATCGGCCTTCTTATCAACATCTACCTGGGGACCATTACGTACAGCTAGTGCCGCTTGCGGTCAGTGGTTAAACCCACTGCCAGCGTAGTAGTCGAGTCTCTAGAGTCCCACACAGAGAGTTTCCCTACTCCAGGCGAAACGATATAGAGGTCGTATGGTTTTACGACAAGGGTTCGGACGCATACGTGTGTTTACGCACGTACGACATCCGGAAAGTTTTTACTAGTCGGCTTTGATTTAAGCCAGTTACTAGTATCCGGTTATTGGATTTATACAGTCTAAAGTTTTTCCGTGTTTTCACGGATAGGAGGGGCGTTCTCGTAATTGCGCGAGAAGCTTTTAGAAGATGGTGACTAAGGAGGTTAAGGTGGCATATACATTGAATGAGATTAGTGAGTCATATGAGTGATTCGTCCATGTCATTAATGCATAATAAATGCTTAATGACTCATGGAGATGAATCACCATTAGATATTTATGAAGCATGATTATTCATCATTTTCTTTTCTTTTGTTGATAAATCATAATGCTTCATATATATTATGATAACTCATTTTCTCATATCAATTATCATTCTCACCTTCTCTCTCCTCAAGCTTCCTCTCTTCAAACCCTAATCCTCCCCTCTCATGTGTTGAGTACATGGATTAATTAGACTACTTAATCCATAACCCTCACTCTATATCATCTAGGTACTTTGATTAGCACTTAAAATAACCTAGTTGCCTGAAGTTTAGAGGCAAAGCTTGGAGTAAAGCTCTCGGGTGGATCGTCTACTACTTGGAGAAGGCCGAGGAGGAGGTGGAGTTCGTAAAGGCGAATGACACGGTTCTTTAGGTATAATCACTTCACATAGTAGTTTAGAACTTCTATGATTGTTGTTAGTTATCGTTTAGGTTCGATTCATGCGGTTAGTCGATGTTTAAGCAAAGAACTTGATCGTTTTTCATATTTCCGCCTCCCCGCAAGTCATGGGGGGTTGTACATCGACTTACAGTGGTATCAGTGCCTCGCTAAACAATAATTAACTCATTAGCAAAGTCGCTTGAATTTCGAACGCAAAAAGAACCGGAAACATCGTCGCATTAACACGGTTTCTGTCGAATTTTAAACAGGCCCTAAAAATTTTTCAGGGACCTGAAGAATAACAAGCAGGAAAATATAGGGGTACTCAAGAAATTTGGTCACGTAACTCGGCTAACTTGCCGCGGAACCGCGGCGGATCCATGCGATCCGCCGCGGATCCACGGCCGAGTTAGGGCCGAGTCGGCCCAAATTTCTTCAGTGACCTTCTGGTGTTAACAGTGATATTTCTGGATATTTTATTTTCTGCTAAGGTCTCAGGTGCACAGAGTGTTAGAGATAGTGCCCTCATAGTCAATTATTGGATCGCAGGTACGTGATTGCAATGATTGCGGAGGACCTATAACGGTAGGACAGTCTTACTCAAGATGATAGTATGCTATCTGGTTTGCCTTTATCAGTCGTGTACATGTTCAGGTGACTGATTACATGTTACACTTTGATAGAGCCCTTAGGATCTTGCTTTACCACCAACAGTATGATAGCGATCATATACGTGAAAGTTGGGTAGTTTATTTGCATATCCTTAATTGTGGTCCCTAGTCGTGGGAGTTTCGAGACAGGGCATCGATACTCCGGAGTAGACTAGTGTATACAGTCGAGACCCCGACGAGGGGCGGTGGCCGGTCTCACAAGCCACTGGTGTCAGTTGGATCACCTAAGATGTATACAGGTGCTCATTGGGTTATGAGTACACCGGACAGGACTCGCCGGGAATCTGCTAGTTGGTATTATACATATCGTCAGATAGCAGTTCCCTGGTGATATGTGTACAGGTTAGTTCATCGACCTGAGGTCGTCATTTGTCTCGTGTGAGTTCCCACTGTGCTTTGATTTCTACCCTACCACGGCTCAAAGGAGTCGTGCAAACAGGTAGTTTTTTGGTACAGTCCCGAGCCATATGGAGGCACGTGAGCGGATCGGCAGGGGATTCGTATCTCCCGGTATTGGGGGTGAGGTCGTGCTGTGTCTAGGAGAGCCATTACACAAAGTCCATGGCCATGGCAGTAGATTTACTGGTAGGTACTCCAGTAGTATCTCAGGGTGTTATTGGGCTACACTCCGACACGACTTATACTGCTATTGGGGGTCTGACGTTACTAGCCCCCTAGGCAGATATGCGATACTCATAGACGAACGGACCGGACTGTATATACATTGTCACTGTTAGACTCAGTAGGGTTTCTGGATGAGTTCGCTCATCAGCCTCCCTTGAGGTCAGTCCATGGGCAGCCGTTACGCATAGCTAGTGCTGCTGACGGTTTGTGGTTAAACCCACTGCCAAGGTACTGACGAGTCATTAGAGTCCCCCACAGACAGTTTCCCAAGTTCGGGCGAAACGTTGTAGAGGCCGTATGGTTTTATGGCAGGGTTCGGAAAATGCACGTGCGTTTACGCACGTGTTGTTTTTCGGGCAGATGATACTGGTCGGCTTTGGTTTAAGCCGGATCCGAGTATTATATTGAGTAGGTATAATATCTTTGTCTCAGTTGCATTTGTATTCGGTCGTAATACAAATGCGGGTATATTTATATAGTTTCGGGGTTATCCTGGAAGTCGTTTCAGGATCACTTTTGGAAGTTGCCAGTTTCCAGTTTTCTATCAGCCGTCTTTTAACATTCGGTTAAAGACGGATTTATCTTTTCTTGGATGAGGGTGAGTCATGCTTCTAGAAGATTCTAGAAGTTTCTAGAAAGTGGTGACAAGGATTTTGACTCATGCTTTGATTTCAATGATTCTTGTTTTCCTTAAGATATTTGTTCTTGATATTTTGTGAGGATAAGCTTCTTATTATGGTCACCTCCTTGATTGCTCCTACACTCACCCTCCTCCTCCATATAAGCGGCCGGCCCCCTCTCCTCCTACTGACTTTGACTTGAAGTTTTCATTTGGTTACAAAAGATATGATAGATTTTGGGGTGTATGGAATTTCACAGCTCATTTCATTCCAACGCCCGATTCCCACGGCAACTTCATTAACCGATCGTCCACGGACTTGGACGAAGTGAAACAAAGTCATCTACTCATTCTCTACATCATTCTTGGTCGTCTCTTTTAGCAAACTTGACGACCGAGTTGCCTCAAGTCAGAGGCGGGAGCCCGTTTAAAGAATCATCGACGTGGTGCCCCCTGGACAAGCAGATCGGAGATCGACAAGATCGGAGCAGCCGCAACGGAGCGTGGGATGATGGTTAAAGAACGAAGGACTCGGATCGTTCGGTATAACCTTTCTACACTCTTTACAGTTTGTTAGTTTAGCAATAATGGAAGATCCGGGTTAAAGTATACGATAGCGCCAGATAAAAAGTTTTTGTTCCGCATTTGGCATCTGTAGACGGCCGGGACGCTAGCGTAGACTTACAGTGGTATCAGAGCCTCACCATTTTGCTATACTAACTTGTGCTAACGCGTTTAAAACATCGATCGAACCGGATATCGAAAAACACAATTTTCTTGCTTCACAGTTTCTGTCGATTTTAAAAGGGTTCCAAAATTAATTTTACATATCTCAGAAATCTGTGCAGGGTTTTATTAGAACACCGTCCAAATTTGGGATCATGATTCGACAAGACTGCCGCGGAAACGCGGCCAAACCCATGGTTTGGCCGCGGATCCGCGGCCATTCTGTGTCATCATGCCCCTAAATTTGGTCAGTGCGTTCTTCTCTGGAATTTGTGGTTTTTGGTATATATCTTTTGGGCCCAGATTTTGTTACTATTCAACAGATGTTCGTGGGGCCCACTTTGTAATATTTGGTCGATCGAAATTTAAACATGTTAGTTTACAGTGCTTACATTATATCTCCGACCGGGAATGTCATTTGATCGGTAAACCGCGTCTGATTGCTATAGTTCTTTTAGACGGGTTTGCGAACGTGACATTCGCGTTGATGTTCTGTATTGTGCTGTGATGTTGCGGATTTGTCGTGGTGGATAGCAGTGTGCAATGGTAGTACAGTTTGAGTTTATTTGTACATTTGATATTGCGGGACGAGCGTCCAACATGTGGACTGCCTCACTGCATGTTGTATAATATTCTTTTGGGGCACGACCAGGTTGCGGTCGATGTACCTATTGTACTTTTTTTCATTACTGTACTAGGTTTTGCCCCTCGACGGAGTGCACGGATAGCCGGGTTCTAGGGGGCAACGGGTCCGCATCTCATGGCTTTGAGAGGCAGAGGGGCCTCACTCTAGAATTGGCAGACTATTCGCCGCACTCGTAGGGGGTACAGGTTGACCCAAGGAGGGGTGCCCAAGATTACCGGATTCCGTGAAGTGCAGGGTGGTCCATTCACTTTGCTGTAGGGGGCTGCCTCACTTCAGGTTTTGGCGGGTAACTTGCCGCACCCGTAGGGGTCTAGTTTTCATTGCACAGGCTATCCACACGATAGGGGAACGTCAGGTTTCAGCAGCGGCTCTGTGAAACTCGGGGATCCCAGATTATCTGTATTGTTCTGTGATGCTTATTACTTTTCTGTAATGTTGCATATTATCACGCCTGGAGCGATTATTGTATATTGGTTTATATACTATTAGATGTTGTATATGTTTTACACCCGCGCTAGTCCAGTCCCCGCTCTGTCGTTAGTTAAGTAACCTAACGGGTGATGACGGGACCCAGTGACGAATGCGGATGGCATATACGTACATTTTATTTTCGTTCTTTTCTGGTGTGTTTATTGATGGGACTGCGTTGATTCTGATCAATGCAAAGTAAAACAAACCTGTTTTCAGTTGTTGGAACAAATTTAAAAAGTGTTATTGCAAAGATGTTTCTTTTTGTTTTGCATAGCGGTATTCAGTGGAATATCCTGCACCTCATTCGACGGGGCAAGGGCCGATATCCCTTCACCGGGACTGACCCCTTGGGCAGAAGTTTGCGTCAGGGTAATAACTTCACTATAGTCGATTACAAGTTTCTTTGCATAGCGGTATTCAGTGGAATATCCCGCACCTCATTCCATGAGGAAAGAGCCGAGATCCCTTCACCGGGAGTGACCTCTTTAGCAAATGGTTTTCGCCACTATATTTTAAAAAGCTATCAGGTTCCTTCAGCGATATCAAGTTCACTACGTTAAAGGTTTTTCGCCAAAAACCAGCCGTAGCCCTCCGTCACTTCTTTTGGGTATTCAGTAGTATTCAAGCTATGCATTTTAGCCAAAGTTAAGGCATAGTGTTTGGTAGCTGCTGGGTATTAAATTGTTGCATAGATAGATGAGTTAGTTTGGGACAGTCGTTCTGCCGATTGGCCAAAGTCAGGGGCATGTGCGGGTGGGTTCAAATTGACTAGATAGTGACGGGTAGAACTTGGCATGTGACTTATGACATTTTGACCAAAGCCAAGGTTATAAGAGCATGGGGCAAAAATCTGATCGGGAGTTTCTAAAGAAACTGAAACTTGCCAAGTATGCGCATACCTTCTGGAGTATGAGTAACGTGGATGCATTCCATCACGTTATCATGCGATGAGAGTTGGATCCCGATTCCTACTGATGAGTTGGTTTACTCTTCGGGTGATCCCGATTGATTCTTCTTTAGGTTTGGAGGAGAATTTGACAGGACAGTGGGAGGTTTCCGGATTAGATAAAGTGATAACCATTCTGATCTAGGTTAGAGTGCAAGCAGAGTGTTTCTTTTCTCTCTCTCTTTGGCAGCGACCTTTGACCGACCCTAGACTATGACTCAGTGACCAAGTTGACCGAACCTTCTTAAAATACTGGCTTTTGGATTGTCTGAGTTGCATAAGTCATTGCCACTCCTTCTTTTACCCTTTGTATTTCTCAGAACACCCGTTTTACTACGGATATCCACTTCCATTGGATAGATCCATCGTATGGTTATATACAAACTCGAAGGGACTTCTTCGAGGATGGATCAAGGTTCAGGAGAAATAGTTGGTTTATTCAGTTGTCTTTTATTATCACCTTCTCTCAGGTTGCGAGGGCTCCTTGGTTTAGGAGAGTACACCTATTACGCTTATTGGATAGTCTTATTCCAAACCATAGGCTGGTGCCGAAAGGTAGGGAATGAAGAAAACCAATTAGCCTAAGTAGGGTATGCAGAAGGTAATATATAAAGACAAAATAAAGGGATTAGAAAGAGGGCAAAGTAACTTGCGACTGTTATCATTCACGACCAAACCGCGTACTTCATCGCCACTCCTATTACACCTTTAAAAGAATAAGGTATTATTCAATTGTCTTTTATCATCACCTTCTCTCAAGATACGAGTACTCCTTGGTTTAGGAGGGTACACCTATTATGCTTACTGGATAGTCTTCTTCCAAACCATAGGCTGGTGCCGAACAGTAGGGAAGGAAGAAAACCATTTAGCCTAACGATGGTGTACAGAAGGTAACGACTAAAGACAAATAAAGGGATTTGGAGAGATGGAAATAAAATATACGGTTGAAGTCATGAATTGGATTATGGAAGAGGCATTGCTATGAATACCAGGATACCCCTACGAAACATTTTCATGTTTCAGTGCATTGTTAAAGAAAAACTGTTTTCCCGATTAGACACTTACTCCAAGGGTATGTATTTACCAGGTTTCATTCTCATATCTGTATGGTTTTGCAGATGATGAGTGGGAGTAAGTTATTGGGAATTAGGTGATTATCCTCATTATATCGGAATTCGTTGTAATTGGTGATATTTGAGGAAATCGCCAGGGTACAGTTTTCAACCTACGACGCACAGGCTTTGAGTTGTTTAACTCAGCGGACTTATACAGAGTATTGTATGTTGTCCAAGTGTCCATCAGGACAAAGGGGTAGGTCCTCGTACTATGTTCTGTTTACTTATGATTTCTCTAGTTTTTAGACAAGTGTTTCGTAGAAATACAAAGTCTAAGTTTTGAGAAGTTGTAGGTATAAGAATAAAGTAGAGAACCAGGTGTCACAAGTATCGGGATTCTTCAAAGAGATCGAAGATGTAGATTCTTGTGATTGGTATTCAGATGATAGTAATGGTTTTGAGAAACTTGTTTCTCTTTCAGGTTACTCATAAATGGATGGATTCCTAAGTTGAGTAATGCTGATTAGCCTCTTTCCATTAAGGTGATATGCACTGGGGACAGCTGCATGATTTGAATCTGGTTCCAATTAAATAAAGTACCAAAGTTTCTATATTGGATATATAATGGATCATACCTTAAAAGATGTTAAGGTACGGGGAGTTGTCCAGCTTATGCTTAAAACCAGACTCTGGATAACTCAGGGCACGTTTCTGTAATGGCTATTTGTGGGTTGACCCTGGCTATGACGAGGGTTGATATTCTACCATTTGGAAGATCAATAGTGATATTGTTCTTGACTCGCCACAGTTTTAGTAAAATGGATTTTTTCAGAAAACATTAGTGGGAGTATGGTAGAACTGGAAGTGATTCCAGAACCGCAAACGATTACGGAAAATTTAATAGGACCTAAAGATTCAATCAGGTTTGACATTCCATTAGCCACTCCGCAGATATGGTGGGTAACCTCAGACACCCGAGAGGTACTCCGGTAGTCTCAAGGACGGTGACAGGGAGGTTCTTATCTACCCACACTTGACACTACTGTTGTTCCAGGCTATGAGACCCGGTAGGAGGGTTGTCGTAGTCAGTGGGAGCAGCGGAAGCATAGTGGGCAAGATGCTTATATCTATTTATAGACTTGAGCAGTTATAGCGGAGATAGATCATCTATTTTTGATGTGATAGTCATGGGTTTGACTTCAATCAGGATAGGGGATGGATCTGTTAAGAAGGTAGTAGGGTGTGATGTCATGGTATCTGGATGACATACACAGAGTGGGAAGTAAAATTCCTATACTACGATCGGTTGTACTGTGGTCGTCACACAGTTGTTTCTCCATACAGGATATGGATATAATATTTGACATTCTGGTTTCAAGATCTATGGTTTTAGATATGGATTTGGGTAGTTTCCTAATGTAGGTACTTTGACAGTATTCTAATGGTTTTTAGAATAGATGACTCCTGGCATGGTGGTGTACCTGCAGGTGATGGAGTCACCCTCTCTAAAGGTGTCGTATAGACTAAAGTGGAGAGGGCTGTGCATGATTGGCAGATCACTTGCTTAGGCAACTGAGTCAATCATGAGATGTCAAGTACCGCACCAGATGTTGTTTTAGCACTAGATGCAATAAGTTTGTATTAATCCAATCCTGGAGAAACATAAGGAAGCAGTTTTAGAACATAAGTGCATGTTCTACGGATTTGATGACGGCAGCCTCCTTCGGGGGACGGTTATCATTCCAAGCTTCAAAGGTGACATGGTTGATAGAGTGATTGTCAGAGTTATAGTTTTTCCCTCTGACGAAGAGGGACAGTATTATGGACATGTGGTCCAAGAGAATACTGTGGGAGGCATGGTGCCGGATACTGATTAGGTTCAGTGATCGATACAGTCTAAGAAGTTTTGGATTTGGAGTTCATTTATGAACTTGGTCCCATCAGATATCCAGACATATTCTAAGACAGGTATTACTCGATTCGGGAGATGGCTTTCTCCGCGAACTTGAGATTAAGAGAGATATAGAAAGAAACATCTAGGCGGATCCACTCACTGAGGCTATTTCTCGAACATAATAGTTTTACAAACGGGCTTTATGAAACTGATTAGTAGAGGAGTTGGATGTTCGGTTTCAAACGGGCTGCGAGTAGTCGACATTGCAATAATTAGCCTTGAGGGCAAGTGGGAGATTGTTGGAGATAGTGCCCTCATAGTCAATTATTGGATCGCAGGTACGTGATTGCAATGATTGCGGAGGACCTATACCGGTAGGACAGTCTTACTCAAGATGATAGTATGCTATCTGGTTTGCCTTTATCAGTCGCGTACATGTTCAGGTGACTGATTACATGTTACACTTTGATAGAGCCCTTATGATCTTGCTTTACCACCAACAGTATGATGGCGATCATATACGTGAGAGTTGGGTAGTTTATATTCATATCCTTAATTGTGGTCCCTAGTCGTGGGAGTTTCGAGACAGGGCATCGATACTCCGGAGTAGACTAGTGTATACAGTCGAGACCCCGACGAGGGACGGTGGCCGGTCTCACAAGCCACTGGTGTCAGTTGGATCACCTAAGATGTATACAGGTGCTCATTGGGTTATGAGTACACCGGACAGGACTCGCCGGGAATCTGCTAGTTGGTATTATACATATCATCAGATAGCAGTTCCCTGGTGACATGTGTACAGGTTAGTTCATCGACCTGAGGTCGTCATTTGTCTCGTGTGAGTTCCCACTGTGCTTTGATTTCTACCCTACCACGGCTCAAAGGAGTCGTGCAAACAGGTAGTTTTTGGGTACAGTCCCGAGCCATATGGAGGCACGTGAGCGGATCGGCAGGGGATTCGTCTCTCCCGGTATTGGGGGTGAGGTCGTGCTGTGTCTAGGAGAGCCATTACACAAAGTCCATGGCCATGGCAGGAGATTTACTGGTAGGTACTCCAGTAGTATCTCAGGGTGTTATTGGGCTACACTCCGACACGACTTATACTGCTATTGGGGGTCTGACGTTACTAGCCCCCTAGGCAGATATGCGATACTCATAGACGAACGGACCGGACTGTATATACATTGTCACTGTTAGGCTCAGTAGGGTTTCTGGATGAGTTCGCTCATCAGCCTCCCTTGAGGTCAGTCCATGGGCAGCCGTTACGCATAGCTAGTGCCGCTGACGGTTTGTGGTTAAACCCACTGCCAGGGTACTGACGAGTCATTAGAGTCCCCCACAGACAGTTTCCCAAGTTCGGGCGAAACGTTGTAGAGGCCGTATGGTTTTATGGCAGGGTTCGGAAAATGCACGTGCGTTTACGCACGTGTTATTTTTCGGGCAGATGATACTGGTCGGCTTTGGTTTATGCCGGATCCGAGTATTATATTGAGTAGGTATAATATCTTTGTCTCAGTTGCATTTGTATTCGGTCGTAATACAAATGCGGGTATATTTATACAGTTTCGTGGTTATCTTGAAAGTCGTTTCAGGATCACTTTTGGAAGTTGCCAGTTTCCAGTTTTCTATCAGCCGTCTTTTAACATTCGGTTAAAGACGGATTTATCTTTTCTTGGATGAGGGTGAGTCATGCTTCTAGAAGGTTCTAGAAGTTTCTAGAAAGTGGTGACAAGGATTATGACTCATGCTTTGATTTCAATGATTCTTGTTTTCCTTAAGATATTTGTTCTTGATATTTTGTGAGGATAAGCTTCTTATTATGGTCACCTCCTTGATTGCTCCTACACTCACCCTCCTCCTCCATATAAGTGGCCGGCCCCCTCTCCTCCTACTGACTCTGACTTGAAGTTTTCATTTGGTTACAAAAGATATGATTGATTTTGGGGTGTATGGAATTTCACAGCTCATTTCATTCCATCGCCCGATTCCCACGGCAACTTCATTAACCGATCGTCCACGGAGTTGGACGAAGTGAGACAAAGTCATCTACTCATTCTCTACATCATTCTTGGTCGTCTCTTTTAGCAAACTTCACTACCGAGTTGCCTCAAGTCAGAGGCGGGAGCCCGTTTAAAGAATCATCGACGTGGTGCCCCCTGGACAAGCAGATCGGAGATCGACGAGATCGGAGCAGCCGCAACGGAGCGTGGGATGATGGTTAAAGAACGAAGGACTCGGATCGTTCGGTATAACCTTTCTACACTCTTTACAGTTTGTTAGTTTAGCAATAATGGAAGATCCGGGTTAAAGTATACGATAGCGCCAGATAAAAAGTTTTTGTTCCGCTTTTGGCGTCTGTAGACGGCCGGGGCGCTAGCGTAGACTTACACAGAGAAGTTTTGCAGTAGAATCTAAAGTGTTTTGCTCGATCGAAATATTGCGATGTTTGCTAATATGATTATATCTGTGATTGTATAATGTGTTCGTAAACCTCCCCTAACTGCTAGTATGTCGGTTGGCAGGGGGTTGCACATTTCTGTAATGGTTTTTACTGTTTGTGGATGTGAACTGTATTGGACTGTTGTGATGATTAGCCGGGTTTTGTGATGGGTTATTATTTTAATTCATTCGATGTAATTATAATATGTTGTAATATTATTTTTGCGGGGCACATCCAGGTTGCGGTTGTAGCCACCGTTGTATTATTTCATTTTACTGTTTTTGCTCCTAGGATAGACCCAAGGTGGGGTGCACAAACTACCGGGTACTTTGAAGTTTTTAATGGCCTACTCACTTTGTTGAGGGAGACCGCTTCACTTCGGGTATTTGGCGGGTAGTTTGCCGTACCCGTAGGGGTCTAGGGTGGGGTGATGGCTATTCATCACAACTGTGTAATCCGTCTTTTGTTTCAGGCTCTAAACAAACGTGGGTTGCTTGCAAATCCAATAAAGTTCATATGAGATCTGGAATGCCTATTATTGCGTCTGACGAATGTACAATATCTATATATGATAGCTATTTAGATGTCACTTATATTTTACACCCGCACTAGCCCAGCCCCCGCTCTGCCGTTAGTTAAGTAACCTAACGGGCGATGACGGGACCCATTGGCGAATGCGGATGGCATAAGAGGACGTTGTATTTTCGTTGTTTTCTGCAATGATAGGTTAAATGATGGGACGCATTATTTATAATGCAAAGAAAATAAACCAAAAGTTTAATCGTTGGAACAATTTAAAAGAAACCACTCGATTAATTTTAAAATAGATAATTTTAAATGCGGAGCTTTAACCACTCCTTTTAAAAGCTATCAGGTTCCTTCGGTTATATCAAGTTCACTACGTTCACGGTTTCGCCAAAACCATTCGTAGCCCTCCATCATTTCATTTGGGTATTCAGTAGTATTCAAGCTATGCATTTTGGCCAAAGTCAAGGCATAGTGTTTGGTAGCTGCTGGGTTTTCATTTGTTGCATAAGATAGATGAGTTGGTTTGGGACAGTCATATTATCATTTGACCAAAGTCAGGGGTATATACGGATGGGTTCAAATTGACAAGATAATGACGGGTAGAACTTGACATGTGACTTATGACATTTTGACCAAAGCCAAGGTCATAAGAGCATGGGGCAAAAACATTTATCGGGAATTTCTAAAGAAACTGAAATTTGCAAAGAGATGCATACCATTTGGAGTTTGATGAATGTTGGTAGCATTCCTTCAACATTATCATACGATGATATTTGGATCCCGATCCTACTGTGAGTATATGCTACTCATCAGGATATTCGTCACTTAACGATCAATGCTATAAACCAAGTAGGTGTCAAGAAAGGTGTCAGCGGTGTTACGCCCCCAGAGAAAAGAGGTTATTTAATTAAGGAACTTCGCGAAAGCGTTGGAAAACCTCCCTCGAAGTACCGACACCAGCCTGGCTGAACGGTTAAGCAAGTATTGTACAGTGAGAATAGTCCTGGCTAATTCTTCTTTTATGGTTTGAGGAAGAATTCGAGAAACAGTGGGAGCCATCCAGTTTAGATAAATTAAAACCATTCTAAACTTGCAAGAGCATCATGCTAAAGAGTTTTCTTCTCTCTCTCCTAATTGCAGCGACCCTGAAAATGACTGGACTTAAGTTACTTTTAGAGAAAAATATACTGATAGGGCCAAACTATAAAGATTGGCTGCGGAATGTCAAAATGGCTTTGACCTATGACAAATTGGGTACGTCCTCATCGCTACGGAACCTGCTGTCCCTGGTCCCAAATCCAGTAATGCGGATAAGGAAATCCGCAAAACCTGGGATTTCGATTGCGCGAAAGCCAAGTGCATCGTGCTTGCCTCGATGAACAATGAACATCAGAGGAGGCACGAGGATATGGAACTAGATGCCATATTTCTCCATACAAAGGAACTTTATGGAGAGCAATCTTGTATAGCAAGATACGAGACCTCTAAGAACTTGTTTCGAGCGAGGTTGGCTGTCGGGTCATCGGTAGGAGAACATGTCCTAAAGATGATCGGCTATATAGAAGAGCTCGCAGACCTTGGGACGACTTTGGATAATAAGCTCTATACAGACCTTATTCTCCAATCCCTTCCTTCCACCTACGCCCAGTTTATCCTGAACTTCAACATTCAAAGAAAAGAAGTTGAACTTCCGGAACTCCTGAACATGTTAAGGAGTGCAGAGTGCACCTTGCAGAAAGCAAGGGAAACACCCGCTATGTTTGTTAGCGGTGCATCTTCTTCCGGGTCCAAGGCTAGGTCCAAAGGAAGGAAGAAGAAGGCCGCCACCAAACCTAGAGGAGGTGTTAGTAAGGTGGGAGGTAAAGGAAAGAAAAAGTTTGCGGTACCGGTAGTGGGCCAGGATGAGTGCTTCCATTGTCATAGGAAAGGGCACTGGAAGAAGGATTGCAAGGCGTGGAACGCCAAGAACCAGGAACCGAAGCAAGCTGTGGCTTCGACTTCAGGTGTGTTTGTAATTGAGAATTGTCTGTCAATCAACTCTACTTCCTGGATATTGGATACCGGATCAGAATCTCATATTTTCAATTCATTGCAGGCACTGAGAAACCGTTGAGTGCTGAAGGAAGGTGATATGACCCTGATAGTTGCTAACGGAGCTGGCGTGGGAGCTGTGTCCGTAGGGTATTATCACCTGGGATTGACGAGTGGACACATTTTGGTTTTACATAACTGTTTTTATATACCTAGCTTAACGTGTAATATCATATCTGTTTCCTTGTTATCAAATAAAGGTTATGATTTCACGTTTGGAAGTGGTGTTGTTAACATCCACCTTAATCATAGTTTGATTGGGTCCGGTACACTGGAAAACGGTATATATGTGATAAACCAACTCCAAATTTTCAATGTCCATAACACACTAAAAAGAAAGTCTCCAGATTTAAATAAAGCTTTCTTATGGCATTGTAGACTGGGTCACATCAATAAGAGAAGGTTGACTAAGTTGCATAGAGAAGGATATTTGGACTCGTTCGAATATCAAACTTATGACACTTGTCAATCTTGTCTCAAAGGAAAGATGACAAAGACTCCATTTACTGGACATGGAGTAAGAGCGAGCGAGCTCTTAGGACTCATACACAGCGATGTATGTGGTCCAATGTCTACACATGCAAGAGCTGGTTTTTCCTATTTCATTACTTTCACGGATGATTACTCAAGGTACGGATTCATTTATCTGATGAAACATAAATCCGAGGCTTTTGAGAAATTCCAAGAGTATAAGAATGAAGTAGAAAACCAAACCGACAAAAGTATCAAGACACTAAGATCTGATCGAGGTGGTGAATACTTGAGTGCCGAGTTTCTAGGTTACCTAAAAGAGAAAAGAATTCTCTCTCAGCTTACTCCTCCATACACTCCACAGCATAATGGTGTATCGGAGAGACGGAATCGAACCCTATTAGATATGGTACGATCCATGATGAGTAATGCTGAGTTACCGCGATCTTTTTGGGGTTATGCGCTAGATTCAGCGGCATATCTTCTGAACAGGGCTCCTACCAAGACTGTGCCTACCACCCCATATCAGATGTAGAGTGGGAAGAAACCCCATCTTCAGCATATGAAGATTTGGGGATGTTCAGCTTTTGTTAAAAAGCAGCATGTGGACAAGCTCGAGGCACGATCAGTAAAATGTAAGTTTGTGGGATATCCAAAGAACTCCAAGGGATATTATTTCTATTACGCAGAGGAACAGAAGGTTTTTGTTTCTCGTAATGCCCATTTTCTGGAACAGCAGTTTTTAGAAAAGGAAATAAGTGGGAGTGAAATAGAACTGGAAGAAATTCCAGAACCATAAACTAATACTGAAAGTTTGTTAGAACAAGTAGTTCAAGAAGAACAGGACATTCCCGCACCCCTCCGCAGGAGTAGTAGGCCGTCTCATCCGCCTGAGAGATACTACGGTTTTCTCATAGATGGGGATAGAGAGGATTGCATCATAGATGATGATGAACCTACTCGCTTCCAGCAGGCCATCCAGAGCGGCGACTCGGTACGATGGCTAGATGCAATGCGGACCGAAATGGAGTACATGTACACCAACAAAGTATGGACTTTGGACTTTGCTCCAGATGGGGTAAAACCCATAGGATGCAAATGGATCTTCAAGAAAAAGATTGGTGTAGATGGACAGGTGGAAACCTATAAGGCTAGACTTGTTGCAAAGGGTTTTCGTCAAAGACCTGGTTTGGACTATGACGAAACTTTTTCTCCAGTGGGTATGCTCAAATCCATTTGGGTCCTTCTTGCTATTGATGCTTTCCATGATTATGAAATCTGGCAGATGGACGTAAAGACGGCTTTTCTGAAAGGTAATTTAGAAGAGTGCGTCTATATGGATCAGCCAGAGGGTTTCAATCAGAGTGGGAGCAGCGGGAAAGTATGCAAGTTGCTTAAATCCATTTATGGACTAAAGCAAGCATCGCGGAGTTGGAACATCTGTTTTGATGAAACAGTCAAAGAATATGACTTTATCAAAATCCAGATGAACCGTGCATATATAGTAAAGTTGTAGCCTGAAGTGTCGTATTCCTCGTCTTGTACGTGGATGACATTCTATTGATAGGAAATGACATTCCTATGCTACAATCTGTCAAAGGATTCTTATCACACAGGTTCTCCATGAAAGACCTGGGTGATGCCTCTTACATTCTGGGGATCCGGATCTATTGTGATAGATCCAAGAGGATGTTGGGACTTTCGCAGTCCAGGTATATCGACACTGTACTGAAAAGATTCAGTATGGAAGATTCTAAGCGCGGTAATTTACCGGCTTGTCACGGAATCACCCTATCCAAAGAGTTATCTCCCAAGACTGATTTGGAAAGAGAACGCATGTCTATTATACCCTACGCTTCTGCGGTAGGCTCTATAATGTATGCAATGTTGTGCACCAGACCAGATGTAGCTTACGCACTGAGTGTGGTAAGCCGGTATCAGTCAGACCCAGGGGAGAAGCACTGGATAGCAGTAAAGAACATTCTCGAGTACCTGAGGAGGACTAAGAAGATGTTCTTGGTTTACGGCGGAAAAGACCTCAGGATGGAGGCCTATGCTGATTCCGGCTTCCAGAGTGATAAGGACGATTCCAAGTCCATGTCAGGTTATGTCTTTACCCTCAATGGAGGGGCGGTGTGCTGGAAGAGTTCCAAGCAAGACACCGTTGCTGACTCGACGATGGAAGCGGTGTATATTGCTGCTTGCGATGCCGCAAAAGAAGTGTTCCCCTCCGAATGGCAGCCAAGACAGGGACGTCTTACATGAGATTCGGGGCAGATGCTAATAGGTGCTATCCGTCCACCTCTCCGAAGATGCCAAGTTGATTTATGGCACCGTGTATCGGAGGTTTAAACGGATGCGGCCGATGTAGCAGACTTCGTCAGATTCCCCCTCGTTTGAGAGGTTTTTGATTGTGGGGACGCTCTTCCCTGCAGGCGCAAGCCCCTGCAGTTAATTACGCTACCGCATCACGGTAACAACTTTCTCCTTCTCCAGCTGGTCGCTTCGTGTCGTGAGTGTTTGTTTTGTGTTTGGTTGCTCGTGGATTGTATACGGAGACTAATTTATGTCGTCGCCCGTAGGACGTGGATTAGTCCAAATCCGTATTTTCTTAGATTTGGGTTTGGGGTTTTGGTTTGGGGATACGTTAGCCATATTTGAGACTAAGATCAACTCAAACGTTTGTTAAGCATACGTTAGTCTAATTTGAGACTAAGATCAACTTAACAGGATCGTTTAGATCCGACAAAAGAGCATTTGGGCTCTATTGTTCCAGTTTAGGGACATAGTGGTCTATTGAATGTATAGCCGTCGGGACCCGTCACCTCTCTGACGACGTTGAAATATTACAACGACAGATATCAGAGGAGTTCAGAGATGTACCCTTGAACCAAAGTTGGTTGGGAGACCTGTAGTCCAATTTGGGACTAAAGTCTGTTTGAGGGTTTAATTTAAGGATACGTTAGCCATATTTGAGGCTAAGATCAACTTAAACGTTTGTTAAGGATACGTTAGTCCAATTTGAGACTAAGATCAACTTAACGGGATCGTTTAGATCCGACAAAAGAGCATTTGGGCTCTATTGTTCCAGTTTAGGGACATGGTGGTCCATTTCCAGTTTAGGGACATGGTGGTCCAACACCAGTTTAAGGACATAGTGGTCCATTGCCAGTTTAGGGACATTGTGGTCCATGTTCCAATTTAGGGACATAGTGGTCCAATACCAGTTTAAGGATATAGTGGTCCAATAGCAGTTTAAGGACATAGTGGTCCATTGCCAGTTTAGGAACATGGTGGTCCATGTTCCAGTTTAGGGACATAGTGGTCCAATACCAGTTTAAGGACATAGTGGTCCAATACAAGTTTAAGGACATAGTGGTCCATCATTCCCGTTTTGGGGACAAATGTTAGTTTAAGGACGCATTAATCCATGAGTTTAAGGACCCCACTGTCCGTATTAATGTGTGGTTGTCGGGACCCGTCACCTCTCTGAAGACGTTGAAGGATTACAACGACAAATATCAGAGGAGCTCAGAGATGTACCCTTGAAACAATGAGTTGGTTGAAAGAGCAGATGTGCTCAGTTCAAGATGATTTGAGGACTTATGGCTAGTTTGGGCTAAGTCCAATTATGTTTGAAATATTGGCCCTTTGGGCCAATATACATTTATCTGGGTTCAGCCCCTCATCATGCAGCAATGCTAAATAGAGGTTTGGGGGCTCTGACAACATTTTGACTTTTATTAGGCACTGACCATTCATCATGGCTCTGGAGTTTACTTTGAATGTCATGTGAAATGATCAAGTTTGGAAAACACGGTTATATTTGAAGTTCAGTCAAAGGGGAATCCTGCCTCTGGAAAAACTTAGCCATTTTGGGCTAGGTTGATTTTGAAATAGTGTTAACACTAGAAGGTATTTGACGATCATGTGTTCTCACGTGATGCGCTTTAAAAAATAGTGTTAAACACTAAAAATAGGGTGGTCACGTGGGGTCACGTGAGGCGCCTGAGATTGGGCCGAAATTCCTTTATTTTACCCTTAAGGCTGCAAATAAGTGTTAAACACTTAGCTTTTAGGCCATCACGTGTGAGCACGTGAGGCATCTGAAGATGGGGCCAGATTTCCTTTTACTTTGTTCTGAAAATAAGTGTTAAACACTTTTCATTTCCTGGCCATCACGTGTGGGCACGTGATAGGCATTCATCCATTGGATATTAAAGGGATTTATTAGGGGTCACGTGGGGACACGTGAGGACGCCCTAAATGTGTAGCCAGATCTCTTTTTGTTTTATCCTCAAATCTGCGAATAAGTGCTAAACACTTTTCATCTTTATTTTGGAGCATCACGTGTTGGCACGTGATGGGGATTAATGCATCGTAATCATAGCACTTGCTGAGGGGTCACGTGGGGACACGTGAGAGCGCCCAAAGCTTCTTTTCTTTTGTTTTTTCTTTCTGCATTTTGGGAGTCACGTGGGAGCACGTGAGGCATTGCCTCAAAGCTTCTTTTCTTCAGGGATCTTTTCAAGGGTCACGTGGGGGCACGTGACCCTAGTTCTTTTCATGAACAGAGATCTTTTAAGAATTGAATTCTCTGTAGGGTTAAACTCTAATTATGATTTTTGAGGAATTAAATTCCTATTGTGAAAGAATTAAATTCTTATTTAGGATAAAACCCTGATTTCTTTTTAAAGGAATTAAATTCCCAGATATGTTAAAGAATTAAATTGTTGATTAGGGTTAAACCCTAGTGTCATTTTAGGAGGAATTAAATTCCTGTGATTTTGGGAGAATTAAATTCTCAAAACTCAATTCCTTCTCTGTGTTTTAGATCTGCATGGCAGGATCTCAACCCAATGAGAATTAAATTCTCAATTATGGGGAGATGTGCACTTTGCGGATCCTCAACCAGAGAAAGAAATAAGTTCTTTTCTTTATATAAGAGTTAAACTCTTTTGAGAATTAAATTCTCTTTTTAAACCTCTCTTTTCTTACCTAGGGTTTTTCTTTTACAGAGAATTAAATTCTCCTCTCTTTTCTTTTTTCTCTTGAGAATTAAATTCTCTTCCCTCTGTTTCTTCCCCCAAAAAAGTAGATCCCTTCTCTTCTCTTCTTGGCTCCTATTTATAGGAGAAGGAAAAGAATCAATTTGCTTAGTAAATCTCTCATTGAGAGATTTGATTTATATGTTGAGAGATTTGATTTATATTTATCATTAATCTGGGCCTTTAGATTGTTAAGTGAATTTTATTCACCATTGGATTTTAAATCCAGAGATATCCCTTTGTTATCTCGGTTAGATTTAGGAGGGGAATCTTTCCAAGTCCAAGATTATTCCATAAATTGGTGATTTTTAATCACCCTCGGATTTTTAATCCAACGGTCCCCATAGACCTTTTGTGTTTGGAAAGATTTAGAAAATTTTAGAATTTTAATTCTATTAACTGCAAGGCTTTCGAAACCAGTCGCGTGCTGACACGTGACCCTTTGTCACGTGTCAGCACGTGACCCCCAATTGAGTTCTTTAACGGCCGTTTTTTTATGCTTCAGTTTTAACCATCACGTGTTAACACGTGACCATTGGTCACATATGAGCACGTGATACCTCATTGAGGTAACTTCTGATTTTTAATCAGGGAACAGATTTTAGAATTTAATTCTATTCATTATTTTAGTGGCCTTAAGAGCCCATCACGTGTCTGCACGTGACCCATGGTCACGTGTGAGCACGTGACCCATGGTCACGTGTGAGCACGTGATGCCCCATTGGGGTCTTTTTTGAGTTTTTAATATATCTTTTAACTCCTCCAGCGGGTTCTTAAAGGCTCATCACGTGCGGACACGTAATGCCTCATAACTTTTGATCCCGGATGAATTATGAGGCCCATTATATATCAAATCGAAGGGTTTTTCAAGAAGCTTTTGATACCATCAGAATTTATCTGTTTCTCATTCGGGAGTTTGTCAAAAAACAGCCCGGAAGATACGGGTTCCCATTTTCTTAAGCGTATCGCCGCCATTTGATACCTTGGGCTCTTTTACGCAGAATTTTTTGGCGGGAACAAGAAGCAGTCTGGATGAAGAAGTTCCTAACAGAACTTCAGGTGGTTCCTACCATTGTTGATCCAATACCTCTGTATTGCGACAACAACGGAGCTATAGCTTTAGCGAAGGAACCAAAGTCCCATCAGAAGTCCATACACATCTTAAGGCGGTATCACCTGATCAGGGAGATCATTGATCGTCAGGAGATCGAGGTTCAGAGAGTTTCTACTGAAGAGAACATAGCTGATCCATTCACGAAGGCCCTACCTCAGATTCAGTTCGAAAGGCTACTCGAGATCATCGGTCTTCCATATGCCAGTACATAGCACTACTGCAAGTGGGAGATTGTTAGTGTATATGCCCTAGGGGCCATTATTGTATCATACTAGTTTGTATATTACTTAATGGAAGCTTGGGATATTCACATGTATATAACAGTCTTGCTAAACATGGTAGTATGCTACTAGGTATTTCTATCTTAATATGTGAGTATACGTATTGATAGAGCTCTTAGGATCTTGCTTGACTACCAGCGTTGTGATGGCAGTCACACTAGTGGGGGCTGGGTAGTCTACAAGCACATCCTTATTCAGGTCCCTAGTCGTTGGATTATCGAGACAGGGCATCGATACTCCAGAGTAGACTGGTGTGTACGCTTCTCATCCCAGTTGGGGAGATGGTCTGTCCCACAGCCGTCAGTACATCGTACTGGAGATAGTATGCAGGTGCTCGTTAGGTTACGGGTACACCGGACAGGACTCACAGGGAACTGTTGGTTGGTTTTATACCAGTCGTCAGTGAACAGTTCCCAGGTGACATGAGTACAGCATAGTCCGCAGACTTGACACTGCTACATCGCCTCGAGTGTGTCCCACTGTTCTTAGATTGCTACCCTACCACGGCTCAAAGGAGTCGTGCAAACAGCTAGCAGTTGGGTGCAGTCCCGAGCACTTGGAGGCAGTGGCGGTTAGACAGGATTCGTTTTTCCCGGTATTGGGGGTTGATATCGCGCTGTGTCAGAGAGCCATTACGCAAAGTCCCTGGCCAGGGCAAGCGAGATTTGCTGGTAGGTTCCAGTAGTTTCTCAGGGTGTAATGTGCTTCGCTCTGACACGACTTATATCGCTATTAGGGGACTGACGCTTGCCGCCCCCTAGGCCCGATATGCGATAGTCTTAGACGAACGGACCGGACTGTATGAAGATTGTCACATCAGACTCAGTAGGAGTTCGGATGGGTTTCCTCATCGTCCTTCTTATCGACATCTACCTGGGGACCGTTACGTACAGCTAGTGCCGCTTGCGGTCTGTGGTTAAACCCACTGCCAGCGTAGTAGTCGAGTCTCTAGAGTCCCATACAGAGAGTTTCCCTACTCCAGGCGAAACGATATAGAGGTCGTATGGTTTTACGACAAGGGTTTGGACGCATACCTGTGTTTACGCACGTACGACATCCGGACAGTTTTTACTAGTCGGCTTTGGTTTAAGCCAGTTACTAGTATCCGGTTATTGGATTTATACAGTCTAAAGTTTTTCCGTGTTTTCATGGATAGGAAGGGCGTTCTCATAATTGCGCGAGAAGCTTCTAGAAGATGGTGACTAAGGAGGTTAAGGTGGCATATACATTGAATGAGATTAGTGAGTCATATGAGTGATTCATCCATGTCATTAATACATAATAAATGCTTATTGACTCATGGAGATGAATCACCATTAGATATTTATGAAGCATGATTATTCATCATTTTCTTTTCTTTTATTGATAAATCATAATGCTTCATATATATTATGATAACTTATTTTCTCATATCAATTATCATTCTCACCTTCTCTCTCCTCAAGCTTCCGCTCTTCAAACCCTAATCCTCCCCTCTCATGTGTTGAGTACAAGGATTAGTTAGACTACTTAATCCATAACCCTCACTCTATATCATCTAGGTACTTTGATTAGCAGTTAAAGAAACCTAGTTGCCTCAAGTTTAGAGGCAAAGCTTGGAGTAAAGCTCTCGGGTGGATCGTCTACTACTTGGAGAAGGCCGAGGAGGAGGTGGAGTTCGTAAAGACGAAGGACACGGTTCTTTAGGTATAATCACTTCACATAGTAGTTTAGAACTTCTATGATTGTTGTTAGTTATCGTTTAGCTTCGATTCATGCGGTTAGTCGATGTTTAAGCAAAGAACTTGATCGTTTTTCATATTTCCTCCTCCCCGCAAGTCGTGGGATGTTGTACATCGACATACAGGTTTCAGTCTGGGGCGGCGGATACGTTCTGTTTTTTTCCTCCGATCGTCCCAAATCCGAAAGGGGGGGCGCGTCTCGCCTGTTGAACCGAAATCCCGCAACGAAATATTCCGTCCTCAAAGCCGAGCGTCCCCAGACCGAAAGCGAGTAGGAGGTCGGGACAGAAAATAAATAAATAAAAAGGGGATGCAACACGAGAAATTCCCAGGAGGTCAACCATCCTAGTACTACTCTCGCCCAAGCATGCTTAACTGCGGAGTTCTGATGGGATCCGGTGCTTTAGTACTGGTATGGTCGCATCCGAAAGGCCTGGGTCGCCATTCTCTTTTATTCCCATCCTGGCCGCGTCGGATTTGGCATATTCTTCATTCGTTGTCTGCCGGTTTCTCTCCTTTTCTCCGTCAAATTGAGCCGCAATAAATGTTAGGCTAGATATACCGAAGACCAGCGCCCTTTTACTCCGTCTTCCTTTCCCGTCGTCCTTAATTTCAATCTGGGGCGGCGGATACGTTCTGTTTTTTTCCTCCGATCGTCCCAAATCCGGGAGTGGGCGCGCGTCTCGCCCGTTGAACCGAAATCCCGCAACGAAATATTCCATCCTCAAAGCCGAGCGTCCCCAGACCGAAAGAGAGTAGGTCGGGACAGAAAATAAATAAATAAAAAGGGGAATGCAACACGAGGACTTCCCAGGAGGTCACCCATCCTAGTACTACTCCCGCCTAAGCACGCATAACTGCGGAGTTCTGATGGAATCCGGTGCTTTATTGCTGGTATTGTCGCATCCGAAAGGCCTGGGTCGCCATTCTCTTTTATTCCCTTCCAGGCCGCGTCGGATTCGGCATATTCTTCTTTCGTTGTTTGCCGGTTTCTCTCCTTTTCCCCGTCAGATTGAGCCGCAATAAACGTTAGGGTGGATATACCGAAGACCAGCGCCCTTTTACTCCGTCTTCCTTTCCCGTCGTTCTTAATTTCAGTCTGGGGCGGCGGATACGTTCTGTTTTTTTCCTCGGATCGTCCCAAATCCGAGAGGGGGGCGCGTCTCGCCCGTTGAACCGAAATCCCGCAACGAAATATTCCGTCCTCAAAGCCGAGCGTCCCCAGACCGAAAGAGAGTAGGAGGTCGGGACAGAAAATAAATAAATAATAAAGGGGATGCAACACGAGGACTTCCCAGGAGGCCACCCATCCTAGTACTACTCACGCCCATGCCCGCATAACTGCGGAGTTCTGATGGGATCCGGTGCTTTAGTGCCGGTATGGTCGCATCCGAAAGGCCTGGGTCGCCATACTCTTTTATTCCCTTCCTGGCCGCATCGGATTCGGCATATTCTTCATTCGTTGTCTGCCGGTTTCTCTCCTTTCCTCCGTCAGATTGAGCCGCAATAAACGTTAGGCGGGATATACCGAAGACCAGCGCCCTTTTACTCCGTCTTCCATTCCCGTCGTCCTTAATTTCAGTCTGGGGCGGCGGATACTTTCTATTTTTTTCCTCCGATCGTCCCAAATCCGGGAGGGGGAGCGCGTCTCGCCCGTTGAATCAAAATCCCGCAACGAAATATTCCGTCCTCAAAGCCGAGCGTCCCCAGACCGAAAGAGAGTAGGAGGTCGGGACCGAAAATAAATAAATAAAAAGAGGGATGCAACACGAGGACTTCCCAGGAGGTCACCCATCCTAGACTACTCTCGCCCAAGCACGCTTAACTGCAGAGTTCTGATGGGATCCGGTGCTTTAGTGCTGGTATGGTCGCATCCGAAAGGCCTTGGTCGCCATTCTCTTTTATTCCCGTCCTGGCCGCGTCGGATTCGGCATATTCTTCATTCGTTGTCTGCCGGTTTCTCTCATTTTCTCCGTCAGATTGAGCCGCAATAAACGTTAGGCTGGATATACCGAAGACCAGCGCCCTTTTACTCCGTCTTCCATTCCAGTCGTCCTTAATTTCAGTCTGGGCGGCGGATACGTTCTGTTTTTTTCCTCCGATCGTCCCAAATCTGGGAGGGGGGGCGCGTCTCGCCCGTTGAACCGAAATCCCGCAACGAAATATTCCGTCCTCAAAGCCGAGCGTCCCCAGACCGAAAGAGAGTAGGAGGTGGAGACAGAAAATAAATAAATAAAAATGGGATGCAACACGAGGACTTCCCAAGAGGTCACCCATCCTAGTACTACTCTCGCCCAAGCACGCTTAACTGCGGAGTTCTGATGGGATCCAGTGCTTTAGTGCTGGTATGGTCGCATCCGAAAGGCCTGGGTCGCCATTCTCTTTTATTCCCGTCCTGGCCGCGTCGGATTCGGCATATTCTTCATTCGTTGTCTGCCGGTTTCTCTCCTTTTCTCCGTCAGATTGAGCCACAATAAACGTTAGGCTGGATATACCGAAGACCATCGCCCTTTTACTCCGTCTTCCTTTCCCGCCGTCCTTAATTTCAGTCTGGGGCGGCGGATACGTTCTGTTTTTTTCCTCGATCGTCCAAAATCCGGGAGAGGGGGCACGTCTCGCCCGTTGAACCGAAATCCCGCAACGAAATATTCCGTCCTCAAATCCGAGTGTCCCCAGACCGAAAGAGAGTAGGAGGTCGGGACAGAAAATAAATAAATAAAAAGGGGGATGCAACACGAGGACTTCCCAGGAGGTGACCCATCCTAGTACTACTCTCGCCCAAGCACGCTTAACTGCGGAGTTCTGATGGGATCCGGTGCTTTAGTCCTGGTATGGTCGCATCCGAAAGGCCTGGGTCGCCATTCTCTTTTATTCCCTTCCTAGCCGCATCGGATTCGGCATATTCATCATTCGTTGTCTGCCGGTTTCTCTCCTTTTTCTCCGTCAGATTGAGCCGCAATAAACGTTAGGCTGGATATACCGAAAACCAGCGCCCTTTTACTCCGTCTTCCTTTCCCGTCGTCCTTAATTTCAGTCTGGGGCGGCGGATACGTTCTGCTTTTTTTCCCTCCGATCGTCCCAAATCCGAGAGGGGGGCGCGTCTCGCCCGTTGAACCGAAATCCCACAACGAAATATTCCGTCCTCAAAGTCGAGCGTCCCCAGACCGAAAGAGAGTAGGAAGTCGGGACAGAAAATAAATAAATAAAAAGGGGATGCAACACGAGGACTTCCCAAGAGCATCATTCGTTGTCTGCCGGTTTTTCTCCTTTTTCTCCGTCAGATTGAGCCGCAATAAACGTTAGGCTGGATATACCGAAAACCAGCGCCCTTTTACACCGTCTTCCTTTCCCGTCGTCCTTAATTTCAGTCTGGGGCGGCGGATACGTTCTGTTTTTTTCCCTCCGATCGCCCCAAATCCGGGAAGGGGGGCGCGTCACGCCCGTTGAACCGAAATCCCGCAACGAAATATTCCGTCCTCAAAGCCGAGCGTCCCCAGACCGAAAGAGAGTAGGAGGTCGGGACAGAAAAAAAATAAATAAAAAAGGGATGCAACACGAGGACTTCCCAAGAGGTCACCCATCCTAGTAGTACTCTCGCCCAAGCACGCTTAACTGCGGAGTTCTGATGGGATCCTGTGCTTTAGTGCTGGTATGGTCACAACCGAAAGGCCTGGGTCGCCATTCTCTTTTATTCCCTTCCTGGCCGTGTCGGATTCGGCATATTCTTCATTCGTTGTCTGCCGGTTTCTCTCCTTTTCTCCGTCAGATTGAGCCGCAATAAACGTTAGGCTGGATATACCGAAGACCAGCGCCCTTTTACTCCGTCTTCCTTTCCCGTCGTCCTTAATTTCAGTCGGGGGCGGCGGATACGTTCTGTTTTTTTCCCTCCGATCGTCCCAAATCCGGAAGGGGGGGCGCGTCTCGCCCGTTGAACCGAAATCCCGCAACGAAATATTCCGTCCTCAAAGCCGAGCGTCCCCAGACCGAAAGAGAGTAGGAGGTCGGGACAGAAAATAAATAAATAAAAAAGTGATGCAACACGAGGACTTCCCAGGAGGTCACCCATCCTAGTTCTACTCTCGCCCAAGCATGCTTAACTGCGGAGTTCTGATGGGATCCGGTGCTTTAGTGCTGGTATGGTCGCATCCCAAAGGCGTAGGTCGCCATTCTCTTTTATTCCCTTCCTGGCCGCGTCGGATTCGGCATATTCTTCATTCGTTGTCTGCCGGTTTCTCTCCTTTTCTCCGTCAGATTGAGCCGCAATAAACGTTAGGCTGGATATACCGAAGACCAGCGCCCTTTTACTCCGTCTTCCTTTCCCATCGTCCTTAATTTCAGTCTGGGGCGGCGGATACGTTGTATTTTTTTCCCTCCGATCGTCCTAAATCCGGGAGGGGGGCGCGTCTCGAGTTGAACCGAAATCCCGCAACGAAATATTCCGTCCTCAAAGCCGAGCGTCCCCAGACCGAAAGAGAGTAGGAGGTCGGGACAGAAAATAAATAAATAAAAAGGGGATGCAACACGAGGACTTCCCAGGAGGTCACCCTTCCTAGTAATACTCTCGCCCAAGCAGGCTTAACTGCGGAGTTCTGATGGGATCCGGTGCTTTAGTGCTCGTATGGTCGCATCCGAAAGGCCTGGGTCGCCATTCTCTTTTATTCCCTTCCTGGCCGCGTCGGATTCGGCATATTCTTCATTCGTTGTCTGCCGGTTTCTCTCCTTTTCTCCGTCAGATTGAGCCGCAATAAACGTTAGGCTGGATATACCAAAGACCAACGCCCTTTTACTCCGTCTTCCTTTCCCGTCGTCCTTAATTTCAGTCTGGGGCGGCGGATACGTTCTGTTTTTTTCCTCCGATCGTCCCAAATCCGGGAGGGGGGGCGCGTCTCGCCCTTTGAACCGAAATCCCGCAACGAAATATTCCGTCCTCAAAGCCGAGCGTCCTCACCCCGAAAGAGAGTAGGAGGTCGAGACAGAAAATAAATAAATAAAAAGGGGATGCAACACGAGGACTTCCCAGGAGGTCACCCATCCTAGTACTACTCTCACCCAGGCGCGCTTAACAGCGGAGTTCTGATGGGATCCGGTGCTTTAGTGCTGGTATGGTCGCAACCGAAAGGCCTGGGTCGCCAATCTCTTTTATTCCCTTTCTGGCCGCGTCGGATTCGGCATATTCTTCATTCGTTGTCTGCCGGTTTCTCTCCTTTTCTCCGTCAGATTGAGCCGCAATAAACGTTAGGCTGGATATACCGAAGACCAGCGCCCTTTTATTCCGTCTTCCTTTCCCGTCGTCCTTAATTTCAGTCGGGGGCGGCGGATACGTTCTGTTTTTTTCCCTCCGATCGTCCCAAATCCGGAAGGGGGGCGCGTCTCGCCCGTTGAACCGAAATCCCGCAACGAAATATTCCGTCCTCAAAGCCGAGCGTTCCCAGACCGAAAGAGAGTAGGAGGTCGGGACAGAAAATAATTAAATAAAAAGGGGATGCAACACGAGGACTTCCCAGGAGGTCACCCATCCTAGTACTACTCTCGCCTAAGCATGCTTAACTGCGGAGTTCTGATGGGAACCGGTGCTTTAGTGCTGGTATGGTCGCAACCGAAAGGCTTAGGTCGCCATTCTCTTTTATTCCCTTCCTGGCCGCGTCGGATTCGGCATATTCTTCATTCGTTGTCTGCCGGTTTCTCTCCTTTTCTCCGTCAGATTGAGCCGCAATAAACGTTAGGCTGGATATACTGAAGACCAACGCCCTTTTACTCCGTCATCCTTTCCCGTCGTCCTTAATTACAGTCTGGGGCGGCGGATAAGTTCTGTTTTTTTCCTCCGATCGTCCCAAATCCGGGAGGGGGGCGCGTCTCGCCCGTTGAACCGAAATCCAGCAACGAAATATTCCGTCCTCAAAACCGAGCGTCCCAGACCGAAAGAGAGTAGGAGGTCGAAACAGAAAATAAATAAATAAAAAGGGGGATGCAACACGAGGACTTCCCACGAGGTCACCCATCCTAGTACTACTCTCGCCCAAGCATGCTTAACTGCGGAGTTCTGATGGGATCCGGTGCTTTAGTGCTGGTATTGTCGCATCCGAAATGCCTGGGTCGCGATTCTCTTTTACTCCCTTCCTGGCCGCGTCGGATTCGGCTTATTCTTCATTCGTTGTCTGCCGGTTTCTCTCCTTCTCTCCGTCAGATTGAGCCGCAATAAACGTTAGGCTGGATATACCGAAGACCAGCGCCCTTTTACTCCGTCTTCCTTTCCCGTCGTCCTTAATTTCAGTCTGGGGCGGCGGATACGTAATGTTTTTTCCCCTCCGATCGTCCCAAATCCGGGAGGGGGGGCACGTCTCGCCCGTTGAACCGAAATCCCGCAACGAAATATTCCGTCCTCAAAGCCGAGCGTCCCCAGACCGAAAGAGAGTAGGAGGTCGGGACAGAAAATAAATAAATAAAAAGGGGGATGCAACACGAGGACTTCCCAGGAGGTCACCCATCCTAGTACTACTCTCGCCCAAGCACGCTAAACTGCGGAGTTCTGATGGGATCCGGTGCTTTAGTGCTGGTATGGTCGCATCCGAAAGGCCTGGGTCGCCATTCTCTTTTCTTCCCTTCCTGGCCGCGTCGGATTCGGCATGTTCTTCATTCGTTGTCTGCCAGTTTCTCTCCTTTTCTCCCTCAGATTGAGCCGCAATCAACGTTAGGCTGTATATACCGAAGACCAGTGCCCTTTTACCCCATCGTCCTTAATTTCAGTCTGAGGCGGCGGATACGTTCTGTTTTTTTCCCTCTGATCGTCCCAAATCCGGGAGGGGGGTCGCGTCTCGCCCGTTGAACCGAAATCCCGCAACGAAATATTCCGTCCTCAATGCCGAGCGTCCCCGGACCGAAAGAGAGTAGGAGGTCGGGACAGAAAATAAATAAATAAAAAGGGGATGCAACACGAGGACTTCCCAGGAGGTCACCCATCCTAGTACTACTCTCGCCCAAGCACGCTAAACTGCGGAGTTCTGATGGGATCCGGTGCTTTAGTGCTGGTATGGTCGCATCCCAAAGGCTTAGGTCGCCATTCTCTTTTATTCCCTTCCTGGCCGCGTCGGATTCGGCATGTTCTTCATTCGTTGTCGGCCGGTTTCTCTCCTTTTCTCCGTCAGATTGAGCCGCAATAAACGTTAGGCTGGATATACCGAAGACCAGCACCCTTTTACTCCGTCTTCCTTTCCCGTCGTCCTTAATTTCAGTCTAGGGCGGCGGATACGTTCTGTTTTTTTCCCTCCGATCGTCCCAAATCCGGGAGGGGGGCGCGTCTCGCCCGTTGAACCGAAATCCCGCAACGAAATATTCCGTCCTCAAAGCCGAGCGTCCCCAGACCGAAAGAGAGTAGGAGGTTGGGACAGAAAATAAATAAATAAAAAGGGGATGCAACACGAGGACTTCCCAGGAGGTCACCCATCCTAGAACTACTCTCGCCCAAGCACGCTTAACTGCGGAGTTCTGATGGGATCCGGTGCTTCAGTGCTCGTATGGTCGCATCCGAAAGGCCAGGGTCGCCATTCTCTTTTATTCCCTTCCTGGCCGCGTCGGATTCGGTATATTCTTCATTCGTTGTCTGCCGGTTTCTCTCCTTTTCTCCGTCAGATCGAGCCCCAATAAACGTTAGGCTGGATATACCGATGACCAACGCCCTTTTACTCCGTCTTCCTTTCCCGTCGTCCTTAATTTCAGTCTGGGGCGGCGGATACGTTCTGTTTTTTTCCTCCGATCGTCCCAAATCCGGGAGGGGGGACGCGTCTCGCCCGTTGAACCGATATCCCGCAACGTAATATTCCGTCCTCAAAGCCGAGCGTCCTCAGACCGAAATAGAGTAGGAGGTCGGGACAGAAAATAAATAAATAAAAAGGGGATGCAACACGAGGACTTCCTAGGAGGTCACCCATCCTAGTACTACTCTCGCCCAAGCACTCTTGACAGCGGAGTTCTGATGGGATCCGGTGCTTTAGTGCTGGTATGGTCTCATCCCAAAGGCTTAGATCGCCATTCTCTTTTATTCCCTTCCTGGCCGCGTCGGATTCGGCATATTCTTCATTCGTTGTCTGCCGGTTTCTCTCCTTTTCTCCGCCAAATTGAGCCGCAATAAACGTTAGGCTGGATATACCGAAGACCGGCGCCCTTTTACTCCGTCTTCCTTTCCCGTAGTCCTTAATTTCAGTCTGCGGCGGATACGTTCTGTTTTTTTCCTCCGATCGTCCCAAATCCGGGAGAGGGGCGCGTCTCGCCCTTTGAACCGAAATCCCGTAACGAAATATTCCGTCCTCAAAGCCGAGCGTCCCCAGACCGAAAGAGAGTAGGAGGTCGGGACAGAAAATAAATATATAAAAAGGGGGATTCAACACGAGGACTTCACAGGAGGTCACCCATCCTAGTACTACTCTCGCCCAAGCATGCTTAACTGCGGAGTTCTGATGGGATCCGGTGCTTTAGTGCTGGAATGGCCGCATCCGAAAGGCCTGGGTCGCGATTCTCTTTTATTCCCTTCCTGGCCGCGTCGGATTCGGCATATTCTTCATTCGTTGTCTGCCGGTTTCTCTCCATCTCTCCGTCAGATTGAGCCGCAATAAACGTTAGGCTGGATATACCGAAGTCCAGCGCCCTTTTACTCCGTCTTCCTTTCCCGTCGTCCTTAATTTCAGTCTGGGGCGGCGGATACGTAATCTTTTTTTCCCTCCGATCGTCCCAAATCCGGGAGGTGGGGGCGCGTCTCGCCCGTTGAACCGAAATCCCGCAACGAAATATTCCGACCTCAAAGCCGAGCGTCCCCAGACCGAAAGAGAGTAGGAGGTCGGGACAGAAAATAATTAAATAAAAAGGGGGATTCAACACGAGGCCTTCCCAGGAGGTCACCCATCCTAGTACTACTCTCGCCCAAGCATGCTTAACTGCGGAGTTCTGATGGGATCCGGTGCTTTAGTGCTGGAATGGCCGCATCCGAAAGGCCTGGGTCGCGATTCTCTTTTATTCCCTTCCTGGCTGCGTCGGATTCGGCATGTTCTTCATTCGTTGTCTGCCGGTTTCTCTCCTTCTCTCCGTCAGATTGAGCCACAATAAACGTTAGGCTGGATATACCGAAGACCAGCGCCCTTTTACTCCGTGTTCCTTTCCCGTCGTCCTCAATTTCAGTATGGGGCGGCGGATACGTTCTGTTATTTTCCTCCGATCGTCCCAAATTCGGGAGGGGGGGCGCGTCTCGCCCATTGAACCAAAATCCCGCAACGAAATATTCCGTCCTCAAAGCCGAGCGTCCCCAGAACGAAAGAGAGTAGGAGGTCGGGACATAAAATAAATAATTAAAAAAGGGATGCAACACAAGGACTTCCCAGGAGGTCACCCATCCTACTACTACTCTCACCCAAGCACGCTTAACTGCGGAGTTCTTGTGGGATCCGGTGCTTTAGTGCTGGTATGGTCGCATCCGAAAGGCCTGGGTCGCCATTCTCTTTTATTCCCTTCCTGGCCGCGTCGGATTCGGCATATTCTTCATTCGTTGTCTGCCGGTTTCTCTCCTTTTCTCCGTCAGATTGAGCCGCAATAAACGTTAGGCTGGGTATACCGAAGACCAGCGCCCTTTTACTCCATCTTCCTTTCCCGTCGTCCTTAATTTCAGTCTGGGGCGGCGGATACGTTCTGTTTTTTTTTCCTCCGATCGTCCCAAATCCGGGAGGGGGGGCGCGTCTCGCCCGTTGAACCGAAATCCCGCAACGAAATATTCCGTCCTCAAAGCCGAGCGTCCCCAGACCGAAAGAGAGTAGGTGTTCGGGACAGAAAATAAATAAATAAAAAGGGGATGCAACACGAGGACTTCCCAGGAGGTCACCCATACTAGTACTACTCTCGCCCATGCACGCTTAACTGCGGAGTTCTGATGGGATCCGGTGCTTTAGTGCTGGTATGGTCGCATCCGAAAGGCCTGGGTCGCTATTCTCTTTTATTCCCTTCCTCGCCGCGTCGGATTCGGCATATTCTTCATTCGTTGTCTGCCGGTTTCTCTCCTTTTCTTCGTCAGATTGAGCCGCAATAAACGTTAGGCTGGATATACCGAAGACCAGCGACCTTTTACTCCGTCTTCCTTTCCCGTCGTCCTTAATTTCAGTCTGGGCGGCGGATACGTTCTGTTTTTTTCCTCCGATCGTCCCAAATCCGGGAGAGGGGGTGCGTCTCGCCCGTTGAACCGAAATCCCGCAACGAAATATTCCGTCCTCAAAGCCGATCGTCCCCAGACCGAAAGGGAGTAGGAGGTCGGGACAGAAGATAAATAATAAAATGGGGGATGCAACACGAGGACTTCCCAGGAGGTCACCCATCCTAGTACTACTCTCGCCCAAGCATGCTTAACTGCAAAGTTTTTGTGGGACCCGGTGCTTTAGTGCTGGTATGGTCGCATCCTAAAGGCCTGGGTCGCCATTCTCTTTTATTCCCTTCCTGGCCGCGTCGGATTCGGCATATTCTTCTTTCGTTGTCTGCCGGTTTCTCTCCTTTTCTCCGTCAGATTGAGCCGCAATAAACGTTAGGCTGGATATACCGAAGACCAGCGCCCTTTTACTCCGTCTTCCTTTCCCGTCGTCCTTAATTTCAGTCTGGGGCGGCGGATACGTAATCTTTTTTTCCCTCCGATCGTCCCAAATCCGGGAGGTGGGGGCGCGTCTCGCCCGTTGAACCGAAATCCCGCAACGAAATATTCCGACCTCAAAGCCGAGCGTCCCCAGACCGAAAGAGAGTAGGAGGTCGAGACAGAAAATAAATAAATAAAAAGGGGGATTCAACACGAGGACTTCCCAGGAGGTCACCCATCCTAGTACTACTCTCGCCCAAGCATGCTTAACTGCGGAGTTCTGATGGGATCCGGTGCTTTAGTGCTGGAATGGCCGCATCCGAAAGGCCTGGGTCGCGATTCTCTTTTATTCCCTTCCTGGCCGCGTCGGATTCGGCATGTTCTTCATTCGTTGTCTGCCGGTTTCTCTCCTTCTCTCCGTCAGATTGAGCCGCAATAAACGTTAGGCTGGATATACCGAAGACCAGCGCCCTTTTACTCCGTGTTCCTTTCCCGTCGTCCTTAATTTCAGTATGGGGCGGCGGATTCGTTCTGTTATTTTCCTCCGATCGTCCCAAATCCGGGAGGGGGGGCGCGTCTCGCCCGTTGAACCAAAATCCCGCAACGAAATATTCCGTCCTCAAAGCCGAGCGTCCCCAGACCGAAAGAGAGTAGGTGGTCGGGACATAAAATAAATAATTAAAAAAGGGATGCAACACAAGGACTTCCCAGGAGGTCACCCATCCTACTACTACTCTCACCCAAGCACGCTTAACTGCGGAGTTCTTATGGGATCCGGTGCTTTAGTGCTGGTATGGTCGCATCCGAAAGGCCTGGGTCGCCATTCTCTTTTATTCCCTTCCTGGCCGCGTCGGATTCGGCATATTCTTCATTCGTTGTCTGCCGGTTTCTCTCCTTTTCTCCGTCAGATTGAGCCGCAATAAACGTTAGGCTGGGTATACCGAAGACCAGCGCCCTTTTACTCCATCTTCCTTTCCCGTCGTCCTTAATTTCAGTCTGGGGCGGCGGATACGTTCTGTTTTTTTTCCTCCGATCGTCCCAAATCCGGGAGGGGGGGCGCGTCTCGCCCGTTGAACCGAAATCCCGCAACGAAATATTCCGTCCTCAAAGCCGAGCGTCCCCAGACCGAAAGAGAGTAGGTGTTCGGGACAGAAAATAAATAAATAAAAAGGGGTTGCAACACGAGGACTTCCCAGGAGGTCACCCATACTAGTACTACTCTCGCCCATGCACGCTTAACTGCGGAATTCTGATGGGATCCGGTGCTTTAGTGCTGGTATGGTCGCATCCGAAAGGCCTGGGTCGCTATTCTCTTTTATTCCCTTCCTGGCCGCGTCGGATTCGGCATATTCTTCATTCGTTGTCTGCCGGTTTCTCTCCTTTTCTCCGTCATATTGAGCCGCAATAAACGTTAGGCTGGATATACCGAAGACCAGCGACCTTTTACTCCGTCTTCCTTTCCCGTCGTCCTTAATTTCAGTCTGGGGCGGCGGATACGTTCTGTTTTTTTCCTCCGATCGTCCCAAATCCGGGAGAGGGGGTGCGTCTCGCCCGTTGAACCGAAATCCCGCAACGAAATATTCCGTCCTCAAAGCCGAGCGTCCCCAGACCGAAAAGGAGTAGGAGGTCGGGACAGAAGATAAATAATAAAAAGGGGGATGCAACACGAGGACTTCCCAGGAGGTCACCCATCCTAGTACTACTCTCGCCCAAGCATGCTTAACTGCAAAGTTTTTGTGGGACCCGGTGCTTTAGTGCTGGTATGGTCGCATCCGAAAGGCCTGGGTCGCCATTCTCTTTTATTCCCTTCCTGGCCGCGTCGGATTCGGCATATTCTTCATTCGTTGTCTGCCGGTTTCTTTCCTTTTCTCCGTCAGATTGAGCCGCAATAAACGTTAGGCTGGATATACCGAAGACCAGCGCCCTTTTACTCCGTCTTCCTTTCCCATCGTCCTTAATTTCAGTCTCGGGCGGCGGATACGTTCTGTTTTTTTCCTCCGATCGTCCCAAGTCGGGGAGGGGGGGCGCGTCTCGCCCGTTGAACAGAAATCCCGCAACGAAATATTCCGTCCTCAAAGCCGAGCGTCCCCAGACCGAAATAGAGTAGGAGGTCGGGACAGAAAATAAATAAATAAAAAGGGGATGCAACACGAGGACTTCCCAGGAGGTCACCCATCCTAGTACTACTCTCGCCCAAGCGCGCTTAACTGCAGAGTTCTTGTAGGATCCTTTGCTTTAGTGCAGTTATGGTCGCATCCGAAAGGCCTGGGCCGCCATTCTCTTTTATTCCCTTCCTGGCCGCGTCGGATTCGGCATATTCCTCATTCGATGTCTGCCGGTTTCTCTCCTTTTCTCCGTCAAATTGAGCCGCAATAAACGTACCAGAAACCAGCGCCCTTTTACTCCGTCTTCCTTTCCCGTTGTCCTTAATTTCAGTCTGGGGCAGCGGATACGTTCTGTTTTTTTCCTCCGATCGTCCCAAATCCGGGAGGGGGGGCGCGTCTCGCCCGTTGAACTGAAATCCCGCAACGAAATATTCCGTCCTCAAAGCCGAGCGTCCCCACCTGGAAAGAGAGTCGGAGGTCGGGACAGAATATAAATAAATAAAAATGGGATGCAACACGAGGACTTCCCAGGAGGTCACCCATCCTAGTACTACTCTCGCCGCAGCAAGCTTTACTGTGGAGTTCTGATGGGATCCGGTGCTTTAGTGCTGGTATGGTCGCATCCGAAAGGCCTGGTTCACCATTCTCTTTTATTCCCTTCCTGGCCGCGTCGGATTCGGCATATTCTTCATTCGTTGTCTGCTGGTTTTTCTCCTTTTCTCCGTCAGATTGAGCCGCAATAAACGTTAGGCTGGATATACCGAAGACCAGCGCCCTTTTACTCTGTCTTCCTTTCCCGTCGTCCTTAATTTCCGTCTTGGGCGGCTGATACGTTCTGTTTTTTTCCCTCCGATCGTCCCAAATCTGGGAGGAGGGGCACGTCTCGCCCGTTGAACCGAAATCCCGCAACGAAATATTCCGTCCTCAAAGCCGAGCGTCCCCAGACCGAAAGAGATTAGGAGGTTGGGACAGAAAATAAATAAATAAAATGGGGGATGCAACACGAGGGACTTCCAAGGAGGTTACCCATCCTAGTACTACTCTCGCCCAAGCACGCTTAACTGCGGAGTTCTAATGGGATCCGGTGCTTTAGTGTTGGTATGGTCGCATCCGAAAATCATGGGTCGCCATTCTCTTTTATTCCCTTCCTGGCCGCGTCGGATTCGGCATATTCTTCATTCGTTGTCTGCCGGTTTCTCTCCTTTTCTCCGTTAGATTAAGCCGCAATAAACGTTAGGCTGGATATACCGAAGACCAGCGCCCTTTTCCTACGTCTTCCTTTCCCGTCGTCCTTAATTTCAGTCTGGGGTGGCGGATACGTTCTGTTTTTTTCCTCCGATCGTCCCAAATCCGGGAGGGGGGGCGTGTCTCGCCCGTAGTACCGAAATCCCGCAACGAAATATTCCGTCCACAAAGCCGAGCGTCCCCAGACCGAAAGAGGGTAGGAGGTCGGGACAGAAAATAAATAAATAAAAAGGGGAATGCAACACGAGGACTTCCCAGGAGGTCACCCATCCTAGTACTACTCTCGCCCAGGCACGCTTCACAGTGGAGTTCTGATGGGATCCGGTGCTTTAGTGCTGGTATGGTCGCATCCGAAAGGCCTGGGTCGTCATTCTCTTTTATTCCCTTCCTGGCCACGTCGGATTCGGCATATTCTTCATTCGTTGTCTGCCGGTTTCTCTCCTTTTCTCCGTCAGATTAAGCCGCAACAAACGTTAGGCTGGATATACCGAAGTCCAGCGCCCTTTTACTCAGTCTTCCTTTCCCGTCGTCCTTAATTTCAGTGTGGGGCGGCGGATACGTTCTGTTTTTTTCTTCCAATCGTCCCAAATCCGGGGGGGGGGGCGCGTCTCGCCCGTTGAACCGAAATCCCGCAAAGAAATATTCCGTCCTCAAAGCCGAGCGTCCACAGACCGAAAGAGAGTAGAAGGTCGGGACAGAAAATAAATAAATAAAAAGGGGAATGCAACACGAGGACTTCCCAGGAGGTCACCCATAGTAGGTACTACTCTCGCCCAAGCACGCTTAACTGCGGAGTTCTGATGGGATCCGGTGCTTTAGTGCTGGTATGGTCGCATCTGAAAGGCCTGGGTCGCCATTCTCTTTTATTCCCTTCCTGGCCGCGTCGGATTCGGCAAATTCTTCATTCGTTGTCTGCCGGTTTCTTTCCTTTTCTCCGTCAGATTGAGCCGCAATAAACGATAGGCTGGATATACCGAAGACCAGCGCACTTTTACTCCGTCTTCTTTTCTCGTCCTCCTTAATTTCAGTCTGGGGCGGCGGATACGTTCTGTTTTTTTCCCTCTGATCGTCCCAAATCCGGGAGGGGGGGCGCGTCTCGCCCGTTGAACCGAAATCCCGCAACGAAATATTCCGTCCTCAAAGCCGAGCGTCCCCAGACCGAAAGAGAGTAGGAGGTCGGGACAGAAAATAAATAAATAAAAAGGGGGATGCAACATGAGGACTTCCCAGGAGGTCACCCATCCTAGTACTACTATCGCCCAAGCACGCTTAACTGCGGAGTTCTGATGGAAAACGGTGCTTTAGTGCTGGTATGGTCGCATCTGATTAAGAGAGGTTTTGTCGATCAAAAATATTTACCGCAATCAAGAACGGCGTCGCATGAAGCTAGCCGGTGAATACGGGTCGGTCCACAGGGATGTGTAAATCTCCTTTAAGTTCTTACGAGTTAATTCCGAAGGGTGTTCGGAGTTGTTATTAAATCTAAAAACCTAAATTATCCTAGGGCAATTATCTAGATTTAAATCTTGCTAAGGTTAGGTTTAGGAATGGTTTGGAAATGTAAATAAATCTCAACGCTTTCTATACCCAGATTAGGATCTAATAGGAGTTATGGTAATTATCAATAAAGGGGATTAGATCCATTCGGGAAGGTGTTCCTTCCTCTAGGTTCTTGTCCTTCCTTTAGAGATTCTTACCCTAACCTCCATGGAAAACGCGCGCAACTGAGCCTTTATACTACGGTATCACCGCTACCTCGAGAGATAGGGTGCCGAAGGGCGCAGTGTGTGCGTGTATGCATGGAGTCCTATAGATTCTATGTGATGGGTAAGAAAGGGATGAGAGATCTCATCTCTCAAAAGCCCTTCCCAAAGCTAACATCTAAGGCAAGGAATTAAAATCTAAACTAGAACAAGAAATTAAATTACTTACAGATGGATCCCTCCAATCTTCCATGCAGGTTTGTCAGATCTGAATTTCTGAATTAAAGAGAGGCACCGATGCTCTCCAAAAGATTTCTAAATTTTATTCATTAAAGGGAGGCATAAGAAATTACAATGAGTAGAGTTCCTATTTATAGAACATAGAAACCCTAGGTTTACAATTGCACCGCATGTCTAAAGTTACAAATATACCCTAGAAAATCTTTTCAGAGCCGCCACAGAAATTTGGTAAAATTTTATTTGCGCACGTGCACTGGACGGCCGCGGATCCGCGGCATGGGCGCGCTTGGGCCGCGGATCCGCGGCCCAATGATGGGATCATCATGTTATTTTTCTTGGGCTTGGTTTGGTTCTTCTGGGCTTCTTGTTTCTTTATTTATTTTTCCATTTGGGCTTCTGCAGTGACTCCAGAACTTCAGTGAACACTTGTACCGATCCCTTAACCGTTTGCCATGACAATTTGGATCTTGCGTCGCCTTGTTGATGGTGAACCGTTCTTCTGCTGAGCTTTACTAAGATCTTCCTATTTGTTGGTCAAAAATCCTTCTTTTGTGTCGTCTTTTGTGTTTTTCACTGTTTTCGCGCCAAGAACCTGTAACCTGTAACATGTAGCAGACATGGGTCAAAAGCACCTGTTTTTATTCTTAAATGCATAAGAATGGGGAATACAAAATGCAATATTATGTTATGAACAAATACCCCCAAACTTATCTTTTGCTCGCCCTCGAGCAAACTTATTATTTATTCTCTAAAATCCTAACCTAGCCGCACTTTCGCAGGGAAACGCGATTGCACTGAGCTCGTGCAACAAGCCGTTAAACCTCTAGGTGTCCCTAGTAGGAGGAGTGTTGTCTCCTGAGGGTTTTCAGCGGATACTACCCACAAAATCCTATCAATTTGGTTTTTCGACTTTTGTTTTCTAATTAGGTTTTCTAACAAGGAATTCTATTATCGTCAACCCGCAAATTATCCACCCATATTCTTCACACTTTCTCATTATTTAACTTAAGATTATATATGTTCTATAGAATTAGCTAGCTTTCGGCATTTCTTAAGTTTTCCTTCTAGGGTTCCATCTCTACTTAGGAATTTCTATCAACTCTATTAAAGATACAAGTTTTATTCTTCACTCCTTTCTCTCATCTAAACTCTAATCACATATCCCCACGTGTGTGTAAATATCACCCCTACACTTGGAAATTCAAATCAAGCAATCGTACTCCCGTCCGTTGTCCAAAGCACTTAGTAATTGGTGACATTTCGCTTTCATATCCTTCATGCGACTGTTAATACTTCTTGAGGTACCAACAACCTATTACAAGATGCGTTAGCACTTTAAAGCGTACTTCCTAGTTTTGCAACACCCAAGGCTTTTAGCGGTGACTCCCAAACCAGTTGGTCTAAGGCACTAGGTGATGAAGCACCCTTGCTAAATATTTTTCTATTTTTTTTACAGCCTTAAGTAATCACAAAAACCAGTGTCCATTTTTTTTTATTCACTTTTTTTTCTTTTTATTTTCATTGTGCTAAGGACTTTAGACAAGAGTATTTCAAGGTCTCTTCTACTATTCCAAGTTTCAAGGTGCGTGATTGTGCATATTGTAGGGTATATATTCTCAGAATTTAGACTTAAGCTAGGAACTATTTTTCAAACTTATTCTCTAATAAAAGTTTTAATACTTTTCCTTCGTTTCGACTTAGCCCAAGAACTGAACCCAAAATTTGCCTATTTCTAAATAATCTACAAAGACAAATACTTTCTACCGTTAAACTCTAAGAAAGGTTATTTTTAGGGTTTTTAATTTGCTGAGTCTAAGATTTAGTTTTTCCTAGCCAGTTACCCTATTTATCAAACTCAAGTCAATTAACCAGAATTGAATACATTAATTTTTATAATTTTTGAAATTTTTCAATTTTTATGGGTTTTCAAATAACTATGCAAATGCAAAAATATGTACAAATGAATGCGAAGGAAGAAGACATACCGAGCATACCCCCAAACTTGAACTTGACAGTATCCTCACTGTCATGCTACACCAAGAGGGTCAAAATACCGGCACTCCCCTGTTTATTTATTTATAATTTTTATATTTTTAATGTTTTGAAATTTTTTTTTATTTTTTTATATAGAAAAGAAAACAAAAATATACATATGTACAAAAGATTCCCCCAAACTTAAGCTTGGCCTTACATAAGCCAAAAGTTAGTACCAACCATTCAAAAATCTTATCATGGTAATGATCAAGTTGGTGAAATAATGGGGTGTAGAGGAAAGAAGTGAGAAACACGCGAGACCGTATGGGAAGAAGAGAATATGGTCTCGGTGGGGGAGAAGAATGGCGAAAAGAAGAAAGAAGGGTCGCGCGATCTTGAGGGTGTAAATCGAGTGAATAAATTAGCACAATTTGTGATGACCGATGTGTTAAAAGAGATTGCGCTATCCTATCAACTCGTCGAGAAATGGGATCAAATCCCTCAAGATTCGCAAGAAAATATGGGTACGCCGAACTTGGTATAGGAGATGAAAGCGTAACGGTCATTTGTTCGGTCGGAACAATGGGAAAGAGGGAGGGTGATATAACAGTCAAAGGTTCAGGAGGATGAATTGGAAAATCAGACACATCAAACAGAAATGGTTCAACCTCAATATTATCCTCAAGACTCTCCTCAATACTATCCTCAATATTTAACTCATCCATGCCATTATCATCAAAATCAAGACGCATATGAGATTCGGGAGAAACATTTAATAACTCGGGATGATGATTTGAACATAAAATTTCAAGCAAATCGCAGGTTCATCATCCGAAATATTCCCGGCGTCTATATCCTCAATCAAGTGAAAATCAATTTCTTTAGACACCTCATCAAAAGCATGGATATCTATCGATTTAGGTTCTAGAGTGGAGGTGTAAAGATCGAAAGGATTATGTGCGGTTTCACTCGAAAGGGGTTCTTCACAATTTGGCAAATCAAACACTACAAAATCACACAACTCATTTTTATTTTCAACTTGTGAATCATTTAGGACATTCGATGGAAAACTGGAGTTGTGGGCTTCAATTAGGTAAGGGTAGGTTTGATTTGGAAATCCTCTCACATTCTCATTCTGTCCAACCGCCTCCTCATACATTGAAAAATTTGGAGCTAGCGGGACACTAGCTACCGGTTCACTAGGTTGCATAAGGGCGGCCACGGATGCTTCCACATTCCTAACCATTTTGTTTGTTGCTGCGATATACTCCTCCAACGCCTCTTCCAAACTAGACTTTGGTGGTAAGGGGGTTTCGGTAAAAAATTCGAAATCGTGTGGATATGCAAAACTCCCAACAGGCTGTGTAGAATCAATGTCTAGTGAAGGTGGTAAGGTCGGATAGGACTGGTAGGAAGTGGGTGGTAGGACAGGGGTAGGGTCTACATGTGGATAAAAATGTGAATAATCTTGTGGATCCCTAGAACTAGATGTGTGGAGAGGGGTGAAAGATCGGCTGCGAGATTGAGCAATGTGCTCAGCAATGGACATCGGCCTAGGAGTGTCAGAAGGACTCGAAAGAGTGGTATCAACATATGGAAGTGGTGAAGGTTGACTTGGTTGACACAAAGTGGGTTGAAAAGTCAAACTGTTTCTCCTAGACTCCTCTATGTGATCTTTCAAAGATTTTTTAGGCATGGAAGGATCGGCTTTAAATTGACCGAACACATTGTCATATGACGCAAAATTAGGTTCAGGATACCAAAGTTCGGCTAATGATTTATTATGTGGGGTACCCATGTTAGAAGAAGAAAGGTGACAAGAAGGAAGGTTGGGTGGTGCAAGGATTTATTTGGGGCTAAAAAATTTTGCAAGTTCTATAAAATATTTGTCCTTTTTATTTTCATTTTTCACTGATTTTTTTTTCTCTTTATTTGGAAAAATTTTGTTGCAAAAAGATTTTAGAGAAAAGATATGCAACAGCAAAATATTTTATAGAAAAGATATGCAGCAACAAAATATTACTTGCAATTGGTTATTATTTGAAGCATATCACAAGAATCTTTATTTGGAAAAAATTGTTGCAAAAAGATATTCGAGAAAAGATATGCAACAAAAAAAAAATTACTTGCAATCAATTTCAATTTTGAGCGGGGCCCAAAAATCCTGCACAAAACTGTTATATGGAAGGGAATATATTTTTAAGGTGCACAAAATCCTGCAGGCATTTTTCAGAAAATATATTGAAATTTGCAGAGGAGAAATAACAGAGGAGCTTACAGTGCAAATTTCAGAGGATGATCTCACCAAAAGAGTGCGTTTCCGCGGTCAAAGGAGGCCTACCGCGGCGGTTCCGCGGCTAAACGTGCGAGACACGTGTTCAGATTTTGCTGACGTCACCAGATGGCGGCGCTTCCGCGGCGGGAGCAGAGAAATGCGGCGGATCCGCGGTATTTTGGACGATTCAGATCTCCAAATTTTCTCTGGTGTTCTGTTGAATTAATCCCTTGCTGTTTAGATCTTCTGATTTCCGTTTCGCCTTCTGGAAATTTCCAGATCGTCTTTGTATATGCTGCAAAATTAAAACAACAAAGTATCCCTTCCAAAAATAATAGATTATATATATTTTTATATTTTTTTTTTGATTTTTCAGATTTTTATGAATTTTTAAATTTTATGATTAACCCGAAATTGCGAAAAGGAAATTTCTACGCCATCCCCGGCAACGGCGCCATTTGATTAAGAGAAGTTTTGTCGATCAAAAATATTTACCGCAATCAAGAATGGCGTCGCATGAAGCTAGCCGGTGAATACGGGTCGGTCTACAGGGATGTGTAAATCTCCTTTAAGTTCTTACGAGTTAATTCCGAAGGGTGTTCGGAGTTGTTATTAAATCTAAAAACCTAAATTATCCTAGGGCAATTATCTAGATTTAAATCTTGCTAAGGTTAGGTTTAGGAATGGTTTGGAAATGTAAATAAATCTCAACGCTTTCTATACCCAGATTAGGATCTAAGAGGAGTTATGGTAATTATCAATAAAGGGGATTAGATCCATTCGGGAAGGTGTTCCTTCCTCTAGGTTCTTGTCCTTCCTTTAGAGATTCTTACCCTAACCTCCATGGAAAACGCGCGCAACTGAGCCTTTATACTACGGTATCACCGCTACCTCGAGAGATAGGGTGCCGTAGGGCGCAGTGTGTGCGTGTATGCATGGAGTCCTATAGATTCTATGTGATGGGTAAGAAAGGGATGAGAGATCTCATCTCTCAAAAGCCCTTCCCAAAGCTAACATCTAAGGCAAGGAATTAAAATCTAAACTAGAACAAGAAATTAAATTACTTACAGATGGATCCCTCCAATCTTCCATACAGGTTTGTCAGATCTGAATTTCTGAATTAAAGAGAGGCATCGATGCTCTCCAAAAGATTTCTAAATTTTATTCATTAAAGGGAGGCATAAGAAATTACAATGAGTAGAGTTCCTATTTATAGAACATAGAAACCCTAGGTTTACAATTGCACCGCATGTCTAAAGTTACAAATATACCCCTAGAAAATCTTTTCAGAGCCGCCACAGAAATTTGGTAATATTTTATTTGCGCACGGGCACAGGACGGCCGCGGATCCGCGGCATGGGCGCGCTTGGGCCGCGGATCCGCGGCCCAATGATGGGATCATCATGTTATTTTTCTTGGGCTTGGTTTGGTTCTTCTGGGCTTCTTGTTTCTTTATTTATTTTTCTATTTGGGCTTCTGCAGTGACTCCAGAACTTCAGTGAACACTTGTACCGATCCCTTAACCGTTTGCCATGACAATTTGGATCTTGCGTCGCCTTGTTGATGGTGAACCGTTCTTCTGCTGAGCTTTACTAAGATCTTCCTATTTGTTGGTCAAAAATCCTTCTTTTGTGTCGTCTTTTGTGTTTTTCACTGTTTTCGCGCCAAGAACCTGTAACCTGTAACATGTAGCAGACATGGGTCAAAAGCACCTGTTTTTATTCTTAAATGCATAAGAATGGGGAATACAAAATGCAATATTATGTTATGAACAAATACCCCCAAACTTATCTTTTGCTCGCCCTCGAGCAAACATATTATTTATTCTCTAAAATCCTAACCTAGCCGCACTTTCGCAGGGAAACGCGATTGCACTGAGCTCGTGCAACAAGCCGTTAAACCTCTAGGTGTCCCTAGTAGGAGGAGTGTTGTCTCCTGAGGGTTTTCAGCGGATACTACCCATAAAATCCTATCAATTTGGTTTTTTGACTTTTGTTTTCTAATTAGGTTTTCTAACAAGGAATTCTATTATCGTCAACCCGCAAATTATCCACCCATATTCTTCACACTTTCTCATTATTTAACTTAAGATTATATATGTTCTATAGAATTAGCTAGCTTTCGGCATTTCTTAAGTTTTCCTTCTAGGGTTCCATCTCTACTTAGGAATTTCTATCAACTCTATTAAAGATACAAGTTTTATTCTTCACTCCTTTCTTTCATCTAAACTCTAATCACATATCCCCACGTGTGTATAAATATCACCCCTACACTTGGAAATTCAAATCAAGCAATCGTACTCCCGTCCGTTGTCCAAAGCACTTAGTAATTGGTGACATTTCGCTTTCACATCCTTCATGCGACTGTTAATACTTCTTGAGGTACCAACAACCGATTACAAGATGCGTTAGCACTTTAAAGCGTACTTCCTAGTTTTGCAACACCCAAGGCTTTTAGCGGTGACTCCCAAACCAGTTGGTCTAAGGCACTAGGTGATGAAGCACCCTTGCTAAATATTTTTCTATTTTTTTTTTACAGCCTTAAGTAATCACAAAAACCAGTGTCCATTTTTTTTTATTCACTTTTTTTTCTTTTTATTTTCATTGTGCTAAGGACTTTAGACAAGAGTATTTCAAGGTCTCTTCTACTATTCCAAGTTTCAAGGTGCGTGATTGTGCATATTGTAGGGTATATATTCTCAGAATTTAGACTTAAGCTAGGAACTATTTTTCAAACTTATTCTCTAATAAAAGTTTATTTACTTTTCCTTCGTTTCGACTTAGCCCAAGAACTGAACCCAAAATTTGCCTATTTCTAAATAATCTACAAAGACAAATACTTTCTACCGTTAAACTCTAAGAAAGGTTATTTTTAGGGTTTTTAATTTGCTAAGTCTAAGATTTAGTTTTTCCTAGCCAGTTACCCTATTTATCAAATTCAAGTCAATTAACCAGAATTGAATACATTAATTTTTATAATTTTTGAAATTTTTCAATTTTTATGGGTTTTCAAATAACTATGCAAATGCAAAAATATGTACAAATGAATGCGAAGGAAGAAGACATACCGAGCATACCCCCAAACTTGAACTTGACAGTATCCTCACTGTCATGCTACACCAAGAGGGTCAAAATACCGGCACTCCCCTGTTTATTTATTTATAATTTTTATATTTTTAATGTTTTGAAAATTTTTTTTATTTTTTTATATAGAAAAGAAAACAAAAATATACATATGTACAAAAGATTCCCCCAAACTTAAGCTTGGCCTTACATAAGCCAAAGGTTAGTACCAACCATTCAAAAATCTTATCATGGTAATGATCAAGTTGGTGAAATAATGGGGTGTAGAGGAAAGAAGTGAGAAACACGCGAGACCGTATGGGATGAAGAGAATATGGTCTCGGTGGGGGAGAAGAATGGTGAAAAGAAGAAAGAAGGGTCGCGCGATCTTGAGGGTGTAAATCGAGTGAATAAATTAGCACAATTTGTGATGACCGATGTGTTAAAAGAGATTGCGCTATCCTATCAACTCGTCGAGAAATGGGATCAAATCCCTCAAGATTCGCAAGAAAACATGGATACGCCGAACTTGGTATAGGAGATGAAAGCGTAACGGTCATTTGTTCGGTCGGAACAATGGAAAAGAGGGAGGGTGATATAACAGTCAAAGGTTCAGGAGGATGAATTGGAAAATCAGACACATCAAACAGAAATGGTTCAACCTCAATATTATCCTCAAGACTCTCCTCAATACTATCCTCAATATTTAACTCATCCATGCCATTATCATCAAAATCAAGACGCATATGAGATTCGGGAGAAACATTTAATAACTCGGGATGATGATTTGAACATAAAATTTCAAGCAAATCGACAGGTTCATCATCCGAAATATTCCCGGCGTCTATATCCTCAATCAAGTGAAAATCAATTTCTTTAGACACCTCATCAAAAGCATGGATATCTATCGATTTAGGTTCTAGAGTGGAGGTGTAAAGATCGAAAGGATTATGTGCGGTTTCACTCGAAAGGGGTTCTTCACAATTTGGCAAATCAAACACTACAAAATCACACAACTCATTTTTATTTTCAACTTGTGAATCATTTAGGACATTCGATGGAAAACTGGAGTTGTGGGCTTCAATTAGGTAAGGGTAGGTTTGATTTGGAAATCCTCTCACATTCTCATTCTGTCCAACCGCCTCCTCATACATTGAAAAATTTGGAGCTAGCGGGACACTAGCTACCGGTTCACTAGGTTGCATAAGGGCGGCCACGGATGCTTCCACATTCCTAACCATTTTGTTTGTTGCTGCGATATACTCCTCCAACGCCTCTTCCAAACTAGACTTTGGTGGTAAGGGGGTTTCGGTAAAAAATTCGAAATCGTGTGGATATGCAAAACTCCCAACAGGCTGTGTAGAATCAATGTCTAGTGAAGGTGGTAAGGTCGGATAGGACTGGTAGGAAGTGGGTGGTAGGACAGGGGTAGGGTCTACATGTGGATAAAAATGTGAATAATCTTGTGGATCCCTAGAACTAGATGTGTGGAGAGGGGTGAAAGATCGGCTGCGAGATTGAGCAATGTGCTCAGCAATGGACATCGGCCTAGGAGTGTCAGAAGGACTCGAAAGAGTGGTATCAACATATGGAAGTGGTGAAGGTTGACTTGGTTGACACAAAGTGGGTTGAAAAGTCAAACTGTTTCTCCTAGACTCCTCTATGTGATCGTTCAAAGATTTTTTAGGCATGGAAGGATCGGCTTTAAATTGACCGAACACATTGACATATGACGCAAAATTAGGTTCAGGATACCAAAGTTCGGCTAATGATTTATTATGTGGGGTACCCATGTTAGAAGAAGAAAGGTGACAAGAAGGAAGGTTGGGTGGTGCAAGAATTTATTTGGGGATAAAAAATTTTGCAAGTTCTATAAAATATTTGTCCTTTTTATTTTCATTTTTCACTGATTTTTTCTCTCTCTTTATTTGGAAAAATTTTGTTGCAAAAAGATTTTAGAGAAAAGATATGCAACAGCAAAATATTTTATTGAAAAGATATGCAACAACAAAATATTACTTGCAATTGGTTATTATTTGAAGCATATCACAAGAATCTTTATTTGGAAAAAATTGTTGCAAAAAGATATTCGAGAAAAGATATGCAACAAAAAAAAAATTACTTGCAATCAATTTCAATTTTGAGCGGGGCCCAGAAATCCTGCACAAGACTGTTTTATAGAAGGGAATATATTTTTAAGGTGCACAAAATCCTGCAGGCATTTTTCAGAAAATATATTGAAATTTGCAGAGGAGAAATAACAGAGGAGCTTACAGTGCAAATTTCAGAGGATGATCTCACCAAAAGAGTGCGTTTCCGCGGTCAAAGGAGGCCTACCGCGGCGGTTCCGAGGCTAAACGTGCGAGACACGTGTTCAGATTTTGCTGACGTCACAGATGGCGGCGCTTCCGCGGCGGGAGCAGAGAAATGCGGCGGATCCGTGGTATTTTGGACGATTCAGATCTCCAAATTTTCTCTGGTGTTCTGTTGAATTAATCCCTTGCTGTTTAGATCTTCTGATTTCCGTTTCGCTTTCTGGAAATTTCCAGATCGTCTTTGTATATCCTGCAAAATTAAAACAACAAAGTATCCCTTCCAAAAATAACAGATTATATATATTTTTATATTTTTTTTTTTGATTTTTCAGATTTTTATGAATTTTTAAATTTTATGATTAACCCGAAATTGCGAAAAGGAAATTTCTACGCCATCCCCGACAACGGCGCCATTTGATTAAGAGAGGTTTTGTCGATCAAAAATATTTACCGCAATCAAGAACGGCGTCGCATGAAGCTAGCCGGTGAATACGGGTCGGTCCAAAGGGATGTGTAAATCTCCTTTAAGTTCTTACGAGTTAATTCCGAAGGGTGTTCGGAGTTGTTATTAAATCTAAAAACCTAAATTATCCTAGGGCAATTATCTAGATCTAAATCTTGCTAAGGTTAGGTTTAGGAATGGCTTGGAAATGTAAATAAATCTCAACGCTTTCTATACCCAGATTAGGATCTAAGAGGAGTTATGGTAATTATCAATAAAGGGGATTAGATCCATTCGGGAAGGTGTTCCTTCCTCTAGGTTCTTGTCCTTCCTTTAGAGATTCTTACCCTAACCTCCATGGAAAACGCGCGCAACTGAGCCTTTATACTACGGTATCACCGCTACCTCGAGAGATAGGGTGCCTTAGGGCGCAGTGTGTGCGTGTATGCATGGAGTCCTATAGATTCTATGTGATGGGTAAGAAAGGGATGAGAGATCTCATCTCTCAAAAGCCCTTCCCAAAGCTAACATCTAAGGCAAGGAATTAAAATCTAAACTAGAACAAGAAATTAAATTACTTACAGATGGATCCCTCCAATCTTCCATGCAGGTTTGTCAGATCTGAATTTCTGAATTAAAGAGAGGCACCGATGCTCTCCAAAAGATTTCTAAATTTTATTCATTAAAGGGAGGCATAAGAAATTACAATGAGTAGAGTTCCTATTTATAGAACATAGAAACCCTAGGTTTACAATTGCACCGCATGTCTAAAGTTACAAATATACCCCTAGAAAATCTTTTCAGAGCCGCCACAGAAATTTGGTAAAATTTTATTTGCGCACGGGCACAGGACGGCCGCGGATCCGCGGCATGGGCGCTCTTGGGCCGCGGATCCGCGGCCCAATGATGGGATCATCATGTTATTTTTCTTGGGCTTGGTTTGGTTCTTCTGGGCTTCTTGTTTCTTTATTTATTTTTCTATTTGGGCTTCTGCAGTGACTCCAGAACTTCAGTGAACACTTGTACCGATCCCTTAACCGTTTGCCATGACAATTTGGATCTTGCGTCGCCTTGTTGATGGTGAACCGTTCTTCTGCTGAGCTTTAGTAAGATCTTCCTATTTGTTGGTCAAAAATCCTTCTTTTGTGTCGTCTTTTGTGTTTTTCACTGTTTTCGCGCCAAGAACCTGTAACCTGTAACATGTAGCAGACATGGGTAAAAAGCACCTGTTTTTATTCATAAATGCATAAGAATGGGGAATACAAAATGCAATATTATGTTATGAACAAATACCCCCAAACTTATCTTTTGCTCGCCCTCGAGCAAACTTATTATTTATTCTTTAAAATCCTAACCTAGCCGCACTTTCGCAGGGAAACGCGATTGCACTGAGCTCGTGCAACAAGCCGTTAAACCTCTAGGTGTCCCTAGTAGGAGGAGTGTTGTCTCCTGAGGGTTTTCAGCGGATACTACCCACAAAATCCTATCAATTTGGTTTTTCGACTTTTGTTTTCTAATTAGGTTTTCTAACAAGGAATTCTATTATCGTCAACCCGCAAATTATCCACCCATATTCTTCACACTTTCTCATTATTTAACTTAAGATTATATATGTTCTATAGAATTACCTAGCTTTCGGCATTTCTTAAGTTTTCCTTCTAGGGTTCCATCTCTACTTAGGAATTTCTATCAACTCTATTAAAGATACAAGTTTTATTCTTCACTCCTTTCTCTCATCTAAACTCTAATCACATATCCCCACGTGTGTGTAAATATCACCCCTACACTTGGAAATTCAAATCAAGCAATCATACTCCCGTCCGTTGTCCAAAGCATTTAGTAATTGGTGACATTTCGCTTTCACATCCTTCATGCGACTGTTAATACTTCTTGAGGTACCAACAACCGATTACAAGATGCGTTAGCACTTTAAAGCGTACTTCCTAGTTTTGCAACACCCAAGGCTTCCCAGGAGGTCACCCATCCTAGTACAACTCTCGCCCAAGCACGCTTAACTGCGGAGTTCTGATGGGATCCGGTTCTTTAGTACTGGTATGGTCGCATCCGAAAGGCCCGGGTCGCCATTCCCTTTTATTCCCTTCCTGGCCGCGTCGGATTCGGCATATTCTTCATTCGTTGTCTGCCGGTTTCTCTCCTTTTCTCCGTCAGATTGAGCCGCAATAAACGTTAGGCTGGATATACCGAAGACCAGCGCCCTTTTACCCCGTCTTCCTCTCCCGTCCTCCTTAATTTCAGTCTGGGGCGGCGGATACGTTCTGTTTTTTTTCCCTCCGATCGTCCCAAATCCGGGAGGGTGGGCGTCTCGCCCGTTGAACCGAAATCGCGCAACGAAATAGTCCGTCCTCAAAGCCGAGCGTCCCCAGACCGAAAGAGAGTAGGAGGTCGGGACAGAAAATAAATAAATAAAAAGGGGATGCAACACGAGGACTTCCTAGGTGGTCACCCATCCTAGTACTACTCTCGCCCACGCACGCTTAACTGCGGGGTTCTGATGGGATCCGGTGCTTTAGTGCTGGTATGGTCGCATCCGAAAGTCCTGGGTCGCCATTCTCTTTTATTCCCTTCCTGGCCGCGTCGGATTCGGCATATTCTTCATTCGTTGTCTGCCGGTTTCTCTCCTTTTCTCCGTCAGATTGAGCCGCAATAAACGTTTGGCTGGATATACCGAAGACCGGCGCCCTTTTACTCCGTCCTCATTTTCCGTCCTCCTTAATTTCAGTCTGGGGGAGGCGGATACGTTCTGTGTTTTCCCCTCATATCGTCCTAAATCCGGGAGGGGGGGCGTCTCGCCCGTTGAACCGAAATCCCGCAACGAAATATGCCGTCCTAAAAGCCGAGCGTCTCCAGACCGAAAGAGAGTAGGAGGTCGGGAAAGAAAATAAATAAATAAAGATGAGGATGCAACACGAGGACTTCCTAGGAGGTCGGGGGGGCGTCTCGCCCGTTGAACCGAAATCCCGCAACGAAATATTCCGTCCTCAAAGCAGAGCGTCCCCAGACCGAAAGAGAGTAGGAGGTCGGGACAGAAAATAAATAAATAAAAAGGGGGATGAAACACGAGGACTTCCCAGGAAGTCACCCATCCTAGTACTACTCTCGCCCAAGCACGCTTAGCTGCGGGGTTCTGATGGGATCCGGTGCTTTAGTGCTGGTATGGTCGCATCCGAATGTCCTGGGTCGCCATTCTCTTTTATTCCCTTCCTGGCCGCGTCGGATTCGGCATATTCTTCTTTCGTTGTCTGCCAGTTTCTCTCCTTTTCTCCGTCAGTTGAGCCGCAATAAACGTTAGGCTGGATATACCGAAGACCGGCGCTCTTTTACTCCGTCTTCCTTTCCCGTCCTCCTTAATTTCAGTCTGGAAATGGGGATACGTTCTATTTTTTCCCCTCCGATCGTCCCAAATCCGGGAGGGGGGGCGTCTCGCCCGTTGAACCGAAATCCCGCAACGAAATATTCCGTCCTCAAAGCCGAGCGTCCCCAGACCGAATGAGGGTAGGAGGTCGGGACAGAAAATAAATAAATAAAAAGGGGATGCAACACGAGGACTGTAAGTCTACGGTAGCGCCCCGGCCGTCTACAGACGCCAAATGCGGAACAAAAACTTTTTATCTGGCGCTATCGTATACTTTAACCCGGATCTGCCATTATTGCTAAACTAACAAACTGTAAAGAGTGTAGAAAGGTTATACTGAACAATCCGAGTCCTTCGTTCTTTAACCATCATCCCACGCTCCGTTGCGGCTGCTCCGATCTCGTCGATCTCCGATCTCCTCGTCCAGGTGGCACCACGTCGACGATTCTTTAAACGGGCTCCCGCCTCTGACTCGAGGCAACTCGGTCGTCAAGTTTGCTAAAAGAGACGACCAAGAATGATGTAGAGAATGAGTAGATGACTTTGTCTCACTTCGTCCAAAGCCGTGGACGATCGGTTAGTGAAGTTGCCGATGGAAATGAAATGGAACAAGAAATGAACTATGAAATTTCCATGCATCCAAAACTTTAGTCATTTCTTTTTAACAACCATAATCCTTTTTTAAGTGAGTGAGAGGAGGAGGAGAGGGGGCCGGCCACTTAAAGGAGGGGGGTGAGTATAGGAACCAAGTGGTGACCATAACACAAAGCTTATCATGAAGAAAAGATCTTAACAAAAACAAAATGCATTAATGTAAACCATGACTCACTTAAACCTAGTCATCATATAATAAATGCAATCAAAGGTTCATGAACCTAGTCACCATCCTTGTCATCACTTCTAGAAACTTCTAGAACACTGACACACCTCATCTCAAGAAAAGATAAATCCGTCTTTAACCGAATGTTAAAAGTCGGCTGATAGAAAACTGAAAACTGGAAACATCCAAAAGTGATCCTGAAACAACTTTCAGGATAACCCCGTAACTGTATAAATATACCCGCATTTGTATTACGACCGAATACAAACGCAACTGAGACAAAGATATTATATCTACTCAATATAATACTTGGATCCGGCTTAAACCAAAGCCGACCAGTATCATCTGCCCGAAAAATAACACGTGCGTAAACGCACGTGCATTTTCCGAACGCTGCCATAAAACCATACGGCCTCTACAACGTTTCGCCCGAACTAGGGAAACTGTCTGTGGGGAACTCTAATGACTCGTCAGTACCCTGGCAGTGGGTTTAACCACAAACCGTCAGCGGCACTAGCAATGCGTAACGGCTGCCCATGGACTGACCTCAAGGGAGGCCGATGAGCGAACTCATCCGGAAACCCTACTGAGCCTAACAGTGACAATGTATATACAGTCTGGTCCGTTCGTCTATGAGTATCGCATATCTGCCTAGGGGGCTAGTAACGTCAGACCCCCAATAGCAGTATAAGTCGTGTCGGAGTGTAGCCCAATAACACCCTGAGATACTACTGGAGTACCTACCAGTAAATCTCCTGCCATGGCCATGGACTTTGTGTAATGGCTCTCCTAGACACAGCACGACCTCGCCCCCAATACCGGGAGAGACGAATCCCCTGCCGATCCGCTCACGTGCCTCCATATGGCTCGGGACTGTACCCAAAAACTACCTGTTTGCACGACTCCTTTGAGCCGTGGTAGGGTAGAAATCAAAGCACAGTGGGAACTCACACGAGACAAATGACGACCTCAGGTCGATGAACTAACCTGTACACATGTCACCAGGGAACTGCTATCTGACGATATGTATAATACCAACTAGCAGGTTCCCGGCGAGTCCTGTCCGGTGTACTCATAACCCAATGAGCACCTGTATACATCTTAGGTGATCCAACTGACACCAGTGGCTTGTGAGACCGGCCACCGCCCCTCGTCGGGGTCTCGACTGTACATACTAGTCTACTCCGGAGTATCGATGCCCTGTCTCGAAACTCCCACGACTAGGGACCACAATTAAGGATATGCGTATAAACCACCCAACTCTCACGTATATGATCGCCATCATACTGTTGGTGGTAAAGCAAGATCCTAAGGGCTCTATCAAAGTGTAACATGTAATCAGTCACCTGAACATGTACACGACTGATAAAGGCAAACCAGATAGCATACTATCATCTCGAGTAAGACTGTCCTACCGGTATAGATCCTCCGCAATCATTGCAATCACGTACCTGCGATCCAATAATTGACTCTGAGGGCACTATCTCCAACAAGGACTTCCCATGAGGTCACCCATCCTAGTACTACTCTCGCCCAAGCACGCTTAACTGCGGAGTTCTGATGGGATCCGGTGCTTTAGTGCTGGTATGGTCGCATCCGAAAGGCCTGGGTCGTCATTCTCTTTTATCCCCTTCCTGGCCGCGTCGGATTCGGCATATTCTTCATTTTTTGTCTGCCAGTTTCTCTCCTTTTCTCCGTCAGATTGAGCCGCAACAAACGTTAGGCTGGATATACCGAAGTCCAGCGCCCTTTTACTCCGTCTTCCTTTCCCGTCGTCCTTAATTTCAGTCTGGGGCGGCGGATACGTTCTGTTTTTTTCCTCCGATCATCCCAAATCCGGGAAGGGGGGCGCGTCTCGCCCGTTGAACCGAAATCCCGCAATGAAATATTCCGTTCTCAAAGCCGAGCATCCCCAGACCGAAAGAGCGTAGGAGGTCGGGAAAGAAAATAAATAAATGAAAAGGAGGATGCAACACGAGGAATTCCCAGGAGGTCACCCATCCTAATACTACTCTCGCCCAAGCACGCTTAACTGCGGAGTTCTGATGGGATCCGGTGCTTTAGTGCTGGTATGGTCGCATCCGAAAGGCCTGGGTCGCCATTCTCTTTTATTCCCTTCCTGGCCGCGTTGGATTAGCCATATTCTTCATTCGTTGTCTGCCGGTTTCTCTCCTTTTCTCCGTCAGATTGAGCCGCAATAAACGTTAGGCTGGATATACCGAAGACCAGCGCCCTTTTACTCCGTCTTCCTTTCCCGTCCTCCTTAATTTCAGTCCGGGGCGGTGGATACGTTCTGTTTTTTTCCCTCCGATCGTCCCAAATCCGGGAAGGGGGCGCGTCTCGCCCGTTGAACCGAAATCCCGCAACGAAATATTCCGTCCTCAAAGCCGAGCGTCCCCAGACCGAAAGAGAGTAGGAGGTCGGGACAGAAAATAAATAAATAAAAAGGGGATGCAACAAGAGGACTTCCCAGGAAGTCACCCATCCTAGTACTACTCTTACCCAAGCTGTTAGTGTATATGCCCTAGAGGCCATTATTGTATCATACTAGATTGTATATTACTTAATGGAAGCTTGGGATATTCACAGTTATATTTATACAGTCTTGTTAAAAATGGTAGTATGCTACTTGGTTTGTGTCTACTTTAATATGTGCATATGTCTCTTGTAATGTATCACTTATACATATTAGTAGAGCCCATAGGATCTTTGCTTGATTACCAGCATCGTGATGGCAGTCACACTAGTGGGGGGCTGGGTAGTCTGTAAGCAACATCCTATACAGGTCCCTGGTCGTTGGATTGTCGAGATAGGGCATCGATATTCCGGAGTAGACTAAGTGTATACGCTTCTCATCCCAGTTGGGAAAATGGTCTGTCCCACAGCCATCAGTACGCCGTACTGGAGATAGTATACAGGTGCTCGTTAGGTTACGGGTACACCGGACAGGACTCGCCGAGGAACTGATTGGTTGGTATTATACCCATCATCAGTTGTCAGTTCCTAGGTGACATGAGTACAGCATAGTCCGCAGACTTGACACTGCTGCTTCGCCTCGAGTGTGTCCCACTGTTCTTAGATTGCTACCCTACCACGGCTCAAAGGAGTCGTGCAAACAGGTAGCAGTTGGGTGCAGTCCCGAGCACTTGGAGGCAGTGGCGGTTAGATAGGATTCGTCTCTCCCGGTATTGGGAGATGATATCGCGATGTGTCAGAGAGCCATTACACAAAGTCCCCTGGCCAGGGCAAACGAGATATAACTGGTAGGTTCCAATAGCTTCTCAGGGTGTGATGGGCTTCGCTCCAACACGACTTATACAGCTATTAGGGGACTGACGCTTGCCGCCCCCTAGGCTTGATATGCGATAGTCTTAGACGAACAGACCGGGCTGTACGAAGATTGTCACATCAGGCTCAGTGGGAGTTCGGATGGGTTTCCTCATCGGCCTTCTTATCGACAACTACCTGGGGACCGTTACGTACAGCTAGTGCCGCTTGCGGTCTATGGTTAAACCCACTGCCAGCGTAGTAGTCGAGTCTCTAAAGTCCCACACAGAGAGTTTCCTACTCCAGGCGAAACGATATAGAGGTCGCATAGTTTTGCGACAAAGGGTTCGGACGCATACGTGCGTTTACGCGCGTACGACTTTCCGACAGTTTTTACCAGTCGGCTTTGGTTTAAGCCAGTTACTGGTATCCGGTTATTGGATTTATACAGTCTAATGTTTTTCCGTATTTTTACGGATCGGAGGGGCGTTCTCGTAATTACTCGAGAAGCTTCTAGAAGATGGTGACTAAGGAGGGTTATGTGTCATTTGCATTAAATGAGTTTAGTGAGTCATGAGGGTGATTCATGCATATCATTAATGCATGATAAATGCTTAGTGAGTCATGACAATGAATCACCATTAGATATTTGTGAAGCATGCTTATTCATTATGTATTATTCTTTTTCTCATAAATAAGAATGCTTCATATTTATTATGATACATTACTATTCTCATGATAATTCTTTCTCACATTCTCTCTCCTCAAGCTCTCCCTCTTCAAAAGACTAATCCTCCCCTCTCATGAGTTGAGTACAAGGGTTAGTAAGACTAATTAATCCATAACCATCTCTATATAACACCTAGCTTCTTTGATTAGCAATCCAAGAAGGTTAGTTGCCTCAAGTTTAGAGGTTTAGCTTGGAGTTTTGCTCTCGGGTGGATCGTCTACTACCTAGAGAAGGCCGAGGAGGACAAGGAGATCGTAAAGACGAAGGAGTTGGTTCATTAGGTATAATCCCTAAACACAGTAGTTTAGAAACACTTTGTGTTTGGTTATTTATAGTTTAGCTTCGATTCAAGCGGTTAGTCGATGTTCGTTCACTAAACAAGTTAGTTTTTGAAAATTCCGCCTCCCCACAAGTATTGGGGTGTAGTACATCGACTTACAGTGGTATCAGAGACTCGCTAAACAATAAATAACTTAATTGCAAATTTGTACGAATTTCGAACGGAAAAACGAAGCCGGAAAACCCTAAATCTGTCAAGTTTCTGTCGAAATTAAAATGAAGTCTAAAAATTTTTCAGGGTCACTCAGAAAGCTTGAAAAAGGTCCAGGAGAACACCCATGAAATTTGAGCCCATGAATCGGCTAACGAGCCGCGGAAGCGGGGCGGATCACTTCTGAGCCGCCGCTGTTCCGCGGCCGAGTTGCCGAGTCATGGACTCATTTTTCATGTGTGGGTCCTCTCTGGTATTTTGTGTTTTCTGGAATATTTTAATTTTGCTCAGGTTTCCAGTTTACAGAGCAGTTTTTGGAGCAATATTAAAGATGTTTAATCGATCGAAATTGTACAGTATTTGCATGTTGGATTATATCTGTGATTGTTTAATGTGTTCGTGAACCTCCCCTAACTGCTAGTATGTCGGTTGGCAGGGGGTTGCACATTTCTGTTATGATTTTAACTGTTTGTGTATATAAACTGTATTGGACTGTTGTGGTGATTAGCCGGGTTTTGTGATGGGTTATTGTTTAATTCATTTGATATAAATGTAATTTGTTGTAATATTATTTTGCGGGGCACTTCCAGGTTGCGGTTGTAGCCACCGTTGTATTATTTCATTTTACTGTTTTTGCTCCTAGGACAGACCCAAGGTGGGGTGCACAAACTGCCGGGCGGGTAGTTTGCCGCACCCGTAGGGGTCGTGGGTGGGGTAATGGCTATTCATCACAACTGTGTAATCTGTCTTTTCTTGCAGGCTCAAAAGAAATACAGATTGCTTGCAAATCCAATATTGTTTATCTGTGTTCTGGAATGTATATCATTGCGTCAGACGAATGTAAAATATCTATATATATGATAGCTATTTAGAAGTCACTTATGTTTTACACCCGCGCTAGCCCAGCCCCCGCTCTGTCGTTAGTTAAGTAACCTAACGGGTGATGACGGGACCCCGTGGCGAATGCGGATGGCATAAGAGGACGTTGTATTTTCGTTGTTTTCTGCAATGATAGGTTAATGATGGGACGCATTATTATGCAAAGAAAATAAAACCAAAGTTGAATCGTTGGAACAAATTTAAAAGAAACCGATCGGTTATTTTAAAAGAAATCAGATTTTTAATTGCGGAGCTTTAACCACTCCTTTTAAAAAGTATCAGGTTTCTTCGATTATATCAAGTTCACTACGTTCACGGTTTTGCCAAAACCATTCGTAGCCCTCCGTCATTTCATTTGGGTATTCAATAGTATTCAAGCTGTGTTTGTTGGCTAAAGTCAAGGCACAGTGTTTGGTAGCTATTGAATATTCATATGCAGCATAGATAGATGCGTTGGTTTGGGACAGTCGTACAGCTTTGTTGGCCAAAGTCAAGGGTATGTACGGATGGGTTCAAATTAACCTGGACAATGACGGGTAGAACTTGACATGTGACTTATGATTTGTTGGCCAAAGTCAAGGTCATAAGAGCATGGGGCAAAAATCCATATCGGGAGTTTCAAAAGAAACTGAAATTTGCAGGAAGTAGCATACCATTTTGGAGTTTGATGAATGTTGGTAGGATTCCTTCAACATTATCTTACAATGATATTTTGGATCCCGATCCTACTGTGAGTATATGCTACTTATCAGGAGATTCGTCACTTAACGATCAATGCTATAAACCAAGTAGGTGCCAAGAAAGGTGTCAGCGGGGTTACGCCCCCAGAGAAAAGAGGTTATTTAATTAAGGAACTTCGCGAAAGCGTTGGAAAACCTCCCTCGAAGTATCGACACTGGCCTGGCTGAACGGTTAAGCAAGTATTGTACGGTGAGAATTGTCCTGGCTAATTCTTCTTTTATGGTTTGAGGAGGGATTTGAGAAACAGTGGGAGCCATCCTGTTTAGATAAATTAAACCACTCTAAACTTGCAAAGAGCATCATGCTAATAGTATCTTCTTCTCTCTCTCTTAAATTGCAGCAACCCTGTGACCACACATAGGTTACATCTAGATAATAATTTGACTGAATCTGACTTATATGACTGGCAAAAGTCTGTCCTAATGTCCATTGCCTATGACAAACTGGACCACCCTATTGAGGGACATTCCTATTGCTATGGGATTGGGCATTGGCAGAGTGATTGCAGGGCTTTAGAAGCCAGTAGCCAGGATACGAAGCATGTTGCGGCTTCGACTTCGGGTGTGTTTATGATTGAGAACTGTATGTCAGTTAACCCTACTTCCTGGATATTGGATACCGGATCAGGAACTCACATCTGTAATTCATTACAGGCTCTGAGAAATCGTAGGGTTATCGGGATAGGTGATATGACCCTCACAGTTGCTAACGGAATGAGCATGAATGCTGAATCCGTAGGGGAATATCATCTTGGAATGACAACTGGGCAGATATTGATTCTGCGTAACTGTTTTTATGTACCAGGTACGACTTATAATATCATATCCGTACCCTTACTTTCTAAGGAAGGATATGATTTTGCTTTTACAAGAGATGTGGTTCACATCCACCTAAATCAAGATTTGATTGGGTCAGGTACATTAGAAAACGGAATATACGTATTAAATCAAGCTCAAATTTTCAGTGTCCAGAACACACTTAAAAGAAAGTCTCCGGAAACAAATCAGGCTTTCTTATGGCATTGTAGACTAGGTCACATCAATGAGAGGAGGTTGACTAAGTTACATAAAGAAGGATATTTGAATCCGTTCGAATATCAATCTTATGCTACTTGTGAATCTTGTCTCATGGGAAAGATGACAAAAACTCCGTTCACTGGACACGGAGTAAGAGCAAGCGAGCTCTTAGGACTCATACACAGTGACGTGTGCGGTCCGATGTCTACACATGCGCGAGGTGGTTATTCCTACTTCATTACTTTCACAGATGATTTCTCTAGGTATGGACATGTCTTCTTGATGAAGCATAAATCCGAGGCCTTTGAGAAATTCCAGGAATACAAGAATGAAGTAGAAAAACAAAGCGGCAAAAGTATCAAGACACTGAGATCTGATCGAGGTGGTGAATACTTAAGTGCCGAGTTCCTAGGTTACTTAAAAGAGAATGGAATTCTCTCTCAGCTTACTCCTCCATACACACCACAACATAATGGTGTATCAGAAAGGAGGAATCGAACCCTATTGGATATGGTTCGTTCCATGATGAGTAACGCTGAGTTACCGCGATCATTCTGGGGATATGCACTAGAATCAGCTGCATATCTTTTGAACCGAGTTCCAACCAAGACTGTGCCTACCACACCATATCAGATGTGGAGTGGGAAGAAACCTAGTCTTAAGTATCTTAAGACATGGGGATGTCCAGCTTTTGTAAAGAAGCAGCATGCGGACAAGCTCGAGGTACGCTCAGTAAAATGCAAATTTGTGGGATATCCAAAGAACTCTAAGGGATATTATTTCTATTACGCAGAGGAACAAAAGGTCTTTGTTTCTCTTCATGCCTACTTCTTGGAAACTGAATTTTTGGAAAATCAGAAAAGTGGGAGCGCAATAGAACTGGAAGAAATTCCAGAACCACAAACTGTTGCTGAAAGTATGGTAGAACCAGAGGTTTCAGAAGAAAGGGACATTCCAACGCCACTCCGCAGGAGTAGTAGGCAATCTCATCCACCCGAGAGATACTACGGTTTTCTCATTGACGGGGATAGAGAGGATTGCACAATTGACTATGATGAGCCTACTAACTTCCAGCAAGCCATTCAGAGCGGTGACTCAGTAAAATGGCTAGATGCAATGCGAACCGAAATGGAGTCCATGTACACCAACAAAGTATGGACTTTGGACATTGCTCCAGATGGGGTAAAACCCGTAGGATGCAAATGGATCTTCAAAAAGAAGATTGGTGTAGATAGACAGGTTGAAACCTATAAGGCTAGACTTGTTGCAAAGGGTTTCCGTCAAAGACCTGGTTTGGACTACGACGAAACCTTTTCTCCAGTGGCTATGCTTAAATCTATTCGGGTCCTTCTTGCTATTGCTGCCTTCCACGATTATGAAATCTGGCAGATGGACGTAAAGACGGCCTTTCTAAATGGTAATTTGGAAGAAAGCGTCTATATGGATCAGCCAGAAGGATTCAATCAGAGTGGGAGCAGCGGTAAAGTATGCAAGCTGCTTAAGTCCATTTATGGACTAAAGCAGGCATCGCGGAGTTGGAACATCTGTTTTGATGATGCTGTCAAAGAATTTGACTTTATCAAAAATCCAGATGAACCATGCATATACAGTAAGATTGTAGGGAGAGCTGTAGTATTCCTCGTCTTGTACGTGGACGACATTCTCCTAATAGGAAATGATATTCCTATGTTACAGTCAGTCAAAAGATTCTTGTCACATAAATTCTCCATCAAAGACTTGGGTGATGCCACCTACATTCTGGGGATCCGGATCTGTCGTGATAGATCAAAGAGGATATTGGGACTTTCACAGTCCAGGTACATAGACACCATAGTGAAGAGATTCAGTATGGAAGATTCTAAGCGCGGTAACCTACCGGCTTGTCACGGAATCACCCTCTCCAAAGAGATGTCTCCCAAGACTGATTTGGAAAGGGATAGCATGTCGATTATACCCTACGCTTCTGCAGTAGGCTCTATAATGTATGCAATGTTATGTACCAGACCAGATGTAGCATACGCATTGAGCGTAGTAAGCCGGTATCAAGCAAACCCAGGGGAGAAGCACTGGATAGCAGTAAAGAACATTCTCAAGTACCTGAGAAAGACTAAGGAGATGTTCTTGGTGTATGGCGGAAAAGACCTCCAGATGGAGGCCTTTGCCGACTCCGGCTTCCAAAGTGACAAAGATGATTCCAAATCCATGTCGGGTTATGTCTTTACCCTCAATGGAGGGGCGGTCTGTTGGAAGAGTTCCAAGGAGGAGACCGTTGCAGACTCAACGATGGAAGCAGAGTACATAGCTGCTTGCGATGCCGCAAAAGAAGCAGCCTGGATGAAGAAGTTCCTCACAGAACTTCAGGTGGTTCCTACCAGTGTTGATCCAATACCTCTGTATTGTGACAACAACGGCGCTATAGCTTTAGCGAAAGAACCCAGGTCCCATCAGAAGTCCAGACACATCTTAAGGCGGTATCACCTGATCAGGGAGATCATAGATCGCCGGGAGATCGAGGTGAAGAGAGTAAAGACGGAGGATAACATTGCTGATCCATTCACAAAGGCCATTCCTCAGACACAGTTCGAGAGGCTATTCGAGATGATTGGTCTACGATATGCCAGCTCATGGCCCTAGTGCAAGTAGGAGATTGTTAGTGTATATGCCCTAGAGGCCATTATTGTATCATACTAGATTGTATATTACTTAATGGAAGCTTGGGATATTCACAGTTATATTTATACAGTCTTGCTAAAAATGGTAGTATGCTACTTGGTTTGTGTCTACTTTAATATGTGCATATGTCTCTTGTAATGTATCACTTATACATATTAGTAGAGCCCATAGGATCTTTGCTTGATTACCAGCGTCGTGATGGCAGTCACACTAGTGGGGGGCTGGGTAGTCTGTAAGCAACATCCTATACAGGTCCCTGGTCGTTGGATTGTCGAGATAGGGCATCGATATTCCGGAGTAGACTAAGTGTATACGCTTCTCATCCCAGTTGGGGAAATGGTCTGTCCCACAGCCATCAGTACGCCGTACTGGAGATAGTATACAGGTGCTCGTTAGGTTACGGGTACACCGGACAGGACTCGCCGAGGAACTGATTGGTTGGTATTATACCCATTGTCAGTTGTCAGTTCCCAGATGACATGAGTACAGCATAGTCCGCAGACTTGACACTGCTGCTTCGTCTCGAGTGTGTCCCACTGTTCTTAGATTGCTACCCTACCACGGCTCAAAGGAGTCGTGCAAACAGGTAGCAGTTGGGTGCAGTCCCGAGCACTTGGAGGCAGTGGCGGTTAGATAGGATTCGTCTCTCCCGGTATTGGGAGATGATATCGCGATGTGTCAGAGAGCCATTACACAAAGTCCCTGGCCAGGGCAAACGAGATATAACTGGTAGGTTCCAGTAGCTTCTCAGGGTGTGATGGGCTTCGCTCCAACACGACTTATACAGCTATTAGGGGACTGACGCTTGCCGCCCCCTAGGCTTGATATGCGATAGTCTTAGACGAACAGACCGGACTGTACGAAGATTGTCACATCAGGCTCAGTGGGAGTTCGGATGGGTTTCCTCATCGGCCTTCTTATCGACAACTACCTGGGGACCGTTACGTACAGCTAGTGCCGCTTGCGGTCTGTGGTTAAACCCACTGCCAGCGTAGTAGTCGAGTCTCTAGAGTCCCACACAGAGAGTTTCCTACTCCAGGCGAAACGATATAGAGGTCGCATAGTTTTGCGACAAAGGGTTCGGACGCATACGTGCGTTTACGCGCGTACGACTTTCGGACAGTTTTTACCAGTCGGCTTCGGTTTAAGCCAGTTACTGGTATCCGGTTATTGGATTTATACAGTCTAAAGTTTTTCCGTATTTTTACGGATCGGAGGGGCGTTCTCGTAATTACTCGAGAAGCTTCTAGAAGATGGTGACTAAGGAGGGTTATGTGTCATTTGCATTAAATGAGTTTAGTGAGTCATGAGGGTGATTCATGCATATCATTAATGCATGATAAATGCTTAGTGAGTCATGACAATGAATCACCATTAGATATTTGTGAAGCATGCTTATTCATTATGTATTATTCTTTTTCTCATAAATAAGAATGCTTCATATTTATTATGATACATTACTATTCTCATGATAATTCTTTCTCACATTCTCTCTCCTCAAGCCCCCCCTCATCAAAAGACTAATCCTCCCCTCTCATGAGTTGAGTACAAGGGTTAGTAAGACTAATTAATCCATAACCATCTCTATATAACACCTAGCTTCTTTGATTAGCAATCCAAGAAGGTTAGTTGCCTCAAGTTTAGAGGTTTAGCTTGGAGTTTTGCTCTCGGGTGGATCGTCTACTACCTAGAGAAGGCCGAGGAGGACAAGGAGATCGTAAAGACGAAGGAGTTGGTTCATTAGGTATAATCCCTAAACACAGTAGTTTAGAAACACTTTATGTTTGGTTATTTATAGTTTAGCTTCGATTCAAGCGGTTAGTCGATGTTCGTTCACTAAACAAGTTAGTTTTTGAAAATTCCGCCTCCCCACAAGTATTGGGGTGTAGTACATCGACTTACACAAGCACGCTTCACAGCGGTGTTCTTTTGGGATCCGGTGCTTTAGTCCTGGTATGGTCGCATCCGATAGGACTGGGTCGCCATTCTCTTTTATTCCCTTCCTGGCCGCGTCGGATTCGGCATATTCTTCATTCGTTGTCTGCCGGTTTCTCTCCTTTTCTCCGTCAGATTGAGCCGCAATAAACGTTAGGCTGGATATACCGAAGAAAAGCGCCCTTTTACTCCGTCTACCTTTCTCGTCCTCCTTAATTTCAGTCTGGGGTGGCGCATAAGTTCTGTTTTTTCCCTCCGATCGTCCTAAATCCGGGAGGGGGGGCGTCTCGCCCGTTGAACCGAAATCCCGCAACGAAATATCCCGTCCTCAAAGCCGAGCGTCCCCAGACCGAAAGAGAGTATGAGGTCGGGAAAGAAAATACATAAATGAAAAGGGGGATGCAACACGAGGACTTCCCAGGAAGTCACCCATCCAATTACTACTCTCGCCCAAGCACGCATAACTGCGGAGTTCTGATGGGATCCGGTGCTTTAGTGCTGGTATGGTCGCATCCGAAAGGCCGGGGTCGCCATTCTCTTTTATTCCCATCCTGGCCGCATCGGATTCGGCATATTCTTAATTCGTTTTCTGCCGGTTTCTCTCCTTTTCTCCGTCAGATTGAGCCGCAATAAACGTTAGGCTGGATATACCGAAGACCAGCGCCCTTTTACTCCGTCTTCCCTTCCCGTCCTCCTTAATTTCAGTCTGGGGCGGCGGATACGTTCTGTTTTTTTCCCTCCGATCGTCCCAAATCCGGGAGGGGGGGCGCGTCTCGCCCGTTGAACCGAAATCCCGCAACGAAATATTCCGTCCTCACAGCCGAGCGTCCCCAGACCGAAAGAGAGTAGGAGGTCGGGACAGAAAATAAATAAATAAAAAGGGGATGCACCAAGAGGACTTCCCAGGAGGTCACCCATCCTAGTACTACTCTTACCCAAGCACGCTTCACAGCGGAGTTCTGATGGGATCCGGTGCTTTAGTGCTGGTATGGTCGCATCCGAAAGGCCTGGGTCGCCATTCTCTTTTATTCCCTTCCTGGCCGCGTCGGATTCGGCATATTGTTCATTCGTTGTCTGCCGGTTTCTCTCCTTTTCTCCGTCAGATTGAGCCGCAATAAACGTTAGGCTGGATATACCGAAGACCGGCGCCCTTTTACTCCGTCTTCTTTTCCCGTCCTCCTTAATTTCAGTCTGAGGCGGCGGATACGTTCTGTTTTTTCCCCTTCGATCGTCCCAAATCCGGGAGGGGGGGGCGTCTCGCCCGTTGAACCGAAATCCCGCAACGAAATATTCCGTCCTCAAAGCCGAGCGTCCCCAGACCGAAAGAGAGTAGGAGGTCAGGACAGAAAATAAATAAATAAAAAGGGGGATGCAACACGAGGACTTCCCAGGAGGTCACCCATCCTAGTTCTACTCTCGCCCAAGCACGCTAAACTGTGGAGTTCTGATGGGATCCGGTGCTTTAGTGCTGGTATGGTCGCATCCGAAAGGCCTGGGTCGCCATTTTCTTTTATTCCCTTCCTGGACGCGTCGGATTCGGCATATTCTTCATTCGTTGTCGGCCGGTTTCTCTCCTTTTCTCCGTCAGATTGAGCCGCAATAAACGTTAGGCTGGATATACCGATGACCAGCGCCCTTTTACTCCGTCTTCCTTTCCCGTCCTTCTTAATTTCAGTCTGGGGCGGCGGATACGTTCTGTTTTTTCCCTCCGATCGTCCCAAATCCGGGAGGGGGGGCGTCTCGTCCGTTGAACCGAAATCCCGCAACGAAAAATTCCGTCCTCAAAGCCGAGCGTCCCCAGACCGAAAGAGAGTAGGAGGTCGGGACAGAAAATAAATAAATAAATAAAAAGGGGATGCAACACGAGGACTTCCCAGGAGGTCACCCATCCAAGTACTACTCTCGCCCAAGCATGCTTAATTGCGGAGTTCTGATGGGATCCGGTGCTTTAGTGCTGGTATGGTCGCATCCGAAAGGCTTGGGTCGCCATTCTCTTTTATTCCCTTCCTGGCCGCGTCGGATTCGGCATATTCTTCATTCGTTGTCTGCCGGTTTCTCTCCTTTTCTCCGTCAGATTGATCCGCAATAAACGTTAGGCTGGATATACCGAAGACCAGCACCCTTTTACTCCGTCTTCCTTTCCCGTCCTCCTTAATTTCAGTCTGGGGCGGCGGATACGTTCTGGTTTTTTTTCTCCGATCATCCCAAATCCGGGAGGGGGGGCGTCTCGCCCGTTGAACCGAAATCCCGCAATGAAATATTCCTTCCTCAAAGCCGAGCGTCCCCAGACCGAAAGAGAGTAGGAGGTCGGGACAGAAAATAAATAAATAAAAAGGGGGATGCAACACGAGGACTTCCCAGGAGGTCACCCATCCTAGTACTACTCTCGCCCAAGCACGCTTAACTGCGGAGTTCTGATGGGATCCGGTGCTTTAGTGCTGGTATGGTCGCATCCGAAAGGCTTGGGTCGCCATTCTCTTTTATTCCCTTCCTGGCCGCGTCGGATTCGGCATATTCTTCATTCGTTGTCTGCCGGTTTCTCTCCTTTTCTCTGTCAGATTGAGCCGCAATAAACGTTAGGCTGGATATACCGAAGACCAGCGCCCTTTTACTCCGTCTTCCTTTTCCGTCCTCCTTAATTTCATTCTGGGGCGGCGGATACGTTCTGTTTTTTTCCCTCCGATCTTCCCAAATCCGGGAGGGGGGGCGTCTCGCCCGTTGAACCGAAATCCCGCAACGAAATATTCCGTCCTCAAAGCCGAGCGTCCCCACACCGAAAGAGAGTAGGAGGTCGGGACAGAAAATAATTAAATAAAATGGGGGATGCAACTCGAGGACTTCCCAGGAGGTCACCCAAGATAGTACTACTCTCGCCCAAGCACGCTTAACTGTGGAGTTCTGATGGGATCCGATGCTTTAGTGCTGGTATGGTCGCATCCGAAAGGCCTGGGTCGCCATTCTCTTTTATTCCCTTCCTAGCCGCGTCGGATTCGGCATATTCTTCATTCGTTGTCTGCCGGTTTCTCTCCTTTTCTCCGTCAGATTGAGCCGCAATAAACGTTAGGCTGGATATACCGAAGACCAGCGCCCTTTTACTCCGTCTTCCTTTCCCGTCCTCCTTAATTTCAGTCTGGGGCGGCGGATACGTTCTGTTTTTTCACTCCGATCGTCCCAAATCCGGGATGGGGGGGCGTCTCGCCCGTTGAACCGAAATCCCGCAATGAAATATTCCGTCCTCAATGCCGAGCGTCCCCAGACCGAAAGAGAGTAGGAGGTCGGGACAGAAAATAAATAAATAAAATAGGGGATGCAACACGAGGACTTCCCAGGAGGTCACCCATCCTAGTACTACTCTCGCCCAAGCACGCTTAACTGCGGAGTTCTGATGGGATCCGGTGCTTTAGTGCTGGTATGGTCGCATCCGAAAGGCTTGGGTCGCCATTCTCTTTTATTCCCTTCCTGGCCGCGTCGGATTCGGCATATTCTTCATTCGTTGTCTGCCGGTTTCTCTCCTTTTCTCCGTCAGATTGAGCCGCAATAAACGTTAGGCTGGATATACTGAAGACCAGCGACCTTTTACTCCGTCTTCCTTTCCCGTCCTCCTTAATTTCAGTCTGGGGCGGCGGATACGTTCTGTTTTTTTCCCTCCGATCGTCCCAAATACGGGAGGGGGGCGTCTCGCCCGTTGAACCGAAATTCCGCAATGAAATATTCCGTCCTCAAAGCCGAGCGTCCCCAGACCGAAAGAGATGTTAGTGTTTATGCCCTGGAAGGCCATTACTGTATCATACTAGTTTGTATATTACTTAATGGAAGCTTGCGATATTCACATGTATATAACGGTCTTGCTAAACATGGTAGTATGCTACTTGGTTTTTCTATCTTAATATGTGAGTATACATATTGATAGAGCTCTTAGGATCTTGCTTGACTACCAGCGTTGTGATGGCAGTCACACTAGTGGGGGCTGGATAGTCTACAATCACATCCTTATTCAGGTCCCTAGTCGTTGGATTATCGAGACAGGGCATCGATACTCCGGAGTAGACTAGTGCGTACGCTTCTTATCCCAGTTGGGGAGATGGTCTATCCCACAGCCGTCAGTACGTCGTACTCGAGATAGTATGGAGGTGCTCACATTAGGTTACGGGTATACCGGACAGGACTCACAGGGAACTGTTGGTTGGTTTTATACCAGTCGTCAGTGAACAGTTCCCAGGTGACATGAGTACAGCATAGTCCGCAGACTTTACACTGCTACTTCGCCTCGAGTGTGTCCCACTGTTCTTAGATTGCTACCCTACCACGGCTCAAAGGAGTCATGCAAACAGGTAGCAGTTGGGTGCAGTCCCGAGCACTTAGAGGTAGTGGCGGTTAGACAGGATTCGTCTCTCCCGGTATTGGGGGATGATATCGCGCTGTGCCAGAGAGCCATTACGCAAAGTCCCTAGCCAGGGCAAGCGAGATTTGCTGGTAGGTTCCAGTAGTTTCTCAGGGTGTAATGGGCTTCGCTCCGACACGACTTATACCGCTATTAGGGGACTGACGCTTGCCGCCCCCTAGGCCTGATATGCGATAGTCTTAGACGAACAGACCGGACTGTATGGAGATTGTCACATCAGACTCAGTAGGAGTTCGGATGGGTTTCCTCATCGGCCTTCTTATCGACATCTACCTGGGGACCGTTACGTAAAGCTAGTACCGCTTGCGGTCTGTGGTTAAACCCACTGCCAGCGTAGTAGTCGAGTCTCTAGAGTCCCACACAGAGAGTTTCCCTACTCCAGGCGAAACGATATATAGGTCGTATGGTTTTACGACAAGGGTTCGGACGCATACTTGTGTTTACGCACGTACGACTTTCGGACAGTTTTTACTAGTCGGCTTTGGTTTAAGCCAGTTACTAGTATCCGGTTATTGGATTTATACAGTCTAAAGTTTTTCCGTGTTTTCACGGTTAGGAGGGGCATTCTCGTAATTGCGCGAGAAGCTTCTAGATGATGGTGACTAAGGAGGTTTAGGTGGCATATACAATGAATGAGATTAGTGAGTCATATGGATGATCCATCCATGTCATTAATGCTTCATAATTGCTTAATGACTCATGGAGATGAATCACCATAAGATATTTATCAAGCATGGTTGTAAATCATTTTCTTTTCTATTCTTGATAAATAAAATGCTTGATATATATTATGATAACTCATTTTCTCTTCTCATTATTATGTCAATCTTCTCTCTCCTCAAGCTCTCTCTCTTCAAACCCTAATCCTCCCCTCTCATGTGTTGAGTACAAGGATTAGTTAGACTACTTAATCCATAACCCTCACTCTATATCATCTAGGTACTTTGATTAGCACTTAAAGAAACCTAGTTGCCTCAAGTTTAGAGGCAAAGCTTGGAGTAAAGCTCTCGTGGTGGATCGTCTACTACTTGGAGAAGGCCGAGGAGGAGGTGGAGTTCGTAAAGATGAAGGACACGGTTCTTTAGGTATAATCACTTCACATAGTAGTTTAGAACTTCTATGTTTGTTGTTAGTTATCGTTTAGCTTCGATTCATGCGGTTAGTCGATGTTTAAGCAAAGAACAAGATCGTTTTTCATATTTCCGCCTCCCCGCAAGTCGTGGCGTGTTGTACATCGACTTACAGTGGTATCAGAGCCTCGCTAAACAATAATTAACTCATTAGCAAAGTCGTAAGATATTCGAACGCAAAACAAACCAAAAACCGACATCGATATCACTACTTTCTGTCAAATTTTAAACAGGCTCTGAAAATTTTTCAGGGTGCTTCAGAATAACCTACAGAGAGATATAAGAAAACTGGTGAAAAATGGATTCCTGAATCGGCCAAACGACCGCGGAACCGCGGCGGTGTTAATGTATATGCCCTAGAGGCCATTACTGTATCATACTAGTTTGTATATTACTTAATGGAAGCTTGGGATATTCACCTTGTATATACAATCTTGCTCAATATAGTAGTATGCAACTTGGTTTGTTTCTACTTCAATGTGTACATGTGTTTATTTTAGTATATCACCTATGCACATTAGTGGAGCCCTTTGGATTTTTGCTTGATTACCAGCGTTGTGATGGCAGTCACACTAGTGGGGCTGGGTAATCTATAAGCACATCCTTATGCAGGTCCCTAGTCGCAGGACTATCGAGACAGGGCATCGATACTCCGGAGTAGACTAGCGCATGCGCTTCTTATCCCAGTGTGGGAGATGGTCTGTCCCACAGCCATCAGTACATCGTACTGGAGATAGTTTGCGGGTGCTCGTTGGGTTACGAGTACACTGGACATGACTCGTCGGGAACTGACCGGTTGGTATTATACCTATCGTCAGTTATCATTTCCCAGGTGACATGAGTACAGCTTAGTCCGCTGACTTGACACTGTCACTTTGCCTCGAGTGTGTTCCCACTGTACTTTGATTACTACCCTACCACGGCTCAAAGGAGTCGTGCAAACAGGTAGTAGTTGGGTGCAGTCCTGAAGCACTTGGAGGCAGTGACGGTTAGACAGGATTCGTCTCTCCCGGTATTAGGGTTTGACATCGCGATGTGTCTAGGAGAGCCATTACACGAGTAGTCCCTGGCCAGGGCAAGCGAGATATACTGGTAGGCTTCCAGTGTTATCTCAGGGTGTATTGGGCTTCACTCCGACACGACTTGTACCGCTATTAGGGGACTGACGTTTACCGCCCCCCTAGGCCCGCCATGAGATGTATCATACGAACAGACCGGACTGTACGGAGACTGTCACATTCAGGCTCAATAGGAGTTCAGATGGGTTTCACCTCGTCAGTCTTCTTGTCGGCATCTACCTGGGGACCGTTACGCACAGCTAGTGCCGCTTGCGGTCTGTGGTTAAACCCACTGCCAGCGTAGTGTCGAGTCTTTAGAGTCCCACACAGAAAGCTATTCGCCTTTAGGCAAAAGAGTAGAGGTCACATGGTTTTGCGACAGGTCTCATGGTTTTGCGACAGGGTTCGGTCACATCCGTGCACTTATGCACGTACAGTGTCCGGACAGTTAACACTAGCGGGTTTTGGTTTAAGCCAGATCCTAGTGTACGTTTTGGGATTGGTTTTATCCAGTATGTATTCGTGTTCCTCGGAACGCGGATGCGGGTGTGTATGCACAGTTGACGGAGAGACAGAGGCAGAGGATTCTCATTAGGGTTATTGACCGTTGACTGTTGACTATTGACTTTTTGCTCAACCCTAATGAGAATATGATATATGATTAACAATAATATTAATTAAGTATTGTGGTGACATGGCTGTTGAGGGGTTGACTTTGTTGACTTGTTGACTTTGTTGACCGGTTGACTAGGTTGGACTAGTTGATCATCATGATGACAATAGCTATCATTTCATGGCAAAGACTTTTCACTTGCTTGTTCTCTTATGCAATATGAGTGCATGAAATGATATAGCCATTTTGACTTAAACCATTTACACAATACTTGATTACTATTTTTGTGATGATGGCTTTGGATTATGAGAGCCAAGAGAGAAAAGTCTTTCTCATTCTATAATTTTTTTTCATTCTCTCTCTTGTTCTTGAGCTCTCATCTTCTTCCTCTTGCTCTCCCTCACTTTAGTCTATGGTTCACTTGTCTCATGTGTTGAGAACCAAGAACCATAGAGAAAATCCCAACACACTCTTCTCTACTCACTCTAGTTCATAAGGTTTGGCAAACCAAGTGAACTAGTTTTCTTCAAAGACCGAAGAAGAAGCCAAAGGTAGAAGCTTTCAGGTGGATCGATCTTCGGCGCAAGGAGACGACGGGGTGAAGCCGATCCGGAAAACCATCGAGGCTTGAAGACGAAGGAGTTCAAGAAAAAAAGGTATAACCCCTAACCGAGTAGTTAACAACTCCTAGTTAGGTTGTTAGTTAGATGTTTAACAAAGATCCGGTTTTGAGTCCATGTCACCGCCTCTAGAAAAATTGTTTTTCACCAAATTCCGCATGCCCGAAAGTACCGGAAGAGGTAGCATGGACTTACAGTGGTATCAGAGTCTAGTTAAACTCTATCTAACATGTTAGCAAAGTAACTAGAAGATCGATCAAAAAAAAAGTCACGAAACGAACCCGATATGTCAAGTTTCTGCCGATTTTTATTCTGTTCAAAAATTGATAAATTTCATCTTAAAAATCGGCTCAGGCTTTTTATTGAATAACCACAAAATTTGGTCCCACGAACCGTTCAAAGCGCAGCGGAAACGCGGAGGGAGCACGCTCCCGCCGCGGTTCCGCGGCCGAGTTGACTCGGCCGAGGTCCAAATTTTATGCAGTGTTTTTCTGGGGTTGTTTTAGGATTTTTGGAATATGTATTTTCTGCCCAGAGTTTCCAGAACGAAAATTTTGTATTTGGGGCCTAAAAATCCGTATTTTTGATCGAACTTCTAAAGACTTAAGCTGACGGGTTTTTCTGTGATGTGATATTTGTATTGAACGTCTGCTAATCGCTATATGTCGATTAGTGGGAGTTATACAAATCTGTGATCTGTAATGTTATTCGTTTGTGTATATGAATGCATTGGATTGTCGCGGGTGAATAGCCGGGGGTTGTGAGACGAGAGTTTTCTTTTCTTTCAATTCATGTAAATTTGTAAATTGATGTAATAATTATTTGTATGGCCGCACAACCGGATCGGGGTTGTAGCCGTCATTGTATAATTTCTTTTTACTGTTTTGCTCCTAGGATAGACCTATGGAAGGGGTGCACAAACTACCGGGTATGCCGAAGTGCCGAGTGGCCTACTCACGGAGATGAGGAAGGTTGCTTCGCTTCGTGTACTTGGCGGGAGTTTGCCGCACCCGTAGGGGTCTTGGGTGGGGTATTGGCTATTCACCGTGACCGTGTAATCTTCTTTTCATTACAGGCTCGTACGAATTGCGGGTTCCTAGTATATCCAATGTGTTCATCTGTGATCTGAAATGGCTATCATTGCAATATATCTATATATGATATTATTTAGGCGTTGCTATGTTTTACAGCCGCGCTAGCCCATCCCCCGCTCTGTCGTTAGTTAAGTAACCTAACGGGTAATGACGGGGCCCCGTGGCGAATGCGAATGGCATAAGCGCACGTCGTATTTTGGTTTTTTTCTGCAATGGTAGGATTAAATGATGGGACGCATTAAAAGAACTAATGCAAGAAAATAAACCAAGTAAAAGTCGTTGGAACACTTTCGAAAAACAACTCGGTTCTTTTCAAAACCAACTTTTAAATGCGGAGCTTGAGCCACTCCTTTTAAAAGCTATCTCGTTCCATCGATTATATCAAGTTCACTACGTTCACGGTTTAGCCAAAACCATTCGTAGCCCTCCATCATTTCAGTTAAATATTCGGTAGTATTCAAGCTATGTATTTTGACCTCACGCCAAGGCATAGTGATTGGTAGCTGCCGAATATTTATCTGTTGCATAGATAGAATGCGTTGGTTTGGGACAGCCGTACTGCCATTTTGGCCTACGTCAAGGGTAGGTACGGGTGGATTCAAATTAACCTGGATAACGATAGGAAGAACTTGACATGTGACTTATGACATTTTGACCTCACGCCAAGGTCATAAGAGCATGGGGCAAAAATCCACATCGGGAGTTTCATAAGTACTGAAACTTGCTAGCGCTGCATACCATTTGGAGTGTGATGATTCTGGTAGGATTCCTTCAGTTTCGTCACGCGATGATATTTGGATCCCGATCCTACTGTGAGTATATGCTGCTCCTCGGGAAATTTCTCACTTAACGATCAATGCTATAAACCTAGTAGGTGTCTAGAAAGGTGTTAGCGGGGCTACGCCCCCAGGGAAAAGAGGTTATTTAATTAAGGAACTTCGCGAAAGCGTTGGAAAACCTCCCTCGAAGTACCGACACTGGCCTGGATGAACGGTTAAGCAAGTATTGTACGGTGAGATTGATCCTGACTAATTCTTCCTTTTTGGTTTGAGGAGGGATTCGAGAAACAGTGGGAGCCGTCCTGTTAAGACAAACTAAAAACCATTCTAAACTTGCAAGAGTATCATGCTGAGTGTTTCTTCTCTCTCTCTTAATTGCAGCGACCAATCGACATGACTGGATTTAAGTTACTTCTAGATAAAAACATACTGACATGGCCAAACTACAAAGATTGGCTCAGGAATGTCAAGATGGCAATCATTTACGACAAGCTGGGGTATCTTCTTACCACCAAAGCTCCCCTGTCCCAGGTCCCAAAACCAGCGTCGCGGATAAGGAAATCCGTAAGACCTGAGAAATTGATTGCGTGAAGGCCAAGTGCCTCGTGCTTGCCTCTATGGACAACGAACATCAGAGGAGGCACGAGAATATGGACCTCGAATCCATATTTCTCCATACAAAAGAACTGTATGGAGAGCAGTCTCGTATCGCAAGATACGAAATGTCGATAAAGTTATTTTCGGCAAGGTTGGCCGTCGGATCATCGGTAGTGGAACACGTGCTTAAGATGATTGGCTTCATTGAGAAGCTCGAGGAACTTGGGACTGTAAGTCGATGTAGTACACCCCAGTACTTGTGGGGAGGCGGAATTTTCAAAAACGATCAAGTTTAAAGAACGAACATCGACTAACCGCTTGAATCGAAGCTAAACTATAAATAACCGTACACAAAGTGTTTCTTAACTATTGTGTTTAGGGATTATACCAAATGAAAGTAGTCCTTCGTCTTTACGATCTCCTTGTTCTCCTCGGCCTTCTCTAGGTAGTCGACGATCCACCCGAGAGCAAAACTCCAAGCTACACCTCTAACTTGAGGCAACTAATCTACTTTGATTGCTAATCAAAGAAGAAAGGATGATATAGAGTGAAGGTAATGGATGTTTAAGTCTAACTAATCCTTTGATCTCAACACATGAGGATTAAGGATTAGTCTCTTGAAGATGAGAGCTTGAGGAGAGAGAATGTGAGATAAGATAATGAGATGAGAGAGAGTGTATCATAATATATTATGAAGCATTCTTATTTTTAGAATAATGAATAATAGAAATGAATAAGCATGCTTCATAAATGCAAAATGGTGATTCATTAAGCATGTGTCATTATCATTTATGGTGCAATAATGATAATGATGAATCACCCTCATGACTCACAATCTTATCCAAAGTAACCTCCTTAATCACATCTTCTAGAAGCTTCTCGCACAATTACGAGAACGCCCCTCCGATCCGCAAAAATACGGAAAAACTTTAGACTGTAAAAATCCAATAACCGGATACCAGTAACTGGCTTAAACCAAAGCCGACTGGTAAAAACTGTCTGAAAGTCGTACGTGCGTAAACACACGTATGCGTCCGAACCCTTTGTCGCAAAACCATGCAACCTCTATATCGTTTCGCCTGGAGTAGGAAACTCTCTGTGTGGGACTCTAGAGACTCGACTACTACGCTGGCAGTGGGTTTAACCACAGACCGCAAGCGGCACTAGCTGTACGTAACGGTCCCCAGGTAGTTGTCGATAAGAAGGCCGATGAGGAAACCCATCCGAACTCCTACTGAGTCTGATGTGACAATCTCCATACAGTCCGGTCCGTTCGTCCAAGACTATCGCATATCGGGCCTAGGGGGGCGGCAAGCGTCAGTCCCCTAATAGCGGTATAAGTCGTGTCGGAGTGAAGCCCATTACACCCTGAGAAACTACTGGAACCTACCAGCAAATCTCGCTTGCCCTGGCCGGGGACTTTGCGTAATGGCTCTCTGACACAGCACGATATCTACTCCCAATACCGGGAGGGACGAATCCTGTCTAACCGCCACTGCCTCCAAGTGCTCGGGACTGCACCCAACTGCTACCTGTTTGCACGACTCCTATGAGCCGTGGTAGGGTAGCAATCTAAGAACAGTGGGACACACTCGAGGCGAAGTAGCAGTGTCAAGTCTGCGGACTATGCTGTACTCATGTCACCTGGGAACTGCTCACTGACGACTGGTATCAAACCAACCAACAGTTCCCTGTGAGTCCTGTCCGGTGTACCCGTAACCTAACGAGCACCTGCATACTATCTCCAGTACGACGTACTGACGGCTGTGGGACAGACCATCTCCCCAACTGGGATGAGAAGCGTACACACTAGTCTACTCCGGATATCGATGCTCTGTCTCGATAATCCAACGACCAGGGACCTGAATAAGGATGTGCTTGTAGACTACCCAGCCCCCACTAGTGTGACTGCCATCACAACGCTGGTAGACAAGCAAGATCCTAAGAGCTCTATCAATACGTACACTCACATATTAAGATAGAAAAACCAAGTAGCATACTACCATGTTTAGCAAGACTGTTATATACATGTGAATATCCCAAGCTTCCATTAAGTAATATACAAACTAGTATGATACAGTAATGGCCTTCTAGGGCATAAACACTAACAATCTCCCACTTGCACTAGGGCCATGTACAGGCATATCGTAGACCAATGATCTCGAGTAGCCTCTTGAACTGAATCTGAGGAAGGGCCTTCGTGAATGGATCAGCAATGTTCTCTTCAGAAGCAACTCTCCGAACCTCGATCTCCTGACGATCAATGATCTCCCTGATCAGGTGATACCGCCTTAAGATGTGTCTGGACTTCTGATGGGACCTTGGTTCCTTCGCTAAAGCTATAGCGCCGTTGTTGTCGCAATACAGAGGTATTGGACCAACACTGGTAGGAACCACCTGAAGTTCTGTGAGGAACTTCTTCATCCAGACAGCTTCTTTTGCAGCATCGCAAGCAGCTATGTACTCCGCTTCCATCGTTGAGTCAGCAACGGTGTCCTGCTTGGAACTCTTCCAACAGACCGCCCCTCCATTGAGGGTAAAGACATAACCCGACATGGATTTGGAGTCATCCTTGTCACTCTGGAAGCCGGAATCAGCATAGGCCTCCATCTTGAGGTCCTTTCCGCCGTAAACCAAGAACATTTCCTTAGTCCTCCTCAGGTACTTGAGAATGTTCTTTACTGCTATCCAGTGATTCTCCCCTAGGTTTGCCTGGTACCGGCTTACAACGCTCAATGCGTATGCTACATCTGGTCTGGTACATAACATCGCATACATTATAGAGCCTACCGCAGAAGCGTAGGGTATAATCGACATGCGTTCCCTTTCCAAATCAGTCTTGGGAGACATCTCTTTGGAGAGGGTGATTCCGTGACAAGCCGGTAGGTTACCGCGCTTAGAATCTTCCATACTGAATCTTTTCAATATGGTGTCTATGTACCTGGACTGTGAAAGTCCCAACATCCTCTTTGATCTATCACGATAGATCTGGATCTCCAGAATGTAGGTGGCATCACCCAGGTCCTTCATGGAGAATTTCTGTGACAAGAATCTTTTGACTGACTGTAGCATAGGAATATCATTTCCTATTAGGAGAATGTCATCCACGTACAAGACGAGGAATACAACAACTCTGCCTACAATCTTACTGTATATGCATGGTTCATCTGGATTTTTGATAAAGTCGAATTCTTTGACAGTATCATCAAAACAGATGTTCCAACTCCGCGATGCCTGCTTTAGTCCATAAATGGATTTAAGCAGCTTGCATACTTTACCGCTGCTCCCACTCTGAATGAATCCCTCTGGCTGATCCATATAGACGCTCTCTTCTAAATTTCCATTTAGAAAGGCCGTCTTTACGTCCATCTGCCAGATTTCATAATCGTGGAAGGCAGCAATAGCAAGAAGGACCCGAATGGATTTCAGCATAGCCACAGGAGAAAAGGTTTCGTCATAGTCCAAACCAGGTCTTTGACGGAAACCCTTTGCAACAAGTCTAGCCTTATAGGTTTCAACCTGTCCATCTACACCAATCTTCTTTCTGAAGATCCACTTGCATCCTACGGGTTTCACCCCATCTGGAGCAGTGTCCAAAGTCCATACTTTGTTAGTGTACATGGACTCCATTTCGGTCCGCATTGCATCTAGCCATTTTACCGAGTCACCGCTCTGAATGGCTTGCTGGAAGCTAGTAGGGTCGTCATTATCAATGACGCAATCTTCTCTATCCCCGTCTATGAGAAAACCGTAGTATCTCTCGGGCGGATGAGACTGCCTACTACTTCTGCGGATAGGCGCTGGTATGTCCCTTTCTTCTGAAACTTCTTGTTCCACCAAACTTTCAGTAACAGCTTGTGGTTCTGGAATTTCTTCCAGTTCTACTGCGCTCCCACTCTTCTGATTTTCTAAAAATTCAGTTTCTAAGAAGCGGGCATGACGAGAAACAAAAACCTTTTGTTCATCTGCGTAGTAGAAGCAATATCCCATGGAATTCTTTGGATATCCCACAAACTTACACTCTACTGAGCGTGCCTCGAGCTTGTCCGGATGCTGCTTTTTTACAAAAGCTGGACATCCCCATGTCTTCAGGTACTGAAGATGGGGTTTCTTCCCACTCCATATCTGATATGGCGTGGTAAGCACAGTCTTGGTTGGAACCTTGTTCAAAAGATATGCTGCTGATTCTAGCGCATAACCCCAGAATGATCGCGGTAACTCAGCCTTACTCATCATGGAACGAACCATATCTAATAAGGTTCGATTCCTCCTTTCCGATACACCGTTATGTTGTGGTGTGTATGGAGGAGTAAGCTGAGAGAGAATTCCTTTCTCTTTTAAGTAACCCAGGAACTCGGCACTTAAGTATTCACCACCTCGATTAGATCTCAGTGTCTTAATACTTTTGCCTGTTTGGTTTTCTACTTCATTCTTGTATTCTTGGAATTTCTCAAAGGCCTCGGATTTATGCTTCATCAAGAAGATATGTCCATACCTAGAGAAATCATCCGTAAAAGTAATGAAGTAGGAATAACCTCCTCGCGCATGTGTAGACATCGGACCGCACACGTCACTGTGTACAAGTCCTAAGAGCTCGCTCGCTCTTACTCCGTGTCCAGAAAACGGAGTCTTTGTCATCTTTCCCATGAGACAAGATTCACAAGTGGCATAAGATTGATATTCGAACGGATTCAAATATCCTTCTCTATGTAACTTCGTTAACCGTGTTTCATTGATGTGACCTAGTCTACAATGCCATAAGAAAGCCTGATTTACTTCTGGAGACTTTCTTTTAAGTGTGTTCTGGATATTGAAAACCTGAGCTTGATTTAATACGTATATACCGTCATCTAATGTACCGGACCCAATCAGAACTTGATTTAGGTGGATGTGAACTACATCGCTTACGAATGTAAAGTCATATCCCTCTCTTGAAAGTGAGGACACTGATATGATATTACAAGTCAAACTAGGTACATACAGACAGTTACGTAGAATCAATATCTGCCCACTTGTCAAACCTAGGCGATATTCTCCCACGGATTCAGCATCCACGCTCATTCCGTTTGCAACTCTGAGAGACAAATCACCTATCCTTATAACTTTACGGTTTCTCAAAGCATGTAACGAATTACAGATATGAGATCCTGCTCCGGTATCTAGTACCCAGGAAGTAGAGTTAATTGACAAACAGTTCTCAATTACAAACACACTTGAGGCTGAAGCCACAACATGCTTCGTATCCTGGCTACTGGCTTCCAAAGCCCTGCAATCCTTCTGCCAATTTCCATTCCCACAACAATAGGAATATCCCTCCTTACCTATACCAAGTCCCAAAACTGTTTCTCTTCCCTTTCCTCTTACTTTGCTGACACCGTATATCGGCTTTGTAGAGGTCTTCTTCTTTTCATCCTTTGCTTTCGCCTTGGATGAAGAAGAAGAAGGTCCCCTATTAAGCAGAGCTTGTGTCTCCCTGGTTTCTTTCAGGGTGTAAGTAGAGGGTAGGGACTGTGGAAATAAGTCAGTATATGACATGTTTCCCAACGTGGTCTCCAGGTCCTTGAGCTCATCAATATAGCTAGTCATCGTAAGGACGTCGTCCCTTACAGATGACCCGTCAGCCGACCTCGCTTGAATTAATTCGTTCGAGGCCTCATATCTTGCGATATGAGATTGCTCTCCATATAAATCTTTGTTATGGAGAAAGATGGAAACAGAATCCATCTTCTCGTGCTGCTTCTGGTATATTCTTTTCTAAAAGTAACTTAAGTCCAGTCATTTTCAGGGTCGCTGCAATTAGGAGAGAGAGAAGAAAACTCTTTAGCATGATGCTCTTGCAAGTTTAGAGTGGTTTTTAGTTTATCTAAACTGGATGGCTCCCACTGTTTTTCGAATCCTTCCTCAAACCATAAAAGAAGAATTAGCCAGGACTATTCTCACCGTACAATACTTGCTTAACCGTTCAGCCAGGCCAGTGTCGATACTTCGAGGGAGGTTTTCCAACGCTTTCGCGAAGTTCCTTAATTAAATAACCTCTTTTCTCTAGGGGCGTAACCCCGCTGACACCTTTCTGGACACCTACTAGGTTTATAGCATTGATCGTTAGGTGACGAATATCCTGATAAGTAGCATATACTCACAGTAGGATCGGGATCCAAATATCATCGTCTGATAATGTTGTAGGAATGCTACCAACATTCATCAAACTCAAAATGGTATGCATCTCTTTGCAAATTTCAGTTTCTTTAGAAATTCCCGATATAAGTTTTTGCCCCATGTTCTTATGACCTTGACGAAAGCCAACAAATCATAAAACACATGTCAAGTTCTGCCCATCATTATCTTGTTAATTTGAACCCACCCGTATATACCCTTGACGAAAGCCAACAAGGTTATACGACTGTCCCAAACCAACTCATCTATCTATGCAACAAATGAATACCCCAGCAGCTACCAAACACTATGCCTTGACGAAAGCCAACAAGCATAGCTTGAATACTACTGACCATCCATATGAAATGACGGAGGGCTACGACTGGTTTTGGCGAAATCGTGAACGTAGTGAACTTGATATAACCGAAGGAACCTGATAGCTTTTACAAGGAGTGGTTAAAGCTCCGCATTTAAAAATATCTGTTTTTAAAATAACCGAGTGGTTTCTTTTAAATTGTTCCAACGATTTAAACTTGGTTTATTTTCTTTGCATTATAGATAATGCGTCCCATCATTAACCTATCATTGCAGAAAACGACGAAAATACAACGTCCTCTTATGCCATCCGCATTCGCCACGGGGTCCCGTCATCACCCGTTAGGTTACTTAACTAACGACAGAGCGGGGGCTGGGCTAGCGCGGGTGTAAAACATAAGTGACGTCTAAATAGCTATCATAAATATAGATATTTTACATTCGTCTGACGCAATGATATTCATTCCAGAACACAGATAAACAATATTGGATTTGCAAGCAATCTGTATTTCTTTTGAGCCTGCAAGAAAAGACAGATTACACAGTTGTGATGAATAGCCGATACCCCACCCTCGACCCCTACGGGTACGGCAAACTACCCGCCCGGCAGTTTGTGTACCCCACCTTGGGTCAGTCCTAGGAGCAAAAACAGTAAAATGAAATAATACAACGGTGGCTACAACCGCAACCTGGATGTGCCCCGCAAAATAATATTACAACAAATTACATTTACAACAAATGAATTAAACAATAACCCATTGCTAAACCCCGGCTATACACCACAACAGTCCAATACAGTTTATATGCACAAACAGATATAACCATTACAGAAATGTGCAACCCCCTGCCAACCGACATACTAGCAGTTAGGGGAGGTTTACGAACACATTAAACAATCACAGATATAATCCAATATGCAAATACTGTACAATTTCGATCGATTAAACAACATCAATATTGCTCCAAAATCTGCTCTGTTAAACTGTAACCTGAGCAAATATTAAATATTCCAGAAAACCCCAAATAATACACAGAAGCAACAGAAGAAAAATCGGCTCCTGACTCGCCAACTCGGCGGCGGAAGCGCGGCGACTCAGTAGGCTGAGGCCACGGTTCCGCGGCGAGTTAGGCGATTCAGGTGACTGTTTTTCTTGGGTGTTCTTCTGGTGTCTTTTCAAGCTCTCTGAACTTACCTGAAAAATTTTTGGACATCATTTTAAGTTCGACAGAAACTGAACAGATTTAGGGTTTTCCGGCTTCGTTTTTCCGTTCGAAATTCGTACAAATTTGCAATCAAGTTATTTAGTGTTTAGCGAGGCTCTGATACCACTGTAAGTCGATGTAGTACACCCCAGTACTTGTGGGGAGGCGGAATTTTCAAAAACGATCAAGTTTAAAGAACGAACATCGACTAACCGCTTGAATCGAAGCTAAACTATAAATAACCGTACACAAAGTGTTTCTTAACTATTGTGTTTAGGGATTATACCAAATGAAACTAGTCCTTCGTCTTTACGATCTCCTTATTCTCCTCGGCCTTCTCTAGGTAGTAGACGATCCACCCGAGAGCAAAACTCCAAGCTACACCTCTAACTTGAGGCAACTAATCTACTTTGATTGCTAATCAAAGAAGAAAGGATGATATAGAGTGAAGGTAATGGATGTTTAAGTCTAACTAATCCTTTGATCTCAACACATGAGGATTAAGGATTAGTCTCTTGAAGATGAGAGCTTGAGGAGAGAGAATGTGAGATAAGATAGTGAGATGAGAGAGAGTGTATCATAATATATTATGAAGCATTCTTATTTTTAGAATAATGAATAATAGAAATGAATAAGCATGCTTCATAAATGCAAAATGGTGATTCATTAAGCATGTGTCATTATCATTTATGGTGCAATAATGATAATGATGAATCACCCTCATGACTCACAATCTTATCCAAAGTAACCTCCTTAGTCACATCTTCTAGAAGCTTCTCGCACAATTACGAGAACGCCCCTCCGATCCGCAAAAATACGGAAAAACTTTAGACTGTAAAAATCCAATAACCGGATACCAGTAACTGGCTTAAACCAAAGCCGACTGGTAAAAACTGTCCGAAAGTCGTACGTGCGTAAACACACGTATGCGTCCGAACCCTTTGTCGCAAAACCATGCAACCTCTATATCGTTTCGCCTGGAGTAGGAAACTCTCTGTGTGGGACTCTAGAGACTCGACTACTACGCTGGCAGTGGGTTTAACCACAGACCGCAAGCGGCACTAGCTGTACGTAACGGTCCCCAGGTAGTTGTCGATAAGAAGGCCGATGAGGAAACCCATCCGAACTCCTACTGAGTCTGATGTGACAATCTCCATACAGTCCGGTCCGTTCGTCCAAGACTATCGCATATCGGGCCTAGGGGGGCGGCAAGCGTCAGTCCCCTAATAGCGGTATAAGTCGTGTCGGAGTGAAGCCCATTACACCCTGAGAAACTACTGGAAACTACCAGCAAATCTCGCTTGCCCTGGCCAGGGACTTTGCGTAATGGCTCTCTGACACAGCACGATATCTACTCCCAATACCGGGAGGGACGAATCCTGTCTAACCGCCACTGCCTCCAAGTGCTCGGGACTGCACCCAAATGCTACCTGTTTGCACGACTCCTATGAGCCGTGGTAGGGTAGCAATCTAAGAACAGTGGGACACACTCGAGGCGAAGTAGCAGTGTCAAGTCTGCGGACTATGCTGTACTCATGTCACCTGGGAACTGCTCACTGACGACTGGTATCAAACCAACCAACAGTTCCCTGTGAGTCCTGTCCGGTGTACCCGTAACCTAACGAGCACCTGCATACTATCTCCAGTACGACGTACTGACGGCTGTGGGACAGACCATCTCCCCAACTGGGATGAGAAGCGTACACACTAGTCTACTCCGGATATCGATGCTCTGTCTCGATAATCCAACGACCAGGGACCTGAATAAGGATGTGCTTGTAGACTACCCAGCCCCTACTAGTGTGACTGCCATCACAACGCTGGTAGACAAGCAAGATCCTAAGAGCTCTATCAATACGTACACTCACATATTAAGATAGAAAAACCAAGTAGCATACTACCATGTTTAGCAAGACTGTTATATACATGTGAATATCCCAAGCTTCCATTAAGTAATATACAAACTAGTATGATACAGTAATGGCCTTCTAGGGCATAAACACTAACAGGGACCACGTTAGAGAATGAGCTCTATACGGACTTGATTCTCCAGTCCCTTCCTTCCACTTACGCCCAGTTTATCCTGAACTTCAACTTACAAGAAAAAGAAGTTGAACTTTCAGAACTCCTCAACATGCTGAGGAGTGCAGAGGGCACCCTACAAAAAGGTAGGGAAACATCCATTTTGTTTGTAGGAGGATCTTCCTCTTCTAGGTCCAAGACGAAAGCCAAGGGAAAGAAGAAGAAAGCCCTCGCCAAACCAAGGGGCGGTGTTAGTAAAGTGGATACGAAGGGAAATGCAAGTGCAACAAAGAAAGTGGGAAAGCTTGTGGATAAGGAAGAATGCTTCTATTGTCATAGAAGGGACACTCGAAAAATGATTGCAGGGCTTGGAAGGCCAGAACACAGGATCTGAAGCAGGTTGCGGCTTCAGCTTCAGGTGTGTATGTTATTGAAAACTGTCTTTCAATAAACTCTTCTTCCTGGGTATTGGATACCGGATCAGGATCTCATATCTGTAATTCTTTGCAGGCGTTGAGAAACCGTAGGGTTTTGAAGGCAGGTGACTTGACCCTCAAAGTTGCAAACGGAGCTAGCATGGATGCTAAGGCCGTGGGGGACTATCACCTGGGGTTGTCAGATGGACATGTTTTGGTTTTGCGTAATTGCTATTTTGTACCCAACGCAACTTGTAATATCATTTCTGTATCTTTGACTTCTAAAGAAGGTTATGAATTTGCGTTTGTAAGTAATGTTGTAAACATTCACCTTAATCAAATTCTGATTGGGTCAGGTACATTAAGCAATGGTATATACGTATTAAACCATCCGCAGACTTTCAATGTCCAGAATACACACAAAAGAAAGTCTCCGGAAATAAATCAGACTTTCTTGTGGCATTGTAGACTGGGTCACATCAATGAGAGAAGGTTGACGAAGTTACATACAGAAGGATATTTGAATCCGTTCGAATATCAATCGTATGCCACTTGTCAATCCTGTCTCAAAGGAAAGATGACAAAGACTCCGTTCACTGGACACGGAGTAAGGGCGAGCGAGCTCTTGGGACTCGTACACAACGACGTATGTGGTCCAATGTCTACACATGCGCGAAGCGGTTATTCTTACTTCATTACTTTTACGGATGACTTTTCAAGGTACGGTTATGTCTTCTTAATGAAACATAAGTCCGAAGCCTTTGGAAAATTCCAGGAATATAAGAATGAAGTAGAAAAGCAAACCGGCAAAAGTATCAAGATTCTAAGATCGGATCGAGGTGGAGAATACTTAAGTGCCGAGTTCTTGGATTATTTAAAAGAGAACGGAATTCTCTCTCAGCTTACTCTTCCATACACTCCGCAACATAACGGTGTATCGGAGAGACGGAACCGAACCCTATTAGATATGGTACGGTCCATGATGAGTAACGCTGAGTTACCGCGATCATTCTGGGGGTATGCGCTAGAATCAGCTGCATACCTTTTGAACCGAGTTCCGACTAAGACTGTGCCTACCACACCATATGAAATATGGAGTGGGAAGAAACCCTATCTTCAATATCTGAAGATCTGGGGATGTCCGGCTTTTGTCAAAAAGCAGCATGCGGACAAACTCGAGGCACGCTCAGTACTGTGTAAGTTTGTGGGATACCCAAAGAACACCAGGGGGTATCTTTTCTACCACGCAGAGGAACAAAAAGTCCTTGTTTCTCGTAATGCCCACTTTCTAGAACACCAGTTCTTGGAAAAGGAAATTAGTGGGAGCGCAGTAGAATTGGAAGAAATTCCAGAACCACAAACTATTACTGAAAGCTTAGTGGAACCAGAGGGTTCAAAAGAACAGGACATTCCTACGACGCTCCGCAGGAGTGGTAGGCAGTCTCATCCGCCCGAGAGATACTACGGTTTTCTCATAGACAGGGATAGAGAGGATTGCATCATAGATTATGATGAGCCTACTAGCTTCCAGCAGGCCGTTCAGAGCGTTGACTCGGTAAAATGGCTGGATGCAATGCGGACCGAAATGGAGTCTATGTACACCAACAAAGTATGGACGTTGGACATTGCTCCAGACGGGGTAAAACCCGTAGGATGCAAGTGGATCTTCAAAAGGAAGATTGGTGTAAATGGACAGGTTGAGACCTATAAAGCTAGACTGGTTGCAAAGGGTTTTCGTCAAAGACCTGGTTTGGACTATGACGAGACCTTTTCTCCAGTAGCTATGCTGAAATCCATTCGGATCCTTCTTGCCATTGCTGCCTTCCACGATTATGAGATTTGACAGATGGACGTAAAGACCGCTTTTCTAAATGGAAATTTAGAGGAGTGTGTCTATATGGACCAGCCAGAGGGTTTCATTCAGAGTGGGAGCAGCGGAAAGGTATGCAAGTTGCTTAAGTCCATTTACGGACTAAAGCAGGCATCGCGGAGTTGGAACATCTGTTTTGATGAGACGGTCAAGGAATTTGGCTTTATCAAAAATCCAGATGAACTATGCATCTATAGTAGATTTGTAGCAAGAACTGTAGTATTCCTCGTTTTATACGTGGATGACATTCTCTTAATAGGAAATGACATTCCTATGCTACAATCTGTCAAGGGGTTCTTGTCACACAGGTTCTCCATGAAAGACCTGGGTGATGCCTCATACATCCTGGGGATCCAGATCCATCGTGATAGATCCAAGAGGATATTAGGACTTTCACAGTCCAGGTACATCGACGCCATACTGAAAAGATTCAGTATGGAAGATTCCAAGCGCGGTAACCTACCAGCTTGTCACGGGATCACCCTCTCTAAGGAGATGTCTCCCAAGACTGATTTGGAGAGGGATCGCATATCTATTATACCCTACGCTTCTGCGGTTGGCTCTATAATGTATGCGATGTTGTGTACCAGACCGGATGTAGCTTATGCACTGAGTGTGGTAAGCCGGTATCAGTCAAACCCTGGGGAGAAACACTGGATAGCGGTAAAGAACATTCTCAAGTACCTGAGAAGGACTAAGGAGATGTTCTTGGTGTCTGGCGGAAAAGACCTCCAGATCGAGGCCTTTGCTGACTCCAGCTTCCAAAGTGACAAGGATGATTCCAAATCCATGTCGGGTTTTGTCTTTACCCTCAATGGAGGGGCGGTGTGTTGGAAGAGTTCCAAACAAGAAACCGTTGCAGACTCGACGATGGAAGCGGAATACATCGCTGCATCTGATGCCGCAAAAGAAGCTGTCTGGATGAGGAAGTTCTTGAAAGAACTTCAGGTGGTTCCGTCCATTGTTGATCCAATACCTCTGTATTGCGACAACAACGGGGCTATAGCTTTAGCGAAGGAACCCAGGTCCCATCAGAGATCCAGACACATCTTGAGGCGGTATCACCTGATCAGGGAGATCGTGGATCGCCAGGAGATCGAGGTTCGGAGGGTTGCTTCAGAAGATAACACTGCAGATCCATTCACCAAGGCCTTGCCCCAGACTCAGTTCGAGCAGCAGATCGAGATGATAGGTCTTCGATACGCCAGTACATGGCCCTAGTGCAAGTGGGAGATTGTTAGTGTATATGCCCTAGAGGCCATTACTGTATCATACTAGTTTATATATTACTTAATGGAAGCTTGGGATATTCACCTTGTATATACAATCTTGCTCAATATAGTAGTATGCTACTTGGTTTGTTTCTACTTCAATGTGTACATGTGTTTATTTTAGTATATCACCTATGCACATTAGTGGAGCCCTTAGGATTTTTGCTTGATTACCAGCGTTGTGATGGCAGTCACACTAGTGGGGCTGGGTAATCTATAAGCACATCCTTATGCAGGTCCCTAGTCGCAGGACTATCGAGACAGGGCATCGATACTCCGGAGTACACTAGCGCATGCGCTTCTCATCCCAGTGTGGGAGATGGTCTGTCCCACAGCCATCAGTACGTCGTACTGGAGATAGTATGCGCGTGCTCGTTGGGTTAAGAGTACACTGGACAGGACTCGTCGGGAACTGACCGGTTGGTATTATACCTATCGTCAGTTATCAGTTCCCAGGTGACATGAGTACAGCTTAGTCCGCTGACTTAACACTGTCACTTCGCCTCGAGTGTGTTCCCACTGTACTTTGATTACTACCCTACCACGGCTCAAAGGAGTCGTGCAAACAGGTAGTAGTTGGGTGCAGTCCCGAAGCACTTGGAGGCAGTGACGGTTAGACAGGATTCATCTCTCCCGGTATTGGGGGTTGACATCGCGCTGTGTCTAGGAGAGCCATTACACGAGTAGTCCTTGGCCAGGGCAAGTGAGATATACTGGTAGACTTCCAGTGTTATCTCAGGGTGTATTGGGCTTCACTCTGACACGACTTGTACCGCTATTAGGGGACTGACGTTTACCGCCCCCTAGGCCCGCCATGCGATGTATCAGACGAATAGACCGGACTGTACGGAGACTGTCACATTCAGACTCAGTAGGAGTTCAGATGGGTTTTACCTCGTCACTCTTCTTGTCGGCATTTACCTGGGGACCGTTACGCACAGCTAGTGCCGCTTGCGGTCTGTGGTTAAAGCCACTGCCAGCGTAGTGTCGAGTCTTTAGAGTCCCACACAGAAAGCTATCCGCCTTTAGGAAAAAGAGTAGAGGTCGCATGGTTTTGCGACAGGTCGCATGGTTTTGCGACAGGGTTCGGTCACATCCGTGCACTTATGCACGTACAGTGTCCGGACAGTTAACACTAGCGGGCTTTGGTTTAAGCCAGATCCTAGTGTACGTTTTGGGATTGGTTTTATCCAGTATGTATTCGTGTTCCTCGGAACGCGGATGCGGGTGTGTATGCACAGTTGACGGAGAGACAGAGGCAGAGGATTCTCATTAGGGTTGTTGACCGTTGACTGTTGACTATTGACTTTTTGCTCAACTCTAATGAGAATATGATATATGATTAACAATAATATTAATTAAGTATTGTGGTGACATAGTTGTTGAGGGGTTGACTTTGTTGACTTGTTGACTTTGTAGACCGGTTGACTAGGTTGGACTAGTTGACCATCATGATGACAATGGCTATCATTTCATGGCAAAGACTTTTCACTTGCTTGTTCTCTTATGCAATATGAGTGCATGAAATAATATAGCCATTTTGACTTAAACCATTTACACAATACTTGATTACTATTTTTATGATGATGGCTTTGGATTATGAGAGCCAAGAGAGAAAAGTTTTTCTTATTCTATCATTTTTTTTCATTCTCTCTCTTGTTCTTGAGCTCTCATCTTCTTCCTCTTGCTCTCCCTCTCTTTAGTCTATGGTTCACTTATCTCATGTGTTGAGAACCAAGAACCATAGAGAAAATCCCAACACACTCTTCTCTACTCACTCTAGTTCATAAGGTTTGGCAAACCAAGTGAACTAGTTTTCTTCAAAGACCGAAGAAGAAGCCAAAGGTAGAAGCTTTCAGGTGGATCGATCTTCGGCGCAAGGAGACGATGGGGTGAAGCCGATCCGGACAACCATCGAGGCTTGAAGACGAAGGAGTTCAAGAAAGAAAGGTATAACCCCCTAACCGAGTAGTTAACAACTCCTAGTTAGGTTGTTAGTTAGATGTTTAACAAAGATCCGGTTTTGAGTCCATGTCACCGCCTCTAGAAAAATTGTTTTTCACCAAATTCCGCATGCCCGAAAGTACCGGGAGAGGTACCATGGACTTACAGGCGGATCCCACCGATCCGCCGCGGAACCGCGGCCGAGTTGGGGCTAATTCGACCCAATTTTCACCAGTAATTCTTCTGTGATATTTTTGTGTTTTCTGGGATGTTTATTTTTCTGCTCAAGTCTCAGGTGCACAGAGAAGTATTGGAGTAGAATCTAATGTGTTTGCACGATCTAAATTTTACGATGTTTGCTAATTTGATTATATCTGTGTTTGTATAATGTGTTCGTAAACCTCCCCTAACTGCTAGTATGTCGGTTGGCAGGGGGTTGCACATTTCTGTAATGGATTTTATCTGTTTGTGTATATAAACTGTGTTGGACTGTTGTGATGTATAGCCGGGGTTATGTGATGGGTTATTATTTAATTCATTTGATGTAAATGTAATTTGTTGTAATATTATTTTGCGGAGCACATCCAGGTTGCGGTTGTAGCCACCGTTGTATTATTTCATTTTACTGTTTTTGCTCCTAGGACAGACCCAAGGTGGGGTGCACAAACTGCCGGGCGGGTAGTTTGCCGTACCCGTTGGGGTCTTGGGTGGGGTAATGGCTGTTCATCACAACTGTGTAATCCGTCTTTTGTTGCAGGCTCAAAACAAACACGGATTGCTTGCAAATCCAATAAAGTTCATCTGTGATCTGGAATGCCTATTATTGCGTCTGACGAATGTACAATATCTATATATGATAGCTATTTAGACGTCACTTATGTTTTACACCCGCGCTAGCCCAGCCCCCGCTCTGTCGTTAGTTAAGTAACCTAACGGGTGATGACGGGACCCCGTGGCGAATGCGGATGGAATAAGAGGACGTTGTATTTTCGTTGTTTTCTGCAATGATAGGTTAAATGATGGGACGCATTATTTATAATGCAAAGAAAATAAACCAAAAGTTGAATCGTTGGAACAATTTAAAAGAAACCACTCGGTTATTTTAAAAGAGCAGAATTTTTAATTGCGGAGCTTTAACCACTCCTTTTTTAAAAGCTATCAGGTTCCTTCGATTATATCAAGTTCACTACGTTCACGGTTTCGCCAAAACCAATCGTAGCCCTCTGTCATTTCTTATGAATGGTCAGTAGTATTCAAGCTATGTTTGTTTGGCCCTTAGTCAAAACATAGTGATTGGTAGCTGCTGGGGTATTCATTTGTTGTATAGATAGATGAGTTGGTTTGGGACAGTCGTATTACTTTGTTTAGCCCTTAGTCAAGAGTATATACGGATGGGTTCAAATCAACAGGATAATGATGGGCAGAACTTGACACGTGACTTATGATTTGTTGGCCCTTAGTCAAGATCATAAGAACATGGGGCAAAAATCTATATCGGGAATTTCTAAAGAAACTGAAATTTGCAAAGAGATGCATACCATTTAGCGTTTGATGAATGTTGGTAGGATTCCTTCAACATTATCATACGATGATATTTGGATCCTGATCCTACTGTGAGTATATGCTACTTATCAGGATATTCGTCACTTAACGATCAATGCTATAAACCAAGTAGGTGTCAAGAAAGGTGTCAGCGGGGTTACGCCCCCAGAGAAAAGAGGTTCTTTAATTAAGGAACTTCGCGAAAGCGTTGGAAAACCTCCCTCGAAGTATCGACACGAGCCTGGCTGAACGGTTAAGCAAGAATTGTACAGTGAGAATAGTCCTGGCTAATTCTTCTTTTATGGTTTGAGGAAGGATTCGAGAAACAGTGGGAGCCATCCAGTTTAGATAAATTAAAAAAACCAATCTAAACTTGCAAGAGCATCTTGCTAAAGTGTTTTCTTCTCTCTCTCTCATTGCAGCGACCTTGTGACCGTGACTAGGTTACATCTAGATAACAAGTTGACTGAATCTAACTTATATGACTGGCAAAGGTCTGTCCAGATGACCATTGCCTATGACAAGCTGGACCACCCTATTACTACTTAAGATCCCACCGTCCCAGGTCCAGTTTCCACCGTCGCGGATATGGATATCCGTCAGACAAAGGAAAAGGATAAAGCGAAAGCCAAGTGCCTCATGTTTTCTTCAGTTGATGGTATAAACCAGAAGCAGCACGAGAAGATGGACTCTGTTTCCATCTTTCTCCATAACAAAGATTTATATGGAGAGCAATCTCATATCGCAAGATATGAGACCTCGAACGAATTAATTCAAGCGAGGTCGGCTGATGGGTCATCTGTAAGGGACGACGTCCTTACGATGACTAGCTATATTGATGAGCTCAAGGTCCTGGAGACCATGTTGGGAAACAGGTCATATGCTGACTTATTTCCACAGTCCCTACCCTCTACTTATACCCTGAAAGAAACCAGGGAGACACAAACTCTGCTTAATGGGGGACCTTCTTCTTCTACATCCAGGGCGAAAGCAAAGGATGAAAAGAAGAAGAGCTCTACAAAGCCGATATACAGTGTCAGTAAAGTAGGAGGAAAGGGAAGAGCAAAAGTTTCGGGAATTGATGTAGGCAAGGAGGGATGTTCCTATTGTTATGGGAACGGACATTGGCAGAAAGATTGCAGGGCTTTGGAAGCCAGTAGCCAGGATACGAAGCATGTTGTGGCTTTAGCCTCAAGTGTGTTTGTAATTGAGAACTGTTTGTCAATTAACTCTACTTCCTGGGTACTAGATACCAGAGCAGGATCTCATATCTGTAATTCGTTACATGCTTTGAGAAACCGTAAAGTTATAAGGATAGGTGATTTGTCTCTCAGAGTTGCAAACGGAATGAGCGTGGACGCTGAATCCGTGGGAGAATATCGCCTAGGTTTGACAAGTGGGCAGATATTGATTCTACGTAACTGTCTGTATGTACCTAGTTTGACTTGTAATATCATATCAGTGTCCTCACTTTCAAGAGAGGGATATGACTTTACATTCGTAAGCGATGTAGTACACATCCACCTAAATCAAGTTCTGATTGGGTCCGGTACATTAGATGACGGTATATATGTATTGAATCAAGCTCAGGTTTTCAATGTCCAGAACACACTTAAAAGAAAGTCTCCAGAAATAAATCAGGCTTTCTTATGGCATTGTAGACTAGGTCACATCCATGAAACACGATTAACAAAGTTACATAGAGAAGGATATTTGAATCCGTTCGAATATCAATCTTATCCAACTTGTGAATCTTGTCTCATGGGAAAGATGACAAAGACTCCGTTTACTGGACACGGAGTAAGAGCGAGCGAGCTCTTAGGAGTCGTACACAGTGACGTATGCGGTCCAATGTCTACACATGCGCGAGGTGGTTATTCCTACTTCATTACTTTTACGGATGATTTTTCTAGGTATGGATATATCTTCTTAATGAAGCATAAATCCGAGGCCTTTGAGAAATTCCAAGAATACAAGAATGAAGTGGAAAAACAGACAGGCAAAAGTATAAAGACACTAAGATCTGATCGAAGTGGTGAATACTTAAGTGCCGAATTCCTGGGTTACTTAAAAGAGAATGGAATTCTCTCTCAGCTTACTCCTCCATACACACCACAACACAATGGTGTATCGGAAAGGAGGAATCGAACCCTATTGGATATGGTTCGTTCCATGATGAGTAAGGCTGAGTTACCACGATCTTTCTGGGGTTATGCACTAGAATCAGCTGCATATCTTTTGAACCAGGTTCCAACCAAGACTGTGCCTACCACATCATATCAGATGTGGAGTAGGAAGAAACCCTGTCTAAAACATTTTAGGACATGGGGGTGTCCAGCTTTTGTAAAAAAGCAGCATTCGGACAAGCTCGAGGCACGCTCAGTACAGTGTAAGCTTGTGGGATATCCAAAGAACTCCAAGGGATATTATTTCTATTACGCAAAGGAACAAAAGGTTTTTGTTTCTCGTCATGCCCACTTCTTAGAAACTGAATTTTTAGAAAATCAAAAGAGTTGGAGCGCAGTAGAACTGGAAGAAATTCCAGAACCACAAGCTGTTACTGAAAGTTTGGTAGAACAAGAAGTTTCAGAAGAAAGGGACATACCAGTGCCTATCCGCAGAAGTAGTAGGCAGTCTCATCCGCCCGAGAGATACTACGGTTTTCTCATAGACGGGGATAGAGAAGATTGCGTCATTGATAATGACGACCCTACTAGCTTCCAGCAAGCCATTCAGAGCGGCGACTCGGTAAAATGGCTGGATGCAATGCGGATCGAAATGGAGTCCATGTACACTAACAAAGTATGGACTTTGGACACTGCTCCAGATGGGGTGAAACCCGTAGGATGCAAGTGGACCTTCAGAAAGAAAATTGGTGTAGATGGACAGGTTGAAACCTATAAGGCTAGACTTGTTGCAAAGGGTTTCCGTCAAAGACCTGGTTTGGACTATGACGAAACCTTTTCTCCAGTGGCTATGCTGAAATCCATTCGGGTCCTTCTTGCTATTGCTGCCTTCCATGATTATGAGATCTGGCAGATGGACGTAAAGACGGCCTTTCTAAATGGAAATTTAGATGAGAGCGTCTATATGGATCAGCCAGAGGGATTCATTCAGAGTGGGAGCAGCGGTAAAGTATGCAAGCTGCTTAAGTGCATTTATGGACTTAAGCAGGCATCGCGGAGTTGGAACATCTGTTTTGATGATACTGTCAAAGAATTCGACTTTATCAAAAATCCAGATGAACCATGCATATACAGTAAGATTGTAGGGAGAGTAGTTGTATTCCTCGTCTTGTACGTGGATGATATTCTCCTAATAGGAAATGATATTCCTATGCTACAGTCAGTCAAAAGATTCTTGTCACAGAAATTCTCCATGAAGGACCTGGGTGATGCCACCTACATTCTGGGGATCCAGATCTATCGTGATAGATCAAAGAGGATGTTGGGACTTTCACAGTCCAGGTACATAGACACCATATTGAAAAGATTCAGTATGGAAGATTCTAAGCGCGGTAACCTACCGGCTTGTCACGGAATCACCCTCTCCAAAGAGATGTCTCCCAAGACTGATTTGGAAAGGGAACGCATGTCGATTATACCCTACGCTTCTGCGGTAGGCTCTATAATGTATGCGATGTTATGTACCAGACCAGATGTAGCATACGCATTGAGCGTTGTAAGTCGGTATCAGGCAAACCCAGGGGAGAATCACTGGATAGCAGTAACGAACATTCTCAAGTACCTGAGGAGGACTAAGGAGATGTTCTTGGTTTACGGCGGAAAAGACCTCAGGATGGAGGCCTATGCTGATTCCGGCTTCCAGAGTGACAAGGATGACTCCAAGTCTATGTCGGGTTATGTCTTTACCCTCAATGGAGGGGCGGTCTGTTGGAAGAGTTCCAAGCAGGACACCATTGCTGACTCAACGATGGAAGCGGAGTACATAGCTGCTTGCGATGCCGCAAAAGAAGCTGTCTGGATGAAGAAGTTCCTCACAGAACTTCAGGTGGTTCCTACCAGTGTTGGTCCAATACCTCTGTATTGCGACAACAACGGCGCTATAGCTTTAGCGAATGAACCCAGGTCCCATCAGAAGTCCAGACACATCTTAAGGCGGTATCACCTGATCAGGGAGATCGTAGATCACCGGGAGATCGAGGTAAAGAGAGTAAATACAGAGGATAACATTGCTGATCAATTCACTAAGGCCCTACCTCAGATTCAGTTCGAGAGGCGACTCGAGATCATCGGTCTTCGATACGCCAGTACATGGCCCTAGTGCAAGTGGGAGATTGTTAGTGTTTATGCCCTAGAAGGCCATTACTGTATCATACTAGTTTGTATATTACTTAATGGAAGCTTGGGATATTCACATGTATATAACAGTCTTGCTAAACATGGTAGTATGCTACTTGGTTTTTCTAGCTTGTGAGTATACGTATTGATAGAGCTCTTAGGATCTTACTTGACTACCAGCGTTGTGATGGCAGTCACACTAGTGGGGGCTGGGTAGTCTACAAGCACATCCTTATTCAGGTCCCTGGTCGTTGGATTATCGAGACAGGGCATCGATACTCCGGAGTAGACTAGTGTGTACGCTTCTCATCCCAGTTGGGGAGATGGTCTGTCCCACAGCCGTTAGTACGTCGTACTGGAGATAGTATGCAGGTGCTCGTTAGGTTACGGGTACACCGGACAGGACTCACAGGGAACTGTTGGTTGGTTTTATACCAGTCGTCAGTGAACAGTTCCCAGGTGACATGAGTACAGCATAGTCCGCAGACTTGACACTGCTACTTCGCCTCGAGTGTGTCCCACAGTTCTTAGATTGCTACCCTACCACGGCTCAAAGGAGTCGTGCAAACAGGTAGCAGTTGGGTGCAGTCCCGAGCACTTGGAGGCAGTGGCGGTTAGACAGGATTCGTCTCTCCCGGTATTGGGGGATGATATCGCGCTGTGTCAGAGAGCTATTACGCAAAGTCCCTGGCCGCGTCGGATTCGGCATATTCTTCATTCGTTGTCTGCCGGTTTCTCTCCTTTTCTCCGTCAGATTGAGCCGCAATAAACGTTAGGCTGGATATACCGAAGACCAGCGCCCTTTTACTCCGTCTTCCTTTCCCGTCCTCCTTAATTTCAGTGTGGGGCGGCGGATACGTTCTGTTTTTTTCCCTCCGATCGTCCCAAATCCGGGAGGGGGCGTCTCGCCCGTTGAACCGAAATCCCGCAACGAAATATTCCGTCCTCAAAGCCGAGCGTCCCCAGACCGAAAGAGAGTAGGAGGTCGGGACAGAAAATAAATAAATAAAAGGCGATGCAACACGAGGACTTCCCAGGAGGTCACCCATCCTAGTACTACTCTCGCCCAAGCACGCTTAACTGCGGAGTTCTGATGGGATCCGGTGCTTTAGTGCTGGTATGGTCACATCCGAAAGGCCTGGGTCGCCATTCTCTTTTATTCCCTTCCTCGCCACGTCGGATTCGGCATATTCTTCATTCGTTGTCTGCCGGTTTCTCTCCTTTTCTCCGTCAGATTGAGCCGCAATAAACGTTAGGCTGGATATACTGAAGACCAGCGCCCTTTTACTCCGTCTTCCTTTCCCGTACTCCTTAATTTCAGTATGGGGCGGCGGATACGTTCTGTTTTTTTTCCCTCCGATCGTCACAAATCCGGGAGGGGGGCGTCTCGCCCGTTGAACCGAAATCCCGCAACGAAATATTCCGTCCTCAAAGCCGAGCGTCCCCAGACCGAAAGAGAGTAGGAGGTCGGGACAGAAAATAAATAAATAAAAAAGGGATGCAACACGAGGACTTCCCAGGAGGTCTCCCATCCTAGTACTACTCTCGCCCAAGCATGCTTAACTGCGGAGTTCTGATGGGATCCGGTGCTTTAGTGCTGGTATGGTCGCATCCGAAAGGCCTGGGTCGCCATTCTCTTTTATTCCCTTCCTGGCCGCGTCGGATTCGGCATATTCTTCATTCGTTGTCTGCCGGTTTCTCTCCTTTTCTCCGTCAGATTGAGCCGCAATAAACGTTAGGCTGGATATACTGAAGACCAGCGCCCTTTTACTCCGTCTTCCTTTCCCGTCCTCCTTAATTTCAGTGTGGGGCGGCGGATACGTTCTGTTTTTTTCCCTCCGATCGTCCCAAATCTGGGAGGGGGGCGTCTCGCCCGTTGAACCGAAATCCCGCAACGAAATATTCCGTCCTCAAAGCCGAGCGTCCCCAGACCGAAAGAGAGTAGGAGGTCGGGATAGAAAATAAATAAATAAAAAGGGGATGCACCACGAGGACTTCCCAGGAGGTCACCCATCCTAGTACTACTCTCGCCCAAGCACTCTTAACTGCGGAGTTCTGATGGGAACCGGTGCTTTAGTGCTGGTATGGTCGCATCCGAAAGGCCTGGGTCGCCATTCTCTTTTATTCCCTTCCTGGCCGCGTCGGATTCGGCATATTCTTCATTCGTTGTCTACCGGTTTCTCTCCTTTTCTCCGTCAGATTGAGTCGCAATAAACGTTAGGCTGGATATACCGAAGACCAGCGCCCTTTTACTCCGTCTTCCTTTCCCGTCCTCCTTAATTTCATTCTGGGGCGGCGGATACGTTATGTTTTTTTCCCTCCGATCGTCCCCAATCCGGGAGGGGGGCGTCTCGCCCGTTGAACCGAAATCCCGCAACGAAATATTCCGTCCTCAAAGCCGAGCGTCCCCAGACCGAAAGAGAGTAGGAGGTCGGGACAGAAAATAAATAAATAAAAAGAGGGATGCAACACGAGAACTTCCCAGAAGCTCACCCATCCTCGTACTACTCTAGCCTAAGCACGCTTAACTGCGGAGTTCTGATGGGATCCGGTGCTTTAGTGCTGGTATGGTCGCATCCGAATGGCCTGGGTCGCCATTCTCTTTGATTCCCTTCCTGGCCGTGTCAGATTCGGCATATTCTTCATTCGTTGTCTGCCGGTTTCTCTCCTTTTCTCCGTCAGATTGAGCCACAATAAACGTTAGGCTGGATATACCGAAGACCAGCGCCCTTTTACTCCGTCTTCCTTTCCCGTCCTCCTTAATTTCAGTCTGGGGCGGCGGATACGTTCTGTTTTTTTCCCTCCGATCGTCCCAAATCCGGGAGGGGGGCGTCTCGCCCGTTGAACCGAAATCCCGCAACGAAATATTGCGTCCACAAAGCCGAGCGTCCCCAGACCGAAAGAGAGTAGGAGGTCGGGACAGAAAATAAATAAATAAAAAGAGGGATGCAACACGAGGACTTCCCAGAAGGTCACCCATCCTAAGTACTACTCTAGCCCAAGCACGCTTAACTGCGGAGTTCTGATGGGATCCGGTGCTTTAGTGCTGGTATGGTCGCATCCGAATGGCCTGGGTCGCCATTCTCTTTTATTCCCTTCCAGGCCGCGTCGGAGAGCGTCCCCTTACCGAAAGAGAGTAGGAGGTCGGGACAGAAAATAAATATATAAAATGGGGATGCAACACGAGGACTTCCCAGGAGGTCACCCATCCTAGTACTACTCTCGCCCGAGCACGCTTAACAGCGGAGTTCTGATGGGATCCGGTGCTTTAGTGCTGGTATGGTCGCATCCGAAAGGCCTGGGTCGCCATTCTCTTTTATTCCCTTCCTGGCCGCGTCGGATTCGGCATATTCTTCATTCGTTGTCTGCCGGTTTCTCTACTTTTCTCCGTCAGATTTAGCCGCAATAAACGTTAGCCTGGATATACCGAAGACCATTGCCCTTTTACTCCGTCATCCATTCCCGTCCTCCTTAATTTCAGTCTGGGGCGGCGGATACGTTCTGTTTTTTTCCCTCCGATCGTCCCAAATCCGGGAGGGGGGGCGTCTCGCCCGTTGAACCGAAATCCCGCAACGAAATATTCCGTCCTCAAAGCCGAGCGTCCCCAGACCGAAAGAGAGTAGGAGGTCGGGACAGAAAATAAATAAATAAAATGGAGGATGCAATACGAGGACTTCCCAGAAGGTCACCCATCCTAGTACTACTCTCGCCCAAGCACGCTTAACTGCGGAGTTCTGATGGGATCCGGTGCTTTAGTGCTGGTATGGTCGCATCCGAAAGGCATGGGTCGCCATTCTCTTTTATTCCCTTCATGGCCGCGTCGGATTCGGCATATTCTTCATTCGTTGTCTGCCGGTTTCTTACCTTTTCTCCGTCAGATTGAGCCGCAATAAACGTTAGGCTGGATATACCGAAGACCAGCGCCCTTTTACTCCGTCTTCCTTTCCCGTCCTCCTTAATTTCAGTCTGGGGCGGCGGATACGTTCTGTTTTTTCCCCTCCGATCGTCCCAAATCCAATAGGGGGGCGCGTCTCGCCCGTTGAACCGAAATCCCGCAACGAAATATTCCGTCCTCAAAGCCGCGCGTCCCCAGACCGAAAGAGAGTAGACGGTTGGGACAGAAAATAAATAAATAAAAAGGGGATGCAGCACGAGGACTTCCCAGGAGGTCACCGATCCTAGTACTACTCTCGCCCAAGCACACTTAACTGCGGAGTTCTGATGGGATCCGGTGCTTTGTGCGGGTATGGTCTCATCCGAAAGGCTTGGATCGCCATTCTCTTTTATTCCCTTCCTGACCGCATCGAATTCGGCATATTCTTCATTCGTTGTCTGCCTGTTTCTCTTCTTTTCTCCGTCAGATTGAGCCGCAATAAACGTTAGGCTGGATATACCGAAGACCAGCGCCCTTTTACTCCGTCTCCCTTTCCCGTCCTCCTTAATTTCAGTCTGGGGCGGCGGATACGTTTTGTTTTTTTCCCTCCGATCGTCCCAAATCCGGGAGGGGGGGCGTCTCGCCCGTTGAACCGAAATCCCGCAACGAAATATTCCGTCCTCAAAGCCGAGCGTCCCCAGACCGAAAGAGAGTAGGATGCCGGGAGAGAAAATAAATAAATAAAAAGGGGGATGCAACACGAGGACTTCCCAGGAGGTCACCCATCCTAGGTACTACTCTCGCCCAAGCACGCTTAACTGCAGAGTTCTGATGGGATCCGGTGCTTTAGTGCTGGTATGGTCGCATCCGAAAGGCCTAGGTCGCCAGGCTCTTTTATTCCCTTCCCGGCCGCTTCGGATTCGGCATATTCTTCATTCGTTGTCTGCCGGTTTCTCTCCTTTTCTCCGTCAGATTGAGCCGCAATAAACGTTAGGCTGGATATACCGAAGACCAGCGCCCTTTTACTCCGTCTTCCTTTCCCGTCCTCCTTAATTTCAGTCTGGAGCGGCGGATACGTTCTGTTTTTTTCGCTCCGATCGTCCCAAATCCAGGAGGGGGGGCGTCTCGCCCGTTGAACCGAAATCCCGCAACGAAATATTCCGTCCTCAAAGCCAAGCATCCCCAGACCGAAAGATAGTAGGAGGTCGGGACAGAAAATAAATAAATAAAAAGGGATGCAACACGAGGACTTCCCACGAGGTCACCGATCCTAGTACTACTCTCGCCCATGCACGCTTAACTGCGGAGTTCTGATGGGATCCGGTGCTTTTGTGCGGGTATGGTCGGATCCGAAAGGCTTGGGTCGCTATTCTCTTTTATTCCCTTCCTGGCCGCGGCGGATTCGGCATATTCTTCATTCGTTGTCTGCCGATTTCTCTCCTTTTCTCCGTCAGATTGAGTCGCAATAAACGTTGGCCTGGATATACCGAAGACCAGCGCCATTTTACTCCGTCTCCCTTTTCCGTCCTCCTTAATTTCAGTCTGGGGCGGCAGATACGTTCTGTTTTTTTCCCTCCGATCGTCCTAAATCCGGGAGGGTGGGCGTCTCGCCCATTGAACCGAAATCCTGCAACGAAATATTCCGTCCTCAAAGCCGAGCGTCCCCAGACCGAAAGAGAGTAGGAGGTCAGGACAGAAAATAAATAAATAAAAAGGGGATGCAACACGAGGACTTCCCAGGAGGTCACCCATCCTAGTACTACTCTCGCCCAAGCACGCTTAACTGCAGAGTTCTGATGGGATCCGGTGCTTTAGTGCTGGTATGGTCGCATCCGAAAGGCCTGGGTCGCCATTCTCTTTTATTCCCTTCCTGGCCGCGTCGGATTCGGCATTTTCTTCATTCGTTGTCTGCCGGTTTCTCTCCTTTTCTCCGTCAGATTGAGCCGCAATAAACGTTAGGCTGGATATACCGAAGACCACCGCCCTTTTACTCCGTCTTCCTTTCCCGCCGTCCTTAATTTCAGTCTGGGGCGGCGGATACGTTCTGTTTTTTCCCTCCGATCATCCCAAATCCGGGAGGGGGGCGCGTCTCGCCCGTTGAACCGAAATCCCGCAACGAAATATTCCGTCCTCAAAGCCGAGCGTCCCCAGACCGAAAGAGAGTAGGTGGTCGGGACAGAAAATAAATAAATAAAAAGGGGGATGCAACACGAGGAATTCCCAGTAGGTCACCCATCCAAGTACCACTCTCGCCCAAGCACGCTTAGCTGCGGAGTTCTGATGGGATCCGGTGCTTTAGTGCTGGTATGGTCGCATCCGAAAGGCCTGGGTCGCCATTCTCTTTTATTCCCTTCCTGGCCGCGTCGGATTCGGCATATTCTTCATTCGTTGTCTGCCGGTTTCTCTCCTTTTCTCCGTCAGATTGAGCCGCAATAAACGTTAAGCTGGATATACCGAAGACCAGCGTCCTTTTACTCCGTCTTCCTTTCCCGTCCTCCTTTATTTCAGTCTGGGGCGGTGGATACGTTCTGTTTTTTTCCCTCCGATCGTCCCAAATCCGGGTGGGGGGCACGTCTCGCCCGTTGAACCGAAATCCCGCAACGAAATATTCCGTCCTCAAAGCAAAGCGTCCCCAGACGGAAAGAGAGTAGGAGGTCGGGACAGAAAATAAATAAATAAAAAGGGTGATGCAACACGAGGACTTCCCAGAAGGTCACCCATACTAGTACTACTCTCGCCCAAGCACGCTTAACTACGTAGTTCTGATGGGATCCGGTGCCTTAGTGCTGGTATGGTCGCATCCGAAAGGCCTGGGTCGCCATTCTCTTTTATTCCCTTCCGGGCCGCGTCGGATTCGGCATATTCTTCATTCGTTGTCTGCCGGTTTCTCTCCTTTTCTCCGTCAGATTGAGCCGCAATAAACGTTAGGCTGGATATACCGAAGACCAGCGCCCTTTTACTCCGTCTTCCTTTCCCGTCCTCCTTAATTTCAGTCTGGGGCGGCGGATACGTTCTGTTTTTTCCCTCCGATCGTCCCAAATCCGGGAGGGGGGGCACGTCTCGCCCGTTGAACCGAAATCCCGCAACGAAATATTCCGTCCTTAAAGCCAAGCGTCCCAAAACTGAAAGAGAGTAGGAGGTCGGGACAAAAAATAAATAAATAAAAAGGGGGATGCAACACGAGGACTTCCCCGGAGGTCACCCATCCTAGTACTACTCTCGCCCAAGCACGCATAACTACGGAGTTCTGATGGGATCCGGTGCTTTAATGCTGGTATGGTCGCATCCGGATGGCCTGGGTCGCCATTCTCTTTTATTCCCTTCCTGGCCGCATCGAATTCGGCATATTCTTCATTCGTTGTCTGCCGGTTTCTCTCCTTTTCTCCGTCAGATTGAGCCGCAATAAACGTTAGGCTGGATATACCGAAGACCAGCGCCCTTTTACTCCATCTTCCTTTCCCGTCGTCCTTAATTTCAGTCTAGGGCGGCGGATACGTTCTGTTTTTTTCCCTCCGATCGTCCCAAATCCAAGAGGGGGGGCGCGTCTCGCCCGTTGAACTGAAATCCCGAAACGAAATATTCTGTCCTTAAAGCCGAGCGTCCCCAGACCGAAAGAGAGTAGGAGGTCGGGACTGAAAATAAATAAATAAAAAGGGTGATGCAACACGAGGACTTCCCAGGAGGTCACCCATCCTAGTACTACTCTCGCCCAAGCACGCTTAACTGCAGAGTTCTGATGGGATCCGGTGCTTTAGTGCTGGTATGTTAGCATCCGAAAGGCTTAGGTCGCCAGGCTCTTTTATTCCCTTCCCGGCCACTTCGGATTCGGCATATTCTTCATTCGTTGTCTGCCGGTTTCTCTCCTTTTCTCCGTCAGATTGAGCCGCAATAAACGTTAGGCTGGATATACCGAAGACCAGCGCCCTTTTACTCCGTCTTCCTTTCCCGTCCTCCTTAATTTCAGTCTGGAGCGGCGGATACGTTTTGTTTTTTTCCCTCCGATCATCCCAAATCCGGGAGGGGGCGCGTCTCGCCCGTTGAACCGAAATCCCGCAACGAAATATTCCGTCCTTAAAGCTGGGCGTCCCCAGACCGAAAGAGAGTAGGAGGTCGGGACAGAAAATAAATAAATAAAAAAGGGGATGCAACACGAGGACTTCCCAGGAGGTCACCCATCCTAGTACTACTCTCGCCCAAGCACGCTTAACTGTGGAGTTCTGATGGGATCCGGTGCTTTATCGCTGGTATGGTCACATCCGGATGGATTGGGTCGCTATTCTCTTTTATTCCCTTCCTGGCCGCGTCGGATTCGGCATATTTTTCATTCGTTGTCTGCCGGTTTCTCTCCTTTTTTCCGTCAGATTGAGCCGCAATAAACGTTAGGCTGGATATACCGAAGACCAGCGCCCTTTTACTCCGTCTTCCTTTCCCGTCGTCCTTAATTTCAGTCTGGGGCGGCAGATACGTTCTGTTTTTTTCCCTCCGATCGTCCCAAATCCGGGAGGGGGGGCGCATCTCGCCCGTTGAACCGAAATCCCGATACGAAATATTCCGTCCTCAAAGCCGGGCGTCCCCAGACCGTAAGAGAGTAGGAGGTCGGGACAGAAAATAAATAAATATAAAGGGGGATGCAACACGAGGACTTCCCAGGAGGTCACCCATCCTAGTACTACTCTCACCCGAGCACGCTTAACTGCGAAGTTCCGATGGGATCCGGTGCTTTAGTGCTGGTATGGTCGCATCCGAAAGGCCTGGGTCGCCATTCTCTTTTATTCCCTTCCTGGCCGCGTCGGATTCGGCATATTCATCATTCGTTGTCTGCCGGTTTCTCTCCTTTTCTCCGTCAGATTGAGCCGCAATAAACGTTAGGCTGGATATACCGAAGTCCAGCGCCCTTTTACTCCGTCTTCCTTTCCCGTTGTCCTTAATTTCAGTCTGGGGCGGCGGATACGTTCTGTTTTTTTCCTCCGATCGTCCCAAATCCGAGAGGGGGGCGCATCTCGCCCGTTGAACCGAAATCCAGCAACGAAATATTCCGTCCTCAAAGCCGAGCGTCCCCAGACCGAAAGAGAGTAGGAGGTCGGGACAGAAAATGAATAAATAAAAAGGGGGATGCAACACGAGGACTTCCCAGGAGGTCACCCATCCTAGTACTACTTCGCCCAAGCACGCTTAACTGCGGAGTTCTGATGGGATCCGGTGCTTTAGTGCTGGTATGGTCACATCCGAAAGGCCTGGGTCGCCATTCTGTTTTATTCCCTTCCTGGCTGCGTCGGATTTGGCATATTCTTCATTCGCTGTCTGCCGGTTTCTCTCCTTTTCTGCGTCAGATTGAGCCGCAATAAACGTTAGGATGGATATACCGAAGACCAGTGCCCTTTTACTCCGTTTTCCTTTCCCGTCGTCCTTAATTTCAGTCTGGGGCGGCGGATACGTTCTGTTTCTTTCCTCCGATCGTCCCAAATCCGGGAGGGGGGCGCGTCTCGCCCGTTGAACCGAAATCCCGCAACGAAATATTCCGTCCTCAAAGCCGAGCGTCCCCAGACCGAAAGAGAGTAGGAGGTCGGGACAGAAAATGAATAAATAAAAAGGGGGATGCAACACGAGGACTTCCCAGGAGGTCACCCATCCTAGTACTACTTCGCCCAAGCACGCTTAACTGCGGAGTTCTGATGGGATCCGGTGCTTTAGTGCTGGTATGGTCACATCCGAAAGGCCTGGGTCGCCATTCTGTTTTATTCCCTTCCTGGCTGCGTCGGATTTGGCATATTCTTCATTCGCTGTCTGCCGGTTTCTCTCCTTTTCTGCGTCAGATTGAGCCGCAATAAACGTTAGGATGGATATACCGAAGACCAGTGCCCTTTTACTCCGTCTTCCTTTCCCGTCGTCCTTAATTTCAGTCTGGGGCGGCGGATACGTTCTGTTTTTTTCCCTCCGATCGTCCCAAATCCGGGAGGTGGGGGCGTCTCGCGCGTTGAACCGGAATCCCGCAACGAAATATTCCGTCCTCAAAGCCGAGCGTCCCCAGACCGAAGGAGAGTAGGAGGTCGGGATTGAAAATAAATAAATAAAAAGAGGGATGCAACACAAGGACTTCCCAGGAGGTCAACCATCCTAGTACTACTCTAGCCCAAGCACGCTTAACTGCGGAGTTCTGATGGGATCCGGTGCTTTAGTGCTGGTATGGTCGCATCCAAATGGCCTGGGTCGCCATTCTCTTTTATTCCCTTCCTGGCCGCGTCGGATTCGGCATATTCTTCATTCGTTGTCTTCCGGTTTCTCTGCTTTTATCCGTCAGATTGAGCCGCAATAAACGTTAGGCTGGATATACCGAAGACCAGCGCCCTTTTACTCCGTCTTCCTTTCCCGTCGTCCTTAATTTCAATAAGGGGCGGCGGATACGTTCTGTTTCTTTCCTCCGATCGTCCCAAATCCGGGAGGGGGGCGCGTCTCGCCCGTTGAACCGAAATCCCGCAACGAAATATTCCGTCCTCAAAGCCGAGCGTCCCTAGACCGAAAGAGAGTAGGATGTCGGGACAGAAAATGAATAAATAAAAAGGGGGATGCAACACGAAGACTTCCCAGGAGGTCACCCATCCTAGTACTACTCTCGCCCAAGCACGCTTAACTGCGGAGTTCTGATGGGATCCGGTGCATTAGTGCTGGAATGGTCGCATCCGAAAGGCCTGGGTCGCCATTCTCTTTTATTCCCTCCTGGCCGCGTCGGATTCGGCATATTCTTCATTCGTTGTCTGCCGGTTTCTCTCCTTTTCTCCGTCAGATTGAGCCGCAATAAACGTTAGGCTGGATATACCGAAGACCAGCGCCCTTTTACTCCGTCTCCCTTTCCCGTCCTCCTTAATTTCAGTCTGGGGCGGCGGATACATTCTGTTTTTTTCCCTCCGACTCCGATCATCCCAAATCCGGGAGGGAGGGGGGGCGTCTCGTCCGTTGAACCGAAATCCCCGCAACGAAATATTCCGTCCTTAAAGCCAATCGTCACCATACCGAAAGAGAGTAGGAGGTCGGGACAGAAAATAAATAAATAAAAAGGGGATGCAACACGAGGACTTCCCAGGAGGTCACCCATCCTAGTACTACTCTCGCCCAAGCACGCTTAACAGCGGAGTTCTGATGGGATCCGGGGCTTTAGTGCTGGTATGGTCGCATCCGAAAGGCCTGGGTCGCCATTCTCTTTTATTTCCTTCCTAGCCGCGTCGGATTCGGCATATTCTTCATTCGTTGTCTGCCGGTTTCTCTCCTTTTCTCCGTCAGATTGAGCCGCAATAAACGTTAGGCTGGATATACCGAAGACCCGCGCCCTTTTACTCCGTCTTCCTTTCCCGTCCTCCTTAATTTCAGTCTGGGGCGGCGGATACGTTCTGTTTTTTTCCCTCCGATAGTCCCAAATCCAGGAGGGGGGGCGCGTCTCGCCCGTTGAACCAAAATCCCGCAACGAAATATTCCGTCTTCAAAGCCGAGCGTCCCCAGACCGAAAGAGAGTAGGAGGTCGGGACAGAAAATAAATAAATAAAAAGGAGGATGCAACAAAAGGACTTCCCAGAAGGTCACCCATCCTAGTACTACTCTCGCCCAAGCACGCTTAACTGCGGATTTCTGATGGGATCCGGTGCTTTAGTGCAGGTATGGTCGCATCCGAAAGGCCTGTGTCGCCATTCTCTTTTATTCCCTTCCTGGCCGCGTCGTATTCGGCATATTCTTCATTCGTTGTTTGCCGGTTTCTCTCCTTTTCTCCGTTAGATTGAGCCGCAATAAACAGTAAGTCTACTGTAGCGCCTCGGCCGTCTACAGACGCCAAATGCGGAACAAAAACTTTTTAACTGGCGCTATCGTATACTTTAACCCGGATCTGCCATTATTGCTAAACTAACAAACTGTAAAGAGAGTAGAAAGTTTATACCGAACGATCCGAGTCCTTCGTTCTTTAACCATCATCCCACGCTTCGTTGCGGCTGCTCCGATCTCGTCGATCTCCGATCTGCTCGTCCAGGTGGCACCACGTCAACGATTCTTTAAACGGGCTCCCGCCTCTGACTCGAGGCAACTCGGTCGTCAAGTTTGCCAAAAGAGACGACCAAGAATGATGTAGAGAATGAATAGATTACTTTGTCTCACTTCGTCCAAAGCCGTGGACGATCGGTAAATGAAGTTGCCACTCGAATCGGGTGATGGAATGAAAAAGGCAATGAAATTTCCATGCACCCCAAATACTATCATAATCTTTTACTACAAAGTGAGAGTGTGAGAGTGGGGAGGGGGCCGGCCACATATATAGAGGTGGGGGGCTGAGTGTAGGAGAGGGGGAGATGACAATAAGAAAATATCATGTGTGAACACAAACAAATTTCTCTAGTGTGAACACAAACAAATATCTCTAGTGTGAACACAAAGTGTGAACACACCAAAAGCAACCAATGAAAACACAACACCATTCATCCTAGTCACCTCATCTAGATGCTTCTAGAAACTTCCACACTCATCTCAAGAAAAGATAAATCCGTCTTTAACCGAATGTTGAAAGACGGCTGATAGAAAACTGGAAACTGGCAACTTCCAAAAGTGATCCCGAAACGAATTTCAGGACAACCCCGTAACTGTATAAATATACCCGCATTTGTTTTACGACCGAATACAAATGCAACTGAGACAGATATTATATCTACTCATTATAATACTCGGATCCGGCTTAAACCAAAGCCGACTAGTATTATCTGTCCGAAAAATAACACGTGCGTAAACGCACGTGCATTTTCCGAACCCTGCCATAAAACCATACGGCCTCTACAACGTTTCGCCCGAACTTGGGAAACTGTCTGTGGGTGACTCTAATGACTCGTCAGTACCATGGCAGTGGGTTTAACCACAAACCGTCAGCGGCACTAGCTATGCGTAACGGCTGCCCATGGACTAACCTCAAGGGAGGCCGATGAGCGAACTCATCCGGAAACCCTACTGAGCCTAACAGTGACAATGTATATACAGTCCGGTCCGTTCGTCAATGAGTATCGCATATCTGCCTAGGGGGCTAGTAACATCAGACCCCCAATAGCAGTATAAGTCGTGTCGGAGTGTAGCCCAATAACACCCTGAGATACTACTGGAGTACCTACCATTAAATCTCCTGCCATGGCCGTGGGCTTTGTGTAATGGCTCTCCTAGACACAGCACGATCTCGCCCCTAATACCGGGAGAGACGAATCCCCTGCCGATCCGCTCACGTGCCTCCATGTGGCTCGGGACTGTACCCAAAAACTACATGTTTGCACGACTCCTTTGAGCCGTGGTAGGGTAGAAATCAAAGCACAGTAGGAACTCACACGAGACAAATGACGACCTCAGGTCGATGAACTAACCTGTACACATGTCACCAGGGAACTGCTATCTGACGATATGTATAATACCAACTAGCAGGTTCTCGGCGAGTCCTGTCCGGTGTACTCATAACCCAATGAGCACCTGTATACATCTTAGGTGATCCAACTGACACCAGTGGCTTGTGAGACCGGCCACCGCCCCTCGTCGGGGTCTCGACTGTATACACTAGTCTACTCCGGAGTATCGATGCCCTGTCTCGAAACTCCCACGACTAGGGACCACAATTAAGGATATGCGTATAAACCACCCAACTCTCACGTATATGATCGTCATCATACTGTTGGTAGTAAAGCAAGATCCTAAGGGCTCTATCAAAGTGTAACATGTAATCAGTCACCTGAACATGTACACGACTGATAAAGGCAAACCAGATAGCATACTGTCATCTTGAGTAAGACTGTCCTACCGGTATAGGTCCTCCGCAATCATTGCAATCACGTACCTACGATCCAATAATTGACTCTGAGGGCACTATCTCCAACAATCTCCCACTTGCACTTAAGGCTAATTATTGCGATGTCGACTACTCACAGCCCGTGTGAAACCGAACATCCAACTCCTCTACTAATCAGTTTCACAAAGCCCGTTTGTAAAACTATTGTGTTCGAGAAATAGCCTCAGTGAGTGGATCCGCCTAGATGTTTCTTTCTATATCTCTCTTAATCTCAAGTTCGCGGAGAAAGCCATCTCCCGAATTGAGTAATACCTGTCTTAGAATATGTCTGGATATCTGATGGGACCCAGTTCAAAAATAAACTCTAAATCCAAACTTCTTAGACTGTATCGATCACTGAACCTAATCAGTATCGGGCACCATGCCTCCCACAGTATCCTCTTAGACCACCTGTCCATAATACTGTCCCTTTTTAGAGGGAAAACTATTATTCTGACAATCTCTCTGTCATCCATGTCACCTTTGAAGCCTGGAATGATAACCGTCTCCCGAAGGAGGCTGCCGTCATCAAATCCGTAGAACATGTACTTATGTTCTAAAACTGCTTCCTTATGTTTCTCCAGGATTGGATTAATACAAACTTATTACATCTAGTGCAAAAACAACATCTGGTGTGGTACTTGACATCTCATGATTGACTCAGTTGCCTAAGCAAGTGATCTGCCAATCATGCCCATCCCTCTCCCCTTTAGTCTGTAAGACACCTTTAGAGAGGGTGACTCCATCACCTGCAGGTACACCACCATGCCAGGAGTCATCTATTCTAAAAACCATTAGAATACTGTCAAAGTACCCACATTGGGAAACTACCCTAATCCAGATCTAAAACCATAGATCTAGAAACCAGAATGTCTGATATTATACATATCCTGTCTGGAGAAACAACTGTGTGACGACCACAGTACAACCGATCATAGTATAGGAATTTTACTTCCTACTCTGTGTATGTCATCCAAATACCAAGACATTGTTCCCCTCCGAAAGACGGCGCGACGTGGACGTCTCGCCTGAGATTCGGGGCAGATGCTATTTGGTTTTATCCGTCCACCTCTCCGAAGATGCCAAGTTGATTTATGGCACCGTGTATCGGAGGTTTAGACGGATGCGGCCGATATAGCAGACTTCGTCAGATTCCCCCTCGCTTGAGGGGTTTTTGATTGTGGGGACGCTCTTCCCTGCAGGCGCAAACCCCTGCAGTTAATTACGCTACCGCATCGCGGTAACAACTTTCTCCTTCTCCAGAATTTCACTTCGTGTCGTGTGTGTTTGTTTTGTTTGTGGTTGCCCGTGGATTGTATACGGAGACTGAGTAATGCCGTCGCCCGTAGGACGTGGATTAGTCCAAATCCGTATTTACTTAGATTTGGATTTGGTGTTTTTAGTTTAAGGATGCATTAGTCGCGTTGCGGCTAAGATCAACTTAAACGTTCGTTAAGGATACGTTAGTCCTGTTTTAGACTAAGATCAACTTAACGTAGTGATCCGTTTAATATATGGTCGTCAGGACTCGTCACCTCTCTGATATCGTTGAATGATTACAACGACATGTGTCAGAGGAGCTCGGAGATGTACCCTCGAACCAGAGATGATTTGGAATTTTATAATCCATTTGAATGTTTAAGGATACGTTAGCCGTGTTTGGGGCTAAGATCGACTTAAACGGGATCGTTTAGATCCGGTAAAAGAGCATTTGGAGGCTCTATTGTTCCAGTTTAGGGACGTGGTGGTCCATACTCCAGTTTAGGGACGTGGTGGTCTATTTTCCAGTTTAGGGTCGTGGTGGTCCATCGCCAGTTTAGGGACGTGGTGGTCCATATTCCAGTTTAGGGACGTGGTGGTCCATCGCCAGTTTAGGGACGTGGTGGTCCATATTCCAGTTTAGGGACGTGGGGGTCCATGATTAGTTTAGGGACGTTTCGGTCTAACATTAGTTTAAGGACGTCTCGGTCCGATATTAGTTTAAGGACGTTTCGGTCCGACATTAGTTTAAGGACGTTTCGGTCCATGAGTTTAAGGACCCCGCAGTCCATATTGATGTGTGGTCGTCGGGACCCGTCACCTCTCTGACGTCGTTGAAGGATTACAACGATAGGTGTTAGAGGAGCTCGGAGATGTACCCTCGAACCGGATATAAATTGATTTAAGGGAGCAATCTTGCTCAGTCAATTTAATTTGAGGACTTACGGCCAAAATTGGGCTAAGTCCAGTTGAAAATGTTCAACATTTTATTTGCTTTTGTATTGCATTTCTTTTTATTTTTATTTGGGCTCTAACCATAAAGGATGCGGAGCATCAATTTGCTTTGGGCTCTGCCCATTTATAAATGATGCAGAGCATCAATTTTACTTGGGCTCTGCCCTTTGTGAATGATGCAGAGCATCAATTTTATTTGGGCTCTGCCCTTTTATTGCTTTGCAATTTATTTTGGCATGTTGGTCTTTTTGATTTGGGCCTGGCCCTTTTTAAGAAATGCATTGCATTTGTCAGGCGCTTTGCGCCAATTACTGAGCGCAAGCGGTTGTGGTGAGGACACGTGTCATGCTCTGGTGAGCGCAAGCGCAACGGCGCAGTGCGCTGCGCGGTTGCGTTGCTGACACGTGGCGCGCTCTGGTGAGTTGCGCCAATTCTAGAGAGCAAAGCTCTATTTCAAGAGCGCGTAGCGCAAGTTGTTCTGTAGCTGACACGTGGCGCTCTCTCAAGAGCGCAACAACGCAGTTTGGAAGTGCAAAGCACTAAGAATCTTTTAGATTCAGAACAGAAGTGCAGAGAACAATTTGATTTCTTGATCTAATTTAGATCAAAGAAAAATAAGTTTTTTCTTTTTGTTTCAAGAACCAGAGGTTTATAAAAGTGCAAAGCACTATTTTTATTTTGTTGTTTTCTTGTTTTTAAAGAACCAGTGGTTCATGAGAAGTGCAAAGCACTGTTTATTATGTGAAGAACATTGATCTGGTTTTTAGATCAATGACTTATTAAAAGAGATTTCTTTTCTCTCGTGAAGGTTTTTACCTTTTTCTTTGAAATTTTCTCAGAATTCTCTCTCTGTTTGAAGCTCTTGACTTTTTTCAAGAAAAAAATGTTGATGCCTTTGAATTGAGGTCTGGGGTCTCTTTTATAGTGCCCATAAATTAGTTAATTTTGTTGAAGAGATCTTTTTCTGAGTGATTTGGGGAATTTTCCCCACCGTTGGATCTTTGATCCAAGGGCTTCTGTTTTACAGAAGAAAATATTCTTGTTTTAACAGGAACAGAAAGATTTCTTTGAAATCTTAATTCTGTTTGGCGCAAACGCCCCAGCGCGTGACACGTGTCGCGCAGCGCACAGCGCAGCGCAACTGCGCCAGCGCATCTGCGCTGACACGTGTCGCGCAGCGCGAAGCGCAGCGCAACTGCGCCAGCGCATCTGCGCTGTCACGTGTCGCGCTGCGCTGTACTTGCGCAACTGAAGCGTTGCTTCCTTTAATTTTGCTTAAAATAGAGCTTTGCTCTGATTGGGCGCGCTGCCTTGGGCGCTGCGCTGATGCATCTGCGCCTGACACGTAGCGTGTTGCGCAGCACAAATAATCTGAAGCGTTGCTTCATTTATTAAATTTTAAATTTTCAAAGCAGAGCTTTGCTCTGATTGGGGGAAGATGAAGCGTTGCTTCATCTCTGTTAGTTATATGTATGCCCTAGAGGCCATTACTGTACATTGGATGTATACTGTAGTGGATGCTGGGACGTATATAGGGAGGACTTTCTTGCTCGACATGATAGTATGCTATCTGGTTACCCTTTACCTTAACGTGTATACTGATTGTCTCTCTGTTACATGTTGGTAAAGCCCTTAGGATCTGTACTTGACTACCTGGACTATGATGCGGATCATACTAGTGGGGACATGGTAGTCCATAAGTACATCCTTCAAAGTCCCTAGTCGTGGGTGTATCGAGACGGGGCATCGATATACCAGAGTAGACTAGCGTATACCTTCTCGACCCATACAGATGGGCGATGGATGATCCCATATCCATTGGTGTTTGACATCAGAGATGATATACGGGTGCTCAGTAGAGACTGGGTACACTGGACGGACTCGCCGAGAACTCCCAGATGGTATTATACCTCACGTCAGATGGCAGTTCTCTGGTGACACTGGTACAGAGTAGTCTGTTGACCCGAGATCGTCATAGAGTCTTGTGTGGTTCCCACTGTGCTTTGATTTCCATCTTACCACGTCCAAGAGGGCGTGCAAAACGGTGGTTTTTGGGTACAGTCCCGAGTCACATGGAGGCAATGAGCGATAGGAGGGGATTCGTCTCTCCCGGTATAGGGGGTTGATGTTGCGCTGTGTTCGATTGGCTATAACAGGAAATCCCTGGCCAGGGTTGCTGAGATTTACTGGTAAGTGTTACCAGTAGTTTCTCGAACAGTTATAGACCTCATATCGACACGACTTATTGAGCTATTGGGGTCTGACGTTTACCACCCCTAGGAAAGATATGCGACATATCAGACGATCAGACCGGACTGTACGGTAGTGTTACTGGTCGGATTCACTGGAGTGTGAGCGGGCTTGGTCGTCGATCTTCAGATCGCTCAATACCCGGGTGGCCGTTACGTTTAGCAGACCGCTTGCGGCTTGTGGATGTTTGATATGACCATCATCTGCTGCCGGCGTATTGACGAGTCTTTAGAGTCCTACACAGAGGTTTCCTGGCTCAAGCGAAACGAAATAGGAGCGCATATGAGATATGTGCGGGACCGAGAATAATGCGTGTATGTGATACCGTATTCTATTCTCGCGATAAATGTATCGAATGGTTGTATGCGATATAACCTAGTTATCGATTCAAGCGTTGATTCGATAAGCCGATATATTGTATACTAGTCGGTTGTGTGCGACATAACCGGATCATTGAATCAAGTGTTGATTTAATGATTTAATGCATATTTATATATTTGATATATTACTTTGCATCAACTAGTATCGGTTTACTTAAGATGGATTTTCTCACTCGGATGTGCGCATTACATATGCGATATGATTTTGTGCATTTGATTGTATCATGTTTGATGATACATGTTTACATGGTTAAGTGCAAAGATTTAAACCATGGTTAAAAGAATGGTTAGGGTTTCATTTCCTTTATTTATCTATTTATTTATTTATTTATTTTCCTTTTGGAAAAGGAAATGAGGAAAATGGTGGCTTGTTTTGGATTGTAGTTGAAGATTCATGAACCTTTGACTTTGTCCACCATTCTTATCTCATGCTTAACCTAACCATTTGTTTTAACCCTAGTGGAATCTCTACACTTTACCATGGTTTAGTCATGATAAGTTTTGATTATTTTTTTCTTTTTCTTTTAACTTATCATAACATTTCTTCTTCTTCTTCCTTGCTTCAAGTGAAGAAAAGCTTACCTCATCAATGGTGATTGATGTTTTTGAGTGAGAAATCCAATTCTAAAGTTAACCCACTTCCTATTTCTTCATACTCTACCTCTTGCCAAGTAGTAGAGTGTGTTTACTTCACAAGTTTCTTGACTTGGTGAAGTCGGAGCTTGATTTAGCGATGCCTCGACGTAGATCATCTTCGGCATGGACATCGACGACCTAGCTTGCCCATTCTCCGACGAAGCCGATCCTAGAGCCCGGATTTGACTTGGACAGCGGAGAGGACTTCGTTGCGGAGCTATGGAGGTGGAGCACCGGATCTACAAAGGTTGTATTTCCGTTTTCTCATTAGTTAAGTGTTAACTAGTTCATTGTTCGCCTAGACATCTAGTTATTGATCCGTAGTTTAAGGTTTGTAGGCACCATAATTTTTGAAATTGCCATGGTTGATGGCTTGGGAGACCTCACTTGAGTGCCTAGGAACCCTACAGTGGTATCAGAGCCTGGCTAGAGCCTTAGGCGAAGTCTAGACGACATTTGAAGTCCGATCGAACCCGAAAGTCCAAAACAAACCTGCTCTCTGTCCAATTTTCAAAAACAGGGATTTTTCAGTATTAAAAATATTCAGAAAACCCAGCAGGAAAATATAAGAACTACGGAGAAAAATTGAGGTGATGAACAGTGAAACATGGCGCGGAACCGCGGCATTAGCCTACCTCAGGCGGCGGTTCCGCGGCATATTAATGACGTCATCCTTTATAAATTGCACAGTAATTCATTGTTTTCAGTGCTGAGTTCTCTGGATATTTTTAAATGTTATTCAAGAGTTGAATTTTCTGGAGTTGTTTTGGGAATTCGGTGTTTCGATCGGGATATCAAATTTTGTCTGTGTGGCTTTCCGGATAAATTTTAGAATATGTTAAAAAGTTCGACCGGATATAAATACCCAACTTTTCCCCTGTCGGGAAATTTCCAAGTGTTGGATTTTTCCGTAGTTTAACGACGTTCTAAGTAGTGCAAGTAACGCGATGGTCCCTCTAGAAGACACAAACCTTAACTCGATTATGTGACCGTCTTGAACTGCCCTTTGAACCTTCGGGTTTGGGGCAGTACGGCGTGCCACATGTGAGGCGTTGGCTTGACCCTTCTACGGCTGGACCGTTGGTACTGAGGTACGAACTGAATGTTGTTAGACTAGTTTCATGTGTTGATCTGTATCGGGAAAACTTGGGTGTTAGAATGTTCGATCGGAAAGTTTAACATTTTCTATTTATCCGGAATGGGATACAATAATTGGAATTCACAATAAGTTATATGATAACTGAATGAATGTTATAAACGTAGCAATTTAGTCTCACTTGATCGGTTGCCACGGAATTTTGATGTGATCAAAAGTCCGTCGCAATCACGCAGCGTACGCGGATACTCGCCGGGTAAACTTAATAGACAGCCTCACTCCATAGCCCCGACCAAGTGACTGTAGGAGAACCCCGTCGCCGAAAGCATCCGTACGGGTGCTCGCGGTAGCGGTGTTCCGCCTTGGTGCACTTCGTCGACGGTATCGGGGGTGCGGCCGTCTACAGAAGTTTGCGACGAGCATTCGATCAGGATGTCGGGAATCCTGTTGAATTGCCCGACTTGATATTGAAAAGCGTTTTCGATTTTGAGACTAAAATGCGGGGTTTATAATTGTTAGGCATGCAATGTCTAAGAAATTCATTTGGTCAGGCATGCGATGTCTGAGGAGGTTGCGGATTCCAACTGTTGTAGTTTTACACTTTCTTTTCTGTGACCGTAAGTGTAATATGTGATATCGCCGGTTTCGTTGCTATATGTCAACGACAATTGGGATACGCATGTTTACTTACGTTGATGACATGTGATGTTATGTGTTGCTGGATATGCTATATTGGATCGTCGTGTTTGAATAGCCGGGGGTTTTTATATGAGATGAGTGTTTTTCATTTTCATTCATGTAAAAACTATGTATGTAATATTCTTTTATTGGGGCGCTTCCAGGTTGCGGGAGTTGTCACCTGTTGTATATTATTTACTTTTCCGCACTAGGATAGACCCAAGGAGGGGAGCACAAGTAACCGGGTTCTGGAGTCCAGTGGGAGACCAACTCGAGGAGTCGAGTCCGGGTCTCCTAACTCCAAAATTGGTAGGGTTGCTTGCCGCTCTCGTAGGGGTTTAGGGGTGTGGGTTTGGCTATTCATCACGACCGTGGAATCCGTGTTTTATACTGGCTCGTATTGAAAACACGGACGTCCTAGTATATCCAATATTTCATATGATTCTTCTGCTGCGATATCTGTGATGTGATCATGTGATGTTCTGTGATAGATACAGTATATAGTATATATGATATATTATATAGATGTTACTTATGTTTTACACCCGCGCTAGCCCTGCCCTGCTCTGCCGTTAGTTACCTAACCTAACGGTGCGCGAGGGGACATCGAGGCGAATGCGGATGGCATAAGTGTACGTCGTATTTATCTGTGATGTTTAGGTACTTAAATGATGGGACTTCATTAATGTGATTAATGAAATAAAAGAAACCTAAGATGTTGTAGAATCGAATTTCAAAATTAAAACAGGTAGCTACAGTTTTTGCTTTGCACAGCGGTATATATGATATATCCTGCACCTTATTCGATGAGGAAAGGACCGAGATCCCTTCACCGGGAGTGACTCCTTTAGCAAAAATTGGCAGATGCTACACACTCGGTTTGTCTTTTGATTGCTTTTAAGAGTTTTTGCTTTGCACAGTGATATATATGATATATCCCGCACCTCATTCGACGAGGAAAGGACCGACGATCCCTTCACCGGGAGTGACTCCTTTAGCAAAACTAGAAAAGCCTCAAAAGCACTCCATTTTAAAAATCATTTGATTCTACAACGATATCAAGTTCATTACGCAATAGGTTTTCAGAAAAACCTGTCGTAGCCCTCCGTCATTTCAGATAAGTTGTATATAGTATTCGTGCTGCATTTGTTGGCTTTCGTCAAGGTGCAGTGTGCGGTAGCTATATGCTGCTTATCTGCTAGCATACGATGCGATTGGATTAGGGTAGTCGTGCGGCTTTGTTGGCTTTCGTCAAGGGTCGTGCGGGTGGGTTTAATTCGATCTAGAAATGTACGGGTTGAACTTGACTAGCGGGCTATGGTTTGTTGGCTTTCCTCAAGGTCATAGCACGTTAGGGGCAAAATATTATCGGGAATTTCAAGTGTTGAGATTTGCAATGAGATTGCATACCTTCTATGAGATAGTTGGATCCCGATACCCGCTGCGAGTAAGTGTTACTCCTGGGAGAGTTTTATACATTACAATTAGCCGATCAAGTAGGTGTCTAGAAAGGTGTCAACGGGGTTACGCCTCTGGGAAAACAAGGTTTACATTAATTAGGTTCGTGCGAAAGCACGGGGGACCTCCCTCAAAGTACCGACACTGGCCTGGCTGAAAGATTGGCGAACTTGTAGTGTGTAATTAATCCCGGCTAGTCTTTCCTTTTAGGGTTTGAAGGAAGATTTGATAAAAAGCAGTGGGAGCCATCCTGATTAGATAAAATAATAACCAATCTATTCTTGACAGAGCGCACGCTGAGTGTTTTCTTCTCTCTCTCTCCAGGTAGCGACCATATCACGCCTTAATCAAGATAATAATACGGATTATTGACCGAACCCACTTGTTATACTGAGCTGGGGAACGTTGGTCCCGCTCCAACTTATAATTGTTATAAGACAGAGCAGGAAATTGGGGATTACTAGAATTCCCGTGCCGCCCAAACGAAGAGAGTGCATGCTGATGCATCATCTTCGGGTGTGTTCGTTACAAAGAACTGTTTCTCTGTATCCTCTACGTCCTGGGTATGTGATACCAGATCAGGATCCCAGATATGTAATCTGTTACATAGGGCTACAGAAAGGTAGAGAACTGAGAACGGGTGATAAGTTTCATGAGGCAGAAAACGGGGCAAGAGTTGCAGCCAAGTCTGTCGGTCACTGTCACCCTGTATTACAAATACATTGATTCTGAACGAATGTTATTAGATACCGAACCTGATATACAAAATCGTATCTATCTCTTTATTAGTAAAGAAATGATAAAATTTTGTATTGTTGGATAATGTTTTGAACATTTCCTATATCAAAAGTTGATCGGTTCAGGCACGATATCTAAAAGCATTAATGTTCTAAATCAAACTACAGTTCTTATTATATGGAACACACACAAAAGGAAGAGTTCAGAAATGAACGAATTCTTCTTGAGGCATTGTAGACTAGGTCATATCTATGTGACCCGACTGGCTGTAGTTACATGTAGATGTATATTTAAATCAGTTTGAATTTACATCTTGTGAAACTCGCCAGTCATGTCACAAAGATAAGATGACCATAGCTCCGTTTACTGGAAACAGAGAAAGAGTTAGTAAACTCTTGGGATGATACATGTTGATGTATGTAAGGTCCCCTGTCTACACATGCCAGGACTGGTTCTTTGTACTTCATTACATTCTCTGATGATCTCTTTCGAGTTTCAGACCTATGTTCCTGTTGAAACACAAGTCCGAACCTTTTAAGATATTCACAGAATATAAGTTAGAAGTAGAGAACCAATATACGGGTATAAGTATTATGTCCTTTGATGTGATCAAGGGGGAGAATACTTGAGCATGGAATTCCTGGACTTTTCTAAAGGAGAATGAGATTCTCTCTCAGCATTACTCCTCTGAATACACCATAGCACGATGGAATATCAGGGCGGAGCAATCACACCCTATATGATAAGGTGTGCTCTATGATGAGTACTACTGAGTTACCTATTTCCTTTTGGGTGTTATGCACTTGAGAAGCTGCATACCTATTGAATAAGGTTCGAATCAAATCAGTTGCCTACCACTTCATATTTGATATGGAAAGGGAAGAGCCCATATCTTAAGCTAGTTAAGATTTGGGGTTGTCCGGCCTATGTCTAAAAGCAGAATCCGGACAAGCTCGAGGCAAAGTCTGTAATGTAGAACTGGAAAGGTTCCAGCTATACAAACTGCAACTGATGATTTGAAAGAACCAAAGGATTCGATAGTTACCAACGAACCTCAGCCTCTCCGCCGATCTAGTAGGGTTCCTCACCCACCTGAGAGATACTTCGGTTTCTCTATGACAGTGGGAGCGAGGATTGCATCATGAGATGATGACCCAACTAGTTTCGAGCTGGCCATCAGGAGTGGGACTCTGTAAGAATGGCTGGATGTTTAGCGATCTGAGATGGAATCCTTATACACCAACAAAGTATGGACTTTGGCTGCTATATCTGAAGGGTTAAATCCCCATCAGGAGCAGGTATATCTTGAGAAGATTACTTGGTGTAGATGGAAAAGTTGAGACTTTCAAAGCTAGACTTGTTAAAGCTTTTCGTCATCGACCAGGCGTGGATAATGATGAAACCTTTTCAAGTAGCTATGCTTAAGTCCATCCAGATCCTACTTGCCACGGCTACATACCATGACTGCGATATCTGGTGGTTGGGTGTCTTGACTGCTTTTCTAAATGATGATTTAGAAGAGAGTGTCTATAAGTACACAGCCAGAGGGCTTCGTAGACAGTGGGAGCAGCGGAAACGTGTGCAAGATGCTTTATAGGATAAAGCAGGCATCGCGGAGTTGGAACATCTGTTTTGATGGATTAGTCAAAGAAGTTGACATCATCAAAATGGTAGATGAACCTTGTATAAACAAGAAGGTAGTAGGGAATATGGTGACGATCCTCGTAGAGTACGTGGATGACATACTCTTGATAGGGAAGGAGTTTCCTATGCTACGCTCGATCAATCTCCGCTTATCACAAAGATTCTCCGTATAGGATCAAAATGATACCTACTAAATCCTGGATTTTGGATATATGAGATAGATCTAATTGGATGTTAGGAATCTCACTAGCTGTAGTGAGATGGTATCAGTTGATCCTGGGGAGAATCACTGGAAGTGTTCCAGGGTGATAAAGACGACTGAGTGTCAGTCACAGGCATTGTCTTTACCCTCAGTAAAGGGACGGTATGTTGGAAGAGTTCCAAGCTAGATACCGTGACATACTAGAAGATAAAGGCAGGATACATTGCTACTTAAGATGCTACCAAAGAGGCAGTTTGGGTGTATAATCGTTCATGAGATGAACTATGTTCCTCCCATTGTGTGACAATGGAGTTGTGGCTTATGCCAAGGAACGCCGGTCCCATCAGTGATCCAGACATATTCTAAGGCAGTATCACCTGATCATGGAGATGGTTGATCTCCAGGGTGATTGAGGTTAGGAGAGTAGACACAGAGGACAACACGGCGGATCCACTCACGAAGGCCTGTTCCCAGAGAGAGACTCTTATGGGATGGTTGAGTATGAGATACTACAACCACTGCTACAGATGGCCCTAGTGCAAGTGGGAGATTGTTAGTTATATGTATGCCCTAGAGGCCATTACTGTACATTGGATGTATACTGTAGTGGATGCTGGGCCGTATATAGGGAGGACTTTCTTGCTCGACATGATAGTATGCTATCTGGTTACCCTTTACCTTAACGTGTATACTGATTGTCTCTCTGTTACATGTTGGTAAAGCCCTTAGGATCTGTACTTGACTACCTGGACTATGATGCGGATCATACTAGTAGGGACATGGTAGTCCATAAGTACATCCTTCAAAGTCCCTAGTCGTGGGTGTATCGAGACGGGGCATCGATATACCAGAGTAGACTAGCGTATACCTTCTCGACCCATACAGATGGGCGATGGATGATCCCATATCCATTGGTGTTTGACATCAGAGATGATATACGGGTGCTCAGTAGAGACTGGGTACACTGGACGGACTCGCCGAGAACTCCCAGATGGTATTATACCTCACGTCAGATGGCAGTTCTCTGGTGACACTGGTACAGAGTAGTCTGTTGACCCGAGATCGTCATAGAGTCTTGTGTGGTTCCCACTGTGCTTTGATTTCCATCTTACCACGTCCAAGAGGGCGTGCAAAACGGTGGTTTTTGGGTACAGTCCCGAGTCACATGGAGGCAATGAGCGATAGGAGGGGATTCGTCTCTCCCGGTATAGGGGGTTGATGTTGCGCTGTGTTCGATTGGATATAACAGGAAATCCCTGGCCAGGGTTGCTGAGATTTACTGGTAAGTGTTACCAGTAGTTTCTCGAACAGTTATAGACCTCATATCGACACGACTTATTGAGCTATTGGGGTCTGACGTTTACCACCCCTAGGCAAGATATGCGACATATCAGACGATCAGACCGGACTGTACGGTAGTGTTACTGGTCGGATTCACTGGAGTGTGAGCGGGCTTGGTCGTCGATCTTCAGATCGCTCAATACCCGGGTGGCCGTTACGTTTAGCAGACCGCTTGTGGCTTGTGGATGTTTGATATGATCATCATCTGCTGCCGGCGTATTGACGAGTCTTTAGAGTCCTACACAGAGGTTTCCTGGCTCAAGCGAAACGAAATAGGAGCGCATATGAGATATGTGCGGGACCGAGAATAATGCGTGTATGTGATACCGTATTCTATTCTCGTGATAAATGTATCGAATGGTTGTATGCGATATAACCTAGTTATCGATTCAAGCGTTGATTCGATAAGCCGATATATTGTATACTAGTCGGTTGTGTGCGACATAACCGGATCATTGAATCAAGTGTTGATTTAATGATTTAATGCATATTTATATATTTGATATATTACTTTGCATCAACTAGTATCGGTTTACTTAAGATGGATTTTCTCACTCGGATGTGCGCATTACATATGCGATATGATTTTGTGCATTTGATTGTATCATGTTTGATGATACATGTTTACTTGGTTAAGTGCAAAGATTTAAACCATGGTTAAAAGAATGGTTAGGGTTTCATTTCCTTTATTTATCTATTTATTTATTTATTTATTTATTTTCTTTTTGGAAAAGGAAATGAGGAAAATGGTGGCTTGTTTTGGATTGTAGTTGAAGATTCATGAACCTTTGACTTTGTCCACCATTCTTATCTCATTCTTAACCTAACCATTTGTTTTAGCCCTAGTGGAATCTCTACACTTTACCATGGTTTAGTCATGATAAGTTTTGATTATTTTTTTCTTTTTCTTTTAACTTATCATAACATTTCTTCTTCTTCTTCCTTGCTTCAAGTGAAGAAAAGCTTACCTCATCAATGGTGATTGATGTTTTTGAGTGAGAAATCCAATTCTAAAGTTAACCCACTTCCTATTTCTTCATCCTCTACCTCTTGCCAAGTAGTAGAGTGTGTTTACTTCACAAGTTTCTTGACTTGGTGAAGTCGGAGCTTGATTTAGCGATGCCTCGACGTAGATCATCTTCGGCATGGACATCGACGACCTAGCTTGCCCATTCTCCGACGAAGCCGATCCTAGAGCCCGGATTTGACTTGGACAGTGGAGAGGACTTCGTTGCGGAGCTATGGAGGTGGAGCACCGGATCTACAAAGGTTGTATTTCCGTTTTCTCATTAGTTAAGTGTTAACTAGTTCATTGTTCGCCTAGACATCTAGTTATTGATCCGTAGTTTAGGGTTTGTAGGCACCATAATTTTTGAAATTGCCATGGTTGATGGCTTGGGAGACCTCACTTGAGTGCCTAGGAACCCTACAATCTCCAGCCTCGGAATTTAAACAGAGCTTTGCTCTGATTAGGGTAAACAGACATCACACCCTACTACCTTCTTAACAGATCCATCCCTTATCCTGATTGAAGTCAAACCCATGACTGTCATATCAAAATTAGATGATCTATCTCCGCTATAACTGCTCAAGTCTATAAATAGACATAAGCTACTTGCCTACTAAACTTCCGCTGCTCCCACTGACTACGACAACCCTCCTACTGGGTCTCATAGCCTGGAACATCAGTAGTGTCAAGTCTGGGTAGATAAGAACCTCCCTGTCACCGTCCTTGAGGCTACCGAAGTACCTCTCGGGTGTCTGAGGTTACCCACCATATCTGCGGAGTGGCTAATGGAATGTCAAACCTGATTGAATATATAGGTCCTATTAAATTTTCCGTAATCGTTCGCGGTTCTGGAATCACTTCCAGTTCTACCATACTCCCACTACTGTTTTCTGAAAAAGTCCATTTTACTAAAACTGTGGCGAGTCAAGAACAATATCACTATTGATCTTCCAAATGGTAGAATATCAACCCTCGTCATAGCCAGGGTCAACCCACAAACAGCCATTACAAAAACTTGCCCTGAGTTATCCAGAGTCTGGTTTTAAGCATAAGCTGGACAACTCCCCGTACCTTAACATCTTTTAAGGTACGAACTATTCTATATCCAATATAGAAACTTTGGCACTAATTTAATTGGAACCATATTCAAATTATGCAGCTGTCTCCAGTGCATATCAACTTAATGGAAAGAGGCTAATCAGCATTACTCAACTTAGGAATCCATCCAATTATGAGTAACCTGAAAGAGAAACACGTTTCTCAAAAATCATTACTATCATCTGAATACCAATCACAAGAATCTACATCTTCGATCTCTTTGAAGAATCCCGATACTTGTGACACCTGGTTCTCTACTCTATTCTTATACCCACAACTTCTCAAAACTTAGACCTTGTATTTCTACGAAACACTTGTCTAAATACTAGAGAAGTCATAAGTAAACAGAACATAGTACGAGGACCTACCCCTTTGTCCTGATGGACACCGGACAGCATACAATACTCTGTATAAGTCCGCTGAGTTGAACAACTCAAAACCTGTGCGTCGTAGGTGGAAAACTGTACCCTGGCGATTTCCTCAAATATCACCAATTACAACGAATTCCGATATAATGAGGATAATCACCTAATTCCCAATAACTTACTCCCACTCATCATCTGTAAAACCATACAGATATGAGAATTAAACCTGGTAAATACATACCCTGGAGTAAGTACCCAATCGGGAAAACAGTTTTCCTTTAACAATGCACTGAAACATGAAAATGTTTCCTAGGGGTATCTTGGTATTCATAGTAATGCCTCTTCCAAAATCAATTCATGACTTTAACCGTATATTTTATTGCCATCTCTCCAAATCCCTTTATTTGTCTTTAGTCGTTACCTTCTGTACACCATCGTTACGCTAAATGGTTTTCTTCCTTCCCTACCATTCGGCACCAGCCTATGGTTTGGAAGAAGACTATCCAGTAAGCATAATAGGTGTACCCTCCTAAACCAAGGAGTACTCACATCTTGAGAGAAGTTGATGATAAAAGACAACTGAATAATACCTTATTCCTTTAAATGTGAAATAGGAGTAGCGATGAAGTATGCGGTTTTTGTAAGTCCACGGTAGCGCCCTGGCCATCTAACAGACGCCAAATGCGGAACAAAAACTTTTAACGAAACTGGCGCTATCGTGTACCGTAACCCGGATCTGCCATTAAAGCTAAACTAACAAACTACAAAGGGGTAGAAACGTTATACCGAATGATCCGATTCCTTCGGTCTTTAACCATCATCCCACGCTTGTTGCGGCTGCTCCGATCTCCTCGATCTCCAGTCTTATCGTCCGGGTGGCACCACGTCGACGGATCTTTAAACAGGCTCCCGCCTCTGAACCGAGGCAACTCGATCGTCAAGCTTGCCAAAAGAGACGACCAAGATGAAGTAGAGAATGAGTAGAACACTTTGTCTCGTTACGTCCAAGGCTATGGACAAACGGTTAATGAAGTTGCCAATTTGGATCGGGTGATGAAAAATGAGCTATATGAAATGAAGTGAAGCTATCATAATCTTTTTCCCAAAAACACAACCATGAAACTCACCATGGAGGGGCCGGCCACTAAATAGAGGGGGGAGGTGAGTGTAGGAGGGAAAATGGTGACCATAAGCTTAATACTTATCATAACACCTAGTATGAAAGCATTTAAGAAATTGATGAATCATTAAGCTTAGTCACACTTGCAATAAATGAACATTTAAAGCAACCATGAGTCACTAACCTTGTCATCACTTCTAGAACCTTCTAGAAGCATGACTCACCCTATGACTCACCCTCAAGAAGAAAAGATAAATCCGTATTTAACCGACTGTTAAATACGGCTGATGGAAAACTGGAAACTGGCAACTTCCAAAAGTGATCCCGAAACGAATTTCAGGATGACCCCGTAACAGTATAAACATACCCGCATTTGTATTACGACCGAATACAAATGCAACTGAGACAAAGATATCATATCTACACAGTATAATACTGGGTTCCGGCTTAAACCAAAGCCTACCAGTATTATCTGCCCGAAAAACGACACGTGCGAAAACGCACGTGCTTTTTCCGAACCTTGCCATAAACCCATACGGCCTCTACAACGTTTCGCCCGAACTTGGGAAAGTGTCTGTAGGGGACTCTAATGACTCATCAACACACTGGCACTGGGTTTAAACCCTAGCACGTCAGAGGTACAAGCTGCACGTAACGTTTTACCTATGTATTGATTGGAAGGGAAGCTGACGAGCGAACTCATCTATAAACCCTACTGAGCCTGACAGTGACAATGTATATACAGTCCGTTCCATTCGTCTAAAGAGTATCGCATATCGAGTCTAGGGGGATGGATAAAGTCAGACCCTAATAACGCGATAAATCATGTCGGCATGAAGCCCATCACCACCTGAGAAACTACTGATCCAAATCAGTAATTCTCCACTACCTCGGCCGATAATTCCTAGTGATGGCCGCCCGTGCACTGCGCGACATCAATCCCCAATACCGGGAGAGACGAATCCCCGACGATCCGCTCACTTGCTTCCAATGTGGCTCGGGACTGTACCCAAAAAAGACCTGTTTGCACGACTCCTTTGAGCCGTGGTAGGGTAGAAATCAAAGCACAGTGGGAACTCACACGAGAAAAATGACGACCTCAGGTCGATGAACTAACCTGTACACATGTCACCAGGGAATTGCTATCTGACGATATGTATAATACCAACTAGCAGATTCCCGGCGAGTCATGTCCGGTGTACTCATAACGCAATGAGCACCTGTATACATCTTAGGTGATCCAACTGACACCAGTGGCTTGTGAGACCGGCCACCGCCCCTCATCGGGGTCTCGACTGTATACACTAGTCTACTCTGGAGTATCGATGCCCTGTCTCGAAACTCCCACGACTAGGGACACTTTTAAGGATGTGCTTATAGACCCCAGCTCTCACGTATATGATCGCCATCATACTGCTGGTAGTCAAGCAAGAATCCTATGGGCTCCATCATCATGCAATAGTGAACTAAAGCATATATACGATGATAAAGTCAAACCATATAGCATACTACCAACTTGAGTAAGACTGTCATATCGGTATAGGTCCTGCCTCAATTATTGCAATCACGTACCTGCGATCCAATAATTGACTTTGAGGGCACTATCTCCAACAATCTCCCACTTGCACTCAAGGCTAATTATTGCAATGTCGCATACTCATAGCCCGTGTGATACCGAACACCCAACTTCTCTACTAATCAGTTTCACAAAACTAGTTTGTAAAACTCTTGTGTTCGAGAAATAGCCTCAGCGAGTGGATCCGCCCTGATGTTTCTTTCTGTGTCTCTCTAAATCTCAAGTTCGCGGAGAAATCCATCTCCCGAATCGAGTAATACATGTCTTAGAATATGTCTGGATATCTGATGGGACCTAGTTCATAAATGAACTCAAATCCAAAATTCTTAGACTGTATCGATAACCGAACCTAATCAGTATCCAGTACCATGCCTCCCACAGTATCCTCTTGGATCACCTGTCCATAATACCGTCCCTCATTAGAGGAAAAACTATAACTGTGACAATCACTCTGTCATCCATGTCACCTTTGAAGCCTGGAATGATAACCGTCTCCCGAAGGAGGCTGCCGTCATCAAATCCGTAGAACATGCACTTATGTTCTAAAAAATGCTTCCTTATGTTTCTCCAGGATAGGATTAATATAAATTTTTCGCATCTAGTGCAAAAACAATATCTGGTGTGGTACTTGACATCTCATGATTGACTCAATTGCCAAGGCAAGTGATCTGCCAATCATGCACAGCCCTCTCTTCTTTAGTCTATAAGACACCTTTAGAGAGGGTGACTCCATCACCTGCAGGTACACCACCGTGCCAGGAGTCATCTATTCTAAAATACTATTAGAATATTGTCAAAGTACCAACATTGGGAAACTATCCAAATCTAGATCTAAAGCCATAGATCTAGTAACCAGAATGTCTAATATTATATCCATATCCTTTCTAGAGAAACAATTGTGTGATGACCAAAGTACAACCGATCGTAGTATAGGAATTTTACTTCCTACTCTGTGTATGTCATCCAAATACCAGGACATCACACCCTACTACCTTCTTAACAGATCCATCCCCTATTCTGATAAAGTCAAACCCATGACTGTCACATCAAAATTAGATGATCTTATCTCTGCTATATTTGCTTAAGTCTATAAATAGACATAAGCTACTTGCCCACTTATACTTCCGCTACTCCTACTGACTACAACAACCCTCTGGCAGAATAATATACACGTTCACTTCTAAAGCCTGTTTAGAACGACGTTATACTTATCCTCTTGCCGGGTCTCACAGTCTGGAACAACAGTACTGTCAAGTCTGGGTAAACAAGAACCTCCCTGTCACCGTCCTTGAGGCTACCTGAGTACCTCTCGGGTGTCTGAGGTTACCCACCATATCTGCGGAGTGGCTAATGGAATGTTAAACCTGATTGAATATATAGGTTCTATTAAATTTTCCGTAATCGTTTGCGGTTCTGGAATCACTTCCAGTTCTACCATACACCCACTACTGTTTTCTGAAAAAATCCATTTTACTAAAACTGTGGCGAGTCAAGAACAATATCACTATTGATCTTCCAGATGGTAGAAATGTCAACCCTCGTCAAAACCAGGATCAACCCACAAACTGCCATTACAGAAACGTGTCTTGAGTTATCCAGTGTCTGGTTTTAAGCATAAGCTGGACAACTCCCCGTATCTTAACATCGTTAAGATATGAACCATTCTATATCCAATATAGAAACAGAGGCACTAATTTAATTGGAACCAGATTCAAATCATGCAGCTGTCTCCAGTGTATATCAACTTAATGGAAAGTGGCTACTCAGCATTACTCAACTTAGGAATCCATCCAATTATGAGTAACCTGAAAGAGAAACAAGTTTCTTAAAACCATTACTATCAACTGAATACCAATCACAAGAATCTACATCCTCAATCTTTTTGAAGAATCCCGATACTTGCGACACCTGGTTCTCTACTTTATTCTTATACCCACAACTTCTCAAAACTTAGACATTGTATTTCAGCGAAACACTTGTCTAAAAACTAGAGAAATAACAAGTAAACAGAACAGAGTACGAGGACCAACCCCTTTGTCCTAACGGACACTGGACAACATACAATACTCTGTATAAGTCCGCTGAGTTGAATAACTCAAAACCTATATATCGTAGGTTGAAAACTGTACCCAGGCGATTTCCTCAAATATCACCAATTACAATGAATTCCGATATAATGAGGATGATCTCCTAATTCCCAATAACTTACTCCCACTCATCATCTGTAAAACTATACAGATATGAGAATGAAACCTGGTAAATACATACCCTGGAGTAATTATCTAATCGGGAAATCAGTTTTTCTTTAACAATGCGCAGTGAAACTGAAACATGAAAATGTTTCGTAGGGGTATTCTTGTATTCTTAGTAATGCCTCTTCCATAATCCAATTCATGACTTTAACCGTATATTTCTTTGCCACCTCTCCAAATCTCTTTATTTGTCTTTATTCATTTCTTTCTGTACACCATCGTTAGGCTAAATGGTTTTCTTCCTTCCCTACCGTTCGGCACCAGCCTATGGTTTGGAAGAAGACTATCCAGTAAGCATAATAGGTGTACCCTCCTAATCTTAGGAGTACTCGCAACTTGAGAGAAGGTGATGATAAAAGACAATCTGAATAATACCTTATTCTATTTCTCCCGAACTGGGAAAAAGCAAAGGTGAAATAGGAGTAGTGATGAAGTACGCGGTTTGGTCATGAGTGATAACAGTCGCAATTTACTTTGCCCTCTTTCTAATCCCTTCATTTTGTCTTTTACATATTACCTTCTGTACACCCTACTTAGGCTAATTGGTTTTCTTCATTCCCTACCTTTCGGCACCTGCCTATGGTTTGGAATAAGACTATCCAATAAGCGTAATAGGTGTACTCTCCTAGACTAAGGAGCCCTTGCAACCTGAGAGAAGGTGATAATAAATGACAACTGAATAAACTAATTCTATTTCTCCTGAACCTGGATCCATCCTCGAAGAAGTACCTTCGAGTTCGTATATAACCATACGATGGATCTATCCAATGGAAGTGGATGTCCGTAGTAATACGGGATGTTCTGAGAAATACAAAGGGTAAAGGAAGGAGCGGCAATGACTTATGCAACTTGGACAATCCAAAAAGCCAGTATTTTAAGAAGGTTCGGTCAACTCGGTCACTGAGTCATAGTCTAGGGTCGGTCAAAGGTCGCTGCCAAAAAGAGAGAGAGAAAAGAAACATTCTGCGTGCACTCTAACCTAGATCAGAATGGTTATCACTTTATCTAATCAGGAAACCTCCCACTGTAATCTCAAATTCTCATCCAAACCTGAAAGAAGAATTAGTCGGGATCACCCGAAGAGTAAACCAACTCATCAGTGAGAATCGGGATCCAACTATCATCGCATGATAACTTGATGGAAGCCACTCAAGTTATCACACTCCAGAAGGTATGCGCATATCTGGTAAGTTTCCTGTATATTTGAAACTCCCGATGTGATTTTTGCCTCATGCTCTTATGACCTTGACTTTAGTCAACAAATCATAAGTCACATGTAAAGTTCTACCCGTCATTGTCCAGGTTAATTTGAACCCACCCGCACATACCCTTGACTTTAGTTAACAAGGTAATACGACTGTCCCAAACCAACACATCTATCTATGCTACAGATGAATACCCAGCAACTACCAAACACTATGCCTTGACTTTAGTCAACAAACATAGCTTGAATACTACTGAATACCCAAAAGAAATGACGGAGGGCTACGACTGGTTTTTGGCGAAAAACCTTTAACGTAATGAACTTGATCTCGTTGAAGGATCCTGATAGCTTTTTATAAAATATAGTGACGAAAACGTTTTGCAAAAGAGGTCACTCCCGGTGAAGGGATCTCGGCTCTTTCCTCGTGGAATGAGGTGCAGGATATTCCAACTGAATACCGCTATGCAAAGCAACTTGTAATCGACTATATTAGAGTTACTACCCTGACGTAAACTTCTGCCCAAGGGGTTTTTCCCGGTAAAGGGATATCAGCCCTTGCCTCGTCGAATGAGGTGCAGGATATTCCAACTGAATATCACTATGCAAAACAAAAGGAAACATCTTTGTAATAACACCTTTTAAAATTTGTTCCAACAACATCAAATATAGGTTTGTTTTATCCTTACATTGATAAGAATCAATGCAGTCCCATCAATTAATCACACCAGAAAAGAACGAAAATATAATGTATGTATATGCCATCCGCATTCGCCACTGGGTTCCGTCATCACCCGTTAGGTTACTTAACTAACGACAGAGCGGGGGCTGGAGTAGCGCGGGTGTAAAACATATACAACATCTAATAGTATATATACCAATATACGATAATCGCTCTAGGCGTGATAATATGCAACATTACAGAAAAGTAATAAGCATCACAGAACAATACAGATAATCTGGGATCCCCGGGTTTCACAGAGCCGCTGCCGAAACCTGACGTTCCCCTGGTCGTGTGGATAGCCTGTGCGATGAAAACTAGACCCCTACGGGTGCGGCAAGTTACCCGCCAAAACCTGAAGCGAGGTGGTCCCCACAGCATAGTGAATAGAACATCCGGCACTTCACGGAATCCGGTAAATTGAGCACCCCTCCTTGGGTCAACCTGTACCCCCTACGAGTGCGGCGACTAGTCTGCCAATTCTAAAGTGAGGTCCCTTTGCCTCTCAATGCCATGAGATACGGACCCGTTGCCTTCCAGAACCCGGCTATCCGTGCACTCCTTCGCGGGATAAATCTAGTACAGAAATGAAAAATATACAACGGGTACATCGACCTCGACCCGGTCGTGCCCCAAAAAAATATTATACAACAGGCAGTGACGGTAGTCCACATGTTGGACGCTCGCCCCGCAATATCAAATGTACAAATAAATCCAAACTGCACTATCATTGCACCCTGCTATCCACCACGACATATCCGCAACAATACAGCACAACACAGAACATCAACGCGAATGTCACGTTCTCAAACTCGTCTAAAAGAACTATAGCAATCAGACGCGGTTTACCGATCAAATGACATTCCCGGTCGGAGATATAATGTAAATACTGTAAACTAACAAGTTTAAAATTTCGATCGACTAAATATCACGAAGTGGGCCCCACGTACATCTGGTGTACAGTAATAAAATTTAGGCCTAAAAAACATATACCAAAAACCACATTTTCCCATGGTAAACTCACTGGAAAAATTTGGGGCACTGTTCCCACAAAAGCGCGGCGGAACAGCGGCCAAACCCTGGTTTGGGCCGCGGTTCCGCGGCCGTTCTGTGGGATCAAGTGACCAAATTTCACCAGTTTTCTTAGAAAACCCTGCACAACTTTCTGTGATATGTAGAATTATTTTTAGAACCCTTTAAAAATCGACAGCCTGAAAAATGTAGTTTTGCGAAATCCGTTCGATCGATCTTTTAAACATGTTAGCACAAGTTAGTATAGCTTAATGGTGAGGCTCTGATACCACTGTTAGTCCACGGTAGCGCCCCGGCCGTCTAACAGACGACAAATACGGAACAAAAACTTTTAACGAAACTGGCGCTATCGTGTACCGTAACCCGGATCTGCCATTAAAGCTAAACTAACAAATTACAAAGGGGTAGAAACGTTATACCGAATGATCCGAGTCCTTCGGTCTTTAACCATCATCCCACGCTTGTTGCGGCTGCTCCGATCTCCTCGATCTCCAGTCTTGTCGTCCGGGTGGCACCACGTCGACGGATCTTTAAACGGGCTCCCGCCTCTGAACCGAGGCAACTCGATCGTCAAGTTTGCCAAAAGAGACGACCAAGATGAAATAGAGAATGAGTAGAACACTTTGTCTCGTTACGTCCAAGGCTATAGACGAACGGTTAATGAAGTTGCCAATTTGGATCGGGTGATGAAAAATGAGCTATATGAAATGAAGTGAAGCTATCATAATCTTTTTCCCAAAAACACAACCATGAAACTCACCATGGAGGGGCCGGCCACTAAATAGAGGGGGGAGGTGAGTGTAGGAGGGAAAATGGTGACCATAAGCTTAATACTTATCATAACACCTAGTATGAAAGCATTTAAGAAAGTGATGAATCATTAAGCTTAGTCACACTTGCAATAAATGAACATTTAAAGCAACCATGAGTCACTAACCTTGTCATCACTTCTAGAACCTTCTAGAAGCATGACTCACCCTATGACTCACACTTAAGAAGAAAAGATAAATCCGTATTTAACCGACTGTTAAATACGGCTGATAGAAAACTGGAAACTGGCAACTTCCAAAAGTGATCCCGAAACGAATTTCAGGATGACCCCGTAACAGTATAAACATACCCGCATTTGTATTACGACCGAATACAAATGCAACTGAGACAAAGATATTATATCTACACAGTATAATACTGGGTTCCGGCTTAAACCAAAGCCTACCAGTATTATCTGCCCGAAAAACGACACGTGCAAAAACGCACGTGCTTTTTCCGAACCTTGCCATAAACCCATACGGCCTCTACAACGTTTTGCCCGAACTTGGGAAAGTGTCTGTGGGGGACTCTAATGACTCATCAACACACTGGCACTGGGTATAAACCCTAGCACGTCAGAGGTACAAGCTGCACGTAACGTTTTGCCTATGTATTGATTGGAAGGGAAGCTGACGAGCGAACTCATCTATAAACCCTACTGAGCCTGACAGTGACAATGTATATACAGTCCGGTCCATTCATCTAAAGAGTATCGCATATCGAGTCTAGGGGGGTGGATAAAGTCAGACCCCTAATAACGCGATAAATCGTGTCGGCATGAAGCCCATCACCACCTGAGAAACTACCGATCCAAATCAGTAATTCTCCACTACTTCGGCCGAGAATTCCTAGTGATGGCCACCCGTGCACTGCGCGACATCAACCCCCTGTAGGGTTCCTAGGCACTCCCAAGAGGTCTCACAAGGCATCGATCATGCCAATTTCAAATTTTACGGTGCCTACAAACCCTAAACTACGGATCGTTTGCTAGAAAACTAGGCGAAAAAGCTAACTAGTTAACACTTAACTACAAGATACGGAAATACAACCTTTGTAGATCCGGTGCTCCACCTCCATAGCTCCGCAACGAGGTCCTCTTCGCTGTCCAAATCAAATCCGGGCTCAAGCGTCGGCTTCGTCGGAGAATGGGCAAGCTAGGTCGTCGATGTCCATGCCGAAGATGATCTACGTCGAGGCATCGCTAGATCAAGCTCACAACTTCACCAAGTCATGAAACTTGTGAAGTAAACACACTCTACTACTTGGCAAGAGGTAGAGGATGATGAAAAAGGAAGTGGGTAGACTTTAGAATCGGATTTCTCACTCATTTCCATCACTTGCCATTGATGGGGCAAGCTTTCTTCACTTGAAGAATGAAGAAGAAGGAAATAGTTATGATAAGTTAATTAGAAAAAGAAAAGAATAATCAAAACTTATCATGACTAAACCATGGTAAAGTGTAGAGATTGAACTAGGGTTGAATCAAATGGTTAGGTTAAGCATGAGATAAGAATGGTGGACAAAGTCAAAGGTTCATGAATCTTCAACTACAAACAAAGAAAGCCACCATTCTTCTCATTTCTTTTTCCAAAAAGAAAATAAATAAATAAATGAATAGATAGATATGAAAAACAAAACCCTAACCATTTAAATAACCATGGTTTAATCTTTACACAAACCAAAAAAGCATGTATCATCAAACATGATACAAGCAAATGCACAAAATCATATCACATATATAATGCGCACATCCGAGTGAGAAAATCCATCTAAAGTGAACCAATATTAGTTAATGCAAAGTAATATATCAAATATATAATTAAACATTAAATCATTAAATCAACACTTGATTTAACGATCCGGTCATATCGCATATAACCGGCTAATATCCAATGTATCGATTTATCGAATCAATCCTTGATTCGATAACTAGGTTATATCGCATACAACCATTCGACACATTCATCGCGAGAATGAAATACGGTATCACATACACGCATTATTCTCGGTCCCGCACATATCTTATATGCGCTCCTATTTCGTTTCGCTTGAGCCAGGAAACCTCTGTGTAGGACTCTAAAGACTCGTCAATACGCCGGCAGCAGATGATGATCATATCAAACACCCACAAGCCGCAAGCGGTCTGCTAAACGTAACGGCCACCCGGGTATTGAGCGATCTGAAGATCGACGAGCAAGCCCGCTCACACTCCAGTGAATTCGACCAGTAACACTACCGTACAGTCCGGTCTGATCGTCTGATATGTCGCATATCTCGCCTAGGGGTGGTAAACGTCAGACCCCAATAACTTAATAAGTCGTGTCGATATGAGGTCTATAACTATTCGAGAAACTACTGGTAACACTTACCAGTAAATCTCAGCAACCCTGGCCAGGGATTTTCTGTTATAGCCAATCGAACACAGCGCAACATCAACCCCCTATACCGGGAGAGACGAATCCCCTCCTATCGCTCATTGCCTCCATGTGACTCGGGACTGTACCCAAAAACCACCGTTTTGCACGCCCTCTTGGACGTGGTAAGATGGAAATCAAAGCACAGTGGGAACCACACAAGACTCTATGACGATCTCGGGTCAACAGACTACTCTGTACCAGTGTCACCAGAGAACTGCCATCTGACGTGAGGTATAATACCATCTGGGAGTTCTCGGCGAGTCCGTCCAGTGTACCCAGTCTCTACTGAGCACCCGTATATCATCTCTGATGTCAAACACCAATGGATATGGGATCATCCATCGCCCATCTGTATGGGTCGAGAAGGTATACGCTAGTCTACTCTGGTATATCGATGCCCCGTCTCGATACACCCACGACTAGGGACTTTGAAGGATGTACTTATGGACTACCATGTCCCTACTAGTATGATCCGCATCATAGTCCAGGTTGTCAAGCACACATCCTAAGGGCTTTACCAACATGTAACAGAGAGACAATCAGTATACACGTTAAGGTAAAGTTCAACCAGATAGCATACTATCATGTCGAGCAAGAAAGTCCTCCCTATATATGTCCCAGCATCCACTACAATATACATCCTATGTACAGTAATGGCCTCTAGGGCATACATATAACTAACAATCTCCCACTTGCACTAGGGCCATCTGATAGCAGTGGTTGCAGTATCTCATACTCAACCATCCCATAAAAGTCTCTCTCTGGGAACAGGCCTTTGTGAGTGGATCCGCTGTGTTGTCCTCTGTGTCTACTCTCCTAACCTCAATCACCCTGGAGATCAACCATCTCCATGATCAGGTGATACTGCCTTAGAATATGTCTGGATCACTGATGGGACCGGCGTTCCTTGGCATAAGCCACAACTCCATTGTCACACAATGGGAGGAACATAGTTCATCTCATGAACCATTATACATCCAAACAGCCTCTTTGGTAGCATCTTAAGTAGCGATGTATCCAGCCTTTATCGTCTAGTATGTCACGGTATCTTGCTTGGAACTCTTCCAATATACCGTCCCTCCACTGAGGGTTAAGACAATGCCTGTGACTGACATTCAGTCGTCTTTATCACTCTGGAACACTTCCAGTGATTCTCCCTAGGATCAATTGATACTATCTCACTTCAACAAGTGAGAATCCTAACATCCATTTAGATCTATCTCATAGATCCGAAATCTAGGAGTTAGTAGGTATCATTATGATCCTATATAGAGAATCATTGTGATAAACGGAGATTGACCGAGCGTAGCATAGGAAACTCTTTCCCTATCAAGAGTATGTCATCCACGTACTCTACGAGGATCACTACCATACTCCCTACTACCTTTTTGTTTATACAAGGTTCATCTACCATTTTGATGATGTCAAACTCTTTGACCGCTTCATCAAAACAGATGTTCCAACTCCGCGATGTATGCTTTATCACATAAAACATCTTGCACACGTTTCCGCTGCTCCCACTGTCTACGAAGCCCTCTGGCTGTGTTCTTATAGACGTTCTCTTCTAAATCATTATTTAGAAAAGTAGTCATGGCACCCAACCGCCAGATATCGTAGTCATGGTATGTAGCCGTGACAAGTAGGATCTGGATGGACTTAAGCATAGATCCTTAGAAAAGGTTTCATCATAATCCAGGCCTGGTCAATGACGAAAACCTTTAACAAGTCTAGCTTTGAAAGTCTCAACTTTTCCATCTACACCAAGTAATCTTCTCAAAATATACTTGCTCCTGATGGGGATTTAACCCTTCAGATATAGCAACCAAAGTCCATACTTTGTTGGTGTATAAGGATTCCATCTCAGATCACTAAACATCCAGCCATTCTTACAGAGTCCTACTCCTGATGGCCAGCTCGAAACTAGTTGGGTCATCATCTCATGATGCAATCCTCGCTCCCACTGTCATAGAGAAACCGAAGTATCTCTCAGGTGGGTGAGGAACCCTACTAGATCGGCGGAGAGGCTGAGGTTCGTTGGTTTCCACTGAATCCTCTGGTTGTACCAAATCATGCTGTAGTTTGTATAGCTGGAACACTTCCAGTTCTACATAACAGACCTTGCCTCGAGCTTGTCCGGATTTTGCTTTCAGACATAGGCCGGACAACCCCAAATCTTAACTAGCTTAAGACATGGGCTCTTCCCTTTCCATATCACATATGAAGTGGTAGGCATTGATTTGATTCGAACCCTATTCAATAGGTATGCAACTTCTCAAGTGCATAACACCCAAAAGGAAAAAGGTTTACTCAGTATTACTCATCATAGAGCACACCATATCAAATAGGCTGTATCTACTCCGCCCCGATATACCATCGTGCTATGGTGTATACAGAGGAGTAATGCTGAGAGAGAATCTCATTCTGAATAATCCAGGATTTCCGTGCACAAGTATTCTCCTCCCTGATCTCATCATAGGATATAATACTTATACCCGTATTTTGGTTCTCTACTTCTAACTTATATTCTGTGAATATCTCAAAAGGTTCGGACTTGTGTTTCAACAGGAACATAGGTCTGAAACTCGAAAGATCATCAGAGAATGTAATGAAGTATAAAGAACCGGTCTTGGCATTTGTAGACTGGGGACCTACATACATCAACATGTATCATCCCAAGAGTTCATTAACTCTTTCTCTGTTTCCAGTAAACGGAGCTATGGTCATCTTATCTTTGTGACATGACTGGCGAGTTTCACAAGATGTAAATTCAAACTGATTTAAATATGCATCTATATGTAACTCTAGCTAGTCGGGTCGCATTGATCTGACCTAGTCTACAATGCCTCAAGAAGAATTCGTTCATTTCTGAACTCTTCCTCTTGTGTGTGATCCGTATACTAAGAACTGTAGTTTGATTTAGAACATCAACGCTTTTAGATAACGTGCCTGAACCGATCAACTTTTGATATAGGAAATGTTCAAAACATTATCCAACAGTACAAAATTTTATCATTTCTTTACTAATAAAGAGACTGATATGATTTTGTATATCAGGTTCGGTATCTAATAACATTCGTTTAGAATCAATGTATTGGTAATACAGGGTGACAGTGACCAACAGACTTGGCTGCAACTCTTGCCCCGTTTTCTATCTCATGAAACTTATCACCCGTTCTCAGTTCTCTACCTTTCTGTAGCCCTATGTAACAGATTACATATCTGGGATCCTGATCTGGTATCACATACCCAGGACGTAGAGGATACGGAGAAACAGTTCTTTGTAATGAACACACCCGAAGATGATGCATCAGCATGCACTCTCTTCGTTTGGGCGGCACGGGAATTCTGGTAATCCCCAATTTCCTGCTCTGTCTTATAACAATTATAAGTTGGAGCGGGACCAACGTTCCCCAGCTCAGTATAACAAGCGGGTTCGGTCAATAATCCGTATTATTATCTTGATTAAGGCGTGATATGGTCGCTACCTGGAGAGAGAGAGAAGAAAACACTCAGCGTGCGCTCTTGCAAGAATAGATTGGTTTTATTTTATCTAATCAGGATGGCTCCCACTGCTTTTTATCAAATCTTCCTTCAAACCCTAAATGGAAAGACTAGCCGGGATTAATTACACACTACAAGTTCGCCAATCTTTCAGCCAGGCCAGTGTCGGTACTTTGAGGGAGGTCCCCCGTGCTTTCGCACGAACCTAATTAATGTAAACCTCGTTTTCCCAGAGGCGTAACCCCGTTGACACTTTTCTAGACACCTACTTGATCGGCTAATTGTAATGTATAAAACTCTCCCAGGAGTAACACTTACTCGCAGCGGGTATCGGGATCCAACTATCTCATAGAAGGTATGCAATCTCATTGCAAATCTCAACACTTGAAATTCCCGATAATATTTTGCCCCTAGCTCGCTATGACCTTGGCGCATGCCAAACAACCCATAGTCTGCTAGTCAAGTTCAACCCGTACATTTCTTGATTGAATTAAACCCACCCGCACGACCCTTGACGCATGCCAAACAACGCCGTACGAATACCCTAATCCAATCGCATCATATGCTGGCAGATAAGCACTAGTTAGCTACCGTACACTACGCCTTGACGCATGCCAAACAACCGCAGCACGAATATTAACTAGTACTTATCTGAAATGACGGAGGGCTACGACAGGTTTTTCTGAAAACCTATTGCGTAATGAACTTGATATCGTTGTAGGATCGAATGAATTTTGAAATGGAGTGTTTTTTAGGCTTTTCTAGTTTTGCTAAAGGAGTCACTCCCGGTGAAGGGATCGTCGGTCCTTTCCTCGTCGAATGAGGTGCGGGATATATCATATATATCACTGTGCAAAGCAAAACATTTAAAAGCAATCAAAGGACAAACCGAGTGTGTAGCATCTGCCAGTTATTGCTAAAGGAGTCACTCCCGGTGAAGGGATCTCGGTCCTTTCCTCATCGAATAAGGTGCAGGATATATCACATATACCGCTGTGCAAAGCAAGAACTGTAGCTACCTGTTTTAATTTTGAAATTCGATTCTACAACATCTTAGGTTTATTTTATTTCATTAATCATATTAATGAAGTCCCATCATTTATGTACCTAAACATCACAGATAAATACGACGTACACTTATGCCATCCGCATTCGCCTCGATGTCCCCTCGTGCACCGTTAGGTTAGGTAACTAACGGCAGAGCAGGGCAGGGCTAGCGCGGGTGTAAAACATAAGTAACGTCTATATAATATATCATATATACTATATACAGTATCTATCAAAGAACATCACATGATCACATCACAGATATCGCAGCAGAAGAAACATATGAAATATTGGATATACTAGGACGTCCGTGTTTTCAATACGAGCCAGTATAAAACACGGATTCCACGGTCGCGATGAATAGCCAAACCCACACCCCTAGACGCCTACGAGAGCGGCAAGCAACCCTGCCAGTTCTGGAGTTAGGAGACCCGGACTCGACTCCTCGAGTTGGTCTCCTACTGGACTCCAGAACCCGGTTACTTGTGCTCCCCTCCTTGGGTCTATCCTAGTGCGGAAAAGTAAATAATATACAAAAGGTGACAACTTCCGCAACCTGGAAGCGCCCCAATAAAAGAATATTACATACAAGTTTTTACATGAATGAAAATGAAAAACACTCATCTCACATAAAAAAAAACCCCGGCTATTCAAAACACGACGATCCAATATAATATATCCAGCAACACATAACATAACATGTCATCAACGTAAGTAAATATGCGCATCCCAATTGTCGTTGACATATAGCAACGAAACCGGCGATATCACATATTACACTTACGGTCACAGAAAAGAAAGTGTAAAACTACAACAGTTGGAATCCGCAATCACCTCAGACATCGCATGCCTGACCAAATGAATTACTTAGACATCGCATGCCTAACAATTATAAACCCCGCATTTTAGTCTCAAAATCGAAAACACTTTTCAATATCAAGTCGGGTAATTCAACAAGATTCCCGACATCCTGATCGAATGCTCGTCGCAAACTTCAGTAGACGGCCGCTCCCCCGATACCGTCGACGAAGTGCACCAAGGCGGAACACCGCTGCCGCGAGCACCCTGACGGATGCTTTCGGCGACGGGGTTCTCCTACAGTCACTTGGTCGGGGTTATGGAGTGAGGCTGTCTATTAAGTTTATCCGGCGAGTATCCGCGTACGCTACGTGATTGCGACGGACTTTTGATCACATCAAAATTCCGTGGCAACCGATCAAGTGAGACTAAACTGCTATGTTTATAATATTCATTCCGTTATCTCATAACTATTTGTGAATTCCAATTATTGTATCCCATTCCGGATAAATAGAAAATGTCAAACTTTCCGATCGAACAATCGAACACCCAAGTTTTCCCGATACAGATCAACACATGAAATAAGTCTAACAACATTCAGTTCGTGCCTCAGTACCAACGGTCCAGCCGTAGAAGGGTCAAGCCAACGCCTCACATGTGGCACGCCGTACTGCCCCAAACCCAAAGGTTCAAAGGGCAGTTCAAGACGGTCACATAATCGAGTTAAGGTTTGTTGTCTTCTAGAGGGACCATCGCGTTACTTGCACTACTTAGAACGTCGTTAAACTACGGAAAAATCCAACACTTGGAAATTTCCCGACAGGGGAAAAATTGGGTATTTATATCCGGTCGAACTTTTTAACATATTCTAAGATTTATCCGGAAAGCCAAACAGGCAAAATTTGATACCCCGATCGAAACACCGAATCCCCAAAACAACTGCAGAAATTCAACTCTTGAAAAAATATTAAAAATTCCCAGGAAAACCAGCATACAAAATTAAGAATTACTGTGCAGAATGATACGCACAAAACGACAAAACTGCCGCGTTTCCGCCGCACGAGACAGGGTCGTGCCGCGGAAACGCGGCTCAATGATGGAATCAGGAACTCGAATTTTGCAGTATTCCTTAAAATTTCCTGCTGATTTCACTGAATATTTTTAATATGGAAAAATGCACTGTTTTGAAAAAAGTACAAAGAGCAAGTTTAGTTTGGGGTTCCGGGTTCGTTCGGACTTCAAATTCCGTCTGAACTTCGCCTAAGGCTCTAGCTAGTCTCTGATACCACTGTAGGGTTCCTAGTCACTCCCAAGAGGTCTCACAAGGCATCGATCATGCCAATTTCAAATTTTACGGTGCCTACAAACCCTAAACTACGGATCGTTTGCTAGAAAACTAGGCGAAAAAGCTAACTAGTTAACACTTAACTACAAGATACGGAAATACAACCTTTGTAGATCCGGTGCTCCACCTCCATAGCTCCGCAACGAGGTCCTCTTCGCTGTCCAAATCAAATCCGGGCTCAAGCGTCGGCTTCGTCGGAGAATGGGCAAGCTAGGTCGTCGATGTCCATGCCGAAGATGATCTACGTCGAGGCATCGCTAGATCAAGCTCACAACTTCAGCAAGTCATGAAACTTGTGAAGTAAACACACTCTACTACTTGGCAAGAGGTAGAGGATGAAGAAATAGGAAGTGGGTAGACTTTAGAATCGGATTTCTCACTCATTTCCATCACTTGCCATTGATGGGGCAAGCTTTCTTCACTTGAAGAATGAAGAAGAAGAAGGAAATAGTTATGATAAGTTAATTAGAAAAAGAAAAGAATAATCAAAACTTATCATGACTAAACCATGGTAAAGTGTAGAGATTGAACTAGGGTTGAATCAAATGGTTAGGTTAAGCATGAGATAAGAATGGTGGACAAAGTCAAAGGTTCATGAATCTTCAACTACAAACAAAGAAAGCCACCATTCTTCTCATTTCTTTTTCCAAAAAGAAAATAAATAAATAAATGAATAAATAGATATGAAAAACAAAACCCTAACCATTTAAATAACCATGGTTTAATCTTTACACAAACCAAAAAAGCATGTATCATCAAACATGATACAAGCAAATGCACAAAATCATATCACATATATAATGCGCACATCCGAGTGAGAAAATCCATCTAAAGTGAACCAATATTAGTTAATGCAAAGTAATATATCAAATATATAATTATACATTAAATCATTAAATCAACACTTGATTTAACGATCCGGTCATATCGCATATAACCGGCTAATATCCAATGTATCGATTTATCGAATCAATCCTTGATTCGATAACTAGGTTATATCGCATACAACCATTCGACACATTCATCGCGAGAATGAAATACGGTATCACATACACGCATTATTCTCGGTCCCGCACATATCTCATATGCGCTCCTATTTCGTTTCGCTTGAGCCAGGAAACCTCTGTGTAGGACTCTAAAGACTCGTCAATACGCCGGCAGCAGATGATGATCATATCAAACACCCACAAGCCGCAAGCGGTCTGCTAAACGTAACGGCCACCCGGGTATTGAGCGATCTGAAGATCGACGAGCAAGCCCGCTCACACTCCAGTGAATCCGACCAGTAACACTACCGTACAATCCGGTCTGATCGTCTGATATGTCGCATATCTCGCCTAGGGGTGGTAAACGTCAGACCCCAATAGCTCAATAAGTCGTATCGATATGAGGTCTATAACTATTCGAGAAACTACTGGTAACACTTACCAGTAAATCTCAGCAACCCTGGCCAGGGATTTCCTGTTATAGCCAATCGAACACAGCGCAACATCAACCCCCTATACCGGGAGAGACGAATCCCCTCCTATCGCTCATTGCCTCCATGTGACTCGGGACTGTACCCAAAAACCACCGTTTTGCACGCCCTCTTGGACGTGGTAAGATGGAAATCAAAGCACAGTGGGAACCACACAAGACTCTATGACGATCTCGGGTCAACAGACTACTCTGTACCAGTGTCACCAGAGAACTGCCATCTGACGTGAGGTATAATACCATCTGGGAGTTCTCGGCGAGTCCGTCCAGTGTACCCAGTCTCTACTGAGCACCCGTATATCATCTCTGATGTCAAACACCAATGGATATGGGATCATTCATCGCCCATCTGTATGGGTCGAGAAGGTATACGCTAGTCTACTCTGGTATATCGATGCCCCGTCTCGATACACCCACGACTAGGGACTTTGAAGGATGTACTTATGGACTACCATGTCCCCACTAGTATGATCCACATCATAGTCCAGGTAGTCAAGCACACATCCTGAGGGCTTTACCAACATGTAACAGAGAGACAATCAGTATACACGTTAAGGTAAAGTTTAACCAGATAGCATACTATCATGTCGAGCAAGAAAGTCCTCCCTATATATGTCCCAGCATCCACTACAATATACATCCTATGTACAGTAATGGCCTCTAGGGAATACATATAACTAACACCCCCAATACCGGGAGAGACGAATCCCCGACGATCCGCTCACTTGCCTCCAATGTGGCTCGGGACTGTACCCAAAAAAGACCTGTTTGCACGACTCCTTTGAGCCGTGGTAGGGTAGAAATCAAAGCACAGTGGGAACTCACACGAGACAAATGATGACCTCAGGTCGATGAACTAACCTGTACACATGTCACCAGGGAATTGCTATCTGACGATATGTATAATACCAACTAGCAGATTCCCGGCGAGTCCTGTCCGGTGTACTCATAACGCAATGAGCACCGGTATACATCTTAGGTGATCCAACTGACACCAGTGGCTTGTGAGACCGACCACCGCCCCTCGTCGGGGTCTCGACTGTATACACTAGTCTACTCTGGAGTATCGATGCCCTGTCTCGAAACTCCCATGACTAGGGACACTTTTAAGGATGTGCTTACAGACCCCATCTCTCACGTATATGATCGCCATCATACTGCTGGTAGTCAAGCAAGAATCCTATGGGCTCCATCATCATGCAATAGTGAACTAAAGCATATATACGATGATAAAGTCAAACCATATAGCATACTATCATCTTGAGTAAGACTGTCATATCGGTATAGGTCATGCCTCAATCATTGCAATCATGTACCTGCGATCCAATAATTGACTTTGAGGGCACTATCTCCAACAGTTTTGGTCGTGAATGATAACAGTCGCAATTTACTTTGCTCTCTTTCTAATCCTTTTATTTTGTCTTTACATATTACCTTCTGCACACCCTACTTAGGCTAATTGGTTTTCTTCATTCCCTACCTTCTGGCACCTGCCTATGGTTTGGAATAAGACTATCTAATAAGCGTAATAGGTGTACTCTCCTAAACCAAGGAGCCCTCGCAACCTGAGAGAAGGTGATAATAAAAGACAACTGAATAAACCAATTCTATTTCTCCTGAACCTGGATCCATCCTCGAAGAAGTCCCTCCGAGTTCGTATATAACCATACGATGGATCTATCCAATGGAAGTGGATGTCCGTAGTAATACGGGGTGTTCTGAGAAATACAAAGGGTAAAAGAAGGAGTGGCAGTGACTTATGCAACTCAGACAATCCAAAAGCCAGTATTTTAAGAAGGTTCGGTCAACTTGGTCACTGAGTCATAGTCTAGGGTCGGTCAAAGGTCGCTGTCAAAGAGAGAGAGAAAAGAAACACTCTGCGTGTACTCTAACCTAGATCAGAATGGTTATCACTTTATCTAATCCGGAAACCTCCCACTGTCCTGTCAAATTCTCCTCCAAACCTGAAAGAAGAATCAATCGGGATCACCCGAAGAGTAAACCAACTCATCAGTGGGAATCGGGATCCAACTCTCATCGCATGATAACGTGAAGGAATGCATCCACGTTACTCATACTCCAGAAGGTATGCGCATACTTGGCAAGTTTCAGTTTCTTTAGAAACTCCCGATATGATTTTTGCCCCATGCTCTTATAACCTTGGCGTTAAGTCAAAATGTCATAAGTCACATGCCAAGTTCTACCCTTCACTATCTTGTTAATTTGAACCCACCCGCACATGCCCTTGGCGTTAGGTCAAAATGGCAGAACGGCTGTCCCAAACCAACTCATCTATCTATGCAACAAATGAATACCCAGCAGCTACCAAACACTATGCCTTGGCGTTAGGTCAAAATACATAGCTTGAATACTACAGAATACCAAAAAGAAATGACGGAGGGCTACGGCTGGTTTTTGGCGAAAAAACCTTTAACGTAACGAACTTGATATCGCTGAAGGAACCTGATAGCTTTTTAAAATATAGTGGCGAAAACCTTTTGCTAAAGAGGTCACTCCCGGTAAAGGGATCTCGGCTCTTTCCTCGTGGAATGAGGTGCAGGATATTCCACTGAATACCGCGGTGCAAAGCAACTTGTAATCGACTATAGTGAAGTTATTACCCTGACGCAAACTTCTGCCCAAGGGGTCAGTCCCGGTGAAGGGATATCGGCCCTTGCCCCGTCGAATGAGGTGCAGGATATTCCACTGAATACCGCTATGCAAAACAAAAGGAAACGTCTTTGCAATAACACTTTTTAAATTTGTTCCAACAACTATAAACAGGTTTGTTTTACTTTGCATTGATCAGAATCAACGCAGTCCCATCAATCAATCACACCAGAAAAGAACGAAAATAAAATGTACGCATATGCCATCTGCATTCGGCACTGGGTCCCTTCATCACCCGTTAGGTTACTTAACTAACGACAGAGCGGGGACTGGACTAGCGCGGGTGTAAAACATATACAACATCTAATAGTATATAAACCAATATACAATAATCGCTCCAGGCGTGATAATATGCAACATTACAGAAAAGTACTAAGCATCACAGAACAGTACAGATAATCTGGGATCCCCGGGTTTCACAGAGCCGCTGCTGAAACCCGACGTTCCCCTATCGTGTGGATAGCCTGTGCAATGAAACTTAGACCCCTACGGGTGTGGCAAGTTACCCGCCAAAACCTGAAGCGAGGAAGGCCCCTACAGCAAAGTGAATGGACCACCCATCACTTCACGGAATTCGGTAATCTTGGGCACCCCTCCTTGGGTCAACCTGTACCCCCTACGAGTGCGGCGAATAGTCTGCCAATTCTAGAGTGAGGCCCCTCTGCCTCTCAAAGCCATGAGATGCGGACCCGTTGCCCTCCAGAACCCGGCTATCCGTGCCATCCGTCGCGGGGTAAAACCTAGTACAGAAATGGAAAAATAGTACAACAGGTACATCGACCGCAACCTGGTCGTGCCCCAAAAGAATATTATACAACAGGCAGTGACGGTAGTCCACATGTTGGACGCTCGCCCCGCAGTATCAAATGTACAAATAAACTCAAACTGCACTATCATTGCACACTGCTATCCACCACGACAAATCCGCAACATCACAGCACAACACAGAACATCAACGCGAATGTCACATTCGCAAACCTGTCTAAAAGAACTATAGCAATCAGACGCGGTTAACCGATCAAATGACATTCCCGGTCGGAGATATAATGTAAGCACTGTAAACTAACATGTTTAAATTTCGATCGACTAAATACCACAAAGTGGGCCCCACGAACATCTGTTGAACAGTAACAAAATCTGGGCCCAAAAGATATATACCAAAAACCCCAAATTCCAACATAGAAGCTACTGTGCAAATTTGGGGCCACGATCTCACTGAATGGCCGCGGAACCGCGGTCAAACCATAGGTTTGACCGCGGTTCCACGGCTGTTTTGTCGAATCACGTGCCCAAATTTGTACGGTGTTCTTCTAAAACCTTGCACAACTTTCTGTGATATGTAGAATAATTTTAGGACTCCATTTAAAATCGACAGAAACTGTGAACTTGAATTTTGCAGTTTTTGATTTCCGGTTCGATCGATATTTTAAACGCGTTAGCACAAGTTAGTATAGCATAATGGTGAGGCTCTGATACAACTGTAAGTCTACGGTAGCGCCCCGGCCATCTACAGACGCCAAATGCGGAACAAAAACTTTTTAACTGGCGCTATCGTATACTTTAACCCGGATCTGCCATTATTGCTAAACTAACGAACTGTAAAGAGAGTAGAAAGGTTATACCGAACGATCCGAGTCCTTCGTTCTTTAACCATCATCCCACGCTCCGTTGCGGCTGCTCCGATCTCGTCGATCTCCGATCTGCTCGTCCAGGTGGCACCACGTCAACGATTCTTTAAACGGGCTCCCGCCTCTGACTCGAGGCAACTCGGTCGTCAAGTTTGCCAAAAGAGACGACCAAGAATGATGTAGAGAATGAATAGATTACTTTGTCTCACTTCGTCCAATGCCGTGGACGATCGGTAAATGAAGTTGCCACTCGAATCGGGTGATGGAATGAAAAAGGCAATGAAATTTCCATGCACCCCAAATACTATCATAATCTTTTACTACAAAGTGAGAGTGTGAGAGTGGGGAGGGGGCCGGCCACATATATAGAGGTGGGGGGGTGAGTGTAGGAGAGGGGGAGATGACAATAAGAAAATATCATGTTTGAACACAAACAAATATCTCTAGTGTGAACACAAACAAATATCTCTAGTGTGAACACAAAGTGTGAACACACCAAAAGCAACCAATGAAAACACAACACCATTCAACCTAGTCACCTCATCTAGATGCTTCTAGAATCTTCCACACTCATCTCAAGAAAAGATAAATCCGTCTTTAACCGAATGTTAAAAGACGGCTGATAGAAAACTGGAAACTGGCAACTTCCAAAAGTGATCCCGAAACGAATTTCAGGACAACCCCGTAACTGTATAAATATTCCCGCATTTGTATTACGACCGAATACAAATGCAACTGAGACAAAGATATTATATCTACTCAAAATAATATTCGGATCCGGCTTAAACCAAAGCCGACCAGTATTATCTGTCCGAAAAATAACACGTGCGTAAACGCACGTGCATTTTCCGAACCCTGCAATAAAACCATACGGCCTCTACAACGTTTCGCCCGAACTTAGGAAACTGTCTGTGGGGGACTCTAATGACTCGTCAGTACCCTGGCAGTGGGTTTAACCACAAACCGTCAGCGGCACTAGCTATGCGTAACGGCTGCCCATGGACTAACCTCAAGGGAGGCCGATGAGCGAACTCATCCGGAAACCCTACTGAGCCAAACAGTGACAATGTATATACAGTCCGGTCCGTTCGTCAATGAGTATCGCATATCTGCCTAGGGGGCTAGTAACGTCAGACCCCCAATAGCAGTATAAGTCATATCGGAGTGTAGCCCAATAACACCCTGAGATACTACTGGAGTACCTACCAGTAAATCTCCTGCCACGGCCGTGGGCTTTATGTAATGGCTCTCCTAGACACAGCACGATCTCGCCCCCAATACCGGGAGAGACGAATCCCCTGCCGATCCGCTCACATGCCTCCATGTTGCTCGGGACTGTACCCAAAAACTACCTGTTTGCACGACTCCTTTGAGCCATGGTAGGGTAGAAATCAAAGCACAGTGGGAACTCACACGAGACAAATGACGACCTCAGGTCGATGAACTAACCTGTACACATGTCACCAGGGAACTGCTATCTGACGATATGTATAATACCAACTAGCAGGTTCCCGGCGAGTCCTGTCCAGTGTACTCATAACCCAATGAGCACCTGTATACATCTTAGGTGATCCAACTGACACCAGTGGTTTGTGAGACCGGCCACCGCCCCTCGTCGGGGTCTCGACTGTATACACTAGTCTACTCCGGAGTATCGATGCCCTGTCTCGAAACTCCCACGATTAGGGACCATAATTAATGATATGAGTATAAACCACCCAACTGTCACGTATATGATCGCCATCATACTGTTGGTAGTAAAGCAAGATCCTAAGGGCTCTATCAAAGTGTAACATGTAATCAGTCACCTGAACATGTACACGACTGATAAAGGCAAACCAGATAGCATACTATCATCTTGAGTAAGACCGTCCTACCGTTATAGGTCCTCCGCAATCATTGCAATCACGTACCTGCGATCCAATAATTGACTCTGAGGGCACTATCTCCAACATAAACGTTAGGCTGGATATACCGAAGACCAGCGCCCTTTTACTCCGTCTCCCTTTCCCGTCCTCCTTAATTTCAGTCTGGGGCGGTGGATACGTTCTGTTTTTTTCCCTCCGATCTGTAAGTCTACGGTAGCGCCCCGGCCGTCTACAGACGCCAAATGCGGAACAAAAAACTTTTAACTTGCGCTATCGTATACTTTAACCCGGATCTGCCATTATTGCTAAACTAACAAACTGTAAAGAGTGTAGAAAGGTTATACCGAACGATCCGAGTCCTTCGTTCTTCAACCATCATCCCACGCTCCGTTGCGGCTGCTCCGATCTCATCGATCTCCAATATGCTCGTCTAGGTGGCACCACATCACTGATTCTTTAAACGGGCTCCCGCCTCTGACTCGAGGCAACTCGGTCGTCAAGTTTGCTAAAAGAGACGACCAAGAATGATGTAGAGAATGAGTAGATGATTTTGTCTCACTTCGTCCAAGTCCGTGGACGATCGGTTAATGAAGTTGCCATTTTATCCGGTGATGGAAATGAAAGAGGCAATGAAATTTCCATGCACCCTAAACCATAGTCTTTTCTCTCAAGAATGAAATCAATCTCTCTCTCTCTCACAAAGAATGGACGGCCACTATTTATCAAAGAGGGAGGGTGAGTGTAGGAGGGAAGTGGTGACCATAAGAGGATGAAGCTTATCTTGATCATTAATGAAAAACAATGAGTCACAAAGATACAATGAATCTAAACCCTTAGTCACCATTGCATTAATGACTCCATTAATGCACTAATGACTCACCAATCCATGTCACCCTCTCTAGAACCTTTTAGAACACTGAGTCACTCTCATCCAAGAAAAGATAAATCCGTCTTTAACCGAATGTTAAAAGACGGCTGATAGAAAACTGGAAACTGGCAACTTCCAAAAGTGATCCTGAAACGACTTTCAGGATAACCCCGTAACTGTATAAATATACCCGCATTTGTATTACGACCGAATACAAATGCAACTGAGACAAAGATATTATACCTACTCAATATAATACTCGGATTCGTCTTAAACTAAAGCCGACCAGTATCATCTGCCCGAAAAATAACACGTGCGTAAACGCACGTGTATTTTCCGAACCCTGCCATAAAACCATACGGCCTCTACAACGTTTCGCCCGAACTTGGGAAACTGTCTGTGGGGGACTCTAATGACTCGTCAGTACCCTGGCAGTGGGTTTAACCACAAACCGTCAGCGGCACTAGCAATGCGTAACGGCTTCCCATGGACTGACCTCAAGGGAGGCTGATGAGCGAACTCATCCAGAAACCCTACTGAGCCTAACAGTGACAATGTATATACAGTCCGGTCCGTTCGTCTATGAGTATCGCATATCTGCCTAGGGGGCTAGTAACGTCAGACCCCCATTAGCAGTATAAGTCGTGTCGGAGTGTAGCCCAATAACACCCTGAGATACTACTGGAGTACCTACCAGTAAATCTCCTGCCACGGCCGTGGGCTATGTGTAATGGCTCTCCTAGACACAGCACGATCTCGCCCCTAATACCGGGAGAGACGAATCCCCTGCCGATCCGCTCACGTGCCTCCATATGGCTCGGGACTGTACCCAAAAACTACCTGTTTGCACGACTCCTTTGAGCCGTGGTAGGGTAGAAATCAAAGCACAGTGGGAACTCACACGAGACAAATGACGACCTCAGGTCGATGAACTAACCTGTACACATGTCACCAGGGAACTGCTATCTGACGATAGGTATAGTACTAACTAGCAGATTCCCGGCGAGTCCTGTCCAGTGTACTCATAACCCAATGAGCACCTGTATACATCTTAGGTGATCCAACTGACACCAGTGGCTTGTGAGACCGGCCACCGCCCCTCGTCGGGGTCTCGACTGTACACACTAGTCTACTCCGGAGTATCGATGCCTTGTCTCGAAACTCCCACGACTAGGGACCACAATTAAGGATATGCATATAAACTACCCAACTCTCACGTATATGATCGCCATCATACTGTTGGTAGTAAAGCAAGATCCTAAGGGCTCTATCAAAGTGTAACATGTAATCAGTCACCTGAACATGTACACGACTGATAAAGGCAAACCAGATAGCATACTATCATCTCGAGTAAGACTGTCCTACCGGTATAGGTCCTCCGCAATCATTGCAATCACGTACCTGCGATCCAATAATTGACTATGAGGGCACTATTGTAAGTCCACGTTGCGACCCCCGGTTCTTACGGGGAGGCGGAAACGGTATAAAAATCAAATTTTTAGCGCATGGGGCAACATGGACTAACAAAGTCGGGATCTTTTCCTAAACTAAAACTAGCAAACAAGCTAAAGAGAGTTAGCTACTCGGAAAGATGGTTATACCTAAACTTGAACTCCTTCTTCTTCAAACTTTGTAGAGGTTGATGGTTCTTTCCTCGTCGCCTTCTTCCGTCGAAGATGGATCCACCTGAGGGTTCAACCTTCGGGCTCTTCCTCGAACTTTGAGTAAACTAGAATCTCCGGCTTGCTGAACCCTTGATCCTAGAGTGAGTAGAGAGTGTCTAGGGGTTGTTTTCTTTTCAAGGAGAGGGATTCTCAACACATGAGAAGGATTCTCCTTGAGCTTGAGGAAGAAGAAGATGAAGTGAGGAGAGAGAATGATTATGATAGAATGAGCTCTTTTCTTTTGCAACCATAACTAAAAGAAAAGGAATTATCTGTTTAATAATAATAAATCAAAAATGAAATAGTTGATGGTTGTATTTGGAATAACCACTATCATAACTTTCAATAAATGAGTGTAAGCAAGAATCAAGGAGTATCCTTGCAAAGCAATGATGGTGGTCAACATTCAACCATGGTCAACAAGTCAACCATGGTCAACAAGTCAACAAAATCAACCATAACAATATTTCATTTAATTACTATTATTAATTGATATTTCATAAATCTATTAGGGTTTGGAAAAAGACGACTGTCAACTGTGCATACGCACCCGTTCCGAAACCCTAATGAAAAAACTCATCCTCCGCCTCAAGCAACTGTGCATACACACCTGTATTCTCGTTCCGAGGAACAAGAATACCGAGAGATAAAAGCAACCCCAAAACATATACCAGTATCTGGCTCAAACCAGAGCCTGCTAGTATAATCCGTCCGGACTCCAAACGTGCATAAGTGCGCGGATGAGAACGAAACCTGCCGCAAAACCATGCGACCTCTACTCTGTTTTGCCCAAAGGCGAATACCCTCTGTGTGGGACTCTAAAGACTCGACACTACGCTGGCAGTGGGTTTAACCACAGACCGCAAGCGGCACTAGCTGTGCGTAACGGTCCCCAGGTAGATGCCGACAAGAAGGCTGACGAGGTGAACCCCATCTGAACTCCTACTGAGTCTGAATGTGACATTCTCCGTACAGTCCGGTCTGTTCGTCTGATACATCGCATGTCGGGCCTAGGGGGCGGTAAAACGTCAGTCCCCCAATAGCGGTACAAGTCGTGTCGGAGTGAAGCCCAAAACACCCTGAGATAACACTGGAAGCCTACCAGTATATCTCGCTTGCCCTGGCCAGGGACTACTCGTGTAATGGCTCTCCTAGACACAGCGCGATGTCAACCCCTAATACCGGGAGAGACGAATCCTGTCTAACCGTCACTGCCTCCAAGTGCTTCGGGACTGCACCCAACCACTACCTGTTTGCACGACTCCTTTGAGCCGTGGTAGGGTAGTGATCAAAGTGCAGTAGGAACGTACTCGAGGCGAAGTGCCAGTGTCAAGTCAGCGGACTAAGCTGTACTCATGTCACCTGGGAACTGATAACTGACGATAGGTATAATACCAACCTGTCAGTTCCCGACGAGTCCTGTCCAGTGTACTCGTAACCTAACGAGCACCCGTATACTATCTCCAGTACGACGTACTGATGGCTGTGGGATAGACCATCTCCCACACTGGGATGAGAAGCGCATACGCTAGTCTACTCCGGAGTATCGATGCCCTGTCTCGATAGTCCTGCGACTAGGGACCTGTATAAGGATGTGCTTATAGATTACCCAGCCCCCACTAGTGTGACTGCCATCACAACGCTGGTAATCAAGCAAAGATCCTAAGGGCTCTACTAATGCGCATAGGTGATATCACAAAATAAACACATGTACACATTGAAGTAGAAACAAACCAAGTAGCATACTACTGTATTGAGCAAGATTGTTTATACAAGGTGAATATCCCAAGCTTTCATTAAGTAATATACAAACTAGTATGATACAGTAATGGCCTCTAGGGCATATACACTAACAATCTCCCACTTGCACTAAGGCCATGTACTGGCGTATCGAAGACCTATCATCTCGATCAGCCGCTCGAACTGAGTCTGGGGTAGGGCCTTGGTGAATGGATCTGCAGTGTTTTCTTCTGAAGCAACCCTCCGAACCTCAATCTCCTTGCGATCCACGATCTCCCTGATCAGGTGATACCGCCTCAAGATGTGCCTGGATCTCTGATGGGACCTGGGTTCCTTTGCTAAAGCTATAGCCCCGTTGTTGTCGCAATACAGAGGTATTGGGTCAACAATGGACGGAACCACCTGAAGTTCTTTCAAGAACTTCCTCATCCAGACAGCTTCTTTTGCGGCATCAGATGCAGCGATGTATTCCGCTTCCATAGTCGAGTCTGCAACGGTTTCCTGTTTGGAACTCTTCCAACACACCGCCCCTCCATTGAGGGTAAAGACAAAACCCGACATGGACTTGGAATCATCCTTGTCACTCTGGAAGCTGGAGTCAGCAAAGGCCTCGATCTGGAGGTCTTTTCCGCCATACACCAAGAACATCTCCTTAGTCCTCCTCAGGTACTTGAGAATGTTCTTTACTGCTATCCAGTGTTTCTCCCCAGGGTTTGACTGATACCGGCTTACTACACTTAGTGCATATGCTACATCCGGTCTGGTACATAACATCGCATACATTATAGAGCCTACCGCAGAAGCATAGGGTATAATAGACATGCGATCCCTCTCCAAATCAGTCTTGGGAGACATCTCTTTAGAGAGGGTGATCCTGTGACAAGCCGGTAGGTTACCGCGCTTGGAATCTTCCATACTGAATCTCTTCAGTATAGTGTCGATGTACCTGGACTGTTAAAGTCCTAATATCCTCTTGGATCTATCACGATAAATCCGGATCCCCAGGATGTATGAGGCATCACCCAGGTCTTTCATAGAGAACCTGTGTGACAAGAACCCCTTGACAGATTGTAGCATAGGAATGTCATTTCCTATTAAGAGAATGTCATCCACGTATAAAACGAGGAATACTACAGTTCTCGCTACAAATCTACTATAGATGCATGGTTCATCTGGATTTTTGATAAAGCCAAATTCCTTGACCGTCTCATCAAAACAGATGTTCCAACTCCGCGATGCCTGCTTTAGTCCATAGATGGACTTAAGCAACTTGCACACCTTTCCGCTGCTCCCACTCTGAATGAAACCCTCTGGCTGATCCATATAGACACACTCCTCTAAATTTCCATTTAGAAAAGCGGTTTTTACGTCCATCTGCCAAATCTCATAATCGTGGAAGGCAGCAATGGCAAGAAGGATCCGAATGGATTTCAGCATAGCCACTGGAGAAAAGGTTTCGTCATAGTCCAAACCAGGTCTTTGACGGAAACCCTTTGCTACAAGTCTAGCTTTATAGGTCTCAACCTGTCCATCTACACCAATCTTCCTTTTGAAGATCCACTTGCATCCTACAGGTTTTACCCCGTCTGGAGCAATGTCCAACGTCCATACTTTGTTGGTGTACATGGACTCCATTTCGGTCCGCATTGCATCCAGCCATTTTACAGAGTCAACGCTCTGAACGGCCTGCTGGAAGCTAGTAGGCTCATCATAATCTATGATGCAATCCTCTCTATCCCCGTCTATGAGAAAACCGCAGTATCTCTCGGGCGGATGAGACTGCCTACTACTCCTGCGGAGCGGCATAGGAATGTCCTGTTTATTTGAACTTACTGGCTCTTCCAAGCTTTCAGTAATAGCTTGTGGTTCTGGAATCTCTTCCAGTTCTATTGCGTTCCCACTTATCTGGGTTTCCAAAAACTCAGTTTCCAAGAAGCGGGCATGTTGAGAAACAAAAACCTTTTGTTCCTCAGCGGAATAGAACAGATACCCCCTGGAGTTCTTTGGGTATCCCACAAACTTACACTGTACTGAACGTGCCTCGAGCTTGTCCGCATGCTGCTTTTTTACAAAAGCTGGACATCCCCATATCTTAAGGTACTTAAGACAGGGTTTCTTCCCACTCCACATCTGATATGGAGTGGTAGGCACAGTCTTGGTAGGAGCCTTGTTCAAGAGATATGCAGCTGCTTCTAGTGCATAGCCCCAGAAAGATCGCGGTAACTCAGCCTTACTCATCATGGAACGAACCATATCCAATAGGGTTCGATTCCTTCTTTCCGATACACCGTTATGTTGCGGAGTGTATGGAGGAGTACGCTGAGAGAGAATTCCATTCTCTTTTAAATAGTCCAGGAACTCGGCACTCAAGTATTCACCACCTCAATCCGATCTTAGAATCTTAATACTTTTGCCTGTTTGTTTTTCAACTTCATTCTTGTAATCCCGAAATTTCTCAAAGGCCTCGGATTTGTGCTTCATTAAGAAGACATGTCCATACCTAGAGAAATCGTCTGTGAAAGTAATGAAGTATGAATAACCGCTTCGCGCATGTGTAGACATTGGACCACACACGTCACTGTGGATGAGTCCCAAGAGCTCGCTCGCTCTTTCTCCGTGTCCAGTGAACGGAGTCTTTGTCATCTTTCCCATGAGACAAGATTCACAAGTGGCATAAGACTGATACTCGAACGGATCCAAGTATCCTTCTTTATGTAACTTAGTCAACCGTGTCTCATTGATGTGACCCAGTCTACAATGCCATAAGAAAGCCTGATTGATATCTGGAGACTTTCTTTTGTGTGTATTCTGGACATTGAAAATCTGTGGTTGGTTTAATACGTATATACCATTGCTCAATGTACCTGACCCAATCAGAACTTGATTAAGGTGAATGTTTACAACATTACTTACAAACGCAAATTCATAACCTTCTTTAGAAACCAAAGATACAGAAATGATATTACAAGTTGCGTTGGGTACAAAAAAGCAATTAGGCAAAACCAAAACATGCCCATCTGACATTCCCAGGTGATAGTCCCCCACGGCTTTAGCATCCATGCTAGCTCCGTTCGCAACTCTGAGGGTCATGTCACCTGCCTTCAAAAACCTACGGTTTCTCAACGCCTGCAAAGAATTACAGATATGAGATCCTGATCCGGTATCCAATACCCAGGAAGTAGAGTTTATAGAAAGACAGTTTTCAATAACATACACACCTGAAGCTGAAGCCGCAACCTGCTTCAGTTCCTGTGTCCTGGCTTTCCAAGCCCTGCAATCTTTCTTCCAGTGTCCACTCTTATGACAATAGAAGCATTCTTCCTTTCCAACAAGCTTCCCCGCAATCTTTGTTGCCTTTTCCTTTCCCTTCATACCCACTTTACTAACACCGCCTCTTGGTTTGGCGGGGGCTTTCTTCCTCTTTCCCTTAGCTTTCGCCTTGGACCTAGAGGAAGAAGATCCTCCTACAAACAAAGCGGGTGTTTCCCTACCCTTCTGTAGGGTGCCCTCTGCGCTCTTCAGTAGGTTGAGGAGTTCTGAAAGTTCAACTTCCTTTTCTTGTAAGTTGAAGTTCAGTATAAACTGGGCGTAAGTGGATGGAAGGGACTGGAGAATTAAATCCGTATAGAGTTCACTGTCCAACGTGGTCCCAAGTTCCGCGAGCTCCTCAGTGTAGCCAATCATCTTAAGCACGTGGTCCGCTACCGATGATCCGACGGCCAACTTTGTCGAAAATAACTTCTTCGACACTTCGTATCTTGCGATACGAGACTGCTCTCCATACAGTTCTTTTGTATGGAGAAATATGGACTCGAGGTCCATATTCTCATGCCTCCTCTGATGTTCGTTGTACATAGAGGCAAGCACGAGGCACCTGGCCTTCGCGCAATCAATCTCCCAAGTCTTACGGATTTCCTTATCCGCGACGCTGGAGGTGGGACCTGGGACGGGGGGAGCTTTGGTGGTAAGAAGATACCCCAGCTTGTCATAAGTGATTGCCAATTTTACATTCCTGAGCCAATCTTTGTAGTTTGGCCCTGTCAGTATGTTTTTATCTAGAAGTAACTTAAGTCCAGTCATTTCGATTTGGTCGCTGCAGGGGGGAGAGAAGAAACACTTTAGCATGATGCTCTTGCAAGTTTAGAATGGTTTTTAATTTGTCTAAACAGGATGACTCCCACTGTCTCTCGAATCCCTCCTCAAACCACAAAGGAAGAATTAGCCGGGATCAATCCCACCGCACAATACTTGCTTAACCGTTCAGCCAGGCCAGTGTCGGTACTTCGAGGGAGGTTTTCCAACGCTTTCGCGAAGTTCCTTAATTTAAGAACCACTTTTCCCTGGGGGCGTAGCCCCGCTAACACCTTTCTAGGCACCTACTAGGTTTATAGCATTGATCGTTTAGTGAGAAATTTCCCGAGGAGTAGCATATACTCACAGTAGGATCGGGATCCAAATATCATCGCATGACGAAAATGAAGGAATCCTACCATAATCATCACACTCCAAATGGTATGCAAGTCTAGCAAGTTTCAGTACTTATGAAATTCCCGATGTGGATTTTTGCCCCATGCTCTTATGACCTTGACGAAGGTCAACAAATCATAAGTCACATGTCAAGTTCTGTCCGTCATTATCCAGGTTAATTTGAACCCACCCGTATATACCCTTGACGAAGGTCAACAAGGCAATACGACTGTCCCAAACCAATGCATCTATCTATGCTACATATGAATACCCAACAGCTACCAATCTCTATGTCTTGACGAAGGTCAACAAACATAGCTTGAATACTATTGAATATTCATACGAAACGACGGAGGGCTACGAATGGTTTTGGCGAAACCGTGAACGTAGTGAACTTGATATAATCGATGGAACGAGATAGCTTTTAGAAGGAGTGGCTCAAGCTCCGCATTTAAAAGTTAGTTTTGAAAAGAACCGAGTGGTTTTTCGAAAGTGTTCCAACGACTTTAGCTTGGTTTATTATCTTGCATTAGTTCTTTTAATGCGTGATATTCTTGCATTAGTTCTTTTAATGCGTCCCATCATTTAATCCTACCATTGCAGAAAACAACCAAAATATGACGTACGCTTATGCCATTCGCATTCGCCACGGGGTCCCGTCATCACTCGTTAGGTTACTTAACTAACAACAGAGCGGGGGCTGGGCTAGCGCGGCTGTAAAACATAAGCAACGCCTAAATATAAAGCAATGATAGACATTACAGATCACAGATGAATACATTGGATATACTAGGAATCCGCAATCCGTTCGAGCCTGCAACGAAAAGCGGATTACACGGTCGCGGTGAATAGCAAATACCCCACCCAAGACCCCTACGGGTGCGGCAAACTACCCGCCAAGTACCCGGTAGTTTGTGCACCCCTCCATGGGTCTATCCTAGGAGCAAAAACAGTAAAAAGAATTATACAATGACGGCTACAACCCCGACCCGGTTGTGCGGCCATACAAATAATATTATTACATCAATTTACATTTACAAATGAATGAAAGAAAAACAAAAGCTCATCTCACATCCACCCCGGTTATTCACCCGCGACAGTCCAACACATTCATATACACATTCCAATATCAAACACAGATCACAGAGATGTATAACCCCGACTAATCGACTTATAGCGATTAGCCGACGTTCAATACATACAAACATCACAGATATAACCATCATAGTCAAAGTGCAGTGAAGTTCGGAAAAAAATACGGAATTATAGGACCCCAAAAGTAAATTTCTGTTCTGGAAAATCTGGGCACATATAATATATCTTAAAAATCCTAAAATCCTACCAGAAGAACACTGCACAAAAAACGATCACAAGAGGAAACAAAACGGCGACAGTTCCGCGGCCTAAGCCACCTATTGCCGCGGAACCGCGGCGCTTTAAGGGAATCATGCGATCGTTTTTCTTGGGTGTTCTCACAAAACCCTGAGCCGATTTTTGGTGTATAACAAATCTTGTTTTGACCAGAAAATTTTTTAACAGAAACTAGGGTTTTGTAAAAGTTTGGATTTTGGATTTTTCGGTTCCGAACTTCGTTACACTTCACTACCAAGCTAGTTTAAGTTTAGTTAGTCTCTGATACCACTGTAAGTCCACGTTGCGACCCCCGGTTCTTACGGGGAGGCGGAAACGGTATAAAAATCAAATTTTTAGCGCATGGGGCAACATGGACTAACAATGTCGGGATCTTTTCCTAAACTAAAACTAGCAAACAAGCTAAAGAGAGTTAGCTACTCGGAAAGATGGTTATACCTAAACTTGAACTCCTTCTTCTTCAAACTTTGTAGAGGTTGATGGTTCTTTCCTCGTCGCCTTCTTCCGTCGAAGATGGATCCACCTGAGGGTTCAACCTTCGGGCTCTTCCTCGAACTTTGAGTGAACTAGAATCTCCGGCTTGCTGAACCCTTGATCCTAGAGTGAGTAGAGAGTGTCTAGGGGTTGTTTTCTTTTCAAGGAGAGGGATTCTCAACACATGAGAAGGATTCTCCTTGAGCTTGAGGAAGAAGAAGATGAAGTGAGGAGAGAGAATGATTATGATAGAATGAGCTCTTTTCTTTTGCAACCATAACTAAAAGAAAAGGAATTATCTAATTAATAATAATAAATCAAAAATGAAATAGTTGATGGTTGTATTTGGAATGACCACTATCATAACTTTCAATAAATGAGTGTAAGCAAGAATCAAGGAGTATCCTTGCAAAGCAATGATGGTGGTCAACATTCAACCATGGTCAACAAGTCAACCATGGTCAACAAGTCAACAAAATCAACCATAACAATATTTCATTTAATTACTATTATTAATTGATATTTCATAAATCTATTAGGGTTTGGAAAAAGACGACTGTCAACTGTGCATACGCACCCGTTCCGAAACTCTAATGAAAAAACTCATCCTCCGCCTCAAGCAACTGTGCATACACACCTGTATTCTCGTTCCGAGGAACAAGAATACCGAGAGATAAAAGCAACCCCAAAACATATACCAGTATCTGGGTCAAACCAGAGCCTGCTAGTATAATCCGTCCGGACTCCAAACGTGCACAAGTACGCGGATGAGAACGAAACCTGCCGCAAAACCATGCGACCTCTGCTCTGTTTTGCCCAGAGGCGAATACCCTCTGTGTGGGACTCTAAAAACTCGACACTACGCTGGCAGTGGGCTTAACCACAGACCGCAAGCGGCACTAGCTGTGCGTAACGGTCCCCAGGTAGATGCCGACAAGAAGGCTGACGAGGTGAACCCCATTTGAACTCCTACTGAGTCTGAATGTGACATTCTCTGTACAGTCCGGTCTGTTCGTCTGATACATCGCATGTCGGGCCTAGAGGGCGGTAAAACGTCAGTCCCCCAATAGCGGTACAAGTCGTGTCGGAGTGAAGCCCAAAACACCCTGAGATAACACTGGAAGCCTACCAGTATATCTCGCTTGCCCTGGCCAGGGACTACTCGTGTAATGGCTCTCCTAGACACAGCACGATGTCAACCCCCAATACCGGGAGAGACGAATCCTGTCTAACCGTCACTGCCTCCAAGTGCTTCGGGACTGCACCCAACCACTACCTGTTTGCACGACTCCTTTGAGCCGTGGTAGGGTAGTGATCAAAGTGCAGTGGGAACGTACTCGAGACGAAGTGCCAGTGTCAAGTCAGCGGACTAAGCTGTACTCATGTCACCTGGGAACTGATAACTGACGATAGGTATAATACCAACCTGTCAGTTCCCGACGAGTCCTGTCCAGTGTACTCGTAACCTAACGAGCACCCGTATACTATCTCCAGTACGACGTACTGATGGCTGTGGGACAGACCATCTCCCACACTGGGATGAGAAGCGCATACGCTAGTCTACTCCGGAGTATCGATGCCCTGTCTCGATAGTCCTGCGACTAGGGACCTGTATAAGGATGTGCTTATAGATTACCCAGCCCCCACTAGTGTGACTGCCATCACAACGCTGGTAATCAAGCAAAGATCCTAAGGGCTCTACTAATGCGCATAGGTGATATCGCAAAATAAACACATGTACACATTGAAGTAGAAACAAACCAAGTAGCATACTACTATATTGAGCAAGATTGTTTATACAAGGTGAATATCCCAAGCTTCCATTAAGTAATATACAAACTAGTATGATACAGTAATGGCCTCTAGGGCATATACACTAACAACTATCTCCAACAATCTCCCACTTGCACTCAAGGCTAATTATTGCGATGTCGACTACTCACAGCCCGTGTGAAACCGAACATCCAACTCCTCTACTAATCAGTTTCACAAAGCCCGTTTGTAAAACTATTGTGTTCGAGAAATAGCCTCAGTGAGTGGATCCGCCTAGATGTTTCTTTCTATATCTCTCTTAATCTCAAATTCGCGGGGAAAGCTATCTCCCGAATTGAGTAATACCTGTCTTAGAATATGTCTGGATATCTGATGGGACCTAGTTCATAAATGAACTCCAAATCCAAACTTCTTAGACTGTATCGATCACTGAACCTAATCAGTATCCTGCACCAAGCCTCCCACAGTATCCTCTTGGACCACCTGTCCATAATACTGTCCCTCGTCAGAGGGAAAACTATAACTTTGACAATCACTCTGTCAACCATGTCACCTTTGAAGCCTGGAATGATAATCGTCTCCCGAAGGAGGCTGCCGTCATCAAATCCGTAGAACATCCACTTATGTTCTAAAACTGCTTCCTTATGTTTCTCCAGGATTGGATTAATACAAACTTATTTCATCTAGTGCAAAAACAACATTTGGTGTGGTACTTGACATCTCATGATCGACTCAATTGACTAAGCAAGTGATCTGCCAATCATGCACATCCCTCTCCCCTTTAGTCCGTAAGACATCTTTAGAGAGGGTGACTCCATCACCTGCAGGTACACCACCATGCTAGGAGTCATCTATTCTAAAAACCATTAGAATACAGTCAAAGTACCCACATTGGGAAACTACCCAAATCCAGATCTAAAACCATAGATCTAGAAACCAGAATGTCAAATATTATATCCATGTCCTGTCTGGAGAAACAACTGTGTGACGACCACAGTACAACCGTTCGTAGTATAGGAATTTTACTTCCCACTCTGTGTATGTCATCCAGATACCATGACATCACACCCTACTACCTTCTTAACAGATCCATCCCCTATTCTGATTGAAGTCAAAACTATGACTGTCTCATCAAAATCAGATGATATATCTCCGCTATAACTGCTCAAGTCTATAAATAGACATAAGCTACTTGCCCACTATGCTTTCGTTGCTCCCACTGACTACGACAACCCTCCTACCGGGTCTCATATCCTGGAAAATCAGTAGTGTCAAGCCTGAGTAGATAAGAACCTCCCTGTCACCGTCCTTGAGGCTACCGAAGTACCTCTCGGGTGTCTGAGGTTACCCACCATATCTGCGGAGTGGCTATTGGAATGTCAAACCTGATTGAATATATAGGTCCTATTAAATTTTCCGTAATCGTTCGCGGTTCTGGAATCACTTCCAGTTCTACCATACTCCCACTACTGTTTTCTGAAAATGATCCATTTTACTAAAACTGTGGCGAGTCAAGAACAATATCACTATTGATCTTCCAAATGGTAGAATATCAACCCTCGTCAAAGCCAGGGTCAACCCACAAACAGCCATTACAGAAACGTGCCCTGAGTTATCCAGAGTCTGGTTTTAAGCATAAGCTGGACAACTCCCCGTACCTTAACATCTTTTAAGGTACGATCCATTCTATATCCAATACAGAAACTTTGGCACTTATTTAATTGGAACCATATTCAAATCATGCAGCTGTCTCCAGTGCATATCAACTTAATGGAAAGAGGCTAATCAGCATTACTCAACTTAGGAATCCATCCAATTATGAGCAACCTGAAAGAGAAACACGTTTCTCAAAACCATCACTATCATCTGAATACCAATCATAAGAATCTACATCTTCGATCTCTTTGAAGAATCCCGATACTTGTGATACCTGGTTCTCTACTTTATTCTTATACCCACAACTTCTCAAAACTTAGACCTTGTATTTCTACGAAACACTTGTCTAAAATACTAGAGAAGTTATAAGTAAACAGAACATAGTACGAGGACCTACCCCTTTGTCCTGATGGACACTGGACAACATACAATACTCTGTATAAGTCCGCTGAGTTAAACAACTCAAAATTTGTCCGTCGTAGGTTGAAAACTGTACCCTGGCGATTTCCTCAAATATCACCAATTACAACGAATTCCGATATAATGAGGATAATCACCTAATTCCCAATAACTTACTCCCACTCATCATCTGTAAAACCATACAGATATGAGAATGAAACCTGGTAAATACATACCCTTGGAGTAAGTGTCTAATCGGGAAAACAGTTTTTCTTTAACAATGCACTGAAACATGAAAATGTTTCGTAAGGGTATCCTGGTATTCATAGCAATGCCTCTTCCATAATCCAATTCATGACTTCAACCGTATATTTTATTGCCATCTCTCCAAATCCTTTTATTTGTCTTTAGTCGTTACCTTCTGTACACCATCGTTAGGCTAAATGGTTTTCTTCCTTCCCTACCGTTCGGCACCAGCCTATGGTTTGGAAGAAGACTATCCAGTAAGCATAATAGGTGTACCCTCCTAAACCAAGGAGTACTCGTATCTTGAGAGAAGGTGATGATAAAAGACATCTGAATAATACCTTATTCTTTTAGAGGTGAAATAGGAGTGGCGATGAAGTACGCGGTTTGGTCGTGAATAATAGCAGTCGCAATTTTCTTTGCCCTCTTTCTAATCCCTTTATTTTGTCTTTACATATTACCTTCTGCACACCCTACTTAGGCTAATTGGTTTTCTTCATTCCCTACCTTTCGGCACCTGCCTATGGTTTGGAATAAGACTATCCAATAAGCGCAATATGTGTACTCTCCTAAACCAATGAGCCCTCGCAACCTGATGTTGGAGATAGTGCCCTCAGAGTCAATTATTGGATCACAGGCACGTGATTGCAATGATTGAGGGAGGACCTATCCCGGTACGACAGTCTTACTCGAGATGATAGTATGCTATCTGGTTTACCTTTATCATCGTGTACTGCTTCAGGTGACCTTACAGGTCGCTATTACACGTTGATAGAGCCCCTAGGATTCTTGCCTGACTGCCAGCAGTATGAGGGCGATCATATAAGTGAGAGCTGGAGTCTATAAGCACATCCTTAAAAGGTCCCTAGTCGTGGGAGTTTCGAGACAGGGCATCGATTCTCCAGAGTAGACTAGTGTATACAGTCGAGACCCCGACGAGGGGCGGTGGCCGGTCTCACAAGCCACTGGTGTCAGTTGGTTCACCTAAGATGTATACAGGTGCTCATTGGGTTATGAGTACACCGGACAGGACTCGCCGGGAACATGCTAGTTGGTCTTATACCTGACGTCAGATAGCAGTTCCCAGGTGACATGTGTACAGGTTAGTTCATCGACCTGGGGATAGTCATTTGTCTCGTGTGAGTTCCCACTGTGCTTAGATTACTACCCTACCACGGCTCAAAGGAGTCGTGCAAACAGGTTTTAGTTGGGTACAGTCCCGAGCCACATGGAGGCAGTGAGCGGATCTTCAGGGGTTCGTCTCTCCCGGTATTGGGGGTGAGGTCGCGCTGTGTCTAGGAGAGCCATTATACGAAGTCCTTGGCCAAGGCAGGAGATTTACTGGTAGGTATTCCAGTAGTATCTCAGGGTGTTCTGGGCTATACTCCGACACGACTTGTACCGCTTTTGGGGGTCTGACTTTTACCAACCCCCTAGGCCGGACATGCGATGCTCATAGACGAACGGACCGGACTGTACGGATATTGTCACTGACAGGCTCAGTAGGGTGTCAGGATGAGTTCGCTCATCGACGTCCCTTTTAGTCAATAGCTGGTGGCCCGTTACGTATTGGCTTATACCTCTGACGTGCTAGTGGTTAAATCCACAACCATAGTATTGACGAGTTTTTAGAGTCCACCACACTTTCAGTTACTCAGCTTTCGGGCGAAACGCTGTAGAGGCCGTATGGAGATATGGAAGGGTCCGATCAGATACGTGCGGTATTGCACGGATCAGGATCGGACGGTTTGTACTAGTGGCCGTATGGATATATGGCAGGGTTCGATCAGATACGTGCGGTATTGCATGGATCAGGATCGGACGAATATTACTAGCCGGCTTTGGTTTAAGCCGGATCCTAGTATAGTACAGTGTAGATTTTGTCTCATTGCATTTGTATCCGGTCGGAATACAGATGCGGGTGTGTATGCACAGTATCGGGGTTTTCCTGTAATTTATTACGGGACCAGTTTTCTGGAGTTGCCAGTTTGCATTCCGTTCCGGTCGGTTTTCCTTTGTTCTTTCCCGGCCGGACTTTTCCGATGGAGGGGGTTATTTGCAAGTTTGCAAATAACATTTTGTGGAGGGTTTATTTGTGAGATGAGAGATTATGATAGCATCCTTGATTCCCTCCATCACTTGCATTAAATGAGATTAGAAAGGGTATGGGTTTGATGTTCATTTTGTTATGATGATGTTTATCTCCTACCATCACCTCCCTCTTGTGATATATTTTGTTTCCTTCCACCATTCCTCATAAGAAATGGCCGGCCACATTTTGTAGAGAGGAGGAAAAATGAGAGCTTTGATTTTGGTGGTGTGGCAAAATTTCATTCATCTCATTTTGATACAAGGAAAAATGAAAGCACCATTTTTCATACCTTCATTCCTCCATCTTCAAAATGCAACCAATACCCCAAAGTGAGACATGCACTCTACACTACATTCTATAGCACATCTTGGGCATGTCGACTTGCCAGCTTCATGCCCGAGTTGCCTCGGTATTGAGGTGGGAGCCCGTAAAAGAAACAGGCGATGTGGTGCCCTTCCGGCGAGGAGGCGACGACCGGAGTTTCTGCAAGGAGATCGGAGTGGAGATGAAGATCGGAGGACTCGGATCAGTCGGTATATCTCTTCCCTATCTTGTTACTTTGCTAGAGCTAGTTTAATGGCCCGATCCGGGGTTTAGTGCGCGGTGGTGCCGGTTTGCTAAGTTCGCAAAATTAAAGTTTATCACCGTTTCCGCATTTGGCCGTCGGATCGACGGCCGGGGCGCCGCCGTGCACTTACAGTGGTATCAGAGCCTCGCCATTAACTTCGTCTAGCTTCGTTTGATGATTTTTGCATTTCCGATCGACCAAAATTCCAAAATCTACATTTTCACTCACATCAGTTTTCTGTCGAAATTTTTTGAAGTCCAAAAATTTTTCAGGTTGTCTCAGAATGATGTGCAGGGAGTTCTAAGACTGCTGTAAAAATTCGACGCAGTGACTCGATCACTGAAGCGTGGAACCGCGGCCAAACCCCCCCTTGGGCCGCGGTTCCGCCGCACATTGGTGTCGTCACTGCATCATTTTTTTCCAGTGGGCTTCTGGGCTAATTTTAGGGGTTTTGGAATATTAATATTGGGCCCAGATTTTCTGTGAGTGATACAGTATTGCTTTGGGACCCACTTGTTAATTTTTGATCGATCGGATATTTTAAACACATTATTTCACAGTATTTACATTATATCTGCGACCGTGAATGTCACTCGATCGGTAAATCCGGTCTAACTGCTATAGCCCGGTTAGACGGATTTGCGAATGTGACTTTCACGTTGATGTTTTGTGATTTTCCTGTGATGTTGCGGATCGGTCGTGGGGGATAGCCTGGATGCAATGCTAGTACAGTTTTGTTGTATTATGTACATTTGATATTGCGGGGCGAGCGTCCGACATGTGGACTGCCGTCACTGCCTGTTTGTATTATTATTTTGGGGCACGACCTGGTTGCGGTCGATGTACCCGTTGTATGTATATTTTACTTTCTGTACTAGGTTTACCCCGCGGAGGGGTGTACGGATAGCCGGGTTCAAGAGGGCAACAAGCCCGCATCTCATGGCATTGGGACGGAGGGGGCTTCGCTCTAGAATTGGCGGGCTATTCGCCGCACTCGTAGGGGGTACAGGTTGACCTAGGAGGGGTGCCCAAGTTACCGGATTCCGTGAAGTGCTGGGTGGTCCATTCACGGTGCTGAAGGGGGCTGCCTCGCTTCAGGTTTTGGCGGGTGACTTGCCGCGCCCGTAGGGGTCTAGGATTTCATTACACAGGCTATCCACACGACCAGGGGAACGTCGGGTTTCAGTAGTGGCTCTGTGAAACCCGGGGATCCCAGATATCTGTATTGTTCTGTGATGCTGTACATTTCTGTGTTGTTGCATTTTATTCACGCCTTGAGCGAAATATAATATATTGGTATATATATTAGTAGATGTTGTATATGTTTTTCATCCGCGCTAGTCCAGTCCCCGCTCTGCCGTTAGTTAGCTAACCTAACGGGTGATGACGGGACCCAGTGGCGAATGCGGATGGCATATACGTACGTCAGTATATTTACGTTCTTTGTGGTGTGATCAATTGATGGGACTGCATTGATTCGGATCAATGCAAGATAAACAAACCTAATCTGATGTTGTTGGAACACTTTTCAAAAAGCTGTTATTGCAAGGACGTTCACTTTTGTTTTGCATCGTGATATTCATTTGGAATATCCTGCTCCTCAGTCGACGAGGCAAGGGCCGAGATCCCTTCACCGGGAGTGACCCCTTGGACAGAAGTTTGCGTCAGGACATTAGCTTCACTATAGCCGATTACTTTTTCTTTGCACCGTGGTATTCATTTGGAATATCCTGCACCCCATTCTACGGGGAAAGAGCCGAGATCCCTTCACCGGGAGTGACCTCTTTAGTAAAGGTTTTCATCACTATATTTTCTAAAAAGCTATCCGTTCCTTCAACGATATCAAGTTCGTTACGTTAAATGTTTTCGCCAGAAACCATTCGTAGCCCTCCGTCGTTTCATATGGGTAGTCAATAGTATTCAAGCTGTGTATGTTGGCCAAAGTCAAGGCACAGTGATTGGTAGCTATTGGGTATTCATATGCAGCATAGATAGATGCGTTGGTTTGGGACAGTCGTACTGCCATTTTGGCCAAAGTCAAGGGTAGGTACGGGTGGATTCAAATTAACCTGGAGAATGACGGGTAGAACTTGACATGTGACTTATGATATGTTGGCTAAAGTCAAGGTCATAAGAGCATGGGGCAGAAATCACATCGGGAGTTTCAAAAGAACTGAAACTTGCCAGATATGCGCATACCTTCTGGAGTGTGACACCGTGAGAGGATTCCGTCACGTTATCATGCAATGATAGTTGGATCCCGATTCCCACTGATGAGTTGGTTTACTCCTCGGGTAACCCCGACTAATTCTTCTTTCAGGTTTGGAGGAGAATTTGAGGTACAGTGGGAGGTTTCCAGATTAGATAAATTGGTAACCATTCTGATCTTGGTTAGAGTGCACGCTGAGTGTTTCTTTTCTCTCTCTCTCTTGGCAGCGACCATTGACCCGACCCTAAGACTATGACTCAGTGACCAAGTTGACCGAACCTTCTTAACACTGGCTTTTGGATTGTCAGAGTTGCAGACCTCATTGCCACTCCTACTTTTACCCTTTTCTCCAGGACACCCCGTATTACTGCGAACGTCCACTTCCATTGGACAAAGCCATCGTATGGTTAGATACGAACTCGAAGGAATTCGAGGATGGTTTCCGGTTCTGGAGAAAACGGATAGTATTATTCAGTTGTCTTTTCCTTTTTACCTTCTCTCAGGTTGCGAGTACTCCTTAGTTTAGGAGATAGTACACCTATTACGCAAATTGGATAGTCTTCTTCCAAACTTTAGGCTGGTGCCGAACAGTGTGGAATGAAGAAGACCAATTAGCCTAAACGGTGTACATAAGGTATTAAGATTAAGACAAAGCAAGGGATTAGTAAGAGGGCAAAGTAAATTGCGACTGATATTCATGACCAAACCAAGTATTTCTTCGCCAATCCTAAATCACCTTTGTATTTCTCCAGGATATTCCGTATCACTACGAAGATCCACAGTTTATTGGATACTCCATCGTATGGTTATATACGAACTCGAAAGGAACTTGTTCCAGTTCGGGGATGGATTCTGGTCCAGGAGAAATAGGGATAAGGCTTATTCGGTTGTCTTTTATCTTCACCTTCTCTCGCATTGCGAGTGCTCCTAGGGTTAGGACAGTACACCCATTATGCTTATTGGATAGTCTTCTTCCAAACCATAGGCTGGTGCCGAACGGTAGGGAAGGAAGAAAACCAATTGGCCTAAAGGGGTGTACAGAAGGTTACGACTAAAGACATATAAAGGGATTTGGAGAGGTGGCAAAGAAACACACGGTTACAGTTGTGAATCTGGATAATGGAAGAGGCATTACTAGGAATACCAGGATACCCCATCGAAATATTTCAATGTTTCAGTTTCACTGTGTACTGTTAAAAGAAAACTGATTTTCCGATTAGACACTTGCTCCAGGGTATGTATTTACCAGGTATGATTCTCACATCTGTATGGTTTTACAGATGATGAGTGGGAGTAGGTTATTGGGAATAGGGTGATCATCCTCATTATATCGGGATTCGTTGTAATCGATGATATTTGAGGAGATCATCTAGGCTGTTTGCCGGTCGGCAAATATTTGGTTTTGAATATCCGCTGTTGTGCACCAATTTCAAATTGATATATCTGTACGTCTATTTTCATAGAGTGAGATATACCTTTTGATATTATGTCGATGACATTTACCTATATCAGTGGATGGTTAGGTAAGGAGCATTAAACAGCGGTGTAATTCTTCTTAACCATAAGTACAGTTTTCAACCTACGATACACAGTGAAAGAGTTAGACTCAGCGGACTTATACAGAGTATTGTATGTTGTTCAGTGTCCATTAGGACAGAGGGGTTGGTCCTCATACTATATTCTGTTTACTTTTAACTTCTCTAGTTCTTAGACATGTGTTTCGTAGAAACACAGGGTCTAAGTTTTGAGGAGTTATAGGTATTTGAATAGAGTAGAGAACCAGGTGTAGCAAGTACCGGGATTCTTCAAAGTGATCGAAGATATAGATACTTGCGTATGGTATTCAGTTGATAGTAATGAAATTGCTTCTCTTTCAGGTTACTCATAATTGGAAGCATTCCTAAGTTGAGTAACGCTGATCGGCCTCTCTCCATTTAGTTGACATGCACTGGAGACAGCTGCATGATTTGAATCTGGTTCAATTAAATTAGTGCCTCTGGTTCTATATTGGATATAGTACAGTTCATATCTTAACATTGTTAAGGTACGGGGAGTTGTCCGGCTTATGATTAAAACCAGACTCTGGATAACTCAAGGCACGTTTCTGTAATGGCTGTTTGTGGGTTGACCCAAGCTATGACGAGGGTTGACTTTCTACCATAAGAAAGATCAATAGTGATATTGTTCTTGACTCGCCACGTTTTTAATAAAAATGGATTTTTTCAAAAACAGTAGTGGGAGTATGGTAGAACTGGAAGTGATTCCAGAACCGCAAACGATTACTGAAGATTTGATAAGGAACCTAAAGATACAATCTGATTTGACATTCCATTGGCCACTCCGCAGATAAGGTGGGTAACTTCAGGCACCCAAGAGGTACTCCGGTAGCCTCAAGGACGGTGACAGGAAAGTTCTTGTTTACCCACACTGGTCATTGTTGTTGTTCCAGGCTGCGAGACCCGGCAGGAGGATGAGTATAGCGTCGTTCTAAACTAGCTTTAGAAGTGCACGTCTATATGACTCTGCCAGAGGGTTGTCGTAGTCAGTAGGAGCAGCGGAAGCATTGGTGGACATCAGGCTCATGTCTATTTATAGGCTAAAGCAGATATAGCGGAGATAGATCATCTATGTCTGATGTGACAGTCATAGGTTTGACGTCATCAGAATAGGGGATGGATCTGTCGAGAAGGTAGTAGGGTGTGATATCCGGGTTTTTGGATGACATACACAAAGTAGGAAGTGATATTCCTATACTACGATCGGTTATACTTTGGTCGTCACACAGTGTTTTCTCCACATGGGACTTGGACATTATATCAGACATACTGGTTACTAGATCTATGGTTCTTAGATCTAGATTTGGGTGGTTTCCCAATCTGAGTACTTAGACAACATTCTAAGAGTATTTAGAATGCAAGACTCCTGGCACGGTAGTGTACCTGCAGATGATGGAGTCACCCTCTCTAAAGGTGTCTTATAGACTAGAGTAGAGAGGGATGTGCATGATTGGCAGATCACTTGCTTAGGCAATTGAGTCAATCATGAGATGTCAAGTACCACACCAGATATTGTTCTTGCACTAGATGCAATAAGTTGATATTGATCCAATCCTAGAGAAACAGTCGGAAGCAGTTTTAGAACATAAGTGGATGTTCTAGGGATATGATAACGACAGCCTCATTCGGGAGACAGTTATCATTCCAGGCTTCCAAGGTGACCTGGACGACAAGAAGGTTGTCAGAGTTATAGATTTCCCTCTGACGAGGGACAGTATTCTGGACAGGTGATCCAGGCAGATACTGAGGGAGGCATGGCGCAGGATACTGATTAAGTTCAGTTGACGATACAGTCTAAGAAGTTTGGATTTGGAGTTCATTTATGAACTAGGTCCCATCAGACATCCAGACATTCCAAGACAGGTATTGCTCATTTCGGGAGATGGTTTTCTCCGCAAACTTGAGATATAGAGAGACATAGAAAGATACATCAAAGCGGATCCACTCGCTGAGGCTGTTCCTCGAACGCAATAGTCTCGCAAACGAGCTTTGTGAGACTGACTAGTAGAGGAGTTGGGTGTTCGGTATCACACGGGCTGTGAGTATGCGACATCGCAATAATAGCCTTGAGTGCAAGTGGGAGATTGTTGGAGATAGTGCCCTCAGAGTCAATTATTGGATCACAGGCACGTGATTGTAATGATTGAGGGAGGACCTATCCCGGTACGACAGTCTTACTCGAGATGATAGTATGCTATCTGGTTTACCTTTATCATCGTGTACTGCTTCAGGTGACCTTACAGGTCGCTATTACACGTTGATAGAGCCCCTAGGATTCTTGCTTGACTGCCAGCAGTATGAGGGCGATCATATAAGTGAGAGCTGGAGTCTATAAGCACATCCTTAAAAGGTCCCTAGTCGTGGGAGTTTCGAGACAGGGCATCGATTCTCCAGAGTAGACTAGTGTATACAGTCGAGACCCCGACGAGGGGAGGTGGCCGGTCTCACAAGCCACTGGTGTCAGTTGGTTCACCTAAGATGTATACAGGTGCTCATTGGGTTATGAGTACACCGGACAGGACTCGCCGGGAACATGCTAGTTGGTCTTATACCTGACGTCAGATAGCAGTTCCCAGGTGACATGTGTACAGGTTAGTTCATCGACCTGGGGATAGTCATTTGTCTCGTGTGAGTTCCCACTGTGCTTAGATTACTACCCTACCACGGCTCAAAGGAGTCGTGCAAACAGGTTTTAGTTGGGTACAGTCCCGAGCCACATGGAGGCAGTGAGCGGATCTTCAGGGGTTCGTCTCTCCCGGTATTGGGGGTGAGGTCGCGCTGTGTCTAGGAGAGCCATTACACGAAGTCCTTGGCCAAGGCAGGAGATTTACTGGTAGGTATTCCAGTAGTATCTCAGGGTGTTCTGGGCTATACTCCGACACGACTTGTACCGCTTTTGGGGGTCTGACTTTTACCAACCCCCTAGGCCCGACATGCGATGCTCATAGACGAACGGACCGGACTGTACGGATATTGTCACTGACAGGCTCAGTAGGGTGTCAGGATGAGTTCGCTCATCGACGTCCCTTTTAGTCAATAGCTGGTGGCCCGTTACGTATTGGCTTATACCTCTGACGTGCTAGTGGTTAAATCCACAACCATAGTATTGACGAGTTTTTAGAGTCCACCACACTTTCAGTTACTCAGCTTTCGGGCGAAACGCTGTAGAGGCCGTATGGAGATATGGAAGGGTCCGATCAGATACGTGCGGTATTGCACGGATCAAGATCGGACGGTTTGTACTAGTGGCCGTATGGATATATGGCAGGGTTCGATCAGATACGTGCGGTATTGCACGGATCAGGATCGGACGAATATTACTAGCCGGCTTTGGTTTAAGCCGGATCCTAGTATAGTACAGTGTAGATTTTGTCTCATTGCATTTGTATCCGGTCGGAATACAGATGCGGGTGTGTATGCACAGTATCGGGGTTTTCCTGTAATTTATTACGGGACCAGTTTTCTGGAGTTGCCAGTTTGCATTCCGTTCCGGCCGGTTTTCCTTTGTTCTTTCCCGGCCGGACTTTTCCGATGGAGGGGGTTATTTGCAAGTTTGCAAATAACATTTTGTGGAGGGTTTATTTGTGAGATGAGAGATTATGATAGCATCCTTGATTCCCTCCATCACTTGCATTAAATGAGATTAGAAAGGGTATGGGTTTGATGTTCATTTTGTTATGATGATGTTTTGTTTATGGTCACCATTTCTATCTCCTACCATCACCTCCCTCTTGTGATATATTTTGTTTCCTTCCACCATTCCTCATAAGAAATGGCCGGCCACATTTTGTAGAGAGGAGGAAAAATGAGAGCTTTGATTTTGGTGGTGTGGCAAAATTTCATTCATCTCATTTTGATACAAGGAAAAATGAAAGCACCATTTTTCATACCTTCATTCCTCCATCTTCAAAAGGCAACCAATACCCCAAAGTGAGACATGCACTCTACATTACATTCTATAGCACATCTTGGGCATGTCGACTTGCCAGCTTCATGCCCGAGTTGCCTCGGTATTGAGGTGGGAGCCCGTAAAAGAAACAGGCGATGTGGTGCCCTTCCGGCGAGGAGGCGACGACCGGAGTTTCCGCAAGGAGATCGGAGTGGAGATGAAGACCGGAGGAATCGGATCAGTCAGTATATCTCTTCCCTATCTTGTTACTTTGCTAGAGCTAGTTTAATGGCCCGATCCGGGGTTTAGTACGCGGTGGTGCCGGTTTGCTAAGTTCGCAAAATTAAAGTTTATCACCGTTTCCGCATTTGGCCGTCGGATCGACGGCCGGGGCGCCGCCGTGCACTTACACCTAAGAGAAGGTGATAATAAAAGACAACTGAATAAACCAATTCTATTTCTCCTGAACCTTGATCCATCCTCGAAGGAGTCCCTTTGAGTTCGTATATAACCATACGATGGATCTATCCAATGGAAGTGGATGTCCGTAGTAATACTGGTGTTCTGAGAAATGCAAAGGGTAGAAGAAGGAGTGGCAATGACTTATGCAACTCAGACAATCCAAAAGCCAGTATTTTAAGAAGGTTCGGTCAACTTGGTACTGAGTCATAGTCTAGGGTCGGTCAAAGGTCGCTGCCAAAGAGAGAGAGAAAAGAAACACTCTGCGTGCACTCTAACCTAGATCAGAATGGTTATCACTTTATCTAATCCGGAAAGCTCCCACTGTCCTGTCAAATTCTCCTCCAAACCAGAAAGAAGAATCAATCGGGATCACCCGAAGAGTAAACCTACTCATCAGTGGGAATCGGGACCCAACTCTCATCGCATGATAACGTGATGGAATGCATCCACGTTACTCATACTCCAGAAGGTATGCGCATACTTGGCAAGTTTCAGTTTCTTTAGAAACTCCCGATATAATTTTTGCCCCATGCTCTTATAACCTTGGCTTTGGTCAAAATGTCATAAGTCACATGCCAAGTTCTACCCGTCACTATCTTGTCAATTTGAACCCACCCGCACATGCCCCTGACTTTGGCCAATCGGCAGAACGACTGTCCCAAACTAACTCATCTATCTATGCAACAAATGAATAACCAGCAGCTACCAAATACTATGCCTTAACTTTGGCTAAAATGCATAGCTTGAATACTACTGAATACCCAAAAGAAGTGACGGAGGGCTACGGGTGGTTTTTGGCGAAAAACCTTTAGCGTAGTGAACTTGATATCGCTGAAGGAACCTGATAGCTTTTTAAAATATAGTGGCGAAAACCTTTTGCTAAAGAGGTCACTCCCGGTAAAGGGATCTCGGCTCTTTCCTCGTGGAATGAGGTGCAGGATATTCCACTGAATACCGCTATGCAAAGCAACTTGTAATCGACTATAGTGAAGTTATTACCCTGACGCAAACTTCTGTCCAAGGGGTCAGTCCCGGTGAAGGGATATCGGCCCTTGCCCCGTCGAATGAGGTGCAGGATATTCCACTGAATACCGCTATGCATAACAAAAGAAAACGTCTTTGCAATAACACTTTTTAAATTTGTTCCAACAACTGAAAACAGGTTTGTTTTACTTTGCATTGATCAGAATCAACGCAGTCCCATCAATCAATCACACCAGAAAAGAACGAAAATAAAATGTACGTATATGCCATCCGCATTCGTCACTGGGTCCCGTCATCACCCGTTAGGTTACTTAACTAACGACAGAGCGGGGACTGGACTAGCGCGGGTGTAAAACATATACAACATCCAATAGTATATAAACCAATATACAATAATCGCTCCAGGCGTGATAATATGCAACATTACAGAAAAGTAATAAGCATCACAGAACAATACAGATAATCTGGGATCCCCGGGTTTCACAGAGCCGCTGCTGAAACCCGACGTTCCCCTGTCGTATGGATAGCCTGTGCAATGAAACCTAGACCCCTACGGGTGCGGCAAGTTACCCGCCAAAACCTGAAGCGAGGCAGCCCCCCTACAGCATAGTGTATGGACCACCCGGCACTTCACGGAATCCGGTAGCTTGAGCATCCCTCCTTAGGTCAACCTGTACTCCTTACGAGTGCGGCGAATAGTCTGCCAATTCTAGAGTGGGACCCCTCTGCCTCTCAAAGCCATGAGATGCGGACTCGTTGCCCCTCCAGAACCCGGCTATCCGTGCACTCCGTCGCGGGGCAAAACCTAGTACAGTAATGAAAAATAGTACAACAGGTACATCGACCGCAACCTGGTCGTGCCCCAAAAGAATATTATACAACAGGCAGTGACGGCAGTCCACATGTTGGACGCTCGTCCCGCAATATCAAATGTACAAATAAACTCAAACTGTACTACCATTGCACACTGCTATCCACCATGACAAATCCGCAACATCACAGCACAACACAGAACATCAACGCGAATGTCACGTTCGCAAACCCGTCCAAAAGAACTATAGCAATCAGACGCGGTTTACCGATCAAATGACATTCCCGGTCGGAGATATAATGTAAGCACTGTAAACTAACATGTTTAAATTTCGATCGACTAAATATCACAAAGTGGGCCCCACGCAAATCTGCAGAATAGTAACAAAATCTGTGCCCAAAAGATATATACCAAAAACCACAAATTCCAACAGAGAAGACACAGAAAAATTTGGTACACTGATCCCTTAGAACGGCCGCGGTTCCGTGGCTCATTGGTGGGATCACGTGACCAAATTTTGTCGATGTGCTTCTGAGACCCTGCACAACATTCTGTGATATGTTAAATAATTTTAGGACATCATTTAAAATCGACAGAAACTGTCAAGCTTGGATTTTGCCGTTTTTGATTTTCGGTTAGATCGATGTTTTAAACGCGTTAGCCCAAGTTAGTATAGCAAAATGGTTAGGCTCTGATACCACTGTAAGTCTACGGTAGCGCCCCGGCCGTCTACAGACGCCAAATGCGGAACAAAAAACTTTTAACTGGCGCTATCGTATACTTTAACCCGGATCTGCCATTATTGCTAAACTAACAAACTGTAAAGAGTGTAGAAAGGTTATACCGAACGATCCGAGTCCTTCGTTCTTCAACCATCATCCCACGCTCCGTTGCGGCTGCTTCGATCTCATCGATCTCCAATATGCTCGTCTAGGTGGCACCACATCACTGATTCTTTAAACGGGCTCCCGTCTCTGACTCGAGGAAACTCGGTCGTCAAGTTTGCTAAAAGAGACGACCAAGAATGATGTAGAGAATGAGTAGATGACTTTGTCTCACTTCGTCCAAGTCCGTGGACGATCGGTTAATGAAGTTGCCATTTTATCGGGTGATGGAAATGAAAGAGGCAATGAAATTTCCATGCACCCTAAACCATAGTCTTTTCTCTCAAGAATGAAATCAATCTCTCTCTCTCACACAAAGAATGGCCGGCCACTATTTATCAAAGAGGGAGGGTGAGTGTAGGAGGGAAGTGGTGACCATAAGAGGATGAAGCTTATCTTGATCATTAATGAAAAACAATGAGTCACAAAGATACAATGAATCTAAACCCTTAGTCACCATTGCATTAATGACTCCATTAATGCACTAATGACTCACCAATCCATGTCACCCTCTCTAGAACCTTCTAGAACACTGAGTCACTCTCATCCAAGAAAAGATAAATCCGTCTTTAACCGAATGTTAAAAGACGGCTGATAGAAAACTGGAAACTGGCAACTTCCAAAAGTGATCCTGAAACGACTTTCAGGATAACCCCGTAACTGTATAAATATACCCGCATTTGTATTACGACCGAATACAAATGCAACTGAGACAAAGATATTATACCTACTCAATATAATACTCGGATTCGGCTTAAACCAAAGCCGACCAGTATCATCTGCCCGAAAAATAACACGTGCGTAAACGCACGTGCATTTTCCGAACCCTGCCATAAAACCATACGGCCTCTACAACGTTTCGCCCGAACTTGGGAAACTGTCTGTGGGGGACTCTAATGACTCGTCAGTACCCTGGCAGTGGGTTTAACCACAAACCGTCAGCGGCACTAGCAATGCGTAACGGCTGCCTATGGACTGACCTCAAGGGAGGCTGATGAGCGAACTCATCCAGAACCCCTACTGAGCCTAACAGTGACAATGTATATACAGTCTGGTCCGTTCGTCTATGAGTATCGCATATCTGCCTAGGGGCTAGTAACGTCAGACCCCCATTAGCAGTATAAGTCGTGTCGGAGTGTAGCCCAATAACACCCTGAGATACTACTGGAGTACCTACCAGTAAATCTCCTGCCACGGCCGTGGGCTATGTGTAATGGCTCTCCTAGACACAGCACGATCTCGCCCCCAATACCGGGAGAGACGAATCCCCTGCCGATCCGCTCACGTGCCTCCATATGGCTCGGGACTGTACCCAAAAACTACCTGTTTGCACGACTCCTTTGAGCCGTGGTAGGGTAGAAATCAAAGCACAGTGGGAACTCACACGAGACAAATGACGACCTCAGGTCGATGAACTAACCTGTACACATGTCACCAGGGAACTGCTATCTGACGATAGGTATAGTACTAACTAGCAGATTCCCGGCGAGTCCTGTCCGGTGTACTCATAACCCAATGAGCACCTGTATACATCTTAGGTGATCCAACTGACACCAGTGGCTTGTGAGACCGGCCACCGCCCCTCGTCGGGGTCTCGACTGTACACACTAGTCTACTCCGGAGTATCGATGTCCTGTCTCGAAACTCCCATGACTAGGGACCACAATTAAGGATATGCATATAAACTACCCAACTCTCACGTATATGATCGCCATCATACTGTTGGTAGTAAAGCAAGATCCTAAGGGCTCTATCAAAGTGTAACATGTAATCAGTCACCTGAACATGTACACGACTGATAAAGGCAAACCAGATAGCATACTATCATCTCGAGTAAGACTGTCCTACCGGTATAGGTCCTCCGCAATCATTGCAATCACGTACCTGCGATCGTCCCAAATCCGGGATGGGGGGCGTCTCGCCCGTTGAACCGAAATCCCGCAACGAAATATTCCGTCCTCAAAGCCGAGCGTCCCCAGACCGAAAGAGAGTAGGAAGTCAGGACAGAAAATAATTAAATAAAAAGAGGATGCAACAGGAGGACTTCCTAGGAGGTCACCCATCCTAGTACTACTCTCGCCCAGGCACGCTTAACTGCGGAGTTCTGATGGGATCCGGTGCTTTAGTGCTGGTATGGTCGCATCCGAAAGGCCTGGGTCACCATTCTCTTTTATTCCCTTCCTGGTCGCGTCGGATTCGGCATATTCTTCATTCGTTGTCTGCCGGTTTCTCTCCTTTTCTCCGTCAGATTGAGCCGCATTAAACGTTAGGCTGGATATACCGAAGACCAGCGCCCTTTTACTCCGTCTTCCTTTCCCGTCCTCCTTAATTTCAGTCTGGGGGGCGGATACGTTCTGTTTTTTCCCTCCGATCGTCCTAAATCCGGGAGGGGGGCGCGTCTCGCCCATTGAACCGAAATCTCGCAATGAAATATTCCTTCCTCAAAGCCGAGCGTCCCCAGACCGAAAGAGAGTAGGAGGTCGGGACAGAAAATAAATAAATAAAAAGGGGGATGCAACACGAGGAATTCCCAGGAGGTCACCCATCCTAGTACTACTCTCGCTGTAACATTTTAAAAATAATTAAATAAATAATTAAATGAATAAAAGTGTTTAAGTGAATTTTAGGATTTTCGGTAAAGTAAAATTTTTTTTTGTAAAACCAAACCGTGATTGTTTTTCACTATAAATTTAAAAATATCTATTTTAATTATGAAATTACTAGTAAATAGTGTTTATTTAGCCACTTATAAATTTTTGGTTTAATAAAATATTTTTCCTAAATTAATTATTTTAAATATTAACATAAACTTTATTTTTACACTAAATTAGTGTAAATTACAAATTTAAATGGTTTTAATTTGTAAAAATGAACCATGGCATATTAGAATTTAGTGTGTATCATGAAAAATTTATTTGCAAATTTTTCCTTGTTTCTAGATCTTTCTTGAGTTATTTTAGAAAAGAATTAAAAGAAAATGAATAAAGCATGAAAAGACATTAAGATGATGACATTTTGGAGAAGTTTCTAAACCATTTCTCATGTGTTTCTCTCTCTTCCCCTTATTATGGCCGGCCTCCCCATCACCATGGCTGCCCCCCCCCCATTTTCCACCTCATTTTTATTCAAAAATCATCAAAAATACTACAAAAATCCAATTTAAATTCCACAAAAACCTAATTATTTCATACCCTTTATTCTCTACTCTTCTCTACATGGATTTTGGAGTGGGAAAGAATGTATTTTTGAGGCTCATTTTCAAGTTTGGACATGAGGTTGTGGAGGTATAAATCCTTCTCTTTTGTTTTATTTCTATTAGATATTTCTTTTAAAGTATAATTAGATTAATTAGATTAATTCTTGTTGCAAATTCTAAAATTCAAGTTAGGGTTTGAAAATTCAAGAGGTGGTTTTTGTTAATTAATTAGGGTTATAATAGCTAGTTTAACATCTTTTAGAGTGGAAAATTCTTGCATGGTGGTGGTATAATAAATTGTTGATCGAAATTGTTTAATTTAAACTATTTAGCTAACTAGATTTTTTCTAAAATGTGTTGTGGGTAAAATAAAATTCTTATTAAGGGTGTTATCATTAGATGGTAATTTTAGTGAGAATATTAGCATATTAATTGAATGAAAAACTTAGTTTGATCACTAGATTATTTTGATAATTGGAAAAATAGTAATAAAATGCTATTATTTTGTAAACTAGATTTTAGGAATTTCTAAATAAATGTGATTAAAAATATAATTATAGTTTCATTACATCATTATCATCATAAATTGTGGTTTAAGTGATTAATTTATGCAAAATCATGTTTTGAGGTGGAATTGTGGTATTTTGCTTGGAAAATGTTAAAATTGTTAGAAGTTGCAAACTAGAAATTTCAAATAAATGCAAAATTGTGTAATAAAAATATAGTAATGGTTTGTATAGTCTAGTAATGCTATTTAATGAGTTTTATGACCATTGGTTTCATTTAAATGTCAAGTTTCGATGAAAAACGGTAAATTGGCATTTTCGGGTTTTTCGAAAACGGACGATTTGATCGATTTTAGTGTTTCGATGAATTTGATCATGTTTTACAATATAAGTAATGTGTTTTAAAACTACAAGTTGTTTGATGATGTTATCTCGATCCATCGGAGTTTGTACGCCGATATCGAGCGGTATTTGGTTCTTTTGCGTGGACGGGACATAGGTTTTAACCTGTGCTTGCTCTTCGTATCGTTTGACTTTTGTATGTGATTCGGTTTACGATGCTATTTATATGTTTATGTCTAGGTACCCTCACGTGGACTGCGGACGATGAAGAGGAGGATGGCGACACTGTCTTCGGCAGACATAGACCAGGTGAGTAGATGCATATCTACGGGGGGAAGTCGGGTGGATGGCGTTTAGCACCCCCGCAACGTAGAATATGAATAGTACTTATTGACATTAGGAAACCAGACGTGACCCTAGTAGGACCCTAGTATTGACCCTAGGCTGGACTAGACCGATTTAGGAAAACTATATCAGAGGATGAGTACCTTGGAAGAGGTTCGTAGGTTTCAGATAGAAACACACCCGCGCACACACTGAAAATCGACATGGGGTACGTGTATGTGTATATATATAGAACTAGGTATAGGTATATACATATATATACAACACATATAGGTGATTCAGTGATGTGATATGATATCCGAGGTATGATGAAATAGTATAACTGGGCTTGATGCCGTGATTTTTTGACTATACAGTCGTAATAAAGTGTTAGCGGATCATTAGGGAATGAGATAATGAACTTGAATATATAAATTACAAAGAGTGGTGGTGATATTGATGTACATGGGATGCTAGAATAGTACTTGTGACTGATTACGATATGATATATGTATAACTTGATTTCGACATTATATTGGTGTGACCTGATGCCGATATCATATGAGTATGACTTAATCACAATATGATACATATGACATTATACGAATGAGGAGACACCTAGGAGATACTTGACCGTACCCCGACATTGGGATGCCGTAAGATGGATTTTACCGTACGAGGCTTAGATTTGATGATTGATCCGCACTCTTGATTCGAGGAAGCCGTACTACGTACGTGACGCTGTTGAGGCGGGATCGCCGACTATTAGAGATATTGATTCAGACCTTAGGTAGACTCTTATTTCTATTGACTAGTTCTTAGGTTTAGTTTTCCTTAGGAGGTTAGATGGACACTAGGTTAGGTTCGAGTCATATAGTGGTAGTAGTATTAGGATATTAAATGAGTAGGTAATATACATTCGTCTTTACTTTCACACTGTAATCATAATGTTGCATGTTCATACATATGTTGCTATAAATAGTATAAACCTTACCTGTTAGGACACCAGCACCATTACCGATGATGCGCATATTCCACGCACACTTATTTGCCGGCTCACACACATCATCATCGGTAATTGCTATGTCACGTACACTTTAGATCATATTATCTTTTATTGATAGAATCAGTTAACAACTAAACCGATGTAGTATTGTGATCACTCTTTGATGTTAAGTATAAGACATGACATTCATTACTTAGACATTCATGCATTCATATTTTCGTGTTATCATGCAGTATTATGGGCATATGCCGACACTTATCATATAGTACTCATGATTTTGAGATTTGGATTTCTATGAGATTTCTGGATTTTTGGGGAAAACCGCAAAAATATATAAAAACTTCTCTCTCTCTCCTCTTCTCTTTTTTTAAAATAAGATGCGGTTTTCTAGTGATGTATGTGTCGTCCACCATGAGTATTTCATGTTTTCTGATGGATTTCGAGACCCGATTCGAGGAGTGGATGAACCGTCTCGGGTACATGGTGGGCCCGGTATGGTACCCCGGGGCAAGAAGATCGAGTTGTAGACGATGAGCCTGGCAGGGGAAGGCTACCTACCGGTGATGTCTGGCGCGGCGGATATCCGGAGGATACCGACCGTTGTCGTGGGATTTGATGATATGGGCCGATCCGGAATGACGGAGCCCGACATATTGATACTTGAGGTTACATGTGTTGTGTCGATGCTTGACACGGATTTCTATGGATTTCATTGTTGAGATTTCAGATGCTTATACACACTTTACTATGATAACGGCTAAAGGTTCTCATACATATATATCTGGATTTCAGGATTTGTGACTTTACATTCATGGTGCATGCATTTCATTTCATATGACTTAGTACTATATGAGGCACTGACACGACACGGAGTATTTGCACTTACACGTAGTATTACCCTGCTATTACTAGATGTTTGGGATATAGTAGTGTATTATTATGACCTAGGATAGCGTCGTGCATTCGATTTCTTTTCGTAGATGTCTTCTACTCACGAGTTGGCAACTCACCCCCGTTGTGCCAAATTCTTTACAGGTTCGATGTACAGGTTTCCCGTGGCAGCTTGTTGGCACATCTTTTCTTCAGGGCGATTGGCACGGTAGGTTGGTTCACTTGTATCCGAACCACCATTGTACTTTTATTCATTCATTTGTATCTAGTAAGCTCCATCAACCATATTTGTATTACTTGATAAGTTATTGGACCAGTCTTTTACTTCGACCTTAGAGTCGCGCCTGTATTATTCTGATCTGGTGGTTTTGCTTTCTTTTGAGTTTTGAGCCTCGCCCTCTGGCGTTGTATATTATTGTGCTTGTTGTGGTTGTTTCCGCCTGTTGGCGTTGATGCTAGCACCCGTTTGGGGATGCTTTTTATTGTTTATTCTTATTATACTTGTTGTACCCGTTTGGGGGCCAGTTTTACAGAGGAGACTCTACCGAAATTTTTGGTAAAATTTGCTGATGTTTTTTTTTTTACTTGTTTTCTTTTCTTTTCTTCTTTTTCTTCTTTTATGGTTTAGATCTCTGGGCTTCGGCTTACTTAGGTCACGTGGCGCCTCTAGACGCTTCGTAATCTAAGTGCCGGTCACGTTCCGTACTTTCGGGTCGTGACAAAGTTGGTATAAGAGCGCTAGGTTTAACCTTGTATAAGTCTAGGTGACCCTTGGTTGATGGAGTAGGCGAGTTAGGTAGAGTAACGTACCGTGGGTATGGTCCGCGGCATACTTACGATACGCTACTCTGCTTAAGGAGCCCTAGGATTTACATTGTTTGCACCGTATTTCATTCGTTCCTTTGATCTATCTTCGTCAATGTCGGATGGTGGTTTCTGTTACCACGGGCAGAGGGAGATGCGGCTCGAATGCAGTAACCATTAGAGTATTGGTTATTCTTGAGGACTGAAGCATTGCTTAGCGTGCGGACGAAGGGTATTCACATGCCGTCCGGATGAAGTTAAAGGGTTCGAACGATTATCAGAAAACCATTTCCTAAGTTTAAAGTATTCGGAAGAACATGCAGGTATTTCGATGGACCCTCTAGAAGAATGAAACCCTAACTCGACATAATGACCACGAGAACGCCCTTGAACCTTAGGGTTTACGGCAGTTCTGCTGTGCCATTAGTGAGGCTTGGGTTTGCCCTTCTACAGCTGGATCATCGATGCTAGGGTATGTACCAGATATTTTTAAACTGTACTTGAGTGTTGAGCTCTCGGGGAATTATGGGATTTTGATGGATCGATCGAGAAGTTTAATGTAGTCCGGATATCAAGTGAAGGGATCGACTATGTGGGAGACTCTAGACATGAGTATTGCCGTTGGTAGCGCAGTCAGCACACCTATGAAAGAACGAGTTCGAAGCGGTCGACATCAGAGGAAAGAGGCGCACATTGACGATAGTATTTACGATTGTGATTTAGCGATTTGAATTTCCTATTTTCGTTGATTGGATTTTTGCATTTTGAGGACTTGTTCTACGATTGGTATTTCCTGTGTGTACCTTCATTCTATCTGTGTTTCTTATATCAGTTGTATTGATGTGGTTTAGTACGCACCCAGTACACTTGATTTGGTTTTATATATTTTTTTGAGATTTTTGATTTGATTTCGTGCATAGGGGTTACACGTGATTTTGACATATGTTTCGACCTAATTTTCATGCATTTTTGTGCTGTGATTTCGATTTTGATATTCAATGTATTTTTTCGTGCTCCATGTGCACCTGATTAGGATTCTTGCGCATACTTGGCGCACTTGATGCGATTTTGTGCACACTAGATGCACTAAATCGGGGTTTTGTGCAGATTAGATGCACCTGATAGTGAGTCGTGCACGCCCGTTGCGCTTGACAGATGTTTTTGGTGCACACCTGTTGCACTTAGTTTTGTTTTGTGGGTATTCATGGTTTCTGCATTTGGTTTCGATTTCAGTGCGCACCGGACGCACATGACATTTTATTGATGTGATTGGGATTGATTTTAGTTTGAGCAGTATGTTTTCATGATCATTATTATTTGAGTTAGTAACCAGGAGGGACGTGTATGTTAAATAAAAGATATATATGTAGCTATATTTTTTATAAAAAAAATTAAACGTCCGCTACTTAGACCGTGACACGTGCATTGCACGGCGATTTTCAAGAAGGGGTTTTTGTATGCTGCTTTATTATGATGATTCGGCGATTTTACTAGGATGCGAACTATATATAAGTTATAGATTGATGTATATTATGATGGTTTTCACATTGGGTTATGATATTTCATTATCGCCATAACTCCGATGATTGCATCATGCTTGACGGAGTTGATTTTCGTTATGTATTAATGATTTCGGAGCCCCGACGATTTGAGTATTTTGCTAAATGTTTTAGTATTTGGAAGGGGAGTGTTAATTTAAATTCGGGGACCAAATTTCTTAAAGGGGGGAAGATTGTAACATTTTAAAAATAATTAAATAAATAATTAAATGAATAAAAGTGTTTAAGTGAATTTTAGGATTTTCGGTAAAGTAAAATGTATTTTTCGTAAAACCAAACCGTGATTGTTTTTCACTATAAATTTAAAAATATATATTTTAATTATGAAATTACTAGTAAATAGTGTTTATTTAGCCACTTATAAATTTTTGGTTTAATAAAATATTTTTCCTAAATTAATTATTTTAAATATTAACATAAGCTTTATTTTTACACTAAATTAGTGTAAATTACAAATTTAAATGGTTTTAATTTGTAAAAATGAACCATGGCATATTAGAATTTAGTGTGTATCATGAAAAATTTATTTGCAAATTTTTCCTTGTTTCTAGATCTTTCTTGAGTTATTTTAGAAAAGAATTAAAAGAAAATGAATAAAGCATGAAAAGACATTAAGATGATGACATTTTGGAGAAGTTTCTACACCATTTCTCATGTGTTTCTCCCTCTTCCCCTTATTGTGGCCGGCCTCCCCATCACCATGGCTGCCCCCCCCATTTTCCACCTCATTTTTATTCAAAAATCATCAAAAATACTACAAAAATCCAATTTAAATTCCACAAAAACCTAATTATTTCATACCCTTTATTCTCTACTCTACTCTACATGGATTTTGGAGTGGGAAAGCATGTATTTTTGAGGCTCATTTTCAAGTTTGGACATGAGGTTGTGGAGGTATAAATCCTTCTCTTTTGTTTTATTTCTATTAGATATTTCTTTTAAAGTATAATTAGATTAATTAGATTAATTCTTGTTGCAAATTCTAAAATTCAAGTTAGGGTTTGAAAATTCAAGAGGTGGTTTTTGTTAATTAATTAGGGTTATAATAGCTAGTTTAACATCTTTTAGAGTGGAAAATTCTTGCATGGTGGTGGTATAATAAATTGTTGATCGAAATTGTTTAATTTAAACTATTTAGCTAACTAGATTTTTTCTAAAATGTGTTGTGGGTAAAATAAAATTCTTATTAAGGGTGTTATCATTAGATGGTAATTTTAGTGAGAATATTAGCATATTAATTGAATGAAAAACTTGTAAGTCTACGCTAGCGCCCCGGCCGTCTACAGACGCCAAATGCGGAACAAAAACTTTTTATCTGGCGCTATCGTATACTTTAACCCGGATCTTCCATTATTGCTAAACTAACAAACTATAAAGAGTGTAGAAAGGTTATACCGAACGATCCGAGTCCTTCGTTCTTTAACAATCATCCCACGCTCCGTTGCGGCTGCTCCGATCTCGTCGATCTCTGATCTGCTCGTCCAGGTGGCACCACATCACTGATTCTTTAAACGGGCTCCCGCCTCTGACTCGAGGCAACTCGGTCGTCAAGTTTGCTAGAAGAGACGACCAAGAATGATGTAGAGAATGAGTGAATGACTTTGTCTCGTTCCGTCCAAAGCTAAGGACGGACGGTTAATGAAGTTGCCGAGGGAATTGGGTGATGGAATGAAATGAACTGTAAAATTCCATGCACCCCAAATACTATCATATCTTTTACAACCATGAAAAAACATCAAGTGAGAGAGAGAGGAGGGGGCCGGCCTCTTATAGCAAAGAGGGAGGTGACCGTAGGAGAAGGGGGGTAACCATAAGTAAATATCATAATGTGAACACAAAATAATATCTTAAGCTTAACAAAAAATGGTTGAAATCAAAGCATGAGTCACAAGACACCTCACCAAATCTAGAACCTTCTAGAACCTTCTAGAAGCATGACTCACTCTCATCCAAGAAAAGATAAATCCGTCTTTAACCGAATGTTAAAAGACGGCTGATAGAAAACTGGAAATTGGAAACTGGCAACTTCCAAAAGTGATCCTGAAACGACTTTCAGGATAACCCCGAAACTGTATAAATATACCCGCATTTGTATTACGACCGAATACAAATGCAACTGAGACAAAGATATTATATCTACTCAATACAATACTCGGATCCGGCTTAAACCAAAGCCGACCAGTATCATCTGCCCGAAAACTGACACGTGCGTAAACGCACGTGCATTTTCCGAACCCTGCCATAAAACCATACGGCCTCTACAACGTTTCGCCCGAACTTGGGAAACTGTCTGTGGGGGACTCTAATGACTCGTCAGTACCCTGGCAGTGGGTTTAACCACAAACCGTCAGCGGCACTAGCTATGCGTAACGGCTGCCCATGGACTGACCTCAAGGGAGGCCGATGATCGCACTCAAGGGTGGCCGATGAGTGAACTCATCCAGAAACCCTACTGAGCCTAACAGTGACAATGTATATACAGTCCGGTCCGTTCGTCAATGAGTATCGCATATCCGCCTAGGGGGCTAGTAACGCCAGACCCCCAATAGCAGTATAAGTCGTGTCGGAGTGTAGCCCAATAACACACTGAGATACTACTGGAGTACCTACCAGTAAATCTCCTGCCATGGCCATGGACTTTGTGTAATGGCTCTCCTAGACACAGCACGACCTCGCCCCCAATACCGGGAGAGACGAATCCCCTGCCGATCCGCTCACGTGCCTCCATATGGCTCGGGACTGTACCCAAAAGCTACCTGTTTGCACGACTCCTTTGAGCCGTGGTAGGGTAGAAATCAAAGCACAGTGGGAACTCACACGAGACAAATGACGACCTCAGGTCGATGAACTAACCTGTACACATGTCACCTGGGAACTGCTATCTGACGATAGGTATAGTACTAACTAGCAGATTCCCGGCGAGTCCTGTCCGGTGTACTCATAACCCAATGAGCACCTGTATACATCTTAGGTGATCCAACTGACACCAGTGGCTTGTGAGACCGGCCACCGCCCCTCGTCGGGGTCTCGACTGTACACACTAGTCTACTCCGGAGTATCGATGCCCTGTCTCGAAACTCCCACGACTAGGGACCACAATTAAGGATATGCATATAAACTACCCAACTCTCACGTATATGATCGCCATCATACTGTTGGTAGTAAAGCAGGATCCTAAGGGCTCTATCAAAGTGTAACATGCAATCAGTCACCTGAACATGTACACGACTGATAAAGGCAAACCAGATAGCATACTATCATCTCGAGTAAGACTGTTCTACCGGGATAGGTCCTCCGCAATCATTGCAATCACGTACCTGCGATCCAATAATTGACTATGAGGGCACTATCTCCAACAATCTCCCACTTGCACTCAAGGCTAATTATTGCGATGTCGACTACTCACAGCCCGTGTGAAACCGAACATCCAACTCCTCTACTAATCAGTTTCACAAAGCCCGTTTGTAAAACTATTGTGTTCGAGAAATAGCCTCAGTGAGTGGATCCGCCTAGATGTTTCTTTTTATATCTCTCTAAAACTCAAGTTCGCGGAGAAAGCCATCTCCCGAATCGAGTAATACCTGTCTTAGAATATGCCTGTAAATCTGATGGGACCTAGCTCATAAATGAACTCCAAATCCAAACTTCTTAGACCGTATCGATCACTGAACCTAATCAGTATCCGGCACCATGCCACCCACAGTATCCTCTTGGACCACCTGTCCATAATACTGTCCCTCCTCGTCAGAGAGAAAAACCATAACTCTGACAATCTCTCTGTCAACCATGTCACCTTTGAAGCCTGGAATGATAATCGTCTCCCGAAGGAGGCTGCCGTCATCAAATCCGTAGAACATCCACTTATGTTCTAAAACTGCTTTCTTATGTTTCTCCAGGATTGGATTAATACAAACTCATTGCATCTAGTGCAAAAACAACATCTGGTGTGGTACTTGACATCTCATGATTGACTCAATTGCCTAAGCAAGTGATCTGCCAATCATGCACAGCCCTCTCCCCTTTAGTCTATACGACACCTTTAGAGAGGGTGACTCCATCACCTGCAGGTACACCACCATGCTAGGAGTCAACTATTCTAAAAACCATTAGAATATCTGTCAAAGTACCCACATTGGGAAACTACCCAAATCTAGATCTAAAACCATAGATTCAGAAACCAGAATATCAAATATTATATCCAAATCCTTTCTGGAGAAACAACTATGTGACGACCACAGTACAACCGATCGTAGTATAGGAATTTTACTTCCTACTTTGTGTATGTCATCCAGATACCATGACATCACACCCTACTACCTTCTTAACAGATCCATCCCCTATTCTGATTGAAGTCAAACCCATGACTGTCACATCAAAATTTGATGATCCATCTCCGCTATAACTGCTCTAGTCTATAAATAGACATAAGCTACTTGCCCACTTTTCTTCTGCTGCTCCCACTGACTACGACAACCCTCCCACCGGGTCTCATATCCTGGAACTACAGTAGTGTCAAGTCTGGGTAGATAAGAACCTCCCTGTCACCGTCCTTGAGGCTACCGATGTACCTCTCGGGTGTCTGAGGTTACCCACCATATCTGCGGAGTGGCTATTGGAATGTCAAACCTGATTGAATATATAGGTCCTATTAAATTTTCCGTAATCGTTCGCGGTTCTGGAATCACTTCCCGTTCTACCATACTCCCACTACTGTTTTCTGAAAAAAGATCCATTTTACTGAAACTGTGGCGAGTTAAGAACAATATCACTATTGATCTTCCAAATGGTAGAATATCAACCCTCGTCATAGCCAGGGTCAACCCACAAACAGCCATTACAGAAACGTGCCCTGAGTTATCCAGAGTCTGGTTTTAAGCATAAGCTGGACAACTCCCCATACCTTAACATCTTTTAAGGTACGAACCATTCTATATCCAATATAGAAACTTTGGCACTTATTTAATTGGAACCATATTCAAATCATGCAGCTGTCTCCAGTGCATATCACTTTAATGGAAAGAGGCTAATCAGCATTACTCAACTTAGGAATCCATCCAATTATGAGTAACCTGAAAGAGAAACACGTTTCTCAAAACCATCACTATCATCTGAATACCAATCACAAGAATCTACATCTTCGATCTCTTTGAAGAATCCCGATACTTGTGATACCTGGTTCTCTACTTTATTCTTATACCCACAACTTCTCAAAACTTAGACCTTGTATTTCTACGAAACACTTGTCTAAATACTAGAGAAGTTATAAGTAAACAGAACATAGTACGAGGACCTACCCCTTTGTCCTGATGGATACTGGACAACATACAATACTCTGTATGAGTCCGCTGAGTTAAACAACTCAAAAACCTGTGCGTCGTAGGTTGAAACTGTACCCTGGCGATTTCCTCAAATATCACCAATTACAACGAATTCCGATATAATGAGGATAATCACCTAATTCCCAATATCTTACTCCCACTCATCATCTGTAAAACCATACAGATATGAGAATGAAACCTGGTAAATACATACCCTTGGAGTAAGTATCCAATCGGGAAAACAGTTTTCCTTTAACAATGCACTGAAACATGAAAATGTTTCGTAGGGGTATCCTGGTATTCATAGCAATGCCTCTTCCATAATCCAATTCATGACTTCAACCGTATATTTTATTGCCGTCTCTCCAAATCTCTTTATTTGTCTTTAGTCGTTACCTTCTGTACACCATCGTTAGGCTAAATGGTTTTCTTCCTTCCCTACCGTTCGGCACCAGCCTATGGTTTGGAAGAAGACTATCCAATAAGCATAATAGGTGTACCCTCCTAAACCAAGGAGTGCTCGTATCTTGAGAGAAGGTGATGATAAAAGACAACTGAATAATACCTTATTCCTTTAAAGGTGAAATAGGAGTGGCGATGAAGTACGCGGTTTTGGTCGTGAATGATATCAGTCGCAATTTACTTTGCCCTCTTTCTAATCCCTTTATTTTGTCTTTACATATTACCTTCTGCACACCCTACTTAGGCTAATTGGTTTTCTTCATTCCCTACCTTTCGGCACCTGCCTATGGTTTGGAATAAGACTATCCAATAAGCGTAATAGGTGTACTCTCCTAAACCAAGGAGCCCTCGCAACCTGAGAGAAGGTGATAATAAAAGACAACTGAATAAACCAATTCTATTTCTCCTGAACCTGGATCCATCCTCGAAGAAGTCCCTTCGAGTTCGTATATAACCATACGATGGATCTATCCAATGGAAGTGGATATCCGTAGTAATACGGGTGTTCTGAGAAATGCAAAGGGTAAAAGAAGGAGTGGCAATGACTTATGCAACATAGACAATCCAAAAGCCAGTATTTTAAGAAGGTTCGGTCAACTTGGTCACTGAGTCATAGTCTAGGGTCGGTCAAAGGTCGCTGCCAAAGAGAGAGAGAGAAAAGAAACACTCTGCGTGCACTCTAACCTAGATCAGAATGGTCATAACTTTATCTAATCCGGAAACCTCCTACTGTCCTGTCAAATTCTCCTCCAAACCTAAAAGAAGAATCAATCGGGATCACCCGAAGAGTAAACCAACTCACCAGTGGGAATCGGGATCCAACTCTCATCGCATGATAACGTGATGGAATGCATCCACGTTACTCATACTCCAGAAGGTATGCGCATACTTGGCAAGTTTCAGTTTCTTTAGAAACTCCCGATCTGATTTTTGCCCCATGCTCTTATAACCTTGGCTTTGGTCAAAATGTCATAAGTCACATGCCAAGTTCTACCCATCACTATCTTGTCAATTTGAACCCACCCGCAATGCCCCTGACTTTGGCCAATCGGCAGAACGACTGTCCCAAACTAACTCATCTATCTATGCAACAATTGAATACCCAGCAGCTACCAAACACTATGGCTTAACTTTGGCTAAAATACATAGCTTGAATACTACTGAATACCCAAAAGAAGTGACGGAGGGCTACGGCTGGTTTTTGGCGAAAAACCTTTAGCGTAGTGAACTTGATATCGCTGAAGGAACCTGATAGCTTTTTTAAAATATAGTGGCGAAAACCTTTTGCTAAAGAGGTCACTCCCGGTAAAGGGATCTCGGCTCTTTCCTCGTGGAATGAGGTGCAGGATATTCCACTGAATACCGCTATGCAAAGCAACATGTAATCGACTATAGTGAAGTTATTACCCTGACGCAAACTTCTGCCCAAGGGGTCAGTCCCGGTGAAGGGATATCGGCCCTTGCCCCGTCGAATGAGGTGCAGGATATTCCAACCGAATATCTCTATGCAAAACAAAAGGAAACGTCTTTGCAATAACACTTTTTAAATTTGTTCCAACAACTGAAAACAGGTTTGTTTTACTTTGCATTGATCAGAATCAACGCAGTCCAATCAATCAATCACACCAGAAAAGAACGAAAATAAAATGTACGTATATGCCATCCGCATTCGTCACTGGGTCCCGTCATCACCCGTTAGGTTACTTAACTAACGACAGAGCGGGGACTGGACTAGCGCGGGTGTAAAACATATACAACATCTAATAGTATATAAACCAATATACAATAATCGCTCCAGGCGTGATAATATGCAACATTACAGAAAAGTAATAAGCATCACAGAACAATACAGATAATCTGGGATCCCCGGGTTTCACAGAGCCGCTGCTGAAACCCGACGTTCCCCTGTCGTGTGGATAGCCTATGCAATGTAATCTAGACCCCTACGGGTGCGGCAAATTACTCGCCAAAACCTGAAGCGAGGCAGCCCCCTACAGCATAGTGAATGGACCACCCAGCACTTCTCGGAATCCGGTAGCTTGAGCACCCCTCCTTAGGTCAACCTGTACTCCTTACGAGTGCGGCGAATAGTCTGCCAATTCTAGAGTGGGACCCCTCTGCCTCTCAAAGCCATGAGATGCGGACCCGTTGCCCCTCCAGAACCCGGCTATCCGTGCACTCCGTCGCGGGGCAAAACCTAGTACAGTAATGAAAAATAGTACAACAGGTACATCGACCGCAACCTGGTCGTGCCCCAAAAGAATATTATACAACAGGCAGTGACGGCAGTCCACATGTTGGACGCTCGCCCCGCAATATCAAATGTACAAATAAACTCAAACTGTACTACCATTGCACACTGCTATCCACCATGACAAATCCGCAACATCACAGCACAACACAGAACATCAACGCGAATGTCACGTTCGCAAACCCGTCCAAAAGAACTATAGCAATCAGACGCGGTTTACCGATCAAATGACATTCCCGGTCGGAGATATAATGTAAGCACTGTAAACTAACATGTTTAAATTTCGATCGACTAAATATCACAAAGTGGGCCCCACGCAAATCTGCAGAATAGTAACAAAATCTGGGCCCAAAAGATATATACCAAAAACCCCAAATTCCAACAGAGTAGACACAGAAAAATTTGGTACATTGATCCCTTAGAACGGCCGCGGTTCCGCGGCTCATTGGTGGGATCACGTGACCAAATTTTGTCGATGTGCTTCTGAGACCCTGCACAACATTCTGTGATATGTTAAATAATTTTAGGACATCATTTAAAATCGACAGAAACTGTCAAGCTTGGATTTTGCCGTTTTTGATTTTCGGTTAGATCGATGTTTTAAACGCGTTAGCCCAAGTTAGTATAGCAAAATGGTTAGGCTCTGATACCACTGTAAGTCTACGGTAGCGTCCCGGCCGTCTACAGACGCCAAATGCGGAACAAAAAACTTTTAACTGGCGCTATCGTATACTTTAACCCGGATCTGCCATTATTGCTAAACTAACAAACTGTAAAGAGTGTAGAAAGGTTATACCGAACGATCCGAGTCCTTCGTTCTTCAACCATCATCCCACGCTCCGTTGCGGCTGCTTCGATCTCATCGATCTCCAATATGCTCGTCTAGGTGGCACCACATCACTGATTCTTTAAACGGGCTCCCGCCTCTGACTCGAGGAAACTCGGTCGTCAAGTTTGCTAAAAGAGACGACCAAGAATGATGTAGAGAATGAGTAGATGACTTTGTCTCACTTCGTCCAAGTCCGTGGACGATCGGTTAATGAAGTTGCCATTTTATCGGGTGATGGAAATGAAAGAGGCAATGAAATTTCCATGCACCCTAAACCATAGTCTTTTCTCTCAAGAATGAAATCAATCTCTCTCTCTCTCACAAAGAATGGCCGGCCACTATTTATCAAAGAGGGAGGGTGAGTGTAGGAGGGAAGTGGTGACCATAAGAGGATGAAGCTTATCTTGATCATTAATGAAAAACAATGAGTCACAAAGATACAATGAATCTAAACCCTTAGTCACCATTGCATTAATGACTCCATTAATGCACTAATGACTCACCAATCCATGTCACCCTCTCTAGAACCTTCTAGAACACTGAGTCACTCTCATCCAAGAAAAGATAAATCCGTCTTTAACCGAATGTTAAAAGACGGCTGATAGAAAACTGGAAACTGGCAACTTCCAAAAGTGATCCTGAAACGACTTTCAGGATAACCCCGTAACTGTATAAATATACCCGCATTTGTATTACGATCGAATACAAATGCAACTGAGACAAAGATATTATACCTACTCAATATAATACTCGGATTCGGCTTAAACCAAAGCCGACCAGTATCATCTGCCCGAAAAATAACACGTGCGTAAACGCACGTGCATTTTCCGAACCCTGCCATAAAACCATACGGCCTCTACAACGTTTCGCCCGAACTTGGAAAACTGTCTGTGGGGGACTCTAATGACTCGTCAGTACCCTAGCAGTGGGTTTAACCACAAACCGTCAGCGGCACTAGCAATGCGTAACGGCTGCCTATGGACTGACCTCAAGGGAGGCTGATGAGCGAACTCATCCAGAAACCCTACTGAGCCTAACAGTGACAATGTATATACAGTCCGGTCCGTTCGTCTATGAGTATCGCATATCTGCCTAGGGGCTAGTAACGTCAGACCCCCATTAGCAGTATAAGTCGTGTCGGAGTGTAGCCCAATAACACCCTGAGATACTACTGGAGTACCTACCAGTAAATCTCCTGCCACGGCCATGGGCTATGTGTAATGGCTCTCCTAGACACAGCACGATCTCGCCCCCAATACCGGGAGAGACGAATCCCCTGCCGATCCGCTCACGTGCCTCCATATGGCTCGGGACTGTACCCAAAAACTACCTGTTTGCACGACTCCTTTGAGCCGTGGTAGGGTAGAAATCAAAGCACAGTGGGAACTCACACGAGACAAATGACGACCTCAGGTCGATGAACTAACCTGTATACATGTCACCAGGGAACTGCTATCTGACGATAGGTATAGTACTAACTAGCAGATTCCCGGCGAGTCCTGTCCGGTGTACTCATAACCCAATGAGCACCTGTATACATCTTAGGTGATCCAACTGACACCAGTGGCTTGTGAGACCGGCCACCGCCCCTCGTCGGGGTCTCGACTGTACACACTAGTCTACTCCGGAGTATCGATGCCCTGTCTCGAAACTCCCACGACTAGGGACCACAATTAAGGATATGCATATAAACTACCCAACTCTCACGTATATGATCGCCATCATACTGTTGGTAATAAAGCAAGATCCTAAGGGCTCTATCAAAGTGTAACATGTAATCAGTCACCTGAACATGTACACGACTGATAAAGGCAAACCAGATAGCATACTATCATCTCGAGTAAGACTGTCCTACCGGTATAGGTCCTCCGCAATCATTGCAATCACGTACCTGCGATCGTCCCAAATCCGGGATGGGGGGCGTCTCGCCCGTTGAACCGAAATCCCGCAACGAAATATTCCGTCCTCAAAGCCGAGCGTCCCCAGACCGAAAGAGAGTAGGAAGTCGGGACAGAAAATAATTAAATAAAAAGAGGATGCAACAGGAGGACTTCCTAGGAGGTCACCCATCCTAGTACTACTCTCGCCCAGGCACGCTTAACTGCGGAGTTCTGATGGGATCCGGTGCTTTAGTGCTGGTATGGTCGAATATGAAAGCCCTGGGTCACCATTCTCTTTTATTCCCTTCCTGGCCGCGTCGGATTCGGCATATTCTTCATTCGTTGTCTGCCGGTTTCTCTCCTTTTCTCCGTCAGATTGAGCCGCATTAAACGTTAGGCTGGATATACCGAAGACCAGCGCCCTTTTACTCCGTCTTCCTTTCCCGTCCTCCTTAATTTCAGTCTGGGGGGCGGATACGTTCTGTTTTTTCCCTCCGATTGTCCTAAATCCGGGAGGGGGCGCGTCTCGCCCATTGAACCGAAATCCCGCAATGAAATATTCCTTCCTCAAAGCCGAGCGTCCCCAGACCGAAAGAGAGTAGGAGGTCGGGACAGAAAATAAATAAATAAAAAGGGGGATGCAACACGAGGAATTCCCAGGAGGTCACCCATCCTAGTACTACTCTCGCTGTAACATTTTAAAAATAATTAAATAAATAATTAAATGAATAAAAGTGTTTAAGTGAATTTTAGGATTTTCGGTAAAGTAAAATGTATTTTTCGTAAAACCAAACCGTGATTGTTTTTCACTATAAATTTAAAAATATCTATTTTAATTATAAAATTACTAGTAAATAGTGTTTATTTAGCCACTTATAAATTTTTGGTTTAATAAAATATTTTTCCTAAATTAATTATTTTAAATATTAACATAAGCTTTATTTTTACACTAAATTAGTGTAAATTACAAATTTAAATGGTTTTAATTTGTAAAAATGAACCATGGCATATTAGAATTTAGTGTGTATCATGAAAAATTTATTTGCAAATTTTTCCTTGTTTCTAGATCTTTCTTGAGTTATTTTAGAAAAGAATTAAAAGAAAATGAATAAAGCATGAAAAGACATTAAGATGATGACATTTTGGAGAAGTTTCTACACCATTTCTCATGTGTTTCTCCCTCTTCCCCTTATTGTGGCCGGCCTCCCCATCACCATGGCTGCCCCCCCCCCCATTTTCCACCTCATTTTTATTCAAAAATCATCAAAAATACTACAAAAATCCAATTTAAATTCCACAAAAACCTAATTATTTCATACCCTTTATTCTCTACTCTTCTCTACATGGATTTGGAGTGGGAAAGCATGTATTTTTGAGGCTCATTTTCAAGTTTGGACATGAGGTTGTGGAGGTATAAATCCTTCTCTTTTGTTTTATTTCTATTAGATATTTCTTTTAAAGTATAATTAGATTAATTAGATTAATTCTTGTTGCAAATTCTAAAATTCAAGTTAGGGTTTGAAAATTCAAGAGGTGGTTTTTGTTAATTAATTAGGGTTATAATAGCTAGTTTAACATCTTTTAGAGTGGAAAATTCTTGCATGGTGGTGGTATAATAAATTGTTGATCGAAATTGTTTAATTTAAACTATTTAGCTAACTAGATTTTTTCTAAAATGTGTTGTGGGTAAAATAAAATTCTTATTAAGGGTGTTATCATTAGATGGTAATTTTAGTGAGAATATTAGCATGTTAATTGAATGAAAAACTTAGTTTGATCACTAGATTATTTTGATAATTGAAAAATAGTAATAAAATGCTATTATTTTGTAAACTAGATTTTAGGAATTTCTAAATAAATGTGATTAAAAATATAATTATAGTTTCATTACATCATTATCATCATAAATTGTGGTTTAAGTGATTAATTTATGCAAAATCATGTTTTGAGGTGGAATTGTGGTATTTTGCTTGGAAAATGTTAAAATTGTTAAAAGTTGCAAACTAGAAATTTCAAATAAATGCAAAATTGTGTAATAAAAATATAGTAATGGTTTGTATAGTCTAGTAATGCTATTTAATGAGTTTTATGACCATTGGTTTCATTTAAATGTCAAGTTTCGATGAAAAACGGTAAATTGGCATTTTCGGGTTTTTCGAAAACGGACGATTTGATCGATCTTAGTGTTTCGATGAATTTGATCATGTTTTACAATATAAGTAATGTGTTTTAAAACTACAAGTTGTTTGATGATGTTATCTCGATCCATCGGAGTTTGTACGCCGATATCGAGCGGTATTTGGTTCTTTTGCGTGGACGGGACATAGGTTTTAACCTGTGCTTGCTCTTCGTATCGTTTGACTTTTGTATGTGATTCGGTTTACGATGCTATTTATATGTTTGCGTCTAGGTACCCTCACATGGACTGCGGGCGATGAAGAGGAGGATGGCGACACTGTCTTCGGCAGACATGGACCAGGTGAGTAGATGCATATCTACGGGGGAAGTCGGGTGGATGGCGTTTAGCACCCCCGCAACGTAGAATATGAATAGTACTTATTGACATTAGGAAACCAGACGTGACCCTAGTAGGACCCTAGTATTGACCCTAGGCTGGACTAGACCGATTTAGGAAAACTATATCAGAGGATGAGTACCTTGGAAGAGGTTCGTAGGTTTCAGATAGAAACACACCCGCGCACACACTGAAAATCGACATGGGGTACGTGTATGTGTATATATATAGAACTAGGTATAGGTATATACATATATATACAACACATATAGGTGATTCAGTGATGTGATATGATATCCGAGGTATGATGAAATAGTATAACTGGGTTTGATGCCGTGATTTTTTGACTATACAGTCGTAATAAAGTGTTAGCGGATCATTAGGGAATGAGATAATGAACTTGAATATATAAATTACAAAGAGTGGTGGTGATATTGATGTACATGGGACGCTAGAATAGTACTTGTGACTGATTACGATATGATATATGTATAACTTGATTTCGACATTATATTGGTGTGACCTGATGCCGATATCATATGAGTATGACTTAATCACAATATGATACATATGACATTATACGAATGAGGAGACACCTAGGAGATACTTGACCGTACCCCGACATTGGGATGCCGTACGATGGATTTTACCGTACGAGGCTTAGATTTGATGATTGATCCGCACTCTTGATTCGAGAAAGCCGTACTACGTACGTGACGCTGTTGAGGCGGGATCGCCGACTATTAGAGATATTGATTCAGACCTTAGGTAGACTCTTATTTCTATTGACTAGTTCTTAGGTTTAGTTTTCCTTAGGAGGTTAGATGGACACTAGGTTAGGTTCGAGTCATATAGTGGTAGTAGTATTAGGATATTAAATGAGTAGGTAATATACATTCGTCTTTACTTTCACACTGTAATCATAATGTTGCATGTTCATACATATGTTGCTATAAATAGTATAAACCTTACCTGTTAGGACACCAGCACCATTACCGATGATGCGCATATTCCACGCACACTTATTTGCCGGCTCACACACATCATCATCGGTAATTGCTATGTCACGTACACTTTAGATCATATTATCTTTTATTGATAGAATCAGTTAACAACTAAACCGATGTAGTATTGTGATCACTCTTTGATGTTAAGTATAAGACATGACATTCATTACTTAGACATTCATGCATTCATATTTTCGTGTTATCATGCAGTATTATGGGCATATGCCGACACTTATCATATAGTACTCATGATTTTGAGATTTGGATTTCTATGAGATTTCTGGATTTTTGGGGAAAACCGCAAAAATATATAAAAACTTCTCTCTCTCTCTTCTTCTCTTTTTTTAAAATAAGATGCGGTTTTCTCGTGATGTATGTGTCGTCCACCATGAGTATTTCATGTTTTCTGATGGATTCCAAGACCCGATTAGAGGAGTGGATGAACCGTCTCGGGTACATGGTGGGCCCGGTATGGTACCCCGGGGCAAGAAGATCGAGTTGTAGACGATGAGCCTGGCAGGGGAAGGCTACCTACCGGTGATGTCTGGCGCGGCGGATATCCGGAGGATACCGACCGTTGTCGTGGGATTTGATGATATGGGCCGATCCGGAATGACGGAGCCCGACATATTGATACTTGAGGTTACATGTGTTGTGTCGATACTTGACACGGATTTCTATGGATTTCATTGTTGAGATTTCAGATGCTTATACACACTTTACTATGATAACGGCTAAAGGTTCTCATACATATATATCTGGATTTCAGGATTTGTGACTTTACATTCATGGTGCATGCATTTCATTTCATATGACTTAGTACTATATGAGGCACTGACACGACACGGAGTATTTGCACTTACACGTAGTATTACCCTGCTATTACTAGATGTTTGGGATATAGTAGTGTATTATTATGACCTAGGATAGCGTCGTGCATTCGATTTCTTTTCGTAGATGTCTTCTACTCACGAGTTGGCAACTCACCCCCGTTGTGCCAAATTCTTTACAGGTTCGATGTACAGGTTTCCCGTGGCAGCTTGTTGGCACATCTTTTCTTCAGGGCGATTGGCACGGTAGGTTGGTTCACTTGTATCCGAACCACCATTGTACTTTTATTCATTCATTTGTATCTAGTAAGCTCCATCAACCATATTTGTATTACTTGATAAGTTATTGGACCAGTCTTTTACTTCGACCTTAGAGTCGCGCCTGTATTATTCTGATCTGGTGGTTTTGCTTTCTTTTGAGTTTTGAGCCTCGCCCTCTGGCGTTGTATATTATTGTGCTTGTTGTGGTTGTTTCCGCCTGTTGGCGTTGATGCTAGCACCCGTTTGGGGATGCTTTTTATTGTTTATTCTTATTATACTTGTTGTACCCGTTTGGGGGCCAGTTTTACAGAGGAGACTCTGCCGAAATTTTTGGTAAAATTTGCTGATGTTTTTTTTTTTTACTTGTTTTCTTTTCTTTTCTTCTTTTTCTTCTTTTATGGTTTAGATCTCTGGGCTTCGGCTTACTTAGGTCACGTGGCGCCTCTAGACGCTTCGTAATCTAAGTGCCGGTCACGTTCCGTACTTTCGGGTCGTGACAATCGCCCAGGCACGCTTAACTGCGGAGTTCTGATGGGATCCGGTGCTTTAGTGCTGGTATGGTCGCATCCGAAAGGCCTGGGTCGCCATTCTCTTTTATTCCCTTCCTGGCCGCTTCGGATTCGGCATATTCTTCATTCGTTGTCTGCCGGTTTCTCTCCTTTTCTCCGTCAGATTGAGCCGCAATAAACGTTAGGCTGGATATACCGAAGACTAGCGCCCTTTTACTCCGTCTTCCTTTCCCGTCCTCCTTAATTTCAGTCTGGGGCGGCGGATACGTTCTGTTTTTTTCCATCTGATCTTCCCAAATCCGGGAGGGGGGGCGTCTCGCCCGTTGAACCGAAATCCCGCAACGAAATATTCCGTCCTCAAAGCCGAGCGTCCCCAAACCGAAAGAGAGTAGGAGGTCGGGACAGAAAATAAATAAATAAAAATGGGGATGCAACACGAGGACTTCCCAGGAGGTCACCCATCCTAGAACTACTCTCGCCCAGGCACGCTTAACTGCGGAGTTCTGATGGGATCCGGTGCTTTAGTGCTGGTATGGTCGCATCCGAAAGGCCTGGGTCGCCATTCTCTTTTATTCCCTTCCTGGCCGCGTCGGATTCGGCATATTCTTCATTCGTTGTCTGCCGGTTTCTCTCCTTTTCTCCGTCAGATTGAGCCGCAATAAACGTTAGGCTGGATATACCGAAGACCAGCGCCCTTTTACTCCGTCTTCCTTTCCCGTCCTCCTTAATTTCAGTCTGAGGCGGCGGATACGTTCTGTTTTTTTCCCTCCGATCGTCCCAAATCCGGGAGGGGGGGCGTCTCGCCCGTTGAACCGAAATCCCGCAACGAAATATTCCGTCCTCAAAGCCGAGCGTCCCCAGACTGAAAGAGAGTAGGAGGTCGGGACAGAAAATAAATAAATAAAAAGGGGGATGCAACACGAGGACTTCCCAGGAGGTCACCCATCCTAGTACAACTCTCACCCAAGCACGCTTAACTGCTGAGTTCTGATGGGATCCGGTGCTTTAGTGCTGGTATGGTCGCATCCGAAAGGCCTGGGTCGCCATTCTCTTTTATTCCCTTCCTGGCCACGTCGGATTCGGCATATTCTTCATTCGTTGTCTGCCGGTTTTGTTAGTTATGTATATGCCCTAGAGGCCATTGTTGTACATATGATGTATATTATGATGGATGCTTAGACATATACAGAGAGGACTTTCTTGCTCGTCATGATAGTATGCTATTTGGTTTCTCTTTATCTTAACATGTTGACTTGTATTGGTTTACTGTTTTACTCTCACATGTTGATAAAGCCCTTAGGATCTGTACTCGACTACTGGGACTATGATGAGATCATACTAGTGGGGCCACGGTAGTCGATGAGTACATCCTATAACTGTTCCTAGTCGAGGGTATATCGAGACAGGGCATCGATACACCAGAGTAGACTAGCGTATACGCATCTTGACCCATATGATGGGCGATGGATGATCCCATATCCATCGGTGTTGGACATCAAGGATGGTATACGGGTGCTCAGTGGAGACTGGGTACACTGGACGGACTCGCCGAGAACTCCCAGATGGTGATATACCACACGTCAGATGGCAGTTCTCCGGTGACACAGGTACAGGGTAGTCTGTAGACCCGAGATCGTCATAGAGTCTTGTGTGATTCCCACTGTGCTTTGATTTCCACCTTACCACGTCTAAGAGGGCGTGCAAAACGGTGGCTTTTGGGTACAGTCCCGAATCGCATGGAGGCAATGAGCGATAGGAGGGGATTCGTCTCTCCCAGTATAGGGAGTTGATGTTGTGCTGTGTTCGATTGGCTATAACTGGAAGTCCCTGGCCAGGGCTGATATGGAGATTTACTGGTAAGTGTTACTAGTAGTTTCTCGACCCGTTATGAGCCATACATCGACACGACTTATCGGTTACGGGGGTCTGACGTATACCACCCCTAGACTTGATATGCGACATATCAGACGAACAGACCGGACTGTACGGGAGTGTTACTGGTTGGATTCACAGGAGAACGCACAGGCTAGCTTGTTGATCTTCTGATCGCTCAATACCTGGGTGGCTGTTACGTTTAGCTGACCGCTTGCAGCTTGTGGGTGTTTGATATGATCATCACCTGCTACCAGCGTATTGACGATTCTTTAGAGTCCTACACAGAGGTTTCTTGGCTCAGGCAAAACGGAGTAGAGGCACATATGTGATATGTGCAGGACCGAGAATAATGCGATATGGGATACCGTATTATATTCTCGCGATATTTTGATATGAACCGGGTCATCGGATCAAGTGTTGATTCGATGAATCGGTACATGATATATTAGTCGGCAATATTCGATATAGCCGGATCGTCGGATCAAGTGTTGATTCGATGATTTAATGTATAATAATATATAATATATTATTAAATTATCTAATATTGGCTAGCTTTATTATTTCATTTTCGTCATTGGATGATACATTGATATATATGCGATATATGTTAATTGTATTATTTTTTCTTTTGTTGCAAATATATAATATATATGTGATATATATTATTGTGACATGATATGATTAATTGTTAAACATGTTTAAGGATGATTAATTGAGGTTAGGGTTTGATTAGGGTTGGATGCTTCATGCACCTTCTAGAAGCTTTATTCTTTTGTCATTCTTAGGATATTTTTGGATGACACTTATTTAACCCAACCAAACCCTAACTCTAGTTATTTCTCTACTAAATCCTAGCCACTCATCCTTGACCATGGTTTACAATTCAATCATATAGCTTTTATTCTATTCATCACAAAAGGATTAATATGATTATTGATTTTCCATTATCATCTTCTTCTCTCTTGAAAAGCTTGCTAGAAAATCCTTAAGTGATGAATAAATATGAGAAAATGATATAAAAAGAAAGCAAAATTACTACTCTCTCATCCTCATCTCATCTAGCCCATGGGATTAGTGTGTTCATCTCTTTAGAGTGAGAAAGCTTAAGTCTTTGCAACTTCGAGATAGATCATCGGAGATTTGGAATACTTCAAGCTAGCATGGATCGTTCGAGTCGTGGAGCCTCTCATGAGTCCGGGAGATCGTGGATCGTGGCAAAGGGACTTCTACTCGGAGCTTGTGAAGTGAAGGAGCAGACTACAAAGGTTGTAATCCCTCACACATAGATAAAAGTTATCATCTTGCATATTAAACCTAATAATCTAGCAAAGATCCCGGATTTGGGTTGTTCGGCACGTCTAAATTTTTATCCGGGCATGTTTGATGCCTTATGAACCTTCACAAGAGTGCCTAGGAACCCTACAGTGGTATCAGAGCCTAGCTAGAGCATTAGGCGATGTGTTTACGAAGTTAAAACTCCGATCGAACCCGAAACGACGAAACTAGATCCCTCTCTGGAAATTTTTTAAAATCTGGGATTTTTCTGAATTAAAAATATGTAAAAAAATCAGCAGGGAATTATAAGAATTACCATAAAACCCGAGCCTCCAATTCGACTAAACGGCGGCGGAACCGCGGCGCAATCATGCCTTGCTCGGCGGTTCCGCGGCGGATTAATGGATTGGCGACACGTGGATTTTTGGTAATAACCGTAGGTACTTGTTGATGCTTCTGGATATTTTTAAAAGTGATTCCAGTGTTGTTTAAATCTGGGGTTTATTTTGTAATCGTAGATTCGATCGGAATATTTAAATTCGTATTTCTTTCCGGATATTTAGAAACTGTTAAACTATTTGAACGGATATCATTAACTCACTGTTTCCCGGTACGGCAAACTTTCAAGTGTTGAATTTTTTCCGGGTTTAAATCTTTCGGAAAAATTGTACAAGTTAAGCGGTGGACCCTCTAGAAGACAAAGAACCTTAACTCGATTATGTGACCGTCTTGAACTGCCTTTTGAACCTTCGGGTTTGGGGCAGTACGGCGTGCCACATGTGAGGCGTTGGCTTGACCCTTCTACGGCTGGATCACTGGTACTTTGACATATTCTGGGATTATTTGAACTCCGCTCAAGGGTTGAGCACTTTGGGAAATTTTGGGTGTTTGATTATCTGTTCGGAAAGTTTAATACTGTCTATTAATCTGGAATGTGATACAATATGTGGAATTCATAGAGTTAGGCATGAAATGCGAAGTATGTGATATTTCGGATTTACGATGTCTAAAGTGATTGTGGATTCCAAATATTGTAGTTTTACACTTTCTTTTCTGTGACCGTAAGTGTAATATGTGATATCGCCGGTTTCGTTGCTATATGTCAACGACAATTGGGATGCGCATATTTACTTACGTTGATGATATGAGATATTATGTGTTGCTGTGATATGTTATATTGGATCGTCGCGTTCAGAATAGCCGGGGGTTTTATGTGAGATGAGGGTTTTTATTTTCATTCATGTAAAATTCATTTGTAATGTAATATTCTTTTATTTGGGGCACTTCCAGGTTGCGGTTGATGTCACCAGTGTATATTATTTACTTTTCCGCATTAGGTAGACCCAAGGAGGGGAGCACAAGTAACCGGGTTCTAGGGTCCAGTGGGAGGCCATCTCGAGGAGTCGAGACCGGGTCTCCTAACCCTAGAATTGGCAGAGTTACTTGCCGCTCTCGTACGGGTCTTGGGATGTGGGTTTGGCTATTCGTCGCGACCGTGGAATCCGTGTTTTATACAGGCTCGTATTGAAAACACGGACGTCCTAGTATATCCAATATTTCATATATGTCCTTCTGCTGCATTGTTCTGTGATGAGATCATATTACTGCCTGAGACGAATGCTTATACTATATATATATGCTGATATATAAATATTACTGCTTTCGTTTCTTCTGTGATGCTTAGGAAGCATAAGCTGATGGGATTTTATTAATGAGATTAATAAAAAGAAAAGAAACCTAAAGATGTTGTAGAATCAAAAATTTTATAAAAAAGGGTAGCTACAGTTTTGCTTTGCACAGTGATATATATGATATGTCCTGCACCTTATTCGATGAGGAAAGGACCGAGATCCCTTCACCGGGAGTGACTCCTTTAGCAAAACTGGCAGATGCTACAAAACTCGGTATGTCTTTTGATTGCTTTTAGTGTTTTGCTTTGCACAGCGGTATATATGATATATCCTGCACCTTATTCGATGAGGAAAGGGCCGACGATCCCTTCACCGGGAGTGACCCCTTTAGCGAAATTAAGAAAAGCCTCAGAAACACTCCTTTTCAAAAACTACTCGATTCTACGACGATATCAAGTTCATTACGCTCAGGGTTTTCTGAAAAACCTGTGTAGCCCTCCGTCATTTTAGATAAGTAATATTTAGTATTCGTGCTACGGTAGTTTGGCATGCGTCAAGGCGTAGCGTACGGTAGCTGATTATTACTTATCTGCAGCAAGAGATGCGATAAACGTTAGGATGGATATACCGAAGACCAGCGCCCTTTTACTCCGTCTTCCTTTCTCGACCTCCTTAATTTCAGTCTGGGGCGGCGGATACATTCTGTTTTTTTCCCTCCGATCGTCCCAAATCCGGGATGCGGGGCGTCTCGCCCGTTGAACCTAAATCCCGCAACGAAATATTCCGTCCTCAAAGCCGAGCGTCCCCAGACCGAAAGAGAGTAGGAGGTCGGGACAGAAAATAAATAAATAAAAAAGGGATGCAACATTAGGACTTCCCAAGAGGTCACCCATCCTAGTACTACTCTCCCCCAAGCACGCTTAACTGCGGAGTTCTGATGGGATCCGGTGCTATAGTACTGGTATGGTCGCATCTGAAAGGCCTGGGTCGCCATTCTCTTTTATTCCCTTCCTGGCCGCGTCGGATTCGGCATATTCTTCATTCGTTGTCTGCCGGTTTCTCTCATTTTCTCCGTTAGATTGAGCCGCAATAAACGTTAGGCTGGATATACCGAAGACCGGCGCCCTTTTACTCCGTCCTCCTTAATTTCAGTCTGGGGCGACGGATACGTTCTATTTTTTTCCCTCCGATCGTCCCAAATCCGAGAGGGGGGGCGTCTCGCCCGTTGAACCGAAATCCCGCAACGAAATATTCCGTCCTCAAAGCCGAGCGTCCCCAGACCGAAAGAGAGTAGGAGGTCGGGACAGAAAATAAAAAAATAAAAAGGGGGATGCAACACGAGGACTTTCCAGGAGGTCACCCAAGATAGTACTACACTCGCCCAAGCACGCTTAACTGCGGAGTTCTAATGGGATCCGATGCTTTAGTGCTGGTATGGTCTCATCCGAAAGGCCTGGGTCGCCATTCTCTTTTATTCCCTTCCTGGCCGCGTCGGATTCGGCATATTCTTCATTCGTTGTCTGCCGGTTTCTCTCCTTTTCTCCGTCAGATTGAGCCGCAATAAACGTTAGGCTGGATATACCGAAGACCAGCGCCCTTTTACTCCGTCCCCCTTTCCCGTCCTCCTTAATTTCAGTCTGGGGCGGAGGATACGTTCTGTTTTTTTCCCTCCGATCGTCCCAAATCCGGGGGGAGCGTCTCGCCCGTTGAACATAAATCCCGCAACGAAATATTCCGTCCTCAAAGCCGAGCATCCCCAGACCGAAAGAGAGTAGGAGGTCGGGACAGAAAATAAATAAATAAAAAGGGGATGCAACACGAGGACTTCCTAAGAGGTCACCCATCCTAGTATTACTCTCGCCCAAGCACGCTTAACTTCGGAGTTCTGATGGGATCCGGTGCTTTAGTGATGGTATGGTCGAATATGAAAGCCCTGGGTCACCATTCTCTTTTATTCCCTTCCTGGCCGCGTCGGATTCGGCATATTCTTCATTCGTTGTCTACCGGTTTCTATCATTTTCTCCGTCAGATTGAGCCGCAATAAACGTTAGGCTGGATATACCGAAGACCGGCGTCCTTTTACTCCGTCTTCCTTTCCCGTCCTCCTTAATTTCAGTCTGGGGCGGCGGATACGTTCTGTTTTTTCCCCTCCGATCGTCTCAAATCCGGGAGGGGGGGCGTCTCGCCCGTTGAACCGAAATCCCGCAACGAAATATTCCGTCCTCAAAGCCGAGCGTCCCCAGACCGAAAGAGAGTAGGAGGTCGGGACAGAAAATAAAAAAATAAAAAGGGGGATGCAATACGAGGACTTCCCAGGAGGTCACCCAAGATAGTACTATTCTCGCCCAAGCACGGTTAACTGCGGAGTTCTGATGGGATCCGATGCTTTAGTGCTGGTATGGTCACATCCGAAAGGCCTGGGTCGCCATTCTCTTTTATTCCCTTCATGGCCGCATCGGATTCGGCATATTCTTCATTCGTTGTCTGCCGGTTTCTCTCCTTTTCTCCGTCAGATTGAGCCGCAATAAACGTTAGGCTGGATATACCGAAGACCAGCGCCCTTTTACTCCGTCTTCCTTTCCCGTCCTCCTTAATTTCAATCTGGGGCGGCGGATACGTTCTGTTTTTTTCCCTCCGGTCGTCCCAAATCCGGGAGGAGGAGCGTCTCGCCCGTTGAACCGAAATCCAGCAACGAAATATTCCGTCCTCAAAGCCGAGCATCCCCAGACCGAAAGAGAGTAGGAGGTCGGGACAGAAAATAAATAAATAAAAAGGGGATACAACACACGGGGACTTCCCAGGAGGTCACCCATCCTAGTACTACTCTCGCCCAAGCACGCTTATCTGCGGAGTTCTGATGGGATCCGATGCTTTAGTGCTGGTATGGTCGCATCCGAAAGGCTTGGGTCGCCATTCTCTTTTATTCCCTTACTGGCCGCGTCGGATTCGGCATATTCTTCATTCGTTGTCTGCCGGTTTCTCTCCTTTTCTCCGTCAGATTGAGCCGCAATAAACGTTAGGCTGGATATACCGAAGACCAGCGCCGTTTTACTCCGTCTTCCTTTCCCGTCCTCCTTAATTTCAGTCTGGGGCGGCGGATACGTTCTGTTTTTTTCCCTCCGATCGTCCCAAATTCGGGAGGGGGGGCATCTCGCCCGTTGAACCGAAATCCCGCAACGAAATATTCCGTCCTCAAAGCCGAGCGTCCCCAGACCGAAAAAGAGTAGGAGGTCGGGACAGAAAATAAATAAATAAAAAGGGGGATGCAACACGAGGACTTCCCAGGAGGTCACCCAAGATAGTACTACTCTCGCCCAAGCACGCTTAACTGCGGAGTTCTGATGGGATCCGATGCTTTAGTGCTGGTATGGTCGCATCCGAAAGTCCTGGGTCGCCATTATCTTTTATTCCCTTACTGGCCGCGTTGGATTCGGCATATTCTACATTCGTTGTCTGCCGGTTTCTCTCCTTTTCTCCGTCAGATTGAGCCGCTATAAACGTTAGGCTGGATATACCGAAGACCAGCGTCCTTTTACTCCGTCTTCCTTTCCCGTCCTCCTTAATTTCAGTCTGGGGCGGCGGATGCGTTCTGTTTTTTTCCCTCCGATCGTCCCAAATCCAGGATGGGGGCGTCTCGCCCGTTGAACCGAAATCCCGCAACGAAATATTCCGTCCTCAAAGCCGAGCGTCCCCAGACCGAAAGAGAGGAGGAGGTCGGGACAGAAAATAAATAAATAAAAAGCGGGATGCAACACGAGGACTTCCCGGTCGTCACCCATCCTAGTACTACTCTCGACCAAGCACGCTTAACTGCGGAGTTCTGATGGGATCCGGTGCTTTAGTGCTGGTATGGTCGCCTCCGAAAGGTATCGGTCGCCATTCTCTTTTATTCCCTTCCTGGCCGTGTCGGATTCGGCATATTCTTCATTCGTTGTCTGCCGGTTTCTCTCATTTTCTCCGTCAGATTGAGCCGCAATAAACGTTAGGCTGGATATACCGAAGACCAGCGTCCTTTTACTCCGTCTTCCTTTCCCGTCCTCCTTAATTTCAGTCTGGGGCGACGGATACGTTCTGTTTTTTTCCCTCCGATCGTCCCAAATCCGGGAGGGGGGCCTCTCGCCCGTTGAACCGAAATCCCGCAACGAAATATTCCGTCTTCAAAGCCGAGCGTCGCCAAACCGAAAGAGAGTAGGAGGTCGGGACAGAAAATAAATAAACAAAAATGGGGAAGCAACACGAGGACTTCCCAGGAGGTCACCCATCCTAGTACAACTCTCGCCCAAGCACGCTTAACTGCTGAGTTCTGATGGGATCCGGTGCTTTAGTGCTGGTATGGTCGCATCCGAAAGGCCTGGGTCGCTATTCTCTTTTATTCCCTTCCTGGCCGCGTCGGATTCGGCATATTCTTCATTCGTTGTCTGCCGGTTTCTTTCCTTTTCTCCGTCAGATTGAGCCACAATAAACGTTAGGCTGGATATACCGAAGACCAGCGCCCTTTTACTCCGTCTTCCTTTCCCGTCCTCCTTAATTTCAGTCTGGGAGGGCGGATACATTCTGTTTTTTCCCTCCGATCGTCCCAAATCCGGGAGGGGGCGCGTCTCACCCGTTGAACCGAATTCCCGCAACGAAATATTTCTTCCTCAAAGCCGAGCGACCCCAGACCGAAAGAGAGTAGGAGGTCGGGACAGAAAATAATTAAATAAAAAGGGGATGCAACAGAAGGACTTCCCAGGAGGTACCCATCCTAGTACTACTCTCGCCCAAGCATGCTTAACTGCGGAGTTCTGATGGGATCCGGTGCTTTAATGCTGGTTTGGTCGCATCCGAAAGGCCTGGGTCGCCATTCTCTTTTATTCCCTTCCTTGTCGCGTCGGATTCGGCATATTCTTCATTCGTTGTCTGCCGGTTTCTCTCCTTTTCTCCGTCAGATTGAGCCGCAATAAACGTTAGGCTGGATATACCGAAGACCAGCGCCCTTTTACTCCATCGTCCTTTCCCGTCCTCCTTAATTTCAGTCTGGGGCGGCGGATACGTTCTGTTTTTTCCCCTCCGATCGTCCAAAATCCGGGAGGGGGGGCGTCTCGCCTGTTGAACTGAAATCCCGCAACAAATATTCCGTCCTCAAAGCCGAGCGTCCCCAGACCGAAAGAGAGTAGGAGGTCGGGACAGAAAATAAATAAATAAAAAGGGGATGCAACACGAGGACTTCCCAGGAGGTCACCTATCCTAGTTCTACTCTCGCCCAAGCACGCTTAACGGCGGAGTTCTGATAGGATCCGGTGCTTTAGTGCTGGTATGGTCGCATCCTAAAGGCTTGGGTCGCCATTCTCTTTTATTCCCTTCCTGGCCGCGTCGGATTCGGCATATTCTTCATTCGTTGTCTGCCGGTTTCTCTCCTTTTCTCCGTCAGATTGAGCCGCAATAAACGTTAGGCTGGATAAACCGAAGACCAGCGCCCTTTTACTCCGTCATCCTTTCCCGTCCTCCTTAATTTCAGTCTGGGGCGGCGGATACGTTTTGTTTTTTCCCCTCCGATCGTCCCAAATCCGGAAGGGGGGCGTCTCGCCCGTTGAACCGAAATCCCGCAACGAAATATTCCATCCTCAAAGCCGAGCGTCCCCAGACCGAGAGAGAGTAGGAGGTCGGGACAGAAAATAAATAAATAAAAAGGGGATGCAACACGAGGACTTCCTAGGAGGTCACCCATCCTAGTACTACTCTCGCCCAAGCACGCTTAACTGCGGAGTTCTGATGGGATCCGGTACTTTAGTGCTGGTATGGTCGCATCCGAAAGGCCTGGGTCGCCATTCTCTTTTACACCTTTCCTGGCCGCGTCGGATTCGGCATATTCTTCATTCGTTGTCTGCCGGTTTCTCTCCTTTTCTCCGTCAGATTGAGCCGCAATAAACGTTAGGCTGGATATACCGAAGACCAGCGCCCTTTTACTCCGTCTTCCTTTCCCGTCCTCCTTAATTTCAGTCTGGGGCGGCGGATACGTTCTGTTTTTTCCCCTCCGATCGTCCCAAATCTGGGAGGGGGGGCGTCTCGCCCGTTGAACCGAAATCCCGCAATGAAATATTCCGTCCTCAAAGCCGAGCGTCCCCAGACCGAGAGAGAGTAGGAGGTCGGGACAGAAAATAAATAAATAAAAAGGGGATGCAACACGAGGACTCCCTAGGAGGTCACCCATCCTAGTACTACTCTCGCCCAAGCACGCTTAACTGCGGAGTTCTGAAGGGATCCGGTGCTTTAGTGCTGGTATGGTCGCATCCGAAAGGCCTGGGTCGCCATTCTCTTTTATTCCCTTCCTGGCCGCGTCGGATTCGGCATATTCTTCATTCGTTGTCTGCCGGTTTCTCTCCTTTTCTCCGTCAGATAGAGCCGCAATAAACGTTAGGCTGGATATACCGAAGACCAGCGCCCTTTTACTCCGTCTTCCTTTCCCGTCCTCCTTAATTTCAGTCTGGGGCGGCGGATACGTTCTGTTTTTTCCCCTCCGGTCGTCCCAAATCCGGGAGGGGGGGCGTCTCGCCCGTTGAACCGAAATCCCGCAACGAAATATTCCGTCCTCAAAGCCGAACGTCCCCAGACCGAAAGAGAGTACGAGGTCGGGACAGAAAATAAATAAATAAAAAAGGAATGCAACCCGAGGACTTCCCAGGAGGTCACCCATCCTTGTACTACTCTCGCCCAAGCACGCTTAACTGCGGAGTTCTGATGGGATCCGGTGCTTTAGTGCTGGTATGGCCGCATCCGAAAGGCCTGGTTCGCCATTCTCTTTTATTCCCTTCCTGGCCGCGTCGGATTCGGCATATTCTTCATTCGTTGTCTGCCGGTTTCTCTCCTTTTCTCCGTCAGATTGAACCGCAATAAACGTTAGGCTGGATATACCGAAGACCAGCGCCCTTTAACTCCGTCTTCCTTTCCCGTCCTCCTTAATTTCAGTCTGGGGCGGCGGATACGTTCTGTTTTTTCACCTCCGATCGTCCCAAATCCGGGAGGGGGGGCGTCTCGCCCGTTGAACCGAAATCCCGCAACGAAATATTCCGTCCTCAAAGCCGAGCGTCCCCAGACCGACAGAGAGTAGGAGGTCGGGACAGAAAATAAATAAATAAAAATTGGATGCAACACGAGGACTTCCAAGGAGGTCACCCATCCTAGTACTACTCTCGCCCAAGCACGCTTAAAAGCGGAGTTCTGAAGGGATCCGGTGCTTTAGTGCTGGTATGGTCGCATCCGAAAGGCCTGGGTCGCCATTCTCTTTAATTCCCTTCCTGGCCGCGTCGGATTCGGCATATTCTTCATTCGTTGTCTGTCGGTTTCTCTCCTTTTCTCCGTCAGATAGAGCCGCAATAAACGTTAGGCTGGATATACCGAAGACCAGCGCCCTTTTACTCCGTCTTCCTTTCCCGTCCTCCTTAATTTCAGTCTGGGGCGGCGGATACGTTCTGTTTTTTCCCCTCCGTTCGTCCCAAATCCGGGAGGGGGGCATCTCGCCCGTTGAACCGAAATCCCGCAACGAAATATTCCGTCCTCAAAGCCGAGCGTCCCCAGACCGAAAGAGAGTAGGAGGTCGGGACAGAAAATAAATAAATAAAAAGGGGATGCAACCCGAGGACTTCCCAGGAGGTCACCCATCCTTGTACTACTCTCGCCCAAGCACGCTTAACTGCGGAGTTCTGATGGGATCCGGTGCTTTAGTGCTGGTATGGTCGCATCCGAAAGGCCTGGGTCGCCATTCTCTTTTATTCCCTTCCTGGCCGCGTCGGATTCGGCATATTCTTCATTCGTTGTCTGCCGGTTTCTCTCCTTTTCTCCGTCAGATTGAGCCGCAATAAACGTTAGGCTGGATATACCGAAGACCAGCGCCTTTTTACTCCGTCTTCCTTTCCCGTCCTCTTTAATTTCAGTCTGGGGCGGCGGATACGTTCTGTTTTTTCCCCTCCGATCGTCCCAAATCCGGGAGAGGGGGGGCGTCTCGCCCGTTGAACCGAAATCCCGCAACGAAATATTCCGTCCTCAAAGCCGAGCGTCCCCAGACCGAAAGAGAGTAGGAGGTCGGGACAGAAAATAAATAAATAAAAAGGGGATGCAACACGAGGACTTCCCAAGAGGTCACCCATCCTAGTACTACTCTCGCCCAAGCACGCTTAACTGCGGCGTTCTGATGGGATCCGGTGCTTTAGTGCTGGAATGGTCGCATCCGAAAGGCCTGGGTCGCCATTCTCTTTTATTCCCTTCCTGGCCGCGTCGGATTCGACTTATTCTTCATTCGTTGTCTGCCGGTTTCTCTCCTTTTCTCCGTCAGATTGAGCCGCAATAAACGTTAGGCTGGATAAACCGAAGACAAGCGCCCTTTTACTCCGTCTTCCTTTCCCGTCTTCCTTAATTTCAGTCTGGGGCGGCGGATACGTTCTGTTTTTTCCCCTCCGATCGTCCCAAATCCGGGAGGGGGGGCGTCTCGCCCGTTGAACCGAAATCCAGCAACGAAATATTCCGTCCTCAAAGCCGAGCGTCCCCAGACCGAAAGAGAGTAGGAGGCCGGGACAGAAAATAAATAAATAAAAAGGGGAGGCAACACGAGGACTTCCCAGGAGGTCACCCATCCTAGTACTACTCTCGCCCAAGCACGCATAACCGCGGAGTTCTAATGGGATCCGGTGCTTTAGTGTTGGTATGGTCGCTTCCGAAAGGCCTAGGTCGACATTCTCTTTTATTCCCTTTCTGGCCACGTCGAATTCGGCATATTCTTCATTCGTTATCGGCCGGTTTCTCTCCTTTTCTCCGTCAGATTGAGCCGCAATAAACGTTAGGCTGGATATACCGAAGACCAACGCCCTTTTACTCCGTCTTCCTTTCCCGTCCTCCTTAATTTCAGTCTGGGGCGGCGGAAACATTCTGTTTTTTCCCTTCCGATCGTCCCAAATCCGGGAGGGGGGGCGTCTCGCCCGTTGAACCGAAATCCCGCAACGAAATATTCCGTCCTCAAAGCCGAGCGTCCCCAGACCGAAAGAGAGTAGGAGGTCGGGACAGAAAATAAATAAATAAAAAGGGGATGCAACACGAGGACTTCCCAGGAGGTCACCCATCCGAGTACTACTCTCGCCCAAGCACGCTTAACTGCGGAGTTCTGATGGGATCCGGTGCTTTCGTGCTGGTATGGTCGCATCCGAAGGGCCTGCGTCGCCATTCTCTGTTATTCCCTACCTGGCCGCGTCGGATTCGGCATATTTTTCATTCGTTGTCTCCCGGTTTATCTCCTTTTCTCCTTCAGATTGAGCCGCAATAAACGTTAGGCTGGATATACCGAAAACCAGCGCCCTTTTACTCCGTCTTCCTTTCCCGTCCTCCTTAATTTCAGACTGGGGCAGCGGATACGTTCTGTTTTTTCCCCTCCGATCGTCCTAAATCCGGGAGGGGGGGCGTCTCGCCCGTTGAACCGAAATCCTGCAACGAAATATTCCGTCCTCAAAGCCGAGCGTCCCCAGACCGAAAGAGAGTAGGAGGTCGGGACAGAAAATAAATAAATAAAAAGGGGATGCAACACGAGGACTTCCCAGGAGGTCACCCATCCGGCGGATACGTTCTGCCGGTTTCCTTCCTTTTCTCCGTCAGATTGAGCCCCAATAAACGTTAGGCTGGATATACCGAAGACCAGCGCCCTTTTACTCCGTCTTCCTTTCCCGTCCTCCTTAATTTCAGTCTGGGGCGGCGGATACGTTCTGTTTTTTCCCCTCCGATCGTCCCAAATCCGGGAGGGGGGGCGTCTCGCCCGTTGAACCGAAATCCTGCAACGAAATATTCCGTCCTCAAAGCCGAGCGTCCCCAGACCGAAAGAGAGTAGGAGGTTGGGACAGAAAATAAATAAATAAAAAGGGGATGCAACACGATGACTTCCCAGGAGGTCACCCATCCTAGTACTACTCTCGCCCAAGCATGCTTAACTGCGGAGTTCTGATGGGATCCGGTGCTTTAGTGCTGGTATGGTCACATCCGAAAGGCCTGGGTCGCTATTCTCTTTTATTCCCTTCCTGGCCTCGTCGGATTCGGCATATTCTTCATTCGTTGTCTGCAGGTTTCTCTCCTTTTCTCCGTCAGATTGAGCCGCAATAAACGTTAGGCTGGATATACCGAAGACCAGCGCCCTTTTACTCCGTCTTCCTTTCCCGTCCTTCTTAATTTCAGTCTGGGGCGGCGGATACGTTCTGTTTTCAAAGCCGAGCATCCCCAGACCGAAAGAGAGTAGGAGGTCGGGACAGAAAATAAATAAATAAAAAGGGGATGCAACACGAGGACTTCCCAGGAGGAAACCCATCCTAGTACTACTCTCGCCCAAGCACGCTCAATTGCGGAGTTCTGATGGGATCCAGTGCTTTAGTGCTGGTATGGTCGCATCCGAAATGCCTGGGTCGCCATTCTCTTTTATTCCCTTCCTGGCCGCGTCGGATTCGGCATATTCTGCAGTCGTTGTCTGCCGGTTTCTCTCCTTTTATCCGTCAGATTGAGCCGCAATAAACGTTAGGCTGGATATACCGAAGACCAGCGCCCTTTTACTCCGTCTTCCTTTCCTGTCCTCCTTAATTTCAGTCTGGAGCGGCGGATACGTTCTATTTTTTGCCCTCCGATCGTCCCAAATCCGGGAGGGGGGGCATCTCGCCCGTTGAACCGAAATCCCGCAACGAAATATTCCGTCCTCAAAGCCGAGCGTCCCCAGTCCGAAAGAGAGTAGGAGGTCGGGACAGAAAATAAATAAATAAAAAGGGGATGCAACACGAGGACTTCCCAGGAGGTCACCCATCCTAGTACTACTCTCGCCCAGGCACGCTTAACTGCGGAGTTCTGATGGGATCCGGTGCTTTAGTGCTGGTACGGTCGCATCCGAAAGGCCTGGGTCGCCATTCTCTTTTATTCCCTTCCTGGCCGCGTCGGATTCGGCATAATCTTCATTCGTTGTCTGGCGGTTTCTCTCATTTTCTCCGTCAGATTGAGCCGCAATAAACGTTAGGCTGGATATACCGAAGACCAGCGCCTATTTACTCCGTCTTCCTTTCCCGTCCTCCTTAATTTCAGTCAGGGGCGGCGGATACGTTCTGTTTTTTCCCCTCCGATCGTCCCAAATCCGGGAGGGGGGGCGACTCGCCCGTTGAACCGAAATCCCGCAACGAAATATTCCTTCCTCAAAGCCGAGCGTCCCCAGACCGAAAGAGTGTAGAAGGTCGGGACAGAAAATAAATAAATAAAAAGGGGATGCAACACGAGGACTTCCCAGGAGGTCACCCATCCTAGTACTACTCTCGCCCAAGCACGCTTAAAAGCGGAGTTCTGAAGGGATCCGGTGCTTTAGTGCAGGTATGGTCGGATCCGAAAGGCCTAGGTCGCCATTATCTTTTATTCCCTACCTGGCCGCGTCGGATTCGGCATATTCTTCATTTGTTGTCTGCCGGTTTCTCTCCTTTTCTCCGTCAGATTGTGCCGCAATAAACGTTAGGCTGGATATACCGAAGTCCAGCGCCCTTTTACTCCGTCTTCCTTTCCCGTCCTCCTTAATTTTAGTCTGGGGCGGCGGATACATTCTGTTTTTTCCCCTCCGATCGTCCCAAATCCGGGAGGGGGGCGTCTCACCCGTTGAACCGAAATCCCGCAACGAAATATTCCGTCCTCAAAGCCGAACGTCCCCAGACCGAAAGAGAGTAGGAGGTCGGGACAGAAAATAAATAAATAAAAAGGGGATGCAACACGAGGACTTCCCAGGAGGTCACCCATCCTAGTATTACTCTCGCCTAAGCACGCTTAGCTGCGGAGTTCTGATGGGATCCGGGGCTTTAGTGCTGGTATGGTCGCATCCGAAAAGCCTGGGTCGCCATTCTCTTTTATTCCCTTCCTGGTCGCGTCGGATTCGGCATATTCTTCATTCGTTGTCTGCCGGTTTCTCTCCTTTTCTCCGTCAGATTGAGCCGCAATAAACGTTAGGCTGGATATACCGAAGACCAACGGCCTTTTACTCCGTCTTCCTTTCCCGTCCTCCTTAATTTCAGTCTGGGGCGCCGGATACGTTCTGTTTTTCCCCCTCCGATCGTCCCAAATCCGGGAGGGGGGCGTCTCGCCCGTAGAACCGAAATCCCGCAACGAAATATTCCGTCCTCAAAGTCGAGCGTCCCCAGACCGAAAGAGTGTAGGAGGTCGGGACCGAAAATAAATAAATAAAAAGGGGTTGCAACACGAGGACTTCCCAGGAGGTCACCCATCCTAGTACTACTCTCGCCCAAGCACGCTTAACTGGGGAGTTCTGATGGGATCCGTTGCATTAGTGCTGGTATGGTCGCATCCGAAGGGCCTGGGTCGCCATTCTATTTTATTCCCTTACTGGCCGCGTCGGATTCGGCATATTCTTCATTCGTTGTCTGCCGGTTTCTCTCCTTTTATCGGTCAGATTGAGCCGCAATAAACGTTAGGCAGGATATACCGAAGACCAGCACCCTTTTACTCCGTCTTCCTTTCCCGTCCTCTTTAATTTCAGTCTGGCGAGGCGGATACGTTCTGTTTTTTCCCCTCCGATCGTCCCAAATCGGGGAGGGGGGGCGTCTCGCCCGTTGAACCGAAATCCCGCAACGAAATATTCCGTCGTCAAAGCCGAGCGTCCCCAGACCGAAAGAGAGTAGGAGGTCGGGACAGAAAATAAATAAATAAAATGGGGATGCAACACGAGGACTTCCCGGGAGGTCACCCATCCTAGTACTACTCTCGCCCAAGCACGCTTAACTGCGGGGTTATGATGGGATCCGGTGCTTTAGTGCTGGTATGGTCGCATCCGAAAGGCCTGGGTCGCCATTCTCGTTTATTCCCTTCCTGGCCGCGTCGGATTCGGCATATTCTTCATTCGTTTTCTGCCGGTTTCTCTCCTTTTCTCCGTCAGATTGAGCCGCAATAAACGTTAAGTTGGATATACCGAAGACCAGCGCCTTTTTACTCCGTCGTCCTTTCCCGTCCTCCTTAATTTCAGTCTGGGGCGGCGGATACGTTCTGTTTTTTCCCCTCCGATCGTCCCAAATCCGGGAGAGGGGGGCGTCTCGCCCGTTGAACCGAAATCCCGCAACGAAATATTCCGTCCTCAAAGCCGAGCGTCCCCAGACCGAAAGAGAGTAGGTGGTCGGGACAGAAAATAAATAAATAAAAAGGGGATGCAACACGAGGACTTCCCAGGAGGTCACCCATCCAAGTACTACTCTCGCCCAAGCACACTTAATTGTGGAGTTCTGATGGGATCCGGTGCTTTAGTGCTGGTATGGTCGCATCCGAAAGGCCTGGGTCGCCATTCTCTTTTATTCCCTTCCTGGCCGCGTCGGATTCGGCCTATTCTTCATTCGTTGTCTGCCGGTTTCTCTCCTTTTCTCCGTCAGATTGAGCCGCAATAAACGTTAGGCTGGATATACCGAAGACCAGCGCCCTTTCACTCCGTCTTCCTTTCCCGTCCACCTTAATTTCAGTCTGGGGCGGCGGATACGTTCTGTTTTTTCCCCTCCGATCGTCCTAAATCCGGGAGGGGGGGCGTCTCGCCCGTTGAACCGAAATCCCGCAATGAAATATTCCATCCTCAAAGCCGAGGGTCCCCAGACCGAAAGAGAGTAGGAGGTCGGGACAGAAAATAAATAAATAAAAAGGGGATGCAACACGAGGACTTCCCAGGAGGTCACCCATCCTAATACTACTCTCGCCCAAGCACGCTTGACTGCGGAGTTCTGATGGGATCCTGTGCTTTAGTGCTGGTATGGTCACATCCGAAAGGCCTGGGTCGCCATTCTCTTTTATTCCCTTCCAGGCCGCGTCGGATTCGGCATATTCTTCATTCGTTGTCTGTCGGTTTCTCTCCTTTTCTCCGTCAGATTGAGCCGCAATAAACGTTAGGCTGGATATACCGAAGACCAGCGCCCTTTTACTCCGTCTTCCTTTCCCGTCCTCCTTAATTTCAGTCTGGGGCGGCGGATACGTTCTGTTTTTTTCCCTCCGATCGTCCTAAATCCGGGAGGGGTGGCGTCTCGCCCGTTGAACCGAAATCCCGCCACGAAATATTCCGTACTCAAAGCCGAGCGTCCCCAGACCGAAAGAGAGTAGGAGGTCGGGACAGAAAATAAATAAATAAAAAGGGGATGCAACACGAGGACTTCCCAGGAGCTCACCCATCCGGCGGATACGTTCTGCCGGTTTCTTTCCTTTTCTCCGTCAGATTGAGCCGCAATAAACGTTAGGCTGGATATACCGAAGACCAGCGCCCTTTTACTCCGTCTTCTTTTCCCGTCCTTCTTAATTTCAATCTGGGACGGCGGATACGTTCTGTTTTTCCCCTCCGATCGTCCCAAATCCGGGAGGGGGGGGCGTCTCGCCCGTTGAACCGAAATCCCGCAACGAAATATTCCGTCCTCAAAGCCGAGCGTCCCCAGACCGAAAGAGAGTATGAGGACAGGACAGAAAATAAATAAATAAAAAGGGGATGCAACAAGAGGACTTCCCAGGAGGTCACCCATCCTAGTACTACTCTCGCCCAAGCACGCTTGACTGCGGAGTTCTGATGGGATCCGGTGCTTTAGTGCTGGTATGTTCACATCCAAAAGGCCTGGGTCGCCATTCTCTTTTATTCCCTTCCTGGCCGCGTCGGATTCGGCATATTCTTCATTCGTTGTCTGCCGGTTTCTCTCCTTTTTTCCGTCAGATTGAGCCGCAATAAACGTTAGGCTGGATATACCGAAGACCAGCGCCCTTTTACTCCGTCTTCCTTTCCCGTCCTCCTTAATTTCAGTCTGGGGCGGCGGATACGTTCTGTTTTTTCCCCTCCGATCGTCCTAAATCCGGGAGGGGGGGCGTCTCGCCCGTTGAACCGAAATACCGCAACGAAATATTCCGTCCTCAAAGCTGAGCGTCCCCAGACCGAAAGAGAGCAGGAGGTCGGGACAGAAAATAAATAAATAAAATGGGGATGCAACATGAGGACTTCGCAGGAGGACACCCATCCTAGTACTACTCTCGCCCAAGCACGCTTAACTGCGGGGTTCTGATGGGATCCGGTGCTTTAGTGCTGGTATGGTCGCATCCGAAAGGCCTGGGTCGCCATTCTCTTTTATTCCCTTCCTGGCCGCGTCGGATTCGGCATATTCTTCATCCGTTGTCTGCCGGTTTCTCTCCTTTTCTCCGTCAGATTGAGCCGCAATAAACGTTAGGCTGGATATACCGAAGACCAGCGCCTTTTTACTCCGTCGCCCTTTCCCGTCCTCCTTAATTTCAGTCTGGGGCGGCGGATACGTTCTGTTTTTTCCCCTCCGATCGTCCCAAATCCGGGAGAGGGGGGCGTCTCTCCCGTTGAACCGAAATCCCGCAACGAAATATTCCGTCCTCAAAGCCGAGCGTCCCCAGACCGAAAGAGAGTAGGAGGTCGGGACAGAAAATAAATAAATAAAAAGCGGATGCAACACGAGGACTTCCCAGGAGGTCACCCATCCTAGTACTACTCTCGCCCAAGCACGCTTGACTGCGGAGTTCTGATGGGATCCATTGCTTTTGTGCAGGTATGGTCACATCCGAAAGGCTTGGGTCGCCATTCTCTTTTATTCCCTTCCTGGCCGCGTCGGATTCGGCATATTCTTCATTCGTTGTCTGCCGGTTTCTCTCCTTTTCTCCGTCAGATTGAGCCGCAATAAACGTTAGGCTGGATATACCGAAGACCAGCGCCCTTTTACTCCGTCTTCCTTTCCCGTCCTCCTTAATTTCAGTCTGGGGCGGCGGATACGTTCTGTTTTTTCCCCTCCGATCGTCCCAAATCCGGGAGGGGGGCGTCTCGCCCGTTGAACCGAAATCCCGCAACGAAATATTCCGTCCTCAAAGCCGAGCGTCCCCAGACCGAAAGAGAGTAGGAGGTCGGGACAGAAAATAAATAAATAAAAAGGGGATGCAACACGAGGACTTCCCAGGAGGTCACCCATCTGGCGGATACGTTCTGCCGATTTCTCTCCTTTTTTTCGTCAGATTAAGCCGCAATAAACGTTAGGTTGGATATACCGAAGACCAGCGCCCTTTTACTCCGTCTTCCTTTCCCGTCCTCCTTAATTTCAGTCTGGGGCGGCAGATACGTTCTGTTTTTTCCCCTCCGATCGTCCTAAATCCGGGAGGGGGGCGTCTCGCCCGTTGAACCGAAATCCCGCAATGAAATATTCCGTCCTCAAAGCCGAGGGTCCCCAGACCGAAAGAGAGTAGGAGGTCGGGACAGAAAATAAATAAATAAAAAGGGGATGCAACACGAGGACTTCCCAGGAGGTCACCCATCCTAGTACTACTCTCGCCCAAGCACGCTTGACTGCGGAGTTCTGATGGGATCCTGTGCTTTAGTGCTGGTATGGTCACATCCGAAAGGCCTGGGTCGCCATTCTCTTTTATTCCCTTCCTGGCCGCGTCGGATTCGGCATATTCTTCATCCGTTGTCTGCCGGTTTCTCTCCTTTTCTCCGTCAGATTGAGCCGCAAAAAACGTTAGGCTGGATATACCGAAGACCAGCGCCCTTTTACACCGTCGCCCTTTCCCGTCCTCCTTAATTTCAGTCTGGGGCGGCGGATACGTTCTGTTTTTTCCCCTCCGATCGTCCCAATTCCGGGAGAGGGGGGCGTCTCGCCCGTTGAACCGAAATCCCGCAACGAAATATTCCGTCCTCAAAGCCGAGCGTCCCCAGACCGAAAGAGAGTAGGAGGTCGGGACAGAAAATAAATAAATAAAAAGGGTATGCAACACGAGGACTTCCCAGGAGGTCACCCATCCGGCGGATACGTTCTGCCGGTTTCTTTCCTTTTCTCCGTCAGATTGAGCCGCAATAAACGTTAGGCTGGATATACCGAAGACCAGCGCCCTTTTACTCCGTCTTCTTTTCCCGTCCTTCTTAATTTCAGTCTGGGACGGCGGATACGTTCTGTTTTTCCCCTCCGATTGTCCCAAATCCGGGAGGGGGGGCGTCTCGCCCGTTGAACCGAAATCCCGCAACGAAATATTCCGTCCTCAAAGCCGAGCGTCCCCAGACCGAAAGAGAGTATGAGGACGGGACAGAAAATAAATAAATAAAAAGGGGATGCAACACGAGGACTTCCCAGGAGGTCACCCATCCTAGTACTACTCTCGCCCAAGCACGCTTGACTGCGGAGTTCTGATGGGATCCGGTGCTTTAGTGCTGGTATGGTCACATCCAAAAGGCCTGGGTCGCCATTCTCTTTTATTCCCTTCCTGGCCGCGTCGGATTCGGCATATTCTTCATTCGTTGTCTGCCGGTTTCTCTCCTTTTTTCCGTCAGATTGAGCCGCAATGAACGTTAGGCTGGATATACCGATGACCAGCGCCCTTTTACTCCGTTTTCCTTTCCCGTCCTCCTTAATTTCAGTCTGGGGCGGCGGATACGTTCTGTTTTTTCCCCTCCGATCGTCCTAAATCCGGGAGGGGGGGCGTCTCGCCCGTTGAACCGAAATCCCGCAACGAAATATTCCGTCCTCAAAGCCGAGCGTCCCCAGACCGAAAGAGAGCAGGAGGTCGGGACAGAAAATAAATAAATAAAATGGGGATGCAACACGAGGACTTCGCAGGAGGTCACCCATCCTAGTACTACTCTCGCCCAAGCACGCTTAACTGCGGGGTTCTGATGGGATCCGGTGCTTTAGTGCTGGTATGGTCGCATCCGAAAGGCCTGGGTCGCCATTCTCTTTTATTCCCTTCCTGGCCGCGTCGGATTCGGCATATTCTTCATCCGTTGTCTGCCGGTTTCTCTCCTTTTCTCCGTCAGATTGAGCCGCAATAAACGTTAGGCTGGATATACCGAAGACCAGCGCCCTTTTACTCCGTCGCCCTTTCCCGTCCTCCTTAATTTCAGTCTGGGGCGGCGGATACGTTCTGTTTTTTCCCCTCCGATCGTCCCAAATCCGGAAGAGGGGGGCGTCTCGCCCGTTGAACCGAAATCCCGCAATGAAATATTCCGTCCTCAAAGCCGAGCGTCCCCAGACCGAAAGAGAGTAGGAGGTCGGGACAGAAAATAAATAAAAAAAAAGGGGATGCAACACGAGGACTTCCCAGGAGGTCACCCATCCTAGTACTACTCTCGCCCTAGCACGCTTAACTGCGGAGTTCTGATGGGATCCGGTGCTTTAGTGCTGGTATGGTCGCATCCGAATGGCCTGGGTCGCCATTCTCTTTTATTCCCTTCCTGGCCGCGTCGGATTCGGCCTATTCTTCATTCGTTGTCTGCCGGTTTCTCCCCTTTTCTCCGTCAGATTGAGCCGCAATAAACATTAGGCTGGATATACCGAAGACCAGAGCCCTTTTACTCCGTCTTCCTTTCCCGTCCTCCTTAATTTCAGTCTGGGGCGGCGGTTCTGTTTTTTCCCCTCCGATCGTCCCAAATCCGGGAGGGGGCGCGTCTCGCCCGTTGAACCGAAATCCCGCAATGAAATATTCCGTCCCCAAAGCCGAGCGTCACGAGACCGAAAGAGAGTAGGAGGTCGGGACAGAAAATAAATAAATAAAAAGGGGATGCAACACGAGGACTTCCCAGGAGGTCACCCATCCTAGTACTACTCTCGCCCTAGCACGCTTAACTGCGGAGTTCTGATGGGATCCGGTGCTTTAGTGCTGGTATGGTCGCATCCGAATGGCCTGGGTCGCCATTCTCTTTTATTCCCTTCCTGGCCGCGTCGGATTCGGCCTATTCTTCATTCGTTGTCTGCCGGTTTCTCTCCTTTTCTCCGTCAGATTGAGCCGCAATAAACGTTAGGCTGGATATACGGAAGACCAGCGCCCTTTTACTCCGTCTTCCTTCCCGTCCTCCTTAACTTCAGTCTGGGGCGGCGGATACGTTCTGTTTTTTCCCCTCCGATCGTCCCAAATCCGGGAGGGGGGCGTCTCGCCCGTTGAACCGAAATCCCGCAACGAAATATTCCGTCCTCAAAGCCGAGCGTCCCCAGACCGAAAGAGAGTAGGAGGTCGGGACAGAAAATAAATAAATAAAAAGGGGATGCAACACGAGGACTTCCCAGGAGGTCACCCATCCGGCGGATACGTTCTGCCGGTTACTTTCCTTTTCTCCATCAGATTGAGCCGCAATAAACGTTAGGCTGGATATACCGAAGACCAGCGCCATTTTACTCCGTCTTCTTTTCCCGTCCTTCTTAATTTCAGTCTGGGACGGCGGATACGTTCTGTTTTTTCCCCTCCGATCGTCCCAAATCCGGGAGGGGGGGCGTCTCGCCCGTTGAACCGAAATCCTGCAACGAAATATTCCGTCCTCAAAGCCGAGCGTCCCCAGACCGAAAGAGAGTATGAGGACGGGACAGAAAATAAATAAATAAAAAGGGGATGCAACACGAGGACTTCACAGGAGGTCACCCATCCTAGTACTACTCTCGCCCAAGCACGCTTGACTGCGGAGTTCTGATGGGATCCGGTGCTTTAGTGCTGGTATGGTCACATCCAAAAGGCCTGGGTCGCCATTCTCTTTTATTCCCTTCCTGGCCGTGTCGGATTCGGCATATTCTTCATTCGTTGTCTGCCGGTTTCTCTCATTTTTTCCGTCAGATTGAGCCGCAATAAACGTTAGGCTGGATATACCGAAGACCAGCACCCTTTTACTCCGTCTTCCTTTCCCGTCCTCCTTAATTTCAGTCTGGGGCGGCAGATACGTTGTGTTTTTTCCCCTCCGATCGTCCTAAATCCGGGAGGGAGGGCGTCTCGCCGGTTGAACCGAAATCCCGCAACGAAATATTCCGTCCTCAAAGCCGAGCGTCCCCAGACCGAAAGAGAGTAGGAGGTCGGGACAGAAAATAAATAAATAAAAAGGGGATGCAACACGAGGACTTCCCAGGAGGTCACCCATCCTAGTACTACTCTCGCCCAAGCACGCTTAACTGGGGAGTTCTGATGGGATCCGTTGCTTTAGTGCTGGTATGGTCGCATCCGAAGGGCCTGGGTCGCCATTCTATTTTATTCCCTTACTGGCCGCGTCGGATTCGGCATATTCTTCATTCGTTGTCTGCCGGTTTCTCTCCTTTTATCGGTCAGATTGAGCCGCAATAAACGTTAGGCAGGATATACCGAAGACCAGCACCCTTTTACTCCGTCTTCCTTTCCCGTCCTCTTTAATTTCAGTCTGGCGAGGCGGATACGTTCTGTTTTTTCCCCTCCGATCGTCCCAAATCGGGGAGGGGGGGCGTCTCGCCCGTTGAACCGAAATCCCGCAACGAAATATTCCGTCCTCAAAGCCGAGCGTCCCCAGACCGAAAGAGAGTAGGAGGTCGGGACAGAAAATAAATAAATAAAATGGGGATGAAACACGAGGACTTCCCAGGAGGTCACCCATCCTAGTACTACTCTCGCCCAAGCACGCTTAACTGCGGGGTTATGATGGGATCCGGTGCTTTAGTGCTGGTATGGTCGCATCCGAAAGGCCTGGGTCGCCATTCTCGTTTATTCCCTTCCTGGCCGCGTCGGATTCGGCATATTCTTCATTCGTTTTCTGCCGGTTTCTCTCCTTTTCCCCGTCAGATTGAGCCGCAATAAACGTTAAGCTGGATATACCGAAGACCAGCGCCCTTTTACTCCGTCGTCCTTTCCCGTCCTCCTTAATTTCAGTCTGGGGCGGCGGATACGTTCTGTTTTTTCCCCTCCGATCGTCCCAAATCCGGGAGAGGGGGGCGTCTCGCCCGTTGAACCGAAATCCCGCAACGAAATATTCCGTCCTCAAAGCCGAGCGTCCCCAGACCGAAAGAGAGTAGGAGGTCGGGACAGAAAATAAATAAATAAAAAGGGGATGCAACACGAGGACTTCCCAGGAGGTCACCCATCCAAGTACTACTCTCGCCCAAGCACGCTTAATTGCGGGGTTCTGATGGGATCCGGTGCTTTAGTGCTGGTATGGTCGCATCCGAAAGGCCTGGGTCGCCATTCTCTTTTATTCCCTTTCTGGCCTCGTCGGATTCGGCCTATTCTTCATTCGTTGTCTGCCGGTTTCTCTCCTTTTCTCCGTCAGATTGAGCCGCAATAAACGTTAGGCTGGATATACCGAAGACCAGCGCCCTTTCACTCCGTCTTCCTTTCCCGTCCACCTTAATTACAGTCTGGGGCGGCGGATACGTTCTGTTTTTTCCCCTCCGATCGTCCTAAATCCGGGAGGGGGGGCGTCTCGCCCGTTGAACCGAAATCCCGCAATGAAATATTCCGTCCTCAAAGCCGAGGGTCCCCAGACCGAAAGAGAGTAGGAGGTCGGGACAGAAAATAAATAAATAAAAAGGGGATGCAACACGAGGACTTCCCAGGAGGTCACCCATCCTAGTACTACTCTCGCCCAAGCACGCTTGACTGCGGAGTTCTGATGGGATCCTGTGCTTTAGTGCTGGTATGGTCACATCCGAAAGGCCTGGGTCGCCATTCTCTTTTATTCCCTTCCAGGCCGCGTCGGATTCGGCATATTCTTCATTCGTTGTCTGCCGGTTTCTCTCCTTTTCTCCGTCAGATTGAGCCGCAATAAACGTTAGGCTGGATATACCGAAGACCAGCGCCCTTTTACTCCATCTTCCTTTCCCGTCCTCCTTAATTTCAGTCTGGGGCGGCAGATACGTTCTGTTTTTTCCCCTCCGATCGTCCCAAATCCGGGAGGGGTGGCGTCTCGCCCGTTGAACCGAAATCCCGCCACGAAATATTCCGTACTCAAAGCCGAGCGTCCCCAGACCGAAAGAGAGTAGGAGGTCGGGACAGAAAATAAATAAATAAAAAGGGGATGCAACACGAGGACTTCCCAGGAGGTCACCCATCCGGCGGATACGTTCTGCCGGTTTCTTTCCTTTTCTCCGTCAGATTGAGCCGCAATAAACGTTAGGCTGGATATACCGAAGACCAGCGCCCTTTTACTCCGTCGTCTTTTCCCGTCCTTCTTAATTTCAGTCTGGGACGGCGGATACGTTCTGTTTTTTCCCCTCCGATCGTCCCAAATCCGGGAGGGGGGGGCGTCTCACCCGTTGAACCGAAATCCCGCAACGAAATATTCCGTCCTCAAAGCCGAGCGTCCCCAGACCGAAAGAGAGTATGAGGACAGGACAGAAAATAAATAAATAAAAAGGGGATGCAACAAGAGGACTTCCCAGGAGGTCACCCATCCTAGTACTACTCTCGCCCAAGCACGCTTGACTGCGGAGTTCTGATGGGATCCGGTGCTTTAGTGCTGGTATGTTCACATCCAAAAGGCCTGGGTCGCCATTCTCTTTTATTCCCTTCCTGGCCGCGTCGGATTCGGCATATTCTTCATTCGTTGTCTGCCGGTTTCTCTCCTTTTTTCCGTCAGATTGAGCCGCAATAAACGTTAGGCTGGATATACCGAAGACCAGTGCCCTTTTACTCCGTCTTCCTTTCCCGTCCTCCTTAATTTCAGTCTGGGGTGGCGGATACGTTCTGTTTTTTCCCCTCCGATCGTCCTAAATCCGGGAGGGGGGGCGTCTCGCCCGTTGAACCGAAATCCCGCAACGAAATATTCCGTCCTCAAAGCCGAGCGTCCCCAGACCGAAAGAGAGCAGGAGGTCGGGACAGAAAATAAATAAATAAAATGGAGATGCAACACGAGGACTTCGCAGGAGGTCACCCATCCTAGTACTACTCTCGCCCAAGCACGCTTAACTGCGGGGTTCTGATGGGATCCGGTGCTTTAGTGCTGGTATGGTCGCATCCGAAAGGCCTGGGTCGCCATTCTCTTTTATTCCCTTCCTGGCCGCATCGGATTCGGCATATTCTTCATCCGTTGTCTGCCGGTTTCTCTCCTTTTCTCCGTCAGATTGAGCCGCAATAAACGTTAGGCTGGATATACCGAAGACCAGCGCCCTTTTACTCCGTCGCCCTTTCCCGTCCTCCTTAATTTCAGTCTGGGGCGGCGGATACGTTCTGTTTTTTCCCCTCCGATCGTCCCAAATCCGGGAGAGGGGGGCGTCTCTCCCGTTGAACCGAAATTCCGCAACGAAATATTCCGTCCTCAAAGCCGAGCGTCCCCAGACCGAAAGAGAGTAGGAGGTCGGGACAGAAAATAAATAAATAAAAAGGGGATGCAACACGAGGACTTCCCAGGAGGTCACCCATCCTAGTACTACTCTCGCCCAAGCACGCTTGACTGCGGAGTTCTGATGGGATCCATTGCTTTTGTGCCGGTATGGTCACATCCGAAAGGCTTGGGTCGCCATTCTCTTTTATTCCCTTCCTGGCCGCGTCGGATTCGGCATATTCTTCATTCGTTGTCTGCCGGTTTCTCTCCTTTTCTCCGTCAGATTGAGCCGCAATAAACGTTAGGCTGGATATACCGAAGACCAGCGCCCTTTTACTCCGTCTTCCTTTCCCGTCCTCCTTAATTTCAGTCTGGGGCGGCGGATACGTTCTGTTTTTTCCCCTCCGATCGTCCCAAATCCGGGAGGGGGGCGTCTTGCCCGTTGAACCGAAATCCCGCAACGAAATATTCCGTCCTCAAAGCCGAGCGTCCCCAGACCGAAAGAGAGTAGGAGGTCGGGACAGAAAATAAATAAATAAAAAGGGGATGCAACACGAGGACTTCCCAGGAGGTCACCCATCCGGCGGATACGTTCTGCCGGTTTCTTTCCTTTTCTCCGTCAGATTGAGCCGCAATAAACATTAGGCTGGATATACCGAAGACCAGCGCCCTTTTACTCCGTCTTCTTTTCCCGTCCTTCTTAATTTCAGTCTGGGACGGCGAATACGTTCTGTTTTTTCCCCTCCGATCGTCCCAAATCCGGGAGGGGGGGCGTCTCGCCCGTTGAACCGAAATCCCGCAACGAAATATTCCGTCCTCAAAGCCGAGCGTCCCCAGACCGAAAGAGAGTATGAGGACGGGACAGAAAATAAATAAATAAAAAGGGGATGCAACACGAGGACTTCCCAGGAGGTCACCCATCCTAGTACTACTCTCACCCAAGCACGCTTGACTGCGGAGTTCTGATGGGATCCGGTGCTTTCGAGCTGGTATGGTCACATCCAAAAGGCCTGGGTCGCCATTCTCTTTTATTCCCTTCATGGCCGTGTCGGATTCGGCATATTCTTCATTCGTTGTCTGCCGGTTTCTCTCCTTTTTTCCGTCAGATTGAGCCGCAATAAACGTTAGGCTGGATATACCGAAGACCAGCGCCCTTTTACTCCATCTTCCTTTCCCGTCCTCCTTAATTTCAGTCTGGGGCGGCGGATATGTTCTGTTTTTTCCCCTCCGATCGTCCTAAATCCGGGAGGGGGGCGTCTCGCCCGTTGAACCGAAATCCCGCAACGAAATATTCCGTCCTCAAAGCCGAGCGTCCCCAGACCGAAAGAGAGTAGGAGGTCGGGACAGAAAATAAATAAATAAAAAGGGGATGCAACACGAGGACTTCCCAGGAGGTCACCCATCCTAGTACTACTCTCGCCCTAGCTCGCTTAACTGCGGCGTTCTGATGGGATCCGGTGCTTTAGTGCTGGTATGGTCGCATCCGAATGGCCTGGGTCGCCATTCTCTTTTATTCCCTTCCTGGCCGCGTCGGATTCGGCCTATTCTTCATTCGTTGTCTGCCGGTTTCTCTCCTTTTCTCGGTCAGATTGAGCCGCAATAAACGTTAGGCTGGATATACCAAAGACCAGCGCCCTTTTACTCCGTCTTCCTTTCCCGTCCTCCTTAATTTCAGTCTGGGGCGGCGGATACGTTCTGTTTTTTCCCCTCCGATCGTCCCAAATCCGGGAGGGGGGGCGTCTCGCCCGTTGAACCGAAATCCCGCAATGAAATATTCCGTCCCCAAAGCCGAGCGTCACGAGACCGAAAGAGAGTAGGAGGTCGGGACAGAAAATAAATAAATAAAAAGGGGATGCAACACGAGGACTTCCCAGGATGTCACCCATCCTAGTACTACTCTCGCCCAAGCACGCTTGACTGCGGAGTTCTGATGGGATCCGGTGCTTTTGTGCTGGTATGGTCACATCCGAAAGGCTTGGGTCGCCATTCTCTTTTATTCCCTTCCTGGCCGCGTCGGATTCGGCATATTCTTCATTCGTTGTCTGCCGGTTTCTCTCCGTTTCTCCGTCAGATTGAGCCGCAATAAAAGTTAGGCTGGATATACCGAAGACCAGCGCCCTTTTACTCCGTCTTCCTTTCCCGTCCTCCTTAATTTCAGTCTGGGGCGGCGGATACGTTCTGTTTTTTCCCCTTCGATCGTCCCAAATCCGGGAGGGGGGGCGTCTCGCCCGTTGAACCGAAATCCCGCAACGAAATATTCCGTCCTCAAAGCCGAGCGTCCCCAGACCGAAAGAGAGTAGGTGGTCGGGACAGAAAATAAATAAATAAAAAGGGGATGCAACACGAGGACTTCCCAGGAGGTCACCCATCCGGCGGATACGTTCTGCCGGTTTCTTTCCTTTTCTCCGTCGGATTGAGCCGCAATAAACGTTAGGCTGGATATACCGAAGACCAGCGCCGTTTTACTCCGTCTTCTTTTCCCGTCCTCCTTAATTTCAGTCTGGGGCGGCGGATACGTTCTGTTTTTCCCCTCCGATCGTCCCAAATCCGGGAGGGGGGGCGTCTCGCCCGTTGAACCGAAATCCCGCAACGAAATATTCCGTCCTCAAAGCCGAGCGTCCCCAGACCGAAAGAGAGTATGAGGACGGGACAGAAAATAAATAAATAAAAAGGGGATGCAACACGAGGACTTCCCAGGAGGTCACCCATCCTAGTACTACTCTCGCCCAAGCACGCTTGACTGCGGAGTTCTGATGGGATCCGGTGTTTTAGTGCAGGTATGGTCACATCCAAAAGGCCTGGGTCACCATTCTCTTTTATTCCCTTCCTGGCCGCGTCGGATTCGGCATATTCTTCATTCGTTGTCTGCCGGTTTCTCTCCTTTTTTCCGTCAGATTGAGCCGCAATAAACGTTAGGTTGGATATACCGAAGACCAGCGCCCTTTTACTCCGTCTTCCTTTCCCGTCCTCCTTAATTTCAGTCTGGGGCGGCGGATACGTTCTGTTTTTTCCCCTCCGATCGTCCTAAATCCGGGAGGGGGGGCGTCTCGCCCGTTGAACCGAAATCCCGCAATGAAATATTCCGTCCTCAAAGCCGAGGGTCCCCAGACCGAAAGAGACTAGGAGGTCGGGACAGAAAATAAATAAATAAAAAGGGGATGCAACACGAGGACTTCCCAGGAGGTCACCCATCCTAGTACTACTCTCGTCCAAGCACGCTTGACTGCGGTGTTCTGATGGGATCCTATGCTTTAGTGCTGGTATGGTCACATCCGAAAGACCTGGGTCGCCATTCTCTTTTATTCCCTTCCTGGCCGCGTCGGATTCGGCATATTCTTCATTCGTTGTCTACCGGTTTCTCTTCTTTTCTCCGTCAGATTGAGCCGCAATAAACGTTAGGCTGGATATACCGAAGACCTGCGCCCTTTTACTCCGTCTTCCTTTCCCGTCCTCCTTAATTTCAGTCTGGGGCGGCGGATACGTTCTGTTTTTTCCCCTCCGATCGTCCCAAATCCGGGAGGGGTGGCGTCTCGCCCGTTGAACCGAAATCCCACCACGAAATATTCCGTACTCAAAGCCGAGCGTCCCCAGACCGAAAGAGAGTAGGAGGTCGGGACAGAAAATAAATAAATAAAAAGGGGATGCAACACGAGGACTTCCCAGGAGGTCACCCATCCTAGTACTACTCTCGCCCAAGCACGCTTGACTGCGGAGTTCTGATGGGATCCATTGCTTTTGTGCCGGTATGGTCACATCCGAAAGGCTTGGGTCGCTATTCTCTTTTATTCCCTTCCTGGCCGCGTCGGATTCGGAATATTCTTCATTCGTTGTCTGCCGGTTTCTCTCCGTTTCTCCGTCAGATTGAGCCGCAATAAAAGTTAGGCTGGATATACCGAAGACCAGCGCCCTTTTACTCCGTCTTCCTTTCCCGTCCTCCTTAATTTCAGTCTGGGGCGGCGGATACGTTCTGTTTTTTCCCCTTCGATCGTCCCAAATCCGGGAGGGGGGGCGTCTCGCCCGTTGAACCGAAATCCCGCAACGAAATATTCCGTCCTCAAAGCCGAGCGTCCCCAGACCGAAAGAGAGTAGGTGGTCGGGACAGAAAATAAATAAATAAAAAGGGGATGCAACACGAGGACTTCCCAGGAGGTCACCCATCCGGCGGATACGTTCTGCCGGTTTCTTTCCTTTTCTCCGTCGGATTGAGCCGCAATAAACGTTAGGCTGGATATACCGAAGACCAGCGCCGTTTTACTCCGTCTTCTTTTCCCGTCCTCCTTAATTTCAGTCTGGGGCGGCGGATACGTTCTGTTTTTCCCCTCCGATCGTCCCAAATCCGGGAGGGGGGGCGTCTCGCCCGTTGAACCGAAATCCCGCAACGAAATATTCCGTCCTCAAAGCCGAGCGTCCCCAGACCGAAAGAGAGTATGAGGACGGGACAGAAAATAAATAAATAAAAAGGGGATGCAACACGAGGACTTCCCAGGAGGTCACCCATCCTAGTACTACTCTCGCCCAAGCACGCTTGACTGCGGAGTTCTGATGGGATCCGGTGTTTTAGTGCAGGTATGGTCACATCCAAAAGGCCTGGGTCACCATTCTCTTTTATTCCCTTCCTGGCCGCGTCGGATTCGGCATATTCTTCATTCGTTGTCTGCCGGTTTCTCTCCTTTTTTCCGTCAGATTGAGCCGCAATAAACGTTAGGTTGGATATACCGAAGACCATCGCCCTTTTACTCCGTCTTCCTTTCCCGTCCTCCTTAATTTCAGTCTGGGGCGGCGGATACGTTCTGTTTTTTCCCCTCCGATCGTCCTAAATCCGGGAGGGGGGGCGTCTCGCCCGTTGAACCGAAATCCCGCAATGAAATATTCCGTCCTCAAAGCCGAGGGTCCCCAGACCGAAAGAGACTAGGAGGTCGGGACAGAAAATAAATAAATAAAAAGGGGATGCAACACGAGGACTTCCCAGGAGGTCACCCATCCTAGTACTACTCTCGTCCAAGCACGCTTGACTGCGGAGTTCTGATGGGATCCTATGCTTTAGTGCTGGTATGGTCACATCCGAAAGGCCTGGGTCGCCATTCTCTTTTATTCCCTTCCTGGCCGCGTCGGATTCGGCATATTCTTCATTCGTTGTCTACCGGTTTCTCTTCTTTTCTCCGTCAGATTGAGCCGCAATAAACGTTAGGCTGGATATACCGAAGACCTGCGCCCTTTTACTCCGTCTTCCTTTCCCGTCCTCCTTAATTTCAGTCTGGGGCGGCGGATACGTTCTGTTTTTTCCCCTCCGATCGTCCCAAATCCGGGAGGGGTGGCGTCTCGCCCGTTGAACCGAAATCCCACCACGAAATATTCCGTACTCAAAGCCGAGCGTCCCCAGACCGAAAGAGAGTAGGAGGTCGGGACAGAAAATAAATAAATAAAAAGGGGATGCAACACGAGGACTTCCCAGGAGGTCACCCATCCGGCGGATACGTTCTGCCGGTTTCTTTCCTTTTCTCCGTCAGATTGAGCCGCAATAAACGTTAGGCTGGATATACCGAAGACCAACGCCCTTTTACTCCGTCTTCTTTTCCCGTCCTTCTTAATTTCAGTCTGGGACGGCGGATACGTTCTGTTTTTCCCCTCCGATTGTCCCAAATCCGGGAGGGGGGCGTCTCGCCCGTTGAACCGAAATCCCGCAACGAAATATTCCGTCCTCAAAGCCGAGCGTCCCCAGACCGAAAGAGAGTATGAGGACGGGACAGAAAATAAATAAATAAAAAGGGGATGCAACACGAGGGCTTCCCAGGAGGTCACCCATCCTAGTACTACTCTCGCCCAAGCACGCTTGACTGCGGAGTTCTGATGGGATCCGGTGCTTTAGTGCTGGTATGGTCACATCCAAAAGGCCTGGGTCGCCATTCTCTTTTACTCCCTTCCTGGCCGCGTCGGATTCGGCATATTCTTCATTCGTTGTCTGCCGGTTTCTCTCCTTTTTTCCGTCAGATTGAGCCGCAATAAACGTTAGGCTGGATATACCGAAGACCAGCGCCCTTTTACTCCGTCTTCCTTTCCCGTCCTCCTTAATTTCAGTCTGGGGCGGCGGATATGTTCTGTTTTTTCCCCTCCGATCGTCCTAAATCCAGGAGGGGGGCGTCTCGCCCGTTGAACCGAAATCCCGCAACGAAATATTCCGTCCTCAAAGCCGAGCGTCCCCAGACCGAAAGAGAGCAGGAGGTCGGGACAGAAAATAAATAAATAAAATGGGGATGCAACACGAGGACTTCGCAGGAGGTCACCCATCCTAGTACTACTCTCGCCCAAGCACGCTTAACTGCGGGGTTCTGATGGGATCCGGTGCTTTAATGCTGGAATGGTCGCATCCGAAAGGCCTGGGTCGCCATTCTCTTTTATTCCCTTCTTGGCCGCGTCGGATTCGGCATATTCTTCATCCGTTGTCTGCCGGTTTCTCTCCTTTTCTCCGTCAGATTGAGCCGCAATAAACGTTAGGCTGGATATACCGAAGACCAGCGCCCTTTTACTCCGTCTTCCTTTCCCGTCCTCCTTAATTTCAGTCTGGGGCGGCGGATACGTTCTGTTTTTTCCCCTCCGATCGTCCCAAATCCGGGAGGGGGGGCGTCTCGCCCGTTGAACCGAAATCCCGCAACGAAATATTCCGTCCTCAAAGCCGAGCGTCCCCAGACCGAAAGAGAGTAGGAGGTCGGGACAGAAAATAAATAAATAAAAAGGGGATGCAACACGAGGACTTCCCAGGAGGTCACCCATCCGGCGGATACGTTCTGCCGGTTTCTTTCCTTTTCTCCGTCAGATTGAGCCGCAATAAACGTTAGGCTGGATATACCGAAGACCAGCGCCGTTTTACTCCGTCTTCTTTTCCCGTCCTCCTTAATTTCAGTCTGGGGCGGCGGATACGTTCTGTTTTTTCCTCTCCGATCGTCCCAAATCCGGGAGGGGGGGCGTCTCGCCCGTTGAACCGAAATCCCGCAACGAAATATTCCGTCCTCAAAGCCGAGCGTCCCCAGACCGAAAGAGAGTATGAGGACGGGACAGAAAATAAATAAATAAAAAGGGGATGCAACACGAGGACTTCCCAGGAGGTCACCCATCCTAGTACTACTCTCGCCCAAGCACGCATAACTGCGGAGTTCTGATGGGATCCGGTGCTTTAGTGCTGGTATGGTCGCATCCGAAAGGCTTGGGTCGTCATTCTCTTTTATTCCCTTCCTGGCCGCGTCGGATTCGGCATATTCTTCATTCGTTGTCTGCCGGTTTCTCTTCTTTTCTCCGTCAGATTGAGCCGCAATAAACGTTAGGCTGGATATACCGAAGACCAGCGCCCTTTTACTCCGTCTTCCTTTCCCGTCCTCCTTAATTTCAGTCTGGGGCGGCGGATACGTTCTGTTTTTTGCCCTCCGATCGTCCCAAATCCGGGAGGGGCGGCGTCTCGCCCGTTGAACCGAAATCCCGCAACGAAATATTCCGTCCTCAAAGCCGAGCGTCCCCAGACCGAAAGAGAGTGGGAGGTCGGGACAGAAAATAAATAAATAAAAAGGGGATGCAACACGAGGACTTCCCAGGAGGTCACCCATCCGGCGGATACGTTCTGCCGGTTTCCCTCCTTTTCTCCGTCAGATTGAGCCGCAATAAACGTTAGGCTGGATATACCGAAGACCAGCGCCCTTTTACTCCGTCTTCCTTTCCCGTCCTCCTTAATTTCAGTCTGGGGCGGTGGATACGTTCTGTTTTTTCCCCTCCGATCGTCCCAAATCTGGGAGGGGGGGCGTCTCGCCCGTTGAACCGAAATCCCGCAACGAAATATTCCGTCCTCAAAGCCGAGCGTCCCCAGACCGAAAGAGAGTAGGAGGTCGGGACAGAAAATAAATAAATAAAAAGGGGATGCAACACGAGGACTTCCCAGGAGGTCACCCATCCGGCGGATACGTTCTGCCGGTTTCTTTCCTTTTCTCCGTCAGATTGAGCCGCAATAAACGTTAGGCTGGATATACCGAAGACCAGCGCCCTTTTACTCCGTCTTCTTTTCCCGTCCTCCTTAATTTCAGTCTGGGGCGGCGGATACGTTCTGTTTTTTCCCCTCCGATCGTCCCAAATCCGGGAGGGGTGGCGTCTCGCCCGTTGAGCCGAAGTCCCGCCACGAAATATTCCGTCCTCAAAGCCGAGCGTCCCCAGACCGAAAGAGAGTATGAGGACGGGACAGAAAATAAATAAATAAAAAGGGGATGCAATACGAGGACTTCCCAGGAGGTCACCCATCCTAGTACTACTCTCGCCCAAGCACGCATAACTGCGGAGTTCTGATGGGATCCGGTGCTTTAGTGCTGGTATGGTCGCATCCGAAAGGCCTGGGTCGCCATTCTCTTTTATTCCCTTCCTGGCCGCGTCGGATTCAGCATATTCTTCATTCGTTGTCTGCCGGTTTCTCTCCTTTTCTCCATCAGATTGAGCCGCAATAAACGTTAGGCTGGATATAACGAAGACCAGCGCCCTTTTCCTCCGTCTTCCTTTCCCGTTCTCCTTAATTTCAGTCTGGGGCGGCGGATATGTTCTGTTTTTTCCCCTCCGATCGTCCCAAATCCGGGAGAGGGGCGTCTCGCCCGTTGAACCGAAATCCCGCAACGAAATATTCCGTCCTCAAAGCCGAGCGTCCCCAGACCGAAAGAGAGTAGGAGGTCGGGACAGAAAATAAATAAATAAAAAGGGGATGCAACACGAGGACTTCCCAGGAGGTCACCCATCCGGCGGATACGTTCTGCCGGTTTCCCTCCTTTTCTCCGTCAGATTGAGCCGCAATAAACGTTAGGCTGGATATACCGAAGACCAGCGCCCTTTTACTCCGTCTTCCTTTCCCGTCCTCCTTAATTTCAGTCTGGGGCAGCGGATACGTTCTGTTTTTTCCCCTCCGATCATCCCAAATCCGGGAAGGGGGGCATCTCGCCCGTTGAACCGAAATCCCGCAACGAAATATTCCGTCCTCAAAGCCGAGCGTCCCCAGACCGAAAGAGAGTAGGAGGTCGGGACAGAAAATAAATAAATAAAAAGGGGATGCAACACGAGGACTTCCCGGGAGGTCACCCATCCGGCGGATACGTTCTGCCGGTTTCCCTCCTTTTCTCCGTCAGATTGAGCCGCAATAAACGTTAGGCTGGATATACCGAAGACCAGCGCCCTTTTACTCCGTCTTCCTTTCCCGTCCTCCTTAATTTCAGTCTGGGGAGGTGGATACGTTCTGTTTTTTCCCCTCCGATCGTCCCAAATCCGGGAGGGGGGGCGTCTCGCCCGTTGAACCGAAATCCCGCAACGAAATATTCCGTCCTCAAAGCCGAGCGTCCCCAGACCGAAAGAGAGTAGGAGGTCGGGACAGAAAATAAATTTAAAAAAAGGGGATGCAACACGAGGACTTCCCAGGAGCTCACCCATCCTAGTACTACTCTCGCCGAAGCACGCTTAACTGCGGAGTTCTGATGGGATCCGGTGCTTTAGTGCTGGTATGGTCGCATCCGAAAGGCCTCGGTCGCCATTCTCTTTTATTCCCTTCCTGGCCGCGTCGGATTCGGCATATTCTTCATTCGTTGTCTGCCGGTTTCTCTCCTTTTCTCCGTCAGATTGAGCCGCAATAAACGTTAGGCTGGATATACCGAAGACCAGCGCCCTTTTACTCCGTCTTCCTTTCCCGTCCTCCTTAATTTCAGTGTGGGGCGGCGGATACGTTCTGTTTTTTCCCCTCCGATCGTCCCAAATCCGGATGGGGGGGCGTCTCGCCCGTTGAACCGAAATCCCGCAACGAAATATTCCGTCATCAAAGCCGAGCGTCCCCAGACCGAAAGAGAGTAGGAGGTCGGGAAAGAAAATAAATAAATAAAAAGGGGATGCAACACGAGGACTTCCCAGGAGGTCACCCATCCTAGTAATACTCTCGCCCAAGCACGCTTAAATGCGGAGTTCTGATAGGATCCGGTGCTTTAGTGCTGGTATGGTCGCATCCGAAAGGCCTGGGTCGCCATTCTCTTTTATTACCTTCCTGGCCGCGTCGGATTCGGCATATTCTTCATTCGTTGTCTGCCGGTTTCTCTCCTTTTCTCCGTCAGATTGAGCCGCAATAAACGTTAGGCTGGATATACCGAAGACCAGCGCCCTTTTACTCCGTCTTCCTTTCCCGTCCTCCTTAATTTCAGTCTGGGCGGCGAATACGTTCTGTTTTTTCCCCTCCGATCGTCCTAATTCCGGGAGGGGGGGCGTCTCGCCCGTTGAACCGAAATCCCGCAACGAAATATTCCGTCCTCAAAGCCGAGCGTCCCCAGACCGAAAGAGAGTAGGAGGTCGGGACAGAAAATAAATAAATAAAAAGGGGATGCAACACGAGGACTTCCCAGGAGGTCACCCATCCTAGTACTACTCTCGCCCAAGCACTCTTAAATGCGGAGTTCTGATAGGATCCGGTGCTTTAGTGCTGGTATGGTCGCATCCGAAAGGCCTGGGTCGCCATTCTCTTTTATTACCTTCCTGGCCACGTAGGATTCGGCATATTCTTTATTCGTTGTCTGCCGGTTTCTCTCCTTTTCTCCGTCAGATTGAGCCGCAATAAACGTTAGGCAGGATATACCGAAGACCAACGCCCTTTTACTCCGTCTTCCTTTCCCGTCCTCCTTAATTTCAGTCTGGGGCGGCGGATACGTTCTGCTTTTTCCCTTCTGATCGACCCAAATCCGGGAGGGGGGGCGTCTCGCCCGTTGAACCGAAATCCCGCAAAGAAATATTCCGTCCTCAAAGCCGAGCGTCCCCAGACCGAAAGAGAGTAGGAGGTCAGGACAAAAAATAAATAAACAAAAAAAGAATGCAACACGAGGACTTCCCAGGAGGTCACCCATCCTAGTACTACTCTCGCCCAAGCACGCTTAACTGCTGAGTTCTGATGGGATCCGGTGCTTTAGTGCTGGTATGGTCGCATTCGAAAGGCCTGGGTCGCCATTCTCTTTTATTCCCTTCCTGGCCGCATCGGATTCGGCATATTCTTCATTCGTTGTCTGCCGGTTTCTCTCCTTTTCTCCGTCAGATTGAGCCGCAATAAACGTTAGGCTGGATATACCGAAGACCAGTGCCCTTTTACTCCGTCTTCCTTTCCCGTCGTCCATAATTTCAGTCTGGGGCGGCGGATACATTCTGTTTTTTTCCCTCCGATCGTCCCAAATCTGGGAGGGGGTGTCTCGCCCGTTGAACCGAAATCCCGCAACGAAATATCCGTCCTCAAAGCCGAGCGTCCCCAGACCGAAAGAGAGTTGGAGGTCGGGACAGAAAATAAATAAATAAAAAGGGGGATGCAACACGAGTACTTCCCAGGAGGTCAACCATCCTAGTACTACTACTCTCCCCCAAGCACGCTTAACTGCGGAGTTCTGATGGGATCCGGTGCTTTAGTGCTAGTATGGTCGCATCCGAAAGGCCGGGGTCGTCATTCTCTTTTATTCCCTTCCTGGCCGCGTCGGATTCGGCATATTCTTCATTCGTTATCTTCCGGTTTCTCTCCTTTTCTCCGTCAGATTGAGCCGCAACAAACGTTAGGCTGGATATACCGAAGTCCAACGCCCTTTTACTCCGTCTTCCTTTCCCGTCGTCCTTAATTTCAGTCTGGGGCGGCGGATACGTTCTGTTTTTTTCCTCCGATCGTCCCAAATCCGGGAGGGGTCGGCGCGTCTCGCACGTTGAACCGAAATCCCGCAAAGAAATATTCCGTCCTCAAAGCCGAGCGTCCCCAGACCGAAAGAGAGTAGGAGGTCAGGACAGAAAATAAATAAATAAAAAGGGGATGCAACACGAGACTTCCCAGGAGGTCACCCATCCTAGTACTACTCTCGCCCAAGCACGCTTAACTGCGGAGTTCTGATGGGATCCGGCGCTTTAGTGCTGGTATGGTCGCCTCCGAAAGGTCTCGGTCGCCATTCTCTTTTATTCCCTTCCTGGCCGCAACGGATTCGACATATTCTTCATTCGTTGTCTGCCGGTTTCTCTCCTTTTCTCCGTCAGATTGAGCTGCAATAAACGTTAGGCTGGATATACCGAAGACCAGCTCCCTTTTACTCCGTCCTCTTTTCCCGTCCTTAATTTCATTCTGGGGCGGAGGATACGTTCTGTTTTTTTCCCTCCGATCGTCCCAAATCCGCGAGGGGGGGCGTCTCGCCCGTTGAACCGAAATCCTGCAACGAAATATCCCGTCCTCAATGCCGAGCGTCCCCGGACCGAAAGAGAGTAGGAGGTCGGGACAGAAAATAAATAAATAAAAAGGGGGCTGCAACACGAGGACTTCCCAGGAGGTCACCCATCCTAGTACTACTCTCGCCCAAGAATGCTTAACTGCTGAGTTCTGATGGGATCCGGTGCTTTAGTGCTGGTATGGTCGCATCCGAAAGGCCTGGGTCGCCATTCTCTTTTATTCCCTTCCTGGCCGCGTCGGATTCGGCATATTCTTCATTCGTTGTCTGCCGGTTTCTCTCCTTTTCTCCGTCAGATTGAGCCGCAATAAACGTTAGGCTGGATATACCGAAGACCAGCGCCCTTTTACTCCGTCTTCCTTTTCCGTCCTCCTTATTTTCAGTCTGGGGCGGCGGATACGTTCTGTTTTTTTCCTTCCGATCGTCCCAAATCCGGGAGGGGGGGCGTCTCGACCGTTGAACCGAAATCCCGCAATGAAATATTCCGTCCTCAAAGCCGAGCGTCCCCAGTCCGAAAGAGAGTAGGAGGTCGGGACAGAAAATAAATAAATAAAAATTGGATGCAACACGAGGACTTCCAAGGAGGTCACCCATCCTAGTACTACTCTCGCCCAAGCACGCTTAAAAGCGGAGTTCTGAAGGGATCCGGTGCTTTAGTGCTGGTATGGTCGCATCCGAAAGGCCTGGGTCGCCATTCTCTTTAATTCCCTTCCTGGCCGCGTCGGATTCGGCATATTCTTCATTCGTTGTCTGTCGGTTTCTCTCCTTTTCTCCGTCAGATAGAGCCGCAATAAACGTTAGGCTGGATATACCGACGACCAGCGCCCTTTTACTCCGTCTTCCTTTCCCGTCCTCCTTAATTTCAGTCTGGGGCGGCGGATACGTTCTGTTTTTTCCCCTCCGTTCGTCCCAAATCCGGGAGGGGGGCATCTCGCCCGTTGAACCGAAATCCCGCAACGAAATATTCCGTCCTCAAAGCCGAGCGTCCCCAGACCGAAAGAGAGTAGGAGGTCGGGACAGAAAATAAATAAATAAAAAGGGGATGCAACCCGAGGACTTCCCAGGAGGTCACCCATCCTTGTACTACTCTCTCCCAAGCACGCTTAACTGCGGAGTTCTGATGGGATCCGGTGCTTTAGTGCTGGTATGGTCGCATCCGAAAGGCCTGGGTCGCCATTCTCTTTTATTCCCTTCCTGGCCGCGTCGGATTCGGCATATTCTTCATTCGTTGTCTGCCGGTTTCTCTCCTTTTCTCCGTCAGATTGAGCCGCAATAAACGTTAGGCTGGATATACCGAAGACCAGCGCCTTTTTACTCCGTCTTCCTTTCCCGTCCTCTTTAATTTCAGTCTGGGGCGGCGGATACGTTCTGTTTTTTCCCCTCCGATCGTCCCAAATCCGGGAGAGGGGGGGCGTCTCGCCCGTTGAACCGAAATCCCGCAACGAAATATTCCGTCCTCAAAGCCGAGCGTCCCCAGACCGAAAGAGAGTAGGAGGTCGGGAAAGAAAATAAATAAATAAAAAGGGGATGCAACACGAGGACTTCCCAAGAGGTCACCCATCCTAGTACTACTCTCGCCCAAGCACGCTTAACTGCGGCGTTCTGAAGGGATCCGGTGCTTTAGTGCTGGAATGGTCGCATCCGAAAGGCCTGGGTCGCCATTCTCTTTTATTCCCTTCCTGGCCGCGTCGGATTCGACTTATTCTTCATTCGTTGTCTGCCGGTTTCTCTCCTTTTCTCCGTCAGATTGAGCCGCAATAAACGTTAGGCTGGATAAACCGAAGACAAGCGCCCTTTTACTCCGTCTTCCTTTCCCGTCTTCCTTAATTTCAGTCTGGGGCGGCGGATACGTTCTGTTTTTTCCCCTCCGATCGTCCCAAATCCGGGAGGGGGGGCGTCTCGCCCGTTGAACCGAAATCCAGCAACGAAATATTCCGTCCTCAAAGCCGAGCGTCCCCAGACCGAAAGAGAGTAGGAGGCCGGGACAGAAAATAAATAAATAAAAAGGGGAGGCAACACGAGGACTTCCCAGGAGGTCACCCATCCTAGTACTACTCTCGCCCAAGCACGCATAACCGCGGAGTTCTAATGGGATCCGGTGCTTTAGTGTTGGTATGGTCGCTTCCGAAAGGCCTAGGTCGACATTCTCTTTTATTCCCTTTCTGGCCACGTCGAATTCGGCATATTCTTCATTCGTTATCGGCCGGTTTCTCTCCTTTTCTCCGTCAGATTGAGCCGCAATAAACGTTAGGCTGGATATACCGAAGACCAACGCCCTTTTACTCCGTCTTCCTTTCCCGTCCTCCTTAATTTCAGTCAGGGGCGGCGGAAACATTCTGTTTTTTCCCCTCCGATCGTCCCAAATCCGGGAGGGGGGGCGTCTCGCCCGTTGAACCGAAATCCCGCAACGAAATATTCCGCCCTCAAAGCCGAGCGTCCCCAGACCGAAAGAGAGTAGGAGGTCGGGACAGAAAATAAATAAATAAAAAGGGGATGCAACACGAGGACTTCCCAGGAGGTCACCCATCCGAGTACTACTCTCGCCCAAGCACGCATAACTGCGGAGTTCTGATGGGATCCGGTGCTTTCGTGCTGGTATGGTCGCATCCGAAGGGCCTGCGTCGCCATTCTCTGTTATTCCCTACCTGGCCGCGTCGGATTCGGCATATTTTTCATTCGTTGTCTCCCGGTTTATCTCCTTTTCTCCTTCAGATTGAGCCGCAATAAACGTTAGGCTGGATATACCGAAAACCAGCGCCCTTTTACTCCGTCTTCCTTTCCCGTCCTCCTTAATTTCAGACTGGGGCGGCGGATACGTTCTGTTTTTTCCCCTCCGATCGTCCTAAATCCGGGAGGGGGGGCGTCTCGCCCGTTGAACCGAAATCCCGCAACGAAATATTCCGTCCTCAAAGCCGAGCGTCCCCAGACCGAAAGAGAGTAGGAGGTCGGGACAGAAAATAAATAAATAAAAAGGGGATGCAACACGAGGACTTCCCAGGAGGTCACCCATCCGGCGGATACGTTCTGCCGGTTTCCTTCCTTTTCTCCGTCAGATTGAGCCCCAATAAACGTTAGGCTGGATATACCGAAGACCAGCGCCCTTTTACTCCGTCTTCCTTTCCCGTCCTCCTTAATTTCAGTCTGGGGCGGCGGATACGTTCTGTTTTTTCCCCTCCGATCGTCCCAAATCCGGGAGGGGGGGCGTCTCGCCCGTTGAACCGAAATCCTGCAACGAAATATTCCGTCCTCAAAGCCGAGCGTCCCCAGACCGAAAGAGAGTAGGAGGTTTGGACAGAAAATAAATAAATAAAAAGGGGATGCAACACGATGACTTCCCAGGAGGTCACCCATCCTAGTACTACTCTCGCCCAAGCATGCTTAACTGCGGAGTTCTGATGGGATCCGGTGCTTTAGTGCTGGTATGGTCACATCCGAAAGGCCTGGGTCGCTATTCTCTTTTATTCCCTTCCTGGCCGTGTCGGATTCGGCATATTCTTCATTCGTTGTCTGCAGGTTTCTCTCCTTTTCTCCGTCAGATTGAGCCGCAATAAACGTTAGGCTGGATATACCGAAGACCAGCGCCCTTTTACTCCGTCTTCCTTTCCCGTCCTTCTTAATTTCAGTCTGGGGCGGCGGATACGTTCTGTTTTCAAAGCCGAGCATCCCCAGACCGAAAGAGAGTAGGAGGTCGGGACAGAAAATAAATAAATAAAAAGGGGATGCAACACGAGGACTTCCCAGGAGGAAACCCATCCTAGTACTACTCTCGCCCAAGCACGCTCAATTGCGGAGTTCTGATGGGATCCAGTGCTTTAGTGCTGGTATGGTCGCATCCGAAATGCCTGGGTCGCCATTCTCTTTTATTCCCTTCCTGGCCGCGTCGGATTCGGCATATTCTGCAGTCGTTGTCTGCCGGTTTCTCTCCTTTTATCCGTCAGATTGAGCCGCAATAAACGTTAGGCTGGATATACCGAAGACCAGCGCCCTTTTACTCCGTCTTCCTTTCCCGTCCTCCTTAATTTCAGTCTGGAGCGGCGGATACGTTCTATTTTTTGCCCTCCGATCGTCCCAAATCCGGGAGGGGGGGCATCTCTCCCGTTGAACCGAAATCCCGCAACGAAATATTCCGTCCTCAAAGCCGAGCGTCCCCAGTCCGAAAGAGAGTAGGAGGTCGGGACAGAAAATAAATAAATAAAAAGGGGATGCAACACGAGGACTTCCCAGGAGGTCACCCATCCTAGTACTACTCTCGCCCAGGCACGCTTAACTGCGGAGTTCTGATGGGATCCGGTGCTTTAGTGCTGGTACGGTCGCATCCGAAAGGCCTGGGTCGCCATTCTCTTTTATTCCCTTCCTGGCCGCGTCGGATTCGGCATAATCTTCATTCGTTGTCTGCCGGTTTCTCTCATTTTCTCCGTCAGATTGAGCCGCAATAAACGTTAGGCTGGATATACCGAAGACCAGCGCCTATTTACTCCGTCTTCCTTTCCCGTCCTCCTTAATTTCAGTCAGGGGCGGCGGATACGTTCTGTTTTTTCCCCTCCGATCGTCCCAAATCCGGGAGGGGGGGCGACTCGCCCGTTGAACCGAAATCCCGCAACGAAATATTCCTTCCTCAAAGCCGAGCGTCCCCAGACCGAAAGAGTGTAGAAGGTCGGGACAGAAAATAAATAAATAAAAAGGGGATGCAACACGAGGACTTCCCAGGAGGTCACCCATCCTAGTACTACTCTCGCCCAAGCACGCTTAACTGCGTAGTTCTGATGGGATCCGGTGCTTTAGTGCAGGTATGGTCGGATCCGAAAGGCCTAGGTCGCCATTATCTTTTATTCCCTTCCTGGCCGCGTCGGATTCGGCATATTCTTCATTTGTTGTCTGCCGGTTTCTCTCCTTTTCTCCGTCAGATTGTGCCGCAATAAACGTTAGGCTGGATATACCGAAGTCCAGCGCCCTTTTACTCCGTCTTCCTTTCCCGTCCTCCTTAATTTTAGTCTGGGGCGGCGGATACATTCTGTTTTTTCCCCTCCGATCGTCCCAAATCCGGGAGGGGGGCGTCTCACCCGTTGAACCGAAATCCCGCAACGAAATATTCCGTCCTCAAAGCCGAACGTCCCCAGACCGAAAGAGAGTAGGAGGTCGGGACAGAAAATAAATAAATAAAAAGGGGATGCAACACGAGGACTTCCCAGGAGGTCACCCATCCTAGTACTACTCTCGCCCAAGCACGCTTAGCTGCGGAGTTCTGATGGGATCCGGGGCTTTAGTGCTGGTATGGTCGCATCCGAAAAGCCTGGGTCGCCATTCTCTTTTATTCCCTTCCTGGTCGCGTCGGATTCGGCATATTCTTCATTCGTTGTCTGCCGGTTTCTCTCCTTTTCTCCGTCAGATTGAGCCGCAATAAACGTTAGGCTGGATATACCGAAGACCAACGGCCTTTTACTCCGTCTTCCTTTCCCGTCCTCCTTAATTTCAGTCTGGGGCGCCGGATACGTTCTGTTTTTCCCCCTCCGATCGTCCCAAATCCGGGAGGGGGGCGTCTCGCCCGTAGAACCGAAATCCGGCAACGAAATATTCCGTCCTCAAAGTCGAGCGTCCCCAGACCGAAAGAGTGTAGGAGGTCGGGACCGAAAATAAATAAATAAAAAGGGGTTGCAACACGAGGACTTCCCAGGAGGTCACCCATCCTAGTACACTCTCACCCAAGCACGCTTAACTGGGGAGTTCTGATTGGATCCGTTGCTTTAGTGCTGGTATGGTCGCATCCGAAGGGCCTGGGTCGCCATTCTATTTTATTCCCTTACTGGCCGCGTCGGATTCGGCATATTCTTCATTCGTTGTCTGCCGGTTTCTCTCCTTTTATCGGTCAGATTGAGCCGCAATAAACGTTATGCAGGATATACCGAAGACCAGCACCCTTTTACTCCGTCTTCCTTTCCCGTCCTCTTTAATTTCAGTCTGGCGAGGTGGATACGTTCTGTTTTTTCCCCTCCGATCGTCCCAAATCGGGGAGGGGGGGCGTCTCGCCCGTTGAACCGAAATCCCGAAATGAAATATTCCGTCCTCAAAGCCGAGCGTCCCCAGACCAAAAGAGAGTAGGAGGTCGGGACAGAAAATAAATAAATAAAATGGGGATGCAACACGAGGACTTCCCGGGAGGTCACCCATCCTAGTACTACTCTCGCCCAAGCACGCTTAACTGCGGGGTTATGATGGGATCCGGTGCTTTAGTGCTGGTATGGTCGCATCCGAAAGGCCTGGGTCGCCATTCTCGTTTATTCCCTTCCTGGCCGCGTCGGATTCGGCATATTCTTCATTCGTTTTCTGCCGGTTTCTCTCCTTTTCTCCGTCAGATTGAGCCGCAATAAACGTTAAGCTGGATATACCGAAGACCAGCGCCTTTTTACTCCGTCGTCCTTTCCCGTCCTCCTTAATTTCAGTCTGGGGCGGCGGATACGTTCTGTTTTTTCCCCTCCGATCATCCCAAATCCGGGAGAGGGGGGCGTCTCGCCCGTTGAACCGAAATCCCGCAACGAAATATTCCGTCCTCAAAGCCGAGCGTCCCCAGACCGAAAGAGAGTAGGAGGTCGGGACAGAAAATAAATAAATAAAAAGGGGATGCAACACGAGGACTTCCCAGGAGGTCACCCATCCAAGTACTACTCTCGCCCAAGCACACTTAATTGCGGAGTTCTGATGGGATCCGGTGCTTTAGTGCTGATATGGTCGCATCCGAAAGGCCTGGGTCGCCATTCTCTTTTATTCCCTTCCTGGCCGCGTCGGATTCGGCCTATTCTTCATTCGTTGTCTGCCGGTTTCTCTCCTTTTCTCCGTCAGATTGAGCCGCAATAAACGTTAGGCTGGATATACCGAAGACCAGCGCCCTTTCACTCCGTCTTCCTTTCCCGTCCACCTTAATTTCAGTCTGGGGCGGCGGATACGTTCTGTTTTTTCCCCTCCGATCGTCCTAAATCCTGGAGGGGGGGCGTCTCGCCCGTTGAACCGAAATCCCGCAATGAAATATTCCATCCTCAAAGCCGAGGGTCCCCAGACCGAAAGAGAGTAGGAGGTCGGGACAGAAAATAAATAAATAAAAAGGGGATGCAACACGAGGACTTCCCAGGAGGTCACCCATCCTAATACTACTCTCGCCCAAGCACGCTTGACTGCGGAGTTCTGATGGGATCCTTTGCTTTAGTGCTGGTATGGTCACATCCGAAAGGCCTGGGTCGCCATTCTCTTTTATTCCCTTCCAGGCCGCGTCGGATTCGGCATATTCTTCATTCGTTGTCTGTCGGTTTCTCTCCTTTTCTCCGTCAGATTGAGCCGCAATAAACGTTAGGCTGGATATACCGAAGACCAGCGCCCTTTTACTCCGTCTTCCTTTCCCGTCCTCCTTAATTTCAGTCTGGGGCGGCGGATACGTTCTGTTTTTTTCCCTCCGATCGTCCCAAATCCGGGAGGGGTGGCGTCTCGCCCGTTGAACCGAAATCCCGCCACGAAATATTCCGTACTCAAAGCCGAGCGTCCCCAGACCGAAAGAGAGTAGGAGGTCGGGACAGAAAATAAATAAATAAAAAGGGGATGCAACACGAGGACTTCCCAGGAGCTCACCCATCCGGCGGATACGTTCTGCCGGTTTCTTTCCTTTTCTCCGTCAGATTGAGCCGCAATAAACGTTAGGCTGGATATACCGAAGACCAGCGCCCTTTTACTCCGTCTTCTTTTCCCGTCCTTCTTAATTTCAGTCTGGGACGGCGGATACGTTCTGTTTTTTCCCCTCCGATCGTCCCAAATCCGGGAGGGGGGGGCGTCTCGCCCGTTGAACCGAAATCCCGCAACGAAATATTCCGTCCTCAAAGCCGAGCGTCCCCAGACCGAAAGAGAGTATGAGGACAGGACAGAAAATAAATAAATAAAAAGGGGATGCAACAAGGGGACTTCCCAGGAGGTCACCCATCCTAGTACTACTCTCGCCCAAGCACGCTTGACTGCGGAGTTCTGATGGGATCCGGTGCTTTAGTGCTGGTATGTTCACATCCAAAAGGCCTGGGTCGCCATTCTCTTTTATTCCCTTCCTGGCCGCGTCGGATTCGGCATATTCTTCATTCGTTGTCTGCCGGTTTCTCTCCTTTTTTCTGTCAGATTGAGCCGCAATAAACGTTAGGCTGGATATACCGAAGACCAACGCCCTTTTACTCCGTCTTCCTTTCCCGTCCTCCTTAATTTCAGTCTGGGGCGGCGGATACGTTCTGTTTTTTCCCCTCCGATCGTCCTAAATCCGGGAGGGGGGGCGTCTCGCCCGTTGAACCGAAATACCGCAACGAAATATTCCGTCCTCAAAGCCGAGCGTCCCCAGACCGAAAGAGAGCAGGAGGTCGGGACAGAAAATAAATAAATAAAATGGGGATGCAACACGAGGACTTCGCAGGAGGACACCCATCCTAGTACTACTCTCGCCCAAGCACGCTTAACTGCGGGGTTCTGATGGGATCCGGTGCTTTAGTGCTGGTATGGTCGCATCCGAAAGGCCTGGGTCGCCATTCTCTTTTATTCCCTTCCTGGCCGCGTCGGATTCGGCATATTCTTCATCCGTTGTCTGCCGGTTTCTCTCCTTTTCTCCGTCAGATTGAGCCGCAATAAACGTTAGGCTGGATATACCGAAGACCAGCGCCTTTTTACTCCGTCGCCCTTTCCCGTCCTCCTTAATTTGAGTCTGGGGCGGCGGATACGTTCTGTTTTTTCCCCTCCGATCGTCCCAAATCCGGGAGAGGGGGGCGTCTCTCCCGTTGAACCGAAATCCCGCAACGAAATATTCCGTCCTCAAAGCCGAGCGTCCCCAGACCGAAAGAGAGTAGGAGGTCGGGACAGAAAATAAATAAATAAAAAGGGGATGCAACACGAGGACTTCCCAGGAGGTCACCCATCCTAGTACTACTCTCGCCCAAGCACGCTTGACTGCGGAGTTCTGATGGGATCCATTGCTTTTGTGCTGGTATGGTCACATCCGAAAGGCTTGGGTCGCCATTCTCTTTTATTCCCTTCCTGGCCGCGTCGGATTCGGCATATTCTTCATTCGTTGTCTGCCGGTTTCTCTCCTTTTCTCCGTCAGATTGAGCCGCAATAAACGTTAGGCTGGATATACCGAAGACCAGCGCCCTTTTACTCCGTCTTCCTTTCCCGTCCTCCTTAATTTCAGTCTGGGGCGGCGGATACGTTCTGTTTTTTCCCCTCCGATCGTCCCAAATCCGGGAGGGGGGCGTCTCGCCCGTTGAACCGAAATCCCGCAACGAAATATTCCGTCCTCAAAGCCGAGCGTCCCCAGACCGAAAGAGAGTAGGAGGTCGGGACAGAAAATAAATAAATAAAAAGGGGATGCAACACGAGGACTTCCCAGGAGGTCACCCATCCGGCGGATACGTTCTGCCGGTTTCTCTCCTTTTTTCCGTCAGATTGAGCCGCAATAAACGTTAGGTTGGATATACCGAAGACCAGCGCCCTTTTACTCCGTCTTCCTTTCCCGTCCTCCTTAATTTCAGTCTGGGGCGGCGGATACGTTCTGTTTTTTCCCCTCCGATCGTCCTAAATCCGGGAGGGGGGGCGTCTCGCCCGTTGAACCGAAATCCCGCAATGAAATATTCCGTCCTCAAAGCCGAGGGTCCCCAGACCGAAAGAGAGTAGGAGGTCGGGACAGAAAATAAATAAATAAAAAGGGGATGCAACACGAGGACTTCCCAGGAGGTCACCCATCCTAGTACTACTCTCGCCCAAGCACGCTTGACTGCGGAGTTCTGATGGGATCCTGTGCTTTAGTGCTGGTATGGTCACATCCGAAAGGCCTGGGTCGCCATTCTCTTTTATTCCCTTCCTGGCCGCGTCGGATTCGGCATATTCTTCATCCTTTGTCTGCCGGTTTCTCTCCTTTTCTCCGTCAGATTAAGCCGCAATAAACGTTAGGCTGGATATACCGAAGACCAGCGCCCTTTTACACCGTCGCCCTTTCCCGTCCTCCTTAATTTCAGTCTGGGGCGGCGGATACGTTCTGTTTTTTCCCCTCCGATCGTCCCAATTCCGGGAGAGGGGGGCGTCTCGCCCGTTGAACCGAAATCCCGCAACGAAATATTCCGTCCTCAAAGCCGAGCGCCCCCAGACCGAAAGAGAGTAGGAGGTCGGGACAGAAAATAAATAAATAAAAAGGGTATGCAACACGAGGACTTCCCAGGAGGTCACCCATCCGGCGGATACGTTCTGCCGGTTTCTTTCCTTTTCTCCGTCAGATTGAGCCGCAATAAACGTTAGGCTGGATATACCGAAGACCAGCGCCCTTTTACTCCGTCTTCTTTTCCCGTCCTTCTTAATTTCAGTCTGGGACGGCGGATACGTTCTGTTTTTCCCCTCCGATTGTCCCAAATCCGGGAGGGGGGACGTCTCGCCCGTTGAACCGAAATCCCGCAACGAAATATTCCGTCCTCAAAGCCGAGCGTCCCCAGACCGAAAGAGAGTATGAGGACGGGACAGAAAATAAATAAATAAAAAGGGGATGCAACACGAGGACTTCCCAGGAGGTCACCCATCCTAGTACTACTCTCGCCCAAGCACGCTTGACTGCGGAGTTCTGATGGGATCCGGTGCTTTAGTGCTGGTATGGTCACATCCAAAAGGCCTGGGTCGCCATTCTCTTTTATTCCCTTCCTGGCCGCGTCGGATTCGGCATATTCTTCATTCGTTGTCTGCCGGTTTCTCTCCTTTTTTCCGTCAGATTGAGCCGCAATGAACGTTAGGCTGGATATACCGAAGACCAGCGCCCTTTTACTCCGTTTTCCTTTCCCGTCCTCCTTAATTTCAGTCTGGGGCGGCGGATACGTTCTGTTTTTTCCCCTCCGATCGTCCTAAATCCGGGAGGGGGGGCGTCTCGCCCGTTGAACCGAAATCCCGCAACGAAATATTCCGTCCTCAAAGCCGAGCATCCCCAGACCGAAAGAGAGCAGGAGGTCGGGACAGAAAATAAATAAATAAAATGGGGATGCAACACGAGGACTTCGCAGGAGGTCACCCATCCTAGTACTACTCTCGCCCAAGCACGCTTAACTGCGGGGTTCTGATGGGATCCGGTGCTTTAGTGCTGGTATGGTCGCATCCGAAAGGCCTGGGTCGCCATTCTCTTTTATTCCCTTCCTGGCCGCGTCGGATTCGGCATATTCTTCATCCGTTGTCTGCCGGTTTCTCTCCTTTTCTCCGTCAGATTGAGCCGCAATAAACGTTAGGCTGGATATACCGAAGACCAGCGCCCTTTTACTCCGTCGCCCTTTCCCGTCCTCCTTAATTTCAGTCTGGGGCGGCGGATACGTTCTGTTTTTTCCCCTCCGATCGTCCCAAATCCGGAAGAGGGGGCGTTTCGCCCGTTGAACCGAAATCCCGCAACGAAATATTCCGTCCTCAAAGCCGAGCGTCCCCAGACCGAAAGAGAGTAGGAGGTCGGGACAGAAAATAAATAAAAAAAAAGGGGATGCAACACGAGGACTTCCCAGGAGGTCACCCATCCTAGTACTACTCTCGCCCTAGCACGCTTAACTGCGGAGTTCTGATGGGATCCGGTGCTTTAGTGCTGGTATGGTCGCATCCGAATGGCCTGGGTCGCCATTCTCATTTATTCCCTTCCTGGCCGCGTCGGATTCGGCCTATTCTTCATTCGTTGTCTGCCGGTCTCTCTCCTTTTCTCCGTCAGATTGAGCCGCAATAAACATTAGGCTGGATATACCGAAGACCAGAGCCCTTTTACTCCGTCTTCCTTTCCCGTCCTCCTTAATTTCAGTCTGGGGCGGCGGATACGTTCTGTTTTTTCCCCTCCGATCGTCCCAAATCCGGGAGGGGGCGCGTCTCGCCCGTTGAACCGAAATCCCGCAATGAAATATTCCGTCCCCAAAGCCGAGCGTCACGAGACCGAAAGAGAGTAGGAGGTCGGGACAGAAAATAAATAAATAAAAAGGGGATGCAACACGAGGACTTCCCAGGAGGTCACCCATCCTAGTACTACTCTCGCCCTAGCACGCTTAACTGCGGAGTTCTGATGGGATCCGGTGCTTTAGTGCTGGTATGGTCGCATCCGAATGGCCTGGGTCGCCATTCTCTTTTATTCCCTTCCTGGCCACGTCGGATTCGGCCTATTCTTCATTCGTTGTCTGCCGGTTTCTCTCCTTTTCTCCGTCAGATTGAGCCGCAATAAACGTTAGGCTGGATATACGGAAGACCAGCGCCCTTTTACTCCGTCTTCCTTCCCGTCCTCCTTAACTTCAGTCTGGGGCGGCGGATACGTTCTGTTTTTTCCCCTCCGATCGTCCCAAATCCGGGAGGGGGGCGTCTCGCCCGTTGAACCGAAATCCCGCAACGAAATATTCCGTCCTCAAAGCCGAGCGTCCCCAGACCGAAAGAGAGTAGGAGGTCGGGACAGAAAATAAATAAATAAAAAGGGGATGCAACACGAGGACTTCCCAGGAGGTCACCCATCCGGCGGATACGTTCTGCCGGTTACTTTCCTTTTCTCCGTCAGATTGAGCCGCAATAAACGTTAGGCTGGATATACCGAAGACCAGCGCCATTTTACTCCGTCTTCTTTTCCCGTCCTTCTTAATTTCAGTCTGGGACGGCGGATACGTTCTGTTTTTTCCCCTCCGATCGTCCCAAATCCGGGAGGGGGGGCGTCTCGCCCGTTGAACCGAAATCCTGCAACGAAATATTCCGTCCTCAAAGCCGAGCGTCCCCAGACCGAAAGAGAGTATGAGGACGGGACAGAAAATAAATAAATAAAAAGGGGATGCAACACGAGGACTTCACAGGAGGTCACCCATCCTAGTACTACTCTCGCCCAAGCACGCTTGACTGCGGAGTTCTGATGGGATCCGGTGCTTTAGTGCTGGTATGGTCACATCCAAAAGGCCTGGGTCGCCATTCTCTTTTATTCCCTTCCTGGCCGTGTCGGATTCGGCATATTCTTCATTCGTTGTCTGCCGGTTTCTCTCATTTTTTCCGTCAGATTGAGCCGCAATAAACGTTAGGCTGGATATACCGAAGACCAGCACCCTTTTACTCCGTCTTCCTTTCCCGTCCTCCTTAATTTCAGTCTGGGGCGGCGGATACGTTGTGTTTTTTCCCCTCCGATCGTCCTAAATCCGGGAGGGGGGGCGTCTCGCCGGTTGAACCGAAATCCCGCAACGAAATATTCCGTCCTCAAAGCCGAGCGTCCCCAGACCGAAAGAGAGTAGGAGGTCGGGACAGAAAATAAATAAATAAAAAGGGGATGCAACACGAGGACTTCCTAGGAGGTCACCCATCCTAGTACTACTCTCGCCCAAGCACGCTTAACTGGGGAGTTCTGATGGGATCCGTTGCTTTAGTGCTGGTATGGTCGCATCCGAAGGGCCTGGGTCGCCATTCTATTTTATTCCCTTACTGGCCGCGTCGGATTCGGCATATTCTTCATTCGTTGTCTGCCGGTTTCTCTCCTTTTATCGGTCAGATTGAGCCGCAATAAACGTTAGGCAGGATATACCGAAGACCAGCACCCTTTTACTCCGTCTTCCTTTCCCGTCCTCTTTAATTTCAGTCTGGCGAGGCGGATACGTTCTGGTTTTTCCCCTCCGATCGTCCCAAATCGGGGAGGGGGGGCGTCTCGCCCGTTGAACCGAAATCCCGCAACGAAATATTCCGTCCTCAAAGCCGAGCGTCCCCAGACCGAAAGAGAGTAGGAGGTCGGGACAGAAAATAAATAAATAAAATGGGGATGAAACACGAGGACTTCCCAGGAGGTCACCCATCCTAGTACTACTCTCGCCCAAGCACGCTTAACTGCGGGGTTATGATGGGATCCGGTGCTTTAGTGCTGGTATGGTCACATCCGAAAGGCCTGGGTCGCCATTCTCGTTTATTCCCTTCCTGGCCGCGTCGGATTCGGCATATTCTTCATTCGTTTTCTGCCGGTTTCTCTCCTTTTCTCCGTCAGATTGAGCCGCAATAAACGTTAAGCTGGATATACCGAAGACCAGCGCCCTTTTACTCCGTCGTCCTTTACCGTCCTCCTTAATTTCAGTCTGGGGCGGCGGATACGTTCTGTTTTTTCCCCTCCGATCGTCCCAAATCCGGGAGAGGGGGGCGTCTCGCCCGTTGAACCGAAATCCCGCAACGAAATATTCCGTCCTCAAAGCCGAGCGTCCCCAGACCGAAAGAGAGTAGGAGGTCGGGACAGAAAATAAATAAATAAAAAGGGGATGCAACACGAGGACTTCCCAGGAGGTCACCCATCCAAGTACTACTCTAGCCCAAGCACGCTTAATTGCGGGGTTCTGATGGGATCCGGTGCTTTAGTGCTGGTATGGTCGCATCCGAAAGGCCTGGGTCGCCATTCTCTTTTATTCCCTTTCTGGCCGCGTCGGATTCGGCCTATTCTTCATTCGTTGTCTGCCGGTTTCTCTCCTTTTCTCCGTCAGATTGAGCCGCAATAAACGTTAGGCTGGATATACCGAAGACCAGCGCCCTTTCACTCCGTCTTCCTTTCCCGTCCACCTTAATTACAGTCTGGGGCGGCGGATACGTTCTGTTTTTTCCCCTCCGATCGTCCTAAATCCGGGAGGGGGGGCGTCTCGCCCGTTGAACCGAAATCCCGCAATGAAATATTCCGTCCTCAAAGCCGAGGGTCCCCAGACCGAAAGAGAGTAGGAGGTCGGGACAGAAAATAAATAAATAAAAAGGGGATGCAACACGAGGACTTCCCAGGAGGTCACCCATCCTAGTACTACTCTCGCCCAAGCACGCTTGACTGCGGAGTTCTGATGGGATCCTGTGCTTTAGTGCTGGTATGGTCACATCCGAAAGGCCTGGGTCGCCATTCTCTTTTATTCCCTTCCAGGCCGCGTCGGATTCGGCATATTCTTCATTCGTTGTCTGCCGGTTTCTCTCCTTTTCTCCGTCAGATTGAGCCGCAATAAACGTTAGGCTGGATATACCGAAGACCAGCGCCCTTTTACTCCGTCTTCCTTTCCCGTCCTCCTTAATTTCAGTCTGGGGCGGCAGATACGTTCTGTTTTTTCCCCTCCGATCGTCCCAAATCCGGGAGGGGTGGCGTCTCGCCCGTTGAACCGAAATCCCGCCACGAAATATTCCGTACTCAAAGCCGAGCGTCCCCAGACCGAAAGAGAGTAGGAGGTCGGGACAGAAAATAAATAAATAAAAAGGGGATGCAACACGAGGACTTCCCAGGAGGTCACCCATCCGGCGGATACGTTCTGCCGGTTTCTTTCCTTTTCTCCGTCAGATTGAGCCGCAATAAACGTTAGGCTGGATATACCGAAGACCAGCGCCCTTTTACTCCGTCGTCTTTTCCCGTCCTTCTTAATTTCAGTCTGGGACGGCGGATACGTTCTGTTTTTTCCCCTCCGATCGTCCCAAATCCGGGAGGGGGGGCGTCTCACCCGTTGAACCGAAATCCCGCAACGAAATATTCCGTCCTCAAAGCCGAGCGTCCCCAGACCGAAAGAGAGTATGAGGACAGGACAGAAAATAAATAAATAAAAAGGGGATGCAACAAGAGGACTTCCCAGGAGGTCACCCATCCTAGTACTACTCTCGCCCAAGCACGCTTGACTGCGGAGTTCTGATGGGATCCGGTGCTTTAGTGCTGGTATGTTCACATCCAAAAGGCCTGGCTCGCCATTCTCTTTTATTCCCTTCCTGGCCGCGTCGGATTCGGCATATTCTTCATTCGTTGTCTGCCGGTTTCTCTCCTTTTTTCCGTCAGATTGAGCCGCAATAAACGTTAGGCTGGATATACCGAAGACCAGCGCCCTTTTACTCCGTCTTCATTTCCCGTCCTCCTTAATTTCAGTCTGGGGCGGCGGATACGTTCTGTTTTTTCCCCTCCGATCGTCCTAAATCCGGGAGGGGGGGCGTCTCGCCCGTTGAACCGAAATCCCGCAACGAAATATTCCGTCCTCAAAGCCGAGCGTCCCCAGACCGAAAGAGAGCAGGAGGTCGGGACAGAAAATAAATAAATAAAATGGAGATGCAACACGAGGACTTCGCAGGAGGTCACCCATCCTAGTACTACTCTCGCCCAAGCACGCTTAACTGCGGGGTTCTGATGGGATCCGGTGCTTTAGTGCTGGTATGGTCGCATCCGAAAGGCCTGGGTCGCCATTCTCTTTTATTCCCTTCCTGGCCGCGTCGGATTCGGCATATTCTTCATCCGTTGTCTGCCGGTTTCTCTCCTTTTCTCCGTCAGATTGAGCCGCAATAAACGTTAGGCTGGATATACCGAAGACCAGCGCCCTTTTACTCCGTCGCCCTTTCCCGTCCTCCTTAATTTCAGTCTGGGGCGGCGGATACGTTCTGTTTTTTCCCCTCCGATCGTCCCAAATCCGGGAGAGGGGGGCGTCTCTCCCGTTGAACCGAAATTCCGCAACGAAATATTCCGTCCTCAATGCCGAGCGTCCCCAGACCGAAAGAGAGTAGGAGGTCGGGACAGAAAATAAATAAATAAAAAGGGGATGCAACACGAGGACTTCCCAGGAGGTCACCCATCCTAGTACTACTCTCGCCCAAGCACGCTTGACTGCGGAGTTCTGATGGGATCCATTGCTTTTGTGCCGGTATGGTCACATCCAAAAGGCTTGGGTCGCCATTCTCTTTTATTCCCTTCCTGGCCGCGTCGGATTCGGCATATTCTTCATTCGTTGTCTGCCGGTTTCTCTCCTTTTCTCCGTCAGATTGAGCCGCAATAAACGTTAGGCTGGATATACCGATGACCAGCGCCCTTTTACTCCGTCTTCCTTTCCCGTCCTCCTTAATTTCAGTCTGGGGCGGCGGATACGTTCTGTTTTTTCCCCTCCGATCGTCCCAAATCCGGGAGGGAGGCGTCTCGCCCGTTGAACCGAAATCCCGCAACGAAATATTCCGTCCTCAAAGCCGAGCGTCCCCAGACCGAAAGAGAGTAGGAGGTCGGGACAGAAAATAAATAAATAAAAAGGGGATGCAACACGAGGACTTCCCAGGAGGTCACCCATCCGGCGGATACGTTCTGCCGGTTTCTTTCCTTTTCTCCGTCAGATTGAGCCGCAATAAACGTTAGGCTGGATATACCGAAGACCAGCGCCCTTTTACTCCGTCTTCTTTTCCCGTCCTTCTTAATTTCAGTCTGGGACGGCGGATACGTTCTGTTTTTCCCCCTCCGATCGTCCCAAATCCGGGAGGGGGGGCGTCTCGCCCGTTGAACCGAAATCCCGCAACGAAATATTCCGTCCTCAAAGCCGAGCGTCCCCAGACCGAAAGAGAGTATGAGGACGGGACAGAAAATAAATAAATAAAAAGGGGATGCAACACGAGGACTTCCCAGGAGGTCACCCATCCTAGTACTACTCTCACCCAAGCACGCTTGACTGCGGAGTTCTGATGGGATCCGGTGCTTTAGAGCTGGTATGGTCACATCCAAAAGGCCTGGGTCGCCATTCTCTTTTATTCCCTTCATGGCCGTGTCGGATTCGGCAAATTCTTCATTCGTTGTCTGCCGGTTTCTCTCCTTTTTTCCGTCAGATTGAGCCGCAATAAACGTTAGGCTGGATATACCGAAGACCAGCGCCCTTTTACTCCATCTTCCTTTCCCGTCCTCCTTAATTTCAGTCTGGGGCGGCGGATATGTTCTGTTTTTTCCCCTCCGATCGTCCTAAATCCGGGAGGGGGGGCGTCTCGCCCGTTGAACCGAAATCCCGCAACGAAATATTCCGTCCTCAAAGCCGAGCGTCCCCAGACCGAAAGAGAGTAGGAGGTCGGGACAGAAAATAAATAAATAAAAAGGGGATGCAACACGAGGACTTCCCAGGAGGTCACCCATCCTAGTACTACTCTCGCCCTAGCACGCTTAACTGCGGCATTCTGATGGGATCCGGTGCTTTAGTGCTGGTATGGTCGCATCCGAATGGCCTGGGTCGCCATTCTCTTTTATTCCCTTCCTGGCCGCGTCGGATTCGGCCTATTCTTCATTCGTTGTCTGCCGGTTTCTCTCCTTTTCTCCGTCAGATTGAGCCGCAATAAACGTTAGGCTGGATATACCGAAGACCAGCGCCCTTTTACTCCGTCTTCCTTTCCCGTCCTCCTTAATTTCAGTCTGGGGCGGCGGATACGTTCTGTTTTTTCCCCTCCGATCGTCCCAAATCCGGGAGGGGGGGCGTCTCGCCCGTTGAACCGAAATCCCGCAATGAAATATTCCGTCCCCAAAGCCGAGCGTCACGAGACCGAAAGAGAGTAGGAGGTCGGGACAGAAAATAAATAAATAAAAAGGGGATGCAACACGAGGACTTCCCAGGATGCCACCCATCCTAGTACTACTCTCGCCCAAGCACGCTTGACTGCGGAGTTCTGATGGGATCCGGTGCTTTTGTGCTGGTATGGTCACATCCGAAAGGCTTGGGTCGCCATTCTCTTTTATTCCCTTCCTGGCCGCGTCGGATTCGGCATATTCTTCATTCGTTGTCTGCCGGTTTCTCTCCTTTTCTCCGTCAGATTGAGCCGCAATAAAAGTTAGGCTGGATATACCGAAGACCAGCGCCCTTTTACTCCGTCTTCTTTTCCCGTCCTTCTTAATTTCAGTCTGGGACGGCGGATACGTTCTGTTTTTTCCCCTCCGATCGTCCCAAATCCGGGAGGGGGGGCGTCTCACCCGTTGAACCGAAATCCCGCAACGAAATATTCCGTCCTCAAAGCCGAGCGTCCCCAGACCGAAAGAGAGTATGAGGACAGGACAGAAAATAAATAAATAAAAAGGGGATGCAACAAGAGGACTTCCCAGGAGGTCACCCATCCTAGTACTACTCTCGCCCAAGCACGCTTGACTGCGGAGTTCTGATGGGATCCGGTGCTTTAGTGCTGGTATGTTCACATCCAAAAGGCCTGGGTCGCCATTCTCTTTTATTCCCTTCCTGGCCGCGTCGGATTCGGCATATTCTTCATTCGTTGTCTGCCGGTTTCTCTCCTTTTTTCCGTCAGATTGAGCCGCAATAAACGTTAGGCTGGATATACCGAAGACCAGCGCCCTTTTACTCCGTCTTCCTTTCCCGTCCTCCTTAATTTCAGTCTGGGGCGGCGGATACGTTCTGTTTTTTCCCCTCCGATCGTCCTAAATCCGGGAGGGGGGGCGTCTCGCCCGTTGAACCGAAATCCCGCAACGAAATATTCCGTCCTCAAAGCCGAGCGTCCCCAGACCGAAAGAGAGCAGGAGGTCGGGACAGAAAATAAATAAATAAAATGGGGATGCAACACGAGGACTTCGCAGGAGGTCACCCATCCTAGTACTACTCTCGCCCAAGCACGCTTAACTGCGGGGTTCTGATGGGATCCGGTGCTTTAGTGCTGGTATGGTCGCATCCGAAAGGCCTGGGTCGCCATTCTCTTTTATTCCCTTCCTGGCCGCGTCGGATTCGGCATATTCTTCATCCGTTGTCTGCCGGTTTCTCTCCTTTTCTCCGTCAGATTGAGCCGCAATAAACGTTAGGCTGGATATACCGAAGACCAGCGCCCTTTTACTCCGTTGCCCGTTCCCGTCCTCCTTAATTTCAGTCTGGGGCGACGGATACGTTCTGTTTTTTCCCCTCCGATCGTCCCAAATCCGGGAGAGGGGGGCGTCTCTCCCGTTGAACCGAAATTCCACAACGAAATATTCCGTCCTCAAAGCCGAGCGTCCCCAGACCGAAAGAGAGTAGGAGGTCGGGACAGAAAATAAATAAATAAAAAGGGGATGCAACACGAGGACTTCCCAGGAGGTCACCCATCCTAGTACTACTCTCGCCCAAGCACGCTTGACTGCGGAGTTCTGATGGGATCCATTGCTTTTGTGCCGGTATGGTCACATCCGAAAGGCTTGGGTCGCCATTCTCTTTTATTCCCTTCCTGGCCGCGTCGGATTCGGCATATTCTTCATTCGTTGTCTGCCGGTTTCTCTCCTTTTCTCCGTCAGATTGAGCCGCAATAAACGTTAGGCTGGATATACCGAAGACCAGCGCCCTTTTACTCCGTCTTCCTTTCCCGTCCTCCTTAATTTCAGTCTGGGGCGGCGGATACGTTCTGTTTTTTCCCCTCCGATCGTCCCAAATCCGGGTGGGGGGCGTCTCGCACGTTGAACCGAAATCCCGCAACGAAATATTCCGTCCTCAAAGCCGAGCGTCCCCAGACCGAAAGAGAGTAGGAGGTCGGGACAGAAAATAAATAAATAAAAAGGGGATGCAACACGAGGACTTCCCAGGAGGTCACCCATCCGGCGGATACGTTCTGCCGGTTTCTTTCCTTTTCTCCGTTAGATTGAGCCGCAATAAACGTTAGGCTGGATATACCGAAGACCAGCGCCCTTTTACTCCGTCTTCTTTTCCCGTCCTTCTTAATTTCAGTCTGGGACGGCGGATACGTTCTGTTTTTTCCCCTCCGATCGTCCCAAATCCGGGAGGGGGGGCGTCTCGCCCGTTGAACCGAAATCCTGCAACGAAATATTCCGTCCTCAAAGCCGAGCGTCCCCAGACCGAAAGAGTGTATGAGGACGGGACAGAAAATAAATAAATAAAAAGGGGATGCAACACGAGGACTTCCCAGGAGGTCACCCATCCTAGTACTACTCTCACCCAAGCACGCTTGACTGCGGAGTTCTGATGGGATCCGGTGCTTTAGAGCTGGTATGGTCACATCCAAAAGGCCTGGGTCGCCATTCTCTTTTATTCCCTTCATGGCCGTGTCGGATTCGGCATATTCTTCATTCGTTGTCTGCCGGTTTCTCTCCTTTTTTCCGTCAGATTGAGCCGCAATAAACGTTAGGCTGGATATACCGAAGACCAGCGCCCTTTTACTCCGTCTTCCTTTCCCGTCCTCCTTAATTTCAGTCTGGGGCGGCGGATATGTTCTGTTTTTTCCCCTCCGATCGTCCTAAATCCGGGAGGGGGGCGTCTCGCCCGTTGAACCGAAATCCCGCAACGAAATATTCCGTCCTCAAAGCCGAGCGTCCCCAGACCGAAAGAGAGTAGGAGGTCGGGACAGAAAATAAATAAATAAAAAGGGGATGCAACACGAGGACTTCCCAGGAGGTCACCCATCCTAGTACTACTCTCGCCCTAGCACGCTTAACTGCGGCGTTCTGATGGTATCCGGTGCTTTAGTGCTGGTATGGTCGCATCCGAATGGCCTGGGTCGCCATTCTCTTTTATTCCCTTCCTGGCCGCGTCGGATTCGGCCTATTCTTCATTCGTTGTCTGCCGGTTTCTCTCCTTTTCTCCGTCAGATTGAGCCGCAATAAACGTTAGGCTGGATATACCGAAGACCAGCGCCCTTTTACTCCGTCTTCCTTTCCCGTCCTCCTTAATTTCAGTCTGGGGCGGCGGATACGTTCTGTTTTTTCCCCTCCGATCGTCCCAAATTCGGGAGGGGGGGCGTCTCGCCCGTTGAACCGAAATCCCGCAATGAAATATTCCGTCCCCAAAGCCGAGCGTCACGAGACCGAAAGAGAGTAGGAGGTCGGGACAGAAAATAAATAAATAAAAAGGGGATGCAACACGAGGACTTCCCAGGATGTCACCCATCCTAGTACTACTCTCGCCCAAGCACGCTTGACTGCGGAGTTCTGATGGGATCCGGTGCTTTTGTGCTGGTATGGTCACATCCGAAAGGCTTGGGTCGCCATTCTCTTTTATTCCCTTCCTGGCCGCGTCGGATTCGGAATATTCTTCATTCGTTGTCTGCCGGTTTCTCTCCTTTTCTCCGTCAGATTGAGCCGCAATAAAAGTTAGGCTGGATATACCGAAGACCAGCGCCCTTTTACTCCGTCTTCCTTTCCCGTCCTCCTTAATTTCAGTCTGGGGCGGCGGATACGTTCTGTTTTTTCCCCTTCGATCGTCCCAAATCCGGGAGGGGGGGCGTCTCGCCCGTTGAACCGAAATCCCGCAACGAAATATTCCGTCCTCAAAGCCGAGCGTCCCCAGACCGAAAGAGAGTAGGTGGTCGGGACAGAAAATAAATAAATAAAAAGGGGATGCAACACGAGGACTTCCCAGGAGGTCACCCATCCGGCGGATACGTTCTGCCGGTTTCTTTCCTTTTCTCCGTCGGATTGAGCCGCAATAAACGTTAGGCTGGATATACCGAAGACCAGCGCCGTTTTACTCCGTCTTCTTTTCCCGTCCTCCTTAATTTCAGTCTGGGGCGGTGGATACGTTCTGTTTTTCCCCTCCGATCGTCCCAAATCCGGGAGGGGGGGCGTCTCGCCCGTTGAACCGAAATCCCGCAACGAAATATTCCGTCCTCAAAGCCGAGCGTCCACAGACCGAAAGAGAGTATGAGGACGGGACAGAAAATAAATAAATAAAAAGGGGATGCAACACGTGGACTTCCCAGGAGGTCACCCATCCTAGTACTACTCTCGCCCAAGCACGCTTGACTGCGGAGTTCTGATGGGATCCGGTGCTTTAGTGCTGGTATGGTCACATCCAAAAGGCCTGGGTCGCCATTCTCTTTTATTCCCTTCCTGGCCGTGTCGGATTCGGCATGTTCTTCATTCGTTGTCTGCCGGTTTCTCTCCTTTTTTCCGTCAGATTGAGCCGCAATAAACGTTAGGCTGGATATACCGAAGACCAGCGCCCTTTTACTCCGTCTTCCTTTCCCGTCCTCCTTAATTTCAGTCTGGGGAGGCGGATACGTTGTGTTTTTCCCCCTCCGATCGTCCTAAATCCGGGAGGGGGGGCGTCTCGCCGGTTGAACCGAAATCCCGCAACGAAATATTCCGTCCTCAAAGCCGAGCGTCCCCAGACCGAAAGAGAGTCGGAGGTCGGGACAGAAAATAAATAAATAAAAAGGGGATGCAACACGAGGACTTCCCAGGAGGTCACCCATCCTAGTACTACTCTCGCCCTAGCACGCTTAACTGCGGCGTTCTGATGGGATCCGGTGCTTTAGTGCTGGTATGGTCGCATCCGAATGGCCTGGGTCGCCATTCTCTTTTATTCCCTTCCTGGCCGCGTCGGATTCGGCCTATTCTTCATTCGTTGTCTGCCGGTTTCTCTCCTTTTCTCCGTCAGATTGAGCCGCATTAAACGTTAGGCTGGATATACCGAAGACCAGCGCCCTTTTACTCCGTCTTCCTTTCCCGTCCTCCTTAATTTCAGTCTGGGGCGGCGGATACGTTCTGTTTTTTCCCCTCCGATCGTCCCAAATCCGGGAGGGGGGGCGTCTCGCCCGTTGAACCGAAATCCCGCAATGAAATATTCCGTCCCCAAAGCCGAGCGTCACGAGACCGAAAGAGAGTAGGAGGTCGGGACAGAAAATAAATAAATAAAAAGGGTATGCAACACGAGGACTTCCCAGGAGGTCACCCATCCTAGTACTACTCTCGCCCAAGCACGCTTGACTGCGGAGTTCTGATGGGATCCGGTGCTTTTGGGCTGGTATGGTTACATCCGAAAGGCTTGGGTCGCCATTCTCTTTTATTCCCTTCCTGGCCGCGTCGGATTCGGCATATTCTTCATTCGTTGTCTGCCGGTTTCTCTCCTTTTCTCCGTCGGATTGAGCCGCAATAAAAGTTAGGCTGGATATACCGAAGACCAGCGCCCTTTTACTCCGTCTTCCTTTCCCGTCCTCCTTAATTTCAGTCTGGGGCGCCGGATACGTTCTGTTTTTTCCCCTCCGATCGTCCCAAATCTGGGAGGGGGGGCGTCTCGCCCGTTGAACCGAAATCCCGCAACGAAATATTCCGTCCTCAAAGCCGAGCGTCCCCAGACTGAAAGAGAGTAGGAGGTCGGGACAGAAAATAAATAAATAAAAAGGGGATGCAACACGAGGACTTCCCCGGAGGTCACCCATCCGGCGGATACGTTCTGCCGGTTTCTTTCCTTTTCTCCGTCGGATTGAGTCGCAATAAACGTTAGGCTGGATATACCGAAGACCAGCGCCGTTTTACTCCGTCTTCTTTTCCCGTCCTCCTTAATTTCAGTCTGGGGCGGCGGATACGTTCTGTTTTTTCCCCTCCGATCGTCCTAAATCCGGGAGGGGGGGCGTCTCGCCAGTTGAACCGAAATCCCGCAACGAAATATTCCGTCCTCAAAGCCGAGCGTCCCCAGACCGAAAGAGAGTATGAGGACGGGACAGAAAATAAATAAATAAAAAGGGGATGCAACATGAGGACTTCCCAGGAGGTCACCCATCCTAGTACTACTCTCGCCCAAGCACGCTTGACTGCGGAGTTCTGATGGGATCCGGTGCTTTAGTGCTGGTATGGTCACATCCAAAAGGCCTGGGTCGCCATTCTCTTTTATTCCCTTCCTGGCCGCGTCGGATTCGGCATATTCTTCATTCGTTGTCTGCCGGTTTCTCTCCTTTTTTCCGTCAGATTGAGCCGCAATAAACGTTAGGTTGGATATACCGAAGACCAGCGCCCTTTTACTCCGTCTTCCTTTCCCGTCCTCCTTAATTTCAGTCTGGGGCGGCGGATACGTTCTGTTTTTTCCCCTCCGATCGTCCTAAATCCGGGAGGGGGGCGTCCCGCCCGTTGAACCGAAATCCCGCAACGAAATATTCCGTCCTCAAAGCCGAGCGTCCCCAGACCGAAAGAGAGCCGGAGGTCGGGACAGAAAATAAATAAATAAAATGGGGATGCAACACGAGGACTTCCCTGGAGGTCACCCATCCTAGTATTACTCTCGCCCAAGCACGCTTAACTGCGGGGTTCTGATGGGATCCGGTGCTTTAGTGCTGGTATGGTCGCATCCGAAAGGCCTGGGTCGCCATTCTCTTTTATTCCCTTCCTGGCCGCGTCGGATTCGGCATATTCTTCATCCGTTGTCTGCCGGTTTCTCTCCTTTTCTCCGTCAGATTGAGCCGCAATAAACGTTAGGCTGGATATACCGAAGACCAGCGCCCTTTTACACCGTCGCCCTTTCCCGTCCTCCTTAATTTCAGTCTGGGGCGTCGGATACGTTCTGTTTTTTCCCCTCCGATCGTCCCAATTCCGGGAGAGGGGGGCGACTCGCCCGTTGAACCGAAATCCCGCAACGAAATATTCCGTCCTCAAAGCCGAGCGTCCCCAGACCGAAAGAGAGTAGGAGGTCGGGACAGAAAATAAATAAATAAAAAGGGGATGCAACACGAGGACTTCCCAGGAGGTCACCCATCCTAGTACTACTCTAGCCCTAGCACGCTTAACTGCGGAGTTCTGATGGGATCCGGTGCTTTAGTGCTGGTATGGTCGCATCAGAATGGCCTGGGTCGCCATTCTCTTTTATTCCCTTCCTGGCCGCGTCGGATTCGGCATATTCTTCATTCGTTGTCTGCCGGTTTCTCTCCTTTTCTCCGTCAGATTGAGCCGCAATAAACGTTAGGCTGGATATACCGAAGACCAGCGCCCTTTTACTCCGTCTTCCTTTCCCGTCCTCCTTAATTTCAGTCTGGGGGGCGGATACGTTCTGTTTTTTCCCCTCCGATCGTCCCAAATCCGGGATGGGGGGTGTCTCGCCCGTTGAACCGAAATCCCGCAATGAAATATTCCGTCCCCAAAGCCGAGCGTCACGAGACCGAAAGAGAGTAGGAGGTCGGGACAGAAAATAAATAAATAAAAAGGGGATGCAACACGAGGACTTCCCAGGAGGTCACCCATCCTAGTACTACTCTCGCCCAAGCACGCTTGACAGCGGAGTTCTGATGGGATCCGGTGCTTTTGTGCTGGTATGGTCACATCCGAAAGGCTTGGGTCGCCCTTCTCTTTTATTCCCTTCCTGGCCGCGTCGGATTCGGCATATTCTTCATTCGTTGTCTGCCGGTTTCTCTCCTTTTCTCCGTCAGATTGAGCCGCAATAAAAGTTAGGCTGGATATACCGAAGACCAGCGCCCTTTTACTCCGTCTTCCTTTCCCGTCCTCCTTAATTTCAGTCTGGGGCGGCGGATACGTTCTGTTTTTTCCCCTCCGATCGTCCCAAATCCGGGAGGGGGGGCGTCTCGCCCGTTGAACCGAAATCCCGCAACGAAATATTCCGTCCTCAAAGCCGAGCGTCCCCAGACCGAAAGAGAGTAGGAGGTCGGGACAGAAAATAAATAAATAAAAAGGGGATGCAACACGAGGACTTCCCAGGAGGTCACCCATCCGGCGGATACGTTCTGCCGGTTTCTTTCCTTTTCTCCGTCAGATTGAGCCGCAATAAACGTTAGGCTGGATATACCGAAGACCAGCGCCGTTTTACTCCGTCTTCTTTTCCCGTCCTCCTTAATTTCAGTCTGGGCCGGCGGATACGTTCTGTTTTTTCCCCTCCGATCGTCCCAAATCCGGGAGGGGGGCGTCTCGCCCGTTGAACCGAAATCCCGCAACGAAATATTCCGTCCTCAAAGCCGAGCGTCCCCAGACCGAAAGAGAGTATGAGGACGGGACAGAAAATAAATAAATAAAAAGGGTATGCAACACGAGGACTTCCCAGGAGGTCACCCATCCTAGTACTACTCTCGCCCAAGCACGCATAACTGCGGAGTTCTGATGGGATCCGGTGCTTTAGTGCTGGTATGGTCGCATCCGAAAGGCTTGGGTCGTCATTCTCTTTTATTCCCTTCCTGGCCGCGTCGGATTCGGCATATTCTTCATTCGTTGTCTGCCGGTTTCTCTTCTTTTCTCCGTCAGATTGAGCCGCAATAAACGTTAGGCTGGATATACCGAAGACCAGCGCCCTTTTACTCCGTCTTCCTTTCCCGTCCTCCTTAATTTCAGTCTGGGGCGGCGGATACGTTCTGTTTTTTCCCCTCCGATCGTCCCAAATCCGGGAGGGGCGGCGTCTCGCCCGTTGAACCGAAATCCCGCAACGAAATATTCCGTCCTCAAAGCCGAGCGTCCCCAGACCGAAAGAGAGTGGGAGGTCGGGACAGAAAATAAATAAATAAAAAGGGGATGCAACACGAGGACTTCCCAGGAGGTCACCCATCCGGCGGATACGTTCTGCCGGTTTCCCTCCTTTTCTCCGTCAGATTGAGCCGCAATAAACGTTAGGCTGGATATACCGAAGACCAGCGCCCTTTTACTCCGTCTTCCTTTCCCGTCCTCCTTAATTTCAGTCAGGGGCGGGGGATACGTTCTGTTTTTTCCCCTCCGATCGTCCCAAATCCGGGAGGGGGGGCGTCTCGCCCGTTGAACCGAAATCCCGCAACGAAATATTCCGTCCTCAAAGCCGAGCGTCCCCAGACCGAAAGAGAGTAGGAGGTCGGGACAGAAAATAAATAAATAAAAAGGGGATGCAACACGAGGACTTCCCAGGAGGTCACCCATCCGGCGGATACGTTCTGCCGGTTTCTTTCCTTTTCTCCGTCAGATTGAGCCGCAATAAACGTTAGGCTGGATATACCGAAGACCAGCGCCCTTTTACTCCGTCTTCTTTTCCCGTCCTCCTTAATTTCAGTCTGGGGCGGCGGATACGTTCTGTTTTTTCCCCTCCGATCGTCCCAAATCCGGGAGGGGTGGCGTCTCGCCCGTTGAGCCGAAGTCCCGCCACGAAATATTCCGTCCTCAAAGCCGAGCGTCCCCAGACCGAAAGAGAGTATGAGGACGGGACAGAAAATAAATAAATAAAAAGGGGATGCAATACGAGGACTTCCCAGGAGGTCAACCATCCTAGTACTACTCTCGCCCAAGCACGCATAACTGCGGAGTTCTGATGGGATCCGGTGCTTTAGTGCTGGTATGGACGCATCCGAAAGGCCTGGGTCGCCATTCTCTTTTATTCCCTTCCTGGCCGCGTCGGATTCAGCATATTCTTCATTCGTTGTCTGCCGGTTTCTCTCCTTTTCTCCATCAGATTGAGCCGCAATAAACGTTAGGCTGGTTATAACGAAGACCAGCGCCCTTTTACTCCGTCTTCCTTTCCCGTTCTCCTTAATTTCAGTCTGGGGCGGCGGATACGTTCTGTTTTTTCCCCTCCGATCGTCCCAAATCAGGGAGAGGGGCGTCTCGCCCGTTGAACCGAAATCCCGCAACGAAATATTCCGTCCTCAAAGCCGAGCGTCCCCAGACCGAAAGAGAGTAAGAGGTCGGGACAGAAAATAAATAAATAAAAAGGGGATGCAACACGAGGACTTCCCAGGAGGTCACCCATCCGGCGGATACGTTCTGCCGGTTTCCCTCCTTTTCTCCGTCAGATTGAGCCGCAATAAACGTTAGGCTGGATATACCGAAGACCAGCGCCCTTTTACTCCGTCTTCCTTTCCCGTCCTCCTTAATTTCCGTCTGGGGCAGCGGATTCGTTCTGTTTTTTCCCCTCCGATCATCCCAAATCCGGGAAGGGGGGCGTCTCGCCCGTTGAACCGAAATCCCGCAACGAAATATTCCGTCCTCAAAGCCGAGCGTCCCCAGACCGAAAGAGAGTAGGAGGTCGGGACAGAAAATAAATAAATAAAAAGGGGATGCAACACGAGGACTTCCCGGGAGGTCACCCATCCGGCGGATACGTTCTGCCGGTTTCCCTCCTTTTCTCCGTCAGATTGAGCCGCAATAAACGTTAGGCTGGATATACCGAAGACCAGCGCCCTTTTACTCCGTCTTCCTTTCCCGTCCTCCTTAATTTCAGTCTGGGGCGGTGGATACGTTCTGTTTTTTCCCCTCCGATCGTCCCAAATCCGGGAGGGGGGGCGTCTCGCCCGTTGAACCGAAATCCCGCAACGAAATATTCCGTCCTCAAAGCCGAGCGTCCCCAGACCGAAAGAGAGTAGGAGGTCGGGACAGAAAATAAATTTAAAAAAAGGGGATGCAACACGAGGACTTCCCAGGAGCTCACCCATCCTAGTACTACTCTCGCCGAAGCACGCTTAACTGCGGAGTTCTGATGGGATCCGGTGCTTTAGTGCTGGTATAGTCGCATCCGAAAGGCCTCGGTCGCCATTCTCTTTTATTCCCTTCCTGGCCGCGTCGGATTCGGCATATTCTTCATTCGTTGTCTGCCGGTTTCTCTCCTTTTCTCCGTCAGATTGAGCCGCAATAAACGTTAGGCAGGATATACCGAAGACCAGCGCCCTTTTACTCCGTCTTCCTTTCCCGTCCTCCTTAATTTCAGTGTGGGGCGGCGGATACGTTCTGTTTTTTCCCCTCCGATCGTCCCAAATCCGGATGGGGGGGCGTCTCGCCCGTTGAACCGAAATCCCGCAACGAAATATTCCGTCATCAAAGCCGAGCGTCCCCAGACCGAAAGAGAGTAGGAGGTCGGGACAGAAAATAAATAAATAAAAAGGGGATGCAACACGAGGACTTCCCAGGAGGTCACCCATCCTAGTACTACTCTCGCCCAAGCACGCTTAAATGCGGAGTTCTGATAGGATCCGGTGCTTTAGTGCTGGTATGGTCGCATCCGAAAGGCCTGGGTCGCCATTCTCTTTTATTACCTTCCTGGCCGCGTCGGATTCGGCATATTCTTCATTCGTTGTCTGCCGGTTTCTCTCCTTTTCTCCGTCAGATTGAGCCGCAATAAACGTTAGGCTGGATATACCGAAGACCAGCGCCCTTTTACTCCGTCTTCCTTTCCCGTCCTCCTTAATTTCAGTCTGGGGCGGCGAATATGTTCTGTTTTTTCCCCTCCGATCGTCCTAATTCCGGGAGGGGGGGCGTCTCGCCCGTTGAACCGAAATCCCGCAACGAAATATTCCGTCCTCAAAGCCGAGCATCCCCAGACCGAAAGAGAGTAGGAGGTCGGGACAGAAAATAAATAAATAAAAAGGGGATGCAACACGAGGATTTCCCAGGAGGTCACCCATCCTAGTACTACTCTCGCCCAAGCACTCTTAAATGCGGAGTTCTGATAGGATCCGGTGCTTTAGTGCTGGTATGGTCGCATCCGAAAGGCCTGGGTCGCCATTCTCTTTTATTACCTTCCTGGCCACGTAGGATTCGGCATATTCTTTATTCGTTGTCTGCCGGTTTCTCTCCTTTTCTCCGTCAGATTGAGCCGCAATAAACGTTAGGCAGGATATACCGAAGACCAACGCCCTTTTACTCCGTCTTCCTTTCCCGTCCTCCTTAATTTCAGTCTGGGGCGGCGGATACGTTCTGCTTTTTCCCTTCTGATCGACCCAAATCCGGGAGGGGGGGCGTCTCGCCCGTTGAACCGAAATCCCGCAAAGAAATATTCCGTCCTCAAAGCCGAGCGTCCCCAGACCGAAAGAGAGTAGGAGGTCAGGACAAAAAATAAATAAACAAAAAAAGAATGCAACACGAGGACTTCCCAGGAGGTCACCCATCCTAGTACTACTCTCGCCCAAGCACGCTTAACTGCTGAGTTCTGATGGGATCCGGTGCTTTAGTGCTGGTATGGTCGCATTCGAAAGGCCTGGGTCGCCATTCTCTTTTATTCCCTTCCTGGCCGCGTCGGATTCGGCATATTCTTCATTCGTTGTCTGCCGGTTTCTCTCCTTTTCTCCGTCAGATTGAGCCGCAATAAACGTTAGGCTGGATATACCGAAGACCAGTGCCCTTTTACTCCGTCTTCCTTTCCCGTCGTCCATAATTTCAGTCTGGGGCGGCGGATACATTCTGTTTTTTTCCCTCCGATCGTCCCAAATCTGGGAGGGGGTGTCTCGCCCGTTGAACCGAAATCCCGCAACGAAATATTCCGTCCTCAAAGCCGAGCGTCCCCAGACCGAAAGAGAGTTGGAGGTCGGGACAGAAAATAAATAAATAAAAAGGGGGATGCAACACGAGTACTTCCCAGGAGGTCAACCATCCTAGTACTACTACTCTCCCCCAAGCACGCTTAACTGCGGAGTTCTGATGGGATCCGGTGCTTTAGTGCTCGTATGGTCGCATCCGAAAGGCCGGGGTCGTCATTCTCTTTTATTCCCTTCCTGGCCGCGTCGGATTCGGCATATTCTTCATTCGTTATCTTCCGGTTTCTCTCCTTTTCTCCGTCAGATTGAGCCGCAACAAACGTTAGGCTGGATATACCGAAGTCCAACGCCCTTTTACTCCGTCTTCCTTTCCCGTCGTCCTTAATTTCAGTCTGGGGCGGCGGATACGTTCTGTTTTTTTCCTCCGATCGTCCCAAATCCGGGAGGGGGGGCGCGTCTCGCACGTTGAACCGAAATCCCGCAAAGAAATATTCCGTCCTCAAAGCCGAGCGTCCCCAGACCGAAAGAGAGTAGGAGGTCAGGACAGAAAATAAATAAATAAAAAGGGGATGCAACACGTGACTTCCCAGGAGGTCACCCATCCTAGTACTACTCTCGCCCAAGCACGCTTAACTGCGGAGTTCTGATGGGATCCGGCGCTTTAGTGCTGGTATGGTCGCCTCCGAAAGGTCTCGGTCGCCATTCTCTTTTATTCCCTTCCTGGCCGCGTCGGATTCGACATATTCTTCATTCGTTGTCTGCCGGTTTCTCTCCTTTTCTCCGTCAGATTGAGCTGCAATAAACGTTAGGCTGGATATACCGAAGACCAGCTCCCTTTTACTCCGTCCTCCTTTCCCGTCCTTAATTTCATTCTAGGGCGGAGGATACGTTCTGTTTTTTTCCCTCCGATCGTCCCAAATCCGCGAGGGGGGGCGTCTCGCCCGTTGAACCGAAATCCTGCAACGAAATATCCCGTCCTCAAAGCCGAGCGTCCCCGGACCGAAAGAGAGTAGGAGGTCGGGACAGAAAATAAATAAATAAAAAGGGGGCTGCAACACGAGGACTTCCCAGGAGGTCACCCATCCTAGTACTACTCTCGCCCAAGAATGCTTAACTGCTGAGTTCTGATGGGATCCGGTGCTTTAGTGCTGGTATGGTCGCATCCGAAAGGCCTGGGTCGACATTCTCTTTTATTCCCTTCCTGGCCGCGTCGGATTCGGCATATTCTTCATTCGTTGTCTGCCGGTTTCTCTCCTTTTCTCCGTCAGATTGAGCCGCAATAAACGTTAGGCTGGATATACCGAAGACCAGCGCCCTTTTACTCCGTCTTCCTTTTCCGTCCTCCTTATTTTCAGTCTGGGGCGGCGGATACGTTCTGTTTTTTTCCTTCCGATCGTCCCAAATCCGGGAGGGGGGGCGTCTCGACCGTTGAACCGAAATCCCGCAATGAAATATTCCGTCCTCAAAGCCGAGCCTCCCCAGACCGAAAGAGAGTAAGAGGTCGGGACAGAAAATAAATAAACAAAAAGGGGGATGCAACACGAGGACTTCCCAGGAGGTCACCCATCCTAGTACTACTCTCGCCCAAGCATGCTTAACTGCGGAGTTCTGATGGGATCCGGTGCTTTAGTGCTGGTATGGTCGCATCCGAAAGGCCTGGGTCGCCATTCTCTTTTATTCCCTTCTTGGCCGCGTCGGATTCGGCAAATTCTTCATTCGTTGTCTGCCGGTTTCTCTCCTTTTCTCCGTCAGATTGAGCCATTTCTCCGTCAGATTGAGCCACAATAAACGTTAGGCTGGACATACCGAAGACCAGCGCCCTTTTACTCCGTCTTCCTTTCCCGTCCTCCTTAATTTCAGTCTGGGGCGGCGGATACGTTCTGTTATTTTCCCTACGATCGTCCCGAATCCGAGAGAGGGGGGCGCGTCTCGCCCGTTGAACCGAAATCCCGCAACGAAATATTCCGTCCTCAAAGCCGAGCGTCCCCAGACCGAAAGAGAGTAGGAGGTCGGGACAGAAAATAAATAAATAAAAAGGGGTTGCAACACAAGGACTTCCCAAGAGGTTACCTATCCTAGTACTACTCTCGCCCAAGCACGCTTAACTGCGGAGTTATGATGGGATCCGGTGGTTTAGTGCTAGTATGGGCGCATCCGAAAGGCCTGGGTCGCCATTCTCTTTTATTCCCTTCCTGGCCACATCGGATTCGGCTTATTCTTCATTCGTTGTCTGCCGGTTTCTCTCCTTTTCTCCGTCAGATTGAGCCGCAATAAACGTTAGGCTGGATATACCGAAGACCAGCGCCCTTTTACACCATCTTCCTTTCCCGTCCTCCTTAATTTCAGTCTGGGGCGGCGGATACGTTCTGTTTTTTTCCCTCCGATCGTCCTAAATCCGGGAGTTGGGGGGCGCGTCTCGCCTATTGAACTGAAATCCCGCAACGAAATATTCCGTCCTCAAAGCCGAGCGTCCCAAGACCGAAAGAGAGAAGGAGGTCGGGACAGAAAATAAATAAATAAAAAGGGGATGCAACAAGAGGACTTCCCAGGAGGTCACCCATCCTAGTACTACTCTCGCCCAAGCACGCGTAACTGCGGAGTTCTGATGGGATCCGGTGCTTTAGTGCTGGTATGGTCGCCTCCGAAAGGCCTGGGTCGCCATTCTCTTTTATTCCCTTCCTGGCCGCGTCGGATTCGGCATATTCTTCATTCGTTGTCTGCCGGTTTCTCTCATTTTCTCCGTCAGATTGAGCCGCAATAAACGTTAGGCTGGATATACAGAAGACCAGCATCCTTTTACTCCGTCTTCCTTTCCCGTCCTCTTTAATTTCAGTCTGAGGCGGCGGATACGTTCTGTTTTTTTCCCTCCGATCGTCCTAAATCCGGGAGGGGGGGCGTCTCGCCCGTTGAACCGAAATCCCGCAACGAAATATTCCGTCCTCAAAGCCGAGCGTCCCCAGACCGAAAGAGAGTAGGAGGTCGGGACAGAAAATAAATAAACAAAAAGGGGGATGCAACACTAGGACTTCCCAGGAGGTCACCCATCCTCGTACTACTCTCGCCCAAGCACGCTTAACTGCTGAGTTCTGATGGGATCCGGTGCTTTAGTGCTGGTATGGTCGCATCCGAAAGGCCTGGGTCGCCATTCTCTTTTATTCCCTTCCTGGCCGCGTCGGATTCGGCATATTCTTCATTCGTTGTCTGCCGGTTTCTCTCCTTTTCTCCGTCAGATTGAGCCATAATAAACGTTAGGCTGGATATACCGAAGACCAGCGCCCTTTTACTCCGTCTTCCTTTCCCGTCCTCCTTAATTTCAGTCTGGGGGGGCGGATACGTTCTGTTTTTTCCCTCCGATCGTCCCAAATCCAGGAAGGGGCGCGCGTCTCGCCCATTGAACCGAAATCCCGCAACGAAATATTCCTTCCTCAAAGCCGAGCGTCCCCAGACCGAAAGAGAGTAGGAGGTCGAGACAGAAAATAATTAAATAAAAAGGGGATGCAACAGGAGGACTTCCCAGGAGGTCACCCATCCTAGTACTACTCTCGCCCAAGCACGCTTAACTGCGGAGTTCTGATGGGATCCGGTGCTTTAGTGCTTGTATGGTCGCATCCGAAAGGCCTGAGTCGCCATTCTATTTTATTCCCTTCCTGGCCGCGTCGTATTCGGCATATTCTTCATTCATTGTCTGCCGGTTTCTCTCCTTTTCTCCGTCAGATTGAGCCGCAATAAACTGTAAGTCTACGGTAGCGCCCCGGCCGTCTACAGACGCTAAATGCGGAACAAAAACTTTTTAACTGGCGCTTTAGTGCTGGTATGGTCGCATCCGAAAGGCCTGGGTCGCCATTCTCTTTTATTCCCTTCCTGGCTGGCGCTATCGTATACTTTAACCCGGATCTGCCATTATTGCTAAACTAACAAACTGTAAAGAGAGTAGAAAGGTTATACCGAACAATCCGAGTCCTTCATTCTTTAACCATCATCCCACGCTCCGTTGCGGCTGCTCCGATCTCGTCGATCTCCGATCTGCTCGTCCAGGTGGCACCACGTCAACGATTCTTTAAACGGGCTCCCGCCTCTGATTCGAGGCAACTCGGTCGTCAAGTTTGCCAAAAGAGACGACCAAGAATGATGTAGAGAATGAATAGATTACTTTGTCTCACTTCGTCCAAAGCCGTGGACGATCGGTAATTGAAGTTGCCACTCGAATCGGGTGATGGAATGAAAATGGCAATGAAATTTCCATGCACCCCAAATACTATCATAATCTTTTACTACAAAGTGAGAGTGTGAGAGTGAGGAGGGGGCCGGCCATATATATAGAGGTGGGGGGTGAGTGTAGGAGAGGGGGAGATGACAATAAGAAAATATCATGTGTGAACACAAACAAATATCTCTAGTGTGAACACAAACAAATATCTCTAGTGTGAACACAAAGTGTGAACACACCAAAAGCAACCAATGAAAACACAACACCATTCAACCTAGTCACCTCATCTAGATGCTTCTAGAAACTTCCACTCTCATTTCAAGAAAAGATAAATCCGTATTTAACTGAATGTTAAAAGATGGCTGATAGAAAACTGGAAACTGGCAACTTCCAAAAGTGATCCCGAAACGAATTTCAGGACAACCCCGTAACTGTATAAATATACCCGCATTTGTATTACGACCGAATACAAATGCAACTGAGACAAGGATATTATATCTACTCAATATAATATTCGGATCCGGCTTAAACCAAAGCCGACCAGTATTATCTGTCCGAAAAATAACACGTGCGTAAACGCACGTGCATTTTCCGAACCCTGCCATAAAACCATACGGCCTCTACAACGTTTCGCCCGAACTTGGGAAACTGTCTGTGGGGGACTCTAATGACTCGTCAGTACCCTGGCAGTGGGTTTAACCACAAACCGTCAGCGGCACTAGCTATGCGTAACGGCTGCCCATGGACTAACCTCAAGGGAGGCCGATGAGCGAACTCATCCGGAAACCCTACTAAGCCTAACAGTGACAATGTATATACAGTCCGGTCCGTTCGTCAATGAGTAACGCATATCTGCCTAGGGGGCCAGTAACGTCAGACCCCCAATAGCAGTATAAGTCGTGTCGGAGTGTAGCCCAATAACACCCTGAGATACTACTGGAGTACCTACCATTAAATCTCCTGCCACGGCCGTGGGCTTTGTGTAATGGCTCTCCTAAACACAGCACGATCTCGCCCCCAATACCGGGAGAGACGAATCCCCTGCCGATCCGCTCACGTGCCTCCATATGGCTCGGGACTGTACCCAAAAACTACCTGTTTGCACGACTCCTTTGAGCCGTGGTAGGGTAGAAATCAAAGCACAGTAGGAACTCACACGAGACAAATGACGACCTCAGGTCGATGAACTAACCTGTACACATGTCACCAGGGAACTGCTATCTGACTATATGTATAATACCAACTAGCAGGTTCCCGGCGAGTCCTGTCTGGTATACTCATAACCCAATGAGCACCTGTATACATCTTAGGTGATCCAACTGACACCAGTGGCTTGTGAGACCGGCCACCGCCCCTAGTCGGGGTCTCGACTGTATACACTAGTCTACTCCGGAGTATCGATGCCCTGTCTCGAAACTCCCACGACTAGGGACCACATTTAAGGATATGCGTATAAACCACCCAACTCTCACGTATATGATCGCCATCATACTGTTGGTAGTAAAGCAAGATCCTAAGGGCTCTATCAAAGTGTAACATGTGATCAGTCACCTGAACATGTACACGACTGATAAAGGCAAACCAGATAGCATACTATCATCTTGAGTAAGACTGTCCTACCAGTATAGGTCCTCCGCAATCATTGCAATCACGTACCTGCGATCCAATAATTGACTCTGAGGGCACTATCTCCAACAATCTCCCACTTGCACTTAAGGCTAATTATTGCGATGTCGACTACTCACAGCCCGTGTGAAACCGAACATCCAACTCCTCTACTAATCAGTTTCACAAAGCCCGTTTGTAAAACTATTATGTTCGAGAAATAGCCTCAGTGAGTGGATCCTCCTAGATGTTTCTTTCTATATCTCTCTTAATCTCAAGTTCGCGGAGAAAGCCATCTCCCGAATTGAGTAATACCTGTCTTAGAATTTGTCTGGATATCTGAAGGGACCCAGTTCAAAAATGAACTCTAAATCCAAACTTCTTAGACTGTATCGATCACTGAACCTAATCAGTATCGGGCACCATGCCTCCCACAGTATCCTCTTGGACCACCTATCCATAATACTGTCCCTCTTTAGAGGGAAAACAATAATTCTGACAATCTCTCTGTCATCCATGTCACCTTTGAAGCCTGGAATGATAGCCGTCTCCCGAAGGAGGCTGCCGTCATCAAATCCGTAGAACATGTACTTATGTTCTAAAACTGCTTCCTTATGTTTCTCCAGGATTGGATTAATACAAACTTATTGCATCTAGTGCAAAAACAACATCTGGTGTGGTACTTGACATCTCATGATTGACTCAGTTGCCTAAGCAAGTGATCTGCCAATCATGCACATCCCTCTCCCCTTTAGTCTGTAAGACACCTTTAGAGAGGGTGACTCCATCACCTGCAGGTACACCACCATGCCAGGAGTCATCTATTCTAAAAACCATTAGAATACTGTCAAAGTACCCACATTGGGAAACTACCCAAATCCAGATCTAAAACCATAGATCTAGAAACCAGAATGTCTGATATTATATACATATCCTGTCTAGAGAAACAACTGTGTGACGACCACAGTACAACCGATCATAGTATAGGAATTTTACTTCCTACTCTGTGTATGTCATCCAAATACCAAGACATTGTTCCCCTCCGAAAGACGGCGCGACGTGGACGTCTCGCCTGAGATTCGGGGCAGATGCTATTTGGTTTTATCCGTCCACCTCTCCGAAGATGCCAAGTTGATTTATGGCACCGTGTATCGGAGGTTTAGACGGATGCGGCCGATGTAGCAGACTTCGTCAGATTCCCCCTCGCTTGAGGGGTTTTTGATTGTGGGGACGCTCTTCCCTGCAGGCGCAAGCCCCTGCAGTTAATTACGCTACCGCATCGCGGTAACAACTTTCTCCTTCTCCAGAATTTCACTTCGTGTCGTATGTGTTTTTTTTGTTTGTGGTTGCCCGTGGATTGTATACGGAGACTGAGTAATGCCGTCGCCCGTAAGACGTGGATTAGTCCAAATCCGTATTTACTTAGATTTGGGTTTGGTGTTTTTAGTTTAAGGATGCATTAGTCGCGTTGCGGCTAAGATCAACTTAAACGTTCGTTAAGGATACGTTAGTCCTGTTTTAGACTAAGATCAACTTAACGTAGTGATCCGTTTAATATATGGTCGTCAGGACTCATCACCTCTATGATATCGTTGAATGATTACAACGACATGTGTCAGAGGAGCTCGGAGATGTACCCTCGAACCAGAGATGATTTGGAATTTTATAATCCATTTGAATGTTTAAGGATACGTTAACCGTGTTTGGGGCTAAGATCGACTTAAACGGGATCGTTTAGATCCGGTAAAAGAGGATTTGGAGGCTCTATTGTTCCAGTTTAAAGACATGGTGGTCCATACTCCAGTTTAGGGACGTGGTGGTCCACTTTCCAGTTTAGGGACGTTGTGGTCTATTGCCAGTTTAGGGACGTGGTGGTCCATATTCCAGTTTAGGGACGTGGTGGTCCATCGCCAGTTTAGGGACGTGGTGGTCCATATTCCAGTTTAGGGACGTGGGGGTCCATGATTAGTTTAAGGACGTTTCGGTCCAACATTAGTTTAAGGACGTCTCGGTCCGATATTAGTTTAAGGATGTTTCGGTCCGACATTAGTTTAAGGACGTTTCGGTCCACGAGTTTAAGGACCCCGCAGTGTAGGGTTCCTGGGCACTCTCAAGAGGTCTCACAAGGCATCAACCATGCCAATTTCAAAATTTTACGGTGCCGAGAAAACCTAACACGGATCGTTGACTAGAAGTTTAGGCGAAAAACTAATCTAGTTAACAACTTAACTAAAGGAAAGAGGCTACAGCCTTTGTAGATCCGTTTCTCCACTTCCTAAGCTCCACGTAGGCGTCCTCTCGCTGTCCATCTCGAATCCCGAACTCAAACGTCGGCTTCATCGGAGAATTGGGCGGACTAGGTCGTCGGCTTCCTGCCGAAGATGATCTACGTCGAGGCATCACAAGTTCAAGCTCCGACTTCACAAATTTGTGAAACTTGTGAAGAAAACACCCAAAATAACATGGCAAGAGGTAGAGGGTGAAGAAATAGGAGGTGGGTTCACTTTAGAATTGGATTTCTCACTTTAGAACTCAAGTTGCCATTGATGGAATCAAGCTTTCTTGAAGAAGAAGATGATAAAGAAGAAGAAAGAATATGATGAGTATTTTTTTAAATTGAAAAGTAAATGAATACTTATCATATACTAACTAGGGTTAAGTGTAGAGAATAGACCATGGTAAATGGGAATGGTTAGGGTTAAGCATGAAGACAAATGGTCTCTTTAGTCAAAGCTTCATGAAGCTTCAACAAGCTTCATGACAAAAAGAAACCATTTTCTTTTCTTTTATCCATTTAAATAAATAAAGAATGGATAAATAACTAGATGAATAACTCAAAACCCTAACCATTATCATAACCATGGTTTAATTCTTTTCACAAACCCAAGTAAATATGTATCATCAAACATGATACAATTAAGTGCACACAAAAGCATATCACATATACAATGTGCACTTTAAGTGAGAAAATCCTTTTAAAATGAACCAATACTAGTTAATGCAAATTAATATATCAAATATATAATTATACATTAAATCATTAAATCAACACTTGATTCAATGATCCGGTCATGTCGCACATAACCGACTAGTATACAATGTATCGATTTATCGAATCAATGATTCGATAACTAGGTTATATCACATACAACCAATCGAAACATTCATCGCGAGAATGAAATACGGTATCACATACACGCATTATTCTCGGTCCCGCACATATCTCATATGCGCTCCTATTTCGTTTCGTTTGAGCCAGGAAACCTCTGTGTAGGACTCTAAAGACTCGTCAATACGCCGGTAGCAGATGATGATCATATCAAGCACCCACAAGCCGCAAGCGGTCTGCTAAACGTAACGGCCATCCGGGAATTGAGCGATCAGAAGATCGACGAGCTAGCCCGCTCACACACCTGTGAATCCAACTAGTAACACTTACCGTACAGTCCGGTCTGTTCGTCTGATATGTCGCATATCTAGTCTAGGGGTGGTAAACGTCAGACCCCAATAACCGATAAGTCGTGCCGATGTGAGGCTCATAACTGGTTGAGAAACTACTGGTAACACTTACCAGCAAATCTCAGATCATCCCTGGCCAGGGACTTCCCTGTTACGGCCAATCGAGCACAGCGCAACATCAACCCCCAATACCGGGAGAGACGAAACCCCTCCTATCGCTCATTGCCTCCATGTGACTCGGGACTGTACCCAAAGACCACCGTTTTGCAAGCCTTCATGGACGTGGTAAGGTGGAGATCAAAGCACAGTGGGAATCACACAAGACTCTATGACGATCTCGGGTCTACAGACTAACCTGTACAAGTGTCACCTGAGAACTGCCATCTGACGTGAGGTATAATACCATCTGGGAGTTCTCGGCGAGTCCGTACAGTGTACCCAGTCTCCACTGAGCACCCGTATACCATCTCTGATGTCAAACACCAATGGATATGGGATCATCCATCGCCCATCTCATGGGTCGAGAAGCGTATACGCTAGTCTACACTGGTATATCGATGCCCCGTCTCGATACACCCACGACTAGGGACCTTGAAGGATGTACTTATGGACTACCATGTCCCCACTAGTATAATCTGCATCATAGTCCAGGTAGTCAAGTACACATCCTAAGGGCTTTATCAACATGTAACTATTAGACAGTTTAAAGAGACAAGTGTACATGTTTAGATAAAGAGTAACCAGATAGCATACTATCATATCGAGCAAGAAAGTCATCTCTATATATGTCCAAGCATCCAATATAATATACATCATCTGTACAATACTGGTCTCTAGGGCATACATACAACTAACAATCTCCCACTTGCACTAGGGCCAGCTGCTGTAGTATCGCATACCGAGCATCCTGAAGAGTCTCTCAAACTGTATCTGGGGAATGGCCTTCGTGAGTGGATCCGCCGTGTTGTTCTTCGTGTCAACCCTCCTGACCTCGATCTCCCGGCGATCAACTATCTCCCGGATCAGGTGATACGGCCTCAGAATATGCCTGGACCGCTGATGGGACCTGGGTTCCTTGGCCAAAGCCACCGCTCCATTGTTATCGCAATACAAAGGTATTGGATGCTCAATGGATGGAACCACTCCAAGTTCAGTAATGAACTTCTTGATCCAGACAGCCTCTTTGGCAGCATCGTTAGCAGCGATGTATTCAGCCTCCATCGTCGAGTCTGCCATGGTTTCCTGCTTGGAACTCTTCCAGCTAACCGCCCCTCCGTAAAGGGTAAAGACAAATCCCGACTGCGACTTAGAGTCGTCCTTATCACTCTGGAAGCTCGAATCGGTAAAGGACTCCACTTGGAGTTCTCCGTTACCATACACCAAGAACATATCTCTAGTCCTTCGCAAGTACTTGAGAATGTTCTTCACAGCTGTCCAGTGACTCTCTCCAGGATCTGCTTGATACCGACTCACTACACTTAGTGAGTATGCAACATCGGGTCTGGTACATAGCATCGCATACATGATAGAGCCTACTGCCGAAGCATAGGGTATCCCTTGCATGCGAGCTCTCTCCAAATCAGTCTTGGGAGACATCTCTTTGGAGAGAGTGAGTCCAGAGATCGTGGGTTAGTTCCCACGTTTGGATTCTTCCATACTAAACCTTTTTAGTATGGTGTCAATGTACCTGGATTGGGACAATCCCAATATCCGTTTGGATCTATCTCTATAGATCCTAATTCCCAATATGCAGGAGGCATCACCAAGATCTTTCATTGAGAATCTTTGTGATAAGAAGAGCTTGACCGATTGCAGCATAGGAATATCATTTCCTATCAAGAGTATGTCGTCCACGTACAATACGAGGAAGACTACCTTACTCTCTGCCACCTTCTTGTAGATACAAGGTTCATCTGGATTTTTGACGAAATCAAACTCTTTGATAACGACGTCAAAGCAGATGTTCCAACTCCGCGATGCTTGCTTTAATCCATAAATGGATTTAAGCAGCTTGCACACCTTCCCGCTGCTCCCACTATCTACGAAGCCCTCTGGCTGAGTCATGTACACCCACTCTTCTAAATCACCATTTAGAAAGGCGGTCTTAACATCCATTTGCCAGATTTCGTAATCATGATATGCAGCGATGGCAAGCATGATCCGGATGGATTTAAGCATAGCCACTGGAGAAAAGGTTTCGTCATAGTCCACGCCTGGTCTTTGACGAAAACCCTTTGCAACAAGTCTAGCTTTGAAAGTCTCCACTTTTCCATCTACACCAAGTTTTTTCTTGAAGATCCACTTGCTCCCAATGGGTTTTACCCCTTCAGGAGCAACTTCCAAAGTCCATACTTTGTTGGTGTACATGGAATCCATCTCGGACCGCATAGCATCCAGCCATTTCACCGTGTCCCCACTCGTGATGGCCTGCTCGAAGCTAGTTGGGTCATCATCATCCATGATGCAATCCTCGCTTCCTCCATCCATGAGAAAACCGTAGTATCTCTCAGGTTGGCGAGGAACCCTACTAGATCGGCGGAGAGGCTGGGGTTCGTCGGGTACTACTGATCCTCTGGTTCTACCAAGTCTTCTGTTATAGTTTGTCCCGCTGGAACCTCGTCCAGTTCTACCTCAATGCCACTTGTCTGTTTCATAAGAAAACTCTTTTCTAAGAAAGTGGCATGTCGAGAAACAAACACCTTTTGTTCCTCGGGATGGTAGAAGATATACCCTTGTGAATTTTTGGGATATCCTACAAACTTACACAAGACAGATCTTGCCTCGAGTTTGTCCGGATTTTGTTTTTTGACATAGGCTGGACAACCCCATATCTTAATGTAATTAAGATGTGGTCTCTTCCCTTTCCATATCTCATATGGAGTGGTAGGCACTGATTTGGTAGGAACTCTATTCAATAGGTCCATGGCTGTCTCAAGCGCATATCCCCAGAAGGAAATAGGTAACTCAGCTGTGCTCATCATAGAGCGCACCATATCTAATAGGGTGCGGTTCCTCCGTTCTGATACACCGTTGTGCTGTGGTGTATAGGGAGGAGTCAACTGAGAGAGAATCCCATTCTCTTTTAGGAAGTCCAGGAATTCATTGCTCAAGTATTCACCTCCTCGATCAGATCGAAGGATTTTAATACTTTTTCCGGTTTGGTTCTCAACTTCTTGTTTATATTCTCTAAATTTCTCAAAAGCTTCTGATTTGTGTTTCATCAGGAACACATATCCTAATCTAGAGAGATCGTCAGTGAATGTAATAAAGTACGAAGAACCATCCCTGGCATGTGTAGACATTGGACCGCATACATCACTATGTATCAGTCCCAAGAGTTCGGTAACTCTTTCTCCGTGTCCCGTAAACGGAGTTTTGGTCATCTTGCCTTTGAGACATGACTGGCAAGTGTCATAAGATGAAAATTCAAACGGATTTAAATATCCATCTTTATGCAACTTAGCTAGTCGTGTCGCATTGATGTGACCCAGTCTACAATGCCACAAGAAGGATTCGTTCAGTTCAGAACTCTTCCTCTTGTGTGTGTTTGTTATACTCAGAACTGTTGATTGATTAAGAACATAAATGCCATTGCACAACGTGCCTGATCCAACCAACTTTTGGTTACGGAAAATGTTCATAACATTGTCCTGTAATACAAAATTATATCCCTCTTTAGTCAACAAAGAAACTGATATAATGTTGCATATCAGGTTCGGCATGTAATAGCATTCATTCAGAACCAATGTATTACCAGTTGGTAATTCAAGGTGATATTCCCCGACAGTCTTAGCTGCAACAATTGCACCATTTCCAACTCTAATGTCTTTATCACCTTCTCCAAGTTCTCTACCTTTCCTTAGCCCATGTAACTGATTACATATATGGGATCCTGACCCGGTATCTAATACCCAGGACGTAGGGCAAATGGAGAAACAGTTCTCTGTAACGAACACACCCGAAGAAAATGCATCAACATGTACTTTCTTCAATCGGGTGGCATAGGAATCCTGGTATTCCCCTATATCCTGTTCATTCCTATAACTCTTATAAGAAAGAACGGAACCAACGTTCCCCAGCACAGTATAACATGCGGGTTCGGTCAATACATCCATATTATTATCTTGATTAAGGCATGAAATGGTCGCTACCTGGAGAGAGAGAGAAGAAAACACTTTAGCGTATGCTCGTGCAAGATCAGATTGGTTATTATCTTATCTAATCAGGATGGCTCCCACTGATTTTTATCAAATCTTCCTTCAAATCCTAAAAGGAAAGACTAGCCGGGATTAATTACACCCTACAACTTCGTCGATCTTTCAGCCAGGCCAGTGTCGGTACTTTGAGGGAGGTCCCCCGTGCTTTCGCACGAACCTAATTAATGTAAACCTCGTTTTCCCAGAGGCGTAACCTCGTTAACACCTTTCTAGACACCTACTTGATCGGCTAATTGTAGTGTGCAAAACTCTCCCAGGAGTAACTCTTACTCGCAGTGGGTATCGGGATCCAACTATCTCATAGAAGGTATGCAATCTCATTGCAAATTTCAACACTTGAAATTCCCGATAATGCTTTTGCCCCTAGCGTGCTATGACCTTGACGCATGCCAAACAACCCATAGTCCGCTAGTCAAGTTCAACCCGTACAATTCGTGATTGAATTAAACCCACCCGTACGACCCTTGACGCATGCCAAACAACGCCGTACGAATACCTTAATCCAATCGCATCTCATGCTACGGATAAGTAATAATCAGCTACCGTACACTACGCCTTGACGCATGCCAAACAACCGTAACACAATACTGAATATTACATATCTGAATTGACGGAGGGCTACGCAGGTTTTTCTGAAAACCATAAGCGTAATGAACTTGATATCGTTGTAGAATCAAATGAAGTTTTAAAATGGAGTGATTCTGAGGCTTTTCCTAGTTTTGCTAAAGGGGTCACTCCCGGTGAAGGGATCGTCGGCCCTTTCCTCGTCGAATGAGGTGCGGGATATATCATATATATCACTGTGCAAAGAAGAAACTATAGAAGCAATCAAAAGTCAAACCGAGTGTGTAGCATCTGCCAGTTATTGCTAAAGGAGTCACTCCCGGTGAAGGGATCTCGGTCCTTTCCTCATCGAATAAGGTGCAGGATATATCACATATACCGCTGTGCAAAGCAAGAACTGTAGCTACCTGTTTTATTTAAAATTTGATTCTACAACATCTTAGGTTTCTTTTCTTTCATTAATCACATTAATGAAGTCCCATCATTTAAGTCACCTAAACATCACAGATAAATACGACGTACACTTATGCCATCCGCATTCGCCTCGATGTCCCCTCGTGCACCGTTAGGTTAGGTAACTAACGACAGAGCAGGGCGGGCTAGTGCGGGTGCAAAACATAAGTAACGTCTATATAATATATCATATATACCATATAAAGTATCTATCATAGAACATCACATGATCACATCACAGATAAAGCAGCAGAAGAAACATATGAAATATTGGATATACTAGGACTTCCGTGTTTTCAATACGAGCCAGTACAAAACACGGATTCCACGGTCGTGATGAATAGCCAATCCCACACCCCTAGACCCCTACGAGAGCGGCAAGCAACCCTACCAATTCTGGGGTTAGGAGACCCGGACTCGACTCCTCGAGATGGTCTCCCACTGGACCCTAGAACCCGGTTACTTATGCTCCCCTCCTTGGGTCTATCCTAGTGCAGAAAAGTAAATAATATACAAAGGGTGACATCTTCCGCTACCTGGAAGTGTCCCAATAAAAGAATATTACATACAAGTTTTTACATGAATGAAAATGAAAAACACTCATCTCACATAAAAAACCCCGGCTATTCAAACACGACAATCCAATATAACATATCCAGCAACACATAACATCACATGTCATCAACGTAAGTAAATATGCGCATCCCAATTGTCGTTGACATATAGCAACGAAACCGGCGATATCACATATTACACTTACGGTCACAGAAAAGAAAATGTAAAACTACAACAGTTGGAATCCGCAACCTCTTTAGACATCGCATGCCTAATCAAATGAAATACTTAGACATCACATGCCTAACAGTTATAAACCCCGCATTTTAGTCTCATTATCGAAAACTCTTTTCAATATCAAATGAGACTAAATCGCTAGATTTATAACATTCATTCAGTTATCTCATAACTGTTTGTGAATTCCAATTATTGTATCCCATTCCGGATAAAAAGAAAATATTAAACTTTCCGATCGAACATTCGAACACCCAAGTTTTCCCGAAACCGTCCAACACATGAAATAGGTTCAAAGACATTCACTTCATGCCTCAGTACCAACGGTCCAGCCGTAGAAGGGTCAAGCCAACGCCTCACATGTGGCACGCCGTACTGCCCCAAACCCGAAGGTTCAAAGGGCAGTTCAAGACGGTCACATAATTGAGTTAAGGTTTGTTGTCTTCTAGAGGGACCATCGCGTTACTTGCACTACTCAGAACGTCCTTAAACCACACAAAAATCCAACACTTGGATATTTTCCGGCAGGGGAAAAGTTGGGTATTTATATCCGGTCGAACTTTTTAACATATCAAAAAATTATCCGGAAAAACATATAGACAAAGTTTGATAATCCGATCGAATCTGCGATTCCCAAAGCAACCCCAGAATACTCAACTCTTGAGTCAAATTAAAAATTCCCAGAAAATTCAGCACTGTGAAATAGGAATTACTGTGCAAAAATGGGAAGGTGACGTCATCAATTGGCCGCGGAACCGCCGCAGAAGCCATGCTTCTGCCGCGGTTCCGCCGCACTTTGGTGGAATTGGGTGATCGTGTTTCACAGTAATTCTTAGAAAGTCCTGCTGAATTTTCTGCATATTTTTAATTTGGAAAAATCCCAGATTTTAGAAAATGTACAGAGAGCATTTTGGAAATGGGGTTTCGGTTCGATCGGACTTCAAACTCCGTCTACGCTTCGCCTAAGGCTCTAGCTAGGCTCTGATACCACTGTAGGGTTCCTGGGCACTCTCAAGAGGTCTCACAAGGCATCAACCATGCCAATTTCAAAATTTTACGGTGCCGAGAAAACCTAACACGGATCGTTGACTAGAAGTTTAGGCGAAAAACTAATCTAGTTAACAACTTAACTAAAGGAGAGAGGCTACAACCTTTGTAGATCCGTTTCTCCACTTCCTAAGCTCCACGTAGGCGTCCTCTCGCTGTCCATCTCGAATCCCGAACTCAAACGTCGGCTTCATCGGAGAATTGGGCGGACTAGGTCGTCGGCTTCGTGTTGAAGATGATCTACATCGAGGCATCACAAGTTCAAGCTCCGACTTCACAAATTTGTGAAACTTGTGAAGAAAACACCCAAAACAACTTGGCAAGAGGTAGAGGGTGAAGAAATAGGAGGTGGGTTCACTTTAGAATTGGATTTCTCACTTTAGAACTCAAGTTGCCATTGATGGCATCAAGCTTTCTTGAAGAAGAAGATGATAAAGAAGAAGAAAGAATATGATGAGTATTTTTTTAAATTGAAAAGTAAATGAATAATTATCATATACTAACTAGGGTTAAGTGTAGAGAATAGACCATGGTAAATGGGAATGGTTAGGGTTAAGCATGAAGACAAATGGTCTCTTTAGTCAAAGCTTCATGAAGCTTCAACAAGCTTCATGACAAAAAGAAACCATTTTCTTTTCTTTTATCCATTTAAATAAATAAAGAATGGATAAATAACTAGATGAATAACTCAAAACCCTAACCATTATCATAACCATGGTTTAATTCTTTTCACAAACCCAAGTAAATATGTATCATCAAACATGATACAATTAAGTGCACACAAAAGCATATCACATATACAATGTGCACTTTAAGTGAGAAAATCCTTTTAAAATGAACCAATACTAGTTAATGCAAATTAATATATCAAATATATAATTATACATTAAATCATTAAATCAACACTTGATTCAATGATCCGGTCATGTCGCACATAACCGACTAGTATACAATGTATCGATTTATCGAATCAATGATTCGATAACTAGGTTATATCGCATACAACCAATCGAAACATTCATCGCGAGAATGAAATACTGTATCACATACACGCATTATTCTCGGTCCCGCACATATCTCATATGCGCTCCTATTTCGTTTCGCTTGAGCCAGGAAACTTCTGTGTAGGACTCTAAAGACTCGTCAATACGCCGGTAGCAGATGATGATCATATCATGCACCCACAAGCCGCAAGCGGTCTGCTAAACGTAACGGCCATCCGGGTATTGAGCGATCAGAAGATCGACGAGCTAGCCCGCTCACACTCCTGTGAATCCAACCAGTAACACTTACCGTACAGTCCGGTCTGTTCGTCTGATATGTCGCATATCTAGTCTAGGGGTGGTAAACGTCAGACCCCAATAACCGATAAGTCATGCCGATGTGAGGCTCATAACGGGTCGAGAAACTACTGGTAACACTTACCAGCAAATCTCAGATCAGCCCTGGCCAGGGACTTCCCTGTTACGGCCAATCGAGCACAGCGCAACATCAACCCCCAATACCGGGAGAGACGAAACCCCTCCTATCGCTCATTGCCTCTATGTGACTCGGGACTGTACCCAAAGACCACCGTTTTGCACGCCCTCATGGACGTGGTAAGGTGGAGATCAAAGCACAGTGGGAATCACACAAGACTCTATGACGATCTCGGGTCTACAGACTAACCTGTACATCACCTGAGAACTGCCATCTGACGTGAGGTATAATACCATCTGGGAGTTCTCGGCGAGTCCGTCCAGTGTACCCAGTCTCCACTAAGCACCCGTATACCATCTATGATGTCAAACATCAATGGATATGGGATCATCCATCGCCCATCTCATGGGTCGAGAAGCGTATACGCTAGTCTACACTGGTATATCGATGCCCCGTCTCGATACACCCACGACTAGGGACCTTGAAGGATGTACTTATGGACTACCATGTCCCCACTAGTATGATCTGCATCATAGTCCAGGTAGTCAAGTACACATCCTAAGGGCTTTATCAACATGTAACTATAAGACAGTTTAAAGAGACAAGTGTACATGTTTAGATAAAAAGTAACCAGATAGCATACTATCATATCGAGCAAGAAAGTCATCTCTATATATGTCCAAGCATCCAATATTATATACATCATCTGTACAATACTGGCCTCTAGGGCATACATACAACTAACAATCTCCCACTTGCACTAGGGCCAGCTGCTGTAGTATCGCATACCGAGCATCCCGAAGAGTCTCTCAAACTGTATCTGGGGAATGGCCTTCGTGAGTGGATCCGCCGTGTTGTTCTTCGTGTCAACCCTCCTGACCTCGATCTCCCGGCGATCAACTATCTCCCGGATCAGGTGATACCGCCTCAGAATAACACGCAGTCCATATTGATGTGTGGTCATCGGGACCCGTCACCTTTCTGACGTCGTTGAAGGATTACAACGATAGGTGTCAGAGAAGCTCGGAGATGTACCCTCGAACCGGATATAAATTGATTTAAGGGAGCAATCTTGCTTAGTCAATTTAATTTGAGGACTTACGGCCAAAATTGGGCTAAGTCCAGTTGAAAATGTTCAACATTTTATTTGCTTTTACATTGCATTTCTTTTTATTTTTATTTGGGCTCTAACCATAAAGGATGCAGAACATCAATTTGCTTTTGGGCTCTGCCCATTTATAAATGATGCAGAGCATCAATTTTACTTGGGCTCTGCCCTTTGTGAATGATGCAGAGCATCAATTTTATTTGGGCTCTGCCCTTTTATTGCTTTGCAATTTATTTTGGCCTGTTGGTCTTTTTAATTTGGGCCTGGCCCTTTTTAAGAAATGCATTGCATTTGTCAGGCGCTTTGCGCCAATTACTGAGCGCAAGCGCTTGTGGTGAGGACACGTGTCATGCTCTGGTGAGCGCAAGCGCAACGGCGCAGTGCGTTGCGCTGCTGACACGTGGCGCGCTCTGGTGAGTTGCGCCAATTCCAGAGAGCAAAGCTCTATTTCAAGAGCGCGTAGCGCAAGTTGTTCTGTAGCTGACACGTGGCGCTCTCTCAAGAGCGCAACAGCGCAGTTTGGAAGTGCAAAGCACTAAGAATCTTTTAGATTCAGAACAGAAGTGCAGAGCACTATTTGATTTCTTGATCTAATTTAGATCAAAGAAAAATAAGTTTTTTCTTTTTGTTTCAAGAACCAGAGGTTCATAAAAGTGCAAAGCACTATTTTTATTTTGTTGTTTTCTTGTTTTTAAAGAACCAGTGGTTCATGAGAAGTGCAAAGCACTGTTTATTATGTGAAGAACATTGATCTGGTTTTTAGATCAATGATTTATTAAAAGAGATTTCTTTTCTCTCGTGAAGGTTTTTACCTTTTTCTTTGAAATTTTCTCAGAATTCTCTCTCTGTTTGAAGCTCTTGACTTTTTTCAAGAAAAAAATGTCGATGGCTTTGAATTGAGGTCTGGGGTCTCTTTTATAGTGCCCATAAATTAGTTAATTTTGTTGAAGAGATCTTTCTCTGAGTGATTTGGGGAATTTTCCCCACCGTTGGATCTTTGATCCAAGGGCTTCTGTTTTACAGAAGAAAATATTCTTGTTTTAACAAGAATAGAAAGATTTCTTTGAAATCTTAATTCTGTTTGGCGCAAACACCCCAACGCGTGACACGTGTCGCGCAGCGCACAGCGCAGCGCAACTGCGCAAGCGCATCTGCGCTGACACGTGTCGCGCAGCGCACAGCGCAGCGCAACTGCGCCAGCGCATCTGCGCTGACACGTGTCGCGCAGCGCGAAGCGCAGCGCAACTGCGCTTACACGTGTCGCGCAGCGCAGTGCTTGCGCAACTGAAGCGTTGCTTCCTTTAATTTTGCTTAAAATAGAGCTTTGCTCTGATTGGGCGCGCTGCCTTGGGCGCTGCGCTGATGCATCTGCGCCTGACACGTGGCGTGTTGCGCAGCGCAAATAATCTGAAGCGTTGCTTCATTTATTAAATTTTAAATTTTCAAAGCAGAGCTTTGCTCTGATTGGGGGAAGATGAAACGTTGCTTCATCTCCCGCCTCGGAATTTAAACAGAGCTTTGCTCTGATTGGGGTAAATAAATGCCCCCCCACCGTTGCGCTTACGTGGCCCCAAACGTGAGCGCAACGGTGGCGGAATTCCAACCGCCGTGACAACTTTTGGAAGTCGAAGAGGAACTTGATGCCTATAAATAGGACCTTTGGTCCCCCACAGATGCTTATCATCTTTCAGATTTTTATTTTCAAAAAACTTCAGAGCTTTGCTCTTGCCTTCAAGAACTCTAGAGCTTTGCTCTTCTTTCCAAAGTTTTTAGAAAAACTTTAGGTAAAATTGATTCTTAGATTAAATTAATTTTAATTAATCTTAACCAGCAGAGCTTTGCTCTCATAGATCTTTTGATCTAAAGAGATCCCGATTGGGGTTTCACTAGCAGAGCATTGCTCATTTTCAAAGTTAGAAACTTTAGGTAAAATTAATATAAATCAAATTAATTTAAATTAATCTCAGTCAAAGAGCTTTGCTCTCACAGATCTTTTGATCTAAAGAGATCCACATTGGGGTTTCATTGAGCTTTTGTTCATGGGTTTTAATCCCTGAACAGAGCTTTGCTCTCTAGGAATTTAGCCCTCTATGTATATTATTTTTTTTCTATCGCTAATCTTCCAGTGGTATTTCCTCTAGGCATAATGGCGGTGCATCTATACAGTTTGCACGAGTTCATCACCTATGACGATATCCGCGCACAGGGTCGTCAACAAAACCAGGAGTTTACAGACGCTCAATGTGCAGAGGTCATGGGTCGTCTGAACGCAAGAGGTGGCTGGCTGCTACCCCGTCGTTCGTCTCTTTTGAAAGTCGTGCTGGGCGCAATATGGAGAGCACTTCCGGGTCTTCACGAGGCCCTACCGCTCAATGCGCTGGATGATGCCGAAGACAAAGTGCATTCAGTGTACCTGACGGGGCTGATCTCGAAAAAACGGCGGGACAGCCTTATTGACATCCTACATCAAATCTTCCAGCAGACGACGATAGTTGCTGCTTATCGAAGGCCGGGAGGGCTTGCCGAGGATCTTGACACAGAGGAGCGCGAGAGGCCAGAAGAACTCTGGATGGCCTTACTTTTGAATTCCTCAATCCGTGCCCCGGATCTGAGGTTATACCGTTGTAATAATTTGAATAATGTTTCTTATTCATTGCTTTCGTGATTGTAAGAATTTTTAGCAATATGAATGGAAACCCTTATTTTTTATTTCAGCTTGTCTTATTTCTCGTCCTGAGTCTTCTGCCCATGCATAAATGAATGCGTCTCGAACGCCTGACCAAATGTAAATCGGATGTTCTTTCTGTCATTTTCTTCTTTCTTTTATTGTTAGCAGGATGTCTTAATAACCATGGTTGACGGATGTTTAGAACGAGTATTCTGACTTTCTTAAGAAATAGCGATGGCTTAGGCCGCAGGTTCAGATCTGCCGCCTAAGACTTTTCAACTCTATGAGCCGTTAGGGTCTCATAGAGACTTTTCTCCCTACGGATCGAGAGGATCTCGCAGGTGGGTTTTCTTCTTAGGAATCGTGAGGATCCCTAAGTGTGTTTTCTCTTATAATTCGTAAGGATCTTATAAGAGATTTTTCCCTCTTACGAGTCGAGAGGACTTGTAAGCGGTTGTTCCCCTCCTTGTCGAAGTTCGACATTGGAGAGTGAGACCTGTGGATGGTATGCAAGAGACCGTTTTGGGCCAACTTGCGAGGTCCCAGTGCTTAGGAAACATGCTTCTTTTATGCCCACTGCCTAAGGCTTTATCTCACGAGTCGAGCCGCCTCGACAATTTTTTCACAAGTCGAGACGAATCGAGCGTTTCTCGCAAGAACATCTTAACGTCGCATTTAACCTCTGCTCTTTATGACAGAAGCCCGTTAAGGTTGGTGGTACTTAGGGTTTTGGCCATCGTACCGTCGCATAAGCTGATATAGTCCTCGATAGGCAATCGTGCTGTTCGAGTAGCCTTGCGACTGCCGTGTCTCTGATCCCTTCGGGGGCTGGACAAGACGTCTTCAAGCAATCCTCCTTGGCAGTTTGACCGTCGGAAGAGCAAGCGTTAGGAATTTGCCATGTCGCTTTTTACTTGAGGTTAGGCTTATTTTGGTGAGCCCCGATGAGTCATAACCACTCCGCGCTGGTGTGGGGATGATCTCCGATAGTCTTTCGGGCTTTATGTGAGTTGCCGTTAAGACCCTGAAGCTAGGAATTTGGCCTTTGCTTCGTTTGCTGGCATTGCGTCTGCTGTATCGAGACGAATGTTGCAGTGGGAACTAGGGATTTTGCCGTGGCTCCGTTTGTTTGATGACGTTGCGTCTGCTGTGTCGAGACGAACGTTGGGGTGACATCTCGTCTGCTGTATCGAGACGGACGTCGAGGTTGTCTCTAGGTTGCTGGTAAACCGCCGAGGTTTGGAACTAGGAATTTTGCCGTGGCTCCATTCGTTTGATGACGTTGCGTCTGAAATGTCGAGACGAACGTTGGGGGTAACATCTCGTCTCTTGTATCGAGATGGACGTCGAGGTTGTCTCTAGGTTGCTGGTGAACCGTCGAGGTTTGGAACTAGGGATTTTGCCGTGGCTCCATTCGTTTATGTTGGAGATAGTGCCCTCATAGTCAATTATTGGATCGCAGGTACGTGATTGCAATGATTGCGGAGGCCCTATACCAATAGGACAGTCTTACTCGAAATGATAGTATGCTATCTGGTTTGCCTTTATCAGTCGTGTACATGTTCAGGTGACTGATTACATGTTACACTTTGATAGAGCCCTCAGGATCTTGCTTTACTACCAACAGTATGATGGCGATCATATACATGAGAGTTGGGTAGTTTATATGCATATACTTAATTGTGGTCCCTAGTCGTGGGAGTTCGAGACAGGGCATCGATACTCCGGAGTAGACTAGTGTGTACAGTCGAGACCCCGACGAGGGGCGGTGGCCGGTCTCACAAGCCACTGGTGTCAGTTGGATCACCTAAGATGTATACAGGTGCTCATTAGGTTATGAGTACACCGGACAGGACTCGCCGGGAATCTGCTAGTTAGTACTATACCTATCGTCAGATAGCAATTCCCTGGTGACATGTGTACAGGTTAGTTCATCGACCTGAGGTCGCCATTTGTCTCGTGTGAGTTCCCACTGTGCTTTGATTTCTACCCTACCACGGCTCAAAGGAGTCGTGCAAACGGATAGTTTTTGGGTACAGTCCCGAGCCATATGGAGGCACGTGAGCGGATCGGCAGGGGATTCGTCTCTCCCGGTATTGGGGGCGAGATCATGCTGTGTCTAGGAGAGCCATTACACATAGCCCACGGCCGTGGCAGGAGATTTACTGGTAGGTACTCCAGTAGTATCTCAGGGTGTTATTGGGCTACACTCCGACACGACTTATACTACTATTGGGGGTCTGACGTTACTAGCCCCCTAGGCAGATATGCGATACTCATTGACGAACGGACCGGACTGTATATACATTGTCACTGTTAGGCTCAGTAGGGTTTCTGGATGAGTTCGCTCATCAGCCTCCCTTGAGGTCAGTCCATGGGCAGCCGTTACGCATTGCTAGTGCCGCTGACGGTTTGTGGTTAAACCCACTGCCAGGGTACTGACGAGTCATTAGAGTCCCCCACAGACAGTTTCCCAAGTTCGGGCGAAACGTTGTAGAGGCCGTATGGTTTTATGGCAGGGTTCGGAAAATGAACGTGCATTTACGCACGTGTTATTTTTCGGGCAGATGATACTGGTCGGCTTTGGTTTAAGCCGAATCCGAGTATTATATTGAGTAGGTATAATATCTTTGTCTCAGTTGCATTTGTATTCGGTCGTAATACAAATGCGGGTATATTTATACAGTTACGGGGTTATCCTGAAAGTCGTTTCAGGATCACTTTTGGAAGTTGTCAGTTTCCAGTTTTCTATCAGCCGTCTTTTAACATTCGGTTAAAGACGGATTTATCTTTTCTTGGATGAGGGTGAGTCATTCTTCTAGAAGGTTCTAGAAGGTGATGACTTGGTTAATTGGTGTTGTGTTTTCATTGGTTGCATTAATGAATGGATGACTAGGTTTAGTGAGTCATTCATTTCATTAATGAGTTTTGTTTACTTAAAGATCTTTTCTTCATGATAAGCTTTGGGTTATGGTCACCACTTAGTTCCTACACTCACCTCCCTCCTTGATATAAGTGGCCGGCCCTCTCTCTCCTCCTCCACTCTCTCACTTGAGAAAATTATGGTTGCTAAAAAGAAAAGACTAAAGTTTTGGATGCATGGAAATTTCATAGTTCATTTCTTGTTCCATTTCATTTCCATCGGCAACTTCATTAACCGATCGTCCACGGCTTTGGACGAAGTGAGACAAAGTCATCTACTCATTCTCTACATCATTCTTGGTCGTCTCTTCTAGCAAACTTGACGACCGAGATGCCTCGAGTCAGAGGCGGGAGCCCGTTTAAAGAATCAGTGATGTGGTGCCACCTAGACGAGCATATTGGAGATCGATGAGATCGGAGCAGCCGCAAAGGAGCGTGGGATGATGGTTGAAGAACGAAGGACTCGGATCGTTCGGTATAACCTTTCTACACTCTTTACAGTTTGTTAGTTCAGCAATAATGGCAGATCCGGGTTAAAGTATACGATAGCGCCAGTTAAAAAGTTTTTGTTCCGCATTTGGCGTCTGTAGACTGCCGGGGCGCTACCGTAGACTTACAGTGGTATCAGAGCCTAACCATTTTGCTATACTAACTTGTGCTAACGCGTTTAAAATATCGATCGAACCGGAAATCAAAAACTGCAAAATCCAAGCTTGACAGTTTCTGTCGATTTTAAATGGCCTCCTAAAAATATTTCACACATCTCAGAAAACTGTGCAGGGTTTTTTAAGAACGACGTACAAATTTGAGCACGTGAATGGACAAGACAGCCGCGGAAACGCGGCCAAACCCATGGTTTGGCCGCGCATCCGCGGCCGTTCTGAGCGATCTTGCCCCCAAATTTGTACAGTGTGTTCCCCTCTGGAAATTGGGGGTTTTGGTATATATCTTTTGGGCCCAGGTTTTGTTACTGTTCTGCAGATTTGCGTGGGGCCCACTTTGTGATATTTTGTCGATCGAAATTTAAACATGTTAGTTTACAGTGCTTACATTATATCTCCGACCGGGAATGTCATTTGATCGGTAAACCGCGTCAGATTGCTATAGTTCTTTTAGACGGGTTTGCGAACGTAACATTCGCGTTGATGTTCTGTGTTGTGCTGTGATGTTGCGGATTTGTCGTGGTGGATAGCAGTGTGCAATGGTAGTACAGTTTGAGTTTATTTGTACATTTGATATTGCGGGGCGAGCGTCCAACTTGTGGACTGCCGTCACTGCCTGTTGTATAATATTCTTTTGGGACACGACCAGGTTGCGGTCGATGTACCTGTTGTACTATTTTTCATTACTGTACTAGGTTTTGCCCCGCGACGGAGTGCACGGATAGCCGGGTTCTGGAGGGGCAACGGGTCCGCATCTCATGGCTTTGAGAGGCAGAGGGGCCCCACTCTAGAATTGGCAGACTATTCGCCGCACTCGTAGGGGGTACAGGTTGACCCAAGGAGGGGTGCCCAAGATTACCGGATTCCGTGAAGTGCAGGGTGGTCCATTCACTATGCTGTAGGGGGCTGCCTCGCTTCAGGTTTTTTGCAGGTAACTTGCCGCACCCGTAGGGGTCTAGGTTTCATTGCACAGGCTATCCACACGACAGGGGAACGTCGGGTTTCAGCAGCGGCTCTATGAAACCCGGGGATCCCAGATTATCTGTATTGTTCTGTGATGCTTATTACTTTTCTGTAATGTTGCATATTATCACGCCTGGAGCGATTATTGTATATTGGTTTATATACTATTAGATGTTGTATATGTTTTACACCCGCGCTAGTCCAGTCCCCGCTCTGTCGTTAGTTAAGTAACCTAACGGGTGATGACGGGACCCAGAGACGAATGCGGATGGCATATACGTACATTTTATTTTCGTTCTTTTCTGGTGTGATTGATTGATGGTACTGCATTGATTCTGATCAATGCAAAGTAAAGCAAACCTGTTTACAGTTGTTGGAACAAATTTAAAAAGTGTTATTGCAAAGACGTTTCCTTTTGTTATGCATAGCGGTATTCAGTGGAATATCCTGCACCTCATTCGACGGGGCAAGGGCCGATATCCCTTCACCGGGACTGACCCCTTGGGCAGAAGTTTGCGTCAGGGTAATAACTTCACTATAGTCGATTACAAGTTGCTTTGCATAGCGGTATTCAGTGGAATATCCTGCACCTCATTCCACGAGGAAAGAGCCGAGATCCCTTTACCGGGAGTGACCTCTTTAGCAAAAGGTTTTCGCCGCTATATTTTAAAAAAAGCTATCAGGTTCCTTCAGCGATATCAAGTTCACTACGCTAAAGGTTTTTCGCCAAAAACCAGCCGTAGCCCTCCGTCACTTCTTTTGGGTATTCAGTAGTATTCAAGCTATGCATTTTAGCCAAAGTTAAAGCATAGTGTTTGGTAGCTGCTGGGTATTCATTTGTTGCATAGATAGATGAGTTAGTTTGGGACAGTCGTTCTGCCGATTAGCCAAAGTCAGGGGCATGTGCGGGTGGGTTCAAATTGACAAGATAGTGACGGGTAGAACTTGGCATGTGACTTATGACATTTTGACCAAAGCCAAGGTTATAAGAGCATGGGGCAAAAATCCTATCGGGAGTTTCTAAAGAAACTGAAACTTGCCAAGTATGCGCATACCTTCTGGAGTATGAGTAACGTGGATGCATTCCATCACGTTATCATGCGATGAGAGTTGGATCCCGATTCCCACTGATGAGTTGGTTTACTCTTCGGGTGATCCCGATTGATTCTTCTTTCTGGTTTGGAGGAGAATTTGACAGGACAGTGGGAGGTTTCCGGATTAGATAAAGTGATAACCATTCTGATCTAGGTTAGAGTGCACGCAGAGTGTTTCTTTTCTCTCTCTCTTTGGCAGCGACATTTGACCGACCCTAGACTATGACTCAGTGACCAAGTTGACCGAACCTTCTTAAAATACTGGCTTTTGGATTGTCTGAGTTGCATAAGTCATTGCCACTCCTTCTTTTACCCTTTGAATTTCTCAGAACACCCGTATTACTACGGATATCCACTTCCATTGGATAGATCCATCGTATGGTTATATACGAACTCGAAGGGACTTCTTCGAGGATGGATCCAGGTTCAGGAGAAATAGAATTGGTTTATTCAGTTGTCTTTTATTATCACCTTCTCTCAGGTTGCGAGGGCTCCTTGGTTTAGGAGAGTACACCTATTACGCTTATTGGATAGTCTTATTCCAAACCATAGGCTGGTGCCGAAAGGTAGGGAATGAAGAAAACCAATTAGCCTAAGTAGGGTGTGCAGAAGGTAATATGTAAAGACAAAATAAAGGGATTAGAAAGAGGGCAAAGTAAATTGCGACTGTTATCATTCATGACCAAACCGCGTACTTCATCGCCACTCCTATTTCACCTTTAAAAGAATAAGGTATTATTCAGATGTCTTTTATCATCACCTTCTCTCAAGATACGAGTACTCCTTGGTTTAGGAGGGTACACCTATTATGCTTACTGGATAGTCTTCTTCCAAACCATAGGCTGGTGCCGAACGGTAGGGAAGGAAGAAAACCATTTAGCCTAACGATGGTGTACAGAAGGTAATGACTTAAAACAAATAAAGGGATTTAGAGAGATGGCAAAGAGATATACGGTTGAAGTCATGAATTGGATTATGAAAGAGGCATTACTATGAATACCAGGATACCCCTACGAAACATTTTCATGTTTCAGTGCATTGTTAAAGAAAAACTGTTTTCCCGATTAGATACTTACTCCAAGGGTATGTATTTACCAGGTTTCATTCTCATATCTGTATGGTTTTACAGATGATGAGTGGGAGTAAGTTATTGGGAATTAGGTGATCATCCTCGTTATATCGGAATTCGTTGTAATTGGTGATATTTGAGGAAATCGCCGGGGTACAGTTTTCAACCTACGACGCACAGGTTTTGAGTTGCTTAAACTCAGCGGACTTATACAGAGTATTGTATGTTGTCCAGTGTCCATCAGGACAAAGGGGTAGGTCCTCGTACTATGTTCTGTTTACTTATAACTTCTCTAGTATTTAGACAAGTGTTTCGTAGAAATACAAGGTCTAAGTTTTGAGAAGTTGTGGGTATAAGAACAAAGTAGAGAACCAGATGTCACAAGTATCGGGATTCTTCAAAGAGATCGAAGATGTGGATTCTTGTGATTGGTATTCATATGATAGTAATAGTTTTGAGAAACTTCTTTCTCTTTCAGGTTACTCATAATTGGATGGATTCCTAAGTTGAGTAATGCTAATTAAGCCTCTTTCCATTAAGTTGATATGCACTGGAGACAGCTGCATGGTTTGAATATAGTTCCAATTAAATAAGTGCCAAAGTTTCTATATTGGATATAGAATAGTTCGTACCTTAAAAGATGTTAAGGTACGGGGAGTTGTCCAGCTTTTGCTTAAAACCAGACTCTGGATAACTCAGGGCACGTTTCTGTAATGGCTGTTTGTGGGTTGACCCTGGCTATGACGAGGGTTGATATTCTACCATTTTGGAAGATCAATAGTGATATTGTTCTTGACTCGCCACAGTTTTAGTAAAAATGGATTTTTTCAGAAAACAATAGTGGGAGTATGGTAGAACTGGAAGTGATTCCAGAACCGCGAACGATTACGGAAAATTTAATAGAACCTATATATTCAATCAGGTTTGACATTCCATTAGCCACTCCGCAGATATGATGGGTAACCTCAGACACCCGAGAGGTACTCCGGTAGCCTCAAGGACGGTGACAGGGAGGTTTTTATCTACCCAGACTTGACACTACTGTTGTTCCAAGCTATGAGACCCGGTAGGAGGGTTGTCGTAGTCAGTGGGAGCAGCAGAAGCATAGTAGGCAAGATGCTTATGTCTATTTGTAGACTTAGGCAGTTATAGCGGAGATAGATCATCTAATTTTGATGTGACAGTCATGGGTTTGACTTCAATCAGAATAGGGGATGGATCTGTTAAGAAGGTAGTAGGGTGTGATGTCATGGTATCTGGATGACATACACAGAGTAGGAAGTAAAATTCCTATACTACGATCGGTTGTACTGTGGTCGTCACACAGTTGTTTCTCCAGACAGGATATGGATATAATATTTGACATTCTGGTTTCTGGATCTATGGTTTTAGATCTGGATTTGGGTAGTTTCCCAATGTGGGTACTTTGATAGATATTCTAATGGTTTTTAGAATAGTTGACTCCTAGCATGGTGGTGTACCTGCAGGTGATGGAGTCACCCTCTCTAAAGATGTCTTACGGACTAAAGGGGAGAGGGATATGCATGATTGGCAGATCACTTGCTTAGGCAATTGAGTCAATCGTGAGATGTCAAGTACCACACCAAATGTTGTTTTTGCACTAGATGCAATAAGTTTGTATTAATCCAATCCTGGAGAAACATAAGGAAGCAGTTATAGAACATAAGTGCATGTTCTACGAATTTGATGACGGCAGCTTCCTTCGGGAGACGATTATCATTCCAGGCTTCAAAGGTGACATGGTTGACAGAGTGATTGTCAGAGTTATAGTTTTTCCCTCTGATGAGGAACAGTATTATGGACAGGTGGTCCAAGAGGATACTGTAGGTGGCATGGTGCCCGATACTGATTAGGTTCAGTGATCGATACAGTCTAAGAAGTTTGGATTTGGAGTTCATTTATGAACTAGGTCCCATCAGATATCCAGACATATTCTAAGACAGGTATTACTCAATTCGGGAGATAGCTTTCTACGCGAATTTGAGATTAAGAGAGATATAGAAAGAAACATCTAGGCGGATCCACTCACTGAGTCTATTTCTCGAACACAATAGTTTTACAAACGGGCTTTGTGAAACTGATTAGTAGAGGAGTTGGATGTTCGGTTTCACACGGGCTGTGAGTAGTCGACATCGCAATAATTAGCCTTAAGTGCAAGTGGGAGATTGTTGGAGATAGTGCCCTCATAGTCAATTATTGGATCGCAGGTACGTGATTGCAATGATTGCGGAGGCCCTATACCAGTAGGACAGTCTTACTCGAAATGATAGTGTGCTATCTGGTTTGCCTTTATCAGTCATGTACATGTTCAGGTGACTGATTACATGTTACACTTTGATAGAGCCTTTAGGATCTTGCTTTACTACCAACAGTATGATGGCGATCATATACGTGAGAGTTGGGTAGTTTATATGCATATCCTTAATTGTGGTCCCTAGTCGTGGGAGTTTCGAGACAGGGCATCGATACTCCGGAGTAGACTAGTGTGTACAGTCGAGACCCCGACGAGGGGCGGTGGCCGGTCTCACAAGCCACTGGTGTCAGTTGGATCACCTAAGATGTATACAGGTGCTCATTAGGTTATGAGTACACCGGACAGGACTCGCCGGGAATCTGCTAGTTAGTACTATACCTATCGTCAGATAGCAGTTCCCTGGTGAAATCTGTACAGGTTAGTTCATCGACCTGAGGTCGTCATTTGTCTCGTGTGAGTTCCCACTGTGCTTTGATTTCTACCCTACCACGGCTCAAAGGAGTCGTGCAAACAGGTAGTTTTTGGGTACAGTCCCGAGCCATATGGAGGCACGTGAGCGGATCGGCAGGGGATTCGTCTCTCCCGGTATTGGGGGCGAGATCGTGCTGTGTCTAGGAGAGCCATTACACATAGCCCACGGCCGTGGCAGGAGATTTACTGGTAGGTACTCCACTAGTATCTCAGGGTGTTATTGGGCTACACTCCGACACGACTTATACTGCTATTGGGGGTCTGACGTTACTAGCCCCCTAGGCAGATATGCGATACTCATTGACGAACGGACCGGACTGTATATACATTGTCACTGTTAGGCTCAATAGGGTTTCTGGATGAGTTCGCTCATCAGCCTCCCTTGAGGTCAGTCCATGGGCAGCCGTTACGCATTGCTAGTGCCGCGGACGGTTTCTGGTTAAACCCACTGCCAGGGTACTGACGAGTCATTAGAGTCCCCCACAGACAGTTTTCCAAGTTCGGGCGAAACGTTGTAGAGGCCGTATGGTTTTATGGCAGGGTTCGGAAAATGCACGTGCGTTTACGCACGTGTTATTTTTCGGGCAGATGATACTGGTCGGCTTTGGTTTAAGCCGAATCCGAGTATTATATTGAGTAGGTATAATATGTTTGTCTCAGTTGCATTTGTATTCGGTCGTAATACAAATGCGGGTATATTTATACAGTTACGGGGTTATCCTGAAAGTCGTTTCAGGATCACTTTTGGAAGTTGCCAGTTTCCAGTTTTCTATCAGCCGTCTTTTAACATTCGGTTAAAGACGGATTTATCTTTTCTTGGATGAGGGTGAGTCATGCTTCTAGAAGGTTCTAGAAGGTGATGACTTGGTTAATTGGTGTTGTGTTTTCATTGGTTGCATTAATGAATGGATGACTAGGTTTAGTGAGTCATTCATTTCATTAATGAGTTTTGTTTACTTAAAGATCTTTTCTTCATAATAAGCTTTGGGTTATGGTCACCGCTTGGTTCCTACACTCACCTCCCTCCTTGATATAAGTGGCCGGCCCTCTCTCTCCTCCTCCACTCTCTCACTTGAGAAAATTATGGTTGCTAAAAAGAAAAGACTAAAGTTTTGGATGCATGGAAATTTCATAGTTCATTTCTTGTTCCATTTCATTTCCATCGGCAACTTCATTAACCGATCGTCCACGGCTTTGGACGAAGTGAGACAAAGTCATCTATGTTAGTTGTATGTATGCCCTAGAGGCCAGTATTGTACAGATTATGTATATTATATTGGATGCTTGGACATATATAGAGATGACTTTCTTGCTCGACATGATAGTATGCTATCTGGTTGATCTTTATCTTAACATGTACACTAGTCTCTTTATACTGTCTTATAGTTACATGTTGGTAAAGCCCTTAGGATATGTACTTGACTACCTAGACTGTGATGCAGATCATACTAGTGGGGACATGGTAGTCCATAAGTACATCCTTCAAGGTCCCTAGTCGTGGGTGTATCGAGACGGGGCATCGATATACCAGAGTAGACTAGCGTATACGCTTCTCGACCCATGAGATGGGCGATGGATGATCCCATATCCATTGGTGTTTGACATTAGAGATGGTATACGGGTGCTCAGTGGAGACTGGGTACACTGGACGGACTCGCCGAGAACTCCCAGATGGTATTATACCTCACGTCAGATGGCAGTTCTCAGGTGACACTTGTACAGGTTAGTCTGTAGACCCGAGATCGTCATAGAGTCTTGTGTCATTCCCACTGTGCTTTGATCTCCACCTTACCACGTCCATGAGGGCGTGCAAAACGGTGGTCTTTGGGTACATTCCCGAGTCACATGGAGGCAATGAGCGATAGGAGGGGTTTCGTCTCTCCCGGTATTGGGAGTTGATGTTGCGCTGTGCTCGATTGGCCGTAACAGGGAAGTCCCTGGCCAGGGCTGATCAGAGATTTGCTGGTAAGTGTTACCAGTAGTTTCTCGACCCGTTACGAGCCTCACATCGGCACGACTTATCGGGTTATTGGGGTCTGACGTTTACGACCCCTAGACTTGATATGCGACGTATCAGACGAAGAGACCGGACTGTACGGTAAGTGTTACTGGTCGGATTCGCAGGAGTGTGAGCGGGCTAGCTCGTCGATCTTCTGATCGCTCAATACCCGAGTGGCCGTTACGTTTAGCAGACCGCTTGCGGCTTGTGGGTGCTTGATATGATCATCATTTACTACCGGCGTATTGACGAGTCTTTAGAGTCCTACACAGAGGTTTCCTGGTTCAAGCGAAACGAAATAGGAGCGCATATGAGATATGTGCAGGACTGAGAATAATGCGTGTATGTGATACCGCATTTCATTCTCACGATAAATGTTTCGATTGGTTATATTTGATATGACCTAGTTATCGAATCATTGATTCGATAAATCGATACATTGAATACTAGTCGGTTATGTGCGACATGACCGGATCATTGAATCAAATGTTGATTTAATGATTTAATGTATAATTATATATTTGATATATTACTTTGCATTAACTAGTATTGGTTCACTTTATACGGATTTTCTCACTTGATGCACATAGTATATGTGATATGCTTTTGTGCACTTTTTGTATCATGTTTGATGATACTTGATCATTTAGTTAAGTATATAGAATTAATCCATGGTTAATTTGATAATTAGGGTTTTGCATAATCATTTATTTTTTATTTGTTTATTTATTTATTTGGAAAAGATAAAGATAAGAATGGTGGCTTTCTTTGTCATTAGTTGAAGCTTCATGAAGCCTTGACTTTTGTAACCATCCTTATCTTCATGCTTAACCCTAACCCATCCAAGTGACCATGGTTAATTCTCTACACTTAACCCTAGTTTAAGTTATGATAAGTATTTGATTTTCTATTTCTTTTTAATAGAACATATCATAACTATCTTGTTCTTCTTCTTCTTCAAGCTTGCTACATCAATGGCAACTTGAGTTTTAGTGAGAGAAATCCAAATCTAAAGTGAACCCACCTCCTATTTCTTCACCCTCTACCTCTTGCCAAGTTGTTTTGGGTGTTTACTTCACAAGTTTCATAAGTTTGTGAAGTCGGAGCTTGAACTTGCGATGCCTCGAGGTAGATCGTCTTTGACACAAAGCCGACGACCTAGCTTGCCCGTTTCTCCGATGAAGCCAAAGTTCGAGTTTGGAAATCGAGATGGACAGCGAGAGGATGCCTTCGTAGAGCCAAGGAAGAGGATTACCGGATCTACAAAGGTTGTAGCATCTAACCTATAGTTAATTTGTTAACTAGTTTTATATTTCGCCTAGACATCTAGCAACGATCCGTTAACTAGGGTTTCTCGGCACCATATTTTTAAAATTTGGCATGTTCGATGCCTTGTGAGACCTCTATAGGGTGCCTAGGAACCTTTCAGTGGTATCAGAGCCTAGCTAGAGCCTTAGGCGAAGTCTAGACGCGATTTGAAGCCCGAACGAACCCGAAACCCTAAACTTATCTTGCTCTCTGGACTTTTTCCAATTTCTGGGATTTTTCAAGATTAAAAATTCCCAAAAAATTCAGCAGGTAAAATTATGAATTACTGTGAAACACGTGTCGATAACTCCACAAAATAAGAGCGGAACCGCGGCCCCCACCATGGGATTAGCGGCGGTTCCGCGGCCACTTACTGGTGTTACACCACGTGGCTTGCACAGTAATTCGTTTCCTGTAGTGCTGAGTCTTCTGGAAATTTTTAATAATTTTTCAAGAGTTAAATTTTCTGGAGTTGTTTTGGGGATTCGGTATTTCGATCGGGGTATCAAATTTCGTCTTTGTGTTTTTCCGGATAATTTATAGAATATGTTAAAAAGGTTCGACCGGATATAAATACCCAATTTTTCCCCTGTCGGGAAATTTCCAAGTGTTGGATTTTTCCGAAGTTTAACGACGTTCTAAGTAGTGCAAGTAACGCGATGGACCCTCTAGAAGACAACAAACCTTAACTCGATTATGTGACCGTCTTGAACTGCCCTTTGAACCTTCGGGTTTGGGGCAGTACGGCGTGTCACATGTGAGGCGTTGGCTTGACCCTTCTACGGCTGGACCGTCGGTACTGAGGCACGAACTGAATGTTGTTAGACTTATTTCATGTGTTGAGCTGTATCGGGAAAACTTGGGTATTCGGCTGTTCGATCGGAAAGTTTAACATTTTCTGTTTATCTGGAATGTGATACAATAATTGGAATTCACAAACAGTTATGTGATAACTGAATGAATGTTATAAATCTAGCAATTTAGTCCCATATGATATTGAAAAGAGTTTTCGATAATGAGACTAAAATGCGGGATTTATATCTGTTAGGCATGCGATGTCTAAATAGATTGCGGATTCCAATTGTTGTAGTTTTACACTTTCTTTTCTGTGACCGTAAGTGTAGTATGTTCATATCGCCGGTTTTGTTGCTATACGTCAATGACAATTGGGGTATGCATACTTACTTACGTTGATGACATGTGATGTTATGTGTTGCTGGATATGTTATATTGGATCGTCGTATTCGAATAGCTGGGGGTTTTTATGTAAGATGAGTGTTTTTCATTTTCATTCATGTAAAAACTTGTATGTAATATTCTTTTATTTGGGGCACTTCCAGGTAGCGGAAGCTGTCACCCTTTGTATATTATTTACTTTTCCGCATTAGGATAGACCCAAGGAGGGGAGCACAAGTAACCGGGTTCTAGGGTCCAGTGGGAGACCAACTCGAGGAGTCGAGTCCGGGTCTCCTAACCCTAGAATTGGCAGGGTTGCTTGCCGCTCTCGTAGGGGTCTAGGGGTGTGGGATTGGCTATTCATCACGACCGTGGAATCCGTGTTTTATACTGGCTCGTATTGAAAACACGGACGTCCTAGTATATCCAATATTTCATATGTTTATTCTGCTGCGATATCTGTGTTGTGACTCTGTGATGGATATAGTATATAGTATATATGATATATTATATAGACGTTACTTATGTTTTACACCCGCGCTAGCCCTGCCCTGCTCTGTCGTTAGTTACCTAACCTAACGGTGCACGAGGGGACATCGAGGCGAATGCGGATGGCATAAGTGTACGTCATATCTATCTGTGATGTTTAGGTATTTAAATGATGGGACTTCATTAATGTGATTAATGAAAGATAAGAAACCTAAGATGTTGTAGAATCGAATTTTAAAATAAAACAGGTAGCTACAGTTCTTGCTTTGCACAGCGGTATATATGATATACCCCGCACCTTATTCGATGAGGAAAGGACCGAGATCCCTTTACCGGGAGTGACTCCTTTAGCAATAACTGGCAGATGCTACACACTCGGTTTGCTTTTGACTGCTTTTGGGTTTTTGCTTTGCACAGCGATATATATGATATATCCTGCACCTCCTTCGACGAGGAAAGGACCGAGATCCCTTCACCGGGAGTGACTCCTTTAGCAAAACTAGAAAAGCCTCAAAATCGCTCCATTTCAAAACTTCATTTGATTCTACAACGATATCAAGTTCATTACGCTCATGGTTTTTATGAAAAACCTGCGTAGCCCTCCGTCATTTCAGATAAAGACTGTTTAGTATTCGTGCTGCGTTTGTTGGCCTTTGTCAAGGCGTAGTGTGCGGTAGCTGAATAGTGCTTATCTGTTTGTGCATATGATGCAGATTGTTTCAGGGTAGTCATACGACCTTGTTGGCCTTTGTCAAGGGTCGTGCGGGTGGGTTTGATTCAATCAAGAAATGACGGGTTGAACTTGACTAGCATCCTGTGATTTGTTGGCCTTTGTCAAGGTCATAGGACACTAGGGGCAAAATATTATCGGGAATTTCAAGTGTTGAAATTTGCAATGAGATTGCATACCTTCTATGAGATAGTTGGATCCCGATACCCGCTGCGAGTAAGAGTTACTCCTGGGAGAGTTTTACACAGTGCAATTAGCCGATCAAGTAGGTGTCTAGAAAGGTGTCAACGGGGTTACGCCTCTGGGAAAACGAGGTTTACATTAATTAGGTTCGTGCGAAAGCACGGGGGACCTCCCTCAAAGTACCGACACTGGCCTGGCTGAAAGACTGGCGAACCTGTAGTGTGTAATTAATCCCGGCTAGTCTTTCCTTTTAGGGTTTGAAGGAAGATTTGATAAAAAGCAGTGGGAGCCATCCTGATTAGATAAGATAATAACCAATCTGATCTTGCACGAGCATACGCTAAAGTGTTTTCTTCTCTCTCTCTCCAGGTAGCGACCAGTTCATGCCTTAATCAAGATAATAATATGGATGTATTGACCGAACCCGCATGTTATACTGTGCTGGGGAACGTTGGTTCCGTTCTTTCCTGTAAGAGTTATAGGAATGAACAGGATACAGGGGAATACCAGGATTCCCATGCCACCCGAATGAAGAAAGTACATGTTGATGCATTTTCTTCGGGTGTGTTCGTTACAGAGAACTGTTTCTCCATTTGCTCTACGTCCTGGGTATTAGATACCGGGTCAGGATCCCATATATGTAATCAGTTACATGGGCTTAGGAAAGGTACAGAACTTGGAGAAGGTGATAAAGACATTAGAGTTGGAAATGGTGCAATTGTTGCAGCTAAGACTGTCGGAGAATATCACCTTGTATTACCAACTGGAAATACATTGGTTCTGAACGAATGCTATTACATGCCGAACTTGATATGCAACATTATATCGGTTTCTTTATTAAGTAAAGAGGGATATAATTTTGTATTACAGGACAATGTTATGAACATTTTCCATAACCAAAAGTTGGTTGGATCAGGCACGTTATGCAATGGCATTTATGTTCTAAATCAATCAACAGTCCTGAGCATAACAAACACACACAAGAGGAAGAGTTCTGAACTCAATGAATCCTTCTTGTGGCATTGTAGACTGGGTCACATCAATGCGACACGACTAGCTAAGTTGCATAAAGATGGATATTTAAATCCGTTTGAATTTTCATCTTATGACACTTGCCAGTCATGTCTCAAAGGCAAGATGACCAAAACTCCGTTTACGGGACACGGAGAAAGAGTTACCGAACTCTTGGGACTGATACATAGTGATGTATGCGGTCCCATGTCTACACATGCCAGGGATGGTTCTTCATACTTCATTACATTCACTGACGATCTCTCTAGGTTCGGGTATGTGTTCCTGATGAAACACAAATCAGAAGCTTTTGAGAAATTTAGGGAATATAAGCAAGAAGTTGAGAACCAAACCGGAAAAAGTATTAAAATCCTACGATCTGATCGAGGAGGAGAATACTTAAGCAATGAATTCCTGGACTTCCTAAAAGAGAATGGGATTCTCTCTCAGCTGACTCCTCCATATACACCACAGCACAACGGTGTATCAGAACGGAGGAACCGCACCCTATTAGATATGGTGCGCTCTATGATGAGCACAGCTGAGTTACCTATTTCCTTCTGGGGTTATGCGCTGGAGACAGCAGCATACCTATTGAATCAAGTTCCATCTAAATCTGTACCTACCACACCATATGAGATATGGAGTGGGAAGAGACCATGTCTTAAACGAGTTAAGATATGGGGTTGCCCGGCCTATGTCAAAAGGCAAAATCCGGACAAACTCGAGGCACGGTCAGTTCTATGCAAGTTTGTGGGATATCCCAAACATTCACATGGATATCTTTTCTACCATACAGAGGAACAAAAAGTGTTTGTTTCTCGCCATGCCACCTTTTTGGAAAAGGAATTTCTTGCAAAAGAAATTAGTGGCGATGAGGTAGAACTGGAAGAAATTCCTGCTACACAAACTCAAACTGAAGATTTAGTGGAACCAGAGGATTCAGTAGCTCCCGACGAACCTCAGCCTCTCCGCCGATCTAGTAGGGTTCCTCGCCAACCTGAGAGATACTACGGTTTTCTCATGGACGGTGGAAGCGAGGATTGCATCATGAATGATGATGACCCAACTAGCTTCGAGCAGGCCATCACGAGTAGGGACTCAGTGAAATGGCTGGATGCTATGCGGTCCGAGATGGAATCCATGTACACCAAAAAAGTATGGACTTTGGAAATTGCTCCTGAAGGGGTAAAACCCATTGGGAGCAAGTGGATCTTCAAGAAGAAACTTGGTGTAGATGGGAAAGTGGAGACTTTCAAAGCTAGACTTGTAGCAAAGGGTTTTCGTCAAAGACCAGGTGTGGACTATGACGAGACCTTTTCTCCAGTGGCTATGCTTAAATCCATCCGAATCATGCTTGCCATTGCTGCCTTTCATGACTACGAAATCTGGCAAATGGATGTTAAGACCGCCTTTCTAAATGGTGATTTAGAAGAGTGCGTGTACATGACTCAGCCAGAGGGCTTCGTAGACAGTGGGAGCAGCGGGAAGGTGTGCAAGCTGCTTAAATCCATTTATGGATTAAAGCAAGCATCGTGGAGTTGGAACATCTGCTTTGACGTCGTTATCAAAGAGTTTGATTTCGTCAAAAATCCAGATGAACCTTGTATCTACAAGAAGGTGGCAGAGAGTAAGGTTGTCTTCCTCGTATTGTACGTGGACGACATACTCTTGATAGGAAATGATATTCCTATGCTGCAATCGGTCAAGCTCTTCTTATCACAAAGATTCTCAATGAAAGATCTTGGTGATGCCTCCTGCATATTGGGGATCAGGATCTGTAGAGATAGATCCAAACGGATTTTGGGATTGTCCCAATCTAGGTACATTGACACCGTACTAAAGAGGTTTAGTATGGAAGAGTCCAAGCGTGGGAATATACCCACGATCTCTTGAGTCACTCTCTCCAAAGAGATGTCTCCCAAGACTGATTTGGAGAGAGCTCGCATGCAAGGGATACCCTATGCTTCGGCGGTAGGCTCTATCATGTATGCGATGCTATGTACCAGACCCGATGTAGCATACTCACTAAGTGTAGTGAGCAGGTATCAAGCTGATCCTGGAGAGAGTCACTGGACAGCTGTGAAGAGTATTCTCAAGTACTTGCGAAGGACTAGAGATATGTTCTTGGTGTATGGTAACGGAGAACTCCAAGTGGAGTCCTTTACCGATTCGAGCTTCCAGAGTGATAAGGACGACTCTAAGTCGCAGTCGGGCTTTGTCTTTACCCTTTACGGAGGGGCGGTTAGCTGGAAGAGTTCCAAGCAGGAAACCGTGGCAGACTCGACGATGGAGGCTGAATACATCGCTGCCAACGATGCTGTTAAAGAAGCTGTCTGGATCAAGAAGTTCATTTCTGAACTTGGAGTGGTTCCATCCATTGAGCATCCAATACCTTTGTATTGTGATAACAATGGAGCGGTGGCTTTGGCCAAGGAACCCAGGTCCCATCAGCGGTCCAGGCATATTCTGAGGCGGTATCACCTGATCCGAGAGATAGTTGATCGCCGGGAGATCGAGGTCAGGAGGGTTGACACAAAGAACAATACGGCGGATCCACTCACGAAGGCCATTCCCCAGATACAGTTTGAGAGACTCTTCGGGATGCTCGGTATGAGATACTACAGCAGCTGGCCCTAGTGCAAGTGGGAGATTGTTAGTTGTATGTATGCCCTAGAGGCCAGTATTGTACAGATTATGTATATTATATTGGATGCTTGGACATATATAGAGATGACTTTCTTGCTCGACATGATAGTATGCTATCTGGTTGATCTTTATCTTAACATGTACACTAGTCTCTTTATACTGTCTTATAGTTACATGTTGGTAAAGCCCTTAGGATATGTACTTGACTACCTAGACTGTGATGCAGATCATACTAGTAGGGACATGGTAGTCCATAAGTACATCCTTCAAGGTCCCTAGTCGTGGGTGTATCGAGACGGGGCATCGATATACCAGAGTAGACTAGCGTATACGCTTCTCGACCCATGAGATGGGCGATGGATGATCCCATATCCATTGGTGTTTGACATCAGAGATGGTATACGGGTGCTCAGTGGAGACTGGGTACACTGGACGGACTCGCCGAGAACTCCCAGATGGTATTATACCTCACGTCAGATGGCAGTTCTCAGGTGACACTTGTACAGGTTAGTCTGTAGACCCGAGATCGTCATAGAGTCTTGTGTGATTCCCACTGTGCTTTGATCTCCACCTTACCACGTCCATGAGGGCATGCAAAACGGTGGTCTTTGGGTACAGTCCCGAGTCACATGGAGGCAATGAGCGATAGGAGGGGTTTCGTCTCTCCCGGTATTGGGAGTTGATGTTGCGCTGTGCTCGATTGGCCGTAACAGGAAAGTCCCTGGCCAGGGCTGATCAGAGATTTGCTGGTAAGTGTTACCAGTAGTTTCTCGACCCGTTACGAGCCTCACATCGGCACGACTTATCGTGTTATTGGGGTCTGACGTTTACCACCCCTAGACTTGATATGCGACGTATCAGACGAAGAGACCGGACTGTACGGTAAGTGTTACTGGTCGGATTCGCAGGAGTGTGAGCGGGCTAGCTCGTCGATCTTCTGATCGCTCAATACCCGGGTGGCCGTTACGTTTAGCAGACCGCTTGCGGCTTGTGGGTGCTTGATATGATCATCATCTGCTACCGGCGTATTGACGAGTCTTTAGAGTCCTACACAGAGGTTTCCTGGTTCAAGCGAAACGAAATAGGAGCGCATATGAGATATGTGCAGGACCGAGAATAATGCGTGTATGTGATACCGCATTTCATTCTCGCGATAAATGTTTCGATTGGTTATATTTGATATGACCTAGTTATCGAATCATTGATTCGATAAATCGATACATTGAATACTAGTCGGTTATGTGCGACATGACCGGATCATTGAATCAAATGTTGATTTAATGATTTAATGTATAATTATATATTTGATATATTACTTTGCATTAACTAGTATTGGTTCACTTTATACGGATTTTCTCACTTGATGCACATAGTATATGTGATATGCTTTTTTGCACTATTTTGTATCATGTTTGATGATACTTGATCATTTAGTTAAGTATATAGAATTAATCCATGGTTAATTTGATAATTAGGGTTTTGCATAATCATTTATTTTTTATTTGTTTATTTATTTATTTGGAAAAGATAAAGATAAGAATGGTGGCTTTCTTTGTCATTAGTTGAAGCTTCATGAAGCCTTGACTTTTGTAACCATCCTTATCTTCATGCTTAACCCTAACCCATCCAAGTGACCATGGTTAATTCTCTACACTTAACCCTAGTTTAAGTTATGATAAGTATTTGATTTTCTATTTCTTTTTAATAGAACATATCATAACTATCTTGTTCTTCTTCTTCTTCAAGCTTGCTACATCAATGGCAACTTGAGTTTTAGTGAGAGAAATCCAAATCTAAAGTGAACCCACCTCCTATTTCTTCACCCTCTACCTCTTGCCAAGTTGTTTTGGGTGTTTACTTCACAAGTTTCACAAGTTTGTGAAGTCGGAGCTTGAACTTGCGATGCCTCGAGGTAGATCGTCTTTGACACAAAGCCGACGACCTAGCTCGCCCGTTTCTCCGATGAAGCCAAAGTTCGAGTTTGGAAATCGAGATGGACAGCGAGAGGATGCCTTCGTAGAGCCAAGGAAGAGGATTACCGGATCTACAAAGGTTGTAGCATCTAACCTATAGTTAATTTGTTAACTAGTTTTATATTTCGCCTAGACATCTAGCAACGATCCGTTAACTAGGGTTTCTCGGCACCATATTTTTTAAATTTGGCATGTTCGATGCCTTGTGAGACCTCTATAGGGTGCCTAGGAACCTTTCAATCTACTCATTCTCTACATCATTCTTGGTCGTCTCTTCTAGCAAACTTGACGACCGAGTTGCCTTGAATCAGAGGCGGGAGCCCGTTTAAAGAATCAGTGATGTGGTGCCACCTAGACGAGCATATTGGAGATCGATGAGATCGGAGCAGCTGCAACGGAGCGTGGGATGATGGTTGAAGAACGAAGGACTCGGATCGTTCGGTATAACCTTTCTACACTCTTTACAGTTTGGTAGTTTAGCAATAATGGCAGATCCGGGTTAAAGTATACGATAGCGCCAGTTAAAAAGTTTTTGTTCCGCATTTGGCGTCTGTAGACTGCCGGGGCGCTACCGTAGACTTACAGTTTAATGACGTTGCGTCTGCTGTGTCGAGACGAACATTGTTGTGACATCTCGTCTGCTGCATTGAGACGGACGTCGAGGTGGTGACTATTCTGTGCTGGTGCGAGATGATCTCCGATTGTCTTTCCGGTTTTATATGAGTTACCGTCAAGACGTCGAAGCTAGGAATGCGGCCTTCGCTTCGTTTGCTTTGGTGTGTCCAAATCCTGTTGGAGGAAGAACACTGGGGTTGACATTTCGTCTGCTGTATCGAGACGAATGTCAAGGTGGTGACCACTCTGTGCTGGTGCGAGATGATCTCCGATTGTCTTTCCGGTTTTATATGAGTTACCGTCAAGACGTCGAAGCTCGGAATGTGGCCGTTGCTTCGTTTTCTTTGGTGTGTCCAAATCCTGTTGGAGGAAGAACACTGGGGTTGACATTTCGTCTGCTGTATCGAGACGAACGTCAAGGTGGTGACCACTCTGTGCTGGTGCGAGATGATCTCCGATTGTCTTTCCGGTTTTATATGAGTTACCGTCAAGATGTCGAAGCTCGGAATGTGGCCTTCGCTTCGTTTGCTTTGGTGTGTCCAAATCCTGTTGGAGGAAGAACACTGGGGTTGACATTTCGTCTGCTGTATCGAGACGAACGTCAAGATGGTGACCAATCTGTGCTGGTGCGAGATGATCTCCGATTGTCTTTCCGGTTTTATGTGAGTTACTGTAAAGACGTTGAAGCAAAGAATGTGGCCTTCGCTTCGTTTGCTTTGTCACGTCTGAATCCCTGCTGGAGGAAGAACGCTGGGGTGACAACTCGTCTGCTGTATCGAAACGAACGTCGAGGAGGTGGCCACTCCATGTGAGATGATCTCTGGTGGTCTTTCAGGCTTTGTATGACTTGCCGTTAAGACCTTAAAGCTAGGAATTTGGCCTTCGCTTCATTTGCTCACACTGCGTCTAGTGTATTGAGACGAATGCTGAGGTGGAGCTGGGATTTTGCCGTCACTCCGCTTTGTTTCGACCATGGGGTCTTTTGTTAACGTCATGTCTGCATCTAGTTGGAGTGAGGAGAAACGCCGTTGGTGATCTCTAAGTTGTCGATGTTGACGTCGAGACCCTGAAGCTCGGGATCTTCGTTTGCTTCATTTGTTGACATCGTGTCTGTAATATTGCGACAAATGTCGAGATTGTCTCTAGGTTGTCTATGAACCGTCGAGATTTGGCTTCGCTTTCTGATGGAGCCTGTTGGGAAGGTATGGTTCCCTCTTTATCTGTGCCCCTGGATTGTATACAGGGATCAATGTGTTTTCACCTGTAGGGCAAAAAGTTTCATTCTTTCATTTTTTTTATTCTTTCCGCGATGCTCTATCATTTCAGCTTTTTATATTGCGAAAATCGCGATTGCCCAATCATTTCGGCTATTTTTCGCGGTGCCCAATCATTTTGGCTATTTTTTTTTACTCGCTGCTTTTTATTGCGAGTTGCCTAATCATTTTGGCTATTTATTTTATTTTTACTCGCTGCTTTTTATTGCGAGTTGCCCAATCATTTTGGCTATTTATTTTATTTTTACTCGCTGCTTTTTATTGCGAGTTGCCCAATCATTTCGGCTATTCTGCATGCATACCTTTACTTACCGCTTTTTATTGCAAGTTGCCCCATCATTTCGGCTATTTTGTATGCATGTGCGGCCTACTGGCCTTTCGCCGTAAACCTGAAATTGAACACCGATTTCGGCATCAATATCGCTACAACTGGGATATCGCCAGGAGCGAATCATCATTTGTCTTTGTCGTTGTCGAACAAAGGAGGCTTAGCGACCAGGGTTAGGGTCTTGTCGACTAAGGCTTTGACTTCATGAGCCGTAAGGGTCTCACAAAGTTATTTCTCCCTACAAATCGTGAGGATGTTATAGGTGTATTTTCTCCTTAAGAATCGTGAGGATTCCTAAGTGTATGTTCCTCTGTAAGTCGTAAGGATCCTACAGTAGGGTTTTCTCCATGTAAGTCGAGAGGACCTACAAGGGTCATGCGAACATATCCCTAGTCACGGATGAGACTTGGTTAGGGAAATGTTTATTCGCGCCCATGGATTGTATACAAGGGTCAGTATTGAGCCACTTGTAGGGCAATATCGGAAGTTGTGGGGGTTGCTTAAGCACAGGTTTAGGTCTCTGTAACTTAAGACTTTCAAATCTTATGAGCCGTGAGGGTCCCATAAGAGAGTTCTCCTCACGAGTCGTGAGGATCTCGCGAGTGTATTTTCTCCCTAGGAATCGTGAGGATCCCTAAGTGTGTTGCTCCCTTGTGAGTCGTAAGGATCTCACGCGGGTGGTTTCTCCTTACAAGGTCGATGGGACCTTGTAAGTGTCTTTTGACGAGATTGCACCCTTTCGAGTTTTCACAAACACTCGCCGGCAGTCCTGCTGTTTTTACTCACGGAGCCCTTTCGGGTTTTCATCCGTGCCCATTTTGCTTATGGACATACCGTTTTTTTTATTCTTTTTATTTTTATATATATTTTTTTTATATCTTGTCAGCCTAAAGATGCTGCGGTAGTAGTTTAAAGACGTTTCGGTCTGCTAATAGTTTAAGGACATTTCGGTCCGACTTTGGGAAGGCTGGTTACTGCTGATAGAGTTTGAGCTTAGGAAGATAGCGAGCGGACATAGTCGTCGTCATCTATCATTGACCTAGGCTGTGGCTCATTAAGCGTAGTATCTCTTTAGGAAGCGACCGTTTATCGGTCTGAAAGGCCTTTCACCGTGCATATCCATGAGTAGATAGGCCCCACCCTGGTAGACCTTATCTATGATGTACGGGCCTTCATAGTTTGGCTCGAATTTTCCCCGCTTGGCGCGATTGGGGATCATAGGCCTTTTGACCACTAGCACAAGTTCGCCTTGGTGAAATGTTCTCGGCCGGATCAATCTCTCATATGAGAGCGTCATCTTTGCTTTATAAGCTTCCAGATTTTGCTGCGCTATGAGCCGGGTTTCATCAAGGACGTCAAGCTCCTCAAGCCGAAGGTGAGCATTTTCTTCGTCCGTTAGCTCGTAGTGGACTGCCACTCGTAGAGAGGGTAACTCTATCTCGAGGGGGAGTACTGCTTCTGTACCGAATACCAACGCATATGGCGTTGTGTTAGTGGCTGTCTTGAACGTGGTTCGATATGCCCAGAGAGCCTCTTGCATCCTTTCGTGCCAGTCCTTCTTATTCCGTGACACTGTTTTCTTCATGATCTTTGTCAAGGTCTTGTTGAAGGCCCCAGCTAGACCGTTAGCTCGCGGATTATAAACCGAGGAATATCTCCAGTCTATATCATGTTGTTGTGCAAAGCGACTGATCTTGTGGCTTCTGTAAGCTGGCCCGTTATCGGAGATGATCCGTCGTGGAGTTCCAAACCGATATATGACGTGCGTCTTGAAGAAGTGGAGGATATTTTCCGTCTTTACTTCCCTCAGCGGTACCGCTTCTGCCCACTTAGATAAGTAGTCAGTCATCGCTAGGATGAAACGATGTCCGCTAGACGATGCTGGTTCGATGGGGCCGACTATATCAGTCCCCCACATTTCGAATGGCCAGCTAGCCACAGTTGGATGTAGTGGATTCGGATGCTGATGGATGAAGTCCCCATGAATTTGGCATGAGTGGCATTGCTTCGCATATTCGAGGCAGTCCTGGATCATCGTGGGCCAATAGTAGCCCATCCGTTTGATCTTCAACTTCATCTTTGGGCCTACTTGGTGAGAACCGTAGAGTCCGTCGTGAACTTCCTGGACGACCCTTTTCGCTTCGTCAGGTCCTAAGCATCTCAGCCACAGAGAATCAAATGACCTCTTGTACAGAGTATCGTTGACGAAGGCGAAAGACAGAGCTCGTTTCATGAGCTGATGTCTTGCAGACGCTTCTTCAGGCATTCGGTGGGATTTAAAGTAATCTATGAAGACTTCCCTCCAATCTTCGGTATTTTTCCCAATCTTTTACTTGCAGGGTTGTCTACTCGTTCGCTCCTTTTTCTTCAGATGATTCCGGAGATATTTCTGCTGGGGCAAGCACTCGACGGCTTTGTACCACGATTCTACCGTCGTCGAGGTTCTCGTCAGCCAGTTCTTTAGCAAGTTTGGCCAACGCGTCTGCTTTGCTATTTTCCGCACGCGGTATGTTCTCCAAAGTATAAGAGTGAATTTGGGTCAACAGTTGTTGCACCTTTTCACCGTATGTCACCAATTCCGGTTTGCACGTTTGGTAGTCGCCGTTTACTTGACTAATGACCAGTTGAGAATCCCCGTATATAAGGAGGTTTTCAATTCCCATATCAATGGCGATCTTAAGGCCTGCTATCAGAGCTTCATATTCGGCTTCGTAATTTGTCCTCGGCTCTGTTAGGGAGAACGCGTAGCGCATTATCCCTCCTTGTGGAGTTATAAAGATGAGTCCTACCCCTGATTTAATTATAGGGGTACTTTGTTTACGCTTCTTCACGGAAGATGCTCCGTCGAAATAAAGCTCCCATCGGATATTATCACCGTCGATCGCATCAAACGCATGTTCGTCTGGAAGATCGCAATTCAGAGGAGAATCGGCGGGTATCGGATGTTCAGCGAGAAAGTCGGCGATGGCCTGGCCTTTCACTGCCTTGAGAGGTTGATACTGTAAGTGCACGGCGGCGCCCCGGCCTCCATCCCGAGGCCAAAAGCCAAAAGCGGAAGCGATGGTTAACTTTAATTTTACTTGACCGGCACCACCGCGCACTAAAAACCCGGATCGTACCATTAACTAGTCCTAGCTAACTACAAGATAGGGAAGAGAGATATACCGAGTGATCCGAGTCCTCCGGTCTTCTCGCCGTCGTCCCGATCTCCCGCGGAATGTCCGGTCTCCACCTCGTCGCCGGAAGGGCACCACGTCGCCGGCTTCTTTTACGGGCTCCCACCTCTATACCGAGGCAACTCGGCCACGAAGCTGGCGAGTCGACGTGCCCAAGGTTTGCTGAAGAATGGTGTAGTGAGCTATTTGTGTCTCTAGGGGTTTAGGGAGTTGCCATTGGTGGAGGATATGAGATAAGCTTTTGGAGGAGGAGCTAAAAAGACTTTTGCCTAGCCAAATGAGCAAGAATTCCACCCCACCAAATTTGGACAGCCCTAACTTGGCTTGGCCGGCCATCTCATGGGAGTGGAGAGAATAAGAGAGAGAGTGAATGAGAGGAATGGTATGTGATCATGCAAGAAAGAGAAAAGCTCATCATGATGAATAATCATCACACAAAACCAACACTCCAAATCAACCATCATCAACAACCATGATCACACAAAAGTCAAAATATGATGAATAAAGAAAGTCAAGCAATGATGGTACAGGTATCATGATACAATAATATGCAAAGACCCCCTCCACAATTGCTTATTTGCACAAATGCAAATAATCCCTCCTCCACCAATCTTCGGCCAATGAACGATACAAAGGAAATTGGCCGAAACGGAAAGCAAACTGGCAACTCCAGAAAACTGGTCCCGTAATAAATCACAGGAAAACCCCGATACTGTGTATACACACCCGCATCTGTATTCCAACCGAATACAAATGCAATGAGACAAAATTTACACTGTACTATACTAGGATCTGGCTTAAACCAAAGCCGGCTAGTATTATCTGTCCGATCCTGATCCGTACAATACCGCACGTATCTGATCGAACCCTGCCATATCTCCATACGGCCTCTACAGCGTTTCGCCCGAAAACTTGAGCAACTGAATGTGTGGTGGACTCTAAAGACTTGTCAATACTATGGCTGTGGATTTAACCACTAGCACGTCAGAGGTATTAGCCATACGTGACAGGCCACCAGCTATTGACCAAAAGGGACGTCGATAAGCGAACTCATCCTGACACCCTACTGAGCCTGTCAGTGACAATATCCATACAGTCCGGTCCGTTCGTCTATGAGCATCGCATGGCGGGCCTAGGGGGTTGGTAAAAGTCAGACCCCCAAAAGCGGTACAAGTCGTGTCGGAGTGTAGCCCAGAACACCCTGAGATACTACTGGAATACCTACCAGTAAATCTCCAGCCTCGGCCGAGGGCTTCGTGTAATGGCTCTCCTAGACACAGCGCGACCTCACCCCTAATACCGGGAGAGACGAACCCCTGAAGATCCGCTCACTGCCTCCATGTGGCTCGGGACTGTACCCAACTAAAACCTGTTTGCACGTCTCCTTTGAGCGTGGTAGGGTAGTAATCAAAGTACAGTGGGAACTCATACGAGACAAATGACGATCCACAGGTCGATGAACTAACCTGTACACATGTCACCAGGGAACTGCTATCTGACGTCAGGTATAAGACCAACTAGCATGTTCCCGGCGAGTCCTGTCCGGTGTACTCATAACCCAATGAGCACCAGTATACATCTTAGGTGAACCAACTTACACCAGTGGCTTGTAAGACCGGCCACCGCCCCTCGTCGGGGTCTCGACTGTATACACCAGTCTACTCTGGAGTATCGATGCCCTGTCTCGAAACTCCCACGACTAGGGACCTTTTAAGGATGTGCTTATAGACCGCCAGCTCTCACGTATATGATCGCCCTCATACTGCTGGCAGTCAAGCAAGAATCCTAGGGGCTCTATCAACGTGTAATAGCGACATGTCAGGTCACCTAAAGCAGTACACGATGATAAAGGTAAACCAGATAGCATACTATCATCTTGAGTAAGACTGTCCTCCTGGGATAGGTCCTCCCTCAATCATTGCAATCACGTGCCTGTGATCCAATAATTGACTCTGAGGGCACTATCTCCAACAATCTCCCACTTGCACTCAAGGCTAATTATTGCGATGTCGCATACTCACAGCCCGTGTGATACCGAACACCCAACTCCTCTACTAGTCAGTCTCACAAAACCCGTTTGCGAAACTATTGCGTTCGAGGAATAGCCTCAGTGAGTGGATCCGCCTTGAAGTTTCTTTCTATATCTCTCTATATCTCATGTTCACGGAGAAAACCATCTCCCGAAATGAGCAATACCTGTCTTAGAATGTGCCTGGATGTCTGATGGGACCTAGCTCATAAATGAACTCCAAATCCAAAATTCTTAGACTGTATCGTCTACTGAACTTAATCAGTGTCCTGCGCCATGCCTCCCTCAGTATTGCCTTGGATCACCTGTCCAAAATACCGTCCCTCGTCAGAAGGAAAAACTATAGCTCTGACAACCTCCTTGTCGTCCATGTCACCTTGGAAGCCTGGAATAATAACTGTCTCCCGCATGAGGCTGTCGTTATCATATCCCTAGAACATCCACTTTTGTTCTAAAGCTGCTTCCGACTGTTCCTCCAGGATTGGATCAATGTCAACTTATTGCATCTAGTGCAAAGAACAACATCTGGTATGGTACTTGACATCTCATGATTGACTCAATTGCCTGAGCAAATGATCTGCCAATCATGCACATCCCTCTCCCCTTCAGTCTGTAAGACACCTTCAGAGAGGGTGACTCCATCACCTGTAGGTACACTACCGTGCCAGGAGTCGTCCATTCTAAATACTCTTAGAATGCTGTCTAAGTACCCTTAATTGGGAAACCACCCAAATCTAGATTTAAAACCATAGATCCAGTAACCAGAATGTTTGATATAATGTCCAAGTCCCATGTGGAGAAACCACTGTGTGACGACCAAAGTATAACCGATCGTAGTATAGGAGTTTCTTTTCCTATTCTGTGTATGTCATCCAAATACCATGACAACACACCCTACTACCTTCTCAACAGATCCATCCCATATTCTGATGAAGTCAAATCTATGACTGTCACATCAGAAATTGATGATCTATCTCCGCTATATCTGCTTTAGTCTATAAATAGACATAAGCTGTTAGTTATGTATATGCCCTAGAGGCCATTGTTGTACATATGATGTATATTATAATGGATGTTTCGATATATATAGAGATGACTTTCTTGCTCGTCATGATAGTATGCTATTTGGTTTCACTTTATCTTAACATGTTGACTTGTATTGGTTTACTGTCTTACTCTCACATGTTGATAAAGCCCTTAGGATCTGTACTCGACTACTGGGACTATGATGAGATCATACTAGTGGGGCCACGGTAGTCGATGAGTACATCCTATAACTGTTCCTAGTCGAGGGTATATTGAGACAGGGCATCGATACACCAGAGTAGACTAGCGTATACGCATCTTGACCCATATGATGGGTGATGGATGATCCCATATCCATCGGTGTTTGACATCAGAGATGGTGTACGGGTGCTCAGTGGAGACTGGGTACACTGGACGGACTCGCCGAGAACTCCCAGATGGTGATATACCACACGTCAGATGGCAGTTCTCCGGTGACACTGGTACAGGGTAGTCTGTAGACCCGAGATCGTCATAGAGTCTTGTGTGATTCCCACTGTGCTTTGATTTCCACCTTACCACGTCCAAGAGGGCGTGCAAAACGGTGGCTTTTGGGTACAGTCCCGAATCACATGGAGGCAATGAGCGATAGGAGGGGATTCGTCTCTCCCGGTATAGGGAGTTGATGTTGTGCTGTGTTCGATTGGCTATAACTGGAAGTCCCTGGCCAGGGCTGATATAGAGATTTACTGGTAAGTGTTACTAGTAGTTTCTCGACCCGTTATGAGCCACACATCGACACGACTTATCGGTTACTGGGGTCTGACGTATACCACCCCTAGACTTGATATGTGACATATCAGACGAACAGACCGGACTGTACGGGAGTGTTACTGGTTGGATTCACAGGAGAACGCACAGGCTAGCTTGTTGATCTTCTGGTCGCTCAATACCTGGGTGGCTGTTATGTTTAGCTGACCGCTTGCAGCTTGTGGGTGTTTGATATGATCATCACCTGCTACCGGCGTATTGACGATTCTTTAGAGTCCTACACAGAGGTTTCTTGGCTCAGGAGAAACGGAGTAGAGGCACATATGTGATATGTGCAGGACCGAGAATAATGCGATATGGGATACCGTATTATATTCTCGCGATATTTAGTTATGAACCGGGTCATCGGATCAAGTGTTGATTCGATGAATCGGTACATGATATATTAGTCGGTAATATTCGATATAGCCGGATCGTCGGATCAAGTGTTGATTCGATGATTTAATGTATAATAATATATATGATATATTATTACATTATCTAATATTGGCTCTCTTTATTATTTCATTTTCTCATTGGATGATACATTGATATATATGCGATATATGTTAATTGTATTATTTTCTTTTGTTGCAAATATATAATATATATGTGATATATATTATTGTGACATGATATGATTAATTGTTAAACATGTTTAAGGATGATTAATTGAGGTTAGGGTTTGATTAGGGTTAGATGCTTCATGCACCTTCTAGAAGCTTTTTCTTTTGTCATTCTTAAGATATTTATGGATGACACATTCTTAACCCAACCAAACCCTAACTCTAGTTTATTCTCTACTAAATCCTAGCCACTCATCCTTGACCATGGTTTATAATCAATCATATACACTTTCTTTCTATTCATCACAAAAGAAAATAATCTCATTATCTTTTCCATTATCATCTTCTTCTCTCTTGAAGAAAGCTTACTGGATTTTCTTTATGTGATGAAATAATATGAGAAAATGATTTAAAAAGAAAGCAAAAATACTACTCTCTCATCCTCATCTCATCTAGCCCATGAGATTAGTGTGTTCATCTCTTTAGAGTGAGATAGCTTGAGTCTTTGCAACTTCGAGGTAGATCATCGGAGATTTGGAACACTTCAAGCTAGCATGGATCGTTCGAGTCGTGGAGCCTCTCATGAGTCCGGGAGATCGTGGATCGCGGCAAAGGGACTTCTACTCGGAGCTTGTGAAGCGAAGGAGCGGACTACAAAGGTTGTAATCCCTCACACTTAGATAAAAGTTATCATCTTGCATATTTAAACCTAATAATCTAGCAAAGATCCCGGCTTTGGGTTGTTCGGCACGTCTAAATTTTTATCCGGGCATGTTTGATGCCTTTTGAACCTTCATAAGAGTGCCTAGGAACCCTACATAAGCCACCTGTCCACCAATGCTTCCGCTGCTCCCACTGACAACGACAACCCTCTGGCAGAGTCATATACACGTACACCTCTAAAGCTAGTTTAGAACGACGCTATACTCATCCTCCCGCCTGGTCTCGCAACCTGGAACAACAGCAATGGCAAGTGTGGGTAAACAAGAACTTCCCTGTCACCGTCCTTGAGGCTACCGGAGTATCCCTCGGGTGCCTGAGGTTACCCACCATATCTGCGGAGTGGCCAATGGAATGTCAAACCAGATTGAATCTTTAGGTTCCTATGAAATCTTCAGTAATCGTTTGTGGTTCTGGAATCACTTCCGGTTCTACCATACTCCCACTACTGTTTTCTGAAAAAATCCATTTTTAATAAAACTATGGCGAGTCTAGAACAATATCACTATTGATCTTCCAGATGGTAGAAAGTCAACCATCGTCATAGCCTGGGTCAACCCACAAACAACCATTACAGAAAACGTGCCTTGAGTTATCCAGAGTCCGGTTTTAAGCATAAGCCGGACAACTCCCCGTACCTTAACATCGTTAAGATATGAACTGTTATATATCCAATATAGAACCAGAGGCACTGATTTAATTGAACCAGATTCAAATCATGCAGCTGTCTCCAGTGCATGTCAACTAAATGGAAAGAGGCCGATCAGCGTTACTCAACTTAGGAATGCTTCCAATTATGAGTAACCTGAAAGAGAAGCAAGTTCTCTTAATCATTACTATCAACTGAATACCATACACAAGTATCTACATCTTCGATCACTTTGAAGAATCCCGATACTTGCAATACCTGGTTCTCTACTTTATTCAAATACCTGTAACTTCTCAAAATTCGGACCATGTGTTTCCATGAAACACCTGTCTAAAAACTAGAGAAGTCATAAGTAAACCGAATATAGTACGAGGACCAACCCCTCTGTCCTGATGGACCCTGGACAACATACAATACTCTGTATAAGTCCCTTGAGTCTGATAACTCATTCAATGTGTGTCGTAGGTTGAAAACTGTACTTATGGTTAAGAAGAATTACACCGCTGTTTAATGCTCCTTACCTAACCATCCACTGATATAGGTAAATGTCATAGACATAATTTCAAAAAAAGGTATATCTCACTCTATGAAAATAGACGTACAGATATATCAATTTGAAATTGGTGCACAACAGCGGATATTCAAAACCAAATATTTGCCGACCGGCAAACAACCCAGGTGACTTCCTCAAATATCACCGATTGCAACGAATCCCGATATAATGAGGATAATCACCTAATTCCCAATAACTTACTCCCACTCATCATCTGTAAAACCATACAGATGTGAGAATCATACCTGGTAAATACATACCCTGGAGCAAGTGTCTAATTGGGAAATCAGTTTTCATTTAACAGTACACAGTGAAACTGAAACATTAAAATATTTCGATGGGGTATCCTGGTATTCCTAGTAATGCCTCTTCCATTATCCAGATTCACAACTGTAACCGTGTAATTCTTTGCCACCTCTCCACATCCCTTCATATGTCTTTAGTCATTACCTTCTGCACACCCCTTTAGGCCAAATGGTTTTCTTCCTTCCCTACCGTTCGGCACCAGCCTATGGTTTGGAAGAAGACTATCCAATAAGCATAATGGGTGTACTGTCCTAATCCTAGGAGCACTCGCAATGCGAGAGAAGGTGAGGATAAAAGACAACCGAATAAACATTATTCCTATTTCTCCTGAACCAGAATCCATCCCCAAACTGGAACAAGTTCCTTTCGAGTTCGTATATAACCATACGATGGAGTATCCAATAAACTGTGGATCTTCGTAGTGATACGGAGTGTCCTGGAGAAATACAAAGGTGAAGTGGGAGTGGTAATAAAATACCTGGTTTGGTCGTGAATATCAGTCGCAATTTACGTTGCCCTCTTACTAATCCCTTTCTTTGTCTTTACATAATACCTTCTGTACACCATCATTATGCTAATTGGTTTTCTTCATTCCCCACCGTTCGGCACCAGCCTAAGTTTTGGAAGAAGACTATCCAATTTGCGTAATAGGTGTACTATCTCCTAAACTAAGGAGTACTCGCAACCTGAGAGAAGGTAAAAGGAAAAGACAACTGAATAGTCCTATCCATTTTCTCCAGAGCCGGAAACCATCCTCGAATAAATTCCTTCGAGTTCGTATCTAACCATACGATGGTTTTGTCCAATGGAAGTGGACGTTCGTAGTAATACGGGGTGTCCTGGAGAAAAGGGTAAAAGTAGGAGTGGCAATATGGTTTGCAACTCTGACAATCCAAAAGCCAGTGTTTAAGAAGATTCGGTCAACTTGGTCACTGAGTCATAGTCTTAGGGTCGGGTCAATGGTCGCTGCCGAAGATAGAGAGAAAAGAAACACTCAGCGTGCACTCAAACCTAGATCAGAATGGTTACCAATTTATCTAATCTGGAAACCTCCCACTGTCATCTCAAATTCTCCTCCAAACCTGAAAGAAGAATTAGTCGGGGTCACCCGAGGAGTAAACTAACTCATCAGTGGGAATCGGGATCCAACTATCATCGCATGATAACGTGACGGAATCCGCTCACGGTATCACACTCCAGAAGGTATGCGCATATCTGGCAAGTTTTAGTTCTTTTGAAACTCCCGATGTGATTTTTACCCCATGCTCTTATGACCTTGGCGTGAGGTCAAAATATCATAAGTCACATGTCAAGTTCTACCCATCATTATCCAGGTTAATTTGAACCCACCCGTACATACTCTTGACGTAGGCCAAAATAGTAGTACGACTGTCCCAAACCAACGCATCTATCTATGCAACAGATAAATACCCGGCAGCTACCAATCACTATGCCTTGGCGTGAGGTCAAAATACATAGCTTGAATACTACCGAATATTTAACTGAAATGATGGAGGGCTACGAATGGTTTCTGGCGAAAACCTTTAACGTAATGAACTTGATATCGTTGAAGGAACGGATAGCTTTTTAGAAAAATATAGTGACGAAAATCTTTGCTAAAGAGGTCACTCCCGGTGAAGGGATCTCGGCTCTTTCCCCGTAGAATGAGGTGCAGGATATTCCAACTGAATACCACGGTGCAAAGCAAAAGTAATCGGCTATAGTGAAGTTAATGCCCTGACACAAACTTCTGTCCAAGGGATCACTCCCGGTGAAGGGATCTCGGCCCTTGCCTCGTCGACTGAGGAGCAGGATATTCTAACTGAATACCACGATTCAAAAAAAAAGTGAACGTCCTTGCAATAACAGCTTTTTGAAAAGTGTTCCAACAACATCAGATTAGGTTTGTTTTTAACTTGCATTGATCCGAATCAACGCAGTCCCATCAATTGATCACACCACAAAGAACGAAAATAATATGACGTACGTATATGCCATCCACATTCGCCACTGGGTCCCGTCATTACCTGTTAGGTTAGCTAACTAACGACAGAGCGGGGACTGGACTAGCGCGGATGCAAAACATATACAACATCTACTAATATATATACACCAATATATAATATTTCGCTCAAGGCGTGATAAAATGCAACATCTCAGAAATGTACAGCATCACAGAACAATACAGATATCTGGGATCCCCGGGTTTCACAGAGCCACTACTGAAACCCGACGTTCCCCTGGTCGTGTGGATAGCCTGTGCAATGAAATCCTAGACCCCTACGGGCGCGGCAAGTTACCCGCCAAAACCTGAAGCGAGGCAGTCCCCTTCAGCAACGTGAATGGATCACCCAGCACTTCACGGAATCCGGTAACTTGGGCACCCCTCCTGGGTCAACCTGTACCCCCTACGAGTGCGGCGAACAGCCCGCCAATTCTAGAGTGAAGCCCCCTCCGTCTCAATGCCATGAGATGCGGGCCCGTTGCCCTCTAGAACCCGGCTATCCGTGCACCCCTCCGCGGGGTAATCCTAGTACAGAAAGTAAAATATACATACAACGGGTACATCGACCGCAACCTGGTCGTGCCCCAAAATAATAAAACAAACAGGCAGTGACGGCAGTCCACATGTCGGATGCTCGCCCCGCAATATCAAATGTACATAATACAACAAAAACTGTACTAGCATTGCATCCAGGCTATCCCCCACGACCAATCCGCAACATCACAGCAATACACAGAACATCAACGTGAAAGTCACGTTCGCAAATCCGTCTAACCGGGCTATAGCAGTTAGACAGGATTTACCGATCAAGTGACATTCACGGTCGCAGATATAATGTAAATACTGTAAACCGATGTGTTTAAAATATCCGATCGATCAAAATTTAACAAGTGGGCCCCAAGTACTACTGTAGCACATCAAGAAATTCTGGGCCCAAAATTAATATCCCAAAAACCCTATTTTCACCACAGGAGCTCTCTGTAAAAATTTGGCACACTGATCTGCATATACTGCGGCGGAACCGCGGCCCAAGCATGCGTTTGGCCGCGGTTCCGCGGTCGTATGGAGCGATCACGTGATCAAATTTCTACAGAATTCTTATAATTCCCTGCACATCATTCTGAGACAACCTGAAAAATTTTTGGAGACAAAAAAATTTCGACAGAAACTGATATGCATGAAAACGCGGGTTTTGGGATTTTTGTTCGATCGAAAATGTAAAACACATTAGACCAAGCTAGACTATGTTAATGGCGAGGCTCTGATACCACTGTAAGTGCACGGCGGCGTCCCGGCCTCCATCCCGAGGCCAAAAGTGGAAGCGATGGTTAACTTTAATTTTACTTGACCGGCACCACCGCGCACTAAAAACCCGGATCGTACCATTAACTAGTCCTAGCTAACTACAAGATAGGGAAGAGAGATATACCGAGTGATCCGAGTCCTCCGGTCTTCTCGCCGTCGTCCCGATCTCCCGCGGAATGTCCGGTCTCCACCTCGTCGCCGGAAGGACACCACGTCGTCGGCTTCTTTTACGGGCTCCCACCTCTATACCGAGGCAACTCGGGCACGAAGCTGGCGAGTCGACGTGCCCAAGGTTTGCTGCAGAATGGTGTAGTGAGCTATTTGTGTCTCTAGGGGTTTAGGGAGTTGCCATTGGTGGAGGATATGAGAAAAGCTTTTGGTGGAGGAGCTAAAAAGACTTTTGCCTAGCCAAATGAGCAAGAATTCCACCCCACTAAATTTGGACAGCCCCTAACTTGGCTTGGCCGGCCATCTCATGGGAGTGGAGAGAATAAGAGAGAGAGTGAGTGAGAGGAATGGTATGTGATCATGCAAGAAAGAGAAAAGCTCATCATGATGAATAATCATCACACAAAACCAACACTCCAAATCAACCATCATCAACAACCATGATCACACAAAAGTCAAAACATGATGACTAAAGAAAGTCAAGCAATGATGGTACAGGTATCATGATACAATAATATGGAAAGACCCCCTCCAGAATTGCTTATTTGCACAAATGCAAATAAGCCCTCCTCCACCAATCTTCGGCCAATGAACGATACAAAGGAAATTGGCCGAAACGGAAAGCAAACTGGCAACCCCAGAAAACTGGTCCCGTAATAAATCACAGGAAAACCCCGATACTGTGTATACACACCCGCATCTGTATTCCAACCGAATACAAATGCAATGAGACAAAATCTACACTGTACTATACTAGGATCCGGCTTAAACCAAAGCCGGCTAGTATTATCTGTCCGATCCTGATCCGTGCAATACCGCACGTATCTGATCGAACCCTGCCATATCTCCATATGGCCTCTACAGCGTTTCGCCCGAAAACTTGAGCAACTGAATGTGTGGTGGACTCTAAAGACTCGTCAATACTATGGCTGTGGATTTAACCACTAGCACGTCAGAGGTATTAGCCATACGTGACAGGCCACCAGCTATTGACCAAAAGGGACGTCGATGAGCGAACTCATCCTGACACCCTACTGAGCCTGTCAGTGACAATATCCGTACAGTCCGGTCCGTTCGTCTATGAGCATCGCATGGCGGGCCTAGGGGGTTGGTAAAAGTCAGACCCCCAAAAGCGGTACAAGTCGTGTCGGAGTGTAGCCCAGAACACCCTGAGATACTACTGGAATACCTACCAGTAAATCTCCAGCCTCGGCCGAGGGCTTCGTGTAATGGCTCTCCTAGACACAGCGCGGCCTCACCCCCAATACCGGGAGAGACGAACCCCTGAAGATCCGCTCACTGCCTCCATGTGGCTCGGGACTGTACCCAACTAAAACCTGTTTGCACGTCTCCTTTGAGCGTGGTAGGGTAGTAATCAAAGTACAGTGGGAACTCACACGAGACAAATGACGATCCACAGGTCGATGAACTAACCTGTACACATGTCACCAGGGAACTGCTATCTGACGTCAGGTATAAGACCAACTAGCACGTTCCCGGCGAGTCCTGTCCAGTGTACTCATAACCCAATGAGCACCAGTATACATCTTAGGTGAACCAACTGACACCAGTGGCTTGTGAGACCGGCCACCGCCCCTCGTCGGGGTCTCGACTGTATACACCAGTCTACTCTGGAGTATCGATGCCCTGTCTCGAAACTCCCACGACTAGGGACCTTTTAAGGATGTGCTTATAGACCGCCAGCTCTCACGTATATGATCGCCCTCATACTGCTGGTAGTCAAGCAAGAATCCTAGGGGCTCTATCAACGTGTAATAGCGACATGTCAGGTCACCTAAAGCAGTACACGATGATAAAGGTAAACCAGATAGCATACTATCATCTTGAGTAAGACTGTCCTCCTGGGATAGGTCCTCCCTCAATCCTCGCAATCACGTGCCTGTGATCCAAAAATTGACTCTGAGGGCACTATCTCCAACAGATACGTTATCGAGAACTCCATCAAGAGCAGGGCCCATTTAGCGAGTCGTCCCGTCAATATGGCCTTTGACATCAAGTATTTAAGGGGGTCCACCTTTGAAATGAGACGGACTTCATGCGCCAACGCATAGTGCCTGTGCTTTGTTATCGCAAAGATCAACGCGAGGCAGTGTTTTTCAATAGGGGAGTAGTTGCTTTCTGCCCCCAGCAGAACTCGACTTAAGTAGTAGAGTGCTCTCTCTTTCCCTTGATCGTTCTCTTGTGCCCATAATGCGCCTAAGGAACCTTCGAGGGCGGTCGTGTAGAGAATGAGAGGATTTCCCTTAACTGGAGCAGCCAACACCGGCGGGTTCTGCAAGTATTGCTTGATCTCGTCTAGTGCGCTTTGGCATTTTTGGTCCCAGACGAACGGGGTCCCCTTCTTCATCAGGTGGCTGTAGGGACGGCACTTGCCTGAAAGATTGGCAATAAATCGCCGTATGTATGCGAGCTTCCCTTGGAGAGATCGCAACTGTTTGAGAGTTCTCGGCGGAGGCATTTCCATGATCGCTTTGATTTTTGACGGATCTATTTCAATACAACGGTGTCGAACTATGAATCCCAGGAATTTGCCTGAGGAAACTCCGAATGCACACTTGAGCGGGTTCATTTTCAAATTGTATTGTCGAAGGCGTTGAAATACGGTCTTCAGATGCTCGAGATGTTCCTCGTATGATTTGCTTTTAACCACGAGATCGTCTATATAGCATTCGACGATTTCGTGTATAAGGTCGTCGAAGATCTTCGTCATGGCCCTTTGGTAGGTGACACTGGCGTTCTTTAAATCGAAGGGCATCACCTTGTAACAGAATATTCCTAAAGGGGTCCTGAAGGCGGTATGCTTCTGGTCTTCTGGATGCATTTTTATCTGGTTATACCCTGACGAGCCGTCCATAAAGGAGAAAACCTCATGAGTGGACGTGTTGTCTATCATCGGTTCGGTGACTGGCACTGGGAAATCATCCTTCGGACAAGCTTTATTAAGATCCCGGAAGTCTATGCATATACGCACTGTCCTATTTTTCTTCATCACCGGGACGATGTTGGCGATCCACTCCGGATATTGAACCTCCTGGATGAAGCCAGAGTCGATCAGCTTTTTGACTTCAGCATTGATACTCATTTCAAGCTCGAGCTGCATTCTTCTCGGCGCCTGTTTGACTGGCTTGATGTCCGGGGATATCGCCAATCTGTGTACAGCAATTTCTGGATCTAGTCCCGGCATTTCGGAATAGTTCCACGCGAAGCAATCTCTATGCTGTAGAAGCACGTCCTTTAACACAGCTACCATTTCTTTAGATAGTAACTAGCTGATAAATGTCGGTCGTGGATCGTTTGCCGTCCCCAACTCAATTTTCTTGAGGTTATCTGCAGTGGTATGGATTCCATCTTCCAGCTCTTTTTGCGCTGGTGGGAATTCTGAGATTATCTCGTCGCTGCTGTTTTCGAAGCACCAAGGGAACTCATCTATGTCCTCGGGCTCTTCTTTTAATATTGTAATCATGTGACAGGTGCGAACTCGCTTCCAATCCCAATGTGGGACTGGTTCTTCTTTCGTGGCCTTGGGCTCGTGCTTCTGTGGCGGCGCTACCCTCCAGTTGTCAGACAGAGTGAATTTGCCAAGCTGATACTGATCTTCAACCCAATTCTTGAAGGTGAAGCAATCTTCAAGAGGATGCCCTATTACTCGATGGTAAGAGCAATAGTTTGGGTCAGAGACTTCGCATGCTTGTTCGGGGTTTTTGGACTCCGGCAGTGTAAGCATTTGATGTTTTAGAGCAAGATCAAGTATCTTCTTCGTCTTGTCCCGAGGAAACGAGTACGCTCGACCCATTTTCTTCATAAGGGATAGATCGATAACGCTCGACTCCCGTTTGCGTGGCTTCTTAGCCCCGCTTTGTTGCTGTTGAGCGCCTTTTCGGCATTTCGACTTATTTCTGCTTTTGCGTCGAGCCTTGTTTATAACAGGTTGACAGGGAGCAGCCTTTTCATCTTTCACGGCCTGTTGAAGGAGGCGTTGCGTTCTGGATTTCTCGTAGATGGCCATTTCGCGGCTATGATCGTCCCGGACTTTTTGACCCGCTTCCCTTATAAGCTTGTCCATTTGTTCTTCGAACGACGGACTGGGCACTTTTGCATCTGGAACTTTCACAGGCTCAGGATTAGCGTCCTCCCATTGAGCATCTGCTTCTTCATCAAAGTCATACACAATATAGCAGCTGTTTAGTAGCTCTCGCTTCTTCGACCGGATGTATCCAAGTCCGATTGTCTCCATTTTCCCATTAGGCAGTTTGCGTTGAGTCCCGGGAACGTTCCAGACTTTATCATAGAACTTGGCTTTTCGAACGGTCTGCTTGAAGGATATCCCCTGGCGTTTCAGCAGCTTTTTCAAACCTTCCGTATAATATCTGGGAAGACGAATAGGCTGAAGCCTGTCGAGCGTAGGATCCGTGCCGTGCCAGATTTCTTTCTCCACCTTGGTTTCTTCAGAGCGGTAAAACAGAATTGCTTTCTCGCTCTCTCGCCAGGGAGGGATATAGAATGTCCGCAACTCTTCGACACTGTAGATATTAAGTGCATCCAGTTCTTTATGGTGTTTAAGCGGCACCATGGCGACTTGTAGACTTTATTCTTCGTCAGCGGACGTTCGTATGGAAGATCGAGCAGAGAATACAACACGGATCTCATCTTCCGAGTCGCTGCCAAAGATCAATGTAGGAGCCGATGGTCCTGGCTTGTTGTGTTGGGACGGACCCGAATACACTATCTCCTCTTCCTCCTCGGTATCACTGTCGAAGACGGGGATGGTGGCATTAGCTTTATTCTCCGGCTTGTGACACTTCTCCGTATCTTCGAAATCCGGTAAGAAGTATTTGGCATCTTCGTATTTGCGGACCTCGTTCACAGAGAACGGGTTCAGTTCTCCCGTCATGGTATACTCGAAACCATCCTTAAAATACTTCATACACTGATGTTGTGTAGAGGGGATGATGTTGTACTCGTGTAACCATGGTCGGCCGAGCAAAGCGTTGTAGCATGTCTTGGTGTCTATGACATGGAACTTAATGTCCGTGACGAGTAGCCCGAAGCGTAGCGTCAGTATCACAGACCCAAGAGTTCTTGACGACTGGGAGTCGAACCCGGAGATGGTGATCTTGTCACGAGCAAGGTGCTGGACGCTCATGCAGATTTCTTTTAACACCCGCAGGTTGAGGAGATTAACGGAGGATCCATTGTCGATCAGGATTTTGCCTATCTTAATATCGTGGCAGTATCCTGAGACATAAAGGGGGCGGTTGTGTTCGCACGTCCCAAGGAGAAGGTCCTCATCGCCAAAAGTAATATCGGCCGTGTGCACTTACTCCAATTCATCCTTCATCTTTTCCTCGGCCAGGCAAGCTTGGAATTGTTCCGGCTCTTGGAGTGCCTTAATTAATGAATCTCTCGCCTCCTTTGATAGCAAAAGAGCGTCAAGAATGCTGAGCTGTGAGGGTAGCTTCCTCAGATGCGCTAAGACGTTGTAATCCACATTATTCTTCTTTGGCGGGTCCTTGGCGGGTCCTTGGCGGCTAGCTCCTCCAGAACTTGGTCATCTAAGACGATATCTTCGGAGACCTTTTCTTTCCTTTTATCTTTTATGTTTGAGGGTCCGAGATTCTTTTCAGGCAGCGTCCGATTCCGCAGCCGAATATTTTCGCAAACCTTCGGCTCTTCTTCTTTTTATGAAGTTGACTCTTTAAAGAGAGGGGCGAGTTCCAGCTCCTCATCAGAATCGCTCCCGAATGTAGGCACTTGTGACCCGCCAGTGTTAACCATGCAACAATCGCCAGCAGTTCTTTTAAGCCCTTCGGTCGTATTTCTTTGCTCCCGACGAGTTTTGCGTTTCTCTCGCTTAAAGTGTTGTCGATGAGCAACATATCCTTGCCACCATCTATCGAATGATTTGCACTCTTGAGTGGGGTGCGACACCTTCTGATGATATAAGCAATAAGAGGGGTGCATTTCTATTTCACTGGTAATTTTTCCTTCGGAGGATGGTAGCTTCATGCCCATTGATATGGCCTTAGCAAACCTTTTCCTCATCTTGAATTGGCTTTTGTCGATGTTGGAGGCCGGGAATGCCAGACTTATAAATTTGTCGTCTCATCTCTTTCATCAAGTCGCTGGCGCTTGGCCCTTTCAAATATGACTGCCTCGCGCTCCCGATCAGCTTTACTTTTTAAGAGAGCTTCATTAAGGAATGCGTCAATTACTTCATCCGACGGCCCCAAAATTTTTGGTTCAGGATCTGCCCCTAGGTTTTCAGTACAAGGAGTCTCCTCATCGTCCATGAACGAATGGGAAATCATATGATAGCTCGCCACGTATTCTTCAGATTCATCTGATGAACTATCCCCCTCATTTTCCTTTTGGAAGACGTGATTGAGGAACTCTTGGAGTGTAATGGGAGTCCGTGCCTTCTGGTTGTATTCCTCCAGCGCGTCAATTTGTTTTTGCAAGTCTGTGCGCTTGTTTCCAGGCTTCACGGGCTTCTTTGACTTCTTCTTCTTCTTCTTTGAAGATTTCAACGGCTGGTTATGAATGCTTGAGCCACCTCCATCGGTCTTTTGAGGTGGACAAGGCTTCAACATCCCTTCGATGATCTGCGGCTCCAACGGGTTCTTCCACTTGATCGCTGGGCATGTTTGAAGATCGTTTAGCATTCTCTTTGTCTTGGCTGATAATACAACCTCCCAAGGAGCTTCTTCAACGACGGAGCATGTTGCCCCTGGTGTATTCGTCCCCTTAGATGTGTGGGGCTGCGGGGGATTCACCTTCCATTTTTCAGATAACGCGAATTTGCCCTGTCGGTACTAGTTTTCAAGCCAATTTTTGAAGACGTAGCAATCCTCGATCGGATGGCCCAGTACTCGATGATAAGGACAGTAGTTGGGCTCATTGACATCACTTGGTTGCGATGGACGTTTTGGATCTGGCAGGTTTATGAGTCGGTAGCGTAACGCCAGCTCGAATAACCTCCTCGTTTTATCTCTGGGAAAGGAGTAAGAACGTCACATCCTCTCCTCAAGGGCACGTACAGGCGCATATTATTTTGACGAGCAACGGGTTTCGAGTCGCTCGGTTGTTGTTGAGCATTAGCGACCACGATCGCTTTTCCCTTTCCCTTGTCATTTCGGGAGTCCGGCTTTGGAAGAGGGGGTTTATGGCCCATCTGATCCATTTGCGCTAACTTGTCAATCAAGGCTTGGAAGGTAGTTGGCTTGAAAAACATCATAAATTGTGAGATGGTTGCTTGCGGATCAAGGGTTCCCACAAACATACCCACCGTGAGAGCTTCTTCAATGCGCTGCTCGCACTTCGACCATAAGTTCCGCCATCGTATAGCGTACTGAACCCACGTCTCGCCTGGCTTTACCCTGGCGTTAATCAGTGCTGTCATCGGGGTACGTTCACTGGCGCTTGCAAAACGCTGAGAAAACAACAGCTCCATCTCCGCGAAGGTTTTGATAGAGTCGTTTGGGAGCTCAAAGTACCACTTGAACGCCGTATCCGATAAACTTCCAACAAACTGGCGAAGTAAAAGCTTGTCATCACCGCCGATATTGCCGCAGAGTGCCCTGAACTGGGCAACATGTTGGTGAGGATTGCCCGTCCCTTTATAGATATGGAACTTGGGAATCGTATAACCTGGCGGGTACTTGATTTGATCGTACCAACTTGGATATGGCCGCCCCGTTTTTACGACTTGGCCGTCTGCTTCAGTCGCATGATGAACCCGTATTTGCTGGGCTATGTACTCGTCCAAATCAGCTTTGGAGATTGTATCCTCCTTAGCTGTTGACAGAGCTGGTGGAGGATTTGATGTCTCTCCCCTATCGTCTCCAAGGACGATCGGGAGCTCTTCGGCCGGAGGATCTTGTTGTATCATCATCCCTATCATGTCCTGGAAGAGGAGGCCCATACGCTGTATGTTGGCTGCTTGTTCAGCAGCCTCTTTGTCCTTCTTCTCCAATATCCGACGAAGGAATTCGGCGTCGGTTTCTTCCTCCTGGCGCTCATCTGAGGACGTTTCAGGGTTCTCTTTTGGCCCTGTAAGTGCGGCCATAGCGTTCATCATCTCCTGGAGCTTCTGTTGCTGCTCCTGAGCCTTGGTCACTGACCGTGTAAGCGGTCTATGACCCGTGGATGCACGGCTGTCTTCTTTTCCCGAGGCCATGTAGACCGTATGAACTGTTATGCCTCCTGACTTGGGGCGTTTAGGTTCACCATTTTTAACTTTTTCCGCTGACGCGGGAGTTTTCTCTGGCCTCCTTCTTTTGTGGGCCGTTGAGGTTGAAGGAACCGTTGCAGTAGGCACCCTAGCGATCGTTGTCCCTTGCTGTTCAATAGGACGGTCTTTTCCTTTTTGCACCTTCGTCTTCTTTCGTTGACGGGAGTATCCGGGTCGATCACGGAGTCTTGAACCCTCCTCCAAACTTTATAAATTCTTGAGGACAGCCGTTGATGGGGCTGTTCTTGCTTCATTTCTGGAGCTCTCTCCGCAGGTGGAGGAGATCTCTTCAGTGTAGCGGTTGGAGAGTTCTTACGTACCCTCCTCATCAGTTCAAAGCTATTCCCAGTTGGAACAGCAGCGTTGACTACCACCACTGGAGCCGGTGGAGTTAGCCCTGAGGGAGAATTGCCCCCTGCCTTTCTCACTCGTTGCCAATGGCGACGTCGAGCACGACGAGCCGTTGGGACTGGCTCGGAGATAGAGATAGCTTCTTTTTGCCCCCTGTCTGAATGAGGTGCCGCCGGTGTTAACCTCTTAAAGACTGAGGTTGTCTTTTGAGGGGTGATATTCAACCTGTCGAAGACGGATCATCGAGCAGGGGCAGGAGTATGAGTCGCCAGTCTTGAAAAGACTGACTCTCTGACAGGGGAAGCCGCCTTGACGACTTCTGGAGCAGCAGTTATTGCCTTCCTTGGGACGGCCAATTTAGAGTTCTGATCCAGCCTGGCGAAAACCGAAGCTGTTGGTTTGGCAGTAGGTGACCCGTTGACTGTTAGTTATATGTATGCCCTAGAGGCCATTACTGTACATTGGATGTATATTGTAGTGGATGCTGGGACATATATAGGGAGGACTTTCTTGCTCGACATGATAGTATGCTATCTGGTTACTCTTTACCTTAACGTGTATACTGATTGTCTCTCTGTTACATGTTGGTAAAGCCCTTAGGATGTGTACTTGACTACCTGGACTGTGATGCGGATCATACTAGTGGGGACATGGTAGTCCATAAGTACATCCTTCAAAGTCCCTAGTCGTGGGTGTATCGAGACAGGGCATCGATATACCAGAGTAGACTAGCGTATACCTTCTCGACCCATATAGATGGGCGATGGATGATCCCATATCCATTGGTGTTTGACATCGGAGATGATATACGGGTGCTCAGTGGAGACTGGGTACACTGGACGGACTCGCCGAGAACTCCCAGATGGTTATATACCTTACGTCAGATGGCAGTTCTCTGGTGACACTGGTACAGAGTAGTCTGTTGACCCGAGATCGTCATAGAGTCTTGTGTGGTTCCCACTGTGCTTTGATTTCCACCTTACCACGTCCAAGAGGGCGTGCAAAATGGTGGTTTTTGTGTACAGTCCCGAATCACATGGAGGCAATGAGCGATAGGAGGGGATTCGTCTCTCCCGGTATAGGGAGTTGATGTTGCGCTGTGTTCGATTGGCTATAACCGGAAATCCCTGGCCAGGGTTGCTGAGATTTACTGGTAAGTGTTACCGGTAGTTTCTCGAACTGTTATAGACCTCATATCGACACGACTTATCGAGCTATTGGGGTCTGACATTTACTACCCCTAGGCGAGATATGCGACATATCAGACGATCAGACCGGACTGTACGGTAGTCTTACTGGTTGGATTCACTGGAGTGTGAGCGGGCTTGCTCATCGATCTTCTGATCGCTCAATACCCGGGTGGCCGTTACGTTTAGCAGACCGCTTGCGGCTTGTGGGTGCTTGATATGATCATCATCTGCTGCCGGCGTATTGACGAGTCTTTAGAGTCCTACACAGAGGTTTCCTGGTGTAGGGTTCCTAGGTACTCCCAAGAGGTCTCACAAGGCATCAACCATGCCAATTTCAAATTTTACGGGTGCCGAGAAACCCTAATACGGATCGTTGGCTAGATTTCTAGGCGAAAATATAATCTAGTTAACAACTTAACAACAAAGAAACGGAAATACAACCTTTGTAGATCCGGTGCTCCACCTCCATAGCTCCGCAATGAAGTCCCCTTGCTGTCCAAATGAATTCCCGGGCTCTAGCGTCGGCTTCGTCGGAGAAATGGCGAGCTAGGTCGTCGATGTCCATGCCGAAGATGATCTACGTCGAGGCATCGCTAAATCAGGCTCCACCTTCACCAAGTCATGAAAACTTGTGAAGGAAACACACTCTACTACTTGGCAAGAGGTAGAGGATGAAGAAATAGGAAGTGGGTAAACTTTAGAATTGGATTTCTCACTCATTTCCATCAATCACCATTGATGGAGCTATCTTTCTTCAAGTGAAGAAAGGAAGAAGAAGAAGAATATTATGATAAGATTGATTAGAAAAGAAAAGAATAATCATTCTTATCATAAAGGTAACCATGGTAAAGTGTAGAGAGTGAACAAGGGTTTGTGGAGTGGTTAGGGTTAAGCATGAGACAAAATGGTGACATAGTCAAAGTGTTCATGAAGCTTCATGAAAGATTAAAAGAATGCCACCATTTTTCTCACCCTTTTTCTTTTTCCAAATGAATAACTAAATAATAAATAAATAAATGAAAAAGAAAACAAAACCCTAACCATTCACAACCATGGTTTAATCTTTGCACTTAACCAATATAGCTTGCATCATCAAACATGATACAAACATGTGCACAAAATCATATCGCATATACAATGCGCACATCCGAGTGAGAAAATCCATTCAAAGTGAACCGATACTAGTTAATGCAAAGTAATATATCCAATATATAATTATACATTAAATCATTAAATCAACACTTGATTCAATGATCCGGTCATGTCGCACATAACCACTGGTATCAATAGTAACAACTTATCGAATCAACACTTGATCCGATAACCCGGCTATATCGCATATAACCGATCAATGTCACATCGCGAGAATCGAATACAGTATCACATACTGGTATTATTCTCGGTCCCGCACATATCTCATATGCGCTCCTATTTCGTTTTGCTTGAGCCAGGAAACCTCTGTGTAGGACTCTAAAGACTCGTCAATACTCCGACAGCAGATGATGATCATATCAAACATCCACAAGCCGCAAGCGGTCTGCTAAACGTAACGGCCACCCGGGTATTGAGCGATCAGAAGATCGACGAGCAAGCCCGCTCACACTCCAGTGAATCCAACCAGTAACACTACCGTACAGTCCGGTCTGATCGTCTGATATGTCGCATATCTCACCTAGGGGTGGTAAACGTCAGACCCCAATAGCTCGATAAGTCGTGTCGATATGAGGTCTATAACAATTCGAGAAACTACTGGTAACACTTACCAGTATATCTCAGCAACCCTGGCCAGGGATTTCCTGTTATAGCCAATCGAACACAGCACGACATCAACTCCCTATACCGGGAGAGACGAATCCCCTCCTATCGCTCATTGCCTCCATGTGACTCGGGACTGTACCCAAAAACCACCGTTTTGCACGCCCTCTTGGACGTGGTAAGATGGAAATCAAAGCACAGTGGGAACCACACAAGTCTCTATGACGATCTCGGGTCAACAGACTACTCTGTACCAGTGTCACCAGAGAACTGCCATCTGACGTGAGGTATAATACCATCTGGGAGTTCTCGGCGAGTCCGTCCAGTGTACCCAGTCTCCACTGAGCACCCGTATATCATCTCTGATGTCAAACACCAATGGATATGGGATCATCCATCGCCCATCTGTATGGGTCGAGAAGGTATACGCTAGTCTACTCTGGTATATCGATGCCCCGTCTCGATACACCCACGACTAGGGACTTTGAAGGATGTACTTATGGACTACCATGTCCCCACTAGTATGATCCGCATCATAGTCTAGGTAGTCAAGTACACATCCTAAGGGCTTTACCAACATGTAACAGAGAGACAATCAGTGTACACGTTAAGGTAAAGGGTAACCAGATAGCATACTATCATGTCGAGCAAGAAAGTCCTCCCTATATATGTCCCAGCATCCACTACAATATACATCCTATGTACAGTAATGGCCTCTAGGGCATACATATAACTAACAATCTCCCACTTGCACTAGGGACATCTGTAGCAGTGGTTGTAGTATCTCATACTCTACCATCCCATCAAAGTCTCTCTCTGGGAATAGGCCTTCGTGAGTGGATCCGCCGTGTTATCCTCTGAGTCTGCTCTCCTTGCCTCGATCACCCTGGAGATCAACCATCTCCATGATCAGGTGATGCTGCCTAAGAATATGTCTGGATCACTGATGGGACCTGCGTTCCTTGGCATAAGCCACAACTCCATTGTCACACAATGGGAGGAACATAGTTCATCTCATGAACCAATATACACCAAAACAGCCTCTTTGGTAGCATCTTAAGTAGCGATGTATCCTGCCTTTATCGTCTAGTATGTCACGGTATCTAGCTTGGAACTCTTCCAACATACCGTCCCTTTACTGAGGGTAAAGACAATGCCTGCGACTGACATTCAGTCGTCTTTATCACCCTGGAACACTTCCAGTGATTCTCCCCAGGATCAACTGATACCATCTCACTACAGCTAGTGAGATTCCTAACATCCAATTAGATCTATCTCATAGATCCAAAATCCAGGATTTAGTAGGTATTACTTTGATCCTATGTGGAGAATCATTGTGATAAGCAGAGATTGATCGAGCGTAGCATAGGAAACTCCTTCCCTATCAAGAGTATGTCATCCACGTACTCTACGAGGATCGTTACCATACTCCCTACTACCTTTTTGTTTATACAAGGTTCATCTACCATTTTAATGATGTCAAACTCTTTGACTAACACATCAAAACAGACGTTCCAACTCCGCGATGCCTGCTTTATCCTATAAAGCATCTTGCGCACGTTTCCGCTGCTCCCACTGCCTACGAGGCCCTCTGGCTGTGTACTTATAGACGCACTCTTCTAAAACATCATTTAGAAAAGCAGTCATGACACCCAACCACCAGATATCGTAGTCATGGTATGTAGCCGTGACAAGTAGGATCTGGATGGAGTTAAGCATAGCTACTTGAAAAGGTTTCATCATTATCCACACCTGGTCAATGATGCAAACTTTTAACAAGTCTAGCTTTGAAAGTCTCAACTTTTCCATTTACACCAAGTAATCTTCTCAAGATATACTTGCTCCTGATGGGGATTTAACCCTTCAGATATAGCAACCAAAGTCCATACTTTGTTGGTGTACATGGATTCCATCTCAGATCGCTAAACATCCAGCCATTCTTACAGAGTCTCACTCCTGATGGCCAGCTCGAAACTAGTTGGGTCATCATCTCATGATGCAATCCTCGCTCCCACTGTCATAGAGAAACCGATGTAACTCTCAGGTGGGTGAGGAATCCTACTAGATCGGCGGAGAGGCTGAGGTTCGTTGGTAACTATTGAATCCTTTGGTTCTACCAAATTATCTGCTGTAGTTTGTATAGCTGGAACCTTTCCAGTTCTACATAACTGACATTGCCTCGAGCTTGTCCGGATTTTGCTTTTAGACATAGGCCGGTCAACCCCAAATCTTAACTAACTTAAGACATGGGCTCTTCCCTTTCCATATCACATATGAAGTGGTAGGCAACTGATTTGATTGGAACCGTATTCAATAGGTATGCAGCTTCTCAAGCGCATAACTCCCAAAAGGAAATAGGTATCTCAGTAGTACTTATCATAGAGCATACCATATCATATAGGGTGTGATTGCTCTGCCCCGATATACCATCGTGCAATGGTGTATACGGAGGAGTAATGCTGAGAGAGAATCTCATTCTCCTTTAGAATAATCCAGGAATTCCGTGCTCAAGTATTCTCCTCCTTGATATCATCATAGGACATAATACTTATACCCTCATTTTGGTTCTCTACTTCTAACTTATATTCTGTGAATATCTCAAAAGGTTCGGACTTGTGTTTCAATAGGAACATAGGTCTGAATCTCAAAAGATCATCAGAGAACGTAATGAAGTATAAAGAACCAGTCCTGGTATGTGTAGACAGGGGACCTACATACATCAACATGTATCATCCCAAGAGTTTATTAACTCTTTCTCTGTTTCCAATAAACAGGGCTATGGTCATTTTATCTTTGTGACATGACTGGCGAGTTTCACAAGATGTAAATTCAAACTAATTTAAATATGCATCTTCATGTAACTCAGGCTAGTCGGGTCACATTGATATGACCTAGTCTACAATGCCTCAAGAATGATTCGTTCATTTCTGAACTCTTCCTCTTGTGTGTGTTCTGTATACCAGGAACTGTAGTTTGATTTAGAACGTCAATGCTTTTAGATAACGTGCCTGAACCGATTAACTTTTGATATAGGAAATGTTCAAAACATTATCCATCAATACAAAATTATATCATTTCTTTACTAATAAAGTGTTACGATCCGAAAGTATGGAACATGACCGGCACTTAAACTACGAACGTCTCGAGGCGTACATAATCTAAGTAAACAGAAAACCCAGAAATCCAAACCAAGAAAAGTAGTAGAGTGCAGGAAAAACCAACTTAAAGCAAGTAGTTTCAATAGCATAAGCCGAATTATGCGGTTTTTAAAAACATCAAAAATTTACTGAAAATTTCGGCAGAGTCTCCTTTGTAAATACTGGCCCCCAAACGGGATACAACATGAATAGTATACGAAATCAAGAAAAAGGCATCCCCAAGCGGGAGCTAGCTCTTCGTCAATCGACGGTCACAACCACACAAGCAATATAATATACAACGCCAACGGCGAGGATCAAAACTCAAAAGGAAACTCAAAACCACCAGAAATGTAACGAGCGACTCTAAGGTCGAAAGAATAAACAATACTGGTCTCTATCTCAATAAATACATGTTTGGTTGATGGAATTTACTAGATACAACTGAATAATATTATACAAGGTAATATGATGGGTACGATACAAGAAAAACCCACCTACTAGCAAGTCACCCGAATGAAACTGAGCCCGCAAAGCCGTAATGAAACCTGTACGGCAAAACCTGCAAGAAACTGGGGCACAACGGGGGTGAGTTGCCAACTCGTGAATAGAAGAACATCTACGCACAGAAATCGCATAAATAACGCAATCCTAGGTCAATGATCATAATATATCCTCAAATATATGTATAACAGGCAGCCTATGACAATGTCTAGGGTAATATCTAACCCGAGTGTAATCACATGTGCCCGTGTCAGTGCCTCAGGTAGCAATATATCATATGAGTGAGGTATGAATTCATGAAAACAGCATACATGTAAATGAAGAAATTGTTTTCATAAATTAGTGAGATTTCCTTTGTATTTTTTTCAAATGAGGTATCATAACTGAAATCAGCACCAACGGTGTCTAGCATCGACACAAAACATAAATCTCAATGTCTCAAAATCTCAATATCTAAATCACAATATCTAGGGCGCCGCCAGTCCAGACCGGCCCCTACCATCCATCTCAAGACCACGACGGTATCCTCCGGATATCCGACGCGTCGGGTAATATCACCGGTAGGTAGTCTCCCCCTGCCAGGCTCATCGTCATCACCACGAGCTTCTTGCCCCGGGGTACCTTACCGGGTCCACCATGTACCCGAAACGGTTCCTCCACTCCTCGAACTCGGGTCTCACATGTCGCTCTCAGCACCGAGAAAACACATGGTGGACGCACTGAAATATCATATCTAGGGTAACCGGGTTTTTAAAACAATTACATATTCTCTTTTGAAATCTCCACGGTTCCCAAATCCAGAAATATCAAGGAAATCCGAGTCCAAAACCTCAATAGCACATAAACTAGTGAATAAAGGTATGAGAATCCATGCGTGCGGTATAACAATGAATAACAATATGCATGAAGTAGCAAGTAATAACTGAAATGTCTAATATGGCATATAAGGAAAGTACACTAATATCATGTCAAAACTACTAGCTAACAAGCTAAGTCAAGCAAATATATTCTCTAAAGTGTACGTGACATGGCAATTACCGATGAAGATGTGTGTGAGCCGGCAAGTAGGTGTACGTGGTACATACGCATCATCGGTAATGGTGCTGGTGTCCTAACAGCATGATATCAATAATGGAATATGCAGCACAATAAGTATGCGGGGCAGAGCGAACAGCAATAATGTGCGGGAGCTGAATACTAGACACAACGATAACTAATCTGCAATAATCTAATATAAGTCCTACAAATGGTGCCTTTTGAAATAACACGAATCATGGGGTTTTGAAAATAGGGGCTACGGTGTTTTTATGAAAAGATACGTCGTTTTTGAAATATCCGTAGATTACCTTGAGCTGTCTTTAAAAATGCCCACGATTCATTAGTTTTTGAAATAGGTAAGAAGTCTAATCTAATCTAACAACTACACTAATCTATACGGCTGAACTAACAAGCTGAACTACAGGTAAGGAAACCGCCTATCATCTGAGTCGATACATATACATACTTGTATATGTATAGTCGGTGATCCCGCCTCAATAATATCATATCCGATACCATATCTATAATCAGGCATCCCAAGTCAAGAGTGCGGATCAATCATCAATATAGCTCGTACGTAAATCCATCGTACGGCATCCCAATCTGGGTACGGGTCAATATCACATTCATCATACTATTCACCTGGTATCCTCTTTATCAAATATCATGATCGGGGTACTGATCTACGTCTAGTACCATACTGATACCGCCTACGTGTGCATGGACATGTGTGAAACACTACGTCAAGGACCCGCTACAACGTCATGTCGTATCTAAGATACGAACCCTGCTATATTACCGATCTCACGGCCTCAAATCAAATCTCATCGACTCAGCTCAATCCCAAGTATCATCCTCAATCCGTATGTGAACACATAGTCCCATACCCATGTGAACACATAACTATAAAGAATCCCATGAGCACATATCAATAGGAATGTATGCAAGTATGTATGTGTGTATGTGTAGTGCAACACTACCCTAGGGTTCGCAACACTAAAAATAGTCCAACACACCAATATCCATCCTAAGCATCGTTATTAATCCTAAATAACATATAATAAATGTTGGTGTGTATACGCATCCGTATACACCACCACGGACTGCGGGGGTGCTATACGCCATCCACCCGACTTCTCCCCGTAGATATAAATCTACTCACCTGGTCCTCGCTAGCCGGTGCCGACGTCGCCACGCGCTTGCTTGTCGTCTCGAAGTCCACATGGGGGTACCTACATATCATAATGCACCATATCTCATTAAAATCCGACTCATGATCAAAACGACGCACGAATCCCACATAGGTCAAAACCTATGGTTGCTTTCACAAATCAACCCAAAAACCCTCGACGTCGGCGTACAAATGCCAAACCATCGAGAAAAACCCAAATACACTCATTTGCACATTCACGAACACTAATTTTAATATAAACTAGGTTGAAACTCACAAAAACGCCAATTTCACTCAAAAAGTCATTTTTCCGAAAATCTAGCGAGCACAATTCACCGTTTTTGTACAAACCATGTTGTTTAAATGAATGTAGAGGCCAATAAATTTATTAAATATCTTAAATAAGTCATAGAAACAATTTTCGGAATTTAATCTCATTAAATTCCAAAAACCCTAATATTCTAGTTTACAAAATACCCTTTTTAACAATTTCAAAGCAAAAAAATGCACAAACTACAATTTATGTTGGATTTCCATGAACAAAAAGCATTAAACCACTCAATATAATCTTTATAATGACATGAAACTTAAATTTGAATTTTATCTCATAAGAATATAATTATTTAAAAAACCTAGTTTACCAATTATATAATTATCACTTTTAAATTAACAAATATGCAAACTAGCAACTTAAATTGCATTTAGCATAACATTAATATGTCAATTATATCACATAAACTAAATCTCACAACACAAAATACCAATTTAAAATCAAACCCCTCTCTTGAATTTTAAATCATGCACCTAAAACTAATTAAAAACCTAATTAAACAATTAATTAAGCTAACCTAAGAAATTAACAACACATTAAGCAAAAAGGTTAGAATTTATACCCAAATAATTTGAAGAACCCACAAGCACACTTAGCCTCCCAAATTGAAATCTAAATCCCTAGATCCATGCTATGGTAGCCAAGGGAAAATGGGTAGGAGGTGGATTTTGATTTGGATTTTTGCTTGATTTTTTTGTGGATTTTTCAAGCATTTTTGAAGAACTTTTTTAAAGAGAAGGAGATGAAGAATGAAGGGCTGTTGGGGTTCAGATTTTGGCCAGAAAATGAGTGGGGGAGGAGAGAGAGGGAGGTGGAGAAAAATGGGGAGAAAGTCAAAGTCAATTCAAGGTCAAAAGTCTAACTAATTTATCCATTTTCTTTTCTTTTCTTTCATTTCTTTTCCTTTGAAATTCAAGTGGGGAAAAAATGGGGGCTGCTGAATTTAGCTAAGGGGAGAAGTAAGTGGGGGTGTGTGGGTGTGGGCACGGGTGTGGGGTGATGAAAAATGATAAATACAATACCCCAAACATCCATTTACGCTAAAAAAAAGCCTTTTTTCTTCAATAATTTCTAAACCGTTTTGGCAAATGATTTCGTTCCAAAAACCACATGATAAAATTTTATTTAAAGTTTTATGATGCACAAAATTTGTTTCAACTCATTCCAATTTGTGATTTTCCGTAATTAAATGTATTAGTGACGGCTTAAAATAATAATAAAATAATATTTTTTTCAGAAAATTTGAAATTTCACCAGCGGCTCAATAAACACCAAATAATAGCAATTACATAGCTAGAATATGTATATTTAATTTTTATAATAAGATATTTGTATTTTGACTTTTTACAGAAAACCCCTTTATTTTACCGATTTTTCGAAATTTCACCGAAACGATTTTCAAAACGCTACAATCTTCCCCCCTTAAAGAAATTCGGTCCCCGAATTTAAATTCAAACTTCCCCAAATACTAAAACATCTAAGAAAAACCATCAAGTCGTCGGGGCTCCGAAACTGTAAATACATAAAACAAATCGTAGCGCAGTGCATGCGCTTGAAAAAAAATGAGTATATAACTCAAATCAATACTCCGTCAAGCATCCCGCAATCATCGGAGTCATGGAGAAAACATCAATGCCAAATCCAAATCAAACCAATATGATATAACTCGAAACTATACATGTAAACATCGAATCTATATCTGTAAGTATCTGAAGGAAATGCATGCCAAATCTCTTAAGTCGCTGTGCAACGCGTATAACACTGCACAGTGGCGGACGTCTATCATAAGAAAATAGCTATACATATATACCTTTGTTTGAAATGTACGTTCCGCCGTTTTGGAAACAATTTAGAAGGGTCTCTTTGTTTTAAACATTTCGTGTCATATCAGACACGTAGGTAAATACTGAGGCTGTAGCTCGCTTTTTGGAAATCCCTTCAATAACTATCAATGCATGCAAAATATATTCAGGTACTGTCCTCTGACTAGTCCTGCTCAGTACGAAAACATATAGCAATATCATAAAAACGTACTGCTCTATAAGAAATCAATCCCAAAATATGCACATGAATACTACGTGCGTCTGGTGCGTACGGAAATCAAAATCCATGAATGTACCATACATGCGCACAGAAACAATATCTAAGTGCATCGGGTGTGCACGAAACATCTGTCGTAGGCAACATGTGTGCCTGACAGCAAAATCAAGTGCATCTGACATGCACGAAAAAAATCTCGATTTAGTGCCTCGGGTGTGCACCAAAATCACCCTTCAAAACATGCGCCCAACATGCGCGAAAATCCAAATCAGGTGCATCCATCGTGCACGAAATCATGAAATCCAATATCAAGCGCCGAACGTGCGCAAAATCAATCAGGTGCACAAAACAAATATCGAGTATCACAATCGAAATCGAAGTCCAGTGCATCTAAGTACACAAAAGGCGTATCACTGCACTGCAAGCATATATAAACTATACCGAGTGTAGGAACGAAATCGTGTGCATGCATACGCACAAAACCAACTCAACTGTTTAAAACCGTAAAATCACAAACATGTGAAACTAAAGCACGAAAACGATATCAAGTGCAACACTGTGCAAAGATCGTAAATCCTCAATCATCAAAATCAAATCATACGAATAAATCACCCAAAACATCATAATCAATAATGGCGGAATAGTACTGCTCAAGCGCATCCTCTAAGAATCTCGGCCAACTGTAACGGTCACTAGTGGGACGTCTCGTCGATGATCATGAACTCTGTCCTGCTGGTGTGCGTAACCATGACCACTCCTGGGTCAAGGTCTTCACTGTGAATTACCAATCTCTCGGTCCATCGGCTCATCGGCCCTGTCAGGTGTGCTAACGGGGATGATCCAGTTCTTGCACATCTCTTGTCATCTCCCGGTCAATCATCACGACCACTCGTAAGACAGCATATCACTGGCGTCGGCCTCTGGCTCTCTGAATGTACATGACACATCTGATCCTGGGTGCAAGTATCATTGCAGCAGTGTCCTGGAAGGAATCCTGCTCACGGTCTACTCCATGCCTCGTCTCTGCCAACTGTCCAAAAGTCATCGTCCTTTCCTATATCTGCATCTTGCTCTGGAACGGCTGCATACCCATCGCGACTCCTTCTGGAAGGTAAGTCCAAGTACCATGCCTCGGCATGCGCATCGCATCTCTGATGTCGGCAAAGTGGAACGTCATCTCATCTAGATCTGGTGCGAACCTTTTACTCCACTTTTCTCTAATGTCGACGCTTCGGACTCGTCTCGTCATGGCTGCATGGACTGAGCTCCAACGGCTATCCTCGTATCTGGAGTCTCCCAAGAATGCATCTCACCACCTAGCATCCGAATTAAGTCGAACCATTCGATCGATTCGTCAAAACCTCATAATCCACCAAGAGCTCAACATCTTGGTACAGTTTAATAGTATCGAATACATACCACAGCATCGGTGGTCCAGCCGTAGAAGGGCAAACCCAAGCCTCACTAATGGCGCCGTAGAACTGCCGCAAACCCGAAGGTTCAAAGACTTTCACACGGTCATTAAGTCGAGTTAGGGTTTCATTCTTCTAGAGGGACCATAGAATTGCCTGCATGTCTTTCCGACTACTTTAAACTTGGAATAATAGGTTTCCGACATTCGATCGTCTCTGTCGACCCTCACGTCTCTACGTGAAGTCGTTTCTAGCTGGAATCAATCTATCTGATGACCTCTCATCGGGTAGGCGAACGAACCACATGTCCTAGTCATTCATCCTCGGGTGACTAGCGACCTTCTATCATCTCTTAGTACAATCTGTACTGCAATAGCTCCAATATATGGGGCGATATCTCGTCGCTCGCAGCAACAACTGGCTCACTCGTCTGCATGCTGAACGGTGCCTCAATCATCAGGAGTAAGCAACACACCAACGGTCATCAAAATCTGGCTGGCCTCTATCATTGGCTCAATCCTCTAGTGTCGATCAGCACCTCCGAGTAACCTCATAAAGGCGATCCGCCAATCGCTCGTGGCGCGGAAACACAGTAAAAAGACACATCTCTGCAATCGTGTGTCGCCGGAATTTCGCTCTGGTCAGTCCTCGTTCGTGACGAGCTTGTGCTGACCGCAACTCTAGCCGTAGCTCTCCCTGCCCGTAACCGTAGCAGAAAAACCAAACTGGTACCGATGAGGCTAGATCAGGAAGGAATATAATACTGAACAAGGAAATGTACATCCTAAGGCTTCATAAGTGGAGTAGCGTATCGTAAATATGCCGCGGAACATACCAACGGTACGTCACTCTACTTTAGTCACCTATTCCATCAACCAAGGGTCATCCTACGCTCCGAAGGTAAAACCTAACGCTCTGATACCAACTTTGTCACGATCCGAAAGTATGGAACATGACCGGCACTTAAACTACGAACGTCTCGAGGCGTACGTAATCTAAGTAAACCGAAAACCCAGAAATCCAAACCAAGAAAAGTAGTAAAGTGCAGGAAAAACCAACTTAAAGCAAGTAGTTTCAATAGCATAAGCCGAATTATGCGGTTTTTAAAAACATCAAAAATTTACTGAAAATTTCGGCAGAGTCTCCTTTGTAAATACTGGCCCCCAAACGGGATACAACATGAATAGTATACGAAATCAAGAAAAAGGCATCCCTAAGCGGGAGCTAGCTCTTCGTCAATCGACAGTCACAACCACACAAGCAATATAATATACAACGCTAACGGCGAGGATCAAAACTCAAAAGGAAACTCAAAACCACCAGAAATGTAACGAGCGACTCTAAGGTCGAAAGAATAAACAATACTGGTCTCTATCTCAATAAATACATGTTTGGTTGATGGAATTTACTAGATACAACTGAATAATATTATACAAGGTAATATGATGGGTACGATACAAGAAAAACCCACCTACTAGCAAGTCACCCTTATGAAACTGAGCCCGCAAAGCCGTAATGAAACCTGTACGGCAAAACCTGCAAGAAACTGGGGCACAACGGGGGTGAGTTGCCAACTCGTGAATAAAAGAACATCTACGCACAGAAATCGCATAAATAACGCAATCCTAGGTCAATGATCATAATATATCCTCAAATATATGTATAACAGGCAGCCTATGACAATGTCTAGGGTAATATCTAACCCGAGTGTAATCACATGTGCCCGTGTCAGTGCCTCAGGTAGCAATATATCATATGAGTGAGGTATGAATGCATGAAAACAGCATACATGTAAATGAAGAAATTGTTTTCATAAAATAGTGAGATTTCCTTTGTATTTTTTTCAAATAAGGTATCATAACTGAAATCAGCACCAACGGTGTCTAGCATCGACACAAAACATAAATCTCAATGTCTCAAAATCTCAATATCTAAATCACAATATCTAGGGCGCCGCCAGTCCAGACCGGCCCCTACCATCCATCTCAAGACCACGACGGTATCCTCCGGATATCCGACGCGTCGGGTAATATCACCGGTAGGTAGTCTCCCCCTGCCAGGCTCATCGTCATCACCACGAGCTTCTTGCCCCGGGGTACCTTACCTGGTCCACCATGTACCCGAAACGGTTCCTCCACTCCTCGAACTCGGGTCTCACATGTCGCTCTCAGCACCGAGAAAACACATGGTGGACGCACTGAAATATCATATCCAGGGTAACCGGGTTTTTAAAACAATTACATATTCTCTTTTGAAATCTCCACGGTTCCCAAATCCAGAAATATCAAGGAAATCCGAGTCCAAAACCTCAATAGCACATAAACTAGTGAATAAAGGTATGAGAATCCATGCGTGCGGTATAACAATGAATAACAATATGCATGAAGTAGCAAGTAATAACTGAAATGTCTAATATGGCATATAAGGAAAGTACACTAATATCATGTCAAAACTACTAGCTAACAAGCTAAGTCAAGCAAATATATTCTCTAAAGTGTACGTGACATGGCAATTACCGATGAAGATGTGTGTGAGCCGGCAAGTAGGTGTACGTGGTACATACGCATCATCGGTAATGGTGCTGGTGTCCCAACAGCATGATATCAATAATGGAATATGCAGCACAATAAGTATGCGGGGCAGAGCGAACAGCAATAATGTGCGGGAGCTGAATACTAGACACAACGATAACTAATCTGCAATAATCTAATATAAGTCCTACAAATGGTGCCTTTTGAAATAACACGAATCATGGGGTTTTGAAAATAGGGGCTACGGTGTTTTTATGAAAAGATACGTCGTTTTTGAAATATCCGTAGATTCCCTTGAGCTGTCTTTAAAAATGCCCACGATTCGTTAGTTTTTGAAATAGGTAAGAAGTCTAATCTAATCTAACAACTACACTAAACTATACGACTGAACTAACAAGCTGAACTACAGGTAAGGAAACCGCCTATCATCTGAGTCGATACATATACATACCTGAATATGTATAGTCGGTGATCCCGCCTCAATAATATCATATCCGATACCATATCTATAATCAAGCATCCCAAGTCAAGAGTGCGGATCAATCATCAATATAGCTCGTACGTAAATCCGTCGTACGGCATCCCAATCTGGGTACGGGTCAATGTCACATTCATCATACTATTCACCTGGTATCCTCTTTATCAAATATCATGATCGGGGTACTGATCTACGTCTAGTACCATACTGATACCGCCTACGTGTGCATGGACATGTGTGAAACACTACGTCAAGGACCCGCTACAACGTCATGTCGTATCTAAGATACGAACCCTGCTATATTACCGATCTCACGGCCTGAAATCAAATCTCATCGACTCAGCTCAATCCCAAGTATCATCCTCAATCCGTATGTGAACACATAGTCCCATACCCATGTGAACACATAACTATAAAGAATCCCATGAGCACATATCAATAGGAATGTATGCAAGTATGTATGTGTGTATGTGTAGTGCAACACTACCTTAGGGTTCGCAACATTAAAAATAGTCCAACACACCAATATCCATCCTAAGCATCGTTATTAATCCTAAATAACATATAATAAATGTTGGTGTGTATACGCATCCGTATACACCACCACGGACTGCGGGGGTGCTATACGCCATCCACCCGACTTCTCCCCGTAGATATAAATCTACTCACCTGGTCCTCGCTAGCCGGTGCCGACGTCGCCACGCGCTTGCTTGTCGTCTCGAAGTCCACATGGGGGTACCTACATATCATAATGCACCATATCTCATTAAAATCCGACTCATGATCAAAACGACGCATGAATCCCACATAGGTCAAAACCTATGGTTGCTTTCACAAATCAACCCAAAAACCCTCGACGTCGGCGTACAAACGCCAAACAATCGAGAAAAACCCAAATACACTCATTTGCACATTCACGAACACTAATTTTAATATAAACTAGGTTGAAACTCACAAAAACGCCAATTTCACTCAAAAAGTCATTTTTCCGAAAATCTAGCGAGCACAATTCACCGTTTTTGTACAAAACATGTTGTTTAAATGAATGTAGAGGCCAATAAATTTATTAAATATCTTAAATAAGTCATAGAAAAAATTTCCGGAATTTAATCTAATTAAATTCCAAAAACCCTAATATTCTAATTTACAAAATACCCTTTTTAACAATTTCAAAGCAAAAAAATGCACAAACTACAATTTATGTTGGATTTCCATGAACAAAAAGCATTAAACCACTCAATATAATCTTTATAATGACATGAAACCTAAATTTGAATTTTATCTCATAAGAATATAATTATTTAAAAAACCTAGTTTACCAATTATATAATTATCACTTTTAAATTAACAAATATGCAAACTAGCAACTTAAATTGGATTTAGCATAACATTAATATGTCAATTATATCACATAAACTAAATCTCACAACACAAAATACCAATTTAAAATCAAACCCCTCTCTTGAATTTTAAATCATGCACCTAAAACTAATTAAAAACCTAATTAAACAATTAATTAAGCTAACCTAAGAAATTAACAACACATTAAGCAAAAAGGTTAGAATTTATACCCAAATAATTTGAAGAACCCACAAGCACACTTAGCCTCCCAAATTGAAATCTAAATCCCTAGATCCATGCTATGGTAGCCAAGGGAAAATGGGTAGGAGGTGGATTTTGATTTGGATTTTTGCTTGATTTTTTTGTGGATTTTTCAAGCATTTTTGAAGAACTTTTTTAAAGAGAAGGAGATGAAGAATGAAGGGCTGTTGGGGTTCAGATTTTGGCCAGAAAATGAGTGGGGGAGGAGAGAGAGGGAGGTGGAGAAAAATGGGGAGAAAGTCAAAGTCAATTCAAGGTCAAAAGTCTAACAAATTTATCCATTTTCTTTTCTTTTCTTTCATTTCTTTTCCTTTGAAATTCAAGTGGGGAAAAAATGGGGGCTGCTGAATTTAGCTAAGGGGAGAAGTAAGTGGGGGTGTGTGGGTGTGGGCACGGGTGTGGGGTGATGAAAAATGATAAATACAATACCCCAAACATCCATTTACGCTAAAAAAAAGCCTTTTTCTTCAATAATTTCTAAACCGTTTTGGCAAATGATTTCGTTCCAAAAACCACATGATAAATTTTTATTTAAAGTTTTATGATGCACAAAATTTGTTTCAACTCATTCCAATTTGTGATTTTCCGTAATTAAATGTATTAGTGATGGCTTAAAATAATAATAAAATAATATTTTTTTCAGAAAATTTGAAATTTCACCAGCGGCTCAATAAACACCAAATAATAGCAATTACATAGCTAGAATATGTATATTTAATTTTTATAATAAGATATTTATATTTTGACTTTTTACAGAAAACCCCTTTATTTTACCGATTTTTCGAAATTTCACCGAAACGATTTTCAAAACGCTACATAAAGAGAGTGATATGATTTGGTATATCAGGTTCGGTATCTAATAACATTCGTTCAGAATCAATGTATTGGTAATACAGGGTGACAGTGACCAACAGACTTGGCTGCAACTCTTGCCCCGTTTTCTGTCTCATGAAACTTATCACCCGTTCTCAGTTTTTCTACCCTTTTGTAGCCCTATGTAACAGATTACATATCTGGGATCCTGATCTGGTATCATATACTCAGGATGCGGAGGATACTGAGAAACAGTTCTGTATAATGAACACACCCGAAGATGATGCATCAGCATGCACTCTCTTCCTTTGGGCGGCACGGGAAATCTGGTATTCCCCAATTTCCTGCTCTGTCTTATAACAATTATAAGGTGGAGTGGGACCAACGTTCCCCAGCTCAATATAACAAGCGGGTTCGGTCAATAATCCGTATTATTATCTTGATTAAGGCGTGATATGGTCGCTGCCAGGAGAGAGAGAGAAGAAAACACTCAGCGTGCGCTCTTGCAAGAATAGATTGGTTATTCTTTTATCTAATCAGGATGGCTCCCACTGCCTTTTATCAAATCTTCCTTCAAACCCTAAAAGGAAAGACTAGCCGGGATTAATTACACACTACAAGTTCGCCAATCGTTCAGCCAGGCTAGTGTCGGTACTTTGAGGGAGGTCCCCCGTGCTTTCGCACGAACCTAATTAATGTAAACCTCGTTTTCCCAGAGGCGTAACCCCGTTGACACCTTTCTAGACACCTACTTGATCGGCTAATTGTAATGTGTAAAACTCTCCCAGGAGTAACACTTACTCGCAGCGGGTATCGGGATCCAACTATCTCATAGAAGGTATGCAATCTCATTGCAAATCTCAACACTTGAAATTCCCGATAATATTTTGCCCCTAGCGTCCTATGACCTTGACGGAGGTCAACAAACCATAGGCTACTAGTCAAGTTCAACCCGTCATTTCTTGATCGAATTAAACCTACCTGCACGACCCTTGACGGAGGTCAACAAGGCCGCACGACTACCCTAATCCAATCTGCATCATATGCATAAACAGATAAATACTAGTTAGCTACCGCACACTATGCCTTGACGGAGGTCAACAAACGTAGCACGAATACTAAATAGGACTTATCTGAAATGACGGAGGGCTACGACAGGTTTTTCTGAAAACCTATTGCGTAATGAACATGATATCGTTGTAGAATCAAATGATTTTGAAATGGAGTGTTTTTGAGGCTTTTCTAGTTTTGCTAAAGGAGTCACTCCCGGTGAAGGGATCGTCGGTCCTTTCCTCATCGAATGAGGTGCGGGATATATCATATATATCACTGTGCAAAGCAAAAACACTTAAAAGCAATCAAAAGACAAACCGAGTGTGTAGCATATGCCAGTTATTGCTAAAGGAGTCACTCCCGGTGAAGGGATCTCGGTCCTTTCCTTATCGAATAAGGTGCAGGATATATCATATATACCGCTATGCAAAGCAAGAACTGTAGCTACCTATTTTATTTTGAAATTCGATTCTACAACATCTTAGGTTTCTTTTATTTCATTAATCACATTAATGAAGTCCCATCATTTAAGTACCTAAACATCACAGATAAATACGACGTACACTTATGCCATCCGCATTCGCCTCGATGTCCCCTCGTGCACCGTTAGGTTAGGTAACTAACGGCAGAGCGGGGCAGGGCTAGCACGGGTGTAAAACATAAGTAACGTCTATATAATATATCATATATACTATATACTGTATCTATCACAGAACATCACATGATCACATCACAGATATCGCAGCAGAAGAATCATATGAAATATTGGATATACTAGGACGTCCGTGTTTTCAATACGAGCCAGTATAAAACACGGATTCCACGGTCGTGATGAATAGCCAAACCCACACCCCTAGACCCCTACGAGAGCGGCAAGCAACCCTACCAATTCTAGAGTTAGGAGACCCGGCCTCGACTCCTCGAGTTGGTCTCCCACTGGACTCCGGAACCCGGTTACTTGTGCCCTCCTCCTTGGGTCTATCCTAGTGCGGAAAAGTAAATAATATAGATCAACGGTGACAACTTCCGCAACCTGGAAGCGCCCCAATAAAAGAATATTACATACAAGTTTTTACATGAATGAAAATGAAAAACACTCATCTCACATAAAAACCCCCGGCTATTCAAACACGATGATCCAATATAACATATCCAGCAACACATAACATCACATGTCATCAACGTAAGTAAATATGCGCATCCCAATTGTCGTTGACATATAGCAACGAAACCGGCGATATCACATATTACACTTACGGTCACAGAAAAGAAAGTGTAAAACTACAACAGTTGGAATCCGCAACCACCTCAGACATCGCATGCCTGACCAAATGAATTCTTTAGACATCGCATGCCTAAAAATTATAAACCCCGCATTTTAGTCTCAAAATCGAAAACTCTTTTCAATATCAAGTCGGGCAATTCAACAAGATTCCCGACATCCTGATCGAATGCTCGTCGCAAACTTCAGTAGACGGCCGCACCCCCGAAACCGTCGACGAAGTGCACCAAGGCGGAACACCGCTACCGCGAGCACCCAAACGGATGCTTTCGGCGACGGGGTTCTCCTACAGTCACTTGGTCGGGGCTATGGAATGAGGCTGTCTATTAAGTTTACCCGGCGAGTATCCGCGTACGCTACGTGATTGCGACGGACTTTTGATCACATCAAAATTCCGTGGCAACCGATCAAGTGAGACTAAACTGCTATGTTTGTAACATTCATTTAGTTATCTCATAACTATTTGTGAATTCCAATTATTGTATCCCATTCCGGATAAATAGAAAATGTCAAACTTTCCGATCGAACAATCGAACACCCAAGTTTTCCCGAAACTGATCAACACATGAAACAAGTATAACAACATTCCATTCGTGCCTCAGTACCAACGGTCCAGCCGTAGAAGGGTCAAGCCAACGCCTCACATGTGGCACGCCGTACTGCCCCAAACCCGAAGGTTCAAAGGGCAGTTCAAGACGGTCACATAATCGAGTTAAGGTTTGTTGTCTTCTAGAGGGTCCATCGCGTTACTTGCACTACATAGAACGTCGTTAAACCTCGGAAAAATCCAACACTTGGAAATTTCCCAACAGGGGAAAAATTGGGTATTTATATCCGGTCGAACTTTTTAACATATTCTAATATTTATCCGGAAAGCCACATAGACAAAATCTGATACTCCGATCGAAACACCGAATCCCCAAAACAATCCCAGAAAATTCAACTCTTGAATAAATATTAAAAAATCCCAGAAAATCCAGCACCCGAAACCATGAATTACTGTACAAAAATTATAGGACAATACAATAATACGGCCGCGGAACCGCCGCATAAGCAGGGCTTATGCCGCGGTTCCACCGCGCTCTGGAAGCTTCAATGGAAAAATTTTGTATCGTAATTCTTGTTTTTTCCTGCTGTATTTTTTACGAATTTTTAATTTGGAAATATCCACGTTTTCAGAAAACGTCCAGAGAGCACATTTGAGTTGGGGTTTCGGGTTCGTTCGGGTTTCAAACTTCGTCTGGACTTCGCCTAAGGCTCTAACTAGGCTCTGATACCACTGTAGGGTTCCTAGGCACTCCCAAGTGGTCTCACAAGGCATCAACCATGCCAATTTCAAATTTTACGGGTGCCGAGAAACCCTAATACGGATCGTTGGCTAGATTTATAGGCGAAAATATAATCTAGTTAACAACTTAACTACAAAGAAACGGAAATACAACCTTTGTAGATCCGGTGCTCCACCTCCATAGCTCCGCAACGAAGTCCCTTTGCTGTCCAAATGAATTCCCGGGCTCTAGCGTCGGCTTCGTTGGAGAAATGGCGAGCTAGGTCGTCGATGTCCATGCCGAAGATGATCTACGTCGAGGCATCGCTAAATCAAGCTCCACCTTCACCAAGTCATGAAAACTTGTGAAGGAAACACACTCTACTACTTGGCAAGAGGTAGAGGATGAAGAAATAGGAAGTGGGTAAACTTTAGAATTGGATTTCTCACTCATTTCCATCAATCACCATTGATGGAGCTTGCTTTCTTCAAGTGAAGAAAGGAAGAAGAAGAAGAATATTATGATAAGATTAATTAGAAAAGAAAAGAATAATCATTCTTATCATAAAGGTAACCATGGTAAAGTGTAGAGAGTGAACAAGGGTTAGTGGAGTGGTTAGGGTTAAGCATGAGACAAAATGGTGACATAGTCAAAGTGTTCATGAAGCTTCATGAAAGATTAAAAGAATGCCACCATTTTTCTCACCCTTTTTCTTTTTCCAAATGAATAACTAGATAATAAATAAATAAATGAAAAAGAAAACAAAACCCTAACCATTCACAACCATGGTTTAATCTTTGCACTTAACCAATATAGCTTGCATCATCAAACATGATACAAACATGTGCACAAAATCATATCGCATATACAATGCGCACATCCGAGTGAGAAAATCCATTCAAAGTGAACCGATACTAGTTAATGCAAAGTAATATATCAAATATATAATTATACATTAAATCATTAAATCAACACTTGATTCAATGATCCGGTCATGTCGCACATAACCGACTGGTATCAATAGTAACAACTTATCGAATCAACACTTGATCCGATAACCCGGCTATATCGCATATAACCGATCAATGTCACATCGCGAGAATCGAATACAGTATCACATACTGGTATTATTCTCGGTCCCGCACATATCTCATATGCGCTCCTATTTCGTTTCGCTTGAGCCAGGAAACCTCTGTGTAGGACTCTAAAGACTCGTCAATACTCCGGCAGCAGATGATGATCATATCAAACATCCACAAGCCGCAAGCGGTCTGCTAAACGTAACGGCCACCCGGGTATTGAGCGATCAGAAGATCGACGAGCAAGCCCACTCACACTCCAGTGAATCCAACCAGTAACACTACCGTACAGTCCGGTCTGATCGTCTGATATGTCGCATATCTCACCTAGGGGTGGTAAACGTCAGACCCCAATAGCTCGATAAGTCGTGTCGATATGAGGTCTATAACAATTCGAGAAACTACTGGTAACACTTACCAGTATATCTCAGCAACCCTGGCCAGGGATTTCCTGTTATAGCCAATCGAACACAGCACGACATCAACTCCCTATACCGGGAGAGACGAATCCTCTCCTATCGCTCATTGCCTTCATGTGACTCGAGACTGTACCCAAAAACTACCGTTTTGCACGCCCTCTTGGACGTGGTAAGATGGAAATCAAAGCACAGTAGGAACCACACAAGACTCTATGACGATCTCGGGTCAACAGACTACTCTGTACCAGTGTCACCAGAGAACTGCCATCTGACGTGAGGTATAATACCATCTGGGAGTTCTCGGCGAGTCCGTCCAGTGTACCCAGTCTCCACTGAGCACCCGTATATCATCTCTGATATCAAACACCAATGGATATGGGATCATCCATCGCCCATCTGTATGGGTCGAGAAGGTATACGCTAGTCTACTCTGGTATATTGATGCCCCTTCTCGATACACCCACGACTAGGGACTTTGAAGGATGTACTTATGGACTACCATGTTCCCACTAGTATGATCCGCATCATAGTCCAGGTAGTCAAGTACACATCCTAAGGGCTTTACCAACATGTAACAGAGAGACAATCAGTGTACACGTTAAGGTAAAGGGTAACCAGATAGCATACTATCATGTCGAGCAAGAAAGTCCTCCCTATATATGTCCCAGCATCCACTACAATATACATCCTATGTACAGTAATGGCCTCTAGGGCATACATATAACTAACACCTGGCTCAAGCAAAACGAAATAGGAGCGCATATGAGATATGTGCGGGACCGAGAATGATACAAGTATGTGATACTGTATTCGATTCTCGCGATTTGTGGCATTGATCGGTTATATGCGATATAGCCGGGTTATCGGATCAAGTGTTGATTCGATAAGTTGTTATTATTGATATTAGTCGGTTATATGCGATATGACCGGGTCGTTAAATCAAGTGTTGATTAAGTGATTTAATGTATAATTATATATTTGATATATCACTTTACATTAACTAATATAGGTTCACTTAAATGGATTTTCTCACTTGAAGTTCACAAGTTGTATATGTGATATACTTTTGTGCACTTGATTGTATCATGTTTGATGATACATGTTAACTTGGTTAAGTGTAAAGATTAAACCATGGTTAAGTTAATGATTAGGGTTTTGATTATCTTATTTATTTATTTATTTATTTGTTTGTTTTGGAAAAGATAAAGAAAGAATGGTGGCTTTGTTTGTTTGTTTGTTGAAGATTCATGAAGCTTTGACTTAGTCACCATTCTTGTCTTCATACTTAACCCTAACCATTTAAACAAACCATGGTCTATTCTCTACACTTAACTAGGGTTTGGTTATGATAAGTATTCATATCATTTATCCTTTTTAGATATACTTATCATAATATTCATCATCTTCTTCTTCTTCTTGACTTGGAGAAAGCATGCCTCCATCAATGGCAACTTGATGAAATGAGTGAGAAATCCAATTCTAAAGTGAACCCACCTCCTATTTCTTCATCCTCTACCTCTTGCCAAGTAGTAGAGTGTGTTTTCTTCATAAGTTTTATGACTTGGTGAAGTGGGAGCTTGATCTTGTGATGCCTCGACGTAGATCATCTTCGGCACGAAGCCGACGACCTTGCCCGCCCATTTCTCCGATGAAGCCGACGCTAGAGCCCGGGATTTCATTTGGACAGCGGAGAGGACTTCATCACGGAGCCATGGAGGTGGAGGACCGGATCTACAAAGGTTGTATTTCCGTTCTCTTAGTAAAATAGTTTACTAGTTCTTGTTTCGCCTAAATATCTAGTTAACGATCCGTAGTCTAGGGTTTCTCGGCACCGTAATTTTTTAAATTGGCATGGTTGATACCTTGTGAGACCTCTTGAGAGTGCCTAGGAACCCTACAGTGGTATCAGAGCCTAGCTAGAGCCTTAGGCGAAGCGTAGACGGTGTTTGAAGTCCGATCGAAGCAAAACCCTAACCCGAAATTGCTCTCTGGACTTTTTTCAAAAATTGGGTTTTTTCCAGATTAAAAATTCCTAAAAAATTCAGCAGGAAATTCTAAGAATTACGGCGCAAAAATTACCTAATGATCTCTCTAAAACGCGGCGGAACCGCGGCATTAGCCGCCTATTGCGGCGGTTCCGCGCTCATTTTGTCCCTTCTTCAGTTTAATTTTGCACAGTAATTCCTATTTTTCAGTGCTGGTTTTCCTGGGAATTTTTAATCTGAACTCAAGAGTTGAGTTTTCTGGGTTGTATAGGGAGTTCGTAGATTCGATCTGATTATCAAATTTTGTATAAGTGTTTTCCGGATAATTTGTTGAATATGTTAAAATGTTCGACCGGATATAAATACCCACTTTTTCCCCTCTCGGGAAATTTCCAAGTGTTGGATATTTCCGTGGTTTAATAACGTTCTAAGTATTGCAAGTAACGCAATGGACCCTCTAGAAGACAACAAACCTTAACTCGATTATGTGACCGTCTTGAACTGCCCTTTGAACCTTCGGGTTTGGGGCAGTACGGCGTGCCACATGTAAGGCGTTGGCTTGACCCTTCTACGGCTGGACCGTTGGTACTGAGGCACGAAGTGAATGTTTTTAAACTTATTTCATGTGTTGATCTGTATCGGGAAAACTTGGGTGTTTGAATGTTCGATCGGAAAGTTTAACATTTTCTAATTATCTGGAATGTGATACAATAATTGGAATTCACAAGTAGTTATGAGATAACTGAATGAATGTTAAAAACATAGCAGTTTAGTCTCACTTGATCGGTTGCTACGGAATTTTGATGTGATCAAAAGTCCGTCGCAATCACGTAGCGTACGCGGATACTCGCCGGGTAAACTTAATAGACAGCCTCGCCACATAGCCCCGACCAAGCGACTGTAGGAGAACCCCGTCGCCGAAAGCATCCGTTCGGGTGCTCGCGGCAGCGGTGTTCTGCCTTGGTGCACTTCGTCGACGGCGTCGGGGGTGCGGCCGCCTACTGAAGTTTGCGACGAGCATTCGATCAGGATGTCGGGAATCTTGTTGAATTGCCCGACTTGATATTGAAAAGAGTTTTCGATTTTGAGACTAAAATGCGGGGTTTATAATTGTTAGGCATGTGATGTCGAAGTAATTCATTCGATTAGGCATGCGATGTCTAAAAAGGTTGCGGATTCCAACTGTTGTAGTTTTACACTTTATTTTCTGTGACCGTAAGTGTAATATGTGATATCGCCGGTTTCGTTGCTATATGTCAACGACAATTGGGATGCGCATATTTACTTACGTTGATGACATGTGATGTTATGTGTTGCTGGATATGTTATATTGGATCGTCGTGTTTGAATAGCCGGGGGTTTTTATGTGAGATGAGTGTTTTTCATTTTCATTCATGTAAAAACTTGTATGTAATATTCTTTTATTGGGGCACTTCCAGGTTGCGGATGTTGTCACCCTTTGTATATTATTTACTTTTCCACACTAGGATAGACCCAAGGGGGGAGCACAAGTAACCGGGTTCTGGAGTCCAATGGGAGACCAACTCGAGGAGTCGAGTCCGGGTCTCCTAACTCTAGAATTGGTAGGGTTGCTTACCGCTCTCGTAGGGGTCTAGGGGTGTGGGTTTGGCTATTCATCACGACCGTAGAATCCGTGTTTTATACTGGCTCGTATTGAAAACACGGACGTCCTAGTCTATCCAATATTTCATATGTTTCTTCTGCTGCGATATCTGTGATGTGATCATGTGATGTTCTGTGATAAATACTGTATATAGTATATATGATATATTATATAGACGTTACTTATGTTTTACACCCGCGCTAGCCCTGCCCCGCTCTGCCGTTAGTTACCTAACCTAACGGTGCACGAGGGGACATCGAGGCGAATGCGGATGGCATAAGTGTACGTCGTATTTATCTGTGATGTTTAGGTACTTAAATGATGGGACTTCATTAATGTGATTAATGAAATAAAAGAAACCTAAGATGTTGTAGAATCGAATTTCAAAATAAAACAGGTAGCTACAGTTCTTGCTTTGCACAGCGGTATATATGATATATCCTGCACCTTATTCGATGAGGAAAGGACCGAGATCCCTTCACCGAGAGTGACTCCTTTAGCAATAACTGGCAGATGCTACACACTCGGTTTGTATTTTGATTGCTTTTAAGTGTTTTTGCTTTGCACAGTGATATATATGATATATCCCGCACCTCATTCGACGAGGAAAGGACCGACGATCCCTTCACCGGGAGTGACTCCTTTAGCAAAACTAGGAAAGCCTCAAAAGCACTCCATTTTTAAAATCATTTGATTCTACAACGATATCAAGTTCATTACGCAATAGGTTTTCAGAAAAACCTGTCGTAGCCCTCCATCATTTCAGATAAGTACTAGTTAGTATTCGTGCTACGTTTGTTGACTATGTTAAGGCGTAGTGTGCGGTAGCTAATTAGTGCTTATCTGCATAAGCATATGATGTGATTGGATTAGGGTAGTCGTGCGACTTTGTTGACTATGTTAAGGGTCGTGCGGGTGGGTTTAATTCAATCGGGAAATGACGGGTTGAACTTGACTAGCACTTATGATTTGTTGACTATGTTAAGGTCATATAGCTGCTAGGGGCAAAATTATCGGGAATTTCAAGTGTTGAAATTTGCAATGAGATTGCATACCTTCTATGAGATAGTTGGATCCCGATACCCTCTGCGAGTAAGAGTTACTCCTGGGAGAGTTTTACACATTACAATTAGCCGATCAAGTAGGTGTCTAGAAAGGTGTCAACGAGGTTACGCCTCTGGAAAAACGAGGTTTACATTAATTAGGTTCGTGCGAAAGCACGGGGGACCTCCCTCAAAGTACCGACACTGGCCTGGCTGAAAGATTGGCGAACTTGTAATGTGTAATTAATCCCGGCTAGTCTTTCCTTTTAGGGTTTGAAGGAAGATTTGATAAAAAGCAGTGGGAGCCATCCTGATTAGATAAAATAATAGCCAATCTATTCTTGACAGAGCGCACGCTGAGTGTTTTCTTCTCTCTCTCTCCTGGTAACGACCATGTCACGCCTTAATCAAGATAATAAAACGGATTATTGACCGAACCCGCTTGTTATACTGAGCTGGGGAACGTTGGTCCCGCTCCAACTTATAATTGTTATAAGACAAAGCAGAAAATTGGGGATTACCAGATTTCCCGTACCGCCCAAACGAAGAGAGTGCATGCTGATGCATCATCTTCGGGTATGTTCATTATACAGAACTGTTTCTCAGTATCCTCCGCATCCTTGGTATATGATACCGGATCAGGATCCCAGATATGTAATCTGTTACATAGGGCTACAAAAGGGTAGAAAACTGAGAACGGGTGATAAGTTTCATGAGACAGAAAACGGGGCAAGTGTTGCAGCCAAGTCTGTTGGTCACTGTCACCCTGTATTACCAATACATTGATTCTGAATGAATGTTATTAGATACCGAACCTGATATACAAAATCATATCAGTCTCTTTATTAGTAAAGAAATGATAAAATTTTGTATTGTTGGATAATGTTTTGAACATTTCCTATATCAAAAGTTGATCGGTTCAGGCACGTTATCTAAAAGCATTGATGTTCTAAATCAAACTACAGTTCTTAGTATACAAAACACACACAAGAGGAAGAGTTCAGAAATGAACGAATTCTTCTTGAGGCATTGTAGACTAGGTCATATCAATGCGACCCGGCTGGCTGAAGTTACATATAGATGCATATTTAAATCAGTTTGAATTTACATCTTGTGAAACTTGCCAGTCATGTCACAAAGATATAATGACACCAGCTCTGTTTATTGGAAATAGAGAAAGAGTTAGTGAACTCTTGGGACTAATACATGATGATGTAGGTCCCCTGTCTACACATGCCAAGACTGATTCTTTATACTTCATTACATTCTCTGATGATCTTTCGAGTTTCAGACCTATGTTCCTGTTGAAACACAAGTCCGAACCTTTTGAGATATTCACAGAATATAAGTTAGAAGTAGAGAACCAAAATACGGGTATAAGTATTATGTCCTTTGATGTGATCAAGGAGGAGAATACTTGAGCACGGAATTCCTGGATTATTCTAAAGGAGAATGAGATTCTCTCTCAGCATTACTCCTCCGTATACACCATAGCACGATGGTATATCGGGGCGGAGCAATCACACCCTATATGATAAGGTGTGCTCTATGATGAGTAATACTGAGTTACCTATTTCCTTTTTGGGAGTTATGCACTTGAGAAGCTGCAAACCTATTGAATAGGGTTCAAATCAAATCAGTTGCCTACCACTTCATATTTGATATGATAAGGGAAGAGCCCATCTCTTAAGTTAGTTAAGATTTGGGGTTGTCCAGCCTATGTCTGAAAAGCAAAATCCGGACAAACTCGAGGCAAGATCTGTTATGTACAACTGGAAAGGTTCCAGCTATGCAAACTACAGCAGATAATTTGGTAGAACCAAAGGATTCAATAGATACCAACGAACCTCAGCCTCTCCGCCGATCTAGTAGGGTTCCTCACCCACCTGAGAGTTACTTCGGTTTCTCTATGACAGTGGGAGGGAGGATTGCATCATGAGATGATGACCCAACTAGTTTCGAGCAGGCCATCGAGAGTGGAGACTCTGTAAGAATGGCTGGATGCTTAGTGATCTGAGATGGAATCCATGTACACCAACAAAGTATGGACTTTGGGTGCTATATCTGAAGGGTTAAATCCCCATCAGGAGCAAGTATATCTTGAGAAGATTATTTGGTGTAGATGGAAAAGTTGAGACTTTCAAAGCTAGACTTGTTAAAAGTTTGCATCATTGACCAGGCGTGGATAATGAGGAAACCTTTTCCAGTGGCTATGCTTAAGTCCATCCAGATCCTACTTGCCACGGCTACATACCATGACTACGATATCTGGTGGTTGGGTATCATGACAGCTTTTCTAAATAATGTTTTAGAAGAGAACGTCTATAAGTACACAGCCAGAGGGCCTCGTAGACAGTGGGAGCAGCGGAAACGTGTGCAAGATGCTTTATAGGATAAAGCAGGCATCGCGGAGTTGGAACATCTGTTTTGATGGATTAGTCAAAGAAGTTGACATCATCAAAATGGTAGATGAACCTTGTATAAACAAAAAGGTAGTAGGGAGTATGGTGACGATCCTCGTAGAGTACATGGATGACATACTCATGATAGGGAAGGTGTTTCCTATGCTACGCTCGATCAATCTCCGCTTATCACAATGATTCTCCATATAGGATCAAAGTGATACCTTCTAAATCCTTGGTTATTGATCTATGAGATAGATCTAACTGGATATTAGGATACTCACTAGCTGTAGTGAGAAGGTATCAGTTGATCCTGGGGAAAATCACTGGAAGTGTTCTAGGGTGATAAAGACGACTGAATGTCAGTCGCAGGCATTGTCTTTACCCTCAGTAAAGGGACGGTATGTTGGAAGAGTTCCAAGCTAGATACCGTGGCATACTAGACGATAAAGTCAGGATACATCGCTACTTAAGATGCTACCAAAGAGGCTGTTTGGGTGTATATTGGTTAATGAGATGAACTATGTTCCTCCCATTGTGTGACAATGGAGTTGTGGCTTATGCCAAGGAACGCAGGTCCCATCAGTGATCCAGACATAATCTAAGGCAGTATCACCTGATCATGGAGATGGTTGATCTCTAAGGGATCGAGGTCAGGAGAGTAGACTCAGAGGACAACACGGCGGATCCACTCACGAAGGCCTATTCCCAGACAGAGACTTTTATAGGATGGTTGAGTATGAGATACTACAACCACTGCTATCAGATGGCCCTAGTGCAAGTGGGAGATTGTTAGTTATATGTATGCCCTAGAGGCCATTACTGTACATTGGATGTATATTGTAGTGGATGCTGGGACATATATAGGGAGGACTTTCTTGCTCGACATGATAGTATGCTATCTGGTTACTCTTTACCTTAACGTGTATACTGATTGTCTCTCTGTTACATGTTGGTAAAGCCCTTAGGATGTGTACTTGACTACCTGGACAGTGATGCGGATCATACTAGTGGGGACATGGTAGTCCATAAGTACATCCTTCAAAGTCCCTAGTCGTGGGTGTATCGAGACAGGGCATCGATATACCAGAGTAGACTAGCGTATACCTTCTCGACCCATATAGATGGGCGATGGATGATCCCATATCCATTGGTGTTTGACATCGGAGATGATATACGGGTGCTCAGTGGAGACTGGGTACACTGGACGGACTCGGCAAGAACTCCCAGATGGTTATATACCTTACGTCAGATGGAAGTTCTCTGGTGACACTGGTACAGAGTAGTCTGTTGACCCGAGATCGTCATAGAGACTTGTGTGGTTTCCACTGTGCTTTGATTTCCACCTTACCACGTCCAAGAGGGCATGCAAAACGGTGGTTTTTGGGTACATTCCCGAATCACATGGAGGCAATGAGCGATAGGAGGGGATTCGTCTCTCCCGGTATAGGGAGTTGATGTTGCGCTGTGTTCGATTGGCTATAACCGGAAATCCCTGGCCAGGGTTGCTGAGATTTACTGGTAAGTGTTACCAGTAGTTTCTCGAACTGTTATAGACCTCATATCGACACGACTTATCGAGCTATTGGGGTCTGACATTTACCACCCCTAGGCGAGATATGCGACATATCAGACGATCAGACCGGACTGTACGGTAGTGTTACTGGTTGGTTACACTGGAGTGTGAGCGGGCTTGCTCATCGATCTTCTGATCGCTCAATACCCGGGTGGCCATTACGTTTAGCAGACCGCTTGCGGCTTGTGGGTGCTTGATATGATCATCATCTGCTGCCGGCGTATTGACGAGTCTTTAGAGTCCTACACAGAGGTTTCCTGGCTCAAGCAAAACGAAATAGGAGCGCATATGAGATATGTGCGGGACCGAGAATGATACAAGTATGTGATACTGTATTCGATTCTCGCGATTTGTGGCATTGATCGGTTATATGCGATATAGCCGGGTTATCGGATCAAGTGTTGATTCGATAAGTTGTTACTATTGATATTAGTCGGTTATATGCGATATGACCGGGTCGTTAAATCAAGTGTTGATTTAGTGATTTAATGTATAATTATATATTTGATATATCACTTTACATTAACTAATATAGGTTCACTTAAATGGATTTTCTCACTTGAAGTTCACAAGTTGTATATGTGATATACTTTTGTGCACTTGATTGTATCATGTTTGATGATACATGTTAACTTGGTTAAGTGTAAAGATTAAACCATGGTTAAGTTAATGATTAGGGTTTTGATTATCTTATTTATTTATTTATTTATTTGTTTTGGAAAAGATAAAGAAAGAATGGTGGCTTTGTTTGTTTGTTTGTTGAAGATTCATGAAGCTTTGACTTAGTCACCATTCTTGTCTTCATACTTAACCCTAATCATTTAAACAAACCATGGTCTATTCTCTACACTTAACTAGGGTTTGGTTATGATAAGTATTCATATCATTTATCCTTTTTAGATATACTTATCATAATATTCATCTTCTTCTTCTTCTTCTTGACTTGGAGAAAGCATGCCTCCATCAATGGCAACTTGATGAAATGAGTGAGAAATCCAATTCTAAAATGAACCCACCTCCTATTTCTTCATCCTCTACCTCTTGCCAAGTAGTAGAGTGTGTTTTCTTCACAAGTTTCATGACTTGGTGAAGTGGGAGCTTGATCTTGTGATGCCTCGACGTAGATCATCTACGGCACGAAGCCGACGATCTTGCCCGCCCATTTCTCCGATGAAGCCGACGCTAGAGCCCGGGATTTCATTTGGACAGCGGAGAGGACTTCATCACGGAGCCGTGGAGGTGGAGGACCGGATCTACAAAGGTTGTATTTCCGTTCTCTTAGTAAAATAGTTTACTAGTTCTTGTTTAGCCTAAATATCTAGTTAACGATCCGTAGTCTAGGGTTTCTCGGCACCGTAATTTTTTTAATTGGCATGGTTGATGCCTTGTGAGACCTCTTGAGAGTGCCTAGGAACCCTACATTGACAGGGGTCCTCGTAGCAGTGAGCCGGTCGAAGACCGATTTTTTGTTCACTTCCGGTGCAGGTATTGGCGCAGAGAAGCATGTAGGTGGGATCATGGTCCCGAAGAACAGGCCAGTGGTGGCTTGGGTCACCTGGTCTACCGGCAGAGCGAGGAAGGAAGCCGCTTGGGGCCCATATGCTACACCTCCTGGTGAGGTGGAGCGTCCGTTGCAGTGGCATTTCGAGCAGTTGGTGCAGTTGAAAGCCATTGAATCTTGAGTTCTACGCCAGGCAAAAGACCAAATCTTAGTAACTTGAAATCCGAAGGCAACCATTAACAAACCGCGATTGGTTCGCGAAGACGACACACGAAGTGTGGAGTAGAAAGAGGAAAAGGTCCCACCGGGCGTGCCAGAATCTGTTCCCCTCCGAAAGACAGCGCCGACGCGAGGACGTCTCGCCTGAGATTCGGGGCAGATGCTATTTGGTTTTATCCGTCCACCTCTCCGAAGATGCCAAGTTGATTTATGGCACCGTGTATCGGAGGTTTAGACGGATGCGGCCGATGTAGCAGACTTCGTCAGATTCCCCCTCGCTTGAGGGGTTTTTGATTGTGGGGACGCTCTTCCCTGCAGGCGCAAGCCCCTGCAGTTAATTACGCTACCGCATCGCGGTAACAACTTTCTCCTTCTCCAGAATTTCACTTCGTGTCGTGTGTGTTTGTTTTGTTTGTGGTTGCCCGTAGATTGTATACGGAGACTGAGTAATGCCGTCACCCGTAGGACGTGGATTATTCCAAATCCGTATTTACGTAGATTTGGGTTTGGTGTTTTTAGTTTAAGGATGCATTAGTCGCGTTGCGGCTAAGATCAACTTAAACGTTCGTTAAGGATACGTTAGTCCTGTTTTAGACTAAGATCAACTTAACGTAGTGATCCGTTTAATATATGGTCGTCAGGACTCGTCACCTCTCTGATATCGTTGAATGATTACAACGACATGTGTCAGAGGAGCTCGGAGATGTACCCTCGAACCAGAGATGATTTGGAATTTTATAATCTATTTGAATGTTTAAGGATACGTTAGCCGTGTTTGGGGCTAAGATCGACTTAAACGGGATCGTTTAGATCCGGTAAAAGAGCATTTGGAGGCTCTATTGTTCCAGTTTAGGGACGTGGTGGTCCATACTCCAGTTTAGGGACATGGTGGTCCACTTTCCAGTTTAGGGACGTGGTGGTCCATCACCAGTTTAGGGACGTGGTGGTCCATATTCCAGTTTAGGGACGTGGTGGTCCATCGCCAGTTTAGGGACGTGGTGGTCCATATTCCAGTTTAGGGATGTGGGGGTCCATGATTAGTTTAAGGACGTTTCGGTCCAACATTAGTTTAAGGACGTCTCGGTCCGATATTAGTTTAAGGACGTTTCGGTCCGACATTAGTTTAAGGACGTTTCGGTCCATGAGTTTAAGGACCCCGCAGTCCATATTGATGTGTGGTCGTCGGGACCCGTCACCTCTCTGACATCGTTGAAGGATTACAACGATAGGTGTCAGAGGAGCTCGGAGATGTACCCTTGAACCGGATATAAATTGATTTAAGGGAGCAATCTTGCTCAGTCAATTTAATTTGAGGACTTACGGCCAAAATTGGGCTAAGTCCAGTTGAAAATGTTCAACATTTTATTTGCTTTTGCATTGCATTTCTTTTTATTTTTATTTGGGCTCTAACCATAAAGGATGCAGAGCATCAATTTGCTTTGGGCTCTGCCCATTTATAAATGATGCAGAGCATCAATTTTACTTGGGCTCTGCCCTTTGTGAATGATGCAGAGCATCAATTTTATTTGGGCTCTGCCCTTTTATTGCTTTGCAATTTATTTTGGCATGTTGGTCTTTTTGATTTGGGCCTGGCCCTTTTTAAGAAATGCAGTGCATTTGTCAGGCGCTTTGCACCAATTACTGAGCGCAAGCGCTTGTGGTGAGGACACGTGTCATGCTCTGGTGAGCGAAAGCGCAACGACACAGTGCGCTGCGCTGTTGCGCTGCTGACACGTGGCGCGCTCTAGTGAGTTGCGCCAATTCCAGAGAGCAAAGCTCTATTTCAAGAGCGCGTAGCGCAAGTTGTTCTGTAGCTGACACGTGGCGCTCTCTCAAGAGCGCAACAGCGCAGTTTGGAAGTGCAAAGCACTAAGAATCTTTTAGATTCAGAACAGAAGTGCAGAGCACTATTTGATTTCTTGATCTAATTTAGATCAAAGAAAAATAAGTTTTTTCTTTTTGTTTCAAGAACCAGAGGTTCATAAAAGTGCAAAGCACTATTTTTATTTTGTTGTTTTCTTGTTTTTAAAGAACCAGTGGTTCATGAGAAGTGCAAAGCACTGTTTATTATGTGAAGAACATTGATCTGGTTTTTAGATCAATGATTTATTAAAAGAGATTTCTTTTCTCTCGTGAAGGTTTTTACCTTTTTCTTTGAAATTTTCTCAGAATTCTCTCTCTGTTTGAAGCTCTTGACTTTTTTCAAGAAAAAAATGTCGATGCCTTTGAATTGAGGTCTGGGGTCTCTTTTATAGTGCCCATAAATTAGTTAATTTTGTTGAAGAGATCTTTCTCTGAGTGATTTGGGGAATTTTCCCCACCGTTGGATCTTTGATCCAAGGGCTTCTGTTTTACAGAAGAAAATATTCTTGTTTTAACAAGAATAGAAAGATTTCTTTGAAATCTTAATTCTGTTTGGCGCAAACACCCCCAACGCGTGACACGTGTCGCGCAGCGCACAGCGCAGCGCAACTGCGCAAGCGCATCTGCGCTGACACGTGTCGCGCAGCGCACAGCGCAGCGCAACTGCGCCAGCGCATCTGCGCTGACACGTGTCGCACAGCGCGAAGCGCAGCGCAACTGCGCTTACACGTGTCGCGCAGCGCAGTGCTTGCGCAACTGAAGCGTTGCTTCCTTTAATTTTGCTTAAAATAGAGCTTTGCTCTGATTGGGCGCGCTGCCTTGGGCGCTGCGCTGATGCATCTGCGCCTGACACGTGGCGTGTTGCGCAGCGCAAATAATCTGAAGCGTTGCTTCATTTATTAAATTTTAAATTTTCAAAGCAGAGCTTTGCTCTGATTGGGGGAAGATGAAACGTTGCTTCATCTCCTGCCTCGGAATTTAAACAGAGCTTTGCTCTGATTGGGGTAAATAAATGCCCCCCTACCGTTGCGCTTACGTGGCCCCAAACGTGAGCGCAACGGTGGCGGAATTCCAACCGCCGTGACAACTTTTGGAAGTCGAAGAGGCACTTGATGCCTATAAATAGGACCTTTAGTCCCCCACAGATGCTTATCATCTTTCAGATTTTTATTTTCAAAAAACTTCAGAGCTTTGCTCTTGCCTTCAAGAACTCTAGAGCTTTGCTCTTCTTTCCAAAGTTTTTAGAAAAACTTTAGGTAAAATTGATTCTTAGATTAAATTAATTTTAATTAATCTTAACCAGCAGAGCTTTGCTCTCATAGATCTTTTGATCTAAAGAGATCCCGATTGGGGTTTCACTAGCAGAGCATTGCTCATTTTCAAAGTTAGAAACTTTAGGTAAAATTAATATAAATCAAATTAATTTAAATTAATCTCAGTCAAAGAGCTTTGCTCTCACAGATCTTTTGATATAAAGAGATCCACATTGGGGTTTCATTGAGCTTTTGTTCATGGGTTTTAATCCCTGAACAGAGCTTTGCTCTCTAGGAATTTAGCCCTCTATGTATATTATTTTTCTTCTATCGCTAATCTTCCAGTGGTATTTCCTCCAGGCATAATGGCGGTGCATCTATACAGTTTGCACGAGTTCATCACCTATGACGATATCCGCGCACAGGGTCGTCAACAAAACCAGGAGTTTACAGACGCTCAATGTGCAGAGGTCATGGGTCGTCTGAACGCAAGAGGTGGTTGGCTGCTACCCCGTCGTTCGGCTCTTTTGAAAGTCGTGCTGGGCGCAAGCGCATCTGCGCTGTCACGTGTCACGCAGCGCAGTACTTGCGCAACTGAAGCGTTGCTTCCTTTAATTTTGCTTAAAATAGAACTTTGCTCTGATTGGGCGCGCTGCCTTGGGCGCTGCGCTGATGCATCTGCGCCTGACACGTGGCGTGTTGCGCAGCGCAAATAATCTGAAGCGTTGCTTCATTTATTAAATTTTAAATTTTCAAAGCAGAGCTTTGCTCTGATTGGGGGAAGATGAAGCGTTGCTTCATCTCCAGCCTCGGAATTTAAACAGAGCTTTGCTCTGATTGGGGTAAACAGACATCACACCCTACTACCTTCTTAACAGATCCATCCCTTATCCTGATTGAAGTCAAACCCATGACTGTCATATCAAAATTAGATGATCTATCTCCGCTATAACTGCTCAAGTCTATAAATAGACATAAGCTACTTGCCCACTAAACTTCCGCTGCTCCCACTGAATACGACAACCCTCCTACCGGGTCTCATAGCCTGGAACATCAGTAGTGTCAAGTCTGGGTAGATAAGAACCTCCCTGTCACCGTCCTTGAGGCTACCGAAGTACCTCTCGGGTGTCTGAGGTTACCCACCATATCTGCGGAGTGGCTAATGGAATGTCAAACCTGATTGAATATATAGGTCCTATTAAATTTTCCGTAATCGTTCGCGGTTCTAGAATCACTTCCAGTTCTACCATACTCCCACTACTGTTTTCTGAAAAAGTCCATTTTACTAAAACTGTGGCGAGTCAAGAACAATATCACTATTGATCTTCCAAATGGTAGAATATCAACCCTCGTCATAGCCAGGGTCAACCCACAAACAGCCATTACAGAAACGTGCCCTGAGTTATCCAGAGTCTGGTTTTAAGCATAAGCTGGACAACTCCCCGTACCTTAACATCTTTTAAGGTACGAACTATTCTATATCCAATATAGAAACTTTGGCACTAATTTAATTGGAACCATATTCAAATTATGCAGCTGTCTCCAGTGCATATCAACTTAATGGAAAGAGGCTAATCAGCATTACTCAACTTAGGAATCCATCCAATTATGAGTAACCTGAAAGAGAAACACGTTTCTCAAAAATCATTACTATCATTTGAATACCAATCACAAGAATCTACATCTTCGATCTCTTTGAAGAATCCCGATACTTGAGACACCTGGTTCTCTACTTTATTCTTATACCCACAACTTCTCAAAACTTAGACCTTGTATTTCTACGAAACACTTGTCTAAATACTAGAGAAGTCATAAGTAAACAGAACATAGTACGAGGACCTACCCCTTTGTCCTGATGGACACCGGACAGCATACAATACTCTGTATAAGTCCGCTGAGTTGAACAACTCAAAACCTGTGCGTCGTAGGTGGAAAACTGTACCCTGGCGATTTCCTCAAATATCACCAATTACAACGAATTCCGATATAATGAGGATAATCACCTAATTCCCAATAAGTTACTCCCACTCATCATCTGTAAAACCATACAGATATGAGAATTAAACCTGGTAAATACATACCCTGGAGTAAGTACCCAATCGGGAAAACAGTTTTCCTTTAACAATGCACTGAAACATGAAAATGTTTCCTAGGGGTATCTTGGTATTCATAGTAATGCCTCTTCCAAAATCAATTCATGACTTCAACCGTATATTTTATTGCCATCTCTCCAAATCCCTTTATTTGTCTTTAGTCGTTACCTTCTGTACACCATCGTTAGGCTAAATGGTTTTCATCCTTCCCTACCGTTCGGCACCATCCTATGGTTTGGAAGAAGATTATCCAGTAAGCATAATAGATGTACCCTCCTAAACCAAGGAGTACTCACATCTTGAGAGAAGGTGATGATAAAAGAAAACTGAATAATACCTTATTTCTTTAAATGTGAAATAGGAGTAGCGATGAAGTATGCGGTTTTGGTCGTGAATGATAACAGTCGCAATTTACTTTGCCCTCTTTCTAATCCCTTTATTTTGTCTTTACATATTACCTTCTGCACACCCTACTTAAGCTAATTGGTTTTCTTCATTCCCTACCTTTCGACACCTGCCTATGGTTTGGAATAAGACTATCCAATAAGCGTAATAGGTGTACTCTCCTAAACCAAGGAGCCCTCGCAACCTGAGAGAAGGTGATAATAAAAGACAACTGAATAAACCAATTCTATTTCTCCTAAACAGAATCCATCCTCGAAGAAGTCCCTCCGAGTTCGTATATAACCATACGATGGATCTATCTAATGGAAGTGGATGTCCGTAGTAATACGGGGTGTTCTGAGAAATACAAAGGGTAAAAGAAGGAGTGGCAATGACTTATGCAACTCAGACAATCCAAAAGCCAGTATTTTAAGAAGGTTCGGTCAACTTGGTCACTGAGCCATAGTCTAGGATCGGTCAAAGGTCGCTGCCAAAGAGAGAGAGAGAAAAGAAACACTCTGCGTGCACTCTAACCTAGATCAGAATGGTTATCACTTTATCTAATCCGGAAACCTCCCACTGTCCTGTCAAATTCTCCTCCAATCCTGAAAGAAGAATCAATCGGGATCACCCGAAGAGTAAACCAACTCATCAGTGGGAATCGGGATCCAACTCTCATCGCATGATAACGTGATGGAATGCATCCACGTTACTCATACTCCAGAAGGTATGCGCATACTTGGCAAGTTTCAGTTTCTTTAGAAACTCCCGATATGATTTTTGCCCCATGCTCTTATAACCTTGGCGTTAGGTCAAAATGTCATAAGTCACATGCCAAGTTCTACCCGTCACTATCTTGTTAATTTGAACCCACCCGCACATGCCCTTGGCGTTAGGTCAAAATGGCAGAACGGCTGTCCTAAACCAACTTATCTATCTATGCAACAAATGAATACCCAGCAGCTACCAAACACTATGCCTTGGCGTTAGGTCAAAATACCTAGCTTGAATACTACAGAATACCCAAAAGAAGTGACGGAGGGCTACGGAAGGTTTTTGGCGAAAAAACCTTTAACGTAACGAACTTGATATCGCTGAAGGAACCTGATAGCTTTTTAAAATATAGTGGCGAAAACCTTTTGCTAAAGAGGTCACTCCCGGTAAAGGGATCTCGGCTCTTTCCTCGTGGAATGAGGTGCAGGATATTCCACTGAATACCGCGGTGCAAAGCAACTTGTAATCGACTATAGTGAAGTTATTACCCTGACGCAAACTTCTGCCCAAGGGACCAGTCCCGGTGAAGGGATATCGGCCCTTGCCCCGTCGAATGAGGTGCAGGATATTCCACTGAATACCGCTATGCAAAACAAAAGGAAACGTCTTTGCAATAACACTTTTTAAATTTGTTCCAACAACTGATAACAGGTTTGTTTTACTTTGCATTGATCAGAATCAACGCAGTCCCATCAATCAATCACACCAGAAAAGAACGAAAATAAAATGTACGCATATGCCATCTGCATTCGTCACTGGGTCCCGTCATCACCCGTTAGGTTACTTAACTAACGACAGAGCGAGGACTGGACTAGCGCGGGTGTAAAACATATACAACATCTAATAGTATATAAACCAATATACAATAATCGCTCCAGGCGTGATAATATGCAACATTACAGAAAAGTACTAAGCATCACAGAACAGTACAGATAATCTGGGATCCCCGGGTTTCACAGAGCCGCTGCTGAAACCCGATGTTCCCCTGTCGTGTGGATAGCCTGTGCAATGAAACCTAGACCCCTACGGGTGCGGCAAGTTACCCGCCAAAACCTGAAGCGAGGCAGCCCCCTACAGCAAAGTGAATGGACCACCCAGCACTTCACGGAATCCGGTAATCTTGGGCACCCCTCCTTGGGTCAACCTGTACCCCCTACGAATGCGGCGAATAGTCTGCCAATTCTAGAGTGAGGCCCCTCTGCCTCTCAAAGCCATGAGATGCGGACCCGTTGCCCTCCAGAACCCGGCTATCCGTGCACTCCGTCGCGGGGTAAAACCTAGTACAGAAATGGAAAAATAGTACAACAGGTACATCGACCGCAACCTGGTCGCGCCCCAAAAGAACATTATACAACAGGCAGTGACGGCAGTCCACTTGTTGGACGCTCGCCCCGCAATATCAAATGTACAAATAAACTCAAACTACACTATCATTGCACACTGCTATCCACCACGACAAATCCGCAACATCACAGCACAACACAGAACATCAACGCGAATGTCACGTTCGCAAACCTGTCTAAAAGAACTATAGTAATCAGACGCGGTTTACCGATCAAATGACATTCCTGGTCGGAGATATAATGTAAGCACTGTAAACTAACATGTTTAAATTTCGATCGACTAAATATCATGAAGTGGGCCCCACGAACATCTGTTGAACAGTAACAAAATCTGGGCCCAAAAGATATATACCAAAAACCCCAAATTCCAACATAGAAGCTACTGTGCAAATTTGGGGCCACGATCTCACTGAACGGCCGCGGAACCACGGTCAAACCATAGGTTTGACAGCGGTTCCGCGGCGGTTTTGTCGAATCACGTGCCCAAATTTGTACGGTGTTCTTCTAAAACCCTGCACAACTTTCTGTGATATGTAGAATAATTTTAGGACTCCATTTAAAATCGACAGAAACTGTGAACTTGAATATTGCAGTTTTTGATTTCCGGTTCGATCGATATTTTAAATGCGTTAGCACAAGTTAGTATAACATAATGGTGAGGCTCTGATACCACTGTAAGTCTACGGTAGCGCCCCGGCCGTCTACAGACGCCAAATGCGGAACAAAAACTTTTTAACTGGCGCTATCGTATACTTTAACCCGGATCTGCCATTATTGCTAAACTAACAAACTGTAAAGAGAGTAGAAAGGTTATACCGAACGATCCGAGTCCTTCGTTCTTTAACCATCATCCCACGCTCCGTTGCGGCTGCTCCGATCTCGTCGATCTCCGATCTGCTCGTCCAGGTGGCACCACATCAACAATTCTTTAAACGGGCTCCCGCCTCTGACTCGAGGCAACTCGGTCGTCAAGTTTGCCAAAAGAGATGACCAAGAATGATGTAGAGAATGAATAAATTACTTTGTCTCACTTCGTCCAAAGCCGTGGACGATCGGTAAATGAAGTTGCCACTCGAATCGGGTGATGGAATGAAAAAGGCAATGAAATTTCCATGCACCCCAAATACTATCATAATCTTTTACTACAAAGTGAGAGTGTGAGAGTGGGGAGGGGGCCGACCACATATATAGAGGTGGGGGGGTGAGTGTAGGAGAGGGGGAGATGGCAATAAGAAAACATCATGTGTGAACACAAACAAATATCTCTAGTGTGAACACAAAGTGTGAACACACCAAAAGCAACCAATGAAAACACAACACCATTCAACCTAGTCACCTCATCTAGATGCTTCTAGAAACTTCCACACTCATCTCAAGAAAAGATAAATCCGTCTTTAACCGAATGTTAAAAGACGGCTGATAGAAAACTGGAAACTGGCAACTTCCAAAAGTGATCCCGAAACGAATTTCAGGACAACCCCGTAACTGTATAAATATACCCGCATTTGTATTACGACCGAATACAAATGCAACTGAGACAAAGATATTATATCTACTCAATATAATACTCGGATTCGGCTTAAACCAAAGCCGACCAGTATTATCTGTCCGAAAAATAACACGTGCGTAAACGCACGTGCATTTTCCGAACCCTGCCATAAAACCATACGGCCTCTACAACGTTTCACCCGAACTTAGGAAACTGTCTGTGGGGGACTCTAATGACTCGTCAGTACCCTGGCAGTGGGTTTAACCACAAACCGTCAGCGGCACTAGCTATGCGTAACGGCTGCCCATGGACTAACCTCAAGGGAGGCCGATGAGCGAACTCATCCGGAAACCCTACTAAGCCTAACAGTGACAATGTATATACAGTCCGGTCCGTTCGTCAATGAGTATCGCATATCTGCCTAGGGGGCTAGTAACGTCAGACCCCCAACAGCAGTATAAGTCGTGTCGGAGTGTAGCCCAATAACACCCTGAGATACTACTGGAGTACCTACCAGTAAATCTCCTGCCACGGCCGTGGGCTTTGTGTAATGGCTCTCCTAGACACAGCACGATCTCGCCCCCAATACCGGGAGAGACGAATCCCCTGCCGATCCGCTCACATGCCTCCATATGGCTCGGGACTGTACCCAAAAATTACCTGTTTGCACGACTCCTTTGAGCCATGGTAGGGTAGAAATCAAAGCACAGTGGGAACTCACACGAGACAAATGACGACCTCAGGTCGATGAACTAACCTGTACACATGTCACCAGGGAACTGTTATCTGACGATATGTATAATACCAACTAGCAGGTTCCCGGCGAGTCCTGTCCGGTGTACTCATAACCCAATGAGCACCTGTATACATCTTAGGTGATCCAACTGACACCAGTGGCTTGTGAGACCGGCCACCGCCCCTCGTCGGGGTCTCGACTGTATACACTAGTCTACTCCGGAGTATCGATGCCCTGTCTCGAAACTCCCACGACTAGGGACCACAATTAAGGATATGCGTATAAACCACCCAACTCTCACGTATATGATCGCCATCATACTGTTGGTAGTAAAGCAAGATCCTAAGGGCTCTATCAAAGTGTAACATGTAATCAGTCACCTGAACATGTACACGACTGATAAAGGCAAACCAGATAGCATACTATCATCTTGAGTAAGACCGTCCTACCGTTATAGGTCCTCCGCAATCATTGCAATCACGTACCTGCGATCTAATAATTAACTCTGAGGGTACTATCTCCAACATAAACGTTAGGCTGGATATACCGAAGACCAGCGCCCTTTTACTCCGTCTCCCTTTCCCGTCCTCCTTAATTTCAGTCTGGGGCGGCGGATACGTTCTGTTTTTTCCCTCCGATCGTCCCAAATCCGGGACGGGGGGCGTCTCGCCCGTTGAACCGAAATCCCGCAACGAAATATTCCGTCCTCAAAGCCGAGCGTCCCCAGACCGAAAGAGAGTAGAAGGCCGGGACAGAAATAAATTAAATAAAAAGGGGATGCAACAGGAGGACATCCCAGGAGGTCACCCATCCTAGTAGTACTCTCACCCAAGCACGCTTAACTAAGGAGTTCTGATGGGATCCGGTGCTTTAGTGCTGGTATGGTCGCATCCGAAAGGCCTGGGTCGCCATTCTCTTTTATTCCCTTCCTGGCCGCGTCGGATTCGGCATATTCTTCATTCGTTGTCTGCCGGTTTCTCTCCTTTTCTCCGTCAGATTGAGCCGCAATAAACGTTAGGCTGGATATACCGAAGACCAGCGCCCTTTTACTCCGTCTTCCTTTCCCGTCCTCCTTAATTTCAGTCTGGGGGGGCGGATACGTTCTGTTTTTTTCCCTCCAATCGTCCTAAATCCGGGAGGGGGGCGCGTCTCGCCCGTTGAACCGAAATCCCGCAACGAAATATTCCTTCCTCAAAGCCGAGCATCCCCAGACAGAAAGAGAGTAGGAGGTCGGGACAGAAAATAAATAAATACAAAGGGGATGCAACCCGAGGACTTCCCAGGAGGTCACCCATCCTAGTACTACTCTCGCCCAAGCATGCTTAACTGCGGAGTTCTGATAGGATCCGGTGCTTTAGTGCTGGTATGGTAGCATCTGAAAGGCCTGGGTCGCCATTCTCTTTTATTCCCTTCCTGGCCACGTCGGATTCGGCATATTCTTCATTCGTTGTCTGCCGGTTTCTCTCCTTTTCTCCGTCAGATTGAGCCGCAATAAACGTTAGGCTGGATATACCGAAGACCAGCGCCCTTTTACTCCGTCTTCCTTTCCCGTCCTCCTTAATTTCAGTCTGGGGCGGCGGATACGTTCTGTTTTTTTCCCTCCGATCGTCCCAAATCCGGGAGGGGGGCGTCTCGCCCGTTGAACCGAAATCCCGCAACGAAATATTCCGTCCTCAAAGCCGAGCGTCCCCAGACCGAAAGAGAGTAGGAGGTCGGGATAGAAAATAAATAAATAAAAAGGGGGATGCAACACGAGGACTTCCCAGGAGGTCACCCATCCTCTTCATTCGTTGTCTGCCGGTTCTCTCATTTTCTCCGTCAGATTGAGCCGCAATAAACGTTAGGCTGGATATACCGAAGACCAGCGCCCTTTTACTCCGTCTTCCTTTCCCGTCCTCCTTAATTTCAGTCTGGGGCGCCGGATACGTTCTGTTTTTTCCCTCCGATCGTCCCAAATCCGGGAGGGGGGGCGTCTCGCCCGTTGAACCGAAATCCCGCAACGAAATATTCCGTCCTCAAAGCCGAGCGTCCCCAGACCGAAAGAGAGTAGGAGGTCGGGACAGAAAATAAATAAATAAAAAGGGGGATGCAACACGAGGACTTCCCAGGAGGTCACCCATCCTAGTACTACTCTCGCCCAAGCACGCTTAACTGCTAAGTTCTGATTGGATCCGGTGCTTTAGTGCTGGTATGGTCGCATCCGAAAGGCCTGGGTCGCCATTCTCTTTTATTCCCTTCCTTGCCGCGTCGGATTCGGCTTATTCTTCATTCGTTGTCTGCCGGTTTCTCTTATTTTCTCCGTCAGATTGAGCCGCAATAAACGTTAGGCTTGATATACCGAAGACCAGCGCCCTTTTACTCCGTCTTCCTTTCCCGTCCTCCTTAATTTCAGTCTGGGGCGGCGGATACGTTCTGTTTTTTTCCCTCCGATCGTCCCAAATCCGGGAGGGGGCGTCTCGCCCGTTGAACCGAAATCCCGCAACGAAATATTCCGTCCTCAAAGCCGAGCGTCCCCAGACCGAAAGAGAGTCGGAGGTCGGGACAGAAAATAAATAAACAAAAAAGGGATGCAACACGAGGACTTCCCAGGAGGTCCTAGTACTACTCTCGCCCAAGCACGCTTAACTGCTAAGTTCTGATGGGATCCGGTGCTTTAGTGCAGGTATGGTCGCATCCGAAAGGCCTGGGTCGCTATTCTCTTTTATTCCATTCCTGGCAGCGTTGGATTCGGCATATTCTTCATTCGTTGTCTGCCGGTTTCTCTCCTTTTCTCTGTCAGATTGAGCCGCAATAAACGTCAGGCTGGATATACCGAAGACCAGCGCCCTTTTACTCCATCTTCCTTTCCCGTCGTCCATAATTTCAGTCTGGGACGGCGGATACATTCTGTTTTTTTCCCTCCGATCGTCCCAAATCCGGGAGGGGGGGCGCGTCTCGCCCGTTGAACCGAAATCCCGCAACGAAATATTCCATCCTCAAAGCCGGGCGTCCCCAGACCGAAAGAGAGTAGGAGGTCGGGACAGAAAATAAATAAATAAAAAGGGGGATGCAACACGAGGACTTCCCAGGAGGTCACCCATCCTAGTACTACTACTCTCGCCCAAGCACGCTTAACTGCGGAGTTCTGATGGGATCCGGTGCTTTAGTGCTGGTATGGTCGCATCCGAAAGGCCTGGGTCGTCATTCTCTTTTATTCCCTTCCTGGCCGCGTCGGATTCGGCATATTCTTCATTCGTTATCTGCCGGTTTCTCTCCTTTTCTCCGTCAGATTGAGCCGCAACAAACGTTAGGCTGGATATACCGAAGTCCAATGCCCTTTTACTCCGTCTTCCTTTCCCGTCGTCCTTAATTTCAGTCTGGGGCGGCGGATACGTTCTGTTTTTTTCCTCCGATCGTACCAAATCTGGGAGGGGAGGGGCGCGTCTCGCACGTTGAACCGAAATCCCGAAAAGAAATATTCCGTCCTCAAAGCCGAGTGTCCCCAGACCGAAAGAGAGTAGGAGGTCGGGACAGAAAATAAATAAATAAAAAGGGGGATGCAACACGAGGACTTCCCAGGAGGTCACCCATCCTATTACTACTCTAGCCCAAGCACGCTTAACTGCGGAGTTCTGATGGGATCCGGTGCTTTAGTGCTGGTATGGTCGCCTCCGAAAGGCCTGGGTCGCCATTCTCTTTTATTCCCTTCCTGGCCGCGTCGGATTCGACATATTCTTCATTCGTTGTCTACCGGTTTCTCTCTTTTTCTCCGTCAGATTGAGCTGCAATAAACGTTTGGCTGGATATACCGAAGACCAGCGCCCTTTTACTCCGTCCTCCTTTCCCGTCCTTAATTTCAGTCTGGGGCGGCGGATACGTTCTGTTTTTTTCCCTCCGATCGTCCAAAATCCGGGAGGGGGGGCGTCTCTCCCGTTGAACCGAAATCCCGCAACAAAATATTCCGTCCTCAAAGCCGAGCGTCCCCGGACCGAAAGAGAGTAGGAGGTCGGGACAGAAAATAAATAAATAAAAAGGGGATGCAACACGAGGACTTCCCAGGAGGTCACCCATCCTAGTACTACTCTCGCCCAAGAACGCTTAACTGCCGAGTTCTGATGGGATCCGGTGCTTTAGTGCTGGTATGGTCGCATCCGAAAGGCCTGGGTCGCCATTCTCTTTTATTCCCTTCCTGGACGCGTCGGATTCGGCATATTCTTCATTCGTTGTCTGCCGGTTTATCTCCTTTTCTCCGTCAGATTGAGCCGCAATAAACGTTAGGCTGGATATACCGAAGACCAGCGCCCTTTTACTCCGTCTTCCTTTCCCGTCCTCCTTATTTTCAGTCTGGGGCGGCGGATACGTTCTGTTTTTTTCCCTCCGATCGTACCAAATCCGGGAGGGGGGGCGTCCCGCCCGTTGAACCGAAATCCCGCAACGAAATATTCCGTCCTCAAAGCCGAGCCTCCCCAGACCGAAAGAGAGTAGGAGGTCGGGACAGAAAATAAATAAATAAAAAAGGGGATGCAACACGAGGACTTCCCAGGAGGTCACCCATCCTAGTACTACTCTCGCCCAAGCACGCTTAACTGCGGAGTTATGATGGGATCCGGTGCTTTAGTGCTAGTATGGTCGCATCCGAAAGGCCTGGGTCGCCATTCTCTTTTATTCCCTTCCTGGCCGCGTCGGATTCGGCATAGTCTTCATTCGTTGTCTGCCGGTTTCTCTCCTTTTCTCCGTCAGATTGAGCCGCAATAAACGTTAGGCTGGATATACCGAAGACCAGCGCCCTTTTACTCCGTCTTCCTTTCCCGTCCTCCTTAATTTCAGTCTAGGGCGGCGGATACGTTCAGTTTTTTTTCCCTTCGATCGTCCCAAATCCGGGAGTTGGCGGGCGCGTCTCGCCCGTTGAACCGAAATCCCGCAACGAAATATTCCGTCCTCAAAGCCGAGCGTCCCCAGACCGAAAGAGAGTAGGAGGTCGGGACAGAAAATAAATAAATAAAAAGGGGATGCAATACGAGGACTTCCCAGGTGGTCACCCATCCTAGTACTACTCTCACCCAAGCACGCTTAACTGAGGAGTTCTGATGGGATCCGGTGCTTTAGTGCGGGTATGGTCGCATCCGAAAGGCCTGGGTCGCCATTCTTTTTTATTCCCTTCCTGGCCGCGTCGGATTCAGCATATTCTTGATTCGTTGTCTGCCGGTTTCTCTCCTTTTCTCCGTCAGATTGAGCCGCAATAAACGTTAGGCTGGATATACCGAAGACCAGAGCCCTTTTACTCCGTCTTCATTTCCCGTCCTCCTTAATTTCAGTCTAGGGCGGCGGATACGTTCTGTTTTTTTCCCTCCGATCGTCCCAAATCCGGGAGGGGGGGCGTCTAGCCCGTTGAACCGAAATCCCGCAACGAAATATTCCGTCCTCAAAGCCGAGCGTCCCCAAACCGAAAGAGAGTAGGAGGTCGGGACAGAAAATAAATAAATAAAAAGGGGGATGCAACACGAGGACTTCCCAAGAGGTCACCCATCCTAGTACTACTCTCGCCCAAACACGCTTAACTGCGGAGTTCTGATGGGATCCGGTGCTTTAGTGCTGGTATGGTCGCATCCGAAAATTTTTGGACTTCATTTAAAAAACGACAGAAACCATGATATCGGAGTTTTCCGGTTTTGGTTTTTTCCGTTCGAAATTCATACAATTTTGCAAGTGAGTTAATTATTGTTTAGCGAGGCTCTGATACCACTGTAAGTCGATGTACAACACCCCACGACTTACGGGGAGGCGGAAATATGAAAAACGATCTTGTTTTTATGCTAAACATCGACTAACCACACGAATCGAAGCTAAACGATAACTAATATCAAATATAGAAGTTAACAACTACTATGTTAAGGGATTATACCTAACGAAACGTGTCCTTCGTCTTTACGAACTCCACCTCCTCCTCGGCCTTCTCCAAGTAGTAGACGATCCACCACGAGAGCTAAACTCCAAGCTTTGCCTCTAAACTTGAGGCAACTAGGTATCTTTAAGTGCTAATCAAAGTACCTAGATGAAATATAGTATGGTTATGGATTAAGTAGTCTAACTAATCCTTATACTCAACACATGAGAGGGGAGGATTAGGGTTTGAAGAGGGAGATCTTGAGGAGAGAGAAGATGAACATAATAATGAAATGAGAAAATGAGTTATCATAATATATATCAAGCATTTTATTTTATCAAGAAAAGAAAAGATAATGTTTTACAACCATGCTTGATAAATCACTAATGGTGATTCACATCCATGAGTCATTAAGCAATTATGAAGCATTAATGACATGGATGAATCATCCATATGACTCACTAATCTCATTTAATGTCTATGCCACCTAAACCTCCTTAGTCACCATCTTCTAGAAGCTTCTCGCACAATTACGAGAACGCCCCTCCTATCCGTGAAAACACGGAAAAACTTTAGACTGTATAAATCCAATGACCAGATACTAGTAACTGGCTTAAACCAAAGCCGACTAGTAAAAACTGTCCGAAAGTCGTACGTGCGTAAACACACGTATGCGTCCGAACCCTTGTCGTAAAACCATACGACCTCTATATCGTTTCGCCTGGAGTAGGGAAACTCTCTGCGTGGGACTCTAGAGACTCGACTACTACGCTGGCAGTGGGTTTAACCACAGACCGCAAGCGGCACTAGCTGTACGTAACGGTCCCCAGGTAGATGTCGATAAGAAGGACGATGAGGAAACCCATCCGAACTCCTACTGAGCCTGATGTGACAATCTCCATACAGTCCGGTCCGTTCGTCTAAGACTATCGCATATCGGGCCTAGGGGGCGGCAAGCGTCAGTCCCCTAATAGCGGTATAAGTCGTGTCGGAGCGAAGCCCATTACACCCTAAGAAACTACTGGAACCTACCAGCAAATCTCGCTTGCCCTGGCCAGTGACTTTGCGTAATGGCACTCTGACACAGCGCGATATCAACCCCCAATACCGGGAGAGACGAATCCTATCTAACCGCCACTGCCTCCAAGTGCTCGGGACTGCACCCAACTGCTACCTGTTTGCACGACTCCTTTGAGCCGTGGTAGGGTAGCAATCTAAGAACAGTGGGACACACTCGAGGCGAAGTAGCAGTGTCAAGTCTGCGGACTATGCTGTACTCATGTCACCTGGGAACTGTTCACTGACGACTGGTATAAAACCAACCAACAGTTCCCTGTGAGTCCTGTCCGGTGTACCCGTAACCTAACGAGCACCTACATACTATCTCCAGTACAACGTACTGACAGTTGTGGGACCGACCATCTCCCTAACTGGGATGAGAAGCGTACACACTAGTCTACTCCGGAGTATCGATGCCCTATATCGATAATCCAACGACTAGGTGTAAGTCGATGTACAACACCCCATGACTTGCGGGGAGGCGGAAATTTGAAAAACGATCTTGTTCTTTGCTTAAACATCGACTAACCGCATGAATCGAAGCTAAACGATAACTAACAAAAAACATAGAAGTTCTATACTACTATGTTTAGGGATTATACCTAACGAATCGTGTCCTTCGTCTTTGCGAACTCCTCCTCCTCCTCGGCCTTCTCGAAGTAGTAGACGATCCACCCGAGAGCTTTACTCCAAGCTTAGCCTCTAAACTTGAGGCAACTAACCTTCTTTAAGTGCTAATCAAAGAAGCTAGGTGATATAGAGTGAGGGTTATGATTTAGTTAGTCTAACTAATCTTTGTACTCAACACATGAGAGGGGAGGATTAGGGTTTGAAGAGGAGAGCTTGAGGAGAGAGAAGATGATAATAATAATGAAGTGAGAATAATGAGTTATGATAATATATATCAAGCATTTCTTTTTATCAAGAAAAGAAAATAAATCATTTAGCAACCATGCTTGATAAATATCAAGTGATGATTCATCTCCATGAGTCATTAAGCATTTATGATACTTTAATGACATGGATGAATCATCCATATGACTCACTAATCTCATTTAATGTCTATGCCACCTAAACCTCCTTAGTCACCATCTTCTAGAAGCTTCTCGCACAATTACGAGAACGCCCCTCCTATCCGTGAAAACACGGAAAAACTTTAGACTGTATAAATCCAATGACCAGATACTAGTAACTGGCTTAAACCAAAGCCGACTAGTAAAAACTGTCCGAAAGTCGTACGTGCGTAAACACACGTGCGTCCGAACCCTTGTCGTAAAACCATACGACCTCTATATCGTTTCGCCTGGAGTAGGGAAACTCTCTGCGTGGGACTCTAGAGACTCGACTACTACGCTGGCAGTGGGTTTAACCACAGACCGCAAGCGGCACTAGCTCTACGTAACGGTCCCCAGGTAGATGTCGATAAGAAGGACGATGAGGAAACCCATCCGAACTCCTACTGAGCCTGATGTGACAATCTCCATACAGTCCGGTCCGTTCGTCTAAGACTATCGCATATCGGGCCTAGGGGACGGCAAGCGTCAGTCCCCTAATAGCGGTATAAGTCGTGTCGGAGCGAAGCCCATTACACCCTGAGAAACTACTGCAACCTACCAGCAAATCTCGCTTGCCCTGGCCAGGGACTTTACGTAATGGCTCTCTGACACAGCGCGATATCAACCCCCAATACCGGGAGAGACGAATCCTATCTAACCGCCACTGCCTCCAAGTGCTCGGGACTGCACCCAACTGCTACCTGTTTGCACGACTCCTTTGAGCCGTGGTAGGGTAGCAATCTAAGAACAGTGGGACACACTCGAGGCGAAGTAGCAGTGTCAAGTCTACGGACTATGCTGTACTCATGTCACCTGGGAACTGTTCACTGACGACTGGTATAAAACCAACCAACAGTTCCCTGTGAGTCCTGTCCGGTGTACCCGTAACCTAACGAGCACCTGCATACTATCTCCAGTACGACGTACTGACGGCTGTGGGACAGACCATCTCCCCAACTGGGATGAGAAGCGTACACACTAGTCTACTCCCGAGTATCGATGCCCTGTCTCGATAATCCAACGACTAGGGACCTAAATAAGGATGTGCTTGTAGACTACCCAGCCCCCACTAGTGTGACTGCCATCACAACGCTGGTAGTCAAGCAAGATCCTAAGAGCTCTATCAATACGTAAACTCATATATTAAGATAGAAAAACCAAGTAGCATACTACCATGTTTAGCAAGACTGTTATATACATGTGAATATCCCAAGCTTCCATTAAGTAATATACAAACTAGTATGATACATTAATGGCCCCTAGGGCATATACACTAACAATCTCCCACTTGCACTAGGGCCATGTACTGGAATATCGAAGACCGATGATCTCGAGTAGCCTCTCGAACTGAATCTGAGGTAGGGCCTTCGTGAATGGATCAGCAATGTTCTCTTCAGAAGCAACTCTCCGAACCTCGATCTCCCGACGATCAATGATCTCCCTGATCAGGTGATACCGCCTTAAGATGTGTCTGGACTTCTGATGGGACTTTGGTTCCTTTGCTAAAGCTATAGCTCCGTTGTTGTCGCAATACAGAGGTATTGGATCAACTATGGTAGGAACCACCTGAAGTTCTGTTAGGAACTTCTTCATCCAGACTGCTTCTTTTGCGGCATCGCAAGCAGCTATATACTCCGCTTCCATCGTCGAGTCAGCAACGGTGTCCTGCTTGGAGCTCTTCCAGCACACCGCCCCTCCATTGAGGGTAAAGACATAACCCGACATGGACTTGGAATCGTCCTTATCACTCTGGAAGCCGGAATCAGCAAAGGCCTCCATCCTGAGGTCTTTTCCGCCGTAAAGCAAGAACATCTCCTTAGTCCTTCTCAGGTACTTGAGAATGTTCTTTACTGCTATCCAGTGCTTCTCCCCTGGGTCTGACTGATACCGGCTTACCACGCTCAGTGCGTAAGCTACATCTGGTCTGGTGCACAACATCGCATACATTATAGAGCCTACCGCAGAAGCGTAGGGTATAATTGACATGCGTTCCCTTTCCAAATCAGTCTTGGGAGACATCTCTTTGGAGAGGGTGATTCCGTGACAAGCCGGTAGATTCCCGCGCTTAGAATCTTCCATACTGAATCTTTTCGGTACAGTGTCGATATACCTGGACTGCGAAAGTCCCAACATCCTCTTGGATCTATCACGATAGATCCGGATCCCCAGAATGTAAGAGGCATCACCCAGGTCTTTCATGGAGAACCTGTGTGACAAGAATCCTTTGACAGATTGTAGCATAGGAATGTCATTTCCTATCAATAGAATGTCATCCACGTACAAGACGAGGAATACGACACTTCTGGCTACAACTTTACTATATATGCATGGTTCATCTGGATTTTTGATAAAGTCATATTCTTTGACTGTCTCATCAGAACAGATGTTCCAACTCCGCGATGCCTGCTTTAGTCCATAAATGGACTTAAGCAGCTTGCATACTTTCCCGCTGCTCCCACTCTGATTGAAACCCTCTGGCTGATCCATATAGACGCACTCTTCTAAATTTCCATTTAGAAAAGCCGTCTTTACGTCCGTCTGCCAGATTTCATAATCATGGAAGGCAGCAATAGCAAGAAGGACCCGAATGGATTTGAGCATAGCCACTGGAGAAAAAGTTTCGTCATAGTCCAAACCAGGTCTTTGACGAAAACCCTTTGCAACAAGTCTAGCCTTATAGGTTTCCACCTGTCCATCTACACCAATCTTTTTCTTGAAGATCCATTTGCATCCTATGGGTTTTACCCCATCTGGAGCAAAGTCCAAAGTCCATACTTTGTTGGTGTACATGGACTCCATTTCGGTCCGCATTGCATCTAGCCATCGTACCGAGTCGCCGCTCTGGATGGCCTGCTGGAAGTCAGTAGGTTCATCATCACCTATGATGCAATCTTCTCTATCCCCATCTATGAGAAAACCGTAGTATCTCTCAGGCGGATGAGATGGCCTACTACTCCAGCGGAGGGGTGCGGGAATGTCCTGTTCTTCTTGAACTTCCGGTTCTACCAAACTTTCAGTAGCAGTTTGTGGTTCTGGAATTTCTTCCAGTTCTATTTCGCTCCCACTTGATTCCTTTTCTAAAAATTGATTTTCTAGAAAATGGGCATTACGAGAAACAAATACCTTTTGTTCCTCTGCGTAATAGAATAGATATCCCCTGGAGTTCTTTGGATATCCCACAAACTTACACTTTACTGATCGTGCCTCGAGCTGGTCCACATGCTTCTTTTAACAAAAGCTGGACATCCGCAAATCTTTATATATTGTAGATGGGGTTTCTTCTTGCTCCACATCTGATATGGAGTGGTAGGCACAGTCTTGGTAGGAACCATGTTCAAAAGATATGCCGCTGATTCTAGCGCATAACCCCAGAAAGATCGCGGTAACTCAGCATTACTCATCATGGATCACACCATATCCAATAGGGTTCGATTCCGTCTCTCCGATACACCATTATGCTGTGGAGTGTATGGAGGAGTAAGCTGAGAGAGAATTCCTTTCTCTTTTAGGTAGGAACTCGGCACTTAAGTATTCACCACCTCGATCAGATCTAAGTGTCTTGATACTTTTGCCGGTTTGGTTTTCTACTTCATTCTTATACTCTTGGAATTTCTCAAAAGCCTCGGATTTATGTTTCATCAGATAAATGAATCCGTATCTTGAGTAATCATCCGTGAAAGTAATGAAATAGGAAAAACCACCTCTTGCATGTGTAGACATTGGACCACATACATCACTATGTATTAGTCCTAAGAGCTCGCTCGCTCTTACTCCATGTCCAGTAAATGGAGTCTTTGTCATCTTTCCTTTGAGACAAGATTGACAAGTGTCATAAGTTTGATATTCGAACGAGTCCAAATATCCTTCTCTATGCAACTTAGTCAACCTTCTCTCATTGATGTGACCCAGTCTACAATGCCATAAGAAAGCTTTATTTAAATCTGGAGACTTTCTTTTTAGTGTGTTCTGGACATTGAAAATTTGGAGTTGGTTTAAAACATATATACCGTTATTTAGTGTACCGGACCCAATCAAACCATGATTAAGGTGGATGTTAACAACATCTCTTACAAACGTGAAATCATAACCTTTATTTGATAACAAGGAAACTGATATGATATTACACGTTAAGCTTGGTACAAAAAAACAGTTATGTAAAACCAAAATGTGTCCACTCGTCAATCCTAGGTGATAATCCCCGACGGACGCAGCTCCCACGCTAGCTCCGTTAGCAACCTTTAGGGTCATATCACCTTCCTTCAGCACTCTACGGTTTCTCAGTGCCTGCAATGAATTGCAAATATGAGAGCCTGATCCGGTATCCAATACCCAGGAAGTAGAGTTGATTGACAGACAATTCTTAATTACAAACACACCTGAAGTCGAAGCCACAGCTTGCTTCGTTTCCTGGTTCTTGGCGTTCCACGCCTTGCAATCTTTCTTCCAGTGCCCTTTCCAGTGACAATGGAAGCACTCATCCTGGCCCACTACCGGTACCACAAACTTTTTCTTTCCCTTCCCTCCCACCTTACTAACACCTCCTCTAGGTTTGGTGGCGGCCTTCTTCTTCCTTCCTTTGGCCCTTGCCTTGGACCCGGAAGAAGATGCACCGCCAACAAACATAGCGGGTGTTTCCCTTGTCTTCTGCAAGGTGCCCTTTGCACTCCTTAACATGTTCAGGAGTTCCGGAAGTTCAACTTCTTTTCTTTGAATGTTGAAGTTCAGGATAAACTGGGCGTAGGTGTGAGGAAGGGACTGGAGAATAAGGTCTGTATAGAGCTCATTATCCAAAGTCGTCCCAAGGTCTGCGAGCTCTTCAATATAGCCGATCATCTTTAGGACATGTTCTCCTACCGATGACCCGACAGCCAACCTCGCTCGAAACAAGTTCTTAGAGGTCTCGTATCTTGCTATACGAGATTGCTCTCCATAAAGTTCCTTTGTATGGAGAAATATGCCATCTAGGTCCATATCCTCGTGCCTCCTCTGATGTTCATTGTTCATCGAGGCAAGCACGATGCACTTGGCTTTCGCGCAATCTAAATCCCAGGTTTTGCGGATTTCCTTATCCGCATTACTGGATTTGGGACCAGGGACAGCAGGTGCCGTAGCGGTGAGGACATACCCTAATTTGTCATAGGTCAAAGCCATTTTGACATTCCGCAGCCAATCTTTATAGTTTGACCCTGTCAGTATATTTTTCTCTAAAAGTAACTTAAGTCCAGTCATTTTCAGAGTCGCTGCAAATAGGAGAGAAAGAAGAAAACTCTTTAGCATGATGCTCTTGCAAGTTTAGAGTGGTTTTTAGTTTATCTAAACTGGATGGCTCCCACTGTTTCTCGAATCCTTCCTCAAACCATAAAAGAAGAATTAGCCAGGACTATTCTCACCGTACAATACTTGCTTAACCGTTCAGCCAGGCTAGTGTCGATACTTCGAGGGAGGTTTTCCAACGCTTTCGCGAAGTTCCTTAATTAAATAACCTTTTTTCTCTGGGGGCGTAACCCCGCTGACACCTTTCTTGACACCTACTTAGTTTATAGCATTGATCGTTAAGTGACGAATATCCTGATAAGTAGCGTATACTCACAGTAGGATCGGGATCCAAATATCATTGTATGATAATGTTGAATGAATCCTACCAACATTCATCAAACTCCAAATGGTATGCAACTCTTTGCAAATTTCAGTTTCTTTAGAAATTCTCGATATATATTTTTGCCCCATGCTCTTATGACCTTGGCGTTAGGTCAAAATGTCATAAGTCACATGTCAAGTTCTACCCATCATTATCTTGTCAATTTGAACCCATCCGTATATATCCTTAATGTTCGGCCAAAATGATAATACGACTGTCCCGAACTAACTCATCTATCTATGCAACAAATGAATGCCCAGTAGCTACCAAACACTATGCCTTGGCGTTAGGTCAAAATACATAGCCTGAATACTACTGAATACCCAGATGAAATGACGGAGGGCTACGAATGGTTTTGGCGAAACCGTGAACGTAGTGAACTTGATATAACCGAAGGAACCTGATAGCTTTTAAAAGGAGTGGTTAAAGCTCCGCATTTAAAAAATATCTGTTTTTAAAATTAACCGAGTGGTTTCTTTTAAATTGTTCCAACGATTAAACTTTTGGTTTATTTTCTTTGCATTATTAATAATGTGTCCCATCATTAACCTATCATTGCAGAAAACAACGAAAATACAACGTCCTCTTATGCCATCCGCATTTGCCACGGGGTCCCGTCATCACCCGTTAGGTTACTTAACTAACGACAGAGCGGGGGCTGGGCTAGCGCGGGTGTAAAACACAAGTGACGTCTAAATAGCTATCATATATATAGATATTTTACATTCGTCGGACGCAATAATATTCATTCCAGATCACAGATGAACTTTATTGGATTTGCAAGCAATCCGTGTTTGTTTTGAGCCTGCAACAAAAGACGGATTACACAGTTGTGATGAATAGCCATTACCCCACCCAAGACCCCAACGGGTACGGCAAACTACCCGCCCGGCAGTTTGTGTACCCCACCTTGGGTCTGTCCTAGGAGCAAAAAACAGTAAAATGAAATAACACAACGGTGGCTACAACCGCAACCTGGATGTGCCCCGCAAAATAATATTACAACAAATTACATTTACATCAAATGAATTAAATAATAACCCATCACATAACCCCGGCTATACATCACAACAGTCCAACACAGTTCATATGCACAAACAGATAAAATCCATTACAGAAATGTGCAACCCCCTGCCAAACGACATACTAGCAGTTAGGGAAGGTTTACGAACACATTATACAAACACAGATATAATCCAACAAGCAAATACTGTATAATTTCGATCGATTAAACACTTTTAATTTTGCTCCAATACTTCTCTGTAAATCTAAAACCTGAGCAAAAATAAAAAATTCTAGAAAATACCAAATATCATAGAGAAGAAACACAGGAAAATTGGGTTCCTGGATCGCCAACTCGGGGGCGGATTCGCGGCGGATCTGTGGGATCCGCCGCGGTTCCGCGGCGCTTTAGGCGATTCAGGGGCCCAATTTTCTTGGGTGTTCTTCTACTGTCTTTCCAAGCTTTCTGAACATCCCTGAAAAATTTTTGGACTTCATTTAACAAACGACAGAAACTAGTGATTTCGGGCTTTTCCGGTTTCTTTTTTTTCGTTCGAAATTCATACAAATTTGCAAGTAAGTTATTTATTGTTTAGCGAGGCTCTGATACCACTGTAAATCGATGTACAACACCCCACGACTTGCGGGGAGGCGGAAATTTGAAAAACGATCTTGTTCTTTGCTTAAACATCGACTAACCGCATGAATCGAAGCTAAACGATAACTAACAAGAGACATAGAAGTTCTATATTACTATGTTTAGGGATTATACCTAACGAATCGTGTCCTTCGTCTTTGCGAACTCCTCCTCCTCCTCGGCCTTCTCGAAGTAGTAGACGATCCACCCGAGAGCTTTACTCCAAGCTTAGCCTCTAAACTTGAGGCAACTAACCTTCTTTAAGTGCTAATCAAAGAAGCTAGGTGATATAGAGTGAGGGTTATGATTTAGTTAGTCTAACTAATCCTTGTACTCAACACATGAGAGGGGAGGATTAGGGTTTGAAGAGGGAGAGCTTGAGAAGAGAGAAGATGATAATAATAATGAAGTGAGAATAATGAGTTATGATAATATATATCAAGCATTTCTTTTTATCAAGAAAAGAAAATAAATCATTTAGCAACCATGCTTGATAAATATCAAGTGATGATTCATCTCCATGAGTCATTAAGCATTTATGATGCTTTAATGACATGGATGAATCATCCATATGACACACTAATCACATTCATTGTATATGCCACCTAAACCTCCTTAGTCACCACCTTTTAGAAGCTTCTCGCACAATTACGAGAACGCCCCTCCTTTCCGCAAAAATACGGAAAAACTTTAGACTCTATAAATCGAATAACCGGATACCCGTAACTGGCTTAAACCAAAGCAGACTGGTAAAAACTGTCCGAAAGTCATATGTACGTAAACACACGTATGCGTCCGAACCCTTGTCGTAAAACCATACGACCTCTATATCGTCTCGCCTGAAGTAGGGAAACTCTCTGTGTGGGACTCTAGAGACTCGACTACTACGCTGGCAGTGGGTTTAACCACAGACCGCAAGCGGCACTAGCTGTACGTAACGGTCCCTAGGTAGATGTCGATAAGAAGGCCGATGAGGAAACCCATCCGAACTCCTACTGAGTCTGATGTGACAATCTCCATACAGTCCGGTCCGTTCGTCTAAGACTATCGCATATCGGGCCTAGGGGGCGGCAAGCGTCAGTCCCCTAATAGCGGTATAAGTCGTGTCGGAGGGAAGCCCAATACACCCTGAGAAACTACTGGAACCTACCAGCAAATCTCGCTTGCCCTGGCCAGGGACTTTGCGTAATGGCTCTCTGACACAGCGCGATATCAACCCCCAATACCGGGAGAGACGAATCCTATCTAACCGCCACTGCCTCCAAGTGCTCGGGACTGCACCCAACTGCTACCTGTTTGCACGACTCCTTTTGTAGGGTTCCTAGGCACTCTAATGAGGTCTCACAAGGCATCAACCATGCCAATTTCAAAATTTACGGTGCCGAGAAACCCTAGACTACGGATCGGTGGCTAGAATTTTAGGCGATAAAATGAAACTAGTAAACAACTGAACTAGGTAAACGGAAATACAACCTTTGTAGATCCGGTTCTCCACCTCCACAGCTCCGTGATGAAGTCCTCTCCGCTGTCCAAATCGAATCCATGACTCTAGCATCGGCTTCATCGGAGAAAAAGCGGGCTAGGTCATCGACGACGATGCCGAAGATGATCTACGTCGAGGCATCGCTAGATCAAGCTCCAACTTCACCAAGTCATGAAACTTCTGAAGAAAACACACTCTACTACTTGGCAAGAGGTAGAGGATGAATAAATAGGAAGTGGGTTCACTTTAGAATTGAATTTCTCACTCTTTTTCTCAAGTTGCCATTGATGAGGCAAGCTTGTTCTTCAAGTAGAAGATGAAGAACAAGAAGATAATATTATGATAAGTATATCAAAATGAAAAGGAAAATCAATCCTTATCATAATATTAACTATAGTTATGTGTAGAGAATTGACCAAGGTTAAAGGAATGGTTAGGGTTAAGGATGAGATAAGAATGGTGGACTAGGTCAAACCTTCATGAAGTTTCAACTAAACTACAAATAAAGCCACCATTCTTTTCTTATCATTTCTCCAAAAAGAATAAATAGACAAATAAATAAATAAATAAGAAAGAAAAGCAAAACCCAAATCATAAGTTTAACCATGGTTTAATTCTTTACACTTAACCAAGTAAACATGTATCATCAAACATGATACATTCATTTGCACAAAAAGTATATCACATATACAACTTGTACATCCAAGTGAGAAAATCCTTTAAAGTGAACCAATACTAGTTAATGCAAAGTAATATATCAAATATATAATTATACATTAAATCATTAAATCAACACTTGATTTAACGATCCGGTCATATCGCATATAACCGACTAGTATCCTATGTATCGGCTTATCGAATCAATACTTGATTCGATAACTAGGTTATATCGCATACAACCAATCGATACATACATCGCGAGAATAGAATACGGTATCACATACATGCATTATTCTCGGTCCCGCACATATCTCATATGCGCTCCTATTTCGTTTCGCTTGAGCCAGGAAACCTCTGTGTAGCACTCTAAAGACTCGTCAATACGCCGGCAGCAGGTGATGATCATATCAAGCACCCACAAGCCGCAAGCGGTCTGCTAAACGTAACGGCCACCCGGGTATTGAGCGATCAGAAGATCGACGAGCAAGCCCGCTCACACTCCTGTGAATCCAACCAGTAACACTTACCGTACAGTCCGGTCTCGTCGTCTGATATGTCGCATATCTCGCCTAGGGGTGGCAAACGTCAGACCCCAATAGCTCGATAAGTCGTGTCGATATGAGGTCTATAACAATTCGAGAAACTACTGGTAACACTTACCAGTAAATCTCAGCAACCCTGGCCAGGGATTTACGGTTATAGCCAATCGAACACAGCGCAACATCAACTCCCTATACCGGGAGAGACGAATCCCCTCCTATCGCTCATTGCCTCCATGTGATTCGGGACTGTACCCAAAAACCACCGTTTTTCACGCCCTTTTGGACGTGGTAAGATGGAAATCAAAGCACAGTGGGAACCACACAAGACTCTATGACGATCTCGGGTCAACAGACTACTCTGTACCAGTGTCACCAGAGAACTGCCATCTGACGTAAGGTATAATACCATCTGGGAGTTCTCGGCGAGTCCGTCCAGTGTACCCAGTCTCCACTGAGCACCCGTATATCATCTCTGATGTCAAACACCAATGGATATGGGATCATCCATCGCCCATCTGTATGGGTCGAGAAAGTACACGCTAGTCTACTCTGGTATATCGATGCCCCGTCTCGATACACCCACGACTAGGGACCTTGAAGGATGTACTTATGGACTACCATGTCCCCACTAGTATGATCCGCATCATAGTCCAGGTAGTCAAGTACACATCCTAAGGGCTTTACCAACATGTAACAGAGAGACAATCAATGTACACGTTAAGGTAAAGAGTAACCAGATAGCATACTATCATGTCGAGCAAGAAAGTCCTCCCTATATATGTCCCAGCATCCACTACAATATACATCCTATGTATAGTAATGGCCTCTAGGGCATACATATAACTAACAATCTCCCACTTGCACTAGGGCTATCTGATAGCAGTGGTTGTAGTATCTCATACTCAACCATCCCATAAAAGTCTCTCTCTGGGAATAGGCCTTCGCGAGTGGATCCGCCGTGTCGTCCTCTGAGTCTGTTCTCCTAACCTCGATCACACTGGAGATCAACCATCTCCATGATCAGGTGATACTGCCTTAGAATATGTCTGGATCACTGATGGACGGAAGTTCCTTGGCATAAGCCACAACTCCATTGTCACACAATGGTAGGAACGTGGTTCATCTTATGAACCAATATACACCCAAACAGCCTCTTTGGTAGCATCTTAAGTAGCGATGTATCCTGCCTTTATCGACTAGTATGCCACGGTATCTAGCTTGGAACTCTTCCAACATACCGTCCCTTTACTGAGGGTAAAGACAATGCCTGTGACTGACATTCAGTCGTCTTTATCACGCTGGAACCCTTCCAGTGATTTTCCCCATGATCGATTGATACCATCTCACTACAACTAGTGAGCATCCTAATATCCAATTAGATCTATCTCATAGATCCAAAATCCAGGATTTAGGAGATATCACTTTGATCCTATATGGAGAATCTTTGTGATAAGCGGAGATTGATCGAGCGTAGCATAGGAAACTCCTTCCCTATCAAGAGTATGTCATCCACGTACTCCACGAGGATCGTCACCATACTCCCTACTACCTTTTTGTTTATACAAGGTTCATCTACCATTTTGATGATGTCAAACTCTTTGACTAATCCATCAAAACAGATGTTCCAACTCCGCGATGCCTGCTTTATCCTATAAAGCATCTTGCACACGTTTCCGCTGCTCCCACTGTCTATGAGGCCCTCTGGCTGTGTACTTATAGACGCACTCTTCTAAAACACCATTTAGAAAAGCAGTCATGACACCCAACCGCCAGATATCGTAGTCATGGTATGTAGCCTTGGCAAGTAGTATCTGGATGGACTTAAGCATAGGTACTGGAAAAGGTTTCATCATTATCCACACCTGGTCAATGATGCAAACTTTTAACAAGTCTAGCTTTGAAAGTCTCAACCTTTCCATCTACACCAAGTAATCTTCTCAAGATATACTTGCTCCTGATGGGGATTTAACCCTTCAGATAAAGCAACCAAAGTCCATACTTTGTTGGTGTATAAGGATTCCATCTCAGATCACTAAGCATCCGGCCATTCTTACAGAGTCCCCACTCTCAATGGCCTGCTCAAAACTAGTTGGGTCATCATCTCATGATGCAATCCTCGCTCCCACTGTCATAGAGAAACAGAAGTATCTCTCAGGTGGGTGAGGAACCCTACTAGATCGGCGGAGAGGCTGAGGTTCGTTGGTATCTATTGAATCCTTTGGTTCTACCAAATCATCAGCTGCAATTTGTATAGCTGGAACATTTCCAGTCCTACATAACAGACCTTGCCTCTAGCTTGTCCGGATTTTGCTTTTAGACATAGGCCGGTCAACCCCAAATCTTAACTAACTTAAGACATGGGCTCTTCCCTTTCCATGTCACATATGAAGTGGTAGGCAACTAATTTGATTTGAACCTAATTCAATAGGTATGCAGCTTCTCAAGTGCATAACCCCTTAAAAGGAAATAGGCAACTCAGTATTACTCATCATAGAGCACACCTTATCATATAGGGTGTGATTGCTCTGCCCCGATATACCATCGTGCTATGGTGTATACGGAGGAGTAATGCTGAGAGAGAATCTCATTCTCCTTTAGAATAATCCAGGAATTCCGTGCTTAAATATTCTCCTCCCTGATCACATCAAAGGACATAATACTTATACCCGTATTGGTTCTCTACTTCTATCTTATATTCTGTGAATATCTCAAAAGGTTCGGACTTGTGTTTCAACAAGAACATATGTCTGAATCTAAATAGATCATTAGAGAATGTAATGAAGTACAAAGAACCGGTCCTGGCATGTGTAGACAGGGGACCTACATACATCAACATGTATCATCCCAAGAGTTCACTAACTCTTTCTCTGTTTCCATTAAACAGAGCTATGGTCATCTTATCTTTGTGACATGACTGGCAAGTTTTCACAAGATGTAAATTCAAACAGATTTAAATATGCATCTATATGTAACTTCAGCAAGTCGGGTCGCATTTGATATGACCTAGTCTATAATACCTCAAGAAGAATTCGTTCATTTCTGAACTCTTCCTCTTGTGTGTGTTCCGTATACTAAGAACTGTAGTTTGATTTAGAACATCAATGCTTTTAGATAACGTGCCTGAACCGATCAACTTTTGATATAGGAAATGTTCAAAACATTATCCATCAATACAAAATTTTATCATTTCTTTACTAATAAAGAGACTGATATGATTTTGTATATCAGGTTCGGTATCTAATAACATTCGTTCAGAATCAATGTATTGATAATACAGGGTGACAGTAACCAACAGACTTGGCTGCAACACTTGACCCGTTTTCTGCCTCATGAAACTTATCACCCGTTCTCAGTTCTCTACCTTTCTGTAGCCCTATGTAACAGATTACACATCTGGGATCCTGATCTGGTATCACATACCCAGGACGTAGAGGATACAGAGAAACAGTTCTTTGTAATGAACACACCCGAAGATGATGCATCAGCATGCACTCTCTTCGTTTGGGCGGCACGGGAATTCTGGTAATCCCCAATTTCCTGTTCTGTCTTATAACAATTATAAGTAGGAGCGGGACCAACGTTCCCCAGCTCAGTATAATAAGCGGGTTCGGTCAATAATCCGTATTATTATCTTGATTAAGGCGTGATATGGTCGCTACCAGGAGAGAGAGAGAAGAAAACACTCAGCGTGCGCTCTTGCAAGAATAGATTGGTTATTATTTTATCTAATCAGGATGGCTCCCACTGCTTTTTATCAAATCTTCCTTCAAACCCTAAAAGGAAAGACTAGCCGGGATTAATTACACACTACAAGTTCGCCAATCTTTCAGCCAGGCCAGTGTCGGTACTTTAAGGGAGGTCCCCCGTGCTTTCGCACGAACCTAATTAATGTAAACCTCGTTTTCCCAGAGGCGTAACCTCATTGACAACTTTCTAGACACCTACTTGATCGGCTAATTGTAATGTGCAAAACTCTCCCAGGAGTAACTCTTACTCGCAATGGGTATCGGGATCCAACTATCTTATAGAAGGTACGCAATCTCATTGCAAATTTCAACACTTGAAATTCCCGATAATGCTTTTGCCCCTAGCGTCCTATGACCTTGACGAAAGCCAACAAACCACAGCCCGCTAGTCAAGTTCAACCCGTACATTTCTTGACTGAATTAAACCCACCCGCACGACCCTTGACGAAAGCCAACAAAGCCGCACGACTACCCTAATCCAATCGCATCGTATGCTAGCAGATAAGCAGCATATAGCTACCGCACACTGCACCTTGACGAAAGCCAACAAATGCAGCACGAATACTATATACAACTTATCTGAAATGACGGAGGGCTACGACAGGTTTTTCATGAAAACCTATTGCGTAATGAACTTGATATCGTTGTAGAATCAAATGATTTTAAAATTGAGTGTTTTTTAGGCTTTTCTTGTTTTGCTAAAGGAGTCACTCCCGGTGAAGGGATTGTCGGTCCTTTCCTCGTCGAATGAGGTGTGGGATACATCATATATATCGCTATGCAAAGCAAAAAAACTCTTAAAAGCAATCAAAAGACAAACCGAGTGTGTAGCATCTGCCAGTTATTGCTAAAGGAGTCACTCCCGGTGAAGGGATCTCGGTCCTTTCCTCATCGAATAAGGTGCAGGATATATCATATATACCGCTGTGCAAAGCAAGAACTGTAGCTACCTGTTTTATTTTTGAAATTCGATTCTACAACATCTTAGGTTTCTTTTACTTTCATTAATCATATTAATGAAGTCCCATCATTTAAATACCTAAACATCACAGATAAATACGACGTACACTTATGCCATCCGCATTCGCCTCGATGTCCCCTCGTGCACCGTTAGGTTAGGTAACTAACGACAGAGCGGGGCAGGGCTAGCGCGGGTGTAAAACATAAGTAACGCCTATATAATATATCATATATACTATATACAGTATCTATCACAGAACATCACATGATCACATCACAGATATCGCAGCAGAAGAATCATATGAAATATTGGATATACTAGGACGTCCGTGTTTTCAATACGAGCCAGTGTAAAACACGGATTCCACGGTCGTGATGAATAGCCAAACCCACACCCCTAGACCCCTACGAGAGCGGCAAGCAACCCTACCAATTCTAGAGTTAGGAGACCCGGACTCGACTCCTCGAGTTGGTCTCCCACTGGACTCCAGAACCCGGTTACTTGTGCCCTCCTCCTTGGGTCTATCCTAGTGCGGAAAAGTAAATAATATACAAAAGGTGACATCTTCCGCAACCTGGAAGTGCCCCAATAAAAGAATATTACATACAAGTTTTTACATGAATGAAAAAGAAAAACACTCATCTCACATAAAAAAAACCCGGCTCTTCAAACACGACGATCCAATATAACATATCCAGCAACACATAACATCACATGTCATCAACGTAAGTAAATATGCGCATCCCAATTGTCGTTAACATATAGCAACGAAACCGGCGATATCACATATTACACTTACGGTCACAGAAAAGAAAGTGTAAAACTACAACAGTTGGAATCCGCAACCACTTTAGACATCACATGCCTAATCAAATGAATACCTTAGACATCGCATGCCTAACAATTATAAACCCCGCATTTTAGTCTCATTATCGAAAACACTTTTCAATATAAAGTCGGGCAATTCAACAAGATTCCCGACATGCTGATCGAATGCTCGTCGCAAACTTTAGTAGGCGGCCGCACCCCCGACGCCGTCGACAAAGTGCACCAAGGCGGAACACCGCTGCCGCGAGCACCCGAACGGATGCTTTTGGCGACGGGGTTCTCCTACAGTCACTTGGTCGGGGCTATGGAGTGAGGCTGTCTATTAAGTTTACCCGGCGAGTATCCGCGTACGCTACGTGATTGCGACGGACTTTTGATCACATCAAAATTCCGTGGCAACCGATCAAGTGAGACTAAACTGCTATGTTTATAACATTCATTCAGTTATCTCATAACTATTTGTGAATTCCAAGTATTGTATCCCATTCCAGATAATTAGAAAATGTTAAACTTTCCGATCGAACAGTCAAACACCCAAGTTTTCCCGAAACAGATCAACACATGAAACAAGTTTTAAAACATCCACTTCGTGCCTCAGTACCAACGGTCCAGCCGTAGAAGGGTCAAGCCAACGCCTCACATGTGGCACGCCGTACTGCCCCAAACCCGAAGGTTCAAAGGGCAGTTCAAGACGGTCACATAATCGAGTTAAGGTTTGTTGTCTTCTAGAGGGACCATCGCGTTACTTGCACTACTCAGAACGTCTTTATACTACGGAAAAATCCAACACTTGGAAATTTCCCGACAGGGGAAAAATTGGGTATTTATATCCGGTCGAACTTTTTAACATATTCAAAAATTATCCGGAAAGCTACATAGACAAAGTTTGATAATCCGATCGAATATTCGAATCCCCAAAACAACCCCAGAAAATTCAACTCTTGAATAAATATTAAAAATTCCCAGAAAATCCAGCATAATAAAATAGGAATTACTGTGCAACAATGGGAAGGTGACGTCATCACCTCGCCGCGGAACCGCCGCGGTTTGGAGAAATCATGGGTCCAATTTTGCATCGTAATTCATATAATTCCCTGCTGATTTTTTTAAGCATTTTTAATCTGGAAAAAACCCAGTTTTTAGAAAAAGTCCAGAGAGCGGGTCGGATTAGGGTTTCGGGGTTTGATCGGATTTGAAACTTCGTCTACGCATCGCCTAAGGCTCTAGCTAGGCTCTGATACCACTGTAGGGTTCCTAGGCACTCTAATGAGGTCTCACAAGGCATCAACCATGCCAATTTCAAAATTTACGGTGCCGAGAAACCCTAGACTACGGATCGGTGGCTAGAATTTTAGGCGATAAAATGAAACTAGTAAACAACTGAACTAGGTAAACGGAAATACAACCTTTGTAGATCCGGTTCTCCACCTCCACAGCTCCGTGATGAAGTCCTCTCCGCTGTCCAAATCGAATCCATGACTCTAGCATCGGCTTCATCGGAGAAAAAGCGGGCTAGGTCATCGACGACGATGCCGAAGATGATCTACGTCGAGGCATCGCTAGATCAAGCTCCAACTTCACCAAGTCATGAAACTTGTGAAGAAAACACACTCTACTACTTGGCAAGAGGTAGAGGATGAAGAAATAGGAAGTGGGTTCACTTTAGAATTGGATTTCTCACTCTTTTTCTCAAGTTGCCATTGATGAGGCAAGCTTGTTCTTCAAGTAGAAGATGAAGAAGAAGAAGATAATATTATGATAAGTATATCAAAATGAAAAGGAAAATCAATCCTTATCATAATATTAACTATCGTTATGTGTAGAGAATTGACCAAGGTTAAAGGAATGGTTAGGGTTAAGGATGAGATAAGAATGGTGGACTAGGTCAAAGCTTCATGAAGTTTCAACTAAACTACAAATAAAGCCACCATTCTTTTCTTATCATTTCTCCAAAAAGAATAAATAGACAAATAAATAAATAAATAAGAAAGAAAAGCAAAACCCTAATCATAAGTTTAACCATGGTTTAATTCTTTACACTTAACCAAGTAAACATGTATCATCAAACATGATACATTCATTTGCACAAAAAGTATATCACATATACAACTTGTACATCCAAGTGAGAAAATCCTTTAAAGTGAACCAATACTAGTTAATGCAAAGTAATATATCAAATATATAATTATACATTAAATCATTAAATCAACACTTGATTTAACGATCCAGTCATATCGCATATAACCGACTAGTATCCTATGTATCGGCTTATCGAATCAATACTTGATTCGATAACTAGGTTATATCGCATACAACCAATTGATACATACATCGCGAGAATAGAATACGGTATCACATACACACATTATTCTCGGTCCCGCACATATCTCATATGCGCTCCTATTTCGTTTCGCTTGAGCCAGGAAACCTCTGTGTAGCACTCTAAAGACTCGTCAATACGCCCGCAGCAGGTGATGATCATATCAAGCACCCACAAGCTGCAAGCGGTCTGCTAAACGTAACGGCCACCCGGGTATTGAGCGATCAGAAGATCGACGAGCAAGCCCGCTCACACTCCTGTGAATCCAACCAGTAACACTTACCGTATAGTCTGGTCTCGTCGTCTGATATGTCGCATATCTCGCCTAGGGGTGGTAAACGTCAGACCCCAATAGCTTGATAAGTCGTGTCGATATGAGGTCTATAACAATTCGAGAAACTACTGGTAACACTTACCAGTAAATCTCAGCAACCCTGGCCAGGGATTTCCGGTTATAGCCAATCAAACACAGCGCAACATCAACTCCCTATACCGGGAGAGACAAATCCCCTCCTATCGCTCATTGCCTCCATGTGATTCGGGACTGTACCCAAAAACCACCATTTTGCACGCCCTCTTGGACGTGGTAAGATGGAAATCAAAGCACAGTGGGAACCACACAAGACTCTATGACGATCTCGGGTCAACAGACTACTCTGTACCAGTGTCACCAGAGAACTGCCATCTGACGTAAGGTATAATACCATCTGGGAGTTCTCGGCGAGTCCGTCCAGTGTACCCAGTCTCCACCGAGCACCCGTATATCATCTCTGATGTCAAACACCAATGGATATGGGATCATCCATCGCCCATCTGTATGGGTCGAGAAGGTACACGCTAGTCTACTCTGGTATATCGATGCCCCGTCTCGATACACCCACGACTAGGGACCTTGAAGGATGTACTTATGGACTACCATGTCCCCACTAGTATGATCCGCATCATAGTCCAGGTAGTCAAGTACACATCCTAAGGGCTTTACCAACATGTAACAGAGAGACAATCAATGTACACGTTAAGGTAAAGAGTAACCAGATGGCATACTATCATGTCGAGCAAGAAAGTCCTCCCTATATATGTCCCAGCATCCACTACAATATATATCCTATGTATAGTAATGGCCTCTAGGGCATACATATAACTAACACCTTTGAGCCGTGGTAGGGTAGCAATCTAAGAACAGTGGGACACACTCGAGGCGAAGTAGCAGTGTCAAGTCTGCGGACTATGCTGTACTCATGTCACCTAGGAACTGTTCACTGACGGCTGGTATAAAACCAACCAACAGTTCCCTGTGAGTCCTGTCCGGTGTACCCATAACCTAACGAGCACCTGCATACTATCTCCAGTACGACGTACTGACGGCTGTGGGACAGACCATCTCCCCAACTGGGATGAGAAGCGTACACACTAGTCTACTCCGGAGTATCGATGCCTTGTCTCGATAATCCAACGACTAGGGACCTAAATAAGGATGTGCTTGTAGACTACCCAGCCCCCACTAGTGTGACTGCCATCACAACGCTGGTAGTCAAGCAAGATCCTAAGAGCTCTATCAATACGTATACTCACATATTAAGATAGAAAAACCAAGTAGCATACTACCATGTTTAGCAAGACTGTTATATACATGTGAATATCCCAAGCTTCCATTAAGTAATATACAAACTAGTATGATACAATAATGGCCCCTAGGGGATATACACTAACACTAGGGACCTGAAAAAGGATGTGCTTGTAGACTACCCAGCCCCCACTAGTGTGACTGCCATCACAACGCTGGTAGTCAAGCAAGATCCTAAGAGCTCTATCAATACGTATACTCACATATTAAGATAGAAGAACCAAGTAGCATACTACCATGTTTAGCAAGACTGTTATATACATGTGAATATCCCAAGCTCCATTAAGTAATATACAAACTAGTATGATACAATAATGGCCCCTAGGGCATATACACTAACAATCTCCCACTTGCACTAGGGCCATGTACTGGCATATCGAAGACCGATGATCTCGAGTAGCCTCTCGAACTGAATCTGAGGTAGGGCCTTCGTGAATGGATCAGCAATGTTCTCTTCAGAAGCAACTCTCCGAACCTCGTTCTACTGACGATCAATGATCTCCCTGATCAGGTGATACCGCCTTAAGATGTGTCTGGACTTCTGATGAGACCTTGGTTCCTTTGCTAAAGCTATAGCTCCGTTGTTGTCGCAATACAGAGGTATTGGATCAACTATGGTAGGAACCACCTGAAGTTCTGTTAGGAACTTCTTCATCCAGACTGCTTCTCGCAAGCAGCTATATACTCCGCTTCCATCGTCGAGTCAGCAACGGTGTCCTGCTTGGAGCTCTTCCAGCACACCGCCCCTCCATTGAGGGTAAAGACATAACCCGACATTGACTTGGAATCGTCCTTATCACTCTGGAAGCCGGAATCGGCAAAGGCCTCCAACCTGAGGTCTTTTCCGCCGTAAACCAAGAACATCTCCTTAGTCCTTCTCAGGTACTTGAGAATGTTCTTTACTGCTATCCAGTGCTTCTCCCCTGGGTCTGACTGATACCGGCTTACCACGCTCAGTGCGTAAGCTACATCTGGTCTGGTGCACAACATCGCATACATTATAGAGCCTACCGCAGAAGCGTAGGGTATAATAGACATGCGTTCCCTCTCCAAATCAGTCTTGGGAGACATCTCTTTGGAGAGGGTGAATCCGTGACAAGCTGGTAGATTACCGCGCTTAGAATCTTCCATACTGAATCTTTTCAGTATAGTGTCGATATACCTGGACTGCGAAAGTCCCAACATCCTCTTGGATCTATCACGATAGATCCGGATCCCCAGAATGTAAGAGGCATCACCCAGGTCTTTCATGGAGAACCTGTGTGACAAGAATCCTTTGACAGATTGTAGCATAGGAATGTCATTTCCTATCAATAGAATGTCATCCACGTACAAGACGAGGAATACGACACTTCTGGCTACAACTTTACTATATATGCACGGTTCATCTGGATTTTTGATAAAGTCATATTCTTTGACTGTCTCATCAAAACAGATGTTCCAACTCCGCGATGCCTGCTTTAGTTCATAAATGGACTTAAGCAGCTTGCATACTTTCCCGCTGCTCCCACTCTGATTGAAAACCTCTGGCTGATCCATATAGACGCACTCTTCTAAATTTCCATTTAGAAAAGCCTTCTTTACGTCCATCTGCCAGATTTCATAATCATGGAAGGCAGCAATAGCAAGAAGGACCCGAATGGATTTAAGCATAGCCACTGGAGAAAAAGTTTCGTCATAGTCCAAACCAGGTCTTTGACGAAAACCCTTTGCAACAAGTCTAGCATTATAGGTTACCACCTGTCCATCTACACCAATCTTTTTCTTGAAGATCCATTTGCATCCTATGGGTTTTACCCCATCTGGAGCAAAGTCTAAAGTCCATACTTTGTTGGTGTACATGGACTCCATTTCGGTCCGCATTGCATCTAGCCATCGTACCGAGTCGCCGCTCTGGATGGCCTGCTGGAAGTCAGTAGGTTCATCATCATCTATGATGCAATCCTCTCTATCCCCATCTATGAGAAAACCGTAGTATCTCTCAGGTGGATGAGACGGCCTACTACTCCTGTGGAGGGGTGCGGGAATGTCCTGTTCTTCTTGAACTTCCGGTTCTACCAAACTTTCAGTAGCAGCTTGTGGTTCTGGAATTTCTTCCAGTTCTATTTCGCTCCCACTTATTTCCTTTTCTAAAAACTGATGTTCTAGAAAATGGGCATTACGAGAAACAATAACCTTTTGTTCCTCTGCGTAATAGAAATAATATCCCTTGGAGTTCTTTGGATATCCCACAAACTTACATTTTACTGATCGTGCCTCGAGCTTGTCCACATGCTGCTTTTTAACAAAAGCTGGACATCCCCAAATCTTCATATGCTGAAGATGGGGTTTCTTCCCAGTCCACATCTGATATGGAGTGGTATGCACAGTCTTGGTAGGAGCCCTGTTCAGAAGATATGCTGCTGATTCTAGCGCATAACCCTAAAAAGATCGCGGTAACTCAGCATTACTCATCATGGATCGTACCATATCCATTAGGGTTCGATTCCGTCTCTCCGATACACCATTATGCTGTGGAGTGTATGGAGGAGTAAGCTGAGAGAGAATTCCTTTCTCTTTTAGGTAACCTAGGAACTCGGCACTCAAGCATTCACCATCTCGATCAGATCTAAGTGTCTTGATACTTTTTCCGGTTTGGTTTTCTACTTCATTCTTATACTCCTGGAATTTCTCAAAAGCCTCGGATTTATGTTTCATCAGATAAATGAATCCGTATCTTGAGTAATCATCCGTGAAAGTAATGAAATAGGAAAAACCACATCTTGCATGCATAGACATTGGACCGCATACATCGCTGTGTATGAGTCCTAAGAGCTCGCTCGCTCTTACTCCATGTCCAGTAAATGGAGTCTTTGTCATCTTTCCTTTGAGACAAGATTGACAAGTGTCATAAGTTTGTTATTCGAACGAGTCCAAATATCCTTCTCTATGCAACTTAGTCAACCTTCTCTCATTGATGTGACCCAGTCTACAATGCCATAAGAAAGCTTTATTTAAATCTGGAGACTTTCTTTTTAGTGTGTTCTGGATATTGAAAATTTGGAGTTGGTTTAAAACATATATACCGTTATTTAGTGTACCGGACCCAATCAAACCATGATTAAGGTGGATGTTAACAACATCTCTTACAAACGTGAAATCATAACCTTTATTTGATAACAAGGAAACTGATATGATATTACACGTTAAGCTTGGTATAAAAAAACAGTTATGTAAAACCAAAATGTGTCCACTCGTCAATCCTAGGTGATAATCCCCGACGGACGCAGCTCCCACGCTAGCTCCGTTAGCAACCTTTAGGGTCATATCACCTTCCTTCAGCACTCTACGGTTTCTCAGTGCCTGCAATGAATTGCAAATATGAGATCCTTATCCGGTATCCAATACCCAAGAAGTAGAGTTGATCGACAGACAATTCTCAATTACAAACACACCTGAAGTCGAAGCCACAGCTTGCTTCGGTTCCTAGTTCTTGGCGTTCCACGCCTTGTAATCCTTCTTCCAGTGTCCTTTCCTGTGACAATGGAAGCACTCATCCTGGCCCACTATCGGTACCGCAAACTTTTTCTTTCCCTTCCCTCCCACCTTACTAACACCTCCTCTAGGTTTGGTGGCGGCCTTCTTCTTCCTTCCTTTGGCCCTAGCCTTAGACCCGGAAGAAGATGTACCGCTAACAAACATAGCGGGTGTTTCTCTTGCTTTCTGCAAGGTGCCCTCTGCACTCCTTAACATGTTCAGGAGTTCCGGAAGTTCAACTTCTTTTCTTTGAATGTTGAAGTTCAGGATAAACTGGGCGTAGGTGTGAGGAAGGGACTGGAGAATAAGGTCTGTATAGAGCTCATTATCCAAAGTCGTCCCAAGGTCTGTGAGCTCTTCTATATAGCCGATCATCTTTAGGACATGTTCTCCTACTGATGACCCGACAGCCAACCTCGCTCGAAACAAGTTCTTAGAGGTCTCGTATCTTGCTATACGAGATTGCTCTCCATAAAGTTCCTTTGTATGGAGAAATATGGCATCTAGTTCCATATCCTCGTGCCTCCTCTGATGTTCATTGTTCATCGAGGCAAGCACGATGCACTTGGCTTTCGCGCAATCGAAATCCCAGGTTTTGCGGATTTCCTTATCCGCATTACTGGATTTGGGACCAGGGACAGCAGGTGCCATAGCGGTGAGGACGTACCCCAATTTGTCATAAGTCAAAGCTAGTTTGACATTCCGCAGCCAATCTTTATAGTTTGGCCCTGTCAGTATATTTTTCTCTAAAAGTAACTTAAGTCCAGTCATTTTCAGGGTTGCTGCAATTAGGAGAGAGAGATGAAAACTCTTTAGCATGATGCTCTTGCAAGTTTTAGAGTGGTTTTTAGTTTATCTAAACTGGATGGCTCCCACTGTTTCTCGAATCCTTCCTCAAACCATAAAAGAAGAATTAGCCAGGACTATTCTCACTGTACAATTCTTGCTTAACCGTTCAGCCAGGCTAGTGTCGATACTTCGAGGGAGGTTTTCCAACGCTTTCGCGAAGTTCCTTAATTAAAGAACCTCTTTTCTCTTTGGGCGTAACCCCCCTGACACCTTTCTGGACACCTACTTGGTTTATAGCATTGATCGTTAAGTGACGAATATCCTGATAAGTAGCATATACTCACAGTAGGATCGGGATCCAAATATCATCGTATGATAATGTTGAAGGAATGCTACCAACATTCATCAAACTCCAAATGGTATGCATCTCTTTGCAAATTTCAGTTTCTTTAGAAATTCCCGATATAAGTTTTTGCCCCATGCTCTTATGACCTTGGCTTTGGTCAAAATGTCATAAGTCACATGTCAAGTTCTACCCGTCATTATGTTGTCAATTTGAACCCATCCGTATATACCCCTGACTTTGGTCAATTGATAATACGACTGTCCCAAACCAACTCATCTATCTTTTGCAACAAATGAAAACCCAGCAGCTACCAAACACTATGCCTTGACTTTGGCCAAAATGCATAGCTTGAATACTACTGAATACCCAAATGAAATGACGGAGGGCTACGAATGGTTTTGGCGAAACCGTGAACGTAGTGAACTTGATATAACCGAAGGAACCTGATAGCTTTTAAAAGGAGTGGTTAAAGCTCCGCATTTTAAAAATATCTGTTTTTAAAATTAACCGAGTGGTTTCTTTTAAATTGTTCCAACGATTAAACTTTTGGTTTATTTTCTTTGCATTATAAATAATGCGTCCCATCATTAACCTACCATTGCAGAAAATAACGAAAATACAACGTCCTCTTATGCCATCCGCATTTGCCACGGGGTCCCGTCATCACCCGTTAGGTTACTTAACTAACGACAGAGCGGGGGCTGGGCTAGCGCGGGTGTAAAACATAAGGGACATCTAAATAGCTATCATATATAGATATTGTACATTCGTCAGACGCAATAATAGGCATTCCAGATCACAGATGAACTTTATTGGATTTGCAAGTAATCCGTGTTTGTTTTGAGCCTGCAACAAAAGACGGATTACACAGTTCTGATGAATAGCCATTACCCCACCTAAGACCCTAACGGGTACGGCAAACTACCCGCCCGGCAGTTTGTGCACCCCACCTTGGGTCTGTCATAGGAGCAAAAAACAGTAAAATGAAATAATACAACGGTGGCTACAACCGCAACCTGGATGTGCCCCGCAAAATAATATTACAACAAATTACATTTACATCAAATGAATTAAATAATAACCCATCACATAACCCCGGCTATACATCACAACAGTCCAACACAGTTCATATCCACAAACAGTAAAATCCATTACAGAAATGTGCAACCCCCTGCCAACCGACATACTAGCAGTTAGGGGAGGTTTACGAACACATTATACAAACACAGATATAATCCTACAAGCAAATACCGTATAATTTCGATCGATTAAACACATTTAATTTTGCTCCAATACTTCTCTGTAAATCTGAAACCTGAGCAAGAATTAAAAATTCCAGAAAATACCAAATATCACAGAGAACCAGCACAGGAAAATTGGGCTTGTGAATCGGCAACTCGGCGGCGGAAGCGCGGCGGATCGGGGGGATTCGCCGCGGTTCCGCGGCGGTTTAGTCGATTCGTGGGCCCATTTTTCTTGGGTGTTCTAATACTATCATTTAGGGCTTTCTGAACCTGCCTGAAAAAATTTTGGACTTCATTTAAAAAACGACAGAAACCATGATATCGGAGTTTTCCGGTTTTGGTTTTTTCCGTTCGAAATTCATACAATTTTGCAAGTGAGTTAATTATTGTTTAGCGAGGCTCTGATACCACTGTAAGTCGATGTATAACACCCCACGACTTGCGGGGAGGCGGAAATATGAAAAACGATCTTGTTTTTATGCTAAACATCGACTAACCGCATGAATCGAAGCTAAACGATAACTAACATCAAACATAGAAGTTAACAACTACTATGTTAAGGGATTATACCTAACGAAACGTGTCCTTCGTCTTTACGAACTCCACCTCCTCCTCGGCCTTCTCCAAGTAGTAGACGATCCACCACGAGAGCTAAACTCCAAGCTTTGCCTCTAAACTTGAGGCAACTGGGTATCTTTAAGTGCTAATCAAAGTACCTAGATGAAATAGAGTATGGTTATGGATTAAGTAGTCTAACTAATCCTTGTACTCAACACATGAGAGGGGAGGATTAGGGTTTGAAGAGGGAGATCTTGAGAAGAGAGAAGATGAACATAATAATGAAATGAGAAAATGAGTTATCATAATATATATCAAGCATTTCTTTTTATCAAGAAAAGAAAATAAATCATTTAGCAACCATGCTTGATAAATATCAAGTGATGATTCATCTCCATGAGTCATTAAGCATTTATGATACTTTAATGACATGGATGAATCATCCATATGACTCACTAATCTCATTTAATGTCTATGCCACCTAAACCTCCTTAGTCACCATCTTCTAGAAGCTTCTCGCATAATTACGAGAACGCCCCTCCTATCCGTGAAAATACGAAAAAACTTTAGACTGTATAAATCCAATGACCAGATACTAGTAACTGGCTTAAACCAAAGCCGACTAGTAAAAACTGTCCGAAAGTCGTACGTGCGTAAACACACGTATGCGTCCGAACCCTTGTCGTAAAACCATACGACCTCTATATCGTTTCGCCTGGAGTAGGGAAACTCTCTGTGTGGGACTCTAGAGACTCGACTACTACACTGGCAGTGGGTTTAACCACAGACCGCAAGCGGCACTAGCTGTACGTAACGGTCCCCAGGTAGATGTCGATAAGAAGGACGATGAGGAAACCGATCCGAACTCCTACTGAGCCTGATGTGACAATCTCCATACAGTCCGGTCCGTTCGTCTAAGACTATCGCATATCGGGCCTAGGGGGCGGCAAGCGTCAGTCCCCTAATAGCGGTATAAGTCGTGTCGGAGCGAAGCCCATTACACCCTAAGAAACTACTGGAACCTACCAGCAAATCTCGCTTGCCCTGGCCAGGGACTTTGCGTAATGGCTCTCTGACACAGGGCGATATCAACCCCCAATACCGGAAGAGACGAATCCTGTCTAACCGCCACTGCCTCCAAGTGCTCGGGACTGCACCCAACCGCTACCTGTTTGCACGACTCCTTTGAGCCGTGGTAGGGTAGCAATCTAAGAACAGTGGGACACACTCGAGGCGAAGTAGCAGTGTCAAGTCTGCGGACTATGCTGTACTCATGTCACCTGGGAACTGTTCACTGACGACTGGTATAAAACCAACCAACAGTTCCCTGTGAGTCCGGTCCGGTGTACCCGTAACCTAACGAGCACCTGCATACTATCTCCAGTACAACGTACTGACGGCTGTGGGACCGACCATCTCCCTAACTGGGATGAGAAGCGTACACACTAGTTTACTCTGGAGTATCGATGCCCTGTCTCGATAATCCAACGACTAGGGACCTGAATAAGGATGTGCTTGTAGACTACCCAGCCCCCACTAGTGTGACTGCCATCACAACGCTGGTAGTCAAGCAAGTGTAAGTGCACGGCGGCGCCCCAGCCGTCAATCCGACGCCAAAATGCGGAAGCGAAAAACTTTAATTTTGCAAACTAGCAAACCGGCACCACCGCGCACTAAACACCCGGATCGAACCACTAACTAGTCCTAGCTAACTACAAAATAGGGAAGAGAGATATACCGACTGATCCGAGTCCTCCGGTCTTCTCGCCGTCGTCCCGATCTCCCGCGGAATGTCCGGTCTTCACCTCGTCGCCGGAAGGGCACCACATCGTCTGCATCTTTTACGGGCTCCCGCCTCTTGACCGAGGCAACTCGGGCGTGAAGTTGGCTAGCCGACGCGTCCAAGGAATGTTGTAGAATAGTGTAGTAGCCATGTCTCTTTTGGGGTTTATGAGGTTGCCATTTATGGAGGAATTTAGCACAAGAATTTTCATGGATGCTTGCTAAGAAAAAATGAGCATCCAATGAAAATGAGCTCAGCCCAAAACCATTTTGTGCTCCCTGTAAACTTATGGATTGAATGCATAAATTAAAACATGCATAAGGAAATTTCCACCAAAATAAATCCCTCCCCTCCTGAACAGTGGCCGGCCCCCACAAGCTGTGGGTGGAAAAAAAATGATTAATTTTTTCAAAGGAGAAAAAGAAAAGAAGAAAAAAACAAAAAGAATAATGGTCACAACAATATCTAATCCAAATCAACTCCTCATCTTTTCCAATAAATGCAAGTGATTGATTCAAAAGGAATCTCATGATGAGGAAGCCACATATATGCATGAAACCCCTCATCAAAATGTTATTTGCAAACTTGCAAATAACCCCCCTCCATCGGAAAAGTCCGGTCGGGAAAGAACAAAGGAAAACCGGCCGGAACGGAATGCAAACTGGCAACTCCAGAAAACTGGTCCCGTAATAAATTACAGCAAAACCCCGATACTGTGCATACACACCCGCATCTGTATTCCGACCGGATACAAATGCAATGAGACAAAATCTACACTGTACTATACTAGGATCAGGCTTAAACCAAAGCCGGCTAGTAATATCCGTCCGATCCTGATCCGTGCAATACCGCACGTATCTGATCGAACCCTGCCATTTATCCATACGGCCTCTAGTACTAACCGCCCGATCCTGATCCGTGCAATACCGCACGTATCTGATCGGACCCTGCCAAATCTCCATACGGCCTCTATAGCGTTTCGCCCGAAAGCTTGAGTAACTGAAAGTGTGGTGGACTCTAAAGACTCGTCAATACAATGGATGTGGATTTAACCACTAGCACGTCAGAGGTATAAGCCAATACATAACGGGCCACCAGCTATTGACCAAAAGGGACGTCGATGAGCGAACTCATCCTGACACCCTACTGAGCCTGTCAGTGACAATATCCGTACAGTCCGGTCCGTTCGTCTATGAGTATCGCATGGCGGGCCTAGGGGGTTGGTAAAAGTCAGACCCCCAAAAGCGGTACAAGTCGTGTCGGAGTGTAGCCCAGAACAACCTGAGATACTACTGGAATGCCTACCAGTAAATCTCCTGCCTTGGCCAAGGACTTCGTGTAATGGCTCTCCTAGACACAGCGCGACCTCACCCCCAATACCGGGAGAGACGAACCCCTGAAGATCCGCTCACTGCCTCCATGTGGCTCGGGACTGTACCCAACTAAAACCTGTTTGCACGACTCCTTTGAGCTGTGGTAGGGTAGTAATCAAAGCACAGTGGAAACTCACACGAGACAAATGACGATCTTAGGTCGATGAACTAACCTGTACACATGTCACCAGGGAACTGCTATCTGACGTCAGGTATAAGACCAACTAGCAGGTTCCCGGCGAGTCCTGTCCGGTGTACTCATAACCCAATGAGCACCTGTATACATCTTAAGTGAACCAACTGACACCAGTGGCTTGTGAGACCGGCCACCGCCCCTCGTCGGGGTCTCGACTGTATACACTAGTCTACTCTGGAGAATCGATGCCCTGTCTCGAAACTCCCACGACTAGGGACCATTTAAGGATGTGCTTATAGACCCCAGCTCCCACTTATATGATCGCCCTCATACTGCTGGTGGTCAAGCAAGAATCCTAGGGGCTCTATCAACGTGTAATAGCGACCTGTCAGGTCACCTAAAGCAGTACACGATGATAAAGGTAAACCAGATAGCATACTATCATCTTGAGTAAGACTGTCCTACCGGGATAGGTCCTCCCTCAATCATTGCAATCACGTGCCTGTGATCCAATAATTGACTCTGAGGGCACTATCTCCAACAATCTCCCACTTGCACTCAAGGCTAATTATTGCGATGTCGCATACTCACAGCCCGTGTGATACCGAACACCCAACTCCTCTACTAGTCAGTCTCACGAAACTCGTTTGCGAAACTATTGCGTTCGAGGAATAGCCTCAGTGAGTTGATCCGCTTTGTTGTTTCTTTCTATGTCTCTCTATATCTCAAGTTCGCGGAGAAAACCATCTCCCGAAATGAGCAATACCTGTCTTAGAATGTCAGGATGTCTGATGGGACATAGCTCATAAGTGAACTCCAAATCCAAACTTCTTAGACTGTATCGTCAACTGAACTTAATCAGTATTCTGCGCCATGCCTCCCTCAGTATTGCCTTGGACCATCTGTCTAAAATACTGCCCCTCGTCAGAAGGAAAAACTATAACTCTGACAACTTCCTTGTCGTCCATGTCACCTTGGAAGCCTGGAATGATAACTGTCCCCCGAATAAGGCTGTCGTTATCATATCCCTAGAACATCCACTTATGTTCTAAAACTGCTTCCGTCTGTTTCTCCAGGATAGGATCAATATGAACTTATTGCATCTAGTGCAAGAACAACATCTGGTGTGGTACTTGACATCTCATGATTGACTCAATTGCCTAAGCAAGTGATCTGTCAATCATGCACATCCCTCTCCTTTATAGTCTGTAAGACACCTTTAGAGAGGGTGACTCCATTACCTGCAGGTACACTACCGTGCCAGGAGTCGTCCATTCTAAATACTCTTAGAATGCTGTCTAAGTACCCTGATTGGGAAACCACCCAAATCTAGATCTAAAACCATAGATCCAGTAACCAGAATGTTTGATATAATATCCAAGTCCTATGTGGAGAAACCACTGTGTGACGACCAAAGTATAACCGATCGTAGTATAGGAGTTTCTTTTCCTACTCTGTGTATGTCATCCAAATACCAGGACATCACACCGTACTACCTTCTCAACAGATCCATCTCCTATTCTGATGAAGTCAAACCTATGACTGTCACATCAGAAATAGATGATCTATCTCCGCTATATCTGCTTTAGTCTATAAATAGACATAAGCCACCTGTCCACCAATGCTTCCGCTGCTCCCACTGACTACGACAACCCTCTGGCAGAGTCATATAGACGTACACTTCTAAAGCTAGTTTAGAATGACGCTATACTCATCCTCCTACCAGGTCTCACAGTCTGGAACAACAGCAATGGCAAGTCTGGGTAAACAAGAACCTCCCTGCCACAGTCCTTGAGCATACCGAAGTACCTCTCGAGTGCCTGAGGTTACCCACCATATCTGCGGAGTGGCCAATGAAATGTCAAACCAGATTGAATCTTTAGGTTCTTATCAAATCTTCAGTAATCGTTTGCGGTTCTGGAATCACTTCCAGTTCTACCATACTCCCACTACTGTTTTCTGAAAAATCCATTTCTTTTAAAAATGTGGCGAGTCAAGAACAATATCACTATTGATCTTCCAGATGGTAGAAAGTCAACCCTCGTCATAGCCAGGGTCAACCCACAAACAGCCATTACAGAAACGTGCCTTGAGTTATCCAGAGTCTGGTTTTAAGCATAAGCCGGACAACTCCGCGTACCTTAACATTGTTAAGATACGAACTGTTCTATATCCAATATAGGAACAGAGGCACTGATTTGATTGAACCAGATTCAAATCATGCAGCTGTCTCCAGCGCATGTCAACTAAATGGAAGGAGGCCGATCAGCGTTACTCAACTTAGGAGTACTTCCAATTATGAGTAACCTGAAAGAGAAGCAAGTTCTCTTAATCATTACTATCAACTGAATACCATATACAAGTATCTACATCTTCGATCACCTTGAAGAATCCCGATACTCGTAATACCTGGTTCTCTACTTTATTCAAATACCTATAACTTCTCAAAATTCGGACCCTGTGTTTCCACGAAACACCTGTCTAAAAACTAGAGAAGTCATAAGTAAACTGAATATAGTACGAGGACCAACCCCTCTGTCCTAATGGACACTGGACAATATACAATACTCTGTATAAGTCCACTGAGTCTAGTGACTCATTCACTGTGTGTCGTAGGTTGAAAACTGTACTTATGGTTAAGAATAATTACACCGTTGTTCAATGCTCCTTACCTAACCATCCACTGGTATAGGTAAATGTCATAGACATAATTTCAAAAAGGTATGTCTCACTCTATAAAAATAGATGTACAGATATATCAATTTGAAATTGGTGCATAACACGGATATTCAAAACCAAATGTTTGCCAACCGGCAAACAATCCAGGTGACTTCCTCAAATATCACCAATTACAACGAATCATGATATAATGAGGATGATCACCTAATTCCCAATAGCTTACTCCCACTCATCATCTGTAAAACCATACAGATGTGAGAATCATACCTGGTAAATACATACCCTGGAGCAAGTGTCTAATCGGGAAATCAGTTTTCCTTTAACAGTACACAGTGAAACTGAAACATTGAAATGTTTCGATGGGGTATCCCGGTATTCGTAGTAATGCCTCTTCCATTATCCATATTCACAACTGTAACCGTATAATTCTTTGCCACTTCTCCAAATCCCTTTATATGTCTTTAGTCATTACCTTCTGCACACCCATTTAGGCCAAATGGTTTTCTTCCTTCCCTACCGTTCGGCACCAGCCTATGGTTTGGAAGAAGACTATCCAATAAGCATAATGGGTGTACTGTCCCAATTCTAGGAACACTCGCAATGCGAGAGAAGGTGAGGATAAAAGACAACCGAATAAACCTTATTCCTATTTCTCCTGAACCATAATCCATCCCCGAACTGGAACAAGTTCCTTTCGAGTTCGTATATAACCATACGATGGAGTATCCAATAAACTGTGGATCTTCGTAGTGATACGGAGTGTCCTGGAGAAATACAAAGGTGATTTAGGATTGGTGAAGAAATACTTGGTTTGGTCGTGAATATCAGTCGCAATTTACTTTGCCCTCCTACTAATCCCTTGCTTTGTCTTAACTTAATACCTTCTGCACACCATCGTTATGCTAATTGGTTTTCTT